>JAREYC010000002.1:112119166-113422500 GCA_030015325.1 Cryptoblepharus egeriae
AAAGAGAAAAGTCACTGACTGGCTGGCTGGCTGGCTGGCTCACTCATTCACTCACTCATCACCGCCCTGCCAAAACCGGTGGGCCTAGAAGCATGAAATTTGGGGTGGGTGTTCCTTCCGTGACTGAGGGATGCACTAAGAACCGGTTTTCGGAAATTCCAACTGGAAGGGGGTGAAAAGGGGCGCAACGCGTTTTCCTCCCTATGCTTTGCATTGGAGAATTGCTGACTCATCAACATTCCGCCCTAACTGCTGGGCCTGAAGCATGGAATTCTGGGAGGGATCCTTCTGTCACCTGAACACCCACCAAGAACCCATGTGGAGAACTTTAACCCTTCAGGGGCTGAAAAGGGGGCAGCATGTTTTTGTCCTATACTTAACATGGAAGACTGAACAACCTCCAGCCAACTTGGTTCTCAGTGCCTGGTGCACTGGTGGGGGATGTTCTTTGGAGGAAGAGGTTGCACTGGGGAGGATGCTGCACATGGGGGTTGGTGCGCATGGGGGAATGATATGGGGCTTGATATGCACATGGGGGAATGATACACATGGGGCTTGATGCGCATGGGGGCTTGATGTGCATGGGGCGATGATGTGCATGGGGGATGATGCGCATGAGGACTGATGTGCATGACGGACTGATATGCATGGGGAGTTGTGCATGGGGAAAAGTTGCGCATGGGGTTGATGTACATGGGGGGATGATGCGCATGGGGGTTGATGCACATGGGGAAGTTGCGCATGGGGAAAGTTGCTCATGGGGGATGATGTGCAGGGGGGAAGTTGCGCATGGAGGACTGATACGTATGGGGAGAAGTTGCACATGGGGAAAAGATGCGCATGGGGTTGATGCGCATGAAGGTTGATGCGCATGGGGGATGTTCTGCATTGGGGAACTTGCACATTGGGGAAAGTTGCACATTGGTGATGATGTGCATGGGGGAAGTTGCGCATGGGGGACTGATACGCATGGGGAGAAGTTGCGCATGGGGAAAAGATGCGCATGGGGAAAAGTTGTGCAGGGGGGTTGATGTGCAGGGGGGATGATGTGCATGAGGGGATGATGCGCATAGTGGAAATTGCGCATGGGGGAAAAGTTGCGCATGGGGGGAAAGTTGAGCCTGGGGGAAAAGTTGCTCATGGGGAAAAGTTGCGCATGGGGGAATTTGCACATGGGGGACTGATGTGCATGGGGGGAAGTTGCACATGGGGGACTGATACGCATGGGGGAAGTTGCACATGGGGGAATTTGCACATGGGGGACTGATATGCATGGGGGAAGTTGCGCATGGGGAAAAGATGCGCATGGGGGTTGATGCACATGGGGGAAGTTGCGCATGAGGTGTTGATGCGCCATGGGGGGATGGCGTATGGGGAAATGTTACTCCCACAACGCAGGTATGCTTTTCGCTTGTAATAATTATATAGCGTTTGGTGGGAAAGATAAAAACCATTAGCCCAGCAGCAGATGCCAGAATGGAGAAGATCTCCACAGCTTCAACAGATTTCCCCTTTATGTTCAGGTAAGATAGAACAAAACTCAACCACATGCTGAAAAAAATCCGCATGCTATAATGAATTTGGCTTCACTGAAACTCTCTGGCAACTTCTGCCAGCCTTCAAGTCTTCAGGAATGGCTTCCTTGTGTGGTTTTAAAAACAACTTCTTGAGTGCAAGGATAGGCCAACTTCATCCCATTCTATCCAATTAGATATTAAGAAAAGGCACACTTCAGGTATACTCCAGTTTCTAGCAGGGGGATTCCCCCCCCCCAATGTTCATGGAAGATTAGCCAATGCCAATTGTGTACATTTATGCAAATTGATTATACTTGTACAATTTGCTTATATTTCAGCAATCTGCATACAATTGTGTATTTTCCTTTTCCAAACTGGTACAGCACAAAATTATCACCCACAAAGGATCACTCCGGTCCCTGGGCAAGCCCTGTAATGCACCCCAATACATCCTTATATATAAATATATGTAAATTTATTCACATTTGAAATGTAAATTAGTTTTTTTGGCCCCTGACACAAGCTCAGAGAGATAATGTGGCCCTCTTTGGAGACCCCTGTTCTAGAGTAAGCAGTCCAGTACAGAGTCATGGATTAATGCCCCCAAGGAGGACACAAAAGGAAATCAGACATACTTTGTCAATTAAATAAAGTTTAATTTAAAAATACTGACTGATATACACAACATATATACTAGCTTGCTGATATACAATATATATACATAATCTTCTTCTGCATCTCCACTACTTCTGCTGAATTTTCCTACATAAGCAAATTGGGATGAAATGTACTCCAGAAATCCAGACTTCAACAACACAGGGACATGACTCAGTTTGTCAGTTCTACTTGCTAAGTGTCTTATTGCTCACTTGTTCACTTGCTGAGTGTCTTCTTGCTCACATCAAAGATTGTGGGTTACTTATTTAGTAAATGGCAAATAAGTGATAAATACCTCTATAACTGATAACTCTATATCTATCCTCCCATGATTCACATCATGCGGCACATTGGATTTAAGGCAGGAGATGGGTTCCTTTGAAGAATTAGATCTGCGAGTCTTCTCATCACTAGAAATTCACTAGAAAGTCTGGCTGTCTTAATGCTAGATTTAGAAAGGGCAGTCATTTCAGACTGTGGAGATGATAGACTCTCGTCTGATGATTCAATAGTGTCTAGACTCGTGCTTTCTGTCTCCTCATATTCAGGCCATTCCATTGCCTTGGATAGATCCAGTAATGATGGTCTGATCATGCTTCTGCCCAGCATGGAGTTGCAAGCTGTTGTAGCAGACATGTCCATCTCTACATGTCCCTCTGCATCCAATTCACTAACTTTCCCTCTGTGATTCACATCCAGCGGTACGTTCTGGTTCTTGTGAGTCACACTTCTTTCCACATCCATCTCCCTATGTGTGATCCGATTGCCTGGCCTTGAAGGGTCATTCTGTCTTGAAATGTGAGCCCCAGTGGAGGTTCCTAAATTCTCCTCGGTAACGTTTGGCTCCAAGTCTCCGGTTTTGAGAGTGTTCTGCAAGACAAGCAAACATTTCTAATAAATTTTGTCTTGCAATACAAGAAAAAAACATAGTCCTGGTCAGGATACAGCTGGTTTTGGAGCTCCACCAGCACCTGCTCAGCCTCTCCTAAGAGACTAGTTGGCTCCAGGTCTTAGTCATCCCAGCATTCCACAGGATCAGGGCACTTTCAGGCCAAACATGGCCGTAGTTTGGTTCTATTACTTACGCCAAGATTTGCCTGACCAGGACAGGATAGGGAAGCAGGTAGGGAAGCAGGATTGAGAAAGTGCTGGTGTAATTACCAACCAGGATCCATTTTGTTTCTGAGGAGCCAAGTCAAGCCTTGGGAGAAGCAAGCTCTCAGTCTAGGACCTTTTCAATTTTATGGAAGTTTCTGACAAGCAGACATGTGCTGGCCTGCGTTGACTATTACTGGGCATAAGGCAATGAATTAATTTGCTGAGACTAGTGAAATGTACCCGCAATGCGGGAGTGAAATACCCCCTATAGGCCATTCCCCTCTTGCACTACACCCCCCATTGCTCAACACACTCATGTGCACCACCCAGTGGTGGGCTTCAGCATGTTCACACATACTCTATAGATGTTAAAGAGAGATAGGACATATAAAGTTTAAAAATTGCCATTTAAAAGTAGCTGCCAGATGGGCAGAGAACCGGTTGTTAATTTCTTTGAATCCCATCACTGGCACCATTCCCAATTGCACCAGCCCCCACTGCAATTTTTTCCCATGGGCACCATTCCCCCAGCACAACATCCACCATTGTGCAACACCCCACCATTGCACAAAATCCCTCTATAGGCAACACTCTCACATGAGCACCATCCCACCATGCGCACCATTCCCCAGTATGCCATTCCCCCATTGTGCAACACCTCCATTGCAGATCATCCCCCCCATTGCTCATCGTTCCCCATGCACAACACCCCCATGCACAACATGTCCCAATATATACCATCTCCCCATCCACACCACTCCTTCCAGTGCATTAGGCACCGGAGACCAAATTGCCTGGATGTTGATCAATCTTCAATGTTAAGTATAGAATAAAAACACATTGCACCCCTTTTCAGCTCCTTAAGGGTTAAATTTCTCAACATTGGTTCTTAGTGGTTACTCACATCACAGAAGAAACACCCTCGCCAAATTTCACACTTCTACACCTGACAGTTTTGGCTGGGTGTTGATGAGTCAGTTAGTCAGTCATTACTAGCTAAATGTGCTCGCATTGCAGGAGTAAAATACCCCCTGTTCACCATCCCCCATTGCATATAACACCCCATGCGTATCATCTGCCCATGAGCATCAACTCCACGTGCACATCATCTGCTCATGAGCATCGACCCCACCTGCACATCAACCCCACATGCACATCAACACCCATGAACAACATATCTCCATCCGCATCAACTGCCCATGCGCATCATCCCCATGCACATCAATACCCCTATGTGCATCAATCCCCATGTGCATCATTCCCCATGCATATAAACCCCTGCACATAAACCCTCCATGCGCCTCAACCCCCATGCGCAACTTGCCCCTATATGCATCAAATCTCTCATGCGCAACAACCCCATGAGCAACAACCCCCATGAGCATCAATCCTGCCATATGCATCAACTCCTCTTGTGCAACATCTCCCATTGCACAACTTGCCCCCATGCACGTCAGTTCCCCATGCACATCAACCCCCATGGGTATCAATACCTCCATGCACATCAGCCCCCCATGATCAACTCACTCCCATGTGCATCAACCCTGCATGTGCATCAAGCCAGTGGTGGGATTCAAATAAATTAACATGTCCTAATAACCTAAATTAACAACAGGTTCTATGTCCATAGAACGACAGATTTTATGACCCATTAGTAATCAGTTCTCAGGTGCTCATTAGCAAATGGTTCTATAGAACCTGTGAGAACCCCCTGAAGCCCACCACTGCATCAACCCCACATACGCATCATCAGGGTTGGGGCAGAGCATCCATCAGTCACCAATTCTTCAATGTAAAGTATAGGGAAGAAAACGTGTTGTGCCCTTTTTCGGCCCCTTCTGGTTGGAATTTCCCAAAACTGGTTCTTAGTGGGTCCCTCCGTTACCCTCCCCAAATTTCATGCTTCTAGGCCCAGCAAAACGCAGGGCGTTTGGCAGGGCGTTTGTGAGTCAGTCAGTGAGTCAGTGACTTTTCAGTTATATATATATACTGTGTATATTCGGCAGGCTGAAGCAAAGAGACAGACCCGAAAGCAGCGAAACCTGGGACCTGGGCAGGGGACGGAATTTATTTTGTCTACTCAAAAGTAAGCCCCATTGTGTTAAATAGATATTACTCCCAGGATATGTCTTATGTCTGTTGATGCAGAAGTAAACCCCATTATAATCAGAGATGTTTAAGATAAGTGTGAATAGGCTTGCAGCCTCAGAACCCGATCCAATGCCTTACTCAGAGGTAAGAGGCGTACTCTCCATGAAGAGTGGGGTAAGTTGGCTCCTCCCTCACCCCACTCTCTGGCAAAACTAACAATCTTTTAAATGTATGTAAATTTTTTTATGTATGGAAGTGGGGTGGCCACATTTTTACCAGAAGTGCCAGATAATCAAGGAGTGGGATTTCCTCCTCTTCCCTTTCCTCAAGGGAACTTTATGAGAAAGATCCATTCAAATTCAGAGAAGTACCATCTCAGCTGCTTGCGAACTAACTGCCACCTATACATGTCATGTTAATACATGTAAATATATACATGACAAGCATAGATGGCAATTGTCAATACATGATTTATATGCATTAATTTATTAATTACGCAAATAATTGAAATGTACTTTGTAATGTACGTTGTAATAATTGAAATGTACTTTGAAATGTAGTTTGAAATGTACGTTTGAAATAATTGAAATGTACTTTGAAATGTACGTTGTAATAATTCAGTGTAATTAAAAAAACTGGTGGTATGCCTCAGCCTTTTCAATGATTTTGGAGGTGTGCCAAGTTGAATAAAGTCGAAAACCTCTGATATAAGGTATTCCTGCAACATTCAGATATGAGTTGAGGCAGGGACTGGAGACTGCACTAATCTGATAAAGTCCTTTTCCCTCCACCCAGATAATCTTTTTATGACATTGCTACCTTGTTTCCACCTCTCCTGGCCAAATTCTATTGTCACCCTCTTGTCTCTGCACTGAACTTACTCTTCCTATCATACCACAAATACCACACACACACCCTCTGACAAATTACTGTGAGCATTGGAGTGTGGGATCCACAGCAGCATGAGTTTGGACCTGCTGTTCAGGTCCAAAGAAAGCTTTAGAAAGCTATTCAGATTGCATCAGCAGCACTTCATTTCTTCATCAATTCCTGGGCAAACCAGTTGTCACCAAATGTCCTTTGGGGCTTGCATAAGGAATGGACTCGCAGTGGTGGGCTTCAGGGGGTTCTCACAGGTTCTATAGAACCCTTTGCTAATGAGTGCCTGGTTCTGAGGATCGGTTACTAACGGGACATAGAACCTGTTGTTAATTTATTTGAATGCCACCACTGTGCAGAAGTGTTTGATGGTAAGTAACGGGGCTCCAGATTGTGCTTGGAAACAGACCAGCATTCTGTTTGTATGGCCATTCTGACGCAGTTTTCCTAAGGAAGTGCCTCCGACCATGCATGGAGCACATTGTCCTCACCCTGGCTCAGCCACCCTGATTGCTGTGGATGTTCTCCATTTTGAGGAGCCTTGTCCTCCTTTGCAGTTATGACATCAGCTCAGCCTGCTCCTGGTCCTCCAATGATGTCACAATGCGCAGGCTTACAGGCATACACTCAGTTGGATCAGGGCTGCAGTTCACCAAAGTGCCAAAGGTGAAGGTGAAAACCCTCTTCTCGTTGTTAATTTTTCTCTGTGATTTTTCCACTGAATGCCACTCCTTACTGCAGCCATGCTGTCATTATTCCGAGGTAAGTCAGGTTTATAAACTGGGGCAGTGGATCTAATTATTGAGGACTTACTGAGGAATCTGAGAGGACTAGCTTGGCAGAGAGCAAAGGAGGTGACTGGATAAAGTTACTTTAAGTTCATATAGAGTTATCCATATGAAAGTGGGTGATGTTGCCTTTCACTGCCCCACACATCGAGCGCTTGACTTGCTTAAGTCATCCAGAACTGTTTCTTATTTCCTGGCATTTTCTGCACCTGGATTGCACAAACTGCTCTGTTAGGAAGAACCTATGGCTGCTGGATGGGCATCACAAGGGTTATTATGACCACATTCATTCTCCTGAATGCCTCCAAATTTCTGGAGCATGCTGCTTATTCCCACCATCTCAACATTTACTCTTCCAGCCCTACCCTGGATTTCTCCAATCTGGTTTCCATCCCCTGCTTTCCCCTGAAACTGCTCTCAAAAATTACTCATCTTCACAGCCAAACTACAGTGCTACCTCACATGAAAACCTTAATTTGTTCTGGAGGCATGCTCTTTAAGTGAAACAGATTTTCCCAGAATCTGGGAAATAATGGAAACTCAGATGATTGGTTCCACAACCACCAAAATCTATATACCGTACATACTTGTGTATAAGCTGACGCGCGTATAAGCCGACGCACCTAATTTTACCACAAATATTGGGAAAACTTATTGACCCGAGTATAAGCTGAGGGTGGGAAATGCAGCAACAGCAGGAAAGTGTGGCTGGCCTTGTAGCCTCAGGGCCCAATCCTGGGCATGTCTACTCAGAAGTAAGGCCCACAAAGAAGTACCTGAGTCTGAGGAGGGGCTTGGCTGAAGTGGGCTCCATGTCCTGCTGCCGCGCGCCTCCTCTGCAGCCCGGAGAGCCAGCCCCAGCAGCTGGAGAGGCTGCAGAGCCTCTGAGGGCGCGCACTGGAGGTCGCGCCCACCATTTTTCTTAATTTTTTTTACCAACCCGTGTATAAGCTGAGGTGGGATTTTGGGCTCATTTTTTGGGCCCAAAAAACTAGACTTGTATGCGAGTATATATGGTATATAAAAAAGAAAAGTCACCGCCTATATAAAAGACTGACTCACTCACTCACTGACTCATCACCGCCCTGCCAAAACCGGTGGGCCTAGAAGCATGAAATTTGGGTTGGGTGTTCCTTCCATGACGGAGGGGTGCACTAAGAACCAGTTTTTGGAAATTCCTACCAGAAGGGGGTGAAAAGGGGCGCAACGCGTTTTCCTCCCTATACTTTGCATTGAGAATTGCTGACTCAGCAACATTCCGCCCCAACTGCTGGGCCTGAAGCATGGAATTCTGGGAGTTCCTTCTGTCACCTGAACTCCCACCAAGAACCATCTGGAGAAACTTAACCCTTCAGGAGCTGAAAAGGGGGCAACGTGTTTTTGTCGTATACTTAACATGGGAGACTGACCAACCTCCAGCCAATTTGGTCCTCAGTGCCTGGTGCACGGGAGAGGGGATGTTGTTCAGAGGAAGAGGTTGCACTAGTGAGGATGCTGTGCATGGGGGGAAAGTTGCGCGGGGGGAAGTTGCGCGGGGGGAAAGTTGCACATGGGGGGATGATGCACATGGGGGACTATTGCGCATGGGGTAAAGTTGCGCATGGGGTAAAGTTGCGCATGGGGATGATGCACATGAAGAGATGATGTGTGTGGGGGAAGTTGTGCATGGGGCAAAGTTGCGCATAGGGAAAGTTGTGCATGGGGCAAAGTTTTGCATGTGGGGATGATGCGCATGGGAGTTGATGGTCTGGGGGAAGTTGCGCATGGGAAAAAGTTGTGAATGGGGAAAGCTGCACATGGGGGTTGATGATGCGCATGGGGTTGATGATGCGCATCGGGGTTGATGATGCGCATGCAGGTTGATGATGCACATTGTGGGAAGTGGCACATGGGGTGCATTGTGGCACATTGTGGAAAGTGGCGCATGGGGCGAATGTTGCGCACGGGGGGATGTTGCGCATGGGGAGAAGTTGTGCATGGTGGGAAGTTGCGCATGGGGGTTGATGATACGCATGGGGGAAGTGGCGCATTGGGGGATGTTGCGCACGGGGGATGTTGCGCATGGGGAAAATTGCAAATGGGGAAAATTGCGCATGTGGGGATGATGCGCATGGGGTTGATGGCCTGGGGGAAGTTGTCCATTGGGGTAAATTGCGCATGGGGGAAATTTGTGCATGGGGTAAGTTGCGCATGGGGGAAAGTTATGTTTGCGGAAAGTTTCACATGGGGAAAAATTCTCCATGGGGAAAAGTTTCGCATGGGGAAAAGTTGCGCATGGGGAAAGTTGCGCATGGGGAGAAGTTGTGCACGGTGGCAAGTTGTGCATGGGGGTTGATGATGCGCATTGGGGTTGATGTGCATGGGGTTTGATGCGCATGGGGGAAGTGGCACACGTGGGGATGTTGCGCATGGGGGTTGATTCACCATAGGGAAGTTGTGCATGGGGGAAAGTTGCGCATGGGGAAAAGTTGCGCATGAGGAAGAGTTGCACATGGGGGTTGATGATGCGCATGGAGGTTGATGCACATGGGGGTTCATGCACATGGGGGTTCATGCACATGGGAGGAAGTTGTGCATGGGGTGTTTATGCACCATGGGGGATGGCGTATGGGGAATGCTACTCCCGCAATGCGGGTATGCTTTTTGTTAGTATTCATATAAAAATATTAACTGTATGTAAAAATGATGACAAAACACTGTAATTGAATTAAAAATATGCATTCAATGTGCATGATCCTATGAAGTCTACTTGTGCTGCATTCCTAAAGACACTTTCCTGGGAGTAAGCCCCATTTAACATAATGGGGCTTACTTCTGAGTAGACATGGTTAGGAGGCTGCAATCAAAGACACTTTCCTGGGAGGCTTACCTGGACTGTTACTGGAGGTTCAAGGTGGCCGGTGGGGGCACTTAGGGGCATGCCTCTGGCACCCCCAGACAACTGTCCCCATGTTGGGGCAGTTAGAGGCAGCAGCGCTGGCCAGCAGCCCTTTTAAAGAGCCTCCATGCGGAGCGTCAGGGCTGCATAGCATGCACGCCCATAGTGCGCTTGCTTAAGTGAAGCAGAACTTGTTGTGTGAAGCAAGATTTCTTGGAAATTTATACTTGTTTTGTGAAATGCTTGTTATGTTATGAGACATACCACTGTACTTGTTATGAGACATACCACTTGTTATGAGACATACCACTGTACACCATCTCTATACCACCCTCGTAGTTTTTGACTTCTGCTGCGTTCAACACAGTTGGTCAGACACATTGGGGTCCCATGAATTCAGGTGCTGCATATTGATGCCTTTTGATATCTTTTTAAGGAAGTGACGCTCAAGCACATGCAGAGGGGGCTGCAGTGAAATTTAGAATGCCTGGGCAGTTGTGGGAGAAACATGGGACCCTGAAACTGAGTTCAGGGCCCTGAGACACTGAGTTCTCCCAGCACTTCCCATACGCAGCCTCATTATTTTTAATTTTTTTCTGTCTCCAAGGAATGCAGAGAAAACCTATATGTACCCGGGCGGAAGGCACAGGACACAGCCGTCTGCAGACCTTGCTGAAGCAGGGTGAATATGGTGGCTTTGCAAACGCAGTAGTCTTTGAGAGCACCTTTCTGCAGGTAACGAAGCATTGCTTTCCTGGTGACAGAGAGCCTTTACAGGAGAGAGAGGTGGGGAGGGGGAGAGTAACTGGCCCTCCACACCCCAGCAATGTCTGTTCTAGTGGCTTCTGCTGGTGTTCTTTTTGCACTTTAGATTGTGAGCCCTTTTGGGACAGGCACCCATTAGCGATTAATTAGCTATTATTTTTTTCATTTTTTTGTAAACCGCTTTGCAAACTTTTTCAGTTGAAAAGCGGTCTATAAATACTGTAGATAAGGAAATTCCCTACGAACACTTGTGAGGTGTACAGTGTCCACGCAAATTGGTCTTAAGGCTCGGCAGAAACTTCTGAGTTCAGCTGTTGTCAAATAGTTGCTGACAGAGCATCGAGTTCCTGCCAGAAATAGCACTGCCACAATTCACTGCCAGACCCCATTGTGCCTGCGGGACCAATGGTGAGGGCAGAAGGTGGGTCAGGTGGAGAGAAAAGTGTTGGGGAGGGGAGAGGAACGGTTTTCCCAGTTTTTTGTTGTGAAGGTGCCTTGGCTTATACTCGGGTCAGCTTATACTCGAGTATATATGGTATATGAGTGTTTTATATTTTATTTTTCCATGTCCTACATTTTTCTTGAGTGTGTTACATAAGGAGTCCTTGTCCTCTTTTTTAGCCTTGTGTCCTGGGAAAAAATCTTCATTGTCCTCCTTTCAGGGTGCCCTCCTTTTCCAGGACATGTCCTCTTTTTTAACTTTCTGTTCTGGAAAGAAATCTCATTGGCCTTCTTTTTTGTGAGCAGGCAGCATGGTGCCTTTTTTAAATTAATAGCTTATATGTAATAATTTTAAATTTAATAATAAGTAATGCATTTTTTTAATTAACCCCTTGGAAGCAATATATATGAGTGTTTTTAGGTTTTATTTTGTGATGTCCTCCATTTTTCTTCGGTGTCCTACACTGGGAGGGGGTTGTCCTCTTTTGCAGTTAGAACATCTGGTCATCCTGAGCCCTATCCATGTCTACTCAGAAGTAAGTCACATTATAGTATAGTGAGCTTACTCCCAGGTAACCATGTCTACTCAATGTCAACTAAGTGGTAAGCTCCATTGTGTTCAGTGGGTATTACTCCTGGGAAAGTGTCTTTAGGATTGCAGCCTAAGACTGTAGTACTATTCCTATTTACCTGGGAATAAGCCCTATTGACTACAATGTGCTTACCTCTGGGTAGACCTGGGGAAGGCTGGGAGGAAATGTCTACAGATTTCCAGTGCAGGCTGTGGCTAGAAGGGCTGCTATTCCTGTACTTAAATGCCAAGCCATTTGGACGGAAAAGGGAAAGAACTCTGGGCAGCCAGGCAGGGCTGTTTGTGCCCACCATAAGTAGCCTTACCTGGAGCAGGGAGAGGGAGGAGAAGGCAGGGTGTGTTAGAGCAGCCAGTCAATGGGATGCTCATATGAGCAATGAGTCAATGAGCAGCCATATGAGTCAATGAGCAGCCAGTCAATGGGATCCGCTAGGGGAGGCTTCTTGGAACTGCTGAAGCTTTTGGCGCCCAATGAAAATGAGCTGCTAAACCCTGCCAATTTGGGGCTTCTAAGTCACTTTTGTTCCATTTTCCCATTGTGTTCACTTCCCCTCACAGGTGACCAAGACAGGCGAGTTTGTTTCGCTAGGCATCCATGCTGATCTCATCACCGTGGACATTTTGGCCAGCAATCCACATTTGGCACTTCCTGACCACCTTGTAATTGCTGGTGGAGAAAAAGAACTAGAAATCAGTCGGTAAGATGAGCAAAGCATCCTTTTGCCTCACACCTATCATCCTTTCCATTTGCACCCCCTAAACCAGTTGAGATTTTCAGGCAAAATCCTTTCTTCTCTACCTAGAATGATTCCTATGGACTTGGTGGACATTTTTCTTCACAACCTCGAACAACGGTGCTTGAAAGTTAAGCAGATCAGTGGAAAAAGTTACTACCTGAGGCTCCATGCACCTGGACAGGATGAGAACTTCCTTTTTGACAGATGGATAAAGTTCATTTATCTCCTACGGTCAGCAAGGGGCACTGTCACCACTACAAAGACTGCCAACACAACAAAAAGGAAGTCTCCTCCTCCCAACAAGGTGAGTAGTAGGATAGCTTGCTGCAGGCAAGAACTTCCTGAATGCATGTGTGTGACCCATGCCTTCCTCTTCTCTAGCGTTTGTCCTGTATGGTGGGGGTTTCTGTGAGCCATCTAAATAATCCAGAGGTTTTTCCCCACATATCAGTCCACACTCCGTTTTGCCATTTATTCATTTGGACAGTTTTGCCTTTCACTGTCATTCATATTTTCATTCTTTCCTGGTATCATCAGTCCATCACCATGAATGAACATTCATTCATTCCCTGTATCTCAGTTGATGATTTTATGACATCCAGCTATCTATCCACCCGACAACGCAATCATGTCTCCACACCAATCAACCAAATACAGCCAGTGTGGTACAGTGACTAGAGAGCCAGACGTGGACTGAAGTTCACATCTCCACATGAAACTCACCGGATGACCCAAATCACAACCTTTCACTCTCACCTATTCCCCTTAACAAGTTGTAGAACAGAGTAACTGCTGGACTATGGTCCTAAAAATTGAATGTTTTCCATCATCTCTTTTCCCTCCCAAATGTTGATGTGAGCCAGACCACACCACCACCCTTTTCCTTGCACTCCTTTCTCCTCTTGGTATTTCAGCAGTTTCCCAGCAATGGCATGATCGCCCCTCTCTTGTTGAATTTCCAAAGGAAGAGGAATGGGAGTGACTAGATCATACAAAACCTCATGATATCATGGTTATGAGCAGTCCCGTTACCATAAAAATCCCTCTGTTATCTGTTATATATTAATCTTATATATACACAGTATATATATAACTGAAAAGTCACTGACTCACTGACTGACTCACCAACGCCCTGCCAAACGCCCTGCGTTTCACTGGGCCCAGAAGCATGAAATTTGGGGAGGGTAACGGAGGGACCCACTAAGAACCAGTTTTGGGAAATTCCAACCGGAAGGGGCCGAAAAAGGGCACAACACGTTTTCCTCCCTATACATTACATTGAAGAATTGGTGACTGATGGATGCTCTGCCCCAACCCTGATGATGCGTATGTGGGGTTGATGCAGTGGTGGGCTTCAGGGGGTTCTCACAGGTTCTATAGAACCATTTGCTAATGAGCACCTGAGAACTGATTACTAATGGGTCATAGAACCTGTTGTTAATTTAGGTTATTAGGACATAGAACTTGTTGTTAATTTATTTTAATCCCACCACTGGCTTGATGCACATGCAGGGTTGATGCACACGGGAGTGAGTGGATCATGGGGGGTTGATGTGCATGGAGGTGTTGATACCCATGGGGGTTGACGTGCATGGGGAATTGACGTGCATGGGGGCAAGTTGTGCGATGGGAGATGTTGCACAAGAGGGGTTGATGCATATGGCAGGATTGATGCTCATGGGGGGTTGTTGCGCATGAGAGATTTGATGCATATAGGAGCAAGTTGCGCATGGGGGTTGAGGCGCATGGAGGGTTTATGTGCAGGGGTTTATGTGCATGGGGAATGATGCACATGGGGGGATTGATGTGCATGTGGGATGATGCGCATGGGGGGATGATGCGCATGGGGATGATGCGCATGGGGATGATGATGCGGATGGAGATATATTGTTCATGGGAGTTGATGTGCATGTGGGGTTGATGTGCACGTGGGGTCGATGCTCATGAGCAGATGATGTGCACGTGGAGTTGATGCTCATGGGCAGATGATACGCAGGGGTGTTATAGGCAATGGGGATGGTGAACCGGGATATTTTACTCCTGCAATGCGAGCACATTTAGCTAGTAATGACTGACTGACTCATCAACACCCAGCCAAAACGGTAGGTGTAGAAGTGTGAAATTTGGCGAGGGTGTTTCTTCTGTGATGTGAGTAACCACCAAAAACCAATGTTGAGAAATTTAACCCTTAAGGGGCTGAAAAGGGGTGCAATGTGTTTTTATTCTATACTTAACACTGAAGATTGATCAACATCCAGGCAATTTGGTGTCCGGCGCCTGATGCACTGGTAGGAGTGGTGTGGATGGGGAGATGGTATATATTGGGACATGTTGTGCATGGGGTGTTGTGCATGGGGGACGATGAGAAATGGGGGGGATGATCTGCAATGGAGGTGTTGCACAATGGGGGAATGGCATACTGGGGGATGGTGCGCATGTGAGAGTGTTGCCTATAGGGGGATTTTGCGGAGTGGGGGATTTTGCGCAATGGTGGGGTGTTGCGCAATGGTGGATGTTGTGCTGGGGGAATGGTGCCCATGAGGAAAAATTGCAGTGGGGCTGGTGCAATTGGGGATGGTGCCAGTGATGGGATTCAAAGAAATTAACAACCGGTTCTCTGCCCATCTGGCAGCTACTTTTAAATGACAATTTTTAAACTTTATATGTCCTATCTCTCTTTAACAACCGGTTCTATAGAGTAGGTGTGAACATGCTGAAGCCCACCAGTGGGTGGTGCGCATGGGTGTGTTGCATATGGGACGATGTTGAGCAATGGGGGTGTAGTGCAATGGGGGAATGGCCTATAGGGGGTATTTTACTCCCGCATTGCGGGTACATTTCACTAGTCTCAGCAAATTAATTCATTGCCTTATGCCCAGTAATAGTCAAGCCAGGCCAACACATGTCTGCTTGTTGAAACTTCCATAAAATTGAAAAGGTCTGGTCCTAGACTGAGAGCTTGCTTCTCCCAAGGCTTGACTTGGCTCCTCAGAAACAAAATGGATCCTGGTTGGTAATTACACCAGCACTTTCTCAGTCCTGCTTCCCTCCCTGCTTCCCTCTCCTGTCCTGGTCAAGCAAATCTTGGCGTAAGTAATAGAACCAAACTACGGCCATGTTTGGCCTGAAAGTGCCCTGATCCTGTGGAATGCTGGGATGACTAAGACCTGGAGCCAACTAGTCTCTTAGGAGAGGCTGAGCAGGTGCTGGTGGAGCCCCAAAACCAGCTGTATCCTGACCAGGACTATGTTTTTTTCTTGTATTGCAAGACAAAATTTATTAGAAATGTTTGCTTGTCTTGCAGAACACTCTCAAAACCGGAGACTTGGAGCCAAACGTTACCGAGGAGAATTTAGGAACCTCCACTGGGGCTCACATTTCAAGACAGAATGACCCTTCAAGGCCAGGCAATCGGATCACACATAGGGAGATGGATGTGGAAAGAAGTGTGACTCACAAGAACCAGAACGTACCGCTGGATGTGAATCACGGAGGGAAAGTTAGTGAATTGGATGCAGAGGGACATGTAGAGATGGACATGTCTGCTACAACAGCTTGCAACTCCATGCTGGGCAGAAGCATGATCAGACCATCATTACTGGATCTATCCAAGGCAATGGAATGGCCTGAATATGAGGAGACAGAAAGCACGAGTCTAGACACTATTGAATCATCAGACGAGAGTCTATCATCTCCACAGTCTGAAATGACTGCCCTTTCTA
Organism: Cryptoblepharus egeriae; assembly: GCA_030015325.1. NCBI lineage: Eukaryota > Metazoa > Chordata > Lepidosauria > Squamata > Scincidae > Cryptoblepharus > Cryptoblepharus egeriae. Next base: position 112,135,332 of record JAREYC010000002.1, read on the forward strand.
AATCTAGCATTAAGACAGCCAGACTTTCTAGTGAATTTCTAGTGATGAGAAGACTCGCAGATCTAATCCTTCAAAGGAACCCATCTCCTGCCTTAAATCCAATGTGCCGCATGATGTGAATCATGGGAGGATAGATATAGAGTTATCAGTTATAGAGGTATATACCACTTGTCTGTCTGTCTGTCTGTCTGTCTGTCTATCGTATTTATATACCGCTTTTCAACTAAAAAGTTCACAAAGCGATTTACAAAGAAAAAGACAAAATTAATAGCTAATAAATAGCTAATAGGTCTCTGTCCCAAAAGGGCTCATAATCTAGAATGCAAAAAGAACACTAGGAGATGCCACTTGAGCAGACGTTACTGGTGCATGTAGGGCCAGTTTACTCTCCCCCTGCTAAATAAAGGAGGAACACCCACTTAAAAGAGTGCCTCTTCCTTGGTTAGCAGGAGAACTTATTTGCCATTCACTAAATAAGTAACACCGATTCTTTGATGTGAGCAAGAAGACAGTGCATATTTTACTTAGCAATGACCATATGCCTTCAAGCTATGGATTAGAAGACTTAAGGATCAGAAACTTACATTTAAAAAAATGTAAGACCTATTTCTAGGTTCTGCATCTAATATCAAACCCTGAGTGTGCTCAGTATAGATGTGTAATATACGTGAATAGAAATTCTGGAAGGCTTCACTGCAGGAGGGAAATGCCCCGAGTGCACCATCCATCATGAACACCATCCCCCAAAGCACCCTCACTCCCAGTGCATCATGCAGTGGGCATCAACTTGGCTTGATATTGATCAGTCAGTCTTAGTGTTAGGTATAGGACAAAAACACGCTGGACCCCTTTTCATCCCCTTCAGGATGGGTTGATGCGCCGGGGGGGGGGTTGATGCGCCTGGGGGGATGATGCGCCTGGGGGAGTCGTTGCTCACGGGGGGTGGTTGCGCATGACGGATGATGTGCATGGGGAAGATGCGCATGGAGTGGATTAACATGGGGGATGTTGTGCATGGGGGTTGATGTGCTGATGTGCATGGGGGGGTTGATGCGCAATGGGTGGATGGCATACGGGGGAATTTTACTCCTGTAACGCGGGTACATTTTCTCTAGTATACAGTATCTAAATGCATGTGATACTTAATGCATTCTGTTTCTCTACTCTCATTTTTAGAACTGACAGACTGAGTCATGTCCCAGTACATTTCATCCCATTTTGCTTATGAAGGAAAATTCAGCTGAAGTAGTAGAGATGCAGAAGTAGATTATGTATACATATTGTATATAAGCAAATATATGCAATGACCATTTGTAATGACCAAATGGTTACACAAACAGTTTCCATTCTATTCTAAAGTATATATGTTATGTTAATCAGCTAGTATATATGTTGTGTATATCAGTCAGTATTTTTAAATTAAACTTTATTTAATTGACAAAGTATGTCTGATTTCCTTTTGTGTCCTGCCTGGGGGCATTAATCAATGACTCTGTACTGGACTGCTTACTCTAGAACAGGGGTCTCCAAAGAGGGCCACATTATCTCTCTGAGCTTGTGTCAGGGGCCAAAAAAACTAATTTACATTTCAAATGTGAATAAATTTACATATATTTATATATAAGAATGTATTGGGGTGCATTACAGGGCTTGCCCAGGGGCCGGAGTGATCCTTTGTGGGTGATAATTTTGTGCTGTACCAGTTTGGAAAAGGAAAATACACAATTGTATGCAGATTGCTGACATATAAGCAAATTGTACAAGTATAATCAATTTGCATAAATGTACACAATTGGCATTGGCTAATCTTCCATGAACATTTGGGGGGGGGGGGATCAAGTACCCTGCTAGAAACTGGAGTATACCTGAAGTGTGCCTTTGGCTGAAATCCTAAAGACACTTTCCTGGGAGTAAGACCCACTGAACACAGTGGGACTTACTTTTGAGTAGACATGATTAGGATTGTGCTCTTTTCTTAATATCTAATTGGATAGAATGGGATGAAGTTGGCCTATCCTTGCACTCAAGAAGTTGTTTTTAAAACCACACAAGGGAGCCATTCCTGAAGACTTGAAGGCTGGCAGAAGTTGCCAGAGAGTTTCAATGAAGCTAAATTCATTATAGCATGCAGATTTTTTTCAGCATGTGGTTGAGTTTTGTTCTATCTTACCTAAACATAAAGGGGAAATCTGTTGTAGCTGTGGAGATCTTCTCCATTCTGGCATCTGCTGCTGGGCTAATAGTTTTTATCTTTCCCACCAAATGCTATATAATTATTACAAGCGAAAAGCATACCTGCGTTGTGGGAGTAACATTTCCCCATACGCCATCCCCCCATGGCGCATCAACACCTCATGCGCAACTTCCCCCATGTGCATCAACCCCCATGCGCATCTTTTCCCCATGCGCAACTTCCCCCATGCATATCAGTCCCCATGTGCAAATTCCCCCATGTGCAACTTCCCCCATGCGTATCAGTCCCCCATGTGCAAATTCCCACATGCACAACTTTTCCCCATGCGCAACTTCTCCCCATGTGTATCAGTCCCCCATGCACATCATCCCCAATGTTCAAGTTCTCCCCCTGCGCAACTTTCCCCAATCCGCAACTTCCCCCCATGCTCAACTTTCCTCCATGCGCATTATCCCCCATGTGCAACTTTCCCCTTTCCCCTATGCTCAATTTCCCCCCTATGCTTAACTTCGCCTATGCTTAACTCCCCCCCCCCCCGCGCAACTTCCTTGCCAGCGTAACCTCTTCCTCCAAACAACATCCCCCAGTGCACCAGGGTCTGAGCACCAAATTGGCTGGATGTTGTTCATTCTCCCATGTTAAGTATAGGACAGAAACACGTTGCCCCCTTTTCAGCCCCTGAAGGGTTAAATGTCTCCAGATGGTTCTTGGTGGGAGTTCAGGTGACAGAAGGAACTCCCAGAATTCCATGCTTCAGGCCCAGCAGTTAGGGCGGAATGTTGAGGAGTCAGCAATTTTCAATGCAAAGTATAGGGAGGAAAACGCGTTGCATCCCTTTTCACCCCCTTCCGGTTGGAATTTTGGAAAACCGGTTCTTAGTGCACCCCTCTGTCATGGAAGGGACACCCACCCCAAATTTCACGCTTCTAGGCCCAGCAGTTTTGGCAGGACGGTGATGAGTCAGTGAGTGAGTGACTTTTCTCTTTTATATATATAGATGTTATTGCATTGGCATTTTCTGGTAACTGCCTTGAACATTTTATGTGAAATGGAAAGGAGGGATAAAGCTCTTTATAATAAACAGATGCACCTTTGCTAGAGACTCATTATCATCATATATCTTCTCTGGAAAATGGACCTCCCACTACACCATTCCCCAAAGCATCTGCATGGAACGTCAAATGTGCTGCTGCACCAATGAGTGCATGCAATGGGTAAGCTTTGCACAAAGATCTCCACCTGCTTCATAAGCCAGCCATGTATATGTTAGCTTTATGTGAACACTGTACAGACACCACTTGATTTATACGACCTTGATTTATATGTTTTTTAAATACCACAATTTGCAAATTAATACTGGAAGTGTTATTATGAAATAACACTATTAACCATTTCCTTGCAAAGCTACTCCAGAAGACTCAAAAGACATTTTGTGGCATGTGCCAGCCTTGAAATGCAATTAGCAACTAAACCGACTGCTATATGAATTACGTAACATGCTGGCTGCTTTGGGGGTGGGGAGAGTCTCCTTTAAAGCTAGAAGACAAAAAATAAATGCGTTCACAGAGTGCTGCTTACGACGCTGTTTCTTTGCTTTCTCAGCAATTGACAGTAGTGCCACTCCCAGTGGCATCCTTACTCCCAGTGGCATCCTTACTTGTGCAAAGCTTTCTCTCCCACAATGCCATCTTGAGCAAGCAAGTCACCAGCTTTCAGCATAAATGCTCATAGAAACTTTGGTTTCTATGGGAAAAGCAGGTTTGAGTTACACATTTTTAATACTCAGATTTTTGAGAACAAATCCTTCATATAAAACAAGAGGTGTCTGTACACTATATGCACCTTGGATAAGGTGATTCTGCCTTAATTTTGCTACCAACAGCAATACCTAGATGAAGACCCCCTGCTTATAAAGCTTTCGAAAGACTGTCCTGGTAAAAAGACAGTCAGGCAGACTGGAAAGGATGTCAAGGAGGGTTAAGAATGTGATAGAATTTCTGGATGGGAGGAACCATCAATTGTAGTCATGCTTCTCCAAGTAGACCCATTGGGGCTGTTGCAGCATTATGCGGGGTAAAAGGAAAGTTTCCCCTTGCCCAATGGTAGCACAACAGCAGCCTAATCTTTCGCTGGATACAGTGTAGGCATGTTGGCCTGCTTGTTTCAGTGCTTTCAAGATAGGATGTGCTGTCAGTTTCAGGGCAGAATGCTGTGGCTGGAAATGGTTCTTTGTTACCTAAACCTGAAGGCAAGAGGTAAACCTTTACTGAATTTTCCCGTTTTTTTAAAAGGGACAGAAAATGTTTGACAGTTTGAATTGTCCTACCCCAAGGCATAAGCCTTCCCTGTCGGCACTGAGGCAATAAGAAACTCTCCGTCCTGTAACATAATCCATTTTCAAGCAAGAATTTCTCAAATTCTTTAAATTAAAAAAATACAGAACAATCAGCATAGCCATAGCCTGAAACCTGTGGTAATCCAAAAACAAAGAAGCCAAGGAAGGCTGGGCTCAGCTCAAAGCAGGAATAAGTTAGTCAACAGAAAAACAATCTATGTTTCTGTCGGGAAAGCTCATAGGGGATAGGATTCCTCACTGGGACTTGTGTCCTAGACCAGGTCCTCCACAATTAAAAAGACAGTGCTTTCAAATGGCAACTCCCAAAAGGTCTGGGCGCTTTATCCATTCTGCAGTAATTTGTATCTTCCTTCTGTTCCTTTCTCATAAGGTGACAATTTGGATAAGACTCTGCCCAAACCTTGTGGGCTTCTTCTTGTTCCCACTCCAAGCACATTTCCACCAAATGGCATGGGAAAAGGACCCATGTGTGAAAATGCCTGCCTGTGTGCTATTTAAAGTGTCATTTAAATAGCACGCAGAGGGGCAATGTGAATAAAATGCCCTCCATGCATACTTAGGCAATGGAATGCTAGAGTAAAAGGGGGGAGACATAAATGCACTTGCTAATCCCCCCATATGTAGAAGAGCAAATGGAGTACCTTTCAACCTGATTCACCAGATCACAAAATAAATAAAGTGGGTTCGCCCATCTACTACACCCCCCAGACAACAGCGCTATTTCAAGTAGCAGCATGCTGGAGAACAGTAGTCCAGATTGACTGAATGCCTCCTTGGCAAATAAGTCTGTGGCTGCAGCTCCAATCTTGGGAAGCACAATAATCCCAGTGCAGGTGGCTCCATCCCCATAGGACACATGGCAACGCCTGGATGTTGTTATGGGCTAGCAACTCCACGCAGTCTCCTGCTGCAGCATTGCAGTACGTGCTGGAAACCAGAGTTTCTGCAGTTCCTGACCTTCCACACATTGGAGAATGGAAAAGGTGTGCCAGGGCCCTCAAGCTTTACTACTGTGCCTGCCAGACAGTAAAAGGTGAAAAATATGTTATCTGGGAGGGCTCCAAGCCACCTCCTCTCTTTAGCAGCTCATGGGGTGGGTCTCATATTTGGTCAGTTTCTCCAGCCTCCTCAGGGTGTAGGAGCAGCTTGAGGTGAAGGAAGCTCCTGGGAAGTCCCTCGGCGGTGTCTTAAGCTCTTCTCTTCATCCTATAGCAAGAAAAGCAAGAATGCAGCTGTGAGCCAGTTTTTGTAACACACACCTTCAGCAAGATATTGTTGGTTTAAATCTATATGTGACATCCAGCTCCCTCCCACTGACTGTCCATAATCTCACAGCCTTCAAAACTCTGTTACCTACCCATTTGCTACCTGAAAACAGTTCCCAACCCCTACATAAGCCTGGTTAGTAGCAGAGAAAATATAGGAGGAGAAAGGTACTACTGAGAAAGATAAAAAAATGGGGAAAGAAGAAAACATGGGCACTACAGATATAGTTAGATGATAAGTGTCTTGGGTGCCCTTTGGGGAAAAAGGTAGAATGCAAATCAATCAATAAAAAATAGAGCTCCCAGAAGGATCCAGGGGAGCTAGAAAGAGGAAAAGATGGCCAAACAGAAGGAAGAGAGTTTTGGAGATTCACAGCACAATCAAATCCGCATCCCAGGCCAGTGCTGCAGCCAGCCTACGAGTGCCACTTCGCACCATATTTGGGAGTGGGGACTGGGGGAACACAGGGTCTAGGGAGGCAGCTTTTTGGAGTGGATGCAAGACATTCCAGGAGTAAGTGGGTGGGGAGTGGGAGTCAGGCTGCAACTCGGCACTTGAGTGGATCTAAACCCTATCCCCTAGGCAGCAGAGAGCAGTTTGAGGCTGCTCTGGTCTGCTTGTAGTTGTGCCACTGAAATTGGCACAGCTCCGAGTATATCCATTTGGGCTGCTGCTGCTGCAGCGCTACCCAGGGTAAGGGGAAGTTTCCCTTTGCCTTATGATAGCACAAGCTGGCCTACTAGTTCCAGGGCAAGTAGGATTGTGCTGTCAAGTGCTGGGTCAGAAGGTTGTGGCTGGAAATGGTTCTTTGTCACATGAGCCTACTTAGACAAATGGTGTTTCTGTTTCTGTCTTAAGTGTATTTAATTTTACTGTAAGCTGCCGTGAGCATCCTGCTAGTTGGAGAGAACAGCGCTGAGAAACATCTTTTAAAATGTCCTTACTGTTTCAAAGACAGCATTATGCTCTGCTGGGGCAAATAATAGTTCCTGCCCTTCTTCCTCTCGGACAGCATCCATTCCTTCATCCTCATACTCAGTTAGGTAGTCCGATTCCTCTCCTGGTTGCAAGGAAACACAGGTTTAGTCATCCTTTGTGTGACTTTGGTTTCTTCACAAAGCAATACCCTTTTCCTCAGTCTCACTGCCATCCATAACGGGCCATCCCTAGCCTGGAAAGTCCATGAGTTTCCAGAAGATCCCTCTCCATGTTCATTCTTATTCTGGATTTTTAATCCTGTTAATCTACAGTCATAGCACTTGCTATGTCCAACTCCAGTTTCGTGATGCAGAGAAGGCTATACAAGAATCTTTTAGATTGATCCTTGTTACAGAATTGGCCCAATAATTCAGGGTTAAAGTATCTGCACTACATGCAGAAGGTGCATGTTCAATCCCTGGAATCTCCAGGGACCACCCTTATCTGAAATGCTGGAGGGTTGTCACCAGTCCCAAGAGATACTGACCCAGCTTCATATACCCAAACAGGAAATGGAAAGCAAGTTATTTTATGAAAAATTCTTTACTGTATTTGTTACACTTGTATCTTTGCTTTCTTCAAGGGACTCACACCAAAATGACAAATTATCGTATGTTCGTAGTGTTTAATTCCTTTCCCCCTTTTCCATGCCACAACAATTCATACTGTACATCATTATTATTTGTGATCCCTCAGCAGCCCTTAATAATATAGAGTGGGAACAGAGAAGGTACAGACCATGTCCTCACACTGGGATGCAAGTGAATGTAAAAGTTAGTGAGCAGGACAAGAGAATCAAATGCACAAATGAATATGCATTTGTGGCCTTGGAGCAGCATTTTAGCCTCACAACAGTCCAGTGTGGCAACTTAGCTCAAAAAATAATTACTTGTCCAAAGAGGTCAACTCAGAGAATGTCAAGGCTCAGAAGGAATTTCCCAAGGACACTTGTTTATGACAAACACTGTGACTTTTGCACTACACAATGCCCATGCTATGGCATGCCAGTGTTGATTTTACACCACAGTTGCTGTGATGATTGTGCTGATCTCACTAGACCTTGTTTTATCCTAGCTGTAATGGAGCCAGGGATTGGTACAGTCTCTGAGTGGATGGGGGCACCAGGCACACGGAATCCAACCCACAAAAGCTACTAGCTAGAGACATGTGTAGTGCAGCGATTCAGGATTTGAACCCATCTCCCATACCCAATTTAAACCCATCAAGTGCTGGTACTCACCATCTGCATAGCTGTCTGACAGGTAGCTCTTGGCTGGCTCAATGCGAGACACTATCTCAGCAAGGTCTGTGAATCCTGCACTAGGGCACATCAGTACCTAGGAAAAAAGAAGTTAGAGATGCTGAAGCCCTTTTCTCATGCTACAGGCTGTAAAACAAATTCAATGTACTGGAAATCAGAAGAAGGATTTGGATGTTTTAAGGAGCTCAAAGGTTTAAAATAAATCTTTCCAATAGAAAACATTTGTTTGCCCTATATTACATACTTATTAAAAATCTCATAAAAAAGACAGTCTTTTTCTAAATAGCCTACCAGGCAACTGCTTTCTTTTTTGTATTTTAAATATGGTCATTTTTGTAGAATTCACCAAAATTTTACAGTGGGGTTTTCTCCCCCCCCCCCTTTTTTTCAACAAAAGAAGGAAAAATTAGCAAGAATAGGGCAACAAGAATATGACTAGAAAGGAGAAACCACAAGGGACAAATACATAATTCCTCCAATGAGATGAAAGGACTCCATGATAGGCTCTCCATTCTTACATCCATACGCTTGTTCTCATAGAAGTCTGCTGAATGCCGGTCCTTCACCATTTTCTCAATGATGTCTCCTCGGAACCAACCATCAAACACCACTTTTCCATGCTGGTAACCCACATCCTATGGAAGAGGGGCAGAGGTGAGTCAATCCAATTCATAGTGATCCAAAGCAACAGAGAAGTTTCAAGGGTAGTCTCTCGGTCCCATACATACACACCAGGCTTATCAAGACCAGAAAGACACAAATACACCTCAAGAGTATTGCAGGCACCAGAGAGGTATGACTGTGTACCCAATTTACAGTTTGTGCTGTGGTGACAGGAAAAGGACATGGAAATATCTGCAGGTAGCACTGGGAAAGACTCTGGTGTGAAAGCCCCCCGAGGGTGTCTGCTGGTCACCACAGAAAATGCTGTGTTGAATGGACCAAGGGACTAACCCAGTAGGTTCACAAATTAACAGATCTAGCCCTTCTTAGCTTGGTGGTTCAGGAACATCAGGCTGACCCTCCTCCAACTGGTTCAACTGCTCCAGCCCAATGACCTCCTGACATCTCAGTACGAACAAGTCCAGCAAGCTCCCCAGGACTCACATAGATCTCATCAAACTTGCCGAAGTCCATGGTTTTAAAGCGATCGATAGGAGGGCGGATGTACTCGCAATATGAACTGTTTTTCACCACTTCCAGCTGCCGCACACAAGAGACGTAGGCCAAGCGGGACTGGATCTCTGCCATATCAGGCACCTTGAAAGATAGAGCAAAGTCACTTGGTTGCCACAAGGAGAAGGAGTACATGTGTGGGAAAGTGGTGGAAGAGATATTTTTGGTATTTGTACAGTTCCAAGAAGCTCAAGAGCTAACAGCTTGAGGAAGGCAAGCTTGCTGTGGGTAAGTCACTGACCAACTTGGAGTAGGTCATGGCATTGTTCCCTGTGTCCCAAAGCAAAGGCAGAATCAACTAAAAAAGAATAAAAAACCACAAGGGCTCTTTTAGATTCTGGAAAAGTCTGGATGGAGACCTGGACTGTAGAAGAACCGGTATAAGGAAGTTGTGTCTTTTTGGAGGAAAAGGTGACAAAAAAGAAGGTGGGGTTCTCGTCTACATTGGTGACATGAATTCAGCCCAATTCCAGCTTGATTATATGAACAATCTGGTGCAGGCATGCAGCCTGAAGGTTAGTAGAAGGACATCAAGCCAAGATTAAAAAAGATACTGCCATGTCCTGGGCACCCTGGATGGGAGAAAGGAAATCTCTTACCTTAACTTTCTCGGCCCAGGGGTTCAGGCGTTTCCAAAGCAACCACCAGCCTGAAAGGCTGTCTCCATAGTTGCATAGGTCGGTCTCATCTTGGCTACCCACATCAATAGCAATGACCTTCTTGGCACCCATGTTGCGAGCAATGTCAGCTATGTTGAGAGGAAAGATACACGATAGGATGAGGGCCAGGAGCTATATGAACTTTTTAAGAGACGGCCATGGAGCATGGCTAAGAACACAGCAACAATATGAGAGGGTTGTGGAAAGGGCATTGTCATCCCAATTGGGGAGGGATCTTTTCCCTGTTTACCCTTCCCAGTAAAAATCTCATCACACAACTGGGGATGGGATTGTGCTCTCCCCACAAACTTTTGAGTGGTCCTTGTACTGTTACCAACTGCAATATGGCTGGAATCACCTGCCAAATTTCTCTGTGCTGCATTACTATTAAAAATAATAGTAATAAAACCTTTTGGGGCAGAGGATAATCACCCTATAAATAAAATAAAAACTTTGGAGCAGGGGCTAGTCACCCTATAAAATGTCACCATCTCTTTCAGCTTGCATTTGGAGCAAGGCCAACTCTCTCAACTTTGCTTAGAAAGCACTTTTTTCCAGCAATTGCTAACTTGCTGCAGGAATTGTAGCCATTCCAATGAAAAGCATGCAGGTGATAAGGAAGGGTGCCAAACATAATTCTCATCTTGTCTTCCTTCTCAGATATGGTTAATTATCCAAAAGACCCTGAAATGTAAATATGGGAAGAGACTCTGAATAGAAACCCCCAGGTGACCAATCAAGCACATTATTTTAAGCTCTTCTTTATAGCAATGGGGAGAGAATTGCAAGGTCATGATGGAAGAGCCTGGGATGGGTCAAAACTAGAGAGTGACTCAGCAGAACCTCCCTGATGATTGACTGTTCCATGTACCTTTGACATGACTCTTAGAATCAGAAAGCATGATTTATTCAGATCCAAGAATGCAGATTTTGTGACAAAACACCAAGCAAAAACAATACAGGATGAGTCTCAGTATCTATGAGGGCTATGTTTCAGGAACCTCCACGGATGATGATTTTTTGTCTTAAAACCAATTAAAAGATTAGGCATCCTTTAAAGATTGCCTGCTTGACAAGTAAACATGGCAGGCAGGCAATCAACCAATTTCCTCCTCCCTTTCTGGGACTTAGATGAGTTCAGTTTCAGTTAAGAGGCAGATCCCTCCTTTCCCCCTAGAGCACGCAAAAGAATGCAAAACTATTGGGAAGTGATTTTAACTTTTTGTTCTCATTTGCTGCTCTAGAAAAAAGGGAGGAGTCTGCCTCTAAGTTCTTCTAGTCCCAGAGAGGGAGGTTAATCGATTGTCTGCCTGCTGCATTACCATGGCAAGCGGTTTAATTTTAATTTAAAAGGCCAACTTTATTCACAATATAAAATTGTAGGAGAAAAATCCATTGAATTAGGTTATATCTATACTTTGCTTTTTGATGCCTCCAACAAACACTGAGTCAGCAACAAGACACTGCAGCAGACAAGGATGAAACTAAGAGAAGCAATAGACAAAAATCAGGCATGGTTTGCAAACAACAGCCCCTCTCTGCTGAAGAGCACTGACGTGAGTTCATCTCAAACACTGACATTTGGGTGCCACTAACTAGAAGCAATATTGCGAAATCAGAAGACAGGCTTGCCTATAATTGTCATTGCAGGAGTAATTTTCATTGCAGGTTTAACTCCAATGTGTTTTCCTCAAGCTTAATTCTACCACAATTAAGGATCAAGCCAAAGAACAATTTTGACTAAGGTTGGGCATTGTTTGATTTCCAGTTTTTGCACAATCATTTTCCTAGAGCAAGCTTGTTTTTCCATTAGCCCTGAGATTTCCAGCTTTCACAAAACAAAGATCCCATATGAATAATCCTGGTTCTGTTTAACTGGAACATTGAATGCAACTGAGGGCACAATCCTAACTAGTTTAGGCTAGCACAAGTCACCCATCTCCCTGTTCCTATGGTGGTGTGGGGAGACAGGCACATGTCTGTGCACTGACCAAACGCCACCCCCAGGAGTGCCGCAGAAGTTCCTTATGGCACTTTTGCAACATTCCCAGGCCAGCACAGGACTTGTGTCGGCCTAACCAGGGGCTAGGATTGTGCATTGTATGCTCTCCTCCTCCTCTGATGGTGTTCATCTGAGCACTTACTTCACATAAATATTCTTGGGTGATGGTGTCATCTGCATGGGCACCTGGGACACTATCTACCAGCAAAAGCATGCTCAAAAATGGCACTTCTGCCACATGGCCAGCACTAGTTCACCTTATACTGCCACTGACAGGGACAAGCAGGAGACTTGAGGAAGATGTAGCTGCAGAAGGCATGGTGCAAAGGATGCTCACTCACATCCCTTGAACACCACCATGCAAGGTGCCCTTCCTTTTCTTATGACCTGTAAAACAAAACTTGGCTTTGGCTTCTCTGTACAGCATAACTTTCTGTCTTCCTTTGGCTGAGAATCAGACACTGAACTGAACCACGTGATGATACATGGGAGAAACAATGACTGATCATCAGATCACATTCTACCTTTGTGAGTGGCAAGCAGGAAGATCCTACCAGATAAACAGAGAAAACATGGGAAGTGAGCCCATTCACCCATGCAAGAGCTGAGGGAGAGGCTGTACAATGGGCAACTATCATAACACAAGTTGGGCCTCTAAAGCCCAGAAAGGAAGAGGTACCAGACTCCCAAACCCTTCTCCTGTTCTCCCCACAGGCATTTCCAGCTGAGCATAAGAGAGTTTAGGGCAAGATGTTGCAGGGCCTTGCAGTGACTTTGCAAGGCCAGGAAGGATTTTCACAGCTCTCCTTCTTCGGGTCTGCAGAGAGCTGTCTCCATTTGTTTCTTGCCAATACTTGCCTGGAAGATTGTTGATGTAGCCGCCGTCCATCAGCAAATGGCCGTCCTTGGGGTCGCAGAGTGGCGGTAGGTACCCGGAAAGGGTCATGCTAGCTCGCACGTACCGCCACAGCGAGCCTAACCATGTGGGAACAAATGCAATCAGAAGAGCAGAGAGAAACCCGGAGTAGCAATGAGCCCTTCAGGAGAGGAATGGAGAGAGGTGCAGCATAGCCCCAGCCCATCCTGCTCACTTGCTTTGCTGGGAGAATTCTGCAGGGCACTTCCAGAGCAGCTAAACTGCTTGTGACAGAGTTGACTTCTCACCCACCTCCCTGAGCCCAACATAAGTGCCTGGATGGCCTGCCAAAGTTCCAGGTCCATTTGAGAAGTCAAACTGGGTGACACTTTGCCCGAGACCAGGGATGGGCCAACTTCCTGTGCCATGCAGAATTGCCAACCTGAGCCAAGTGTGCCTGTGGTTCAGGAGCTAGTCTTGCAGTCTGAAGCCTGTTGTTGCCCAGCCCTAGCCAAAGGAGGATAGCAGTGGGTTGGATGGAGGAAACTGTGGCTCCCTCCTTCCAAGCCACGCCAGCCCCTGACGTCCACCAGCCAAGGTAATGAGGCGAACGCAATGCTGACCTGGGACATTGTTAACATAGCAGCCATCCACAAGCAAGTGACTGTCCTTGGGGTCGCAGATAGGAGGCAAATAGGGGGTGTAAGATGCACTGGCTCGGACGTAGCGCCACACGCTGCCTGCCGGATGAAGATGGAGATTCAATAAAAGGGAGTGGAAGGGGTGGGAGGAAAATGTAAAGGAAAGGTGCACAGGACAGGAAATGACATTGTGGCAGAAGATTCAGAAATACAAAGTGCATGTAGTGTAAAAGGGGAATGACAGGAAGGATTTGTCAGTGCAGGTTGGATAAATATCCCTCCATTTCTGTTGTGTCATTAGGAAGTAAAGCCAGATTGGGCTGCAGTTTGACTTCTTCTTGCCTAAGCTCTGCAACATTGAATGTTTTTGGATACTGGCTCTCTCCTCCCCCTTCCATTCCCAATTCCTACTTTCCCAGTTTCCTTTTCTGTTTCAGTTAGGAAGATCTTCAGATTATCCAAGTGTTTCAGTGAGGGCAAGAGTTACCATAGGCCCCTTCATACTGGCAACCAGGCTGAACTCCTGTCTTTGACCTAGCACAGTTGTAGCTCCCTCAGCAAATTATTCTCCCACCCAGATTATGGTCTCCAAAGCAACTAAGCTTTAAAAAAGGCAACTTTTTCAGCGTTTGTACTGTGTGTTGACTGTGTCCACCTGTTGTGGATTGGAGTTTTCTCCAATCCATGATGGATGCGATATGGGGATACTTGGCCAACCTATCACAGGGGCCTGTCACTAGGACGTTGCCTTTCCCACAGATGTGGTACCTATTTATCTACTTGCATTTGCATGCTTTTGAACTACTAGGTTGGCAGGAGCTGGGCTAAGGATGGGAACTTATTCCGTCTTGCAGTACTCGGGTCTTGAACTGCTGGCCTGCTGAGAGGAACTCCAGTCAAGCAGGGTTCTAACCCCAGCGTTCTAACTCATCATGACCAGAGAGTCGACTGTCAGGTCAAGAAGACTGGTTAGAACCTCCAGATCTCTTGGAAAGCAATCCAGCCAATGACTGCCAATCACCATTAGTAGCTACTTGAGTTATATAGGTCAAGGAGAAGCTACTTGAGACTTTTGCAAACTACCATTAAAATGAGTGTGGGAGAGAGAGAAAGAAAGAGAGACTGACCTGCCATTCACTTCAACCATTCACTCGTCCTTTTAGTAGGAGAAGGTCTCAGTGGATTGCAGGTATTGCAAAGATTAATTAGTAGGCAGAGTTAAGGGCTTTTGGCATCAATCTTCTTGCAGATACGAACCAGTACCATAAAGCTAAGACTGAAGCAAATGGCTCTACCCTTTCTCACCCAGCACCCCTTGCCTAACCTTGCTGTTTTATACTGGAGGGAATATGAAGAGGGAGACAACTACTTGAAAACCACTGGGCTCTCAAACATCTTAAAGGGAGGTGTTTGTAATGTCCTGCTCAAGCTTCTCCCTTCTAATTTGCTATAGAGGCCTGCCCTAAAGCTTCCTACAGCATAGCCTGAGAGGTGCAATTCCCTCATTATGAAAGACTTTGCCCTCAGCACACCCTACCACATTACAGTTAGAGGAAGGAGAGTAGTGTTAGTTGTGTTAGGAAGGACAGGTAAGTGGGCAGAGAATGAAGAAAGCCAGGCAGTTACAGCCCCTCCAGGCCCTGCCCTATAGATGGACATGGCTGCTGACAATGTCCCAGGTGAGATCTGATGCCTGCAACAGCCAGCAGGGCAAGGAAGGAACATTCCAAAGCCCACCCACCTCCCCCTCTGCCGCAAGCACCCCCTCCCCAGGTTATTTCCAAATTCTATTGGACAATGCTGCCTGCCCCTCCACAAATCTGCAGGAAGCATCCCCACAACCTCCACCCCAAAGTCAGGAATGGGAAAACTCTAACCAATATGATGCCCTGCCTGATGGAGGATGCCTGCCAGTCTGGCCATTCCAAATCAGAAGAATACATAGTACATAGAGATGTAGTTAGTGGTTTTAATGAATAGCGGAAATGTTACAAGGTTAGGAAAACTCAAAAGCTGGCCAGGGTAGTGGGCAGGAAGCTATTAAAGTGATATGGCAAGGAATCCAGAGGTTCCCTGGACTACACAGAACTCTTTGCACTGCCAGTCTTGGCCTTTAAGTATTGGCCTTTAAGTCTGTCCTGGGCACTACAAAACTATCATTCAGGGGATAAGGAATTACCTTAATTTAGCCCTTTTTGTTCTAGTTGAGGTTGGTGAAGGCAATGCTTCACTTAAAGGTGCATGGGGGAATAGGACCACCTGCTGTTCCTTGGCCTCGTCATCCAACCTTACACAGAAACTTAGGCAACTCCTACGTGGGCATACAGTACTCTGAATATCCTCCCACTGCCCATTACCTGATGTGAACTCAAAATCAAGGCTTGAGTGCAGGAGGTCAATACCTAACATGCACCCACATTTCTCTGGGGACAGCCTTCCTCACTCAGCCTTATGCTGTCAAAGAGCAGTGTGACTACACTCCAACTTTTTCCTATTCCAAGGGTTCCATCTTCTTCTACTTCCTTCTACTTTTAAGACAAGGTGCATCCAGACTCCATGGACTACCATGGACCTTTAGGGAATAGAGGGGAGGTGTATTTTGATCCCCAGAGTCATTCATATCCTCTTTGCTGAAAGAAATGCACACTTACCATCTTTGTGGACACGCATCGCAGAGGCTGTAATGTCTGTAGTCACATTAAAATAAGGAAGCCAAAGATCCTGGAGTGAGCAAGGATGGTACAGATAATCACACACAGGAACTCGCCAGCTGGGTTATAGGAAGCCACAAAGAGGGGCACATCTGCTCTGTACATATTCACATATACTCACATGAAACTGTAAAATTCTTCAGCTTTAATAAGCTACACAAGTATGTATACCACTGATTTATTTGCATAATTTGTTGTAGAAGTTTGGAAGAAAACTAAGGCACATAACAAAGAGCCATTAAACTCTACCACTTTTCTTCAGAGTTTTAAACAGGTCATTTCTATGACTAATATGACCAAATATGACAAGATTTCTATGACTAATAATGACAAGATCTTCAGAATGATGGCACAGAGCCTTCAGCCATATTGGACAACCAAAGAAGTAGCTGAAGAATAACAGAGACATACCTCAATCTGTTTGTCCTGGAATACTTTGTGAATACTGGTGTTGAAGGCAGAGCCAGAGAACATGGAGGTGATGGGGTAGGTGAGGTCCAGCACAGTGGCAAAGACAGAGTTCATACTCTGGGGAACAGATAGATAGGTTTGTTAGAATTGGGGACATCAGACAAGAACAGGCCAAAATGGAAAAGACAGCTATAATTCAGCTACATTTCGGTCTACATGGGTAAGCTTTCTTCTTTTCTCAAGCCTCCTAGGTTGGAATTAGGGAAGCAACTTGAATAATAAGGGTTAGAGGAAAACCTTGTGCTTACAGGTAAAGGTATGCCTGCAGGTTAACTGCCAGTCGTGTCCAACTCTAGAGTGTGGAGCTCATGTCCATTTCCAAGCCTTTAGAGCAGCATTTCTCAAAGTGCGGGTCAGGACCCCTTTGGGGGTCACTTAGAGGTTTCCTGGGGGTCGCCTAAAGAGCCCTGGTGCAGGGGGCCAGGTCAGGCTTGCTGTAGCTGTGTGTGCACTGGGGCTGATTGACATGCCTCCTCTGAAATAAATCCATTATAGTCAGGGGGGCCTTTACTCCCAAGTAAATGTGGATAGGATTGCAGCCTCAGGGCTCAATTCTATGCATGCCTACTCTGAAATAAATCCCACTGTGTTCAGTGTGTGCATAGAACACACATTTCATTTGTAACAATGAAAATACATCCTGCATATCGGATATTTACATTATGATTTATAACAGTAGCAAAATTACAGTTATAAAGTAGCAACGAAAATAATTTTATGGTTGGGGGTCCCCACAACATGAGAAATTTATAAAGGGGTCACGGCGTTAGGAAGATTGAGAACCACTGCTTTAGAGCCAGCAGTGTCTGAAGACACTTCCATGGTCAAGGGGCTGGCATGACTGGACGCTGAGTCGCACAGAACGCTGTTACCTTTCCCACCAAGGTGGCCCCTATTTATCTACTTGCATGTCCATGCTTTTCTAGGTTTCTACTTGCATTTCCATGCATTTCTAGGTTGGCAGGAGTTGGCGGGTCTTGAACCCTGG
The DNA here is from genome assembly GCA_030015325.1 of Cryptoblepharus egeriae. Lineage (NCBI taxonomy): Eukaryota > Metazoa > Chordata > Lepidosauria > Squamata > Scincidae > Cryptoblepharus > Cryptoblepharus egeriae. The sequence continues at coordinate 112,152,891 of JAREYC010000002.1, forward strand.
CTTGCTGATTAACAGGCACAGTTTCTTAACCACTTGTGCCATGACACCCCTTACTGTGCTTACAGGTAGCCAGAATGAACAGTTTTTGGGGGGGAGGGGGGAAAAGAGGGGGGAACTTTTTAATTGTAAAAAAGCTAAAAAAAAACAGTAAGAGGCACCCATCGTGACATGTCTGTATGAGTGTTAAAGCAGGAAATGTCAGCATCTCCTTGTGTGCAATTTATAATGAATGGAGCCTTTTTCAATTTATCACAAATGTTGAGCAAGAAGGTATTTCAACAATTTGCAACAAGGTGTAAGAAAGCTTGATTTGACACCAAGATGTACAGCCTAGAGGAGCTCTGTCAAATACTGCTTGTTGCACAAATTCACAGAACTTGAAGTGTAATCCTAAATGTGAATTGGCAATAAGTCCATTGCTTTTAATGGTGTTGTGCTCCACGCAATCCATTCAGTGCTGGTGCACTAGTTACTTGTGCAGGGTGGCTCTCAGAATATGGACACCTACTGGAATTGTGGGAACTTGCTACTTTTATCACTTCTATTTAATGCATTCCTATTTTTTTTTTTTTTTGCTTTTCATTGTTTTGCTAAACCAAATTTTATTTTCTTTATTCTCAGATTAAAACATTTTCAAAAATATCTCTTGTAGATTTACATAAATCAAGTTTTTAGGGAAAAAAAAGAAATACATAAATAAAACTCTAACAAAGAAGGGAAAGAGAACCTTGCACTCCCTAATGTTCCAGCCTCTACACAACTATTCCCAAGCAAAGAAGACAGTCTCCCAACAACTGATCATCAATCATCATCAACATAAACTTAATGATCACTACTTAAAAGGCTAGGTAGGCAAAGCAAGAACTCACATGTCCAACATGTAGCTCTACAGGCTGCTACTGTTGCAAAACACAGAGGGGTAAAGCCCCTCTGAACTTTTATTTGCATGCTCTTCTGCTTGAACATGTCAGGCTGATAAGTGTCACATATCTGCTTTCCTTGCTTCCCCCCCCCCGAGCATCTCAATCCCTTGACCCCCTTTTTCTATTGATTCCCCAATACTTGCTCACTTTGGCCCACTCTCTGGCTCGCTGCTTTGTGCGCACTGCACTTCTTTCCTCGGCATACAGGGCACCAATGAAGGAGCCGATGGAGGTGCCACCAATCAGGTCAATAGGGAGGCCTGCTTCCTCCATTGCCTTGATCACCCCAATGTGAGAACAGCCCCTGTAGGGAATGGAGGAACCACATGAAGCAGATTGACCTTCAAAATACACAGACCAAATAAAAGGATGCTGTCTTGCCCTAACACTGAAATATAGGAGGTATTTAAATAAGAGCTCATTTAAGGTAAATAAGAGCTCATTTAACCTCTCCTTGCTGTTCACTAGGCCAAGGCAATGGGACTGGGCATTCTAGCCTCAAGAAGCACATAAGAGAGCCTTAAAACAGTGGTATTATTCAAAGGTTTCCAGAAGCATCCAAACTTTTTGGCAGGAGGGCCGCATCATCTCTGACACTGTGTAGGGGATGGAAAAATAATCTGAATAAATTTACATAAATATACATATAAGAATGTATTAGAGACAATACAAGGCTTATCCATGGGCTGGATGGAGGGGATCTTGCTGAGGACCATTTTAAGGCTTGCTGAAGGCTACATTTGGTTCCAGGGCTGGGTTTGGACACCCCTAGTTTATATGTTCCTGCTGAGGAAGAAGACTTGTATCCAGTGGTTTGCTTATTGTTGGAGAACTCTGCTGTCCACACTGGAAGTCTTTCTCCCAGGTTAGGTGTGCTTTTGCTCAAGGGCAGAAAGCTACACTATGCCTTCAGGCCTTGTTGCCACCCCATAGACATTTCTGAAGTCCTCTGGCAAGTTACCTGGCTCCACCACCACCCAGAACCAATGCAATGGTGTTGCCTGTCAGGACTCGTGCCAGCCGAGAGAAGTCACTGTGGCGGTCGGCATTCTTCTCAAAGACCTTCTCATACATCTCTCTCTGCATTGAGAGGGGAAAGGAAAGAAAAGATCAAGGGCTTCTTGGATCTGCTTCGAAGAAAAAGACCACTATGAAGGGGATCCCTTGCAAGTTGGCATGCTTTACTTATCTGAAAATAGCACCCCATATGGGTGATGGTGGGAGAAGCCAGTCAGCACCAAAGGGACTCAACTGACTTGTTCAGCCTGACACAGCTAATCCTGTATTCCTTCAGCCTTCTTTAAGGTGATGGAAGTCAAAGCTGGGAGGAGAGAGAAGGCTAGAGTTTGGATACTGTGTCAGGTTGACGCTGACACTGTGTCAGGCTGAGTAGGTTTACAGGGACAGCATTTCAATGAGGCAGGGATGAAGGCCCAATATGCTGGCTCAGGCGGGACTCTGGATGAACATAATGACACTGTGCCAAGTAAAAAGAGAATGGAGGGGCTAAAGATGAGACCCTTAGTGGTGTGGGCAAAGGTGTGAAAAACAGAGCAGAGCGAGTTGGTACCAGTTTGTTGGGACTGCGTCGGGAAAAGACCCTACGTGGACACTTGATGTGCAGATGTCCTGAACACCAACTGCGCATGTTGAGCCATTCCACAGTGCGGGCAGGGCTCGGTCCATCCTCTCGGTGCAGAAGAATGAGCTGCTTCAAAGCACGCACTGCTGTGTTCTCTAGCATCTGCTCTAGCTGGGAAAGCCAGAGAGAGAGAGAGAGAGAGAGAGAGAGAGAGAGAGAGAATAAAGCCTTCTTACCTCATTGCACTCCATGACACATAGGATTGGGAGTCAAACCCCCCCCCATCTTAACTTTTCCATTTTAGAGTAGCATCTAGCACAAAATCCTGATAATTTCAACTTATTTATCTCTATGCCTGCCCTAAACAAAAGTATTGAATGAAGCAGAACTTTTTTCTTTCTCCTCTTTTCTGTTGTTTTCTTCATGTTACATTAGTGCACCTGCCTTGCCATCTCCTCACCTACTCTAAGCATGTTCACCTGGTCCAGTTCTTTGTTCTCCAGCACAAACATGGTGCCTGTTTGCCACAGTGGGACTAGAGGAAAAAGGTTGTTGCCCTGGTCCTCTTCTCCTTTGCTTTCTGAGTGGGCAGTGATGGGAAGAGAAGTGGCTGCTTGGGCAGTGGGTCACAGAGGGTGGCAGTAATGCCTGGGTGTGAGGCACTCCTTGTTAATTCACTGCCTCCTCCCACCTTCTGCTCTATTCCGTCTCATGGTTGGGCCAGACCCAAGTAATTAAAAAGCAGGATGTGGTGAAAATGTTTACAAAAGTTAAGATGTGATGAGTTCACCGTCAGCGCCCACCATCATTTCCTGTCCTCACATTCTGCATATCTGCTGAGCAGAATGTATCAGAGAGAACAGATTATGTTGTTCCCATCTTCTTCTATTTTACTTTCATGATGAGCCATCTCTAGATGCTAAATTTTGACCAGATTCAAAATTGTTGTGCTCATGAAATGTAATCACACATGCACCAGCCCTTCCACTGGGCATTTCCACTGAAATGGGAACCAAGACAGGCTTCTACCACAGCTAATGGCTCCATAGGCCTCATCAAATAAGCAAGTGCCACTATGTCCAAGGCAGAAAAGATCTCCTATAAAGTACATGTTTTTGTGGACAAGGGTGGGGAGAGTAAGGAAAGATCAACACAGCGGAGACAGCAACTAAGTATTATTTGAATCATTGTGGATTCTGACCAACATTCTCCCTTTAAGATTATTAACTTAGCAACATTTTGGTGGTTTTACGGGGGAGCAGGGAAATTGACCAGCACTCCACCCATTTGTTCTATCATCCCAACGGGAAGACCCTCAGGTTTGGTCTTGTTCCTTACCTCACCCAGTGTGGGCTCCTGGTCTCCCAGGCCCACAATAAGAATGCAGTCAGCTTGGCGGATGCAACGCACTGTCCAGGGTGTCAAGGTGTAGTCAGTCTGGTACAGTACAATGCGATGAATGTCCTCCTGTTGGGCCAGCCACCCGGACAGTCGATATTCATGGATGCTACAGGGAAAAGGGAAGTAGTTGGTTTTCTCAGTTTCTCCTCACTAGACAGCATGCAAAAGAGATGCCTAACAGCATTTGAGAGGACAACTCCTTTGAATGCAAACCAGCAATGGGGGTTGTTATACTCTGTAAAATACTGGTTGTGGTTTTAGTGATACCAGCTTGCTAAGTTGTTTAGTTGACATGGTCCTAGAATAAAGCTACAGCATTTGTTTTAAGTTAGCTTCACTTCTGTTCAAAAACTGGTTGCTATTACATGTCCAGGCAGGGGTCAAAAGAGGCTATCAAAAACTTTTCAGTGCTGCTCTGCGTATGGAATTGTGGATTTATACACGGCCTGTTTCCTATTTTTCTTTTATAGTCTTGGAAGGCTGAGCATAGGCATATGACACTTAATCATGGTTATTAAAACTGTAAAAATATTTATTAAAGTCTTCTTCCCAGTCACAAGCAATACAGTTTGAGATGTGTTACTGAGGCTGGCCAGCAAGTAACAGCTCCAACATATAGGAGAAAAAGCAAGGAAGGGGAAGCAGCAAGGAGACAGAAGTGTCATCATTCTCACAGGAACACCACAGACAAAACGCTAAGTCACAGGGGTACAGGACACTCACCAGAGCACAGCCTAGCTTCCTAACCCCATCAGTCCTTTTTTACCACAGCAACTGAATGAACCAATTTTCATGGTAGAAAACAAAAATGAAAAATAAACCCATCACTTTTATGAGGATAGGATCACTCCCTTGCTATCCAGAGTAGTGAAAGCAGGAGAAAGAGATAGTGGCAGTTTTCACATAATAGTATCAACATTCAGAATTTATTAAAATTTACTGCAATCTGATTTCTTTGAACACAGAATTTGCCGGTCAATGGATCAGGTTGGTCATCTAAGGGTTACAGAGGAAGGTGCAGAGAATCATAATCCTATTAATGGCAAATTCCAACTTGCAGCTCATGGATAATTTTGTCACTTTCCATCATAAAAAGTGAATTGACCAAATCTATTAAAATGGCAGAAAACAATTGTTTGGGTAAAGAACCTGGGCTATGCTCTGGTAAGGATCCTGCTCTATTTTAGCCTGTTTTTTCTCTGATCTGACAGCTAAAAAACAGAGAAGAATCAAGAGATTAGGACATTATTGCCTACAGGCCTGTGCATAATCATAAGCAGGCATATTCAAACATGTGAGCAGAGTACCTGTCCAGTGCAGAAGCTCCAAGCCGAGCCCTGATGATGTCACTGGTGAGTAACAGAGTTGGGCCTGCAAAGTCAAAACAATACTGGTTGCAACTGAAGGAACTGGGCTAGAAAACAGAAAGTGGGAGAGTGCATGCAGAGGCAGAACTCACCAATGGCATTCAGGGCATGCTTAAGTTCCAGGGTGAATGCTGCCATAGGAACATCATCACACACTGGAAGGACTGCCACCGTTGAGAGATTGCTAGCTGGATTGCTCAGCTCAGAGCTGGAGGCCATGCCAAGACCAGAACCTAAAGGAAAGGCATGGTGATCACCACCAAAGCATGTGATCTTCAAGTGACTGACAAGACATGATATACCGAGAGGGCATTATATGCCACAGTGGCCTAATTCCATTCCCCACAGGGACACTCAGGAGTCATACAGTATAAAATAGGGACACTGTGCAGCAGGAAGTTGCTGCAGGCCTGAAGGGCATTGCTCCTACCTGAAAAGGGGCCTCGTAACTGCTGTAAGTTTCCCAAGATCTTTTGGCTCAGTAGGTGGATAAGGCGGGTTACAACCTGTGTAAGACACAAGCAGGCTGGACTTTCAAGGGACATGAGGACAGACGTCAGAATCCTGGCTTACCTAGCTTGTACTTGCTAGCTAGCAAGAAAAAGCCATTGAGTTGTTGCTAGTTTTGAACAACACACATATGCTGATCATGTATGGTCATGTATGAAGCATCTGGGAATTGGGTGTTGTGAACAGAATAAATGATGCCAATCTGGGCCTCTTATAGTTCAGTGCTCACAGATTTTCTTTCATCAAACTCTCAGTATTCCGATATCTTTGTCTTCTTACTCAAAACAAAATTAAAAAATTACTCCCCTTTGTCCTTAATCCTGCCCTACCACAGCAAAGAACCCCTACTCTTTTTCCTGGGCTGTAGATCAGGGGTGGGCCCAAGCTGGTTCGGGCCAGATCGCCCGAACCGGTTGTTCCTGCGACCCCGCTGCTACCGAACCTGTAGCTGCGGGGTGGCAAGAAACCCCAGCGTACCGGTTTGGTATGTGGAAGAAGATGCAATGCGTCTCCTGCGTTTCCTCCAGCTGCAGGAGACACACTGCGCACATGCGCAGGAGACACACTGCATATGCGCCAGGGGTTGGCGCATGCACAGTGCGCTGAGTGGGAGGTCCACCCCAGCCCTGCCCCCTGACCCCAGCCCTGCCCCCAACTTCCGGCAAACCAGTTGTTGGGCAAGGCAGGACCACCACTGCTGTAGATGATCTTTATGGAGTGTTGGCCACATATGAAGCATCCTTAGTAAATTATTTACTGATTTAGTCCAGTAATTCATTTGCTCCAGCTATCCCAGAAGAGACCTGCAGGATTAAAGAACCATTCTTTTCATTGGTGCCCTCGCTGAGCCTAGTGATTACAGACTTAGAATATCTTGCTACTATCAAAACTGAGCATATTTGTAGAAATTGCAGTGATACTGTGTAATAGAAGAGATTTACCCATCTTTGAAATGCTTGTTAAATAGATCTCAGTATCTCCTGACATATGTGGCCCAACACACAGTGTGCAAACCTAACCAACTTTTCAGCTCCAGAGTAAGGGCAATGCAACTCCAAGGTAAGGAAACAAACACTGCTTTACCTTGAGAAGTCCTCTGTGACTGTCCCCAACTGCAGGATGTAGCATGTGCCCCACTGGCAGCACATGCCCCACAGCTATGCCAATTCTGGCAAATGTGTTAGGTTTGTGGCCTTACTGTTTTCTCTTTTCCACATGTATTTTTATGTATAGACTTATGAAACAAGATGTTCTTCTCTTTCACACTTTGCATACTCAACATGAACTTCAAACTCCAAACTACTGACTGCACAATTTAAAAAGATTCAAATAAAAACCTATCTGTGCTCCTGACTTTCAGATCTTTCTCCAAATTTCAATAGCACAGAATTGCCAACCACAAACCTGAGGATAACGTCGTTTGATGTTGTTAAGGGTCCCTTCTGGGAGTTTGGCCAATTCGGTGTCCCTTACAGCATGGACAGTGGTGGCCCGAGCTTGATGGGTCAGGGCTTCTACCTGAAAATGCAATAGATAGAGCTAATTAAACACTCACCATCTCAGTATTTCTAACATGAAAAAGATGGTTGGATCCATATCTAGGTATTGGAGCTATACCAAAAGAAAAATATTTTGGCTGACATTATAAGTGCAAAAGAAAGGATGGCTTTCTAGGAGGATCAGGCAAAAGCAAATATATTCCCTGTGTATTTCTCTGTGAGTACCAGATCAGAACGAGTGTCTGGTTCCTGTGTCTGAACCAGTTCCTAAATTAAAATTATCTTAAGTTCTCAGGGAGCCACCATTTGCTGGTGCAAGAAATACCTCCAGCTGCATACCCCATTGATGCTTGATAGCCGAACAATTTCTTAACAAGAGGAAGGGAAGGATACGTGAGCAAGCAGCTGTATGCAAAGATGTTTGGTGTTTATGCAGTGACCCTGGCATTCAATGTACCTGGCCTGTACTCAGCTCAGGGCACCCTTTCCTTTGTTAACACTCACCACTCCAATGAGGTCCCCACGTCCATATTCCCCAACTAGCTCCTTCTTGCCGCTGTCTTTTTGGATCACAGACCGCAGGCGCCCATTCAGAACAATGTAGGTACAATCTGACTTGTCACCTTGCCTGGGAGAAAAGAGGAAGAAGCACTGGTCAAACTGTCCATTCTCATGGATTGTATCATTCACTGGACTCCACCATCAAGGAGCTTTCTTGAATGGGTTACAACACTGGTATGTGTACATGGTGGAGCCACTGGGATTTCTAAGGAAGAAGTTCCCCCCTGCTTTCTTCCTCTGGTTCTGACTAAAAGCAATAGGAAAATACAGTGGCGCCTCATGTAACAAATTTAATTCATTCCAGAGGCATGTTCTTTATGTGAAACATTCTTTATGTGAAGTGGATTTTCCCATAGGAAATAATGGAAACTCAGACGATTGGTTCCACAACCCCAAAAATATTCATGTAAAAATATTAAATGGATGTAAAAATGATGACAGAACACTGGGATTGAATTCAAAACTTGCATTCAATGTGCATGATCTTATGAAGTCCACTTAGGCTGCAGTCCTAAAGACACTTTCTGGGAGTAAGACTCATTTACCACAAAGGGGCTTACTTCTGGGTAGACATGGTTAGGAGGTTGCAATCCAAGACACCTTCAAGGTGTCTCCCCACTTTCTCCTTCTCTCCATCCTGAGCCTCTCTCTCCCCTGCTCCCTTCTGACTAGCCCTGTGCTGCTTCCCTCTTCTCCACTGCTCTTCTCTCCCTCTGCCCAGCAGATGCCTGGCCACAGGAGGAACAGCGCAGAAGTGTTGCTTTCGCTATGGGCAGGTGCGCTAGGCAGCCCTGATGCTTTTTAAACAGGTTGCCGGACAGCGCGTCTGCCCCAACTGCCAATGAATTTGTTCTTTATGTGAAGGACTTTCTTTAGGTGAAGGAGAATCCTAGAGAAATTTTTGTTACGTGAAACATACTTTACGTGAGGCACCACTGTACCAGAATTTCCTTGTGCAAAGGACAAGCTTAGATCCTTGTCCCAACCCACACTTAGGTTGGAGAAGCGATAAGCAATGGGAAAAATAAGAATTCTGGGCTGCGATGAATGAGAGCCAAAAATCCTTCACCTGTAAAGGGCCCGACCAGCCTCCACAGCCATCCAGTCAATGGCAAAGTCCATCTGGCGCACAAATGGAGACATGCGGGCTGCCACTGTGTGAGCAACACTCAGCACCACGCTTGGCTGTTCTCGCATAATCCTGGAGTAGGGAAGGAGTCATCAGTTAGTGACAGAGCACATGGTATGCAACATCAGAGAAGTACCAGTTCAGACCCTAACATGACCAGTTTCAAAACTAGGGAAAAAATTCAGGACTTGTTGATAGTCAAGGTTAAGGCTAGCTGAAACACTCGAAGGCCTGACGGTGGGAAGTAAACTGCTGTTTCATTTTGCATGCACATTATGTCTAGCCTTTCCAGTAGCTGCAAGCAATTAAAAGCACTGTATGGAATTGATCATAGGTAGCATTTTATACAGAATGGGAGCAAGAATGTGTTAAGGCATAGCCCACCACTCCCCAGGCTGTAGCTCACACTCCTCAAATAAAAACAATGAATGGGATTGGGCTTTTTTCTCCATCCTGCGTTTGGGGCTGCCCACATAACTTTCCTCAATGTACAAGTCAACGGCTACTAAAACAGCAATGGGGTGGACAGAACGTGACAGTCACAAATGGAGTTAGGACACTCTATGATAGTATTGTGTATGCATCACCCACTCGTAGAAGTCGGATTTGGAGATCTTAAGGAAAGTGCAGTCACGGTTGGCCTTGATGGTGAAGATAAGAGGCTCCCCAGTGAGCACGGCCAGCTGGCCCACCATCTCCCCAGGCTGAGTCAAGAAGAGGCACACATCTTCAGCCTTGTCAATCATCCGCTGATAGACATGAAGGCAGCCCCACAGCACAAAGTGCAAGCTGACATCCTGCCAAGAGAGGCCAGTACAAAGGAGCAATGAGCAATCAATAAATATAAAGATGTCCACAAATCTGTCTAAGGTGCCACAGTGCTGTGGACTACATATTGTAGTCTTTTTAAGGACAGTTGGAAGTTTCCGAAGAATTCTGGGCTGACATGAGAGCCAATATTCCTTCACCTGTAAAGGGCCCGATTTCAATTTCTCATTCTCTCTCTCCCCCACCCGTGCCCCAGGGGAAAAAACTGTTTTAAAACAACATGTGATGAAAAATCCTAAATTCCTTCCTCCCTTTTGTCTCAAGCTGGCTAGTGAATGCTGCCAGTAGGCGCCATAAGGTCTACCATGTTATACTTCCATATTCTGTTTCAAGTCTAGAGGCTGTGCTTTACTTTCACAGCAGAAAATGTTATAAGCTGGGGGTGGTGGTGAGGGAGTTCCAACAAACTGAGCAACAAAATAATTCATGAAATAATTCATATTTTGTACAATGGCTCTCAGATGCAGCATTTGAGTTTTGATGTTTTAAGACTAGTGATCAGAGAGGGCCATATCAGGAACCAGATCTAGAGTGCATTCGTTCTCCAACTCTGGGTCTCAGTAGTTAGGAGTCAAGGCTAGAGAAGGAGCCAAAACTATGACTGGTGTTGATCTTCAGTTGAAAAGGCAAAGCTACAAGGTTCAGGTTTTAGAAACATTAAGTGTGGCCCATCCAGAGACCTTATACCTGCCAGTTGTAAGAAATCATCTTGAAACCTCCTTTTTCCCTTCTGCTTTCATATTACTATAATTTCATGGTGACTCAGGCGGCAATCCTAAAGACACTTCTGGGAGTAAGTCCCATTTAACTCAATGAGGCTTACTTTAAAGTAGACATGGTTAGGATTGTGCTCTCAGTTTACTTTGACAGGTAAGGAAACACAGCAACTGATAACTGGTTCTGAGAACTGGAAATGGCTCTAACCAGGCAAAGAGGCACATTTTAAAGGTGGTGCCCACTAACTGAGGGAGGGCAATTGTACAGCCTGGTGTCTTTTCCAATGGATGTTGCTGCTGTTTTCAGACTGAGAGCCATCTGGAGACAAGGAACCACTGACAGGTGAGTGTTTTTAAAGATGGGATACATTACTTGATCCCCACTTATGACGCTATTAAAAGATGGCACCTACTTAAAGCCTTTGTAGCCAAGGGGATATGTGCTACCTTTGCTTCTTTTCTGAGGCCAGCAGAAGTTGCACATGTTCCACCTGTTGCCACTATGTGGCTCAAAATAGCCAATTCAGCCAAAAGAAATTCTGGAAGTGATGTTTTATGCCTTACAAAGCGAGGGAAGTCCCTGAAGCAACCCTGACTCTGGTGGCTTGGGTAGAGGAAACAGGGATCAGTGATAGACCACCACTGATCAGAACAGCGCTAAGCAACATTCACCTGTACTTAGGCTGCAGTGTAAAGACACTTTCCTGGGAGTAAGATCCATTGAATGCAATGGGGCTTACTTTTGAGTGGACATTGTTAGGATTGTGCTTTTAGCTACCTAACCTGCTTTGTGAGCTACTTTTTGTTAAAAAGTGTGTATACTCCATACATATATAAAAATTTAAGCAGTGCAAAATGCCAGTGTCCAGGTGCTTGCTAGTGTGGTACATTCTTGTTACATCTGCATTGATTGTCAGGTTTTTTTAAAACTAGAACAGCCTATATTCAGGTGTCACATCCTCCTTTCTCTGTGATTGGCTACTCTAACTTGTGTGCCATCCATTCCATTAATACTTACCTGATCCCCCTGGCGGGCAATCACTGTCCCTGCCTTGGCATGATGCAGCAACACCCGTTTATTGAGTGAAGAGGGGTCCTGTGGAGAGTGACAAGATGACAAAGTGTTTTGTACTTGGACTGGTGGAACAGGCACATGGACATAAAAAACTAAGCGAGGTCGAAACCTATTTTACAATCAGTTTTAGCCTGCCAAAATTCAGGAGAATATATTTCTTCACAAAACTCAAAAGATTTCAAAACTAAAGCAAAACAGCAGGGCCTCCGTTTCTCTCATTTTCAGGTGTCCCTGGGATGGAAGAGAGATACATTGGCCTCCGCTGTGATCAAGTAGACAGGGAGGTGTCTTCTGATGTGGGTTCAAATCCCCACCTTATTGGGTTGGTTTACATCAGTGGTACTCAGGCATTTCAGAGTGGTCCCCTTTCAAACTTAAAAATCTGCCCTGGACCCCCTTTCAAACTAACTGGGATGTGACATTACTGTGATGCTAGAGCTCTTCCATGTCTACACGGAAGTAAGTCCCATTGTGTTCAATGAGACTTACTCCCAGGAAAGACCAGTGCCAGATTCCAAGATGGCAGATCCCACCCTCTAGTGACCCCCCTGACCCAAGGAAGTCCCAACTTCCATTTTGAGTACCACTGGTTTACATGTAACATCAGCCATGTGAAAGAAGATATGTTTACTGAATACCAATTACATGGAATGTCCACATAATACTGAGCCACACTAGAGCTAAGAAAATTTATGCAACTCAGGGAACCAAATTTGCAAGTACCTTTAAATGTGCATCTTTATTCATTATACACTCTCTGTCTTGAAGAAGCATTTTCTAGCCACTTCCACACCCCTGGTGAAACATAAAATCCAAACAATGGTTCTATATGCAGCAAAGTTTCTCTACCTCAATTTTCATGAGCTTGACCAACTCCCGTTTGGCAGCCTCAAAGATGACACTCGTTTGGCGGCCTTGGTAGGGCCCAAAAGGGCAATCGCCTGTTGCCGAGTCATCTTCACAATAGTTGTAGTGGTAGATCCCCGAAGGCTGCTCTTCCACTGTCACAGACTTCCGTTCCCGTGGTTCATGTGAAACTGACTGCCAAGGATGAGGACAAGAGAAGCTTAGGGAGGCAGAAGCAGTGGTGTCCCAGGGGGAAGGCCCTGGGCACAACCTTTGGGAGAAGGGAACACACTGGGGATGACCAAGATCACAAAAATTGCTAAAATTGTTTGGAAAACCCCATCAAGTCATATACAATTTTGTCAAATGTGCCAATCTTTCACCCTTCCCAAAGCCACTGACCAACAGCTGATAAGCTTCCAAGTAAATAAATCTCCTCCAATAGCCTCATTATTGGAATACCTACTCGGGCAAAGCCAGCCAATGACACTGTGCTGTCTTCCTGAAGCGACACGGAGATGCGACCTCGTTCATAAGCCATGTCGAAGTCTGAGCGAGGGCCCTTTTGGATCCCTAGGGGAATAAAGAGCCTCTTATCACCCTGATTATAGCAGAAGAGGCAGGAACTCAAAGTCTTGGATCCTGTACCTCAATGAGAAGGAAAATACCAAGAAACAGATATACCTGAGATGTCAACAGGCATTGAGATGCAACGGCTCAGCAGTGGAGCAGCAGGCGGTTCCAGTACACCCAACTTCAATAGATCACCTGAAAATACAAGGGGCTCACAGGTACAGGTATACAGACAAAAGACTACACTGGCTGCCCATTCATCTCTGGACCCAATTTATGGAGCTGATTTTGACCTATAATGGCTTTGGGGCCAGGCTACTTGAGAAACCATCTACTGTACTTCCATTTAATTCAGCTTGTCCATCAGAAAAGATTCTTTTATGTATGCTGCTGCCTCAGAAGGTGGATGGGGCAGAAGCAAGAAATAGGGCCTTCTCAAGTAGTGGCACTAACATTATGGTACTCCCTCTCTCTTGCAAACTGCTCCTTCCTTAGAAATCTCCTGGTGAGGTGTGAATACATTTCTTTTTAAATAAGCCTTCTGAGTTCCTTGCCTTTTTAACATCTTTTAACTTTCTGGCTTTTAGAGGCTTGAGCTATTTATAACATACCGCAGCTTTTTGTTTTACTGTAATAATTTTATAATAATATTTAGTCTTAAAATATTTTATGCCAGTCACAGGCCTTGGAGCCTAAGAATTGGAACCAGGTGTCTTTCCCAATCTCTTAATAGGTCTCCTTACCTCTCACTCACTTATATTCAGAGAGGGAAAAAAAACAAAGGGAGGAGATGAGGGCTGGGATATGGGAAGGGGGTACTTTCAAGTCTCCTCAGTGGGAAGGATCCAAGTGCTTCTCTAGGGCATTCTTTTTAGGAAGTAGCAATCCTTCTCTGCTCCAGAAACTGGCAAGCTCAAAGTTGGGGAGAGTGATTGCATTTGTCCTCTAAACCCAACACTGACCGCTCCAAAAAATTATTTTTATTTTCTTCCCTTAGGAATGAATGGCTGCATCCATGGACTTTGCATGAGTCCATTTATATGTTGGCAGTTCTTGACACCATCTCTTTCACTTGCAATGAAAACAATAGGGCCAACTAGGTGAGGCGAGGGGATGGGAGAGGCTAAAACCAGGAAACTAACTGATTATTAGTTCTACCTACATGGAGGGGAGGAGGATTCAGAAAAAGTCTTGAAGGAGAGGACTTGACTCTTTTAAGCATGGGATCAGCATGGTTGAAAGCAAGCTGGGAATGAAAGGAAAGTGCAGGTGAGTTCATAGTTCTCTGAGTAATTGCTCTCTGATTAACCTATATAGAAGGAAATGTTTTGTTGCTAGTGTTTATAGAGCCCAAGGCTTTCCAGGGAAAGCCTGAAACATGGGAAGCAGAAAATTATCCCACCAACTTCTCATTAAAGACAGGAAGCAGCCCCTTACCTTGGTCCCTAGAAGCAGAATCTGGCTGCTTTCCAGCATTTTCTTTGGCATCTTCAATAGAGGAGGTGCTAATGACCCGCTTGCTGTGCCTCACAGGGCTGGTCCGGGAGGTGTGGCCCGCTTGAGGAAAAAGCCGCAGGGGTTGCATCTCCTGGGAATGAGAAACATGCTCACCTCTCTCCAAGAAGCAGGAGGGAAAGCCAGAGAAAACCACCTAACCCAACTTCTTCTGCATGGAAATATCCTCCTCTGGCCTGAAAGCTCAAACCCTTTAGCAATTAGTGGTTCGTCAATGGTGAAGAGAATGAATTCTGCAAATACTCAGGAGCTATTTACCAACACTTGATGCGGCCTAGAGTGAAATCCTAGCACTGACAGCATGTTCCAGCAGGACCTAAACCTTGGATATGTTTAATGCCTCAACTACAAGAGGACAAGAGCTGACTTGCAGCCCCAAACCTGCATACGCTTTCTGGACTTCCAAGCCCAAGAAATGAAATGTTTCCCTTGGCATTTCCCAGCAACTAAACCTGCAGAAGTGACAGATTTTGACAGATGTAACAGAAGTGTCCTTCACTAGGAGAATGGAAAGGCTACAAAGAGTGCAACTGGGCTGGGCAGAATGTTGCTCATCACTTACATGGCTGAAAAGCTCATTGGTCAGGCCAAGGTAGTTGTGCAATGCCAAGAAGGTGACTCTCTGCAGGCGCACCATTATGATCTGAAATCAGAAGAAGTAGTTGAAGGTCAGCGAGAATATAATCAGTGGGGAGGTTTGCATGGCAGCAGGGGTGTGCTAGGGTGAATAAGCTCCTCATGAGAGGCAATAAATTCCAAGAAGGGGGGTGCAACTACTTAGGGTGCTGTTGACTTCAAATGAGAAAGGGTCCTTCCTTACAGATCATATGGAGCTTTTCTCTTATGATCTTATTATTGAAAGTTTTCCATAACCCACCAAACAGGAGCTGGCTTTGCTCTCTGCCTGAAGTTATATAATTTGTAAGTCTTAGAATTTGGAAGCCCTTAACATAGAGAGCTTGTTACAGCCCTTATGTGTCTTGTTGGCTGATTCCTGGTAAAAGCCCTTTTCTATTTATTTTAAAAATTTGTATCCCGCTTTTCTTGGGTCGTAGACCGACTCAAGGCAGCTCACATTAAAACATAATTAAAAACACTAAATAGAACATTCAATTAAAAAAATTAAAACATAGATAGAAGCTAAAACAATAAAAACAATAACCGCACCACCTTTGCCTCAATAAAATGCTTTTTTAAAATAAAAAGTTTTTAGGCTTCGGCTGAAGCTCTGTATCGAGGGAGCTTTTCTACCCTTTCTCTGTTAAAAACTTGGGGCCACTTTACATGGAGGCTGGATCCTTGTGTTTCTAATCTAGTGCTTATGACTGTATTGCATATTTGAAAACACAGAGTCAAAGGCTCCAGCAGCCAAACGTTATCTGGGCATATCCTTACTGTATGTTCTCAGAAACAAATGAAACATATAAAGCAGTGGCATAGCTAGGGGGATACAGCTGCACCGGGCTATAGGCTTAGAGGGGGCTACAAGCTGAGCTTGACACTAGTAACTAAAATAGTGGGAAAACGGGGTATGTATGAATGATAATACCAGCATATATCATTGCAAAGGTAATTTTATGCAGAAAGCAAAGCCTCATCTGACCATCAACCCCATTACAGGTGTGTGGCACCTACTCTGCAGACCTTGAGGTCAGATGATGTACTTTTAGGCGAAGACAGTTCATGCACAAACAGGTGACAACTGAGGGGAAGTGAGGAGACACACAAAATAAGCTAGATGGACCTCACCTGCACCACTCGTACAAGACTCTCAGGATACTTTTCAAAGACAGCTGAGAACGCCTCCACAGGCAGACGTAGCACCGTAGAGTCCTCAGCCGCCCGTGCAGATACAGTTCGATATGGCCGCTGGTGACCCTGCCAGAAAGCCATCCAGAATAAGTATAGTAAGTGGTCTACAGAGGCCTTGGCTCCTAGAGACCAGTCAAAATGCTGCCCAAGGAAATGGTCACAGTCACACACTAAACCAGACACCACGTTCCCAACGCCTTCAGGGTACGGCTCTCATTTAGACCAGTCTGCACAACCTTGAACCAAAGGGTGAATGGAAGTTTTCTAGACAAATGGCTCTTTCACTGTTGTCAAGTCAGCTAGTCCAGCACTTTTAGATACATGAGTTACCGGTATATAGTGCTAGTGGTGATGGCAGCTGCTTGGTGGAACTAACCAGAGGACCCCCTGACTCCCCAGTGATGGGCTCATACAGTAAGGCAATAACAGAGATAGGAGATGAGGAAGCTAAACTGGAGTGGGTTGATTCAGTAAATCTGCACCAGTCTGAGAATTAAAAATTTCCTAAATTGAAAAAGTTGGAGAAAGGAAAAGGGAGCATTACCAGTGAGACCATAGGTCTGTGTGGAACAGGATCCTACCGTGATGACATCCAAGATGCTGAGAAGACTGTGTACGCTGTCCCCTGGGAACACCTCCTTCACAAGTGTCTCTTTCCCATCCTGAATGGCACACATATGGATGTTCATGAACAGCCAGCCAAGTTTGGAGACAACACAAAAAGCCCAAACAGAGGTACCCTCTTCACTTGGCTTTTTCAGTACAGGATACAATGCACCATTCATGTCCCCAGAGTTAATTCCATTGAAATGTACAGGAACCACAAACAACCAGTATCCTGGTCCATCTCTGCTGGGAGGAGTACCAAATAGGCAGCTCTAACCCAGTGGAATACATGGCATGGGAAACTTCCACTCTTATAGGACCCCTGCTGAGCAATTCTCCTCACCTGTTCAGACAGGAAGAGTTCCAGCTTTCCATCTTGAACCACATAGATACTTGTATCAGGCTGGCCTGGGCGGAAGACATATTCGCCCTGCTGGCACTGCTGGAAGGACATGTGTTTGCACAACTCCAAGAATAAGGGCTTCTCAAAGTGGCCAAGAACCCTGTGAGATAATGAAAGAGCATTGTCACCACAGCACCCAGACTGTGCTCTCGAGATGCCTGGAACGCTTCTTTGGGAAGGAGCAGAGGGACTTTTCTTTATGTTCTCCTATTGGTCCTGTAAGAACAGAAGCAGAAGCACTGGCTCCCATGCTCACCGTACATTCTTCAGCATGTAGAGCACCTCAGAAGGAAGATGAGAGTTGGCCACATCAAACTCTGTGAGATCAGCTTCCAAGACAGAGGGGGGTGGCTCCTTCAATTGCAGCGTTGGCAGCTCCTTCTTGATCCGCAGGATCCTGAACGCAGGGAGATACAAGTGAACGGCTTTATGCCAGAAAAGCCAAACCACCTCCAGCTTCTTGCAAAGAAAGGGAGAGGCCCAAGGGATGATCTTTCTCCCCTTTTCTCTCCCAAGTGAGCAAGCAGCTAAGGCACCAATGCTTCAATGCTTCCTTGGCTTTTTGGGAATGTGCCATTAAGAGCATGAAGCATTAAGAGTGTGATGGCAAACAACTCTCAAAAAATGCCATTGATCTTCAGTTCTCTGAAGGTAACACCCAATTAAAACCAAGAGTTAAACCCACATTTCATCAACTGTTGGACTCCCTTGACAGGTACATTCACAAGTTTGTTCCAGTTAGTTCTTGGTAAGCAATGCTAAGATGCATAAAGCATCATCTCTTTATCCTCTCAGTTTTTCAAACCAAGCTTATGACCTCCAATTATTGTGAAGACTGAGCTAGAAAGAAGCTAGAAGAGCTAGATGGAAGTCAGAGGAAAATCAAAATGCCTGGCGCACAGGGTGTGTGTGTGTGTGTATGTACAATACTTTTAGAAATGCAGATGATACACAGATTTGGTGGCATCATTTGACTATCTGTTTGCAAGAAGCAGGGGAAATTAGAGTTCCCTGGCACCTGAGAACTGGGCACGAGACAGTGCATGTTAACATGATGGGAAGATAATAATTACAAAATTATTCCCAGGAATTGTCTATCAGGCAGTTGACCACATTATTTCTTTCTTTAAATGTGTTTGAACATATTGGAGATGGTGTAAACAAAACAGCTTGCCTTATATCCAGGAGGTAGACTAGGTGACCCATAGGCATCCTACTAATATAAAGACTGGGGCAACATTACATTTTGTGGCACCCACATTCACAGCCCCGGGCTCTTGCTCCCAATACCCACTTTGCCCAAATATGTTCCTGTGATTCCTCAATATCCTCAGACTGGAGCCCAATCCCTCTGACTCATCTGCTTACTTTTTGGCAATATTCAGCATCTTGAGCTTCTTTTTCATGCGTGGCCGAGAAGCAGAGGAAATGGTGGTGTCTACCAGGGAGGATGTGGACTGAGAAACCTTGCAGAAAAAGAGATGTGGGTGGCAGAAGACTGTTAGTTTTATTGCTTCACAGGCTTTGGTCAGATTAATTGTTGGCTGCATGGGATGCACCTGTGGAAAATGTGCAGCTGATAGCAAGCAGAGCTCTACAGCCTAATGGCTAAGTGGATACACCTGGCATGGTAAGCCAGTGTATGTCAATGGGGATGAGAAGATGCTGCATTATCCTCTCTGTGACTGGCTGGCCGAGGGTGACCATATGTCATAACCAGAAAAGATAACAAGGTCTCCCTGAAATGCAGCACACCCACAACAAATGTAGGACATAGCAAAATAAAAGCTAAAAAAAATCTATAGAGATTTTATGTGGTTAACTTGAACATGTTATTTGTTATTAAATTTAAAACTATCAAATGTCATTTATTACACATACTTTATTAATTACAAGAAGACTACATGCTGCCTGCTCCAAAGAAAACAGAGAACAAAGATTTTTTTTCCAGGACACAAGGTTAAAAAAGAGGACATGTCCTGTAAAAAGAGGACATATGGTCACCCTGGGCTAACCTCAGGGTAAAAGGGGCAGTTGAGTGTGCTGTTGGAGGTGCTGGAGGTTTGGACTGTGTTTGCTGTGTTATACTGGACTGTCTTATTGTACTTTAGATGACTAGAACTGCTTTTGATCATTCTGCTACCTGCTCCTTTAATACAAGTTTGTCTACCTGGAACCTGCTGTGTGGCTTACAAGCTCTGTCACTGTCCAGGAAGGAATTGCACCATCAAATGCTGCCTGCAGGGGTTTTTCTTCTACAAGCCTCTTCTTATGAACATACCTTGATGGTTGTGAGATTATCACTTCCCCCATGCTGACAATTAACTTAAGTTCAAAAACTGTTTTTCTCCTTGATGAACAACTCAGTTCATATGATACAAATCATCTATTTCTCAGGGGGCTCCATAGAATTCATCCACTGAGAGATAAATTCATTCCAAGTGATCACCTCAAAGGAGCTCCAGCAGATCCTATACCCCGCCCCCCACAATGACCCTTCCATTACCTTGCGCATAATTTTACGCCCATAGAACAACACTTTGTCCCGCTTGCGAAATCGATACTTGGGTTGCTCTTGGGCCTGAATTTCTGCAAAGAAAAGAGAAAGATGTCAAAACCAGGAGGGTGTGGGGCCAGGACTAATCCTCCTTCAGGCTTCCTTCCATGCCTACTTGTTTGGTCAAAGGAAACTTACTCTGCATACGGAGCCGGCGGATCAGCACCAGGATCAAGGCAGTAACAAGCAGCATTGAGAGCCCAACTCCGATCACAACACCCAGTATCTGTGGGAAAAGAGGTGGAGTCCAATTGTTCTGCAGCTTGTGGCCTGCTGGAAGTGCGTCAGGTGTCCTACTCCTAGTTATCCACCCTCATTCCTGGAGGAGACTTTCTAAGCAGCCTCTTCTTATTGTACAAAGATACAGCACAAGCATGCCACCATTTTGGATCAATTGTGGAAGCAGAAGATGATCAGCAGAAGATGATCAGCTGGACCTGCAAGAAGCCCTCTGAACCAAGATGGGCTAAAGCAGGCTGTGTGACAAAAAGTTTTCAGATCTGGCTTGCTCTTTGGTTTGGAGATCAAAAGTCACCATATGCTGCATCTCCCTCCAGCAGTTATGAGAAGGTATAAGACAATAGGCATAGATAATATGCCTTGACTCAGTATGAGGCAAGATCATATGTTTACAGGAGCTGCAGCCAGACAGCAACAAATTGCTCAGACTGGATGGGGTCAGGGGAGAATGGTAGAGAGGAGAGCAGGAATGTATCACACTGACCAAGGCTCCTGATACATTTTTTTTAATTTCCCAAATGGTCTACGAATGGCACAAGACAGGCAATAATCCAACCCCCTTGACCCCATGAGCCAGGACTGGGGTGCTTGGAAATGCAACTCATTGCAGAGGGTAAACTCTTCTGTTGTTCAAGACTTGTGCTGGGATAACAGAGGAAACCGTTAAGCTCAAGAAGTAGAAGTGGGCATTCGGAGCTATGGCAGCCCTCCCCAGAATGGAATACATTGATCAGGTGCTTACCACACTGAGCCCTGTGTGGGTTGCTTTTTAGTTTAAAAAACCAGAGTGTATACCAGCACACCACCATGTTAACGGACTTTCTTACATTATAGCCAGTATTTTGCTTTTAATTTTTGTTCATTTGTTTTAGGATTGCATTTCAACATTACATTACTATTAGCTGTTGGAGGTCTCAAGAACCGAAAACTGTGATATTAAACAAATAACTATATTAAACAAATAACTATAATATTAACTGTATTAAACAAATAACTATAATATTAACTATACTATACCTGTGAAGTGGCTTGTTTCCTAATAATTTGGTTTTTTTGCTGGAGAAATTTTGCTTGCTTTACCCCCAAATCCAGAGAAACTATGGGAGCACATAAGAGACTTTATGTGCACCCATAGTGCACCATCTCGTGAAAACCTATGGGAAATTCATATTGGAATCCAGAGTAAGTTGTTCTTACACAGGAGCCAGGACTCCCCATAGTTACTGTGGATTTTGCCCTTAGAGAGACAGCTGTCTGGTCCTTATTATGGCTAAAAAACTTTATGCAAGCTATGCAGGGAGAAGGAACAAGGATCCTGCTCTGGCTGCAAAAGAGGAAGTGCCTGGAATGGATAATGAATCCATACCCCTGCAGGGCTTTGGTATGCAGGGCTTACACGGTTTGAAGAGCTTTCTAGTTAAGCCCTGAGTTCATTTTGCAAATGGTCGACAAATCAAGGAACTGGACATATTTTTCCGGCATTTCATGATACACATCTCAAAAGAGGGCTCCCTCTAGCATTCTGCACTCATGCAAAAGTGGCATATTGGCAGCAGAACCAGTGCAAAGCATTCATCTTAGCTTTCCAAGAAGAAGGCAATTAGTTCCCCACTGTTACGTCTGGGCACGAGCAGCCACTGCAGCTCTGCTCACACCAGGCCCTCCTCCTCACCATGCTTGTCTGGAGCTGATCCTCCACAAAGAGCTTGATGTTGGGCAGAACAGGTGTCAGGGTGGCATTCTACAGTGGAAGAGAATGGAGCAGGCATTGAAGGATGGGAGCAGAGCCAAGGATGCCAAGCAAAAGGATGCCAAGGGGCAGAAGTGAGGTGAGACTAGGGCTTTTGTTTTTTATAACAATGCAGCAGTATCTAGGCTGTTTGGACCATATACTGCATGATGTTTACGCCATCTCTAAGCTGCCATTCAGTTCATGCATAACATTTTCTGTTGTTAACAACCAAGCCTAGAAAGTAGTGGAAATCTATACAGAAAGGACAGCCAGTTTATTGTTCTGAGAAATGTGATGAAAGCACAGGCAAGGGGTGGAGTCGTGCAACAGTTAACAGTGAGGGAGCACTACACTACAATACATATCCATACAAACACACCCATACACAGAGGCAAAATCTCCCCCTTTAGCAAATTAATGGGAGTATGTGCTGAGACTTACCTCCTCTCACAGCCATGCTCCGTCCCATCAGAAAGCTAGGCTATGTAAACCTCCATGGAACAAAGTCACCCTCCAGGATGTAATGTGAAGCTCAATACAATTAGTTGATCCAGACCCTATGAAGACTGTCTCTCCAAGTTAGGACAGCAGTCAGAGTAACTCAGGATAGTTATAAAGAGCCCTTCCAGCCTTTGCAGGACTGCACTGCCTGGTATGCAGTCCCTCTCTCTCCTTGTCTGCTCAAAACATGCCCACACCCCAACTGCACTACTCCACTGTGGCCTGTCTGAGCACATATTCAAGGCTTGAAGGAGGAAGTGATAAAAGATGTGCAAGCATGTGCTCAACTGGATGGTTATCAGGCTTCAGCTGAAATCAGACAGACACTACAGTGTAGGTTAGGCTGCACTCTTAATCTCCAGTTAGGTCAGCCTAATCCTCTACCTTAGTCCTGTGCTGATATGGAGGTGTCACAAAAGTGTCACACTTCTGCACCACTCCTGGGGGAGGATTAGGCCAGTGCTCAGACATGTGCTTGCCTTCCTACATAACCACAGAAATGGGAAGACCAATGAGTTGTGTCGACCCACATTAGGACTGCATCCCTTACTCTCTGAAAATCTAGGTAATGTAGCAATTGAGGTCCAACAAAGCCTATGGAGATCCAACAGGAGAGGGACAGAAAGAGAGGCAGGTGGTTGGGTTCCCAAAAGCACCACTTTGGGGGGCTGTGGGTGAGGCAAGGTGTCTGTAAGGTTATTTGGTTGCTCAGACTGAGGTACAAAGCCTTAAGCAATAGCTACATAGGCCCAGTCAGGCCTCTTGACTGTCCAGATCCCTGATGGTGAAATGTAGCATCCTTCTCTAGCCATTAGGTAACCCCATAACATAGCAAAGATAGTGGACTGAAACCCACCTGGGCCTGGCAGCAAAAGGCTAAGGGATGACACACTACCCACCATCAGTATCTACATCAATAGAGCAGGACAGTGCTGAGCAAACAGAAGGAACGTCCTACCTCTTGCTCCTCCTCTTGAGGCTCCGATTCACTCTGCCCCATGATGGCTATTGACTTCGTTTCCAAGCCCAGCCCATTAAGGCTCCTACAGACAGGAGAAAGAGAGAAATGTCTGTTATAATGTCTTCTGCTTCTTCTTTTTGCATTTTAGATAGGCCATCATTTTCTTTGTAAACTGCTTTGTGAACTTTTTAGCTGAAAAGTGGTATATAATGTGGATGGACAGACAGATGAGAGAGTTTTGTCACCTCCAACATTGTTTCTACACTGAGATTCACAGTGAGCCTAATTCTGTGGGATGTGCCACACACCTTGCAAACCAAAAAAATGTTTATTTCCAAAGCATTTATTCCTTTGGTATTTCCCAGCATTTGTTCCATCCAGGATTTCCCACCCTTGGACTAGCCTGTTGCCAAAATGAAAGTGCAGAACCGCTGAATTTTGGCCCACAACAGACTAGAGCAGCTTTGAACTTTGAGCCAAGGAAGCTTGAGGAAGCAGGGAGTGCTGGCCAGCAAGACTACCATAGCCTAATTCCCCAACTGAGGGGGATGACAGCCCTGGGAAACTAACTCAAAGTCTCTCACAAGAGGCTGAGCAAATGTGTGGGACTTGAGGCCACTGGAAAACAGGACCTATAACAGGAGCATGGAATGAAGTGTGGGTGAAAGACCATTCTTCCCCTCCACTTCCAAAACTATTATGGAAAGAGAAGAAGGCCCAGACTGTCCTGGAAGAATGACTTCTAGAAATAGAACCCCCTCTTCTATTTCAGCTAGCAGCAGGCACCCGTCAGTCTTGAAAGACTATGGTATCGTGCTCGGTGCTGCATACGCTGCATGCGAAGCACGAAGGCCTGGGTTAGATTGATATGGAGGATAGGCTATTACCCAATCAGCAAATCCCCCCTCTCCACACCACTGAAATAGTCCAATGGAAAGGTAGAGCCAATACAATTGGTTCCAGCTGCGTCACAGAGCTGGGCTAAGGACAGGAGCTCACCCTGTCTTGTGGGGACCTGGGTCTCAAACCCTGGCCTGCTGGTTAACAGGCACAGTGTCTTAACCACTTGTGCCACCCACAGCCTTATTTCAGCTAGATATTCCTCTTAAAAAACTATTACACATCTCACTCCCTTCATATTCGCAAAGTTGTCAGATTCAGCTCAAGTAATTTGGCCAGAGATGTGCCACATGGAATTCCAATTGGAGGCGGGTGGTGGGCAGGGAATCTCCAGCAGTATATTAAATATACAACAGCAACCTGTACACATACGGAAGAATTAGGCCTTCTGTCTGTGATAGGAGGTTGGGCATCTCCACCAAGCCACATTCTTGCAATAGCCTCATAAGCAATCCCTTTCTTCTCAGACAGAGGCAAAGAGAACATTGATCGCAACACGCTGACAGGGAAGTGGTAGACCACCAAGCGTTTGTGGCTCCGGAGCCCCAGGGAGTCTTCTGCTCACATTCTTTGCCACAACTTTCAGCATGGTTGCCTCTCCCCCCAAAAAACTCCACCTTTACCTGGAGCTGCAAAAAGTCATAGGCGTTGCCGAGAGCTCAAACCAAAGTTAAAAAGCAAGATAATCAGAAATCAAAATACACCACTCCATAGCTGGGATGCTAAACAAGGATTTCTCAATTTTCACCAGACTGCCCAAGCAAAATACATCACCAAATGGACAGTGACCTTCTATACTGAAAAAACCGCTAACAATCCAAGGAAAAAAGTCAAATATGTTTAAGGGGTTTCAGTTCATAAGCTTCCCATAATGTGCTTTGCAGAACCTGTTGCCTTCATGCAAGGAGGATAGAACAAGTAAGGAGGATAGAACAAGTAAGGTATATCATATCAGTTTTTAAATGCTCCCCATCTTGGGGTGGGGGGCGTTAGGCCAGTGCACAGGCAGACACTGACCTTCCTACACCACCAGGGGAAGATATGCTGGCTGAGTTAGGCTGGCCTAAATTGGTTAGGATTGTGCCCCCATTTATTTAAGCATGGCTTGCAAGGAAGCCAGTAAGTCCCAAACCTGATTAATAACTGAACACTCATTGTGGAAAACAATGAAACTAAACTGCTAAATGATGGAGAATTGGTAAGGACTAATGAAGTACAGCACGCAAGATAATGGCTGGCTTGGCAGATAGCCAGGCCAACCAGAAGCTAAAAGGTTCTGGGAAGGAGGCATACAGCGTTATCTTCCATTTATCTGAAATGGATCAGAGCCATTCAAACAAGCTAATTTGAAGGCAAAAAACTACTAAAGTGGATGCTGAGAAGCACTCAGGCTTTTGGGCTTCATTTTCTATGTCAACCTATTGACTACCAATTGCAGCAGAATCTGTTCCCTCCAAAGATTTCATACAAATCTAGCAAAAGACTCACAAGTTCCACTACAGCCATGGCGGGTTGCCCTCTCCCATGTTCCTCTGACTCCCGGCTTTCAAGTTCCTACAGTGGTCTGTTGCAGGGACAGAGAATGGGAAGGGGGAAAGGTTAATCTCAGAAACTGTTTACACAGTTCAGGGAGCTGTCATCCCAGGATCGCTCTAGGGTATAGCAGCCAGTTCCCTTTTGTTCATCAGTAAGTCACTTTCTCTTACTGGAAAGATGTAACCTCCTGCCACAAAGAAGAAGTAAGACTGCTATTGTTGCAAAGATCGTTTACCTTGGGATGATAAGACCCTGATCAACCTTTGAGTGTGTAAGTAAAGCTTGAATGTGTAAGTAAAGCAGAGTCTGAATAAAGTTCAAGAAGGTGTAGCACAGGAAAATAGGGCATTGTTGTTGTGGTGGTGATTAATATTACTATCATTATTAAAAATATTTATATACTATGTTTGAACAAAATAATTCACAAAATGGTTTACATAGTACAATAAAACATTACTTTAGTGGAGGGGTGTCCAAACCCTGGCCCAGGGACCAAATGCAGCCCACAGCAATCTTCAATGCAAGAACCCTCCATCTGGCCCACAGATAACCCTTGTATCTAATACACACTTATATTTAAATTGATGTAATTTATTCAAATTTGAAATCTCAATCATTTTTCCAGCCTCCGACACAGTGTTAGAGAGATGATGTGGACTTCCTGCCAAAAAGTTTGGACAACCCTGCTCTAGTGTCTTGATATCTACATGCTTACTAAGCATTCTTAGACTATACACACCTGAGAGTAAGGCTGCAATCCTAAAGACACTTTCCTGGGAGTAAGACCCATTGAACACAATGGGGCTTACTTTTGAGTAGACATGGTTAGGATTGTGCTCTATGTCCTACTGAGCTCAGTGGAGTCAAGTAAATATAGTATTCTAGCCCTGCTTGGTTTTTTTTTTATGACTGCAGTACTCAAAAACTGTATGTGATCCAGTTGAAGTAGGTTCCTCTCAAATAACCATACACTTGAACGAGGATAAAGTCACAATGCTCACTTTTGCACAAAAGCCTCATGGATAGTTCATGGAGTTCACATTGAGGTTAACCACAGTTACAGTTAAGAACACAGAAGAGACACTGCTGATCAGGTGAAATCCCAATCTAGTCTAGCTTCCTGTATCTAACAGCACTGAAACACATCTTCCCCTTTGGTGCCATTCCCCAGTTTGGAGAGATCCTTCTCAAGCTCTTCAGTCTCTTCTGATCTTTACCACTCAGAATAGTTTGGTGTGTTTTTTTTTGCAAACTTGGCTGCCTCAATGCTTAACCATGTGTCCAGGTCCCTTTTAAAAAATTCTTATTTTACCCAGGCGAGTACAACTGTCCCTATTCATCTCAGCACAGCGTCCCTCTGAGGTCTGCAGTGTCTTTCTTTTATCTTTATATGACAATTACCGGTAACTCCTCATTTATTTTGCTATGTTAACTGCTTTGAAAACCATATAATCAAAAGTGGTATATAAATACTCTGAATAATAATAAAACCACAACAACAGAATAAGCAGTTAAGAGCTCTAGATTTCTTTAAAAAAAGAAAGAAATTAGTTCACTATTTCTCAACATCTGTCCCTGTCCTACCACATCACCTACTGGAAATAACTCTGGAAGTAACTGCTGATGATGTCACTGTGATGATGTCATTGCCAGTTACTTTGAGATTGGGAGACCAGATACAATGTGACAAACACCAGTAAGAGGCTCAGGGCAGACTGGAGGGTTTTTTTAAGTGTGCAAAAGTGTACACTGAGGCACTACCTGTCAAACCAAGCATCCTGCTTATTGCAATGCATTGGTAGCCCTGCTGGGGCACTGGACCCTCCCTCAAGTACATGCTATAAGTACCACTGGTTGAGAAACACTGGTCTAGTTCTTGATGGTGAAATATGTCAAATGTATACAATTGTAGGAGCAGTTTTTACTGGAAGTTTTGACTCCTTGCATTTTTAAAGATCTGTTTATCTATTTGAAGAAAAAAGAGGATGTGGAAGCACTTTCTGGATGAATAGTGGCACAGTCTCTAGGTGTCAAGAAGATGGATTTTCGGTTCATTCAGCAGAGGCGCCATTCCCTCCCCTTCGACATACAGTGGCACCTCACTTAACAAATTTAATTCGTTCTGGAGGCATGTTTGTTACGTGAAACGTTCTTCATGTGAAGCGGATTTTCCCATAGGAAATAATGGAAACTCAGATGATTGGTTCCAGAACCCAAAAAATATTACCGGTAACTACTGGAATTGAATTCAAAACATGCTTTAAATGTGCATGATCCTATGAAGTCTACTTAGGCTACAATCCTGAAGACACTTTCCTGGGAGTAATCCCCATTTAACACTGGGACTTACTTCTGAGTAGACATGGTTAGGAGGCTGCAATCAAATACACTTTCTTCTGAATCCAAGACACTTTCAAAGTGTCTTCCCACTTTCTCCTTCTTCCTGAGCCTCTCTCTCCCCTGCTCCCTTCTGGATAGCCTTGAGCTGCTACCCTCTTCTCCACTGCTGTTCTCTCCCTCTGCCCAGCAGAGGAGGAACAGCACGGAAGTGTCGCTTTTGCTACGGGCAGGTGTGCTAGGCAGCCCTGATGCTTTTGAAAAACGCTGCCTGCCAGCGTGTCTGCGCCAACTGCCAACGAGTTTGTTTGTTACGTGAAGCACAGTTTGTTATGTGAAGCAGAATCCTAGAGAAATTTTTGTTAGTTACATGGAACATACTTTACGTGAGGAGTTTGTTATGCGAAGGCGCCACTGTACATGCAATAAGTCAGATCAGCAACGTCATCCCAAAGGGGCAGTGAAAATAACTGATAGGGACCTCTTGGTGTCTCCCATAAAGTTTCTTTTCCACCCCATTGGTTCCCTACATCACACTTTCCCTGCACACCCAGTTAATGTTTCCAGTATTTTCACTAGCACCTCTGCTGCCGCCACATCTCATTCTAGTCTGTTATCATCTCTTTCATTAGGATGCGGCTGCATCCATCCAACTTGATCCTTTCTGCCAGAGTCAAAGCCAATTCCTGTTAAAGGAGATCCTCCATGATTAAAAACAAATGACCTTGAGCTTGGCTGGATAGAGGCCTGTGTTGCTGGAATGGGTCCAGGTTGCCAGGCAACCCAGGCTGCCCAGCATACTTGCCCCTGTGTTGTTTATTCCCCTTGGTGCAAAGGCCCCACTGACAACACCCCATTGGATGGCACTGACCCAACTATGCCAGCCGGTTAGGATTGGTCAGGCAGACCCCTCCTCTGGGCACTTAATGGAGGTCAAAAACAACAGCCATTCTGCCTTGACCCTTAGCTACTGAAGGTGCAATCTTCACCAATTGAGGCTGGTGTATCTCACCCACAACCTGTGGTGATCTGGGGAGGCCAGCGCATGTCTGTGCACTGGCCTAACCCCCCTAGGAGTGGCACAGAAGTGACTTACGGTATTTTTGTGACACCCTGAGGCCAGCACGGGACTTGTGCCAGGACTTAGGCTGGGCTAACTGGAGATTAGGATTGCAGCCCCTGTCACACCCAGCCTGCCTCTTCTTTGCTTTCTGCTCCACCTTGGTGTAGTTCAATGAGCTTCAAGAAGTGTTGTCTGAAGATGTGGCACACCCTCTTCTCAAGCTCTCCCTCCCAGTCCTGGTCATTTCTGCTATAGAACAGTACCTTGGTCTCTCTCCTCTCCCCCCCCCCCCCCATTGTTGAAGTCCAGGAGGCTACCTTTGCAGCAGCATAGCAGGTGGCGGAGATAGCATTAGCACCACCCAGCCCTTCTAAGCCTCTACTACAGTTCTACTACCAGCCTAACAGATGCTTCATTAGCATGCCAAGGTCTGGAAAAGAGGCTGAAATGGCTCTCCACTGGAGGCAAACACTTATCTTCTCATCCCAGGAGGGCAAAGGAGGAAAAGTGCCAGGGCTCCAGAGGAGGAGAGATGCATCTCTCACTTCATACCTAAAGGTACAAGCTACTCCTCCCTCAGATGGCTCCTGATCCTGGGCATCAGGGACTGCCCCTCCCTCACACCCATCTCACTTTCTAGGGTTCATTTTTCCGGCATCTGGTCATTCCCTTTTTCACTCTTCAGTGTAGGCATTTGTGCAAACTGCTTCCAAGTTGAGGAAAGAATGCACTGTCCACATGCTCAGAAGCAAAGGAATGAATGAATTCTGCATATGCTCAGAGGCAGAGGACAGAACACATTCTGCAGGTGCTCAGAGGCAGAGGAAACAATGTACTCTCAACATGCTCACTGGCAGAGTACAAAAAGCATTCTGTTCAGGGCCAAGTAACAGAAAGCACTCTAGACATGCTCAGGCAGAGGACACAGGGTACTCTGCACATGCTCAGAGGCAGAGGGCGGAACACATCCTGTACATGATCAGAGGCATGGAACAGGCTCAGAAATGAATGAATTCTGCACGTGCTTAGAGGGCGAGGAGAGAAGGCACTCTGCACATGCTCAGAGGCAGAGGGCGCAGGGTCCTCTGCACGTGCTCAGAGGGCGAGGAGAGAAGGCACTCTGCACATGCTCAGAGGCAGAGGGCGCAGGGTCCTCTGCACGTGCTCAGGGGGCGAGGAGAGAAGGCACTCTGCACATGCCCAGAGACAGCCTCTTCACTCCTCAGTGAGTGGAGCCCTAGCAGTGGGGACGCCAATCCCTCCCCTGGTCCGCCCTGCCAGACTCACCCACGGCCGTCCCGGTCCCCGTCCTCCTCCGCGGCCCTTTTAACCTCATGCCGTTCTCTGCCTCCGGCTCAGCTCGCGGCGGCGCCTCCGATGATGACGTCATCCAACTGCGTCACCGGCCTCTCAGCAGCCGCCATGACACGAGAGGCAGAGAGGCAGGGCTGCTCCTTCCCAAGGCAACCCCACAGCTGAACTGAGGCGAGCGCCCTCGGGGCTGCCACTGAGGAGGGCTGAGGCCGAGCCCGGCTCCTCCTTCCTCGCCACGTTCCACGGACCGGCTTCGGTGGGAAGAGTGCTTCTGAGCATGTGCAGAGTGCTCTCCACTCACCTGTGGAAGGAAGCAGGCAGGCTGCAGTGGAGGGGAAGAGCAATCATGACTCTCCCCACACCTGCACCTGGCCTCTCCTCGCAGGGGGTCTCCCAGGACAGTCACAGTGCAGCCCTTGGCATGCCTACTCACGAGTAAGTCCCATTATGTGCAATGGGGCTTATTCCCAGGAAAGTGCATATAGGATTGCAGTCTCACAATGGCAATCCTATACGCCAGTTAGGCCGACACAAGTCCCACGCTGACCTGGGGGTGCCACAAAAGCTATGCCACACCTGGGGTTTAATCCAGTGCACGGAGATGCGCCAGCCTCCCCCACACCTCTGCCAGAATGGGGAGGCAGGCCTAACGTTGCGCTGGCCTAAATTGGTTAGGATTCTGCCCTCAGAAAGGAAAAAATAGGGCACTCCAGCCCACCCTCCTCATCCTCATGAAGCTATCACTTCAGCCGTTTTCAAGTCCTCGTTTCACGGCACACCAACACGACACTGAGGTCTTGTCATGGCGCACTGTCGGTTTTGGGACACTTGACAAAAGGCACACCATGTTGACAGGAACGGGGAGGGGGTGTCACACACCCCTCTGACACTACTGACAAAATGGCCCTTCCCAAAACTCAGGTGCGGCACACGTGCAGATTGTCTGGGGCTCACCAGTGCGACAAAATGGCTGGCTTAAGTGTTGTTAACTACCCCAGCTAAGGGTCATCTTCCTAGCCTCCAATCCAGCAATTTTTGGCTGCTTGCCCTGTTTCCAAACCTGGGTTTGAGAAATAAAATACAAAAGCTGCAGCCACATCCTTGGATTCCTGGAAATGTTTAAGGGCACAATCCTAAGAAATTTAGGCTGGCCTAACTCACCTGGCTCTTCTTTCCATGGTGGTGTGGGGACATTGGCATATACCCAGTGGTGGGCTCCAACAGGTTCGCACCTACTCTATAGAACCGGTTGCTAACAAGAGATAGGACATATAAAGTTTTAAAATAGCCATTTAAAAGTGGCTGCCAGATGGGCACAGAAACAGTTGTTAATTTCTTTGAAGCCCATCACTGCATATATCTGTTCACTGGCCTAATCCCCTGCCCTCAGGAGTGGGACAGAAGTGCCTTACTACACTTTTGTGACACCCCCAGGCAGTGGTGGGATTCAAATAAATTAACAACAGGTTCTATGTTCTGACAACCTAAATTAACAACAGGTTCTATGTTTCATTAGAAACCTCAGAACAAGGCACTCATTAGCAAAGGGTTCTATAGAACCTGTCAGAACCCCCTGAAGCCCACCAATGCCTCCAGGTCAGCACAGGACTTATGCCAGCCTAAGTGGAGGTTAGGATTGCAGCTTTAGGAAAGCTGGGAGGGTTCTTTGCTCCCACAGGGTCCTTTGACATTAGAATTACATATAGATTTTGCTCTCACCTTTCCATTGGCCTATATTGCAATGTGATGATCAAAATTTCTGCAGAGCTTACCAAGCATGCCAAGTGCTCCACCTATGTTATCCTAACGTAATCCTTTCAATCCTGTAAGGTATTATTATTCCCATGTTATAGCTGGGAGTTGAAAGCAAAGAAGGAGTGGCTTGCACTTGCCTGAGGCACCAGAGTGAATTTCTGGAACAGGTAAGATTTTCAGCTCAGGGTGAAATCCTATCTACGTCTACTCAGAGTCGCATTCTGTTCAATGGATCTTACACCCAGGAAAACATACTTAGGATTGCAGCCTCAGTCTCCTAACCATTGCACACCATACGAGCTTCCCCATGACAATTATTATTTGCATTTGCCAAAAGTCACA
Organism: Cryptoblepharus egeriae; assembly: GCA_030015325.1. NCBI lineage: Eukaryota > Metazoa > Chordata > Lepidosauria > Squamata > Scincidae > Cryptoblepharus > Cryptoblepharus egeriae. Next base: position 112,185,475 of record JAREYC010000002.1, read on the forward strand.
AAATCAGGGACACCACCTGGCCTTGTTCTCCATGATTTCTTCTGTAGCATAAAAATACTAAATTTTGATTCCTCCAAAATATGATGTAGCCTAAACAATTGCTCCTGTGTTTGCAATTAAGTATTTTACAAATGTAACTACAGTACTGTATTTGTCTGAGCGTGTACTCACCTGGCATTGCAAGCTCCTGCCTTTCCAGTACACCTGAGGTGCAATGGCATCACTGAAGCTGTTGTGACAGAGATCTGAGAAGCTGCAGTGTAGGTGCTCCACTTAATGAGGGGAGACATGGACAGTGTGAAACGGCTGTTCTGGATCAGGTCTATCAAGTGATTCCCCCCTGGTCTGGGGGAGGGGTATTTTGGAATAAACCAAGCAAACCTGACCCTTTGATAATTTCTTGACAATTGGCCTTCTGGACAACTCCCCACTAGAAGACTTGGTAGCTCCTCAGGGAGGAAAAGACAGAACCACAACTATAGGGCCAAGTCAGACAGATCCACCCAGAGCAGGGGTCTCAAAGTTTTGGACGGCCAATCAAATATCTGGCACAGTGCTGAGGACCAGATAAAATATTTTAAATATAAAATTTAAATAGAGATAGGTTAATCTCAAATTTTAAGGATTTCTGCAAACATCAACATACAGCACAGAAATAAAGCACATACTTTATAGGACCTAACTTCCCCTGCCAGACCATTACAGCTTAAATTGTATTTGTTCAACTGGGTCAAAAGCAATTAGGGGACCAGAGGATGGCCACAGGCTGCATTTGGCCCCTGGGATGGGATTTGGAGTCCCAGAAGACCCCTCCCCAGCTGGGCCATACTAGGGGAGCATGTGATGTGATGACTACTCATAGTATACCAGAGGGGGCTGAAAGAAGGCTTCAGAGCCTGCCTGACCTTGACTCTCCCAGCCCTGGTCCACCTCCAGGGAAAGGATCCAAGGCAGTATATATTGTTGTTATTATTAAAACCAATAGCAGCAGCATTTAAATACTGCCTTTCTCACAATATGCAGTTTTCTGGCTGCAATCCTAATCCCCAGTTAGGCAGGCACAAGTCCCATGCTGACCTGGGTGTCACAAAAATGCCACAAGACTCTTCTGCGCCACTCGGGGGGGGGGGGATTTAGGCTAGTGCACAGGTAGGCACGGGCCTTACCACACCTCCCCTTAGAAAGGTGGGTGAGTTGTGCTGGCCTAAATTCATTAGGATTGTGCCCTCAAGATGTGAGATACAAATACAAGGTTGTTCACTCAGACAGACAATATTAAACTCACCTTTATTTGAAATGAGTTTGTACAATAATTGTTCTACTAACAGTCGTAGAATCCTTCAAATCCAAATTGAATCCTTCATGGCTTGGTCATATCTGGGATCTACCATAGGCAAGCCTTCTGAGCTTCCAAGCAGGTGCAGCAACTGGTCAAGCAAGCTATCATCCCATTTCTGCATGAGGCAACAGTGGAGAGGCTCCCACAGTTCGAGAAGGAAGAAGACCCCATTGAAGTAGGGGTCTGTTGCACTCAGTGTCAGCACTGACATGAGGGTGGACAGCCAAGCAAAGTTTAATGATGTACAATTAGCATTTCACCAGACCTTATTCCCCTATAGTTGTGATTTTCAATCTTTTCATTTACAAATTTATAGCCTGTTTTATCTCCTTAAAAGAGATTCAAAGTGTTTTTCATCTCTTGGCAGGCACACTGATAAGGCACTGAAATTGTTGAGATACACCATTAGTTTTTCTGACAATGGACAAGGCACGCCACAATACCAGTTCACATCCCCCAGTGGCCTTACTAATTATCCATCCCCAAAATTTCCACAGCCCAGCTGCAGATCATTTAATCACATCAATGTACTATTGCACACTGATTTCAAAATCAGTCCCCATTTTTCCAGACCCTTCACAGTAGAAAAAGATACCTTCAGCACTAATTCTATGAGGTGCTGGTCCTCACCCAGGGAAAAGGGGAAAAGTCTTGTACTTAAGTTAGAAATTCCAACTTGAAGTAATTTAACTCCAAACTGAAGTAATTTAACTTCCAACTTGCCAAGTCCAAGCACTCTGCTGTGGAAAGAGAAGCACTAGATGTCAATTGGGCCATGCCTCTCATCCAACGTTACCTTAACAACAACTTTCATCTTGTTGACCAACCATGGAACCAAAACCTAAACGGTGGTGGAAATGTATCTGAATGCAGACTCACCAGGGACCAGAGAGTGCCTCTGCCTTGCAGGTGTCCCTGATAGTGCAGCAAAATGGTATCTCGAAGCCCAGTGTCAACTGGTTCCTCCAGTTTAGACTCTACCTGAGCCAACATCCACAACATTATGCAGCCTGATGAAGACTCCTGCATATCCTTACAAGGTGGAGCTGTGAGTACAAGGCCATGGATAAGGCTGCAGAACACTTTTTTTGCTGAATAGGGAGAAAAGAGGCAAAGCCTTTTGCAGAATCTGTTCAATGCCCGAGAAGCAAAGCTATTAGGAAAGAAAGCAGGACAGCTATCTGGTCCAGGTTGGGGGTAAGATCACAAGGGACACAAGCACTACTTCAAAATTCAAAGGTTGGACAATCATGAGACGGGCCAGCAGAATATTGCCTGATGACAGAATCAGACAACAGCCTTCTAGGTGGGGATCTCAGAAAGACCCAAGGATTGATGTAAGACCTCTCTTTCAGGCCCCACTAGTGTATTCCCAGCACAGGCAGCCCCCACCCTGGCCTGAGAGGTTGGTTACCTACTTTTTCCTTTTGGAAACCCATCCTAACCAGCATATTTCTTTTGCAGACTGCAGTCGGTATTGCTTACACTATTTGAGCTACATGTATAGAGCATTAAGAAAAAAGCTTGCTTTATCTCTTGAATGTTTTCCACATACAGTACTTTTATATTTTCATGACATTATAAATAATAGATTTCAGTAGTTCAGAACTAAACTTCATTGTTTTATATATTATTCTAAATAACACTCTATCTCCTTAGCCACAATTCTACAAAATTAATGCTTTAAAATCTTTGCCATTATTTGACACTACTGTATTTGAATGGTCAATTTACCAACTTTTTTCCTCTATCAACTCATGTATAATTAACAAAAGTTGAATATTCATGGATGGAGAAGTGAAACATGATCAAGCTCCTCCTCCCTTTTGAGCAAGGAAAACCTTTTGAGCAAGGAAAACTCAGGTACTGTAATGCTTCACCTGAAGTTAAATGTCACAATGTCAATTTTCATCCTCTGGATCAGAGTTCCTTTTCATGGATCAAACAGATTGAACCTGTTATCTGAATCAAATATTTCATAGTAAAATTTGTCCTGGGAATCACCTAAAGTAAAACAATTGAGGGCCACAGAAGTCCTCTTGGGAGGGGTATAAACTCCTCTGGAGCACAGCTAGCACAGTTCCAGGTTCTGCAGGCAGGATCAGCTTCTCAGCCAAGATGTCAACATGAATTCTGATGTCTTCATTATATTCAGAGTATGGAATTGGAAGTAAGAGGCAGCGACAAAGACCAATCTTTCCCCAGAAATCCTGGCTGCCGACTCTACGACTGCATATCTCCTTCCTCTTATGTAGTACAACATGTTATCCTGTAAGGAAATGGTTGCCATATTTTGAAAATATGGTCTTCATTTGGGCCAAGACTTACCATTCTACCTCTGCAGCTCATCTATTCAGTAGATTGGGGCATCAGGATCAGGGCTCTGAGTGGTTATGGCTGAGAAACTGATTTACCAGTACACAATGTTGAAAAGTAAACCTGCCTTTGTGCAGTTGTCACTGCTAGAGGAGAGAAACTTACAAGCCAACAGAGTACTGGTACAGTGGAAATAAATGTACTGTCCCCAGACAGTTGTTTTTTCCTGATCCCAACCAAGAATAATTAGGTGAATCAGGTCACCTAAGTCCCAATGAGCAAAAAAGAAAGGGACGAGGCTGCTCTTGCTCAAGTGAAGTTAATCCTTTGCAGGACCAGACAAGAGAAGCCTTTTGCAATGGGTATTTTGAAAGCCACTTCCCCCACCCTCCCATGCTGTATGGACCTGAAAGGCTGTTTGCTCTTATTCATTATCATTCTGAATCTGCCTTGCTTGACTGTAACCCATTAACTGTAGAAACGTTTCTGTGCTTTGGACCTTTACCTTGAAGGAAGGCAAAGGCAATATGGGAGGCAGCTTGGAGGATTTCAAAAACAGAGCTTTACCTTGACCTATTCCTGTCATGTCAGCTTATAAATCTTTTTTTTTCTTTCCAAAAATAACCCTTTATAAAAACCATAGTGGTTTGGAGAACCCACTAAGAGGTACTCACAGCCATGGCATATCGGCAGGGTCTAACAGTCCTAGCAAAAGGCTGGAGGAATTCCTTAAAACTCTCCCGTTCCCTCCCCCCGCCTCAGTTTCTCTTGACTATATGCCAAGAACTGTCTTAGTAGCTTTTTGTTGAACTGGCATACGGCTCACATAAGGTAATGGCATGAGTTGCTGTCCCTTGCCATAGTTCTTGCCAGAAAACAGGCAGTGGCGGCAGGTCTTGACACTCTCAGATGTCCAAATCCAGGCTGATGTGTGCCCCAAACAGCCAGGTCATAAGCAGCACAGCAGTCCTTCCCTGGCAGAGATATCAGTTCACCACCAACACATTCTCCTGCAGTGGGGTTCTGTAGAGAAAGAAGCAAGCCATCAAGTTATGCACCAAGTTATGCACATCAAGTTATGTGTTCAGTGGGTCTTACTACCAGGAAAGTGTCTTTAGGATTGCAGCCTGCATGATCTTGGGCAACTTGCTACTCTCAAACCTCTCAAGACAGTTGCAGGGCTGAAGGGAAGAACCATATAGACTGGCATGTGCTCCTTGGAGGAAGAATGGGACCTAAAATGCAAAAATTCATGCTGTGTATGCTAACAGGCAGATTGCCTACAAAGTATTCCTGTAGGAATAGTATTTTCTGGAGTCTTCTGTCTGTGTCCAACAACCTGCTTTCTTATTGAAGGGTGGGATCTGACTGCTGTACCTCCTTGCTGCTCTGTCTAAGCTATCTCAATTTCTGGTGGGGATGAGCAGGCAGAGTAGTTCCACAGGATCCCTATGGCAGCAGAGGCACTTCTCATACAAGTAGAATACTCTACATGCCCAGAACTAGGTGCCATCCTGGTATACTTGTAAAGTAATGACATCCCTGAAGACTGCCCTGCTAGTCATGACGTAAGGGTACTAAGGCCCTCTGAACTTTAAGGGATGTGCTTATCCTGATTACAGGGTGGAAGAGCCAGCGTGGTCCGAAGACATCTCTGTGATCACTGTGGCTGGCTAAGTGCCAAAGGGGCACAGAACATTGATACCTTCCCACCGAAGTGGTACATACTTATTTGCATTAATGTCTTCTCAAACTGTTAGGTTGGCAAGAGCTGGGCAAGTAATAGGAACTTACTCTGTTTTGCAGTACTTGGGTCGCAAACTGCCAACCGGCTATCTTCAAAATAATAAGTACAGTGTCTTTTAGCCTTTGCAGCCTATCAGCTACTGTAATATTTAGTACACCAGCTAAAAAAACTGTTTTAATTACTCACTCCTGGCCTACTGCAGCTCCTTTGTTCCTGATAGGGACGAGAGTGTATACATGTTCCCCATTCTAGGTGCATGCTCCCTTTGGGGCTACAAACATGAAAAACTTCCAACTCACACGCCTTAATGCCAAGGAATATTGCTAGGATCAGAGGCAATTACAAAAAATGCCCTTACAGACTTACCGCTCACAGCAACAAAAGATGGAACAAGATGATCCACTTTCCCTGCGAAATTTGCCAGACCTGGGACTGTCCTTGCACTGAGCAATGTAGGCGTGGAGTTGTGTAACAGTCATCTCCTCTTCACATTGATGCTGCAAGTACAGAAAACACATAGGCTTTGTGCAGGCCCTTGTGGCAAGATCTAGTGTGCCTCCTGGCCTTTGAAAGGACTGTGCATTTAACTGCTCCTATGAAGGTGGTTCTAGGACTACATGAAGGATTAAGACTTAACAAATCCCACAATTCAAGCACAATTTGGCAAATTATGCATTGGCATCCATCAGTCTCAAAAGACTATGGTATCATGCTTGATGCTGCATGCGAAGCATGAAGGCCTGGGTAGATGAATATGGAGGATAGGCTGTTACATAAGCAGCAAATCCTCCCTCTCCACGTCACTGAAATAGTGCAATGGAACAGCATAGCTGATACGATTGGTTCCAGCTGTGTCACAGAGCTGGGCTAAGGACAGGAGCTCACCCTGTCTTGTGGGGACATGGGTCTTAAACCCTGGCCTACTGGTTAACAGGCACAGTGTCTTAACCACTTGCACCACCCACAGCACATTATGAAGCTATGCAAATTATGCAGCTATGAACAAAATAACCAACCCCATGCTGTTGTAACTCATATCACACTGAGCTAAAAGCATAAGACTCCAAAGTCTCCGAACACAAAGCTCTCTTAAGCATACAAGTGAAGCTGCTCAGCTTCAATTCACAACAGGAGGCTTATGACAGGACTGACCTTGATGGTTTCATATGAGCCAGTGATAAGAGCAATGAAGAGGCTGAGAACCATGTAGATGAAGAGGCTGATAAAAGTGTACAGGTACAGCTGGCTGAAGAGCCACACCAGGTAGCTGTTCTGCTGCATTGCGGCAAAGGTCACAAACATGTCATCCCCATTGATGAGGGAGAAAAGGCACTCAGACACTTTTGAGAGGGTGCGGAACTGAAACCAGACAAAGAAGTGAGAATGATTGGAGATTCAAAATCCAAAGACAGGAGGGCAAGCTGAAGAAACCACCAGGAGCTATAAAAACAACAGGACAGTGCCCAATAGTAAAGATGTCTCACCTGATAGCAAATTGCAAGCTCAACACAACAGAATGTGAGTAATTATGACTGCATGGTTGCACTTTGCTCTTCAACTTAATGCTGTTCCAGCTTTGACACTTCAAAAAGATCAACAAGGTAAGCTGCACTTTGTGAACCAGAGCACTCTGAAGAAGAGCCAACCAGTAGAGGCTTCAGTAAATGGGTCTCATGCAGCAAGTGACTGATCTGCAGTGTGGATCCCTGCGCATCAGTGCAGTCAAACAAACAGCCAAAGCATAAGTGAAAGCCATCACTGATGTGCCAACAATGCTAAGAAGCTTGAAAGCTTTGGTATAGTCCCGGCAATTAATCCTAATCCTCACGGTTAGAACACACACTTGACAAGTTCAGACCACTGCATCATTGCAACATCTGAGAAAAGGACAAAGTGGGACATGTGTGGATACTGTATTGGCCAACTAGGACCAAATCTTTCACCTTTTCTTAGAGGGAAGCTGGAAACCATACAAATTAGATCCTGTGCAAGGAAGTGAATGTATTAGCCAAAGAAGGAGGTTTGCTATATATGTTGTCTGCCCAACCATGTGCTGGACACACTTGGCTATTTGGTCCTCTTTTCTGGACCCCTCCACACCACATTTTTTAAAACTATACATAAAAGTATGTTTATTATTGCAGGGTTAGAAAAAATTACTGTTTTGCATACCTTGACGTGGTAGGGCCCAAGCACAATCCAGCCACAGAAACAGTACCCCAGATAGATTACTGCCACACAACAGCAGAAACGAATGACATTGGGGAGGGCAACCCGCATGGTTACAATGAGGATCTACGGAGATAACAAGGTAAGAAAGGTGAGTGGAAAAAATATAGACCTATACAGGATATGCATGATCCAGATTAGCCCTGTACTTTCTAAATGACTGTAGACAAATCAGCTTCACTGGTGGAGCTGTAAGTGCACTGGAAGAAGGCAGGAATGCATCTGCACTGTGACAGAATACACATTTACACTGTACTAATACAATACAAGCATGCCTATTTCCACAGGAGTTCTGTTCTGAAATCCCCCACATTTACCTGAAACAGCATATATGGATGAATGCCTGCTTCAATCCTTTGGAGCCAAGGGAGCCCACAGTGGCATCTGTGGGCTCAGACTGAGCTTGGCAGTCAAAATAAGGCAACTCCTGATTTCATAGAGAAACCAGAAGTGACTTTTTAATGCGTTATAAGGCATTAGGAGGCCCAAGGAAACTCTATCCTCACCTCCAGAGGGTCCACAGCTGGCAGCCCCTACAGATCTGACCCATGGTAACTAAAGCCATGGATAACTGAATCCTTGGATGTCCCTCACAGATGAACTTGGTAAAGAATTCATTACACAGAGAATCCTAGCTCTTTTTTTAAAAGGAAAAAAATTATTTCAGATATAGGATCCTGAGTGTGTCATTGAGAAATTAGCCTTTCTGTGTCATCAAGGTATGAAGATGAAGATACAGAGACAGAAAGAAAGGCACTTAGCTCACATTGTACTTTTGGAAGAAACTCAGGTAGCGCATGACACCAACCCAGACCAGGAGAGTAGAGGTTCCCAGAAGGATGCTACACACATCGTAGTTAGCAAATGTCTGTAAAGAAACAATATATCATGCCAGATTGTTCTTAAGGCACCATAAGCTGTAATAGAATCACAGCCATGAAGTTCAGAATATGAGTTAGGCCACTGCCAAGGGGTCCAGCCTACAGCCTACTTACCTTAGATTCAATTCCAATCTTCATTATAGTCCCAGACACAGTAAGGATGTCGCTCACCACAAGCAGAATGTACCAGCCATTCACAAACTCCATGCGATCAGATAGGCAGATGTGTTGGTTGTAGCGGCGCTGAAAGAACTGAGTGAATTCCTATATAACAGAAAATAAGGACTTGTGAGCTGCTCACCTACCTGACATAAAGCCCCCTAACTCCTCCTGCCCAAATTTTTGTTTCTCCCTATTGCGTTCCATCTCCTCCCCTTAGCTCCAGAAGAGGAATGCAGGGCTTTTCCATTTACACTTTCAGCATAAATGTACTTTTGAAAAAAATGGTGGGTTACTCAGTGACTTCCTTTGAGGCCCACAAGGCAACCAAGAACAGAAGACCTAGCCATGTTCTGCTATCTTCAGGTATAAAATCTTTTAAAAGACTTGTTAGATGTTCAATGTTCTGTTTCAATTCAGTTGATGTTTTAGTACCCAATAGAAACTAATTACTCCTGCTCCTTTTACCTGATACAGGCACTTTCCAGCACTGGCATAGCTATGCCAGTAGGGCAAAGCTATGCCAGTGGGGTATGTGCTGACTTCTGCAGTTGTGTGTGCGTATGGAGGGGGGGGGGGAAGCAGTCATAGAGGCCCTCCTCAGGATAATGCAATGTTTCTTCCCTTACTCCAGAGTTGCATTGCTTTTATGCCAGTGCTGGAAAGTTTGGATTTTGACCTGAATCTACCTATATTGGAGGATGTACTTTTAATATTTCGCTGCTGACTCTGCCCCTTCCTCCAATTAACAACATACCTCAAGTTAATCATGTGTGCAGAATGGGAAAAGGAAATACCTATATTTCTTTGAAAAGAGCCAAGTGTGGACAAACCAGATCTTCTACAGAAGTTTAAGAGGCACAATGTTCTAGGCATCCTCTGAATTTTATGAGGTCCAAATCAACAAAGACATTCAATGTGCCAAGAGGATTTCTTTACTCCTCTCATTTTGGGTTTCTACTCTTTACTGCAGGAAAAATGCTACCAGACTTTGTTCCACAAAAAAGACACAGAAAACCTTAGGCACCTAGAGAGATGTACTGATCCTGGCAATGCTTACATGCTGCAACAGAAGACCCCTGATGACTGAACGGGAACACAAGATGAAGGACAGTGCACAGATGAGGAGAACAAGGACATCAAAGAACAGCCGAAAACGGTTGTCACCTGCAAAAAAGGATACCAATGGGTGACTAGAGCACATAAAGCACTATATCAGAGGCCTCTAAAGTTTTTGGCAGGAGGCCCACATAATCCCTCTGACACTGCATCAAGAGCCAGAAAACTAATTTACATTTCAAATCTGAATACACTGGTGTTGAAAGGACAAGGGTGTTGAAAGTACAAGGGTGTTGAAAGGACAAGGGTGTTGAAAGGACACTGGCGTTGAAAGTCTTGTTTGTTAACTTCTACAGCACCTTCAAAAGCTACAGTTTTATGGAATCAACTAGCGAAAACATACCCGTGTTGTGGAAGTAAAATTCCCCCCATACACCATCCCCCCCACTGCTCATTGTCCCCCCCCCATTCACACCATCCCCCACAGGGATGTGCACAATACCCCTTGCACACCATATGCGACATCCCGCATGCGCATTATCCCCCCATGCGCAGCACCCTTGTACATCCCTCCATGCGTATCATCTCCCATGTGTATCATCTCCCATGCACACTGTCTTCCATGCACAACACCCCCATGCACACCAGCCCCTCATGCACACCATCCCACCATGCACATCATCTTCCAAAGCACAACACTCCCATACAACATCTCCCCATGTCCACCATCTCCCCATGCGCATCATTCCCCCATGCCCAATATCCATGTACATCCTCCATGCATGGTGTCCCCCAATTGCACCATCCCCCATGGACAACAGCCAGTGGGATTTAAATAAATTAACAGGTTCTATGTCTTAATAACCTAAATTAACAACAGGTTCTATGTCCCATTAGTAACCGGTTCTCAGAACCAGGCGCTCATTAGCAAAGGGTTCTATAGAACCTATGAGAACCCCCTGAAGCCCTCCACTGACAACACCCCCATGCGCATCATCCCCCCATGCACATCATTCCCATGTGCAACACCCCCATGCACAATACCCCCTACACCATCCCCCCATGTGCACCGTCCCCCCATGCGCATCATCCCTCCATGTGCAACACCTCTATACAACATCTCGTGCACACCATCTCCCCATGCACACCATCTCCCAATGCGCATCATCTCCCATGCACACCATCATGCCCTGTGCACCCTCCCTCTCATCAGTTGGATATTGATCATTCAGTCTTCACTGTTAAGTATAGGACAAAACCACATTGCACCCCTTTTTAGTCCCTTAAAGGTTAAATTTCTCAACATCTCTCACAGAAGGAACACCCAAATTTCCTGCTTCTAGATCCAGAGGTTGGGACAGGGCAGTGATTAGTCAGGGATTCTCAATGGAAAGTATAGGGAGGAAAATGTGTTGCACCCCTTTTCACCCCCTTCCGGTTGAGATTTCTAAAAACTGGTTCTTAGTGTCTACCTCAGTCACAGCAGGAACACTTCCCCAAATTTCACACTTCTAAGCCCAGCAGTTTTGGCTGCCCATTTATGAATGAGTGAGTCAGTGAATGAGTCAGTGAGTGACTTTTCAGTTTTATATATAGATTGACCTTTAAATCAATTAAAGCTGCAATCATAAAGACACTTTCCTGGGAGTAAGACAAAATTGAAACCAATGGAGCTTAATTTTGAGTAGACATGGTTAGGATTGTGCTATAAGACAGGCTCTCTCAAATTGTGGGTCATGACGCACCTCGCGGGTTGTGACCTGATTGTTGGTGAGTTGCAAAGCTTTAGTTGATAAGCTCACAGCTGAGAAGGCAAATACATGGAGCCCTATGAAAAACAAAACTGAGCTATACCATGTTTACTCATGAGGAGGTGAACTTGCCTAACCCTACAATCCAGAGTAACTACAGGAAGTCATAAGAGGCACTTACTCTGGATTGTTCTATGCCTAAGTTTCCCATAGGTGGCACCAGAACAACATCGGTGTAAAAGGTCCCATAGTTACTCTGGATTGGAGACTTTTAAAATTCCAACAATATCTAATAGTCCCAAGAATTGTACTCTTATTCAAATTTAGCCTGAACTTGCACTATGTTACTTCCTATGAACCCCACTGGTACCTTTGCCATAGACACTGGGGTCTTTACACTCCTGGATGTCCACTTTATTATCCAAGTAGATCTTCACTAGGCCACTGTGTGCTTGGTTGTCAAAGGTAATCTGGGATAACAAGGAGAACACAATTACAATATATTGCCTTACCCCATCCTTTTCCCCACCCAATATTAAGGAGAATGGTGCTGATCAAAAAATCAGAAGCCTGGTTTTTTAACATCTTCTGGTCTCTCCATACTCTCAATTCAACTTATTAATGAAGAACTACCATAGACAGGTGGAAGGCAAACACCACCTTCTCAGATATGGGTACTCACTGTGATAGAAAAAGTATAGCAGTCTGGAATTTCATTGTTAATTATAGTTTGTATGTTGATGGCTTTCAGCTTGAACTGGATGGTGACATTAATAAGCCTGCAAGAAAGAAATATGAGGAGAGTAGGCTTTATCCTGACTCCCTGAAATTTCCCAAGAGTACAACTGAAAATGGAGAATTTCTCTTTACAGAAAAGAGAGCTTATGAGAGCTTAAATTTGGCATCCATCAGTCTTGAAAGACTGTGGTATCAAGTTCAACACCACACACGAAGCACAAAGGCCTTGGTAGATTGATATGGAGGAAAGGCTGTTACCCATGCAGAAAATCCCCGCATTCCACGCCTCTGAAATAGTCTAATAGAATGGCAGAGCCAATACAAGTGGTTCCAGCTGTGTCGCAGAGCTGGGCTAAGGACAGGAGCTCACCCTGTCTTGTGGGGACTCGGGTCTCGAACCCTGGCCTGCTGGTTAACAGGCACAGTGTCGTAACCCTTAGATGCCCATCCGGATCCAGAGTCCGGAAATGCAAATTTATGCAGATTGGGCTATTTTTAGATGGGCATCTAAGGTTAACCACTTGCACCACCCACAAAGCTTATGAGAAGACAATAATTGCTTCAAATACAGTAGCAATAATACAGTAATAGGAATTAAACTATTCAAAGATCAGAGAGTAAAAATAAATGATGCGCTGTGTCTACTAATAAATAGGATTGCAGGTCTGACAGTTACCACTTACTCAAAATGAAACTCTCAAAAACTGTAGCTTCACTGAGGGATAAGGAGCCTCATTTGTTCAAAACCAAATTTGGAAAAACATTTACAGATAGCATGTTATTTATTATTATTACTACTAATAAGAATGTTTATAATATTAATATTTACTACTATATTAGTAGTGGTATTAGTAATACTACTATAATAGTAATATTTACTAACAATAAGAATATTTATACCAAAAAGGTTTTTCAACCAAAAAGTTTCAAGAAGTGGTTTACATAGTGTAAGGATTGGAAAACAATATATTTATATACTCAGGACAAAGAATATATAAATATACTGCCAGGCTTTTATTGACAGGCATTTTCCCCAGGACTCTTTTACCCCTGATGACACCTTGCACCAAAAGGGTCCCACCTATTGCTTAGGCTGTTGCAAAAGTCAAGAAAATGTGGCAAATTTACTTGTAAAACTTGAGAGTAAAATTCCTGTAGCTGTGATCTGGTTCCAGGGAAGATGGAAACGTCTCCGCAGAATCCAATGGAGAGGAATTCCTCTCTGGGGGATCCACACCCAGGCACTCTACACAAAAAGGAGACATTGCTCCAGGAACAGGTTCCAAATTCTACCACAGTCAGGTGTGTGAATGGGGTAGGGAGGACATCAGAAACAGTTCTATGGCATGTGCTCCAATCGAAATAGACTTGCCACTTGGTTCCTTCTAATCTCATAAAACACACACATTAAAAAACAACACCCACCCTGCAGGGGACAGCAATGGATAAATCTCTAGCTTCAGGACTATCTGTACTGCACAGTGATGTCAGAAAAGTGGTTCAGAAACCTAAGATGTAGCAATGTGACACAGGAGCACAAAAGTGTGTACAGCAGCCCTTAAAACTCTCATGCTACAGAATGCTGTGCCATATACAGAGAATGATTGTATGCCTTTCCTCTAACAGATGAGTGGATCATAAACTTGAAAAAGCTTAGTTTTGTGCTGAAGGCACTTCAACTTCTCCAAGTATGAAGGCTGTATCTAACACTTAAGGCCCTGAAAAAGATGTTCACTCACCTGTAATGACTTTGGGATCGATGTTGAAAGTGTCATTGGCTGGGTCTATCTTTCCTTTGCGGTAGTATTGCTGGCAGAGCATGAGTGCTGACTCATTAACACCACTTGCGCGTACATAGGCATAACGTCCAATTGTCTCATTTGGAATGGCCAAGTACTGCAGGGGAAATCACCACCACAGCAGAACCAATTAGTCCCAGCTGCCCCTTCACATGGCCCATGACCCTTGTAGCAACACACCTGTGGCTGCTAGATCTCCTCACCTTGTCCACTGCATAGAACATGTGCTCATAGACATCTGCCTGTGAATAGACTGCATACGTGCCCTCTGATCCATCTGCATAGTCTTTCAGGAACAGGTGCTTGAATGTGATTGTGTTCTCCTCTTTGAAGGCTACCACCATCTGGTTACTGAGCCCAAAGAGAACAAGCTGTGGGAAGAGAAAGCCAGAGGATGTTAGGAATCTCAAGGTGTAATCCTAACCAATTTAGGCCAGTACAACTCACCCATTTCCCCATTCCCATGGTGGTGTGGGGAGGGTGGCACATTGTGTGCACTGCACCCTGCCCCCCTGGAGTTGCAAAGAAGTACCTTTGCAACACCCAATGCTAGCAGAGGACTTATGCCAGGACTTATACCAGAATAACTGGGGTTAGAATTGCAGCATCAATTTTCTTCAAGCAGGTGATATTATACTCCATTCTATGCAATCAAGGCTCACTAGAGACACACAACAATTAGCCAGGAGTGAATAGAGAAATTTTTTGCCATCTCTCCTTTCCTCTCTGTTAGGTAGAAAATGTTCTACCACCTCTCCCACCCAGGGTACACTTCTAGATTTAGCTATACCTGCCACTTCCCTCTTCTTTGAACAGGCATCTGAGCTAGCAAGAAAAGTAAATGACAAAGAATCTTGGCCTTTCAGTACATATTGTGAGTTTTAAACTCTGCTTTACTGGTGCAAGAAGTTGCTCACTCTAACAGAATTTGAGAACCCCTGTCCCAGGAGATGGTCAGACACTTTCATGGCCAGCTGATTTCAGAAATTGGCACACTAGATGTTGAATCACCAAGATGCACAATCCTCAAAAGAAAAGTAACTTTACTTATTTATAAAAAACAAGCATATTTAATTACCTAAAATCCAAACAGTTACCTTCACAACATTTGTTCTGTCCTAACAATCATGTATCAACACAAGAAAGATAACAAACAGAGGAGCTATCCCTAAGAAGCCTTGACTGGCAATTAAAAAAAAGACTTCTGGGGAGACTTGGCACAGAATCCAAGAGTGATTCTTCTCCAGGCTTGCTCTTTCTTACACACCTGGATTGTAACTATTAGAATCTTGATCAGCTGGAGTACCAACTTGAATGGTTTGCGACCTTTGGCACGGAATTTGTCACAGGGGCTCATGAAATAGTACTTGAGGCGCCTGCGGAGTTCTTCCTCTTCTGGGTGAAAGGAAGCAGCACCTACATTTGGTCTGGAAGCAGGGCCTATGTCACCATCTTGAGAACCATAGCTGTTCACAGAGGTCAGCAGTTTCTGTGTCTCTGCTGAAAGGGAAAACAGCATAGGTCATTACAGAGGCATAGCTAAGGTGAGGCCAGGGAGGTAAAAGGTCGTCAGTACCATGCCGGAGGGGATGTCAAGCCGCCACCCTTTTGAGGGTACCTGCTCTGTCCAGCCAACTGCTTTTGGGGGTTTTTCTTAAAAAGGCAGGGGAAGGCCTCTACCCCTGCACACAAGGCTGCAATCCTAAAGACACTTTCCTGCAAGTTTCCCCCAAATCCAGAGTAACTACGGGTGCATGTAAGAGACTTTACATGCACTCGTAGTTACTGCAACACCACGTGAAAACCTATGGGAAATTCATATTGTAATCCAGAGGAAGTTGTTCTTACACCGGAGCAAGGACTCCCTGTAGTTACTCTGGATTTTGCCCTAAGACTCATTGAACACAATGAGGCTTACTTTTGAGTAGACATGATTAGGATTGCACCCATACTCAGCAGCTCAGAGCAGTGTGCAACTGTTTTGGTGTGGGTCATTATGATTCTAGCTTTATGCTCTTAGAAAGAAGTTAAATCCTTTCTAAACATGTTTGTCCAGTCTAGAAATTTCTAAGATTTAGGCTACAATCTTTTGCCTGTCTACTCAGAAATAAGTCCCATTATCTTCAATGGGGCTTACTCCCAGGAAAGTTTAGGATTGTAGCCTCAGTCAAGTTGAGATCTCATTTCTGCAAAATTGTCCCACCTCATGCTGAGCCCAAATTTACCTATTTCTCTCTTATTACAGAATCAGACAGTTCAATTCTCAAGAAACTCATAAAAGTCTGGTAAAGTGTTCACAGTTACATTTTTCTCCTTACCCATCCTGCAGTTCCTGTGGCAGCTCCTATCAAGAGGCTCTCACAAGATTTGTGATTTGTTAGTCTTCTGGTTCCCCGTTGAGGCATGCGGTTTGTCGGTAAGAACCTAAGAACAGGCATCACATAGATGATCATTATATGTAATGACCAAGCATACGCCATGCAACAGGTTTTTCCAGATAACTATTTGTTTCACTGTTAATGTCATGCCAGGCAAGCATATACCCAAAGCATTCCCATCAATCAGTAAAGCGAAGGAACAGATTTCAGTTAGATAACCCTGTGTTTCCGGTCACTGAAGTGGAAATTCTGCTCAGGATCAAAACTGCTGACTGAAGCAGAAACAAAGTTCAGCAGACAGAAAAAAGAAATCACAGGGCAGTATGTCACCAAGGGCAAGAATGTCACCAGAGGCTTAACTGAATGGACAGATACAAACCATTCTAGCATATCAAGGAGTCTTTCTCCAAAAAGGATCTCAGAGCAGGAAGGGCAGGAAGGGTTAGGACAATCCTAACCATGTCTACTCAAAAGTAAGCCCCATTGTGTTCAATGGATCTTACTCCCAGGAAAGTGTCTTTAGGATTGCAGCCTTAGAGTCACATCACTCTTTCAAAGGCCAGGTAAGGTTATAAAAATGTTTTACTTAATTTGTCCTATGAGAATTTTTCGGGCAAAGTGGGTTACAAAATTTAGGAGCACAAATCAATCAATCAACAAATAAAAATAAAGAAGTACAATTTCACACTTTCTCCCAATTGGTTGTGATTATAGTTAGGGAGCACTGGCCCTTTAAAGATTACAGAAAATGTGCACTGATAATCATGATAGCACTTTATATATAGCAGCCACTTAATTTTTTTTAAACAAGAAATGCTATATTTATTTTAACATTTCTTTAATGGATGTTCGTTTATTATAAGGTCCCCTTCTGACCTAAGGGCAGAATAATAGGGTATCTGTCCGAAGGAAAAAAATAAACCTGAGGGTGATAATTTTCTATCACTATGACTCTCCCGTCTGATGTTTCCTATACTGGGACATACTAGATGCTTCCCTCTACATAGAGCTGGGAAAGTCCACTTATCAGCTGAAGAAGCACTGCTGAAAGGGTAGCACACCTGGTAATTGGGTTCTCCCAGCATTGCCCTTTCAGTTGTGTCTCTTCTGCCAGGGGATCACTTTGAAGAGTGATCAGCTGCTGAGCTATAAAGTGATGCCTTGGCAGAAGAGATACTGTTGAAAAGGTGGCTTCTTCGGTATCTGGCCTCTGGATAAGTGGCCTCTTCGGTATCTTGAAAATATGATGATTTTTCATATTTTCTTTTCTGTCTTGAAACTAATGATTTCCTAAGAACGAAGTCCTTAGCAGGCACCATGAATATTCAACACTATGAACCATTCACTGGCTTGAAATAAGGAGAGAAACAGAAAAATATATACATTTGACAAGTCAGCCTCTGGCTACCATTGCAAGAAATATGTCAGACATGCTTCCCCTTCAGATGTTTTTTGAAATACATTTAACTCTCCTGCCTTCAGCACAAACATACAAGGGTCCAAATAATCACTCCCTGCTTTCTCAAGGAGCAATTTCCACATGGATTTGTATGCTGGTGAATCCCTGTGTACGGGAAGGATCTTGGGGTGATTCTTGGGCACAATGTTAGCCAAGATATGACTCTTGCACCTACTGCCTCTGTACAACTCAAGAGGGTTCCCTACATGAGCCCAATGCTCCGCTGCTGTCACTGATGAAAAGATCCTTGCTCTTGATGAACAGGCCAGCTTTCTTCTAAGTCAGTCTGCCTGTTCATTAATTTGATTCAGAACATAGTTTGAAAGCCACTGGAATGGGGTGTGTGCATGTGGGACCTTGGGTGGGCACATCTGGCATCCTGGAATTTAATCTGGACCAAACCCAGGAATGACTTGCTCATCACAAGCAATGTATATCTCCCTAGATGCATATTTATTCTATTGATCAAGTTATGTTTGTTTCACCAGTTCTTGATAAGGGTGAGTCACACCCACACATACTGGATTGTGTTTTTATCTGTGATAGTGTCCCATTGTGCTTTACACTCTTTGACTTTTTGACCCTCACTTGATAAAATCCAAACCCTTTTCCCACAACTCCCATCCTCCCAAAAACTCAGATCAAGGACACAAAATGCAGTCATCTTGCTGAAGAAAAGCAGATCTGTGCTTAGTTCATACCATATATCATTCATTGGCTTGAGTTCCATGAAATAAAGGGCAAACAGATAAATATGTACATTTGACAAGACTGGCTCTGGCTAAGTGCAAGAAATATGCCAGACATGCTTCTCCTTAATGCTTCTCCAGACATGCTAATTCAGATGTTTTTGGTATCTAATGGTATGGAAGAGCCACATGTTTCCCCAAATCCTGACAGGCTAAACTTATGCGACAAAATGTGCTGGTTGCCTATGTACTGAATATACATAGTACATACATTCTAATTCTATTTGAACTATTCTAATTGTATGAACTTTCCAGATAGCAAAATGTGTATTTATTGCAAATAAGCCTATAAGAAGAGGGCACCCCATTACCACCAGACACAACCTATAAGAAGAGAAGGACAGACCAACACACACTCAGGCAATCCTATTTAGGCTGGTAGAAATCTGGCACAAATCCTATGCTGGTCTGGGGGTGTCCCAAAAGTATCATAAGGCACTTCTCTGCCACTCCTCGAGGGGGGTTAGGCCAGTGCATAGACATACATTGGCCTCCCCACACCACTATGGAAATGGGGAGATGAGTGAGTTGCGCTGGCCTAAACTGGTTAGGATTATGCCCCATATATACACACACAGCCTGTAAAAAGAGGACATCCACCATACACAGTGCCTGTAAAATGAAGATACCCCAAGACACATGAGCACACACATACGTACACAGTTTGCAAGGAGTGGACACCCCATCCCACCACACAAACAGAGCCTGTAAGGAGAGGAGGACACCCCATCACACACAAATATACACACATAGAGCTGTAAAAGAAGGATACCCACATATACAGACACATATGGCATGTAAAAATGGAAGAACACCCTAATACACACACACATGCAGGAGAGGGGAAGGAAATCCCAGTACACACATGCATGGCCTGTATGAAGGAAAGGAAACACACACATGACCTGTAAGAGGGGAAGGCCTGTAAGCGGGGAGGAACACCCCAATATACACACACACATATGGCCTATAAGAGGGGAGGGACACCCCAATACACACATATATGGCCTGTAAGAGGGAAGGGAATCCCAATACACACACAGTCTGTAAAAGGGGAAGATATATATATGGCCTATAAGAGGGGAGGGACACCCCAATACACACACATGACCTGTAAGAGGGGAAGGACACACACACACACACACACACACACACACACACACACACACACACACACACACACGGCCTGCAAGCGGGGACACCCCAATATACACACATACACATATGGCCTATAAGAGGGGAAGGACATTCCATAACACATGTCCATGGCCTGTAAGAGGGGAAGGAAATCCCAAAACACACACACAACCTGTAAGAAGAGGACACCACACAAACACAAACATACACAGTCTGTAAGGAGAGGACACCCCATTCCACCCTATCTCCCCATAAAAAAGCGCCTTTAAGGAGAGGAGGACACCCCCAATACACATGTACAGACACACAGCCTGTAAGATGGAGAGGACACCCAGTCCCTCTCAGTACACACAGAGCTGTAAGGAGAGGACATCACATCATACACACACAACACACACCAAGTTTGTAAGAGGAGGACACCCCAGTGTACACAATGTACACACACACAGCCTGTCAACAGGAAAGGAATCCCACCCCATCTCACACACACAGAGAGAGAAAGAGAGAGCCTGTAGGAAGAGGATGCCCCAAGACACTCACACTGTCTTTAAGAGGACACCCCAACACACACACACTGACAGCCATGCTCACCTCCAGGGAGAGCCTGCATGGAAGGGACGACCCCACTGCGAAGGGCCAGAGCTCCAGGCAGAGGTTTCAAACATCCGCTCACGGGACCAGAAAGGGCGGCCTCTCCTCCTGTCCAGGGAGGAGGCTCACTCAGGGATGCTCCAATGACAGAGCAGCCACAACAGACTCACCGCTCTGACTGCACACTTCCCATAGACAGAGCACAAGACTCACCAGGTCTGCTCTAAAGTAAGCCCCATTGTGTTCAATGCCTCTTACTCCCAGGAAAGTGTCTTTAGGCTTGCAGCCTTAGAGCACAATCCTAAGCATGTCTACTCAAAAGTAAGCCCATTGTGTTCAATGCATCTTACTCCCAGGAAAGTGTTTTAGGATTGCAGCCTTAGAGCACAATCCTAAGCATGTCTACTCAAAAGTAAGCCCCATTGTGTTCAATGCCTCTTACTCCCAGGAAAGTGTTTTATGATTGCAGCCTTAGAGCACAATCCTAAGCATGTCTACTAAAAGGAAGCCCCATTGTGTTCAATGCCTCTTACTCCCAGGAAAGTGTCTTTAGGATTGCAGCCACAGGGTGATTGAAAAGTCACTCCTTATTTTAAAACACTTATAAATTACAATACAGGGAGTTACCTTTCAATCACCCTGTATTTATTTATATATTACTTTATTTATTATTATTTTATTTATTATTATTTTAGTTTTTATTATTATTTTATAGTTTTTTATTTTTTATTTTTGGGGGAGAGGAAGATAAACCCCAGATCTTTCTGTACTGGGAAATGCAAAGCAAAAGAAGTGTCAAGATCATCTAGATTAAAACTGTCCTGCAATTTTGTTTCTTTCTGCATTAGAAGATGAGAAACAGGTTGAGATCATGGCCTCATTTCTACACGGTGACCACATGTTGTCTTTTTCCAGGACATGTCCTCTTTTTTAGACTTTTGTCCTGGGGAAAAAAATCTTCATTGTCCTCCTTTACCTTGTGAGCAGGCAGCATGGAGCCTTCTTGTCATGAAGAAATTATATGCAATAAATTATACAGAATAATTTTGCAATATAGTATACAAGTTGACCACATGTAGCAGTATATATGAGTGTTTTGTCATTTCTACATTTTGTCATGTCCTACATTTTTCTCGGGGCAGGTCAGTGGTGGGATTCAAATAAATTAACAACAGATTGTATGTCCTAATAACCTTAATTAACAACAGGTTCTGTGTCCCATTAGTATCTGGTTCTCAGAGCCAAGTGCTCATTAGCAAAGGGTTCTACAGAACCTGTGACTGTCCTACATCTAAGGAACCCTGTCCTCATTTGGGGAAAGATGTGCTGAGCAACTGGGATTCCCCCAAATTCACATTTAACTATTCACTATTCACTGTTTAACTATTTCACCCCTCAGGGGGTGAAACACAAGGGTGACCAAATAATAAAAATAGCTAAAATCACTAAATTTTTTAAATAAACCCATCAAGTCATATACTGTTGGATACGTATTTTCCAGCAGAAGCCAATGCAAAGCCAGCTTTGAAATACTGGGTGGCCCCCCCCCAAAAGGTAACCGGAATACTTTAATAAGCTTTTAGCTTTTGTACACAGCAATTACTTATCTTACAACTATGTGTTGTATATGTCTTCCACCATTGTGTACAATAGTTCCATATAGTCTGTCCATAAGTTCCATATGGTCTATCATCCTTGTGAACATAGCATCACACTGCTCTCCTGCTACGCTGTGTAGGACTGTTTCAATGCTTTCATGAAGGTCTTCTAGACTACAAGGAATGGGTCTGAAGCACTGTTCTTTCAAATTTGCCCACAAAACCACACCACACAATGACAAATCAGGACTTTGTGAAGTATATGGAAAATCTGAGTGTCTCGAAATCAGTTGACCAGGAAGCAGTTGTTGGAACTTGGAGTATTTCACCCCATCTTGTTGAAATACTTGCTCATGTATATCAAGGTGGTCCATTGCACAAAATGTGTTTAAATCCGCCTGAAAATGTTCAGTAACTTGCTTTTTGTACACTTCTGATGTAATGTTAATTCCATTTCCATATGCATCCCCTATGAAGTATGGACCAATGATGCCATGGGAAGACACAGTGGCCCACACTGTAACTTTCTCTGAACGTAATGGTCTCTATGCATATTCATCAGGTTTTTCCCAACCAAAGAAATGATAATTTTGCTTATTAACTAAATAAATCACATACATATTCGGTTACCTTTTTTGAGTGCCAAGACCCTGGTATTGTATCTCCTTCCTATCAAACATTATAGCCCCAAACCCAAAAATACAAAAATTAATGGAACCCAATGGAAAGTAAAACTGAGCCATATCCCGTTTTACTCATGAGTAGTCAAACATGCCTTGGTCCATTGGAAAGGGCAGACTCAGAGGAATCCGAAGCCCCCCACTATGGTCCTGATCCAATGAACACCACCCCCACAAATCAACCCTGATAACTGCATTGAGGCACTATGGGAAGTGGAACTGAGCTACACAGTCATGTTTACCTGTGAATAACCAAAGCTGCCTTCTCTTGTGTTCAGATTAGGCACAAAGGAATGCAAAGCCACCAGCATGGTCCCAATCCAGTGAAGATGGAGCTCCAGAAGGCACACACCCTTCCCCCCAAAAAGAATACTGAGGCTTAATTGGTAAGGATTTTTTCTTATGAAAATATTAATATCTAATTAATTGTATTAAATAATAGTGATAATAATTAATTAATTTTGAAATACAGGAATGTCAAAAAATTGGTGGGCCTTGGGCACCAAATGACCTAGGTATGCCAGTGGACAGGTTTATATTGTAGGAAACTCACTGAATCACATGATTACAGATACTGTGAACACAGATCTAGCATTCAAGAGCTTTGATAGCCTTTACAGCAAATTCACAAGGTTTATTGACAAAAGCAAGACATGGATTAAATACTGCACAGAGTTTCCCATCATAACCATAATAGCTAGAGGATTTCAGTCACTGAAACATAATATATCTTTAAGGGATAACTTGTAGACAAGTTGAATACATAGTTTGAACATCACATTGAGACACACACACACTTGTCCAAGTGCTCTGCTGGTAGTGGAGGTCAGCCAGATCTCAGTTATCTTCTGGTTCCTTGTACTTTCTCCCTTTTAGATTCCAAGAACCCCATTGATGGGGACCAGGAATTGATGAAATCTGATGCCAAATAGTAGCCACTCTGATCAGGGTGTTTCTCTGAAAAAGAGGAAAGGAAGAAAATAATTTATTCTTACCACTACCATTCTTGTACCATTCTTAGAAGAATGTTGAGTACCCCTAAAGCCTTTGACTAGAAATTTTCAACCTTTTTCATTTCAGGTACATTGAGGAGGAATTAAAATTGATAAAACACTATCAATTTTCTGATAATTGACAAAGCACATTGCACATCAGCAGCTCACATCCTCTAATTGCTTTCCTATTGGACTGATCTTTTGGCTAACATACCAGCCAGCTTATTAACTCATGAACTGTGTTATGGACTGTTTAACTATTTCGTGGTATTGCTGACTGACTTACCTACGGACCTGTTGATTACAGCACTTGATGAACTAACTGCTTGGCTGGCTTGAATGGTGGACAGACTGGTGGACAGATGACTGGATTACTGGAACTGAGACAACTGGAGACTGCTGAGTGGTGGAGAGCAGAGGCGGTGCTGCTATACCTAAAGAACCTAGTGCTCAAAGGACTTGGAGGAGGGACCTTGCAGCCCAATAGTTTCCTAGTCTTCTTTCTGGTGGACTGGGGGTTAGCAGTAAGGTCTGGTACTAGCTGGGGTTTGATCGGCCAAGAATGGGGACTACGAGTGGGGTGCCAAGACACTGGATACTAGGTTGAGACAATGCCCAACTACTTGGCCTCTTTTCACATAACGTTGTACTGTTGTGGCCATAGTGATTCCAAGTACATATACATTTCAACAGTGTAGTCTCTCTTACCTTAGGATCAGAGCAGCAGTTCAGAATCCTGTGTTATTCAGAAGAGCTGGAGTCACAAAAGAGTTAGGCGGTATCCTCTTATCTGAGAGGGGACGTGCAGCAGTAGGACAGGCAGCGGGTTGTATTCTACACATTGGCATAGTTATGCATGGTTTTTCACAAGCAAGAAATGGATGTGATGCTCTCACTCCTCAAGATCAAAGATTTGCAGTTAACTGCCTCTGGGAATGGTTGACGGTTGCATGCAGTTTGAACTAGCACATATATGGGAGAAGGGAAGAACTCTTAGAGGAGAACATTTGGTTAGGCTTCTTGGGTCTTCCCGGGGTGGGGGAGGAAAAGAAGAATTTAAATACCATAGATACACCCACGCCTATAGGTCAAGAAAGTTCTACCAATAAATGAAATTTAAATCATCTCGCCTTATCTCCAGGTCACTCGGTGTCAGGGTTGTTCAGGCAGCAGGAGGACAATGCAAAGATAAAGGGTCATTTTCTCCAGGAAACCCGCAAGTCTCCGTCTCTTTAGCCGACCATTCTGCAGCCTCCTTCCATTTTGCAAATTGTCTGGTTGTTAAAATTCCAGGATACAATCCTCCTCGCTCTCCATCATAAACAAAACCCCAGACAACAATTCAGTGCATCATTACCTAAGAGCAGGGGTCTCCAAACCCCAATCCAGGGCCCAAATGCGGCCCTTGGTGAGCCTCAATGTGGCCCCTGGCAAGACCCCTCTATCTAGCCCTTGGGCAAACCTTGTAATCTGTTCCAATACATTCTTATATGTAAATTTATTCAAATATGAAAGGTAAATTAGCTCCTTTCACTGAGAGGCGAAAGTATGGGACCCCTGCCTTAGAGTTACACCCATGAAAAACAATGGGTTGGCACCTGAGTAAATCAGTTTCCAACTATGTATGTGTAACTGTGCCTACTCATTCTCAATTCTTGTCTCTCTACTATGAACTGAATTGTACATTCTGTTATGTGTACAACTGCAGAGCCTTTGCCTTACCATTTTAGGTACATAAAAGAAGGACTTGATTAATGGGTCTGTTGTTTAACTCACCTGAGATAACTTCTGATGGTGGTATCAGGAGGCCACCACATGCATGTACACCAGCCTAACCCCCTACCCCCAGAAGGTGGAACCCCCCCCCCCCAAAAAGCTGAACAACAAGCCTGCCCTGAAGACTGTGGTTACTAGCTTCATGGGGACTCAGGGCAGTGATGGGATTCAAAGAAATTAACAACCGGTTCTATGCCCATCTGACAGCCACTTTTAAATGGCTATTGTATGTCCTATCTCTCATTAACAACTGGTTCTATAGAGTAGGTGGGAACCTGCTGGAGCCCACCACTGACTCAGGGTCAAGTATTCGTCTCTCACACAAAAGGGGACTCTCTTCTCACATGATCCTTGAAGAGAAAGGGTAGTAATAGTGCATTTCCTCCACAGGAGAAGTGGAGTAACAATGGAAGAGATTCTGCCCATTTTCTGGCACATGGCTCAAGGAATCTGGGATGCTGCTTTCATGGTTCATGATACTGTGTACTGCATTAAGCCAACCAGTGCTGTGGAGTAAGAGAGGATCAAGACAAAGAGAACAATCCTAACCATGCCTACTCAAAAGTAAGTTCCATTGTGTTCAATGGGTCTTACTCCCAGGAAAGTGTCTTTGGCTGCAATCCAGAGCAAATTCAGCCTGCTCTGACCTAACTGCACTCTCCTAACTATTCTGTATCCAGAGCAGAAAGTTATGCTGAATCCAGAGAGTCAGGAAGCCTGGGCTGCCCTAACTGCTCCAGAGCATGCTAAGTAACTGACACAAGGGGAAGACTTGCTCCTGAGGAGACACCCCTCAGATCACACTGAACAAGGAACAGCTGTGGTGCCTACAGTGGTGACATGACTCTGCACATCACCTGGTGCGGAAGTCTGTGCGTCATCCCTGGGATGCGCGCCCCCCCCCCACCTGGACTGCACAGTCACCAACTGAAGCCAACTGGCTTCAGAAAGAGTACTGCGCAGGCACCATCTCTGACACCTGCGCAGTACTTTTCTGAAGACTTTTGGCTTTGGGGGAGACTGTGCAGGCGTCAGAGTTGGTGCCTGTGCAGTACTCTTTCTGAAGCCATTCGGCTGCCGCTCCGCCTCCTGAGTGAGGCCGAATGGCTGTGCAGAGGTGCGGACTTTCTCTGCTCTAAGGAAGTCTCCTCTGAAGCTGTTCGGCATGCTCAGTGTGTTTCTGCGCAGTGCATCTCAGATGGCCGTTCAGGCCAGCTCCTCAGACAAGTGTCAGCTTCTGGCTGATTCTCCGCCTTGGAGCAGGCCTGAATGGGTGTGCTGACGCCCGGGGCCTGCCAAAGGACAGTCAAACTCCTCCGGCACATCACCCCATACGGAGCGCATCCCCAATGCAGCCCACACCAGCCGCACCAGTCTGGTGACGCCACTGGGTGCCTGCCTTATAAGGAGTCCCTGATGAGATGCCAGTACATTCTACAGTGAATACAAGGGGCTTCTTGGAGTGGCCTGCTGTATCCTGAGGTTTGTGGGCAGCCATAGTTTGTTCCATATCCTGAGGTTGAGAGGCAGGGGTTGCACCTAGGCTGGCCAAGAACTCAGATTTTTGGTCAGCACTGCCATTCTTACTCGGGCCTTATCATGGACCCCTATGGGTCTACTCATTACTATACCTGCTCCTGAGGTGGTATAACTCTGAGGGCTGGAAGAGGGCATTTCTGCCTTGGAAACAGGCTCTGGATACAGAGTAACTGCTCTGCCCCAGGCAATACTAAACATGCCCTCAACTTGCCTCTCCTGAGCTGCTTAGGCTGCCCCCGTTAGGGCAGAGCAGGTCCACCTCTCTTAGGGCACCCTATCTGGCCTTGCTCTGCCCTAAGCCTCCTTCAGAGTAACTGGGCTGGAGCATCTTGCAGTTGCTCCAACTTAGTGTTAGATAGGGCAACCTAAGGGCTCTTATGTGGACAGATTAGTTGCTCTGGATTGGGCTGAAAGTCTCTTTGGTATCTTTGGCATCATGTACTTTTTTTTACAACACCCAAATCATACCCTTAATATTTATGGTTGTGACATATGCTGTATATTTCAGTGCAGGTTTGTTGTGATGCAGATACACATTGGTTCTGTCTGTATGTCATTCATACAATCATGGCCATAAAAAGCAATTCTGAAAACACAGGTTATGGTCAGAAGATTCATCACTTTAATGTTACACACAACAGCTTGAACACTTCTTAGAGCTCAGAACAATGGCAAGGAAGAAAAACATGAGGGTGAACTGTGGTGGCAGGACAGGCACAATAGTGGAGGGAGGGAAGATATACCCTCATTGTGGTTCTGTCCTCTCATGCCTGTCTCATCACTATAAGTCCTTTTGCCACATCAAAATGCAACCTGAAACTTCTAATTATGTCTTTTCCTGATCAAGACCTGCCAGGCAGTGGCTCCACCTTCAGCCACAGCCCATTCTCTGCCCGCAAGATTAGTTCAGGCTTACGCCGCACTGTTCTGGTCTCATCTACCCGCAGCACAAACCGCATCAATGTCAGGGCCAGGGTCACCTTCATCTCTGCCATGGCAAAATTCTGCCCAATGCAGTTTCTGAAAAGAGAAAAATTAATTCCATGGAAGGTGGATGGCTAACTAATCTTTCCCACACCTCAGCACCAAGAATGAATGGCTGCAGAAACATCCCATGTCCCATGAGGAAGATGCAGACACCAGCATTTAAGCCTGGACATCCCATAGTGCTCCACAGCAAGCAGGAAAGTCAAAAGCTGAAATCCAACTGCAAGAAAATTTGGAAGCTATTGGTAGCTGGTTACCTGGGTCCTGCTGAGAAAGGCACAAAGGCCAATGGAGCCTGCTGCTGTCCATTTCCTGAATCAAAGCGGTATGGATTGTAGACCTTTGAGAACAAATACAGATTAGAAGTCAGGGAAGGAACTGGGAGGAAGCAGCTTATGAAAGTACAAAGATCAACTATTTGTTGGGGACATGCAAGGCTTCCAGGTCACAGAGTCTGCCTTGAATTTTTTGGAAATGTGGAGTATGCAGGTTTTGAATCTATAAAACATGAGGGTCAAATTGAAAGATCATTAAACATATAGTTTGACCCTGGACAGAGTCAATAAACAGAGGCTGCAAGTGAAGAGTGGGATCAAAAGGACCACAGTACCAGGGAGGAAGTATTTAATCCTTTCCTGCTGCAGACTTGACAAAAATCAGCACTGTAATCCATTTCAACAAGCAGGGAACTAGTTCTTCCTTTTTACAGGTACCTAGCTGACTGCTTATTTGCAACCTCCACATGTTGTTTTTGAACATCTCAATGAACATGGCAGAACATAAATGTGGAAATTAAGTAAATTGAAACATTGGTAAGGTGCTTCTGTGAAAGAGGGAAAAGTGGCTCTTCCAGGATGATGTGTCAACAATGCACATCTACTCAAAAATATGTTTCAGTCAACAGGGTAACAGACCCAACCTATGAATGTATACTTAGAAGTCAGTCTCATAACAGTCAACAGGGTAACAGGTAAGTGTGAATAGGATTGCAGCATTTAGTTTGTATGGAGAAGGTTCAAACATGGAAAGGTAGAAAGCAATACCTCAGGCTCAGGCCAGAGAGCAGGGTTGTGATGGGTCGCAAAGATACTGATCAGGCAGATATTCCCTGTGGAGGGAAGCACTACAAATGAGTGTGAATATGCACAAAAAAGCAGAAAGCAGAGCATAAGACTGGCAGATGAGCGGCTGTTAATTCATTGCTACAGCCAATACAGTGGCACCTCACTTAACAAGCGTTTCACATAACAAACAAAAATTTCCAAGCAATCTTGCTTCACATAACAAGTTCTGCTTCACTTAACAAGCGTGCGCGCTATGGGCACGCGTCCCATGCAGCCCTGACACTCTGCATGGAGGCTTTTTAAAAGAGCTGCCAGCCAGCGCTGCTGCCTCTAACTGCCCCCAAGTTGGGGGCAGTTCCCCGAGAGTGCCAGAGGCAGCTGCCCCTAACTGCCCCCAAATGTCCCCGCTGACCACCTTGAACCTCCAGCAGCAGCCCAGGTAAGCCTCCTAGGAAAGTGTCTTTGATTGCAGCCTCCTAACCATGTCTACCAAGAAGTAAGCCCCATTGTGTTAAATGGGGCTTACTCCCAGGAAAGTGTCTTTAGGAATGCAGCCTAAGTAGACTTCATAGGATCATGCACATTTAATGCATGTTTTGAATTCAATTCCAGTTTTGTCATCATTTTTACATACAGTTAATATTTTTATATGAATATTTTGGGGGTTGTGGAACCAATTGTCTGAGTTTTCATTATTTCCAATGGAAAAATCTGCTTCACTTAAAGAACGTTTCACTTAAAGAGCATGCCTCTGGAACAAATTAAGCTCTTTATGTGAGGCACCACTGTAATTAGAAAATATATGGCCAGGATCACCTAGACTCAAACAATATATTTCAGGTAGGCCTGGGAGCTCTGCTGACCTGGAGCTCCTTCCACAGCTCTGTAGCAATGTGCAGCAGTGGTGGTCCTGGCCATTATGTTGCTCTGTGATAGGTCTGAAAGTGCTACCACTACCACTCTGCCTCCTAAGGCATCTAGGGGGCCTTAAAACCTTACTTCTGTTTTCCTAAAAAACTGGAAGTGATATTTAAAAGCCCTCTGCAGGCCTTCTGAGAGTTAAGGAGGCCGTTTGTGGCCTCTCCAATCCCCAGTACACCTCCAGACAGACACGCAGGTACCTTTTGGGATCACTCGTCCATCAGGCAGTGTTATATCTTCAGTGCAGCGGCGAGAGACAACTGTGACTGGTGGGTGGAGGCGCAAACTCTCCTTGATGCACATGGTGGTGAAGGGCATCTGGGAGAGATCTTCCCTGAAAGGAGAAAGGTGTGTGAGTATTAGACTTGTACTAGTTACCTAGAGTGATTGATTGGTATAATTTACCTGACCCTATTGTTCTCCTTCTACCCCATCTACAAGAGGTCCTGGACCCTAGAACCTATCTACAAGAGGTCCCTCATTCCAGGTCTCATGCCTGGAATGAGGCATACAGGGGGGCCTGAGGAGGAGTGGGGAAACATGACAGCTATTATTAATTAGTGGAGGAACCAAGATTGCGGCTGTGTTTTTATTCTATCCTTCCTGTTTAAAACACCTTCCATTTGTCATACTCCGATCTCTCTTCCTTCAGATGGCATAAGGCGGGTGATACAGTCACAACACCAACTCCAGGCACTCACATTCCCCATGTATTAGAACAATTCTTACACATTTGTGGGCAAGTTTTGTGCTCACAGCAATACCAGTCAAGATGTTGGCTTTGCAACAGTGACTCTCCAACTGTGGAGTGGACCTCATAGAGGGCATTTTGAATGGGATATGGAAAAACTGGATCTACACACTGTTGCAGACTCCATCCTCTCTCTCTGTAACTCTCTCTCTCTCTGTTTGTGTGTGTGTGTGTGTGTGTGTTGACATTTTAGAGCTTGCCCATGCCTGCACTGGTTGCAGATGCTTCTGCTGGTTTCCTGAATGCAGCAGAGACCATAAGAAGGTAGCAGAGACAACAGATTGCCAAGAACACACCACAGATAAAGTGGTAACAATCAACATTTGGGCTGAATTACACCTGTCACCCCATTAGGTGCCTCCAATTAATCACCATTCAATCTGCTCCACGTCTCGATCTTGCAGCAGACTCTGGATTTCTTCTCTGCACTGGTCCTGATACTTGGGATGTTTAGCCAGATTGTACAGCAACCAGGACAAACCACTTGCTGTGGTATCATGGCCTGCAATGAAAGACCACATGGCTGAAGCTCCACTGTAGCCATTGAACTCTGAGCCCCTTTAGCTGTCTTATTCTACAAGTCTGCAATCCTAACCGTCCCATAGACTAGCCTAAGCCCTGGCATAAGTCCTGCGCTGATCTGGATGTGTCACAAAAGAGCTACAAGACACTTGTGCACCACTCCTGTAGGGTTAGGTCAGTGCACAGGCATATGTTAACCTCCCCATACCCCTGGGAAGTTATGCCAGGTGAGTTACACCGGTCTAAATTGGTTAGGATTGTGCCCTTAGTTACTTATCTGAGGGTCATAAAAATTCCATGATTTTTGGCTTAAAACCTGCCCTTGACATAACTGTGCGATTTATAGACAAGTTATCTAATGCATTTATTTTTGATTAGACATAATGTCAATAAGCTAATCTTAGATTGGCTAATCCTATAGGTCTATTCTGATTGAAATTATTCCTCGAATTTTTTTTCAACTAGGCTGAATGTCAATAAGCCAATCATATCAGTAAGGAGACCCTATCTCCAGGATTGCTTTCAGAAGCTTCCTGGACATTGATGCAGCATCCCAGAGAGACTCCAGGCCAGTCCTAGGACACAACAGTACAGGAGGATCTTGGGAAATATATTTTGGCCCTGCTTGGATAGGATTTCATCTTATGGGGAGAACAGACCCTAGGTTAGTACCTGCTGTAGCACAACTATAGGCTTATTTATGCTGAAGTAAGTCCCACTGTGGTCAGTGGGACTTGCTCTCAAGAAACTGCATAGGATTTCAGTTAAGTAATTGCAAAGCATCACTGGGCCCATAAAGCTAGGCTACTTGCATGCCTAATCTTTCCCAGACTTCTTCCTTCTTGGAGTGATAATGCAGGGAGTGCCTGATGCTGACCAAACCCAATCCAGCATTCTCACCCTCAAACATGAAGGTGTCTGCCTCAGCTGCGATCTCTTCATCAGACAAGGGGACACCTTCTTCGTCCTGCAAACACAAAGCAAAACCAATGCCTGACATTACCTGTTGAGAATCTGACCAGTGTCTGCTTGTGCTGGGTACCTTTTGTATAGGTGGAGTCACACACAACCACTATCCCAACTCGACCACTCTCCTTATCCGTCCCACATTTCTTCCAAGCTACAGGTGTAGCCTAATTATATGCAATTTATTTATGCTACTGTGTCTCAAAGAGAATGAGGCTGACTCTTTAAATGGAAAGGTAAGCATCCCTTAAATCACAGTTAATGGCTTAAAGTCAGTCTGCTCTCCATGGCAAAGTGGCAGGCAATTAAGCTTGTCTTAGAAAAGTTTATGAAATTTCAGTTTCTGTTCATGCAGGAGCCCCTCTCTTCCCCGAAGCGATAATCACTTGTGAATTGCTCTGAACTGAAACGGCTTGCAAATTGCTTACACATGCTTGCAAACTGCAGTAGCTCAGCTCCTTGCAGGGCAGTTAGCAGCCACTTGACAGGGAACTTGGTTCATTGCCAGCTTTTTTTTACCAAGGTAACTAATTGCCTTTATATAACCTGAAAATACTTAATCACTGAGGTTCTTGGAATCAAATGCTACATATGGGGAGGTTCAACCTGTATTTCTCACAGGCGCCTCCCTATTTATCAGTTTAGCAGTTGGATTTACTTTATCACACCCAAAGACTTATATGGTATCCTTCCCATAACTACCACCCGCCATTCTTCATAAGCTGTAGCACCTTCAATAAGGCAGAACTTCTACTCTTGCCACACAGATAGGGCCAACCCCAGTCTTTCTTCCCTTATGTCTAGTACCTTGGCCAGGAAAAGAACATCAATGAAATCCATGGTCTTGCCCTGTTTCGACTTGAGCCATGCATCCTCACCCAGGCGGTTAAGTGCTTTTTGCCGTTTCTGAATCACATCACCTGTGAAGCTATGCACAATGTTACATGCACGTCTGAAGCGGCGACCATCAGCAGTCAGGTGGTAGATCCAGTCAAAATGGTAGTGCAGGCGATGCTCTCGGCGCACTACAAGGGAACTGAGCTCCAAAATGGCTGCAATGTAATCACTTGGCGTCCTGGAACACAGCAACTTTCCTTTATTAGCACAGAATACAATAAATGGCTTCAGTAGTGTTATCATGGGAACATATCTTCCCATGGACAGGCCTGGACAGGCCTCAACATGTGGTGTGGGCATACGTATAAGGTCATTCTACAGTAGTAGCAGGGAGGTTTGCAGGACACCCCAATCCTGTGGAACCACTCCCGGCAGGGGAAACAAAACATCTTTGAAGTTATTCCAGGAGGTGTCCCTTGCACCCTAAGGAGAGGCTACATCCAAGACTGACAGCTCCACTCCCCCTCTAGCTATGCCACTGGCAGTGCCGACTCATCCGATGCAGTATGTATTTTCACATGATAATCAATATTCCAAACGGCACAGTCCAGTGGTTCCCAAATTGGGTACCATGACACCCTGGGATTTTGAGTCATTTGCTTGGACTTTGCTGAATGTCCCCAACACAGCAGGTAGACCATGCTCTGCAGCTCAAAATAGTAGTTTGAGGAGCAGTGTGGCAGGTAGAGCTCCAGCATGTATAATCCATGCACTAGGGAAAGCCCTCCAGTCCCTTTTCCTTTGTTTGTTGTTGTTTTTAGGCCCCAAAATAAAAGGCAATGACAATCACCAGTCACTTTGAGCTGTGTATCATACAGCAGTGGGAGGTGTTACAGGCTGGAAACCACTGGCTTGAAAACCACTATTCCTTTGTAGCAATAATTGTAATGTTAGTCATGAACAGTGGTGGGCTCCAGCAGGTTCACACTTCTTCTATAGAACCGGTTGTTAACGAGAGATAGGACATATAAAGTTTAAAAATAGCCATTTAAAGGTGGCTGCCTGATGGGCATAGAACTGGTTGTTAAATTCTTTGAATCCTATCACTGGTCATGAACAGTGCAATTCTAACATGCGCTGGAGCAACCAGGTTGACATGCTTGTGCTGCATCCAGTGCAAGACTGCAACTGCTGCTACACTACCATGGGACAAGGGTAACCTTTGCCCTTACCCCAGGTAATGCAACAACAGTCCCAGTGGGTCTACTCAGATGCATACCACCTCTGGATGTGGTGCAAATCTGAGAAGCCTCAGAGAAGTGCAAGGTACAAGAGGCCAGAGAATGAGGCTTAGATCCAGCATTATTTCCAGCTCCCAGCCTTGCTCTGTGGGCGCAAACTACAGGGAGTCCTTGCTGCGGTGTAAGAACAATTTACTCTGGATTGCAATATGAATTTCCCATAGGTTTTCACTAGGTGGTGCCGTAACTACATTGACATAAATGTCTCTTACATGAATATGGATTGTTGGGTATGTCTGCCCTCCAACAGACTAGCAACCTCTGCATCCGCTGCTGTGAAACACACACCCTCTCCAGTGCAGCCACCCTTTTCCGCACTGGCACCATATTCCAGCCTAACTCCCCCTGACTACAAAGCTGGAGCTCTGTACTTTTGTGACACTTTTGTTACCCATTCACTTATGGCACTTGCAGCATTCCTATGCTGGCACAGGGTTGGGGATTGAATTGTGCCCACAGATGTATATCTGTAAAAGATCACCTAAAAATGCCCATGATATCCCAACAAGTAAGATTGTGAACTTGCTATAGACTGCTACAATTCCTTCTGGGTAAACACACACAGGTTCCCTGCTTCCCCTTTTTAATTTCTGAATGTATTTTTTAAAAGGTTTTTCATCTTCCTACACAAACATGAAATGCTAAACTCTTGAAATTTCCTGTCAGAGGTCCTTAGAAACACTTTCTAAGAAGGACTTATTGGTACTTTTACAAACCATATCAAACCAATCAAACTTGATTGGGATTCATAGTCATTAGAAAAATTAGTTATTCGTAGTTATTCAAAAAATTAGAAAAATATCATTAGAAAATATATCATAATATCATAAATATTGTAAGAGGGAAACCATGATGGTGGAATAAGAGTTTAGTATGGGTTAGCTCTAGTTAAAAGGAAACATATCTGTTGAAGCTCAATCTCTCCCACTTCCTTGTGGAAGCATGCTGGCTAGGAGACCTTCAAGAAACTGGCTCATTTATGCTGTTTCCTTCTTTCTCAGTACAGGGAGCTGTTCTGCCAGTTACTGTAATCTTGATTTCTCTCCTCTGGGACAGAGCGCTCACTCAAGGAACACCACCACAACTTCTCCTGCAGCTCAATGGCCTTGCAGTTCCTTTGTGTTATAGGATTAGAGTGCTAAAGCCAACCTCCTCCAGCAACAGTGGACACAAGACACCCATACTAGGTTATAAAGAACCTGGGAAGCAGCCAACTCTCCTGGGGTTTCACCCCACAGCTTACTCACTCTTGACAGTTGCTATTGTAGCTAAAGACACACTTCAGCAAGCTGTCCAATGTCATGAGGCTGATCTGCTCAAACATGTCAAGGGATGTGATTCCTGAAGCGATGAGCTTACGCCACTTGGCCTACAAAGACAGGATGAGAACAAGAAAACACAGTGAGTGCTGCTAGGAGGGGACAAATTGGACAAAGCAAAGAACCTATCATAAAGTTGCATAGCTGTTAGCTTGGAAGATGGGCAAGGGAGCATTAGCCAGGTTGAGGAATCATGCAGACGTGTTTGGCATTTCAATGAGAGGAAGAAGAGAGGGTGGTTCGCAAATACAGTTGGTGCCAGGGAAAGGAGAGTGGAAGCATGTAGAAGGAAAGCTTGTGGAAAAGCAGCTTGGGCCTGTCATCCATGCAAGGCTATGTTTTCTGCCTATATTTGTTTTCTGAAAATATAACTCATCTGATATATTTGCAGATTTTAGAATTATTAAGATTTTAGAATTTAGAGTTGAAAGAGACGTTTGAGGGATTTTGCTTCAGAGGTGGAGATTTATGTGACTTTTTTGGGGGGTGTGTCCCATATCCATTTTAGTTTTCCATTCATACAGCTTCTTTGTGAGGAAGCTGACACAGTAGCTTCCTCATATTGAAACTACTTGAATCGGCATATATAATGATTATGTTTTATCCCCCTCAGAGCCAGCTGAGCAAAGCCAATGCCATTTTTGAATTCAGCACTCCAAAAATATCCTAAATTCATTTAAAACCTTTTGCAAATTAATAAAGGGCTTTTTGTCGGCCTGTGTAGCCGAATGTGACCAAGCAGAAGATGGAATTACATTGCTCTCTGTCATAAGATCAGAATCACCACTCACAAGGTATCAGCGACACTTGTAAAATCAGTCCAAACTGCAGTTAGAAAGGTTATGAAAGCATTATCCAGATGATGCAATGCATCCTCCCAGGTACAAAGTACAACTCTTGAACTGCACAGAAACTGATAATTGTTAGCAGAAGTGCTAGCAAGAGAGGCACTATATACACTGTTCTGTAAATGAAAAACGGTTATGCATTTACACACACAAAAAGATAACAAAGATAATACCTTTTGCTTTCCAAAATTAAATTAGATTAGATTTATTTATTGGCCAAGTATGAACTCCATACCCGGAATTTGGCTTCGGCAACGGCTGCAGACATACAAACACCAACATACAAATATCAAACAATACATACAGAGCATACATCAGATAGAACACTACTTCAGTATTTCCAAAAGTCCCTCAGCAAAGTTGATGGTTCAGCAATTTAATGGCACAAGGAAAAAAACTGTCCTTGTGCCTAGTTGACTTAGTGTACAGAGTCCTATATCGGCGTCCAGAGGGAAGAAGCTCAAACAAGATGTGTCCAGGGTGAAGAGGGTCTGCAGCAATACTCACGGCTCTTTTCTTGACCCGAGCGATATATAGATCCTCCATAGAGGGCAGACTGACTCCAATTATTTTCTCTGCTATACCTATAGTTCTTTGTAGTTTTTTCTTGTCCAGTTTGGATGCTGTGCCAAACCAGACAGTGATGGAACTGCAGAGAACAGATTCAATAATTCCCCTATAAAACAGGGTCATCAGCTCTTGAGACAGATCGAATTTCCTCAGTTGACGCAAGAAGAACATCCTCTGATGAGCCTTTTTAAAATCCATTTTTGGAAGGAAGAACAAGGTACTGGTTACATTGCATAGATGGCTCAGTGGACATGCTTTTTAGGCTGCAAACCTATACACACTTTTCTGGAAGTAAGTCTAATTGAACACAATAGGACCTATTTCTGAGTAGACATGTATAGGATGGTGTCGTTAAGAACACTGGAGTGATGAGAGAGTGAACAGACAGATGGAATAAAAGCACATTTGCAAACAGCATCAGTGCTGGTGTTTCAGAGGAAACTCACATGCATGATGTCTGTGCTTTGATTGAAGGTTTTTAGGTAGGGTTTCAGAATATCAAAATGAAAGGCTGGGGTGAGCATGCGTCGATGACGTCCCCATTTCTTCCCACTGCTCAGAAGCAATCCGTCTCCTGAGGCAAAAAAATAAAACTCCATAGTCACACTGAAATTGTCTACAAACCTCTCTAAAATCCTCAACCAGCAAGTTCAAAGGTTACATCCCAAAATTAGCCAGAATCAGTATCAGCAATGATAGATGATGGATGGTGCTTCTTTTGTTAGCAGATCTGGCTGCATCAGCGTTTACTGGCCACTGTAGCCAGGGTTCTGCATTCAGACTCATGGTACACAATGAAAATACATTTTGTTCTTTTATGCCTTCTCTGTACTCTCAGACAGTGGTATTTGGACAAAGTGGGAGTTGCCAACTGCCTTGTCCACCCAGCTTCTTGGCAGGGTCAGATTATCTTGAAACTCTGGAAACAAGCAATAGCTGGCTTCACTGGGCTATGAATGCACAACAGGAAGAGGCTTGTGCCAGGTGGTAGGCTGAAGGCTATATTTATTAAAGTTACCAGTTTGGGAAGCACTACTCTAAAAGTGTACAATGCTTGAACATACAAGCCAAGGTTGAGATTCTTTTTAAAGAACTTGTCACTACATTCGAATATAGAAATTTAGGGTTTGCTGTCATCCATGGTGCTGGTGCTAGAATTTCAGCTTTTTGGAGGATATGATAGTATCTTAGGTATTTTAGAATACACTTCCCATCGCGTTTCATGTTTCTCACACCAAACCTTGTCAAGAACATGCAAACAAGCTTGACTGCTCCCCTTCATCAACACCACATTTTTTTGCCCTATACTCATTCTGGATGGCAAATCTGAGGAACTGATATCTCAGTATACTCAGAATGGCAATGAAATCATCTTACCAAGCCAGGGCTTCAGAAAGCCATAGAAAAGTTTGTCCTTGGGAGCAACAGCAGCTGCAGAAAAGAGAAAGACAGGGTTGCGTTCACTCTGGTTATCTTTTTAAATTTTTAATAAATGAAGACAGTTCAAATCTGCAGCTTCCTAAAAACGTTAATTCCTCTAATATTAACATGCATTTAGAAGGCATCTAACTGAAAGAAGAAGGGCAAAAAGTCTTCTACCTGTCACCACTGTCACCTCAGAAAGCATCCTCCAAGCACTTCCCATCTAACAAGTTCACGCAAAGAAGCCTAGTTGGTGTATGCTAACATCCACCTTGCAAAGAGCATCCCCAAGAGGGCCAGTTATTCCCTTGCTGGCCCACAGTGAAACCTGCCATTATTGAAATGGACTTGATTGAAATTCGGCTTGAGACTTAAGAACAAGAACCAAAGCTCTCATCTTCCCTGCCTTACCTGGTTGTGGCCAGCAGAGCCCATCATCAGACATTCCTCTTCTCAAAGGGAAGAGATATAAAGAAGCCAGAAGAAGAAGAGGTGAAGAAAAAGAAAAGCACATAAGACGCAGAAATAGTGAGCTGTCAGAGACACTGTGTAAAATAGGGATTCCTTGAGGGAGAAAAGCTATAGGTCAGGAAGTATGAGTAAATAAGGAAAAAGCAAAGCACTGGCAAGAAGAGGGGCGACAGAGAGGGTACAGCCATAAGCAGTTTGACCTGTGCATTCTCTGGACCCAATTCTAATGGAAAATACTTCTGGTAACTCAGAAGCTCGTCTAATTCGCCATCAAAAGGCAAGACCTTGTTTCAAACTTGAGGTCAAATTCTTACAAAATTATTTAATTCTAGTCAGTATTTTTACTTGTAGAACTAAAGGCAGATCCACCCCATCTAGATTGATAGATAAATGAGGTCAAGATGTGAAAGGGGCTTGTTGTGAATAAAAACTGTAGCCCCTGCCATAAGCTATCATGCCTGGGAAATGGCTTGTGCCAGGTTTCCCCTTGAGTCATATCACTGTGACTTCAGCAACACATCCCAGTGGCGGAATCCTTCCTGCCCATCCACCACCACACTGCTACTCCTGCCTCCATCTACCTGATTTCCGGAGCACAGGACCGATGGTCTCTGGATGGAAAAGCCTCAGAACAGGAAACCAGGGTGTAAACCACCAGACGAAATAGTGAGTATATTGGGCAGACAGCTTCTGTACATTCTGCACCCCTTCCTCAGTTGGCTGTACCTAGGACAAGGACTGGGATTAGCCAAGTTACCAGCTAAGCCTACCATTGACCCGGGATCCAATGGGTGCCTATAACATTCAGAGCTTCCGTTGGAGCAGTAATGTTTCCGCCATCCATTTTCTGGAAAAGAATGGCAAGATTGCACCTGTAACTAGCAGAAGAGGAAAACTTTTTTTCTGTATTGTAGCTTTGGGGATGGGGACAGAGTACAAGCTGATTCATAAAGCTGCTGAGATCTCAGTTGCCCTGCTTGACAAGTTTTTTTGCAGTTGTTTAAAGTGGCAAAGTTGCAGTTCCTTTCACCATCACTCAGCTCATAAATAATAAGCTCCTACATAAGCTCTTACTCTGTACTGGTGGAACATGAGACTTAAAATGGTTCTTGATTTAGATGGTTTTGTAATGGGACAAAAATGTTAAGGTTAGTCAAAATACTCATTTGCATTACGAATTCCAGGGTTTCAATTTCTCCTCCACATCATCAACACAAATCAGCTATTACTTATTAATATAAGTAGTTATATTATTAATATAAGTAGTTCTAGAGAGGCAAAAGGTGAGAAGCTTCAGTGAAAGCACACTTTGTCCTTCCCCCTACAAGTAATTTCACCCTGTAGGCAACAATTATCTGCAAAACAAACAAGCAGAAGGAAGAAACAAGCAAAAAAGACGGAAAGGTAACAGGAAACACTGTACAGGCTTATCAGAACCCAGTTCTTTTCCATCCAGAGACCATCGGTCCTGTGCTCCGGAAATCAGAACCCAGTTCTGATATGGGCTTCCATAGTCACAAACCCCATTACCGTATGTGATGCAAACTGTATATGTTACTGTATGTGACACAAACCCCCTACTATATGTGGTATACTGGCAAGATACCAGTGAGCAGGTGTAGTGCAGAATGTGAGCTGGGGAGACCCTTGTTTGGTTGTCACCCTGAGCGTTTGGTCCGGCATAGGATATAAATCTTTCAAAGCAAAGAAATTCATCAGCCTGCCTCTGGCAGGTAGTTTTTTACTAATCAGTTTTCTGCCTGCAGTGAGATAATATTACTAGCCTACCATGCAGGGCAAATTAAGGATAGCAACAAGATAATGAATATGAAACATCCCAAAGCCTTACTCGATTACGAATACCTTTATTGGCATTAAAAGTTACAACCAAACAAAAACAAAAAGACAAAAGAATGATATCATGTGAAAGGAGTTTGGGTGTGGACGGAGGGAGTAGAGAGAAAGAAAATGAAAATAAAGAAATTGATTCAGAAGGAGGATAAAGGAAGGGGATAAAGGAAGGGAGGAAGGAGGGGGAGGAAGGGGACTAAGAAGAAAAAGATAATTTAATGATTTGATTTAAAAAACTGGCAACAGCAATAGTAATTTCTGGTGAGTTATCGCTCAACAGGGCGAAGGTGGGGTTCTATGAAGGGGCCGGGAGGGCACCACAAAATGGGGTCCAAGTATAGACTACGAAGTGAGCAATGTGTTGAGCATCGAATCAGGATATGCTCAAGGGTGTCTGGTTCAAGCAGGCAAAAGGGGCAGAGTCTTAAATTCCGAGGGTTGCAGGAAAATCTACCGCGATGAAGTGAGGAGGGGAAGATGTTAAGGCGCGCCAACATAAATGCCCTTCTGAGAGATGGATTTATCAGAGTGGTAAAATATTTGGGGGGCTGACCTTGAACTGGACAATAACCAAAAGACAGAGGGGAACATACTGGATTTAAACCAACAAAAAGAGTAGTAAATTCTGTTTCCCAGAGTCTGTCTTGAATTAGCTTGAAAGCTTTACCAAAATCAAGATCAGCAAGTGATTCTAATGAAAGGCCTAAGGAATCAAGTTTGGAGTTGATTTTTTGGAACCAAGTAGACCAGAAAGGGTCTCTTAGCAAATCGTTCAGAAGAGAATTGGGCGGAAGGTTTAAATGTAATTGAAGCCAAAACTTGAACGTTATTGACCACGCTATCGTAGAAGGGAGGTGAACTCCCAACTCCAAAGCTAATGTTGCAAGGCAAATAAGGTTGGGCACGCCAAGTATCCTCCTGAAGAAGACGGCTGCCACTTGATCCAGGGAATTATCTACTGCCACAATCCATGTAGGAACACCATATAATAGTTGGGTAATAATCTTAGCCCTGAAAATTTGCAGGACTGCAGGCACAAACTGGTTACCATTGCTGTAGTGGAAACAGGCTATCACTTTGAGGTGATGGTGGGCCAAAGCCTTACTCTGCACTGCATGCATGTATGTGCCCATCTGCCCAACTTGCAGTCATAAAAGACTTCTGTTGTGGGTAGAACAGGAAAAACTGGCTGGTCAAAGAAGAATCACCTG
The DNA here is from genome assembly GCA_030015325.1 of Cryptoblepharus egeriae. NCBI lineage: Eukaryota > Metazoa > Chordata > Lepidosauria > Squamata > Scincidae > Cryptoblepharus > Cryptoblepharus egeriae. Next base: position 112,227,436 of record JAREYC010000002.1, read on the forward strand.
TTTACAGAATTTTGCTTTTTGCTGTCCCAAAGGGTGGAGCAAAGGATGGTGCTCCACAATGTACCAAGATCACAAATGTTATGTATTTGTGATCAGGCTTGAATCATGACCAGAAGACTCATGTGGAAAAAAATACATTGCCCACTGGGCCTCAATTTATGCTGCCATAACCAAAACATAGGAGAAAGAAAATCTCTCAAGTTCACAGGTAATCCATTTATTCTGCATGACATGTTCCAAAATGCCGAATAAATTGATGGTTTGTGCACTTCAGTGGTTTCCCTCCTTCCTTCCTTCCTTCCTACCTACTACGAAAACTAGGATAATTCTTCTTTCTCCATAATGAATCATGAATCATAATTTTTCTTTCTTCCAGCATAATGCAGAATCAAGTCAATTAGCATTGGCCAAATGCTTAATTTGCAGTTCTCCTCCACCCCCTTGCCAGACTCCTTGCCCTAGAAAAGCCTTTCCGTAGCAACCAGCAGCTGATTGGGTTCTGCAATCATTACCTGTCTTAACTGTGTGTCCAGTGCCACACAACCCACTTGATCCCTGTGTTGTGGCTCCCATTGATTCAAGATACTGGGATGCTTGCTTGACACACCAGACTGGGAATGCTCTTGCTTGTTCTTGCCACCTGAGCAGTACAGTCTTGAATTGCCCTTTCCTCTGCTTTTGATTATTTATTTATTTACTTGTTGAATTTATATCCCACCTTGATGGGCTGTCATTATCACTGTCATTATCTATTTGTTGAATTTATAGTCCACCTAGATCGGCTGTCACTATCACTGCTGTGCTGCTTCTGGTTTTACCCCAAGTCATGCATGAAAAAGTCACTAAACATAATTATCCAATAAAAAATATAACCACCCTGAAATTCCACCCTTAAAAATGGCAAAAATCACAGCTACAATTTAATTGGCTTGTTTTCTTAAATTCCCACCACTACAGTACCTGAGGCCGTTGCAACTGGCTTGATATAATCAGGATGAACCAAGGACACAATTGGCAAGAAGGGCCCCATCCATACCAAAAATCCCTTGTTTAAAGTTGACACAATGTTGGATACTTCAGACATGCACTCCTCACAGGGTTGCATCTGTAAAGGACATGGCAGAGTCAGTGAACGCTGAACACTGTTTTAGTGTGGAAGGGGTCACCAGTAGTAGAGCTGATAAGAGTGCTAGGTGGGAATGAAGTAAGATCGACTGTGCTGCAGAGAACTCACAGGGGCTGTATAGGATGTCCCTGGTGTAATCTTTTGATCAGTTCTCCTGGACATTGCCATCTTGAATCATCTTTCTCAGGAAGGGCTGCAGCAGCCCCTATAAGTTTACCTGGAGGTGGCCTAGATCCAAGTATTTGGAGCCGCTGCTCCCAACTGCTCATCCTCCATGGAGTGACTTAGAGTGACTAATCCCCATTACTTTGGGGTTCATGCCAAGTCTCGTTCTGGCTTGCTTCAACCCTCACTACTGGGGAAGGCTATGGCTACAATCCTAAAGACACTTTCCTGGGAGCAAGACCCACTGAACACAATGGGGCTTACTTTTGAGTAGACATGGTCAGGACTGTGCCCATTGTCTCCCCACACAAAGCTCCCAAAGTACGCAGTTGCTTCAGACGAGGAGCTGGCCTCCTATGGGACCCATCACTAGGCACAAGGGCCTTCTTCACAACATGCCTGGAAACAGCACAGGGAGGAAAGAGTAAACAGAGAGAGGGGGGAAGTTTGCTGACAGCTCCATACAAGGACTACGTTTGGGATAGGAAGAGCAAGAAATCTTTTGGGGAGAGGGTTAGTTGCGCAGTTTCAGAGCCTTTAGACAAGCTGTACCACTTATGGCCCAAATTTGGGTTCTTCAGAGAGCCAGGACCAGTGAAGCAATGCAGCCAGAAACCCCAATTCAAGCTGCTTCCTGGCCCTGACATTTCTGAAGCTGGAGGCATGATGTGGAAGGAGGAACTGTGGTGGAGCAAATCCAGGTTGAAGAACCTGGAGTGAGATCCTAGGGAACATAAGGAAAAGAGACAATCAGCCAAATCCAGAGTAACTATGTGAGCACATAAAAGACATTACGTGCACCCATAGTTATTGCACCACCTAGTGAAAACCTATGAGAAATTCATATTGCAAACCAGAGTAAGTTGTTCTTATGTCAGAGCAATGACTCCCTATAGTTACTCTGGATTGTGCCCAATGAGAGATGATGGTGAGGGCAAGGCAACATTTGTGCAAGCAGGAATTGGGAGCTGGGGAGGTTTGCAAGCCCAAAGGCCTCAATCCAAAGTATTGTGTTTTCCCAAAGCATTAACATCAAATGCTTCATAAAAGCCTTTTTTCTCAAATGATGCTTTAGTTCTTTTTTACTTTTTTTGTCCACAGCAATAATTCAGAAAAAAATGTGCTGGCTAGCCACAGGTGACAAAATGAGGCTCAAATGGGGAGGAGGCCATCCCAAGACCTCCTGATCATGCAGCTGACCCACATGTTCTGGATGTAGAAGTAGTCTGACATTCTCTTCTGCTTTCTGTCTCATACTTACCACAGTGTTCCAGGCCTCAAGAGACTGGAAATGCCCCCCAAACTTGCCACCTTTATGGTGTGGGGAAGGGTAAGGACAGCACCCCCAATGAACCGCTGCTGATATTTTCCAGCCTTCTCCCATTTCAGCCAGACCAGAGACACCCATCCCCCTTAGACAAAGCCACAGCCCCAGGAGCTCTACTCACCATGCCCAGGTGCCCCAAGAGCCAGTTTCTGCGTTGCGGTTCCGGGAAGCAGCGCAGTCTCTGGCAGTTAACATAATGGTCATGGCAAAAGTAAAAGACCTTCAGGAGCACACGGAGGAGCAGGGCCAGCAGAAGGAGCAACAGGCTGGAGATGACCATGGACCGGAACAGGGTTTTCTCCAGTGCCAGCTTCTCCAGCACCCAGTCAGTGATGGGCAGCATCCTGGAGGGAGAGAAAGCAGTAGGGAATAGTACTTTTACTATGCTTAGAGGGGGAAAGTGGGCCTTGGCAGGGCAAAATACTTGGCATCTTGGCTTCTAGGAGGCCTGGGCCATGACAAAACAAATTATATAATACTAAACAAATTTACTGAGGGCACAATCCTAACCAATTTAGGCCAGCACAACTCATCCACTCCCCATTCCCGTGGTGTCTGTGCATCAGACTAACCCAAACTTTACCCCAGGAGTGGGTACAGAAGTGGCACTTTTGAGACACCCCTAGGCCAGCATGGGATGTATGCCTGGACTTGTGCTGGCCTAACTAGGGGTTAGGACAGCAGACTAAATTACCTAGGCTGCAATCCTAACCCCTAGTTAGGTTGGCACGAGCCCCAGCACAAATCCCTTGCTGGGCAGGGGGTGTCACAAAGTGTTGTAATGCACTTCTGCGCCACTCATCGAGGAGGGTTGGGCCAGTGCACAGATATGCGCTTGCCTCCCTACCTCACCACGGGAAGGGGAAGACCAAAGTTGTGCTGGCCTAGGTTATTATTGCATCCAAAATACAATAAAAGTACATTTGGGTATCCCAATTTCAGGCTTGTTTATGCTATGTTAATGGTCAATTTAAAAAAAATTAAAATGCAGACATCCAATAGTTACATGATGAAGTAACATCTGGTGTATAAATTAAAAAGGAAAGCAATTCCCTAATTAGAAATCTTGCCCCATGCCCAATGTTAGCTCTCAGGAGCCCTGAGAAAACACGAATTAATATAAGCAAGCCTCCACCTGCAGGGAATCTCAATACAGTATCTATGATTTCGTTTTGCTCTCTGACAATCAGTTCAAAGGATACCTTGAAAGTATTAGCAGGCATTGTTTCACAAGAGCCATCCTGTTTTTACCATCCCGCCTTACCTTCCAATTTCCCAAAGGCTCTCCATCCCCAGGTGACAAAATGAGGTTCAAACAGGGAAGGGGCCATCCCAAAACCTCCTGACCCCTATGGTTGCCCCACTTTTCCAAAGATGGGCCAGCTTCTGCTCTTCCCACTTTCTAGCATTCTAGCTTCCCTCCACATTGCTATCTGTTCCCTTTTTCTAGTTCAGGGAGTGTGGATGGAGGAGAATGGTGGAAAGCAGGGGGACAGAAATGGGTGTCCTCCCAAAATCAGCTTGCTCAAACAAAACAAAACACAACACATGTATGAAATTCTTAAGATACTCTTTCCTGGAACATTTTTTTTAAGTTGGAGGCAGCAATCACAAGTGGTAGAGAAGTGTCTGCAGAGGCTTACGTTCCTGCCCTTTCCACAAATCCACTGATCCTGCCTCCATCTACCTGATTGTTAGAGCACAGGACCATTGGTCTTTGGATGTTTCCTGTTGCTCCTAGTAGATAACCTATATATATATATAGGTTACCTATATACCTAACCATTTTCTCAAGCCAGGAAACAGACATCTTTTTCAGCTGTTCTGACTATATCTTCTGCATCAAAGCCAGCAACAAAGCATGCTGAGGAGGAATGGAGAAGCCCAATGTATCCTACTTCTTTTGAGGCCCCAATAATCTTCACTTGATCTTCACCTACTCCACCTCTTCTATAGCGGTCTTCTCCTCTGTAAATGTGGAAGTAAAGACTCAAAATACAAGGAGAAACTACTTTTTCTTCCAAATTTTGAAACTTGGCAGCTGCATATTTTTTTTAAAAATCTAACCCACTATACAGTATATTCATTCAGTGTAACTTTTATATATACATAAACTTTTATACATACATCATCTGAAAAGGGCTGTGATTAGAAGGAAACAGTGTGGTCTTGTAATCAGAAGTAAAATTCAGGCTTCAGTGCAGTTGGTTGGAACACTGACTAAAAAGTCATGCTCAACCTTTGGCCAGCTGATCTTGTGCAAGGTAAGGTAATGGAGTTTCTGATTTTTCAACAAGTACCTTGCCCAGAAAAGAAGGGATGACAACATGCCTCATTTAAAGTTGTCAACACGCCAGAATGAAACCCTTTACCAACTTCATGATGTACAGGGTACAAATAAAACTACAGCTGAGTCATTTGTCAGATAAGTCAAATGCACACACTTACAGAATTCATGCCTGCGCAGTTAGGCATTAAGTGGGTTGGGATGGTGCCTGCTGCATCTGTAACATAATGGGCAAGCAGTTGTGTAGCTACGGGGGTGCAGTTGCACCAGGCTACAAGCTTTCGGGGGGCTACAAGCTGAGCTTGACACTAGTGATTCAATTGTGAAAAACGGGGTAAGTATGAATGGTAATACCATCATGTTATATATCGCTGGAAAGGTAATTTTATGCAGAATACAAGGAAAGAAACTGTATTGGAATATCTATATCCTATCAAACGTTATGGCTAATTAACCAGAAATGAAAACACAAGGGCCTATGGAACAAATGTGGATTTTCTTAACTCAAACTTTCCCATGTTACTGATGGCTCTGAGAGCCAATGAGATGTAATTCTGGTACTGTATGGAACTAATAAGGTGTCAATATAAATAGGCTGTTATTACAAATATCATATACAGTACATATATCATAAAACAGTTATCCCAGGCTAACTGGGTATATAGGGATTTCTAAGTGGTGCTCCTCTCGTATTTTGCAGGGAAAGAATAAACATTCCTCTTTGCCCCAGCACTGTTTCCCTAACCAATAAGGGACACAATTTTAATTTTTTTACTTAATTAAATTTGATTTTGTTGTTGCAGTGCAGGGCAGGGGCAACAAATCTTCTTTGAGACCAGAAAGCAAATACAGCTAGGTGCTTTAGCTATGCCCCTAGCAGAGGAAATGGTTGGTAAACTGAGGAGGATGAGAAGGCAGGTTTTTCCCCAATTTTCTTTTTAAAAAATCCCGGGGGGTGAAATCACTTCTGGGGCACCATTTTGAGCTTTCAACTGGGCTACTTGATCATTAGCTACGTCACTGTAGGCAAGCATCTATTTTTGAAGGCTGTACTGCGAATACAAACACATGAACAGTGCACAGAGACATGGAGCTCAGCCCTTTCATAAGGGATTGCATTTGGTATTGTGCATTAGGCAGAGTTCCTATGCTCCTAAGCATCCAATCCTAGCCACCTTTCCAGCATCTTGGAACAGTGCAATGCAGTTCCAAGGTGGAGGAACAAACATTCCTTTACCTTGAGGATGCTTCTGTGATTGTCTGTCACACTGAAGGATGCAGTGCACACCTCAGTGGCATTAGTGCATCAGCTCTGGAAAGTTGAAATGGACATGGGCCCTGGTTGCTACTTGCAGAAATCAGCCAGAGATACTCTTCCTAGGCTGGCACTATCCTGTACAAACTTCTGCAGATTAAACTGCTGTATAACCCTACAATCCAGAGTAACCACGGGAGCATGTAAGAGACATTATGAAAACCTATGGGAAACCTATGAAAGACTAGTGAAAACCTATGGGAAATTCATATTGCAATCCAGAGTAAATTGTTCTTACAATGGAGCAAGGACTCCTGGTAGTTACTCTGGATTGCGCCCTAAGTTTGAAAACATTAAACATTAACTTGCTGAAACTTCATGAATGTGTTGTTTCAAATGCTGGGGAGGCAAACATGCCAGCCCAGAGCACAACCCAACTCTCTTCTTAGTCAAAAGGTAGTCAGAGACAACCAATTAAACAGCAAACAGGTACTGGCACGGTAGCAGCCTTCTTAATGCACGTGCATTATGTATGTGGTTTCCCTGTCAGCAATTAATAAAAACATTTGTGGCAATATACTGTAACTGAAAGATTTCATAAGGGAGCAAGGAAAATGTTTATTTCACATCTCAGTTAAGGCACCAAACTTTTTATCTATCAACTGGCCTTCATGTGCTCTGCAATTTCACCAGCCCAAGCTTGGGAAAGTAGGGCTCGCTGTGCAATTTCCTGGTGACCTATTTGAAAAAAAGCCTGATGTCTGCTGTTTCCCCATGAAACTCCCCTCTCTTGCCTTGAAGTCCCCAACATCCTGATGAATCCTGGTATTGAAGCAACTTTTGGATGACAGCCAGAAGCAGCAGCAAAATTGAACACAAGCTGTACTTGTACTTACAGATTCCTTGGAGGTCTGCATTTTCTGGGACATGTGGAGTGATCCCTGATGTATCCAATAAAGGGCTAACCCAGGGTGACCAGATGCCAAACCCAAAATTCCTGAACCCCAAGGCCATAATGCCTACCCGGTTAAAAAAATTGCCAAAAAATGTATTTTGTTTTTGTTTTTATATTTTTGTATTTTTGTTTTTTGGCCATAACTTTTGATAGGAAGGAGATATCTCAAAACTGATTTCTGCATTGGATTCTGCTCTTCAATTCAAATCCAACGACATATGACATGATAGGGTATTGCGCACCATCACAAAGTTTAAAAATGAAGCCAAAATGTAGGACAATGAAGCCAAAATATAGGACACCCGGACAGGAGGTTTAAAATCCGGACAAATCCAGGTTTTTCCGATCACATGGTCATCCTGGGCTAACCATTCTGGAAACCAAAAATTAACACCAAAATTGTGGCATGGGGCAGGCAAAAAAATCTTGTAGTTTATTGGGGCAAACTGCATGTTTCACTAAACAGGTAGATTGTGCTTGACTGCGGATTTTTTCATTTGGGTGAAGAACGAATTTTTGGATTTTTAATTCCCTTTGCCTGTGGATTTTTTCATTTCATTTTTTCATTCCAATCAGCAACTGTGATTTGGAGAGCAATTACTAGAGAAGACCCTACGCGGCCTTATGTTTGGAGTCTGGGTTATGCCGACTTAAAACCATCGCGTGGCTTCGTTCAATAAAGTACTGGTTTCGAATTTATTTAACCCCTCAGGACTAATGTTACATTTGTGTTCGGACTCTGTTTTGCCCTTGGGGATTTCTGACCTTCTAGCCAAACTCAAACTCATAGGTCTGAATCCCTCGGAGTTAGGTATGATTAATTCCAATTCGGCCTACCGGCTGGTTAGAGATCGTCTCCTAGACATAGAACGACAAGAGCTTATTCGTGATGCTGGGTCCACCTGTTCCCCACTTCAATTTTTTATTCCTTCTAGCTTTGGAAAGCCGGCTTTTTATTTTTCCCAACTAATTTGTCCTCAAACTCGCAGGGCCTTCTCCCTTGCAAGGTTTAATGTGCTGCCTTCAGCTTTATTAATAGGGAGGTTTCATAATATTCCCGTTTCGGAGAGACTCTGTACTTGCAATGGTTTTAGTATTGAGACTTTATCTCATACAGTTTTTTATTGCCATCATTATAATGACCTGAGGGCAAAATACTTGAGCTCCTTGTTAATGAAAATGCAGGGTTGGAATGATTCCGACAGGCTCTTGCAGCTTCTATCATCCCAAAATATTGAAACTTTAAATTTGGTCGCTTGTTTTTTTCAGGATGTGGTGGCTATACACAGACAGACGTTGTTATTATCTGGATTTTAGATACCCCAGGTGTTATAATTTGTTATTATGTCTTATTATTACATCTGTCTTGTTTATATGATGCCAATAAAGGTTATGCTTATGCTTATACTAGAGAAGATTGCAGCCTTACATAGGCAAAACAAGCATCAATTCACAAAAGAAAGGCACTCCGCACATGTGCCAGTCTGGCCCTTAGGGAGTCCAGAAGTTTTGTAAGCAAATGGTGGAAACTATATATCCATTTCACATTATCCTTTGTACTCTAAATTCTATTGTAAACCTTGGTACAGGGGTCTGGGGACGGTGGGGAGAAAGTGGTCTGGGGATGTTCAAGAGTGAGGAAAGAGTGGGTAGCAGGCCGACTGAGTCAAAGAGGGAGCTGGATCCATGATCCAGCTGATCCAGACTGCCCATTTTATATTTTGATCAGCAGATAATAAAATCTGAAATTTGCCTTTCTCCCTGGGACCCAAACTGAATACTGGAAACTCATTGATCTGATCATTCATCAACTGAAAGAGCATCTTTCCTGCAGGCCAGTGATTTTCAGCTGGTGTGCCGTGACACACTGGTGTGCTATGGTTAGTATTCATGTGTGCTGTTGGAATTTGGGGATTGACATTAATTAATAGGAAAATTGGGGGATTTGAACAGTCTGGTGCACCTTGTCAATGGTAAAGCCAATTGATGGAGTGCCTTGACCATTTCAGTACCTTATTAAGTGTGCTGTGTGATGAAAAAGGTTGAAAATCACTGCTGTAGGCAGTAACACCATAGGATAGCATTCCTCTGAAATGATGGATGAGATACATGCACCATTCATGACTTCAAAATGAGAAAAGAACAATCTTCCACTAGATTGTGGAATAAATGCCAATTTCTTGCATTCTTATGCCAAACTCATTCTGGATATTTCAATGATGCTATCCACAGAACAGAATGCTAAATACACCTCTAGTCTGAAGCTTTGAGTTGAAAGTGATTTGTGGATGTCACAGTAAGTCACCACTTACTGACTTTTTTGTACAATGTAGACCTTTACTTTTTTCTTGACTAACTTCAGAGTGTCATTAGAGGCCTAATGGGCAAGCCCATCAGGATTATTTTGATTCCTGATTAAACTTTCAGAGCATTAGATATTCCCTTCACTTCAAAATTAATGTTATCTGAAATTTTAAAATTCTCTCTACCCTCTCATCAAACATTTATAAAAACAAAACAGAATCTCATTGCATTCCATTATACCTCCTTCTCAGATGACATAACATCATTTCATAATACTTGCCGAGTACAGCTGTTCGACCAGTTTGGAAGTCACCTATCAGTAATAAAAACTAAGGCTGCAATCCTAAACAGACTTTCCAGGGAGTAAGACCCATTGAACACAATGGATTCACAATGGAACACAATGGTTAGGATTGTACTCTATCTCACATTTCACTGTTTTATCCCCAAGGACCTCATAAGAGGCTTTGGCAAACACTTTGTTTATTAGCATTGGACTGACTGATGTATAGCTTCCGACCTATACTGATCTATATCACTATTCTGTATCGATCTATATCACTATAGATCTATTTCACTATAGAACTATTACACTACTGATCTATAGTGGCTGTATCCCAATTTCATACATACATATTCACCAATAATTACCCAACTACTGTGGGTTTACCTGTGGGTAAACAGTCCCACAGGTTTACCACAAAGGAAGTCCCAGGATTTCTTAAGCTTAATAAACTGTCTCTGCCTCTGCTCAACAGCCCTTTAATAGGCTGTAAATTGATCTTGTATTGACTGCCTTGCCAGTGTTTGGCCCAAATTTTAAATCTGTGAGAGAGAACTGAATATGCATCTATTATTTGTTTCTGCCATCACCTAAGATTATGCGCTGGGTTCTTTCTTCTGATCCATTCTTTCTCACTCCCAAGCATTATAAACTACCATATTTCCTGGCTTATTACATGCACCGGAACATAAGACGCAGCTAGATTTAAAGGAGGAAAACAAAGAAAAAATGTTTTCTCCTTTAAATTTATGCTGCGTCCCTTGCCGGTGTGCCTGGGTCTCATGCGGCCATAGTGTTGCCTCCTCCAGCCTGTCCAAGTCTCTCTTGGGCGGGCTGGAGGAGGCAGCACTTTGGCCACATGACAGATGGTAAGGTTGCGCGAGACCCTCCCTCCCAAGCCTTGAGTGGTCATAGCACCGCCCCCTTCAGTGCGTCCAATGGCTGCGCAATGGCGCAATGGCTGCGCAAGACCTGAGCAGGGGGAAAGCCAAGAATTTGGCTTATAAGACGCACATGAATTTTTACCCCTTCTTGGGGGAAAAAGTGCGTCTTATAAGCTGAAAAAATATGGTAATAAGAGTCCAACTAATAACAGTCCTCCCCTCACTCAGGGCTGGAGTTTGATGAGGCCCTAAGCTATAGAAGGAAATGGGGCCCCATATATGTCCAGCTGTCCATTGTCAACAACAAACTGTCACTGAATATATGCTATATGGTAATTTATGGACCTAATAGGTATCTAAAGCCATTCGCATTTAACAAAATATGTATTTTATCAAACTAATTGTTGAACTGAAATACAATTTAAATTTTTTGGGCAGCTCCAAGAGAGTGAGGCCCTAAGCTATGGCTTGTTTAAATTATACATAAATCCAGCACTGCCTCAGTTGAATGCTGCCTCAGTGTGTCATAGATCTATCCAGTTCTGGTGGTATCCCAATCAATCCAGGTTTAGAATCTGAGAATTATTAAACCAAAACCACTAAATGAAACGCCAAAGATTTATTTAAGATTTTTTAATAAAAAGATTTTTAGCATCTTTTAAACATTGGTCACCCTTTTTATTGTATTCATGCCTGATGGCTGTTTTTAAGATGTTTCTAAGTGTGATGGTTTTAATTTTTTTTAATATTGTAAATTATGTTGTTTCCTTCAAGAAAGGAAACTTTGGTTTCCTTCAGAGAGAAAAGCAGGATAGAAAAAAATAAGGCACAATTCTTTCCAGCATTGGCATAGATATGCAAGTAGAGCATGTGGTGCTTCCTGCAGTTGGACACAGTCATGGAAGCCTCCCCAAGATCAAGAAATGCCTGTGTTCCCTTACACCAGAATTGCATTGCCCTTTACTCAGAAGCTGGAAAATTGGTACCCTAAGTATGTGAGGTTACAATCCTATCCACTCTTTCCTGGCAGTCAGCCTCATTGACTATAAAGGGACTTACTTCTGAGTAGACAGGCATAGGATTGGTCTCTAATGCTGCAATCCTAAAAACACTTTCCTGGGAGTAAGATCCATTGAACACAGAGGGGTTTACTTTTGAGTAGACATGGTTAGGATTGTGCTCACAGTCTGCAATCCTAAAGACACTTTCCTGGGAGTAAGATCCAATGAACACAATGGGGCTTACTTTTGCGTAGACATTTTGGTTAGGATTGAGTAGACTTTTGGTTAGGATTGCGTTCGAAGTCAGTAAGTAAAAGCCTCTTCTCCTGCCTGGAGGTAACTTGCTGTTTATCTTTGCTGGAGGGAACTGGAGCTCAGGCAATCTGCGGTATCAGGAGTAAATACAGGATTCCCACCTTCCCCCAAGTCCTGTTCTTGATCACAGCCTGAAGTTAATCAGAAGTGATGCATGGAGTAGTTTCTGCAATCAGCAAAGACAAACTTGGAAAATATTCCCAGGGGTGGAGGATGGGGAGAGCCCAGATAATCCCATTCAGAGCAACAGTTGCTATTGTTGGACTAGAATTTCCCTAATCAGGAAACTTTCCCTGATCGAGAAATCCAAAACCCAATCCTATGCATGGCTACTAAAATCAAATCGGCAAAGCTCATTATGGTCAATGTAACCTGCTCCCAGGAAACTGTGGATAGGATTGCAGCTATAGAACCCACTCCTATGCCTGTCTACTCAGAAATAAGTCCCACTATGATCAATGGGACTTGCTCCTAGGAAAATGTGGCTAGGATGGCAGCCTGAGATCCCCAAAGAGTGATCCCTAAAGTACATTTGGGGTCCAATGCTGCAGGAATCATTTCCTTGAAGGAGGACTGGAAGCTCTAGAAGACCCTCTCCCTATTATCCCCAGCAGCCCCCAGCAAAGAGGGGCTTCCTTCCTCTTACCTTGCGCTGCAAAGACTCCGTCTTCTCTGCGCCACTCTCTGCAGGCTGACAAACTTCCCAGGATCCCCACTGTGCCTTCTCCTCCCCAGCCCCACAAAAATGGGGGGCTGCCGCCCTCTGGTGCCAACCCAACTCAGGCTCAGCTTTCTCACCAAAGAATGCTCCAGGGTGGCCACAGTGCAGCCCCAGGCAGAGTGGGTGTCCAAATGTTCCATTTTGGAGGACATGTCCTGGATTTTAGCCCTGTGTCCTGGAAAAAAATCTTCAATGTCCTCTTTTTTCTTGTGAGCAGGCAGCATGGAGCCCTGCTGGAATTCATAAATTACAAGTAATTATAATAGTTTTAAATGTACTAATAATATAGTGTTTAAATTAACCCCATGAAAACAAGATGGGTTTTGAAACCAATTTTTTTTCCATTGTTTCATTATATACAAGGGCTGTGGGAGGTGCAAGCAGTTAAGACGCTGTGCCTGTTAACCAGCAGGCCAGGGTTCGAGACCCAGGTCGGCCCCACAAGACAGGGTGAGCTCCTGTCCTTAGCCCAGCTCTGCGACGCCAGCTGGATCCAATCGTATTGGCTCTGCCTTTCCATTGGACTAATTCAGTGGCGTGGAGAGGGGGGATTTGCTGCTTGGGTAACAGCCTATCCTCCATAACAATCCAACCCAGGCTTTTGTGCTTTGCATGCAGTGTATGCAGCGCCGAGCACGATACCATAGTCTTTCAAGACTGACGGAGGCCTGCTGTAGTTACTGCACCACCTAGTGAAAACCTATGGGAAATTCATATTGCAATCCAGAGCAAATTGTTCTTACACCAGAGCAAGGACTCCCTGTAGTTACTCTGGATTGCACCTTTAGCCTCAAAGGAATGAGGAACAGCAGGAACAACCTTCAGAGCTACACTGCCCAACTGGAAACATTTTTTGCAGGGCTCCAGGTTCACAGCCAAAGTCTGTAGAATCTTAGAGATACAGTATAACTAAAATTTAGTATAGACTTTATATCTCTGTGGTAGAATGGAAACATTTGCACTTTAAAATTATGCACATTGGGCAAAGAATCCAAGCTTGACATATAGATTAATGGGTCCCTAGCTGTCTGTGACAAGCTGTTCATTTGCAGTTCCTTCCCCACTAGATATAATGCACACCTTTTTTGGTGCAGATACACCAAAGGGTGAGGAAAAAGGAATGGGTCTTAAAACATAGCCATATTGCTCTGTCTCCCTGGCCTGATTCTGGGTTTTACTTTGAATCTGAACCTTGACAAGGCCTTGCTAGGACATGCACCCAGTCCTATCCAACTTTCCAGCTCTGGTATAGCCACAATGCAGCCCCATAGCAAGGGAACACATGCAGTGGTGGAATTCAAATAAATTAACAACAGATGGTTCTGTGTCCTAATAACCTAAATTAACAACAGGTTCTATGTACCATTAGTAACCAGTTCTCAGAACCAGGCACTCATTAGCAAAAGGTTCTGTAGAACCTGTGAGAACCCGCTGAAGCCACCACTGAACATGTACCCATATCTTAAGAAGGCCCCAAGGATTCCCCTCCCACCACCAAATGTAGTATCACCCATTGGTGCAACTGAACCAGCAATGGAAAGTTGGATAGGATTGGACCCTAAATTACCTTTGGAGCCAGAAGGTGCAATAGTGGAAGCCAGATACAACAGAAGCAGCAATTTCTGAAATGATGAACATTTCATGATTTATGAATGATACATATTCTTGTGCATCTTGCGGATCATAGTGAGGTGCACCTATGTGACCAGTAAGAGGAATAAATTGTCCTCAAGAGCAGAGACCAAGATTTCCTCTTAGAGGGCGTAAAGCTATTTCATCCTCAGTTTGCTGCTGTGTGTTCATTCTTGGGTGTTCATTTAAAAATTAATTTCCTGAGCATAACGTTTCACCACTTCTTTTTGGTGGCATTGTGAAAGGCCAAAAAGATATGAAAATACCAAACAGGGGCTCATAGGTGTTTCTGGTTGGTATCACACAGAGAGTTTCTGTTGGAACTAAAAGACACAGGGCAAAATCCAGAACAGTTATGGGTCTATGCAGTTACGTCACCCTCTAGTGTAATCTTATGGAAAGTCACCTTAACTGCTCCATAGGGCTTAAATTGTCTTTAGGATATGGGCCATAGACAGTTAGGAACAGTTTGGAACAGTCAGATGAGCAACATGCATCTGCATGTATTGCGACCTTTTAAGAGACTATAGAGCAGTGTTTCTCAAACTGGGGGTCACCTGACCCTTTCATGGGGGTCGCCTAAAGACCCCTTGTGTAGGGGGCCTTGCAAGGTATTTTGCATCTTTTTTATTTGTAATTAGAAATAAATATTTCACAAAATATAATTAAATATTATTTTGTGATTAATCACTGTGCTTTAATTATGTTCAATTTGTAACAATGAAAATGCATCCTGCATATCAGATATTGACATTACGATTCATAACAGCAGCAAAATTACAGTTATGAAGTAGCAACAAAAATAATTTTATGGCTGGGGGTCCCCACAACATGAGGAACTATATTAAAGGGTCACGGCATTAGGAAGGTTGAGAACCACTGCTATAGAGATTTAAAGCAGTGTTTCCTCCTCTTGCTGATCGCCAGTTATTCCCTGCCAAATCTGTGTCCTGGTGGATGTTCTCTAGAGAATGGATGCCAGCTACTATTTAGTGCAACAGCCTTTTCTTTTCAGTTGCTTTCTTTATTTTTATAAAGCCTCTAATTGGAGTCTTTGATGGTACTGACCAATGGTGGATAACAGAGCTGTACAGTGAAACAGAATTTTATGCCCAGTTTCCAGTTTATTGCTCTATTTCTTGCTAGATAGCTAAATGCTTGAATATTTTGGTGTCCTGGCCTCCCTCCAAAGACAACACAATGGTAGTCCAAGATTATTTGCACAGCAAGCTTCTGTCCTAAATACTGCTGCTCTTTGATTAACCTCTCAAGATTTTGTGTCTTGATGACCACATCTTGGAGAAGGCACCCCAAGTAGCGTGATAAGATTACTGCTGCAGATTCTAAACAAATAGGGTATCTCAGTGGTTTTCAATCTTTTTCATCTCAGGCACACTAACAAGGCACTGAAAGGCACACCATCAGTTGTTTTTTACCATTGCCAGGCTGTTCAAATCCCCCAATTTTCCTATTAATTAATGTCAATCCCCAAATACCCACGGCACACCTGAGGACTAGCAATGGCACACCAGTGTGCCATGGTACACTGGTTGAAAAGTACTGGGGTATCTTACAGCCCAATGTTATGTGGCAGCTATGCTAAGAGATCAGGGCTGCCGAGCTTTGTCTGCTGATTCCAATGTACCATAGACTAATGCGGGGTACCGAGATCTACCTGATGCTACTGCATATTCTTGTGGGCTACACCAGCTACAACTGCTGGCTTTTGAGCCATTGGAAGTATGTCCAATTGAGGAAAGAATTCCAGGATCTGCTATCTGCTGATAATATCTCTCCTACCTCTCTTCCCCACCCCTAGCCCTAGCCCTTTTTCAGCCTCTCTCCTGGTGATGTTATGGGCTGTTCCACAACCTGATACAGGGGATGGTGTGTAGATTTCCAGCAGATGCACTGGTGTCCTCAGTATACTGATACCAAGCAGCTCTATCTCTCCTTTCCAACAGAGTGACTATAGAATTGCTGGAGCACTGTTTGGATGAGAGATTAAATCCAAACAAGTCAGTTCTTCTGGTTCCAGCTCCACAATATGGGCACTGAAGTATCGTCCTGCTCTGAATGAAATTGAAAATCCTCTGAAAGAGCAGGCCTGGGGTTTCAGCTTGCTTGGAGTTTCTCCTGGTTTCATAGGAAGAAATACATACATATTTTTGATAAGTACAAAGTTGCAAAAAAAAAACTTGTTTTAGTGATTGTGAAAAGATATAGTTAAAATCAGTCTGTTGCAATGTGTTCTTGTGTTTATTGGTCAAGACTAGATTCCCTTACTGCAAGCTATTTGAGCACCATCCTAATCATGTGTACTCACAAGTAAGCTGCATTTTGTTCAGTGGGTCTTACTCGCAGGAAAGTGTCTTTAGGATTGCAGTCTCAACGTACCAATTAGAAGCAATTATTCCAGCCTCTTTAAAGCTGACCCTGACAAAGGGGATAGGTTTTCTTATGCAATCAGTTGGTATACCTGGCTGTTCCAGATGTCCCTGTACTCCTGTTCAGAAATAAGAGTAGTTCTGCTAAACTTTGAACTGAAGTTGGCTGCAAAAGGTCATTAAGCAAATGATCTGGAGTCAGCAGAGGACATTAGGTTCAAGGCATTTATTTGCAATATTTGCCAGATACCTACTGAATCAACAGAAATGTTGCAAACCTAAACCAGTTTTCCACTGATGAGCAATAAAGTTCTAGTAAGCAAATAAAGTATCTGGTTTTATTTGTAACTGTATATTATTTAAAATGCATTATGAATTGAATTAGCATGTATTCTTCCCAGTTACCATTTTATTTATTTTACTATGTAAACCACTTTGTGGACTACTCTTGTTGGAGTGGAAAGATGGATCATTTCTTGAAAACAGAGTGAATCAAGTGAAACAGGGAAAATAAAAGGCATTTGTGAGTTGTACTGAAGGGTTCAAGGCAATGCCACAATGTTTATTCCAACAATGTTTATCTACATATCACACATACCCTGCACAGGAAACTGCTTGGCACTTTGACGTCAAGAGAACCTTTCACTTGACTACAGACTTCATCCCCAGTATCTCTTTCCATCTGCCTGCCAGAAAGGAAGAGGGTGGGGGAAGAACGTGCAGGAGAGCTGGGGCATCCAGAGTTGCTCAAGACCCTCCATGTTTCATCTTGGCTCAGCTGCACTGCTTCTGCCCCCCTGCTCTGTCTAGGATCTGTGGTTGGTGGGAGGGAGGACAACTGGGCAGCCGCATTGAGGAGGAGGGAGACGGGGAGTGACAGCATACCCCATATGGGGTGCCATCAATTGGGGAGGAAGAGGACCCTGAAAATTGGTTTAGAAGTGGGGGTGGCTGGCCGCGGGTACCAAATGGGCTAGCGATGCCCTTGGGAATCACAACTGATCCTTCTCTCCTGGATCCAATTTGCCAAATCCCATAGCACCATTACCATTGGGCTGTGGGTGGTGCAAGTGGTTAAGACACTGTGCCTGGGTTCAAGACCCGGGTCGGTCCCCACAAGACAGGGTGAGCTCCTGTCCTTAGCCCAGCTCTGCGACACAGCTGGAACCTGTCATATTGGCTCTACCTTTCCATTGGATTATTTCAGTGGTGTGGATAGGGGGGATTTGCTGCTTGGGTAACAGTATATCCTCCATATCAATCTACCCAGGCCCTCGTGCTTTGCATGCAGCATATGCAGCACCAAGCACGATACCATAGTCTTTCAAGACTGATGGATGCCTGCTAACTCCATTACCATCTACATCTTGAGTCCTCACTACTACCTTGTGAAGGGCTGGATTTAGGCACTGCAGGTCAAGACAGCAAGAAGTTGCACCAATTATATCAAGAACTCAACTTTGATAAGGCAATACTGTACCATTATTGGATTGAATCCAAGTGGGTCTTTGTGGACCCCAAAGGTTGAAGAACTAGGGAAACCACTATGCAAGGCCAAAAATGACAAAGGAAAAGGCCAAAAATGAGGACTTTGTAACTAAGAAATTGAAGGGCAAACCCCTCCAACATGTCACCACGTCACCCCCCTCCAGTGCGTCACACCTGGACTTCTGCAACCTAGTGCTGAGCACACTTGCCCATCACTAGGCTAGGGAAGTCTAATGAGCACACACAATAGTCATACCTGCTCATTAGGCTTCCCTAGCCCAGTAACGGGGAAGCCTAATGCGCAAGTGTGATGGGCACGCATGTGCACTGTGCCTCTGAATGCTCCAGTCCAGTCCCAAGATATTCATGGCTGGAGGCTTCAGAGGCACAGTGTACATGCTCGACCATTGTGCATAGGCAAGACAGGGGCCCTGCACCTTTCCTTAAGATAAAGGTGTCCCCCACAGTTTGTAATGCCAGCAGTGTATTACTCTAGGGAGTGGTGCTCATCCCTGTTCCAGGCCGAAGAGCGAGTGTTATCCAGAGACATTTCCATTGTCATGTGGTCAGCATGACTATATGTCAAGGCACACAGAACCAGCTTCCCACCAAGCTGGTACCTATTTATCAACTTGCATTTCAATGCTTTAGAACTGCTAGGTTGGCAAGGAACGGGAGCTCAACACATCTTGCAGTACTTGGGTCTTGAACGGCTGTCCTGGAGTTTAAGGGAACATCAGTGGAGCTGTTTCCCCTTCTAGGGGGTGCCTTGTCTCCTTGTGGTGCTGTTATCCCTGCAGAAGCCTGTTCTCCTAGGAGGACATCCCTGGACCTGTTTTCTTCCTCCCCAGGGTATCCTCTCTCTGCCTGGGCTTCCATTCTGGCAGGAGAATATTCTCTCTCCATCTTGCCACCCTCACCTTCCCTTGGAGAGCTACCAGGGCGCCTTCTCCCCTGGTAAGTCAGGAACCCTGACATCTAAATAAATGATGGACTGAAAATTGGTAATAAAGTAGGAAGCAGCAGGCAGCAGGCAACCATCAGTCTCGAGAGAATATGGTATCATGCTTGGTGCTGCATACACTGCATGCGAAGCACAAAGGCCTGGGTTAGATTGATATGGAGGATAGGCTGTTACCCAAGCAGCAAATCTCCCCTCTTCAAGCCACTGAAATAGTCCAATGGAAAGGCAGAGCCAATACGATTGGATCCAGCTGGCGTCACAGAGCTGGGCTAAGGACAGGAGCTCACCCTGTCTTGTGGGGACCAACCCGGGTCTCGAACGCTGGCCTCCTGGTTAACAGGCACAGAGTCTTAACCACCTGAGCCACCCACAGCCCTCAGAGCGTGAGAATAAATGAGCATGTTTCCTAATGGAGAGACACATGTCAAATAATGGAGATCCCCAAGATAATTGGGACATATTGCCAGTTTACAGGGTCATGAATCATCTGTTTGTTAGTGTCAACCTGCCAGAATTTCTTTCCTTGCATCTGGATAGCATCCCCCAGCTACCTTTTCTGTAACTCTAAGAAATTGATGGTCATCATTTCAGCACTAGGGTTTCTATGCTTTTAGATATGGTGTACAGTAGAGGTTTCTCCTTGCACCATAGGAAAATCATTACATGTGAATCAGCCCTGGATCCTTCCGTGACAATATAGCTACACCATCCATGTTCCTGTAACTACAGGCAGTCAATCTTCCCATAGTTTCAGTCTTTCATTATCATAATCTCTCTTTACTGCATTACTCCCATTTTGTCAGCTATGAGCCTCCACCCATCTATTCTGTGTTTTCCACTCTTACCACACAATGGAGCTCAAGTATCCTGTTCTACTCTATTTCCTCAAAGCACCCTATGTGAAAGTAAGGTTTGTACACTTGTGTATATTGAAGAAAAAAAATCAGCAATCCTATTTAAAGTCCAGGAAATGTGCTACAAACCTACCAGCAAGTTTTGCCCTTCCTGGTACAGCTGCTCAACATTTTATTCAGTATTGTTCTGGGTACTGTCTTAAATGTGCCTGCTCAGAAGATTTTTGGTCAACAAAACCAAAAATTGTTGGGCAAGCATTTGGGAAAAGGTCATGTTAATCCAGGGGTGTCCAAACCCCATCTAGGGGCAGATGTGGAGGGTATTCAGCTCTGGAGGGTATTCTGACGGCCAGGGAGGTCGCACACAGTTCCTCTCTCTGTGTATGACAGTGCTTATGAACTGGTTTAAAGATCAACCCTTTCTCTGCATGTTAGAAAGTGTTTATGAACTGATTTGAATTCATTCATTCATAAGTTCCTTCTTTAATGTAAATTTGATATGTAATTCTTTTTTCCTGGCCCCTGACACAGTATCAGAGAGATGATGTAGCCCTCCTGCCAAAAAACTTTGGACACCCCTGCATTAATCCAAAGGAATGGGAGCCCTATAAATCATATATATCTTTAAACAATGATCTAATACCTCTTGACTTATATGGAAGTAAGCAGGCTTACTCTATTGTCAGTAAATATGAACTTCGTTGCACATAATAAAAATATAAAGAAAGAAATCTCTCAAATTACAAAGTTTTTACTAAATTACACTACCTGATCTCCAATACAAGTCATGTTAGATATTGATTTTTGCAACTGAGTCAAGTACTGTATTTATAAACAACCTTTCTCCATTTTACACAGTCAGGCTAGTCTAAACCACCATTTGTCAATGGGTTTTTTAGAGTATCGCTCTGTGAGAGAAACTCAGAGAACCCTCTGCACTTCCAAGTTTTCCCAGTAGCCACAGTCAGCACTCAAGATGTTATCTATAGCTGATTCCTCCACATTCCAGTCTGCCTTTTATGAGATCTGTCTGGCAGACTTCCCATCTCCTTCCAACATCTCCCATCCAGGTTGAGACCCCAACTGAACCTGCTTAGCTTTCTTCAGGAAGACACTATATCAACCACTGGACCACACCTCCTCCCTTGAATGATATATTGGGGGATGTCTAGAGAACAGTGGTACTTGAGCATTTTAGCCCCCTTCTGAAAATGACAATCTGTTCAGGACC
This sequence comes from Cryptoblepharus egeriae, assembly GCA_030015325.1. Lineage (NCBI taxonomy): Eukaryota > Metazoa > Chordata > Lepidosauria > Squamata > Scincidae > Cryptoblepharus > Cryptoblepharus egeriae. The sequence continues at coordinate 112,248,615 of JAREYC010000002.1, forward strand.
CCTAGAAGTGATGTCATGACCGGAAGTTACAATAAAGGTGCCAAGTGCCAGATTCCAAGATGCTGCACCCAGTTTTTTGTGACTCCCCCCAAAATGATACTCCCTCTAAGGGGGTCCTGGTCCCCACTTTGAAGACCACTGCCCTAGAAGATGCCACCTATCTTACAGGTCTTTTCTTGATACTGATTTTTAAATCAAGTACCGTTATTTTATTTATTTTAAAAATTTGTATCCTGCCTTTCTCAGGCTGTCTAGCCCGACTCAAGGCAGCAGAAACAATTAAAAACATAAATAATTAAATACAGTAAAAACAATTAAAACATAAAGGCTAAAAGATACAGTAAAAACAATATTAAACCAAAGCCCCCCCAACCTCTGCCCTGTTAAAAAGCCCCTTTGAAATAAAAGGTTTTTAGGCTCCACCTGAAGCTCTGCAATGAGGGAACTTTCCTTAATTCTATGGGGAGGGAGTTCCAAAACCGGGGTGCCACCACTGAGAAGGCCCTATCTCTGGCCGCCACACCTCTCATGTCTGTGGTGGTGGCACAGTCAGTAGGGCCCTCTCAGATGACCTTAGGTGATGGATCGGATTGTACAGAAGGAGGCGGTCCCTCAGGTACCCTGGACCTGAGTCATTTAGGGCTTTAAAGGTCAGGACCAGCACTTTGAATTCAGCCCAGAAACGAATGGGCAGCCAGTGTAGTCGCTGAAGCAGTGGCCCAACAGAGTCAAACCGATGAGCCCCAGCAACCACATGGGCTGCCGCATTGTGGACTAGCTGAAGTTTCCGGACCATGTTCAGAGGCAGCCCCACGTAGAGCGCGTTACAATAGTCTAGTCTCGATGTCACCAGGGCATGGGTCACCTTGGCCAGATCTGAACAACTCAGGTATGGTTGCAGCTGGCGGATCAGCCGACGCTGAGCAAAGGCTCCCCTGGCCACAGCCACCACCTGGGACTCCAGGAGCAGCTGCGAATCCAGGAGAACCCCCAAGCTGCGAACCTGCTCCTTCAGAGGGAGTGCAACCCCATCCAGAGCGGGATGATATTCCAATACCCGAGTTGAGGACTTCCGGACCAGGAGAACCTCTGTCTTATCAGGATTTAATCTCAGCTTGTTCACCCTCATCCAGTCCCCCACTGCCTCACAGGACTTCAACTGCCTCCTTGGACTCAGGAGGAAAGGAGAGATAGAGCTGGTGACACCTCACTGATGACACCTCACTCCAAACCTCCAGATGACCTCTCCCAGCGGCTTCATGTAGATGTTAAATAGCATGGGGGATAGAATGGAACCTTGTGGCACCCCACACCGAAGAGGCCAGGGTGCCGAACAAACATCCCCAGCACCACCTTCTGGGATCTGTCAGCCAGGAAGGAGCGGAACCACTGCAAAACAGTGCCTCCAATCCCCAGCCTGGCCAACCGACCCAGGAGGACACCATGGTCAATGGTGTCAAAGGCCGCTGAGAGGTCCAGCAGGACCAACAGGGACACACTCCCTCTGTCCATTCCCCGGCGTAGGTCATCCACCAAGGTGACCAAGGCAGTCTCTGTCCCAAATCCCGGCCTGAAACCAGATTGGAAGGGATCCAGATAATCAGCTTTATCGAGGACCCTCTGAAGCTGGGACGCCACCACCCGCTTGACCACTTTGCCCAGAAATGGGATGTTTGAGACTGGCCGATAGTTGTTTAGGTTTTTAAGATCCAGGGAGGGTTTCTTCAGGAGGGGGCGAATCACCACCTGCTTTAATGTAGAAGGCAACACCCCCTCCCTCAGAGAGGAGTTCACCACCCTCCCTGTCCATTTGGCCAGTCCATTCCAGGCCAGTCTGATTAGACAAGCTGGGCAAGGGTCCAGCGGGCATGCAGATGGTCTCACACTACACAGAATCCTGTCCACATCCTCAGGTTCTACAAGCTGAAAAGAATCCCAAAAAATGGACAAGACAGGTTAGTGTTGTTGTAATCCATTATACAACTCAATTGACATTTTTATTACTGTGTTACACATATTGGTTACACGTATTGACTTCTGCTGCCTTAGTGCACAATCCTAACTAATTATCCAGTTCTGGGTAAAAACAATGCAATTCCAAGGTTAGAAATATTACTTTATCTTGAGAACCCCTTTGTGACTGCCCCCCTCCCCGCAACTGCTATGGATGCAGCACATGCTCTGTTGGAAAGTGCTGGAAAGTTGGTTAGGAGTGCACCCGTAATTATTTCTATAGACAGAGTAAAAATACAGAGAATCTGCACATAGGCTGTGAAATAGATGATAAAACAACAAAATACCAGGTTCTGGAGAAACTGCTTTGTGGTGAACATAGAACCCATGTCTTGCAAAGAGTACTTCATCTCCAAGCGGAGGAGTACTGACATCAGTACTAGAAACTACAACTTGCTTCTTAATCTGAGTTGCATTTGGGGAAAGTGTGGTTAAATCAGGGTGACCAGATGCCAGATTTCTCTGGCAAGTCTGCAGGGACTGGAGCTGAGCTCACTGCTAGCCACAGCCATTTTCCCAGCCAGCCTTTCAGGAGCTGGAGGCTCCTTCTCAGCCAGTCTTCTCAAGCCCCATGCTGCAAAACCTGGTGCCATGCATGCTGATGGCTTGGAAAGGTGCTTTAGAGTGGGGAGGAGAGGGAAAACTATAATTCCCTTCCCTCCCTCCTACTCCTGCTTTGACCCGCATCCTCAGCACTGAGTAGGCCTTGCAGCAGCCCTAAATTGCCTAAAATCTCAGGAAATGGGTGGAAATGCCCCAAATTTCCTGACAAAGAGGCCCTTTACTCAGACTTCCAGTTCTAGGGCCTCATTTCCGGTTCTATCCGGGAATTTCCAGTCATGTTATCAGCCTGGGTTAAATGCAGATGTAATATGCTGTGCATGTAATATTCAGTGCCTCCAAATTATCACTTCTGATCATCCAGGACTGAGTTTTGATTCAAATCCAATCCCAATTAAATCCTGTCTGCAGAGTGGCTGATATTGTCTTTTCTTGAGTGATGCAACAGCCAGAAATCATATGTGCATCAAAGAACAAGTCTCTACATTATTATTATTATACTAATAACCATACCATTATGATGGTTCATTATTATGACACCATAACTGCCAAATACAAGTTTCCAGATCACCGGACACTGTGGGCAGAATCCTAACCAATTTAGCCTGGCACTACACACCCATTTCCCTTTTCCTGTGGTGGCACAGGGAGGCCAGCACATGTCTGTGTACTGACCTCACCCCCCAAGAGGGGCAGAGAAGTGCCTTATTATAGCACATTTGTGACATCTTCAGGCGAGCATGCAATTTGTACTAGGACTTATGCCAGCCTAACTGGGAGTTAGGATTGCAGACTTTTACATCCAGCTTCTCCTCCATCTTGATTTATATTACTATTTTTGTTCTCAGGAGCATGATATTCCTACCAAGGATCATGCTATTCCTACCAAGTGAAACTGATATTCCAAGGAGCATGATATTCCTACCAAGTGAAAACAAGACCAATGTTTCTACTATGCTAGTAAGAAAAAAATAGTAGGAAATCAGGAACACATGGTGATGTTCCCCTACTCACCCTGCACACAAAATGTACAGGTGTATTTGCAATATATCAACCAACAAGAGCACATAGCACCAGTCCAGAGCACAACATAAATTTCAGCTGGTTAACCCAACCTAGCATAATTTGTGCTGCTTTGCGGATGAATAATGGCAAAAAACAGGAATGAAACGTTAAATCCACAGGTCTTATTCATCTCAGAACACTGTTAAGGTATGTTGCCTTCACCTGTTGTCCTTGCTTGTTCAGTTACTGATGTCAGTCATGTGTCACAGCAGAAGAGAGCCAAATACTTGCTTACAGTACTGTGGGAATCTCCCTTGCTAGGTCAAGGAAGTTAGAGTGTTGCAGGATTGAGTGGTTGAGAGGGATTGGGTGGTTCATTTATATCCACAAAGAGCCCAGTTTGCTTGCTAGTTGTGCAAAAGTCATCTGTTCTGAGAACTTGGAAATTGCTTGCATCATACAGGATAACTGCAGAAAATTATAGAAGTTGCCTGAACAACCAAACAGCTGATGGTACAAGTACATTTGATCCTTGCAGAAAGAAGGTGAGTGTTTGCTTTCTTATTGGAGAGGAAGGGGTGACTCGACTAGGCTTTGATGATGTTCATATATAGTGAGTTTTAATGTTCTCTCTCCTTGCTGGCTATCTCCTTCTCTTCTTTTAACACATTCTGGTTTACCTGCATTCCAACTGGGCTGGCAAATACGTCAGTTTCTTTGTCCCAAAACTGCTTTATAACTAGAGTTGCCAGGATTGCCCAGAATCTCGAGAAAATAGCACAAAATCACTCAAAAAGCATTACTCGATATTTTAGTAGGTCCTGTCCAGGAATGTCCATGTTAAGTGGTTAGATCATGTTAGGGGTAAAATCCAGTGGTGGGATTCAAATAAATTAACAACAGGTTCTATGTCCCATTAGTAACTGGTTCTCAGAACGAGGCGCACATTATCAAAGGGTTCTATAGAACCTGTGAGAACCTTTTATCCCTTTTATCCCATTATAGGGGAAAAAAATCAAGAATACTTTCTATCATAGCGGTTATTCCTTTTTTGTAATCTTCCAGACTCTAATTCAAAGTCTTTTACACTTTATGCCAAAGGAAATACTACAAAGGTGGCTGTGCTGAAAGTCAAGAATATCACCATAACACCAAAAGAAAATTATATCATCAGAAGTAAATTAGTTACAAAGTAGCTCTATACTAGGAACAACCCAAGTAGAAATGCACAGTTTTTCCTCTAATGTTTGATCTTTCCCATTTAGAAAATGGAAATTTTATAATCCCTCATTCTGCAACCAGAAACCCAAATGCCAAGATTAAAATAAATACTGCACATAGTTCAAGTTTGCAAAACTGTGCCATATTATCTGATTTGTTCCAGTGGTGTTGTTACAGCTTGTGGCACCCAAGGGCACAACATTTTTCACACCCCTCATAGGATGAAATCCAGATGTAATTGCCGTGAATGATGACATCACCACCAATTACTTCTGATTTACAGTGCACTCTGAGCGGATGCACAACACTTTCAGTGGTGAATGCTTTTTGTTGTTTTCCTTATCTGGTTACTGTATTTGGTTATAACTTTTGATAGAATACTGACACTTCAGTTTGTTTTGTTGTATTCTGCAATACTTAGGCGCAATCCAGAGTAACTACGGGGAGTCCTTGCTCTGATGTAAGAACAATTTACTCTGAATTGCAATATGAATTTCCCATAGGTTTTCACTAGGTGGTGCCATAACTATGGGCGCAATCCAGAGTAACTACGTGGAGTACTTGCTCCGGTGTAAGAACAATTTGCTCTGGATTGCAATATGAATTTTCCATAGGTTTTCACTACATAGTGCAGCAACTATGGGTACACATAAAGTCTCTTATGTGCTCCCGTAGTTACTCTGGATTGTAGGGTATGTCAATGTAAATATCCCCTACGTGCTCCCGTTGTTACTCTAGATTGTAGGGTTATTGAATGATATATAATATTATGATATTATTCATAAATCTCAAGGTTTCCACCTTTGGCCATTAGTGTCAAGCTCCCTTCATCCCCCTCAACGCTATATCCCCCGCTGCTGTCTTTTAGCTATATCACTACTAAAAGTTCAGCAGGTTAGTTGGAGAATTTGGAATTTTTTGTAGAATTTTCTGTTTTGGGGCAGAATCATCATGTAAACCAAGGGAAAGAGAGGAATGTGCTCTGCAAGGCAAGAAGTGGGGGCCATTGTGATGGAACAGGAGTTTTGTGAAGGAATGTAGTCCAACTTCCTGATACCCAGAAACATCAGTCAGACATTACTATTTCTACTATTTGGCAAGCATGTCATGTGCTAGAATACGGAAGTGCTGCAGTATTTGCACCAGAGGGTAAACAACCTATATGAAGCTGCTATATACAGAATTAGACCACTGACCCATTAAATCTATTTTAATCTTGCCTACACACTGAATGGCAGCAGCCCTCCCAGATTTCACGGAGTTCTATTGCAGCCCAAGCTAGAGATGCCAAGGATTGAACATGGGACCTTCTACATATAAAGTTTCTCTTTCATGTGTCACCCGTGAATGAAACCAGGGTAGCAGTGACATGGGTAGGACACCAATATTATGGAACTGATCAAATTGAGAACTTTTTTCCTGGCCATCCCATTTCAATTTTGGTTCACCCTTCTGAATTGAGTCTGCTTGGTTTTCTATTAATGGGCTTAGGCTGTAATCCCACTCACAGATTTCCTGAGAGTAAGCACCACTGAACACAAAAGGCTTTGCTTCTGAGTAGACATGCTTAGGATTGTGCTCTTGATATATTTGAGGTGATTACAGGACCTAGTTGTTGTTGCTTAGGTCATTGATTGATTGATATTGATTGATTGATATTCATTCATTCATTCATTGCCACAGATGGGTTTTATGCAAATTTTAAAAATGACTTTATTTGAAACTACTGCTTTTTACCTCTTTTTGGATTGGGTTGTATAACGTTTTAAAGAATATTGCAAACCATCTTGGATGCCTCCCTGTTATTAGGGAGGAAAGGGCAGGGCACACACCTTTAAATATTTTTGTTGTACCACAGAGTGATTGCTTTGGCTTTCAGTGGCCAAAAAAGGAATGGATTTGATGATACCAGCAATATGCAGGTACAGGAATATGCAGGTACTTTCTGACAATCTGCTCTTTCAACACCTTTTAATTATACCCACAAGTCATTCATTCAACACATGTTCCACTCTTTCAACCTCTCTCAGCTGTTCTAAAAGCTAAAATCCCCCCACATTGTAGCTCCTGGTCTAATCCCATTATTTTATGAGAATCGATTTGCAGAAATTTGCAAGAGAAAAGGGGCATTTGCAATTTGCTAACTTAAAAAGCATTGGAAACAACATTTATAAATGAAAAAGATGGGGTTCTACTTTTCAACGGTTTTCACTTTTGGATGGTGCTCCCATCCCTAACCCATCCAATAAGTTTGGGATGCCTGTAATAGGAAGGGGGAACATTAAAGGAACAGGGAAACTGCAGCTCTTATTCCTGGATGAGGGCAAAAGTTTCCAGAGTTTTCAGTTCTTGCTGGTTCAAGTTCTTGCTGTCTTTAGGATTGCAGCCTAAGACTTTTCACCACACACCAAAGTTCACAGCACACTTAAAATAGCTGATCTTGCAGGGACATATGACAGTTACTCCAAAACGCTGATGCAAAAGTACCACCAAAACATACCCCCAAATCCAGAGTAACTATGGGAACATGTAAGAGACTTTACGTGCACCCGTAGTTACTGCACCACTTAGTGAAAACCTAAGGGAAATTCATATTGCAATCCAGAGTAAGTTGTTCTTACACCAAGGACACCAAGGACTCTTACAGCAAGGGCTCCCCATTGTTACATTGGATTTTGCCCATAGTCCATTATCTGAGAAGGGGGTTGTTTTGGCATATCCAGGATACAAAATCTATTTGGCCAGACTCCATGGCAGGATAAATCAAAGTGTAAAAGACAATTTTCAGCACCGTAAGTCCTTGCAAAGTCATTGCATTTAGATAATCGTGCAAGTAAATTGTCTGCCCACTTGCTGACCAACAGGCTCTCCAGACTTACTTCCCATACAGTGTGATGTGGGGCACATTCTGGGGATGTCACAAACTGGCTGTCCATCCCCATTGGCTTCTCGGCAAGGAGGGAGTGAGGCCCAGCCCCTTGTCATTGATTGTTATTCTCTCTTTTTCTTCCTCGCTCATTGCAGGGCAAGTGCCAGCTGGCTCCATACCTTGACCACCAAAACTGCTCTTTACCCTGCTGATGCGATGTTCCTGCTATGGCTGGGAATTCTGCCTGTGATCCTTTGTGTCTCTGCAGAGACAGAGGCCGGTGCAGGTAAGATCTGTCCTGATCTCCTGCTGGTACAATTTGAGCTTCAAGGATATTGCCATCCCTGTCACTAGCCCTATTTTCACCAAGCCTCTTGGGTGCTACACAGCAGAGTAACAAGGGCAGCCAAAATCAGGGGGAGGTTAATGCCATGGTGTAAAGATGCGGAACTGTCATAAAAATGTGACTGCCTCCACAATACTTGATAGATAGGAAAGAGGTCTCATGGATGACCATCTTTCATTTTCCTCGAAAGGCAAGTCTGGATAGGCTTGATTTGGGGGATCAAATTAAGCATCCAGTTTTATAGTCACCAACATTCCTAGATAGAAATGCAGGTACCATCAGTGCCCGCTGTAAAGCAAAAGTTAGAGCCAGCATGGAAGGGGGTAGCCTTCAGGGCTATTTCTCAGTTCTCAGGACAGGGCTGAATATTACCTCTGTAGTGTTTCTGAAGAATGTCTCCATTTTCAGATGGCTGGTGCGCTGAACAGGCTGCTTCAGATATTTGAGAGTATCTGGTATTTGTTATTTGTAGTCTGTGTTATTTGTAGTTGGTGAATTTTAGATGACTGCTTTGAGCCAGCTTGCCCACACCATCACTTCTGATCTACTTCATGCTAGGCTATCGCTGCAGAGGTGGATCAGATATTTTGTTGGAAGCTGTTAGTAGTAGTAATTGGCACCAAGATTTTTTTAAAAATGCAGAACTGTGCCCCGAAACAGTAAATGAGAAGCACAAAGGAAGCAAAACCATATTGTAGTTAAATCTGGGTCTTTGGCTTAATCTTATCAATATCTATGAAACCACAGAATTCTGAAACCTAAGTGATGTGGCTTAACATGTCTGTGGATCACAACCTCAGTATATGAGGCAAGTGGGAGAAAATTATCCTCTTTGAGCCTTGTCATTTGAAATGCACACAACTGTCATGTATTTAAAAAAACGAGAAAATGGCTGCAATCCTAAGAACACTTTCCTGGGAGTAAGCCCCATTCAACTTTCTTCTGAGTTGACATGAATAGAACTGCATTGTATTACTAACCATTTATTCGGAATACAGTTTTCTTTTGTAGTTTCTCCCAAACACAAACTTTTTCATATTCTGGAAGCTTACAGATTAATTGTTGAAACCAAACCAGGAAATCCAGTTTCTAATTATTCATTTCGGCATGTTTGGACATTTTCAAGAACTGGCTAGTCTAATAGAGGAAAAAATTAAGGGGTGAAACCTCACTGCACAGGCTTGAGCATTGTTCTTCATAGGAACAATAGGAATGATCTCCACCCCCAATGACGTTCAAACAAAAGAGAGCTTTGTAAGGGCATGGTACATTTTCTTCTGTGCCACAACCCCCTACATTGGCAACTTCAACTTCTTGAAAGCATAAGGATAAAATGGAACCCATTCCAGAGAGACTTTTGCATGACTACTTGCCAGATCCAGATTTAGGGGAGGGGGCATGATCAGGACAGTCCATCAGGCCAACTGAGGCAGTGACCTCAGCTGGCAAATTGGCAGGAAGTGCCAGCTGCTCTTCCTATTCCCTGGATTTCTAAAAAAAGAAAAGGAGCCGAAGAGGAAGTGTGGAGGAGTGGCAACAGGTGGCATTGCCATAACAGGGTGACATTTGACATGGCACGGCCCTACAAGAGTTGATATTTGGTACAATACCTCAGTCGCTGCCACTGAGAGATGCTGGGCCTCATGCCCAAAACGCTGGATTCCTCAGTAACGACTTGTAGAGTATGAATGAACTTCGTGCTTTCCCTGTTACACTCCATTGGCAACTTGTTGGTTCTAACTTTTCTGTTGTGCTCTTTCCAGATGACTTCACATTTCACATCAATGCTGTGATTGGAATTCTGGAAGACTTAGAATCCCATCTGAGCGAGACCTCAAACTGGACCAGCGCAGACCTCTTTTGGGAACTGAGCTGCCCTGAACATGACTTTTGCCAGCACTTCCATGGCCCAGTGAATTCTATGCTGTTGGGTTTGTCTTCTCAGAGCAAGAAGCAGAGGATCTTCCTCAAACACCTGATGAATCATACAGTGGATGATTCCTTGGTTGAACATGGAGTGCTGCTGACACCTGATGGGACAACCGTGTCACTCAGCCCTGTTTTGGCTGGAATAGCAGCAGGACTTAGAAAGAGGCATGATGTGGCTTTGCCTGCTACACCTTTGCTTGCTGGTCATTTAAACACGACTAAGGCAGACCCACTTCTTGCATCACTTGCCAAGGACCTTGCCAGGAGCTTTCTCTTCTTTCACACTAACCAGAGCCATTTGGCTCTGGGACCAAATGGCTGCTGGGACAGTATCTCTGCACCCCAGACATTCACCTTGATGGGCTCTCCCTCACACCTTCCTGATGCTTTGATCAATGGTGCAATGGATGGCCTCATTCTAAGCACATACTTGATAGAGCGTGCTGACCCACCATCCAACATTAGTGCTCTCCTGAGCTATTACTACAGTGGAAAGAGTCTACCAGGGGACAGTCAACTCCGAAGCAATTTCCGGAGAAAGAACTTTGCAGCCCTGATGAGTGAAGAAACATTAAGAGAGCAAGTCGAGAGCTCCCTCCACCAGCTTTGGAGGCAGAATGAAACCAGTTCTGTTTTTGAAGACATTGAGAGCCAGGAACTGATCCATCTTGCAAACCAGGCTGTAGATGATTTCATGGCATTATATGTTGGTATGTGTTTGGTTGGGAAATTATTTATCCTGTTGGGACTATTTGATAGTTTGTGTTTTTCTAAGTGGAGCTAATCTGTTCTGCTATTAATTTTGCTGAGTCATTGCTGTAGTTCTGTATTGCTTTACAACTAATCAGTCCAAGTGGGCTCTTTAATTTTTTTAGAAATATGGCCTGCCAAAAGGCTCAGATCAGGGCAGTAACACAGCACAATTAATAGATAGCTGTGTATTCATCCCCAAGGGCTTTCAAGTCCAAGTCAACTTAGGAACAGAGGAAGTGAAAGAGGAAGGTCATAGCAGAGAGACAGAAGTGCAATTAACAGTCCAGTAACAGATGAGACAACTAATCACCCATCCCATAACACTCTCTGTCCTATAGCCACTCTTAAATACAATTCCAGCTCTTTCCTATTCCCCTGCATTAAAGTTCCTAAAGTGTTGCAGTGTCGTAGGGCAGGAGATAGGTTCATAGAGTTGGAAGGAAACTAGTAGGTCATCTAGTCCAACCCCTCAGCCTGTAGTGGGATCCCAAAGTGCACATTGTGATGCCGTAGGGAAGTAGTACTTAAAGCATTTTATCACTGGGACCAGTGGTGGGCTCTAGCAGGTTCGCACCTACTCTATAGAACCTGTTCTTAACAAGAGATAGGACATATAAAGTTTAAAAATAGCCATTTAAAAGTGGCTGCCAGATGGGCAGAGAACCGGTTCTTAAATTTTTTGAAGCCCATCACTGACTGGGACCCATGAACAACATTCTGTTGGAACCCTCTGGAACTGATGGCATCAACCTGGAAGTGGGATCATGGTTGGAAATGACATAATCACTGCTGATCTTTTCTTTTAATTCCACAAATATCCCAAGGGTGCAACAGGCCTATCAGCACTTATGAGGGAGTAAGCTCCATTAACTATCATCATTAAGAGCATACACCTAGTATCCTGTTATACTAGGTAGCATCAAGTACCATGGTAGCATCAGGTCTAATACATTAAAAATAAAATGCAGGTGTGCAATGTTCAGATATTTGGGGACACCCACCTCCCAGAGTCAAGGGGAGTGGGGCTGTGCAGATATGGGACCACTCAAACTTTTTAATACTGGGACCCACTTTTAGGATTACATTCTGTTAGAACCCACCACAATTGATGTCATTAACCTGGAAATGAGGTCACGGCCAATACTCAATGAAATGAATGGGGACCCACCTGAAATTGACATGTTCCATCTACAGTAGTGTGTTTTGACCCACAGTTTGAGAAACACTACCTTAGGGGATTACAGCACATTCACTGGATGCCAATGACCCCTGTGGTCCCTTCTCCTGGGTGCTGTCATCTTGGATCTCATGAAATCTCATGAGATTTTAGCACCACCAACTAGGATTTTACTAGATTTTTTGTGAGATCCAAGATAGTAGTACCTCACTGAGTTGAGAGGGATGCCAGGGACACATGACTTGGGTAAGTTTGGGAACCACTAACCTACACTATTGCTTAGACCAGTAGTTCAGTTCCTTCTGTGATTTCCACCCCATAAAGGTGATTCTCCTTTTTCCTAGTCCTTGCCAAACTGCTGAATCTTTTGCAAAAGATTCCCCAAATCCTATCTTAAGTCTTGTACTTCCTGGTTGCCCTCTCATACCATGTCTCTGCCCTGATCTAGATCCCACTTTGCCTCCTACCTGCATCTATTCCACCATATCCTACCATGCCCATTTTTTCATATCCATATAGTCTGCAAATAGCCTGGGTTTGCACATCAAATTCAGTTGTCCAACTGTCCAATTCAGAAACAGAGATATGGTGGTGCCCAGCTGTATTTAAGGGTCGTATTTCTGTATTTGGCACTGTTTGTGCCAAAAGGGTTGTTCATGCAGGATAAAATATTAAAGAGACTGCTTCTTGCTCACCAATATACCATACATTTTTTTATTTATGTCAGGGAAAGTCAACCTGTGCACTCACAATCATATGAGACCTGTCTCCATACAAGAGGGTGGTTGAGAATGAAGTCATTTAATGGTTCTAACCATATGGAGAATCAGTCATCTATGGTCTCTTTTGCAAACCTCAGCAATTATGCTGCATGAAATGTCTCTCCTAAGTGCTTTGGGTCTGCACTTTATCCCTTTGACACTTGCATTTTTATACCTTCCACTAGAGTGTCCTGCAATAATCCCCCGGTGCATGTGGAGAGCCCGACCCTACAAAGGAATACCAGTGCAACTGAAACTGCCCTTGGGCTTTGTATACATCCACCATACCCACACTCCTGGAAAACCATGCCTAACTTTCCCAGTTTGTGCTGCCAACATGCGTTCCATGCAGCGGTTCCACCAAGATGACCGTGGCTGGGATGACATTGGCTACAGGTGAGTATGGCTTTGATGTACTGCTTAGCATAGAACTCAGGTAGAAATACATCACCCCAGAGTGGGATGCTGTGGAGTGGGGCTGAAGTAGCTGGGGTGGAATTGCGATTAGATGTACTTCCTTGGCTGGGAAGGAATTGCGGTTGGATGTGTATCCTATCTATCAAATCCTGGCTAAATAAAAAAATTTAGTTCATATTAAAGTAGTACAACTGTGTTGGGCTATGCCACTTTGGACTGCAGGTGGAGATTCACATGCCTGAAAAATGGAAAATAAGCTGCCTTGAATACGACTAGACTGGAACTCTTTTCTTTATATCTGGTTTTCTGTGTATGAGGACAGTTTTATCTTGAAGTTGACCATTCTGTCATGTGAGCTCCAACCTGTAGACTGAAGTGAGATGGCTCAGATATAAGAACATAAGAAAAGCCTGCTAATTAGGCTCAAGTTGCATCTAGTCCATCTTCTTGTATCTTAGTGTCCCACCAGATGCCTCAGAGAACACATAAGACAACATGTCTGCATTTTGTTACCAATCCCTTGCATCTGGCATTCTTAGATTGCCTTCTTCTAAATCTAGGAAGTAGGCTTGTAACCTGTGGTGGAGTTTTCCTCCTCAAATCTTTTAATTTGGCATCTTTTAAATACCTTTTAAAAGGCATCTAGGACAAGTGCCATCATCACATCATCTGAAAGCACATATGCTGCCTCAGTGAAAACTAGGTAAACAGTGAAAACACAGTGAAACACAGTGAAAACAGTGAAACTCAGTCAAGAAGTAATAGCTTCTTGTCATGAGGAAGATAATGTACCTCCAAATGATGATGTACCTCTGGGTTCAGACACACTGCTTCTGAATACCAGTTCTGTGGGAGCAGTAGAAAGAGAGGGGTCTTCCTTTTCTTGTGATCTCAGACAGATCTGATTGGCCATTGTGGGAAACAAGCTGTCTGACTAGTAACTAGTTTGTTACTAGTTTGTTTCTTTGTTTCCATCCAGCAGCACTCCCTATGCTGTTATAGCATAACTTCAAATTCCAATTTGATATCAACTCTGCATTTTAAAAAATTTTTATAAGGGGAAAAAATGAGCATGCCTACTTAAGTTATTAAAACCAGTTGGTGAGCAGAGATCTTTAGCCTTTTACACCATAACCCCACATTCCTGACACTAATTTTCTGATTCTCCAAACAGCTTTGTTGTGGGAGGTGATGGGTACCTTTACCAAGGCCGCGGCTGGCACTGGGTAGGTGCTCACACCAGAGGCTTCAATAGCAAAGGTTATGGCATAGGTTATATTGGGGACTACACCAAGGCCCTCCCTGACAACTTCACTCTGGAACTTGTGAGAGACAACTTCATGCAATGTGCAGTGAAGGGTTCCAGGCTGCAGGACGATTACACCATCCATGGGCATCGGCAGATGGTCCCCACCCTCTGCCCAGGTGATAGACTCTTCAAAGAGATAGGGTCATGGAAGAGGTTCAAGAAGAGGTGCCTTACAGAAGGAGGTGTTCACCGCTGTATCTGATCTGCAACATGGAACTGCCTTATACAGGAGAACCCAACATGAAATCATCATCCTGCAAAATGGGAGAAATAAAATGTTGTTTGGGCCCTCATCAAAAACCAGAGACCAGCCCATAAAATGTGCAACAAACTAACATCCACATCCAATTTCTTCAACTGAAATAAATTATGAAACTCATGCAAATGCTTACTTTGGTTTACACATATGGGAGAGAGGTGAAATGCAAATATATATTGTATATCAGTGGTGGGATTCAGGGGGTTCTCACAGGTTCTATAGAACCCTTTGCTAATGAGGGCCTGGTTTTGAGAACCGGTTACTAATGGGACATAGAACCTGTTGTTAATTTAGGTTATTAGGACATACAACTGGTTAATTTATTTGAATCCCACCACTGCTGTATATGTGACAGTGGCGGTGGTGGAACATTAGTGTGGAGAACTGAGGCTGGAGGGAACAAAGAAGGACAGCAAAAGGTGTAAATCTATTAGCCTCTCTGGCCAAGGTCTGCATAGTTTAATCCTCATTTTAAACACAGACTAGTCCTATGCGGTAGCCATTGGAAAGGGCGCAGAAATGCCTAAACTGCCTTTTTATCTTAACAAAAAGAATTCTCCAAACAAAAGCAGAACACAAGGTTTAATTCAGTTCATAGTTCAATGGGGATTTCTATTAATGCAAAGTGTTGGTTTTCTTTGGGGCCTTCTGGGGTGGCAATACCTATTCTGGAAAATTGTGAATGTTTCTACTTATTTGGGTCTTCAGGATGTCTAATTTGTTCTGTACTCAGTACCAATATGAACCCAACCAGGAGTTACCATTTTGCATAATGCTGGACCACAGAAAAGCATGGGTGAGGCAGTCTTTAGGGCTGCCTCAGCAATTTGGCTGGAGGCTGTGAGGCAGACACACACGTCCTACAGTCCCACTTGCAGAGTGGAGAAAAAGTGTGCAGGGCCCGCTCAGCATCCTGGTAAACTAATGCACATGCGTTGATTACACAGAGCCTGGAATTACGGCAAGTCAAAGTGAAGACAATGATCTAAAACATGTTTTAGAACTCAAAACATTCAACTGGCTCAGAGGTCAGAAAACCAGCAAGGCTGGTTCTTCTTTCTGATCATTCAGAGCCAATCTCAGGATGATCATAAGCCATAACCAGAAAAAGAGGACAAGACCTCCCAAAAATGTATGACACCCAAGAATAAGGTAGGATTTGACAAAATAAAAGCTAAAAGCACTCATTTATATATATTGCTTCCATGTGTTTAATTTAAACACCACATTGGTTGTAACAATGTAATATTGTATGTAATAAAAATGATTATATATAATTTATGAATTACAAGAAGGTTACATGTTGCCCGCTTACAAGGAAAAGGAGAACATTGAAGTTTTTTTGGGGGGGACACAAGGCTAAAATCCAGGGCCTTTCCTGGAAAAGGGGGCTATATGGTCACCCTGTGCAGTGTCCAACCGGCAACATTTTTGTGGGGCTCCAGGTTCACAGCCAAATGGCTTTAGAATTTTAGAGACCTAAATAAAATTGGTATAAAAGCTCAATGCTAATTAAAGCAATCAAAATGAGTGCTTTAAAAGTGCATGTGAGTTAATGGACCAAGTGAAGGAGAAAAGAAGAAAAAAAGGGACACAGTTTTCCTTCACTGTGGAGCTGAGTGAAGGAACCACATCATAACAGACAGTGGAGGAAATGCCCAGCTGAACATCTCCATTGGGAGTGCCAGAGTCCTCTTCAGCTGTGGCGTAGGCCCACAGAAATGCCTGGGTGAGAGCGGTCCTTAGGACTGTCTCTGCAACTTGGCTGAGACAGATAGTGCCCTACAGACACACACGCACACCCTACAATCCCACATGCAGCAGTATAGAAACATGAAAGCCAAAACAAATCTCAGAATCTTTGTCGCTTCCTCCTGCAACACCAAACCATCCCTTGGCTGGAGGGCTACCAAGAGAGGCTCCTCAGCACATAGCAGAACTAGTCTTGTTCTCATGTTCATTGGGTGGCATTGCAAAAGTCCACACATCCTGGTGGAGGCTACTCTTTTAGGGAAGAAACGGACTCAACAGCCAGCCAGCATTTTCAGCAGAGCTTTTCAGAGACAAGCTGAGTCTGGCAAAGAAGGACCTGGTTGGGTTTGCCAGACTGACAGAGGGTGGCATCATGTTTGCTCCTTTAGGACTCACCAACCTATCTCTTGTGGCATCTGTGTGTGGCTGTGATTCTACCCACACTTTCCTGGGAAAAAGCCAATTGACTATAATGGAATTCACTTCTGAATAGACATACACAGGATTGGGGTTTTTGTGCACTGGGCTCTGAGAGGCACCCAGGTTTCAGGGTGAAGCAAAGGCAAAAACCAAGCAAGTGGCCCCAGAACCAGTAGTGGGCTTCAGGGGGTTCTCACAGGTTCTAGAGAACCCTTTGCTAATGAGTGCCTGGTTCTGAGAACCGGTTACTAATGGGACATAGAACCTGATGTGACTTTATTTGAATCCCACCACTGCCCAGATGAGGCTAATAGTGAGTGGCATCATCCAGTTGAGAAAGGGCTCAGGCGCTTCGACACAGGTGCATCCTTATTGGCAAGGCCAGCACTGCAGGGCGCATGGGGGACAGCTTGTTTGAGTGGTACATACAGGTAAAGTGGCGGTGGGCAGGGGAGAAGCGCCCAATTTGGAGAAATTGCTACAATTACCTTAAGGCTTGCCCTGTTGGCATCTCTAGCTTCACCAGCACTGTAGAAGGTCATGGACATACTGTACTTCCTTGGACTTCCTTGGAATCCTCCAAATACAGTGTTGTACATTTCATTCACCATACCTCTTTTTCCAGGACATCTCCTCTTTTTTAGCTTCATGTCTTGGGGAAAAAATCTTCATTGTCCTCCTTCGTGAACAGGCAGCATGTAGCTTTCTTGTAATTAATAAATTCTATGCAATAGTTTTAAATTTAATAATAAATAAGGATGGCTGCAATCCTAGACACTTTTCTGGGAGTAAGACCCATTGAAAATAATGGGGCTTACTTCTGAGTAGACATGGTTAGGATTGGGCTGATATTAAATTAATCACACAAAAGCAATTCACATGACAGTTTTTGGCTTTTCATAGAATCATAGAATCATAGGTTGGAAGGGACCTAGTAGGTCATCTAGTCCAACCCCCTGCCTGCAGCAGGAAATCCCCCTAGAGCATCCCTGACAGGTGCTCGTCGAGCCTCTGCTTTTATTATATCATGTCCTACATTTTTCTTAGGTAGCCTTGGGGAACCTTGACCTCTTTTGTGGTTATTCCATATGGTCACCCTGAGTAAGGCAGCAATTTTTCACCTCGCAGCTAAAACAAGCTACAAAAGTCCCCCCAGTTTCTTGTATTTGAATTCTGCAGTGTACTACAAGAATGAAATCTTGAATTTCTCCACTGTCACCCATGTTCTGCTGTCACTGACTTTTACCACCCTAACAAGAGTGCAGACACAGGAACTGCTGGTCTAGTTTTGTCTGATCAGCAGCCAGTACTAGACCTGAAGGCAGAGTTTAGACTCTGCCCTTGCTGGAGGAAATAACGAGGAGCTGCATCTTTTTGTCAGCAACAAGATACTGTTAGAGGAAACTGTGGCACAGCTATTTTAAGAAACCACAAAAATTTAGGTAAATCATGCAGTGGAAAAAAGCTGCCTCGACAAGTCTTAAGATGTTGCCCAGAGCACATCTTGATACGCCATAACGGCCAATTGATGAAGAGTGCTTGAGGACTCTTGGAAGGCCTTGTGCTGTCAAATGCAGTCCCTGCTTTTCTCAGGTAGGATGATGTTCACTGGGATGCAGGGTGGCTGGATCTGAGCCTGCTATCCACCTCCTGTGGCTTCCAGTAAAAGTCTAAGACTTGACTTGCTGCTGCTGCCCTCAGCAGTTTCTGAGAAACTGATCAGGTTTCTAGGCTGACACAAGGTCTTGTCTGTGCTGGGAAGGCTGCTTGGTTCTTGGCAAGGTTAAATCTGAGTTGTGGCCTGTTAGGAGTGTGGGAAGTAATACCCAGTAACAGTGTGCATTGGAACATGCCTAGGGACGGGAGGTGATGGATTCTCCCTCATTGGAGACGTTTGAGCAGAGAATTGACTGGCACTTTCTAGAGATGGTCTAGGACAGCATTTCTTAATGTTTGTCCCACCACTGTGCCACTTTGAATGGTCCATCTATTGGAATTACCACTGGATGTCATTGCAATTCATTCATTCATTTGAGGGATTTATTCTCCATCTTTCCCATATGAATGCAAATTCTCTCAGTTGTCTTAATGTGTGGATGAGATGATGGTGTCAGAAGGAGGTTTATTAGATCTGTTAGGCACTGGAGAACATTTCTGGACAAGCTGGGCCTGTACATGAAAGACAGAGTTCACATGAACCAAAATGGAATTGGACTAGGATTGGAACTGGATTTAGGTTTGATGAGGCCCTAAGCTATGGAAAGTAATGGGGCCCTTTATATGTCCAGCTGTCCTTTGTCAACAACAAATTGTCACTGTTTTTTTGTGTTGAATATATACTATATGGTAATTTTTGGACCTAATAGGTATCTAAAGCCATTTGCACATAACAAAATATGTATTTTATCAAAGTAATTGTTGAACTGAATTTTGGGGGGCCCCAAGAGAGCGGGGCCCTAAGCTAGAGCTTGTTTTGCTATGGCTGCAATCCTGAACACACTTTCCTGGGAGTAAGACCCATTGAACACAATGGGGCTTACTTCTGAGTAGTCTTGGGTTGGATTGTGCTCTTATATGTAAATCCAGCACTGAATTGGACTGATGGTGCATAACATTAAAAAGGTGGAAGAACAGCTTTTAAACTGACTACACAATATATATGAAAAGTGCTGAAAGACCAGAACCAGTGGATATCCACAAAAATTGGGTGCTGGGAAAATTAGGACAGACCAAAGAAAATATTTCTTTACCCAGTGTGTAATTAGCCTGTGGAAGTCCTTGCCACAGGATGTAATGATGGTATCTGGAATATATGACTTTAAGAGCAGAGTGGACAAATTTCTCATCAAAAGTGTTTGGGGCAAATAGCTTCACAGGGAGCAATTTGGCCCAGAAAAACAGCACAGGAAGGAGGAAAAAACCCAAAACATAACAAGAGACCAAAAACATAACAAGGTGTCCTCCTGGTTCCCTTGTTCAAGTCAGGGTCCCTGCAATCTTTTTGGTTTTGAAAAACAACAGATCAGATTGTGGATCTCTAGCCAGCACTACAAGTTATGCCCTCAGTCTAACCTCAAAAATCTTAATTGCCCAAAGCAGAGCTGGTGCCAGGTTTCTGAATGCCCTTGGGCAAAGTTCTGAACTGTGCCATCTAAACCGAGTTATGAGTGATAGCAGGTTATGGGTTATCCCAGCTTCCTCCACTGCGGAATTTGGGAGGAATCTGCTCTGGTTGACCAGGACTGGGTGGACACACTAAGTTCACCTTCCTATGAGCATGGCCAGTCCTTAGCCTGAGTGTCCTCTAATACTCAGCACCCAAAATTTCCATTTCTCCTCTGCCTAAAGCCAAAAGCAGGCTGCAGTTGCCCCAGCAAAGTCTCTGTTCTTTGATCACTGCTTAGAAACAGGCTTGTAACTCCTTAAGAGAGGGTTGCCATAATTCTCTTCCACAAAACCGGGACAGGACCCCCTGTCAAACTTGACAGTATATGAATGCAATCCCTAAAAACCAGGACAGTTCTAGTTTTCATGGACATATGGCAACCCTAACTTAAGATCAATACAACTGGTGGTACAACAAGGAAGATGCAAAACATCTTGGGTATTCCTTGGGACCTAGAAATGGCAAAGATTGACTCAGATATGGTAATCTCTTTCAAAATACTCCAGACTGAACAGGGTCACAATATGAACTAGTGTGGTGGGTAGCCTGCATCATCTTGCTACTAGTTCCAGCAGCTTGAGCCTATACTGAAGAAGAACTGGAGAACAACAACACCTGCCAGGCTAGGCAGACAGAGCAAGGTTTCAGCCACCCACACTGCAAGAAGGCAGTCTTGGTGTTACTCAGGCAGGGTGAGGTGAGGAGATTACTATCTTGCTTTAGATCACATGGAGACTTGCAAAGTGCAGGGCGAGCAAGAGAGGAAATCAGTCAGACAGAGGTAGTGAAGACAGCACAGACCAAGAAACACAGCAGGAAGCCAAGGTAACCTGTGCATGGCTTTGTGCCGCTGCAGTGCGGTAGGGGTGGGTGGCTGGGGGTCTTTTGGTCTGGGGAGTTAAGGCATGCTTAGAAGGGAGTGATGGAGCTGTGGGAATTCCTATGTACCCTCTTGGGGTAGTAACTTTGGCTGATGTGGTGGAATATGGGGCAGCGATGCAAGGGAGAAAAGGCAGGATTCAAAGGGTTTTGAAGGTAGCGGAGTGCAAGATAAGAAAGGCCTTATGATGACAGCCAGTCTTTTATAGTGCCTGGCTTTGTGATATCCGAGATGCACTGTCCCAGTTCTCTGTCAGGGCCACGTCATCTGCCCTGAGAAGAAACCACAGCTATTCTGGACTCTGTGCCAGTGATGACAAGGAGGTTCCTGGCAGCTTCATTGGACAGGTGATACCTCAGACAGGAATTGCTAGAACCTCTGCCAGGTAGCACGGGTAGAAGATGCCAAGGATTTGCAGTACCCAAAATACTCTGCAGGTGGAGTAGTTTACACTAATGAGCAACCCCCACCCCAATTCCAGGATTAAGGGCATGTCAACATGTCCACTTAGCAACATGTCCACTTAGCAACATGTACTTTGATGCTGATGTTTCAGTGGGCCATTGAAACCATATCTAGATTGAGAGTTCCACTACACTGTTGCTTCTCACAGCGCTATGCATTGATCTTCACTAACCAGCTGGGGATTTCCTTGATGTGCTTGATCTACAACACAGGCTCAGCGTGGCAGAGCACAAAAGCCATTCTAAACCAAATCCTGCATACAGATCCATAAAAAAACATTTCATTCAGCAGATGTGACTCAGACAGCACAGGTTCTTGCCTGAAGAACCTGTGCCAGAGACACACCCAAAGTGCTTCCCCCATTCCCAGGAGCACACACATTTTCACTCTCTGCTGCGCCTGATTTCTTTGTAGTTATACACTTCTTGCAAACCTAGGGAGGAAACGGGGTTAACTGCCCAACAGGAAACAATCTCCACATCAAAAAGGCAGGCAAGACATGAAACATGGATACGCGGAATGTCCCCTTCCCTTCTCCTTCCCTCCGCCCTCTTTGGCACACAGAACTCTCAGAGATCCCATCTCAGGACTGAGCACCAAGCAAGCGGGT
Source organism: Cryptoblepharus egeriae (assembly GCA_030015325.1). Lineage (NCBI taxonomy): Eukaryota > Metazoa > Chordata > Lepidosauria > Squamata > Scincidae > Cryptoblepharus > Cryptoblepharus egeriae. Next base: position 112,270,528 of record JAREYC010000002.1, read on the forward strand.
TGGGCGGCATGTGCTCAATGTGCAAGGGATGCAGTAAGACAGGTTCTGTGGGGCAGGGCAAAGCTGGTTGCTCAATAGGCAAGCCCCACTATGCTCCACCTAGGAGTGGGACCACAGTCTGCAAGATTCAGAGGAGCATTGTGATTTTAAGACCAGAATGATACCTGACTCCCACTCCATGCTACAAACTTGGAAGAGCTGAGCTCGTAACTTGCAAGAACCAGCTCTGTGGTGCATGCTCTTTCATCACAGGAAATGCTCTTGTGTGTGTGTGAGAGAGAGAGAGAGAGAGAGAGACAGTAAATGCTGCCAATCTCTTTCCTGTTTCAACTTTCAAAGGCGTAAGAGCCTATTAGAACAAAACTGGCTTCTAAGATGCAGCTCATTTCAGATGGAAAACTCTGGCAGCCGTGCACCTTGAAGGGAGTAGGATGTGGCGGTGTGAAATCCATCCCAACACCTGTGTGCCACTATTCAAAGCCATAATTAGGCAGGAAAGGTCACTTTCTGGGACCTGTGGTGGAAGCAATAAGACAGCATCTTATTATATATCCCTGAGAAGGCAGGTATCTCTTTATTTCCTTGCTAGTCTGGTATTCTATAGACTCTATGTTTTCAGTCTTACTGCCAGCCATGCTTATCAGAGTATTAGGAAAAAATGACAGCAAAAGCAAAGGGGTGAAAAATCTGTAGTTTTTTTCTGTCTTGTGCTGTCCTGACTGGTCATGTGATATGATGCAGGGCTCTGGTATTGTTGCTTTTCTGCAATCATCCCTCTTAATTCTCTTGTTTGGCAGATGGAGTTGCATCACAAACCCAGGCCTGGGACGGAAGCCCCATCCTTATTGAGGTCCTACAGATGGCAAACACTTCCCCGGAATGGGGAGAAGGAGACAGAGCTGAGTCCTTGTAATGCATCAGGGGGCAGCCGGCGCAGAGGAAAGCTGCAGAAATGGAAGCGAGTGCAAAGTCAGCCAGAGAGCGAACATTCTCCATCATCAGATGCCCACCCAGACCACAAAGCCCCTGCTAAGAGATCTGTCTTCCAGAGAGCTTTTTCGACTCCTGCCAAGATGCCTAAGGGCCCAGATGGGAGCAGTAAAATGAGTCTAAGGAAGTATTTGCGCTCCATGTCCCACTGGAAGAGCCAGGAGGGTGCACACCGGCCAGAAAGGGAGTCCAAGGAGGCAAATAAAGGTAAGACAGTGAGTGACGTTGTAACGAATCAGGCTTGGTCAGTGTCTTGTACTGGACTGGATTCCTTGATTTGTGGAACTCTTTGCTACAAAATGCTGTGATGGCTGCTAGCCTGGATTCCTTTAAAAGGGGATTGGACAGATTTACGCAGGGCATGTTCATCACTGGTCACAAACCATGGTGAACATATGTAGTCTCTAAGTTTTAGAGGCAGCCTCTTTCAGAAGCCAGATGCAAGGGAGTGGTATCTTCTTGTCTTTATTGCTTCGGTCTCTGATAGGCCACTGTGAGATAAAGGAATGGGCCCTTGACCTGATCCAGGATGGCTCTTCTTATGCATTTGTGTCCTGAAAGGAGCCCATTGAGGGTGTATTGCTGGTCCAAAGTCGAGAGTGGTTCAAAAATCTTTGCTCCTTGCGGACTGTGCAGTTACCCCTTAACACATTTCTGGACCACTCAGTTGGTTTGCCAAGCTGGATGCATCCCTCAGTCTGAGGTTCTTGAGGCAGGGCCTGGTGATGGCAAAAGAATGCTGACCCTTGAAAGATAAGGAATAATCTGGTGCCAGGAGGACCCAGGAGGCAAGAGCAACCAGTTCTTTAACCTTCAAGGTTGCAATATGTTTGAAGAAATGAAGGTAGCACCAGCATCAGGGTCTCCAAACGTTTTGGCCAAAGAGCTGCAATAAATATCTGGCATATTGTCAGGGATGGGAAAAAAAATTAAATATTAAATTTCAATAATTACATAGGATGGAACTTAGATTAATTAATAAATGGCCTCCAATTTCCAGGATTTCTGCAAACATCAACATATAACACAGAAATAAAGCACACTTCAATGGATTCCAGTTTCCTCACCCCATTATCACAGCTCCAGTCATGTTGGTCAACAGGGTCAGAGGTGACCAGAAGCTGGCTTTGGGTTGGATAGAGGCTTGTTGTGAGCCCCATCTGGGCCCCAGGTTGGTGTTTGGAGTCCCCTGCACAGATGAAAGCCCAGAATGTAGCACACAGGTAGTAGGAAGATGGGACTTTAGTGCTTTGCATGATCATTTTGTCTTGCTGTTAGAGTGTATGCATGTAATTGGCACACTTTTATTCACTAGGTACAAAATTTAGATTATTTTAGCTGAGCTGGCAAAGCCCGATTCCCATCTCTCTTGCAGATGAGAGCTATGCTCTTTGTGCAAAGGTAAATTTTGCTCATTGAGCAAAAGAAAGCAGAGCATTCTCTGAATTGATTTGTAAAAGATGTGTGATATCATATCTGTGCTATCAGCGTCTTCCCTGTGATGCATGGAAAGCAGTCCTGTTTGTCTCTTCAGGAATTCTCTCCTTTCAGTTTCTGGCACCGGGACTGTAATTATGGAGAAGTGGATGGGGGAAGTGGACAGAAGAATTTTCATGGCAGGAATAGTGATGTCCTCAGCAGGAATGCTCAGGTCCTGCCAATGAAACAATTTCAAAAAAACCTAAGCCAAGAAGAAACATTAAGCAGTTGGAGGCAAACTAAGAGGTTAGGTTGTTATGTCATTCCCAAAATCTGCTTGAGAGACAGAATGTAACAGTTCATTTTACATTACTTCTGCTCATCACTGCATAAACTGTATACAACAAGGGACCAAATGTGTATACCTGTGGGCCAGGCAGAAATGGATTAAGGCTTATACCTAGGAGTAACACAATGGGGCTTACTTCTGAATAAACATGCATAGGTTAGCGCTCTAATATACCTTTTCTATTTATCTGGGAATTTTTTCAAATTACGTTTTTCAGTATGAGTACATTTGCAATCCCCTCTTAGAGTCTGGGATGAAATTATCTAAATTTGCCCATGAAATGTAGTATTTTTTCAAGAAGTGATCAGGGAAGAAAACAGTCTAAGGAAGTAATGTAGGGCTGAATTTTCTTGTTGTGAGAAAAGGCTATCACAATGTCATCACTTCGACATTTACTATTACAACACTTTTGTGAATGGTAATGATAGCCACCAAGAGGTACTCTCAAGAGGTACCAACAGCCATTCTCTTTCAGACTATAAGGGAAATGTGGTATAGTAATTGAATAGATTGATAGCTCAAGCTCGCTGTCCTCGCTGCATTTTCAGTTTACAGTATATGCAAATCTGACTGACAAGATATTTTGTTCATCTTGGAGGAAGGTTAATACCACAATCCAAAGAAGAGAGAAACAAAATCAATACATTTGGGATCCGAATTATATTGGAAGCCAATCTTAGCTGTTGGGTGAGGTATAACACAGGCCTATGCCTATACATATTTTGATTTTATAAAAATTATAGCTGTTTTGGGGCATATTTAGGGACCCGAATAAAAATAATATAGTTTTATCCAATTGGCTATTGTTTTGAGGGTACAGCATTGACACCTGATGAGTAGATTCAAGCAGATTCCTTTGTGAGGAAAGCATGGTGTCAGCTTCCTCATGACAAAGTTATTGAATCAGCATATAATGTGGCGGTGCCATTCCCCCAAAACTATAGCCAATCAGGCATAATTTGATTCCATTTTTTAAACTCAGTACCCCAAAAGTATCCTCAATTTGTTCAAACATCTCTGGCATCTAAAAAAGAGGTACCCGTTTTTATTTGAATCTAATGTGCTATCGAATCTAATGCACACCCTATACTTACAATCAAAATACCACATTTACTTGAATCTAATTAACCATCAAATCTAATGCACACTCTGATTTTGGAGACTAACCCCCAAATCCAGAGTAACTTCGGGAGCACGTAAGAGACTTTACATGCACTTGTAATTACTGCACCACCTAGTGAAAACCTATGGGAAATTCATATTTGATCCAGAGTAAGTTGTTCTTACACTGGAGCAAAGACTCCCCATAGTTACTCTGGATTTTGCCTTAAATTTGGCTAGAAATGGTGAGCATTAAATTTGAGTAAAGACAGTATTTTTGTAGGCTTGTGTAATAAATAAAACACATTAATTAGCTGTTATCCTTATTAAATTGAAATAACTGAAGGGAAACTTTAGTTTTAATGGGACACTGCTGACGTCAGTGAGGTTCCTAATGCCTAACTTGCTGGGATTGATCATTAGAATGTAATTCTCATTTTCATTCAGTTCTTGAGCGGAAATGAGAATCCATTTTTATCCTTTGCCCCACCACCATCTAATAACAATATTTAGGGATGCTTCACAATGCTAACTTGATCAGAGAATCATAAACCAGGAGACACTCTCTTGTTTTTCAAATAATTATTTCTTTTTCAGGTGTTAAGCAAGTGTTTTTGTGTTCAAATGATCAACAGAGGAGTCACTTGGCAGCTTGGCTTGCCTTCAATGAATGGCCATTTCCTCATGATCTGTATTTGTTTCACATCAGCACTTGTTCTCATGGCACAGAGTAGCCTACATGTCTTCCCACATATTCCGCTTTTGTGGAATATGTTTGCATGAGAGTCATGTGTGTTTATGTATGTGTCATAGAGCTGATGCTGTTTGCAGTGTTCTTACTAGTGGCAAGTGATGCAACCCCTCCCTTTCTTTTACTTTGCAAACCTTTCATTATAGTTTAAATTTTCCCTACAATCCAGAGTAACTACGGGTGCACATAAGAGACATTACATGCACCCATAGTTACAGCACCAACCTTGGCACCTGCACAGTGTGTCTTCTGTGCATCTTCTGGCGCTGGCCATGGTTGGTGCTTGCGCAGTGCATCTTCTGACGCCAACTGGCACCAGAAGACACACTGCGCATGCACCAACCTTGGGCGCGTGCGCAGTGCGATTTCGGTATCAGTGGTAGGCTGCGAACCGATTGTTAACTGGTTTGCCGCCCATCAATGCACTGGAACCAGTCAGCAAGCGCTCAATTCTGCATGGCCTTTTCCAGCTGCAAACTAGAAAGACCTGGTTACATTCAAGTCAGTCTTGAAAAGAAGGCTATGCATAATATACAGTGCGCTTTTCCAGTTGATTCAGTTCAAGGCATGTTTGCCTAGACAGAGTCAAAGGCATCATTTGCAGGGATATCATAAATGAGATCAAAGGCAGTTGTGGTTTTTCAGTGACTCTGCAGAAAGTCTCTAAGATGCACTTCCTTCCTTCCTGCTTATTTTCAAATCTCAAAGGAAAAATGTAATCAAGGGCAGCCCATCCATTAGACGAAGTGAGGCAGGTTGCATCAGCAGCAGATTGTAGGAGAGCAAGACAGCAATGGATCCAGGCTGTCCTTCACCCCATCTGCCACTGCCACCATCTTGCTCCAGCCTTCCACAGATGCGACTCACACTGATCTTTTATTTAGCAGGGGAAGAGTAACTGGCCCTCCACACCCCAGCAATGTCTGCTCTAGTGGCTTCTGCTGGTGTTCTTTTTGCATTTTAGATTGTGAGCCCTTTTGGGTCAGGCACCCATTAGCTATTAATTAGCTACTAATTTTTTTTCATTTTCTTGTAAACCACTTTGTGAACTTTTCAGTTGAAAAGCGGTATATAAATACTGTAGATAGATAGATAGATAGATAGATAGATAGATAGATAGATAGATAGATCGATCGATCGATCGATCCGCTGTCCATCATCTAATACAGTGATTTTCAACACTGGTGTGCCACAGTTAGTCCTCAGGTGTGCTGCGGGAATTTGGGGTTTGAAATTCATTAATAAGAAAATTTGGGGAATTTGAACAGCCTGGTATGCCTTGTCAATGGTAAAAACATCTGGTGGTGTGCCTTGACAATTTCAGTGCCCTTGTTAACGTGCCTTGAGGTGAAAAAGGTTGAAAATCACTGCTCTAATAGCTTGTAGAATCACATGACTCTTTACCTTTCTCTAGGTTCGGTTTTTTCAGAAGTGGAAGTGCAGAATTTATGGTTTATGGTTGTTTTGCTGCCCACAAAACTCCTCTGTTGACCACTTCTGAAGATCTCATCAATTCTATGCAGCAAAGTGGCACACTGCTGTTATGGCATGCTGTGTCAAATATCAGGAGACTTGCAGCAGGTGGCTCTCCATTGAGTCATTCTGCTACCTGAGATGTCTGGCCTCTGACTAATCTTGAAAGCAGTGGGAGTTCATATATGCAGTCTCTTCTTTCAGTAACTGGTTACCAGTTCCTTCCTTTCTGTCTACATGGCCCACAAGTCCCCTCTTGGCATTGGAACCAAGAGTTTTGTTTCGAAGAGTCATATTGTTGGAAGGAGGAACTTTCCACTTGTAAGGTTGTCTACTCCAACAGAGTGTCCCCTGGACCCACTGCCTCCGCTTGCTCTCACCTACCAATAATGTGAAGCTACAACACCCCAAGCACGATAATATGTCATACACTGAACATAAGATGAAACCAAAGACCATCTAGTCCAGGATCCTATCTTTTTTCTCACAGGTTCCAGTTAGTCCCTATACACTGGTTGGAGATAACTGACACCTTGCTTCCCAACATTTTGAGATGTTCATTTTTGCTATCTGCTTCCAGTTCTTTAACTGATCCATAAGCTCATTCCCCCTGTTGCTAAATTTATGGAGAGTTTTGGAAAGGGACATTTCAGAAGCTGATTTGAAGTTCAAGTATACAGATTGAAGCATCCATGATGTTTGGTTCCAGGAACATCCATGAATATCCATTTTTGCATTGTACAAAAGCAATAATTTACCATGGTCATGAGGTAAATAATGTGGGTGGCGCAAGCGGTTAAGACGCTGTGCCTGTTAACCAGCAGGCCAGGGTTCGAGACCCAGGTCGGCCCCACAAGACAGAGTGAGCTCCTGTCCCAAGCCCAGCTCTGCGACGCCAGCTGGAACCAATCGTATCGGCTCTGCCTTTCCATTGGAGTAATTCAGTGGCGTGGAGAGGGGGGATTTGCTGCTTGGGTAACAGCCAATCCTCCACAACAATCCAACCCAGGCTTTCGTGCTTTGCATGCAGCGTATGCAGCACCGAGCACGATACCATAGTCTTTCAAGACTGACAGAGGCCTGCTTAATGCTGTTAGTTACGTTATACCTATACTCTATTTGATTACCTCTAATGGAACTTGCATGTTGAGATTTTCTGAGAACTCTGAAGGGTTGGTGTGCCAGGAACCCTTTGCAGAAACCAAGCTGATTCTTTCTCATTTAGGCTTGTTCTTCAATATGCTGAATAATAAATAACATTTCCGCCAATGTATCGGAACAGACATTAACTGCCCAATCCTATCTCTGTGGAATGATAAGTAGTAAATATTTTTTCTTATTTCTCCCAGACCCAGTGGTAGCTAATGATCATGTAGCCCGGTGCAAAGCTCAAATTGTAGCCCCAGAAGTGATGTCACAACTGGAAGTGACATCATCTCTGTGTATTCTTTACAAGAAAATTGGGGAAAAACACCACCATTTGCTCTGCTAGTGGCATAGCTAAAGGACCTATTTGCTGTCTGGAATTGAATAACATTTTGTTCTTCCTCACCCTGCATTAAAAAATATCACATTTAATTAAGTAAAAAAATGAAAATTGTGTCCCTTATTGTTTAGGAAAACTGTGCTGGGGCAAAGAGGAATGGTTATTCTTTTCCTGCTATATAGAGGAGGAGCATCACTTACAATTGCCTAGATACCTAGTTAAGTAACTGGACTATAATATTTGTGCGGTATATACTATATGTACTGAGAGCTGATTCGTATTAACACTATATTAGGGCTAAATCCATAGCAGTTACGGGTCCACGCAGTTACGTCACCCTCTAGTATTATCTTATGGAAAGTCATCTAACTGCTCTGGCGCAAGGGGCTTAATTTCACTTTAGGGTATAGGCCTTAGTTTCATACAGTATCAGAATTACATTTCATTGGCTCTCAGAGCCATCAGTAACATGGAAAAGTTGAGATAAGAAAAGGCTTTTTTGTTTTCATTTTCTGGTTAATTGGCCATAACTTTTGATATAATAAAGATATTCCAATGCAGTTTGATTCATTGCATTCTGCATAAAATTACCTTTCCAACGATATATAACATGATGGTATGTATTATCATTCATACATACCCCATTTTTCACAATTTTAGTCATTAGTGTCAAGCTCAGCTTATAGCCCCCCCCCCCAAAGCTTGTAGCCCGGTGCAACTGCACCCCCTGCACTTCCCTAGCTACACTACTGCCCAGACCAACTGATTCTTCCCCATCCCAGCATCCTATCATACAGTGTTACATGCAATGGACGGAGAGAGATAAGGTTGGGTGGTTAGTGTCGGATTTTTGATTCATTTCCATGACTCTCCCCAACTACACCCAGTCGCTCTAAGGCAGAATTATGCAAAGTTTGTTTGGGATAAATTGGCAAATAATTACCATCCACTATTCAAGGAAGAGGGTGGGGTGGGTTGGACTGCTAGAAGGTGTGGGAATGGATTTCAAAGTCTCTCCCATTATGGTTTGTATATCAGAAGACAGATTGCTCTGCATTAAGCTTAGCCCCACTGCCCATGATAAATTTCATCCTTAGATGCACATGTCTATACAAGAGTAAGCAGGATCCACTTTAGGGGCAGAAGAAGTATGACGGGAAGTCACCCCCACCTTTCCCTCTGATTTCTTGGTTGGGTGGCTGCTGTTAATGGTATGGAGAGTGGAAATAACAATTCCAACTGAAAGGAAAAGGGCTTGAGCCAAATGAGGAAATCAAGGTGCTGGTCCTTCAGCCCAGCTTCCAGTGCCATAGCCCACCAAATGTGTCTTTGGCATCATTACCATTATTTTGCTGGGGTGACCCAGTCAAGCAAAGTCATAGGCTGTACTATTCTCTTCATTGGCCAACGCATATCTACTGAAGTAGTACATAATAATGATGTATCCCCAAGAGAGAGGGTTACCAACTTTCCAAGACTGGAGTCTCCTAGAATCAGCATCCATCTCCAGTTGACTTCTGAAAGCAATCAAGGAAAGTTCAGTAGGGCTTCCATGGTTTAATGGCCGTGGATTGATGGGAGGGGCACAGCTATTTCACCTATTTGCTTCCACTGCTATGCCTCCACTACTATGCCTTTTCTACCACCTCTATAGATCAACAAAGGAAGAGGGAAACAGAGAAGAATTGGAAATGAGTTGGGAAATTCAGAGTTACAATATTGGAGAGTGAGGGGGTCAGAGGTTGGTGCCTCATGTGGTAATAGGGGCAGCATATTGCATGTTTCCTAAGGCGATAAGTGAATTTGAGACAGACCTTCCATTGGGGCACTATAAGCAAGGCTTGAGAAAGATCTCCACTGAGCCATCACAAAGAAACATTTCATAACTGAATCATCATGTCACCATCATGTCATCATGTCACCTCTTAACTTATTCCTGTGGCTTTTATGGAACAAGCAAGTGGTTATCAAAAGCGCAGCACACATTTATACCCTCTATACCCTGTTTAATTTATACCCTCTAAACCCTGTTTATACTCTACTAAATAACTCTGTTTAATGTTCTCCACCCTGTGGGACACTGTTATGAGAAAGGGATGAGTGCTTTTCAAAGACAGGGAGTGATATATCCACTGTTTGGACATCCAGGATGTGGAACAGAGACCATAGAAGGGGAAGTAAGACGCAGGGAACAGGGCCCAGTGTAGAAGAAAAAAATCACAGTGATAGGCTGTGATACATAGTAGAAAGGCAAAAGTACATCATGTTCAGACGCACTTTCTCCTTGATCCTTACATCAGAGGTCCTGCACCTGAATCTTTGTGTGTTCCTGGAATTTCTATAAATATCTGCCCCCCATAAAATATATTTTTCTTTTTTAGGTGATGAATCTCCTCCCCAGTTGACTCAACTGGGTTCATCAATTGCTAATGATGCCACTCTTTGGGATGTGACCACAGTGTCACTGCTGGATCGACAAATAATGATTTTGGACAGAGATGAAGAGGTGAGGCTGTCTTTGTACAATAGGAGTGGGAGCAGTGGTGGTCATCTGGTATGCCACTTCAGGTTCATTATTCAGGATGTGGTTTGCTTCAGTGGTGGCATTCAAATAAATTAACAACAGGTTCTCTGTCCCATTAATAACCAGTTCTCAGAACCAGACGCTCATTAGCAAAGGGTTCTAAAGAACCTGTGAGAACCACCTGAAGCCCATCACAGGTTTGCTGCCTGGGAAGTACTAGAATTTGGCCTTTGGGACCTAAGCTCCACAGTCCCGACATTATCAGCTTCTTAAGATGTCAGGATTTTCAATGTAGCTGAATAGCTTTCTTGCCCTTCCTCCCTCTCTGACATGATCCAAGAACAGGGGGACCATATGTCAGAACTCAAAAAAGGACCTCTAAAATGTAAGACATTTTTCTTGGATGTCCTACATTTTAGAAGTCCTTGTCCTTTTTTGAGTTCTGACATATGATCCCCCTGTTCTTGGATCATGTCAAAGAGGGAGGAAGGGCAAGAAAGCTATTCAGCAGCTATATTGAGATAGATAGATAGATAGATAGATAGATAGATAGATAGATAGATAGATAGATAGATAGATAGATAGATAGATAGATAGATATAGCTTAGAGAGAGAGAGAGAGAGAGAGAGAGAGAGAGAGAGAGAGAGAGTGAGAACAAGAACGAACCGGTTATATATAAATATATATAGAGAGAGCTTATATAAATATATATAGACATATATAGCTTTATATTTCTTGTTCATGTGGCTAATTTAAACACTGTATTACTTATTAGTTAATTTAAAACTATTGCATATATTTTATTAATCTGGGCTGCAATCCTAAAGACACTTTCCTAGGAGTAAGACCCATTGAACACAATGGAGCTTATTTTTGAGTAGACATGGTTAGGATTGTGCTCCTAATCTAATTATCTATTACATTATAATTTATTAAACTAGGCTGCAGGCTGTGTGTGATATTCTGTTTGCTCTTTTAGGGTCTGCTCCAGGGACGGAAAAGAACCAACAGTTCTGTTTCAGAGTCAAGTTCACTGTATCGACCAGGTAGCCTGAGAGACTGTGGTAAGCGTTGAGAAGTTGCTGTGTGTCATGTGTGCGCATGTACAAACACACACACTCAGTGCACCTGTGTGCAGTGACATGGTTTAATGGTGTTAACATGGTGACATGGTTAACACGGTGACGCGGTTTCAATTTTTTGAATGTATTAACATGTGTATGTCCTCTGTTGTGTACTTGCATTGCTTATATGAGTCAAGTTTAAGATCTAGTTCATCAGGACTGCTTTTGTTACAGCTTCCAATTATGAAGTGGTGGGAATCCATCAGATAGAGACACTGAAAACACTAGTAGGGTCAAAGCCAAGGTATCTTAAGAGCCCAATTTATGCCACACTCAGAGATAAAATATCTGATTGTGATCAGATAGCTTTAGGAGGCAGGAAGGGGTGCATGAAATACCTCTCTTGCCTCTCTGCTTCACATCTCTTGGATCTTATGAATGCATGTTGGAGGCGGTTTGGTGGGGAGCTGAAGACAAAAGAGCAGCCAGGAGGAAAGATTAGAATCACAGAGTTGGAAGGACCCCAGTGGATCATCTAGTCCAATCCCCTGTCTGTAGCAGGAAATCCTTGTCTTGTGGGGACCCGGGTCTCGAACCCTGACCTGCTGGTTAACAGGCACAGTATCTTAACCACTTGTGCCACCAGAGATTGCTAGATTTGTGTGAAAGCTGAGGCCATGGAAGGTGCATAGTTTTGATGTGTATGCATGATTTCTTAATTCCTGAAAAACAAATGTGCCTTTTGCCATGTAAAGTCACTGAACTCTTCAGTTCCTAATTACATGGAGATAGACTGCAGTGATTCAAAGCTTTTAATGTATTACTTAGTTATTCATTTGACAGTTTCAAATAAGACTCTCATTGTTCCTAATAAGAACAAAGAAAAGTCACTTTGCACATACTCAGGCACCATTCTGCTGGTTTTTACATAATTTAAAGTTCCACTGTTCAATTTAAAGTATCATTGTTCCATAATTTAAAGTATCACTGTTCCAAATGGCTCTGTAGGTGAGGGGAAGAGGCTACTTATTTTGGTATTCAGATGCCTTCAGGTGAAAAGCATTTTCCCCTTCAGGAACTGGGCTGAAGTGGCTCAGTGGTTAGAGACACTATGAGCACAATCCTAACCATGTCTACTCAAAAGTAAGCCCCATTGGGTTCAATAGTACTTACTCCCAGGAAAGTGTCTTTAGGATTGCAGCCTAAATCTGTCAACCTGAATGTTGGCATTTGAGATCCAAGTACCATATGATGGAGTGAGCTCCTGTAACTTGCCCAGCTTATGCCAACCTAACAGTTTGAAAGCATGTAAATGCAGGTAGATAAATAGGTACCATATTAGTGAGACCTATTGCATCTAGTGTACCTTTGCATTTAGTCCTGCTGACCACGTGACCATGATGATGTCTTCAAACAATGTAAGAGGAATGAGCCCTGCTCTTAACGTTGGTTATGACTAGCAGGGCACCCTGTGAGGGATACCTTTACCTTTTACCTCTAGGAATGCCAGTGATTCAGAGGTTAGTATGGATTAGTTTAGTGTTAGTGTCAGTGATGGGCTTCAAAGAAATTAAGAACCGGTTCTCTGTCCATCTGACAGTCACTTTTAAATGGCTATTTTTAAACTTTATATGTACTATCTCTTGTTAAGAACCGGTTCTATAGTGTAGGTGCGAACCTGCTGCTGCCCACCACTGGTTAGTGTGGATAGGATTGCGTGATTAGTGCGAATAGGCTTGCTGCCCTACGCACAATCTTTTCCATGTCTACTTAGATGTTGTTTTTGATGGTACTTACTCCCAGGAAACTGTCCTTAGGATTGCAGCCTTCACCTAATTTTCTGATAGAACTGTGGAACCAGCATACAAAATGTAAGGGACTTTTCTACATTACTTCCAATTTATCAATATAAAAATACCCCCGGGGACCGTCTCTCCTCACTTGAGCCTCATATGGGCCATGCTTCAGTTGCCTTCACTGTGGGAAACTAGAATGACCTGTGCCTTAGTGACAGAACTTTCCATGCAATCACCTGGAGTCTGTTTGGAATAAATGCTCAGGTTTTATGATAGTACTTTCCTCCTTGATTTTATAAAGCAGCGTTTCTCAAAGTTGGGGTCGGGACCCCTTTGGGGGTCACCTAGAGCTTTCCTGGGGGTCGCCTAAAGACCCTTAGTGCAGGGGGCCAGGTCAGGCTTGCTAGACCTCCGGCTGTAGCTGTGCGTGCACTGGGGCTGACTGACAGCCTCAGGGCCCAATCCTGCGCATGCCTACTCTGAAATAAATCCCATTATAGTCATGGTGCCTTTACTCCCATGTAAATGTGGATAGGATTGCAGCCTCAGAGCCCAATCTTGCGCATACCTACTCTGAAACAAATCCCATTGTGTTCAATGTGTGCATAGAACACACATTGACTTGTAACAATGAAAATACATCCTGCATATTACAATTCATAACAGTAGCAAAATTACAGTTATAAAGTAGCAATGAAAATATTTTTATGGTTGGGGGTCCCCACAACATGAGGAACTTATAAAGGGGTCACGGCGTTAGGAAGATTGAGAACCACTGTTATAAAGAGTGCATGACCCTGTGATTCCACAGGGCCTATCTGTAGGCGGTTTATCTTTGCATATTTTATTGGATGACAGGTTTCAATACGCAGCTGCTGTTTGAGATGGAGTTTTTAGATTACTTGTATTGTTGTGTAAATGTATTTTGATTTTTTTGTGTTGTAATACACTTTGAGCTCAGGGAAGGTAGGAGAAACAAAGAGGCAAATTTTAATTTGATTTACCGGTAATTGTTTTTATTATATTTCTACTTATATGTTGTTCACTGCTTTGTCCCCTTTGATGTGGGAGAAAAGTAGGACACAAATACTATAAACAAACAAACAAACAAATAAATAAATAAATAAATAGTGAGTCTATAAAGTAGGCAAATGATATGGTGTTCCTCCTTTGCAGGCATGCAGTGTGCATTAGACAGATAAGATCTTGCTCAGGGATTTCTAGTGACAGTAGTTCCCATGGCTGTGTGCCAAGCCACGTGATAAATTAGTCACATGGTGTGGTTCTAGATTCCTGGGTTTAGCAATATATATATGTAGTGGGTTGCAGTGCTGGGAGAATCTGGATCAAGACTGTGACAAAGTGTGAGTGAGGAGACTTTAAGGTTTTCTGCAGCTCCGCTTCCATCCAGTAATTTTCAGGGCACAATCCTAACCAATTTAGGTCAGCACAAGTCACCCATTTCCCCATTCCCATGTTGATGTGGGAAGGCCCGTACATATCTGTGTGCTGAAGTCACTACCCACCCTATGAAGTGGGCAGAAATGCATTATGTCACTTTTGCGACACCCCCAGGCCAACACGGAACTTGTGCTGGCCTAACCAGCGGTTAGGACTGCACATTCCTCCAACTCCATGGGAGTTTCCAGACTGGGACTATGATAGGGACAAAGGATTCAAGCCCTTTCTTCTCATACAGTTAAGACACTTTCCTGGGAGTAAGACCCATTGAACACAATGGGGCTTAATTTGAATAGAAAAGGTTAGGATTGTGCTCTAAGTCTAGTTCCAATAGGAGTCCTCTCTCACAGCTGCTGTATATGTTACCTCATACTTTACCATGCTTTACCATCATGTGTATTTTGGCTCCTTGATGAGTTGTTGGGCTTTTGCCTGCTGACTTATCACACCCACATACCACAAATATGGCCACTGACGCAGCTTTTCTTTAGCTTTACTCTGACCCTCAAAAGTTGGCATTCCTAAGACCATGTGAGACATGTGATGAGGCATGGTGTGACATATAGACTCATCCTCAAAGTACTGGATTTTAAGTAGCTTCCAGGTTGCACTGGTAAGTTGTAAATTAGGCCCATCAGTGAAATCCTTACTGAGATGAAAGAGGTGAAGAGGACTCTGGGCAGTATTCCCTGGCACTTGAACAGGAGAGTTGTGGCAATGTATGACATATGTTTCTTTAAATGTCTCAGAGCAGTGAATATTTGAGAATATCCATTTCAACTCCAACCACTCACCTAAGTCAGGGTTGGGCAAGCAAAGGGCTTCAATCAAAGACAAGGCAAAAATAAAAGATATGGGCTAGTGGAATGGTTCTCAATGTGGAGGTCAAGACCCTCTTGGGAAGGAATCACAACTTCATTTCAGTGGGTCACAAAAAACAGGGTGCCACCATCTTGGAATGAAGCAGTCACGCAGCAACCCATACTTTTTTGGGAGTAAGTCTTGTTGAACACAATGGAACTTACTTCGGAGTAGGCATGGAGGAGCTCTGGCACCACAGTTATGCCACTTCCTTGATGGCAGCACTTCCAGCGGGTTCTGGACAGATAGTCATTCCAGAAGTGGGTCCCAGGCTGAAATACACAAGAACCACTGGACTAGTCAGTGTCGGTACAACAGTACTTTGTTCCATATGGACTTTGGCAACTAAGGCTGTCCACTTTGTTCCCACAGAAATATCTGTTGATAGACGAAGCCTCCTCGATGCACAGGCCTCTGAGAAAAAGCCCTTCCAGGAGTCTGCCACTGGGACACAACTCAGCAACGTTAAGGTATGAAGATCCCTCTGTCTGTGGCAGATTCAGGGACCTGAGGGTGGTATTTAAAGAGGTTGAGGGAAGGAAATTCTCTTTTTGCATGTGGACATTGAGAGCCTACATGATTTAGGCTGAGTGTGTGGGGCTGGCCCATGGGTGCCTTGAGGATTCCCTCTTGGGAAGAGTGCCTTGCTATGAAGAGGTTGCCCCAGGCCAGGGCAGCATGCTGGAGAATTTCACTATAGTTTATTCTGCCCTTCTCTACAGGGTTTGCTGTGGAGACGTCTCAGGGAACGGAAAGGACGGATGCATGCCAAGTCGGATTCCTCAGTCACACTCCCTGTCAATGGTGACAGGTAGGCCCCAAAACTCTACACCTGGGTTTCTCAAGCACTTTGCAAGGGGACACTGCAGGGCCTTGGCGGCTGCCTGACCAGTCAACAAGAGGTCTCTACTACTCTTTCTCTCAGCAGGGGACTGAAGGCGCCATCTGCTGCCTGAGCAAGAACAAGCAGCATGGTGCCTTCTTGTCATTAAATTAATTATATGTAAGAAATTATAGGTAACCATTTTAAATTTACTAATAAGTAACAAATGCTGCAAGCACATGGATTCAACAAATTTGGCACCAAACAAAGAGTAGACATGGTAAGGAACGCAGCCATAGTGTTTAAATTAACCTAATAAAGCAATATAGAGGCATGTTCTTAGCTATTATTTTGTCATGTCCTACATTTTTCTTGGGTGTCTTGTAATCTTTTTTTGTTGTAACATATAGGCACCCTGTCCTTTTACATGATACTTCCTGTCACAGAGTTCTTGAGATGGGAGATATTAGGGAATGGATGGGGACCTGAGGATCCAGGTTTAGGTTCCCAGTGGCCATGAGCTTCCTATCACATTGTGGTCACTGAATAAAGACATTCTCCTGCACGTAGCTGCAGCAGATGCAACAGGAACCAAATCCGTACACTGCTCATGTAATCCAAGAACTTTTAAAAAATATGACATTTCTGGTACTTATGTTATAGGATGATTCAAAACTGTACATCACAGTGATTTTTAGCAGTATTGTTGGCAGCATAAATGACATACCTCAAACAGCCAATGATGATTGTCCACAGCAACATTCAAATTCTATCCACTAGCAATGAAATAGTACATTCCACCAGCATAGGCCAACATAAATAAGTACCAGTATGTCTGCCAGGAGTTATCTAGAAAAATCTCTTAAGAACACTCACTCTGGAGAAATAAACTATAGGTATCCAACAGGGATGGGTATCCCTGTTGTAAAATGGAGATATCAAACTCATTTCATACAGAGGGCTGAATAGCACTCAAGGGGCATGTTGAGTGCTGGAAATTATGTTAGGAAGCAGTAAGGGACTTCTCTGTTTTCCAGACATCTCTCTCTCTCTCTCTCTCTCTCTCTCTCTCTCTCTCTCTCTCTCTGGGTCTCTCTCCATTAGCCTCTCCTTTAATGCTTCTATCTGTGGTGGCCACCATCTTTAATCTCCCAAGATTCATGAGCTTCCTCAAGATCTGTGGTTCCAAATTCTTATAAAACATTAGAATAGCATGGAGGCCTCCAGACTTTGGTCTTCAGTTTCTGCAAAAAGAGCTTCTGCAAAAAAAAAGCTTCTACATCCAGCTCCTGTAGAGTTTCCATGGGCTGGATTTGGCCCGCATGCCTTGTTTTGACACCTCTTACAGAATTAAGGGTGCAATCCTAACTCAGGCCAGCACTCATTTGCCTTCCCATTTGCCTTCCCATTCCCATGGTAATGTAGGGAGACAAGCGCATGTCTGTGCCTAACCCTCCCCTAGGAGTGGCATAGAAGTGTCTTATATGGCACTTCTGTGACACCCCCATGTCAGCACAGGACTTATGCTGTGGCTTAGGCCAGCCTAAATGGAGGTTGGGATTGCAGCCTATGAGTCCAATCCCATACTCTGTCAGCCTACACAGTCCAGCAGTGCCAATGTAGCACATGCTGCATGGTATTTGGGAGAGGGAAACCAGCTCCTTCTCCAAAATCTGGGGAGAAGGAGGAAAGTGAAAATCTGTTTTACTCACTTCCTTTAGACAGTCTGGACTCCAGTGGGTCTCCCTGCACCTATGCCAGCCTTTTTTAGCTGGCATATGTCAAAGGAGACTCGAGGGTGTGCATATCCAGGCCAGGAAGGAGGTTAGAATCTTGGTATGCACAATTGCCACCAAGATCCTTCCCCATCTGCCATCAAACCACCCCTGGCTTGGCATATTCTCTGTCCCGAACTTCCCATGATTTTCCTTCATTTTGTCCCCTTATTGAATAACCAGTGGCAGCGCAGGACGGAGAAGGTTCAGCTGGCCATGGTCACCCGTTCATGGTCTCCAGCTGTTTGCCTTGGAGGCCACAGCCTGGAGAACAACACAGCTGCTTTTGTGCCTTTTTTACACGACTTAAGCTTGAACAGGATGGGCTGCACATCATTTAATAAAAGAAACATTTCTTGAGGTCCACATCAACATTTCCACACTATCTCCATCCTTCTGTCATTTCCTGCAGGGACACCCCTCCTGGCCCTGCTCTCCTTCTGGACTTGGGCAATGAGAAGGATGTCTTGATCCGTCCACTTCACAGTAGCCTTTTGGGAGAGCAGTTCTGCTTCGAGGTAAGGGTTTCTGGTGAGGGAATTCTTTCAAAGAAGAGGTTCTGGGGCTCAGATTTGCCTGGAAACTATGCCTCAGATCGGTGGGAGCCATGTCAGTGGACATTGAATAGTTACAATAATGTCTGCATACTCAAAACAACTATTCCTTCTCAAGTTAAGATGTGGGGAATTCATTTCCCAGACCAAGCAAGTTGTCCTCAGGCTGAAGATCAGTCCTCTGCTGTTCTTCTGTCCATAAAGCTGTCCTGCATACCTGGGGAGTGAGACTATGAGAAGTTCCTGTTGGACCTGTATGGTTAGAATCTGTACCTACTGAAGATGCAGAGGACTTTTGGGTGATCCTCCTGAACTCCCTCCTGAACAAGGGGTAGCCAGATAAGCATATATCCCAGGCTAAGGCTAAACCCTCTTACTGTCACTGGGATCCAGAGATGAGCTCTGGATCTGGATTAAGCTCTGCCTCCTCTTTCTCACTCTGTCCCCCTTTAGCTAAGATGACAGTTGTGGAGAGAGGAGAAAGGCTCTGCCTCTCAAAAACAGCAGAGAATAGGCTGTCCTAAAACAGTTCTCCCTTCTTCCAGGTGCTGAGCAGTGGGGGGCGCTGCTGCTTCAGTTGTTCATCTTCAGCAGAGAGGACTCGCTGGATGGAGGACTTGCGCCGAGCAGTTCAACCTAATAAGGTACAGGCAGCACTTCCTTGTTGAGTACCTTGTAACAAATGCAAGCTCTATTCACCCCTATTCCTCTACCGTCTCCTTATTATGTGTTACTCTGCCACCCAAGCACTCATGCCTTCTCCTTCTGTTCCTGCTTCAAGTCTTGCTGCCCATCCTAATTAGGGTTGCCATAATTCTCTTCCACAAAACTGGAACAGGACCCCCTTCCAACTTGCCACTATGTGAATGCAATCTCCAAGAACTGGGACTGTACCTGTTTTCCAGGATATATGGTAACCTTCATGTTCTAATCCTTCATGTTCTCTTCATTTTACCATTTAACTGGCCACTTTTCTTGTGTCTACTTTTACTGGCATCCTTAGTCTTGACCCAATAGTTTAGTCCATAATCCAATAGCTTTCTAAGGCTGCAATCCTATGTTCACATACCTGGGAGCACATTCCATGGAAGTTAATGAGACGTATGACTGAGTAGATGTATCGGAATACATAAATATGCTTATAGGATTGTACTATAAAAAAGAAGCTCAGGGCTTCCTTTGGTCTTCGCTTGAGTATGATCTCCTGTCCCTTTTTATTCTCACTTGGTTTTGAGTCCTACACTTCTCGTATATACCCCATCTTGTAACCCTCTCTTTTTGTGACTTTCCCAGGACAATTGTGAACGGATGGAACGGACACTGAGTCTTTGGGTGTATGAAGCCAGGGATCTGCCTCCTAAGAAGCGCTATTTCTGCAAGTTACTTCTGGATGGGACCTTGTATGCTCGTACGACTACTAAGCAAGCCAGTCCCACAGGAACAATCTTCTGGGGTGAACACTTTGACTTGAAGACTCTGCCACCTGCTGTGGATTTGCAAGTCTGTTTGGTGCAGGAGGAGGAGGGGCAGCGCCAGAAGGACAACACCATTGCCAACACTTCAATTCCCCTAAAGGATCTGGGTGCTGTGCGTCAGCCACTGGAAAAGTGGTACCCTCTTGGCAGGGACAAGCACAGCATGCCCACCCTCCGGCTACGAGGACGATACTGTGACATCCGTGTGCTACCCATTGTGCAATACAAGGAGTTTGCTGAGTATTTGACCTTTCACTATCAGGAGCTTTGTGCTGGATTGGAGCACAACCTCAATGCTAGGGACAAGGAAGAACTCACAGGCGTCTTGGTGCGTGTGTTGCAGAGCACCGGCAAAGCCAAGGTATCCTCTTGTTTACAAATGTTCAGGTTGAGATGGAAGACCTGATACAACCACCAGTGGAGTCAATATGAGTCTTCTAGATGGGAACATGAGTCTGGAGGTTGCATCTGTCACCACTTCCCATAGACCACCAAATTTTGACTCTTCTGAACTTCTTTCACCTGCATCCAACCCTGTCAGTTCCTTTGTTGCAGCACTGGGGAAGAGACTTCTAGGAAAGCTCAAAGTCTGATTGATTTGGGGGTTTCCAGTTCTAGATTTATTGGTGCCAACCTTTGCATTATTTCATTTCTAGTGGGGTTGCATTTTCCTTTTGGCCCCTATGGTGACACAGAAACTATACCCATTGATTAAATAACCCTGCCCCATGCACTCCTCTTTGCTGTTGCACTTTCCCAAATTCACAGTATATTTACAGAATATACCTCAACTTGTATCACCCAACTGGGGCCCTGAATCAGAAGCAGGGGATAGGAGAAGGAATCACTGGTCCAGAGAAGGCTCGTTCCCACTAATCCTTTCTCCTCTGGCATTGTAGGCCTTTCTCATTGACTTGGGTGTGGCAGAGTTGGATCGTTTTGACGAGCGAGAAGCTCTCATCTTCCGTGAAAACACACTGGCCACCAAGGCCATCGATGAATACATGAAGTTGGTGGGAGGCCCATATCTGCTAGCCACACTGAGTAAGTTGTGTGACAAGCTGGTTGACAATGGGTGAGCCGGAAGGAACTGTAGTTAGGATTTTCTGTCCCTGCCTGGAAGTTGCTTGGTTGGAATTGGAGCAAAATATAGGAGATTCTTAGAGGCCCATTACATAGTCTGATCTGGGAACCAAATAGCCAAACAATGCTCAGGTCAGGCTGTAATGTAATGTAATAATGTAATGTAAAGATTGGATCTAAAGCCATCCCATTATCTTCATGAGTCTGGCTGTCCCTGAAGTCTTGTGGCTGTCTTGCAGGTGATGTTATAGCACAACACTATGCTTTGGCAAACAGCTGTGAAGTGGACCCCAGCAAGTGTGCGCCAAGTGACTTGGCTGACAACCGCAGCAACCTGCAACAGATCTGTGAGGAGGTCTTCCTGAGGATCGCTAGGTCTAACCAGTAAGTGCTTGAAAGAGAACAAGAACAGTTCCTACTGGGCCTGTGTAATGGGAAACTGAGCTGTTATGAGTAGGTTCCTTTGTGCAGGGAGAGCTGTACTAACCAGTAGGGAATTGTTTTTCCACCATACTCAGGCAGCCACGAGACCAAGCTAGTAGCCTTGCTTGGGTCTTTTAATTCACTTTTGCCTGGGCCAGCAATGCCTACCCTCATCCAACTTCTATAGGGATCTTATGGGGAGGGCGGCTAGTCCCTTCAGGGTCAGGGTGACCATACAGAAAGGAGGACAGTCTTTACCTTTAACCATTGCACAGAAGAGGGAATTGAAGCAGGTGTAGCTCATCATAGGTTTAAAAAGCAGCACCTGCCTAAATTCCCTCTTTTATGCAATGGTTAAAAGAACCAATGGTTAAAGGAATTCTATCCTCCATTCTATATGATCGCCCTGCTCAGGAAGATCCCAGGCCTTTCCCTGAAAGTTCAGCTTTCATTAAAGTAAATACAAAGAACAAAAATTAGGAACTGAAAGCATGCAAAGTACTCTACCTGGTTGTTCTGGCTTTTTGACCAATGAATTAAAAGACATTGGAATAAAGTATCATTGAGTGATATTAAAGTGTTAAAAAAAAGCAGGCCTCCATCAGTCTTGAAAGACTATGGTATCGTGCTCAGCGCTGCATATGCTGCATGCGAAGCACAAAAGCCTGGGTTGGATTATTATGGAGGATAGGCTATTAACCACTTAACCGGTTAACAGGGTCCTAACCCACAGCCACAGCAATGTATTAAAGTGTACGTTATTAATATTTGGTATAATTCAAAAACATGAGGCTATCTGTATGCTTTGGCTCTTCTGAGTTGATTTCCACCCAGCATAGCTCTGACCCTACAATCCAGAGTAACCACAGGAAGACATAAGAGGCACTAACTCTGGATTGCTCTGTGCATTTCCGATAGGTTTCCCATAGGTGGCACTGTAACTACATTGGTGTAAAAGCTCCTGTAGTTACTCTGGATTGTACCCTTAGGCTCTCTTAACACAAAATGTCCAACTCTGGGTGTTTTCTCAGCCTCTTCCATTCTTTCTCTCTGCAGCTCCTTTCCTTCTGAGCTTAGTGAGGTCTTCACTGCCTGGCAAGAGGCGTGCCACTTGCGGGGCAAGGCAAGTATTGGTCAGCGACTCATCTCTGCGTCCCTCTTCTTACGCTTCTTGTGTCCAGCCATCATGTCGCCTAGCCTCTTTGGCCTCACTCAGGAGTATCCAGATGATGCCACCTCCCGCACCCTTACCCTGGTGGCCAAGGTGATCCAGAATCTGGCAAACTTTACCACGTAGGTACCTGCATGTCTGTCTGTGCTGAGAAAGAGTGATTTGGTATCAGGCCTGGAAGTCACTGGTGGGTGGGGAGGGGGAATGTCCACACTGGTCTCAAGGAAATGTCAGAGATTGGTAACCGGGATGTTGGCACCTGTTTGTTTCTGTGCACATGACACACAGATATGAAAAATAAAGGTTTTTAATTACTTTGATAAAAAGACATCAGAACTTTTCACAGTAACATCTGGAGTAAGGCAGGGATGTGTATTATCATCATTGTTATTTATCACATATTTAGACAGCATATGCAAGAGAGCCAAGCCCAAGAATGGAAACATTAACAAATTGCTCTTTGCGGATGATCAAGTTTTAATAGCAGATACAGCTAAGGAACTTCAGCAGCACCTTCAGTCCATGAATCAAGAATTTAAGATCAAAAATATGAGAATCAATACAGAAAAGACTGAAGTGATGGCAACTGGAAGAGAAAAACATCCCCTTAACAACACAATAGGGGAAACAAGGATAAAACAATTGTCAGACTTTAAATATCTGGGAACAACATTTGCTAAAGATGGTAGAATGGATGCAGAGATCAATGTTTGGTGTAGTAAGACAAATGAAGTGCTGGGACAGTTAGCTCCACTGCTACATCATAAGGCAATACCAATCAGTAGAAAGAAGCATCTCTTACAAAGCATATTCATTCCCACTTTATGTTATCAGTGCCAAACATACTGCACAATCCAGAGTAACTAGAGGAGCCCTTATGTCGATGTAAGAAAAATTTACTCTGGATTGCTCTATGAATTTCCCATAGGTTTCCACTAGGTGCCGGTTTCCACTAGGTGGTTTCCACTAGGTGGTGGTTTCCTCTTAAATGTCTCTTAAGAGCTCTCGTAGTTACTCTGGATTGTGCACTTACAACAAAACGTAAGAGGAAGTTAGTAACAACAGAACTGAGATGTCTGAGGAAGGTAACAAGAAGGGATAAAATCAGGAATGAAATAATAAGGGAGAGAATTGGAACAGAACCAATTCTGCATTATGTATAAAGGCAGCAAATAAAGTGGTTTACACACTTGGAGAGAATGTCTCAGGAAGCCATGCCATACAAAGCTTATGTCAAGAGAGAAGAAGGACAAAGAGTGAAAGGTAGACCCAGAGTATGATGGAGAGATAATATCAAGGACATACTGCTACAACTTCAGATTAAATTGAAAGAGGCCACTAGAAATACAAGATCCAATACTTTATATCTCCCTCGACACCCAAAGTGATAAAAGGGGAAGTGAAGAAGATAAAAAGACATTTTGAGTCAGAAAATCTCAAGAATAAATAAGAATAAACACAGTGTGCTCTCCTTATCCATGAATTCAGCACCAGCAGAGCTGAGCATCTGCAGATACAAGCTGCAACTCAGAGGGCTTTCTAAACACAACCAGAAGCCACTTCCAATCACATTTATGCCCCAGTCCATGGACCTTCTCTTACCTCAGAACACCTCCTGGACTCAACTGAAAGTTTAGTCACTTCAGACTTCAGACTCCTGGACTCACTTCAGACTTGCAGTGGAAGTGGCTTCTGGTATTGCCCAGGAAGCCTTCTAAAGAAACTGTGTGCAAACTCTGGAGGGCACGGCACAGCCACTAGCTGAGTTCTTAAGGTGTGGTGACCCTAGCCCTCCATGCAGATTTTATTATCAGTAGATTTTGGTATCTGGGGCGGGTATCATGGAACTTATCTCAGGGGCCCTACTGTATATCCATTTGATTGCATAGCATGACAAAAATGATTCAGAAAATTTCACATTCCGGGCTTGGAAGAAAATGTAAGCTAAAGATATCAATGAGAGTTTCTTGAAAATGCCCCATTTTCCTCACCTTTACCTTATAGATATCCTTTGCTTCAAGCAATTTTTTTCCTTAGCCTTACTCACTTCCAGTATTACACTGGGGGATAGGGTTGCTTGAATATGCAGCAAAGTAAGGCAGAGATGGGAAGTGGTTTGTTTCCTTCATGCATGTAAAATTAAGAAAAAAAATAATTTCTTCCTCCCCCCATATCTGAATGTACCAGACACCAGAATACACGTGTCTAGTCATTGTCGTCATCGTCTCCTCCAGGCTTAGCTACTGTTGACAGTGTTATGCCATTTTCTACAGGTTTGGGGAGAAGGAGGCCTACATGAGCTTCATGAATGAATTTCTGAAGCGCAACTGGGACACGATGAAGTCATTCCTCAAAGCTGTCTCAAGCCCTGGCAGTGCCATGCACTTGGCTGCCTATGATGACTCCATTGACCTTGCTCTGGAGTTATCCATCCTTCATGCTCTGCTCTGTAACATCTTTTCCAACTTGGAAGAGGTAATAGAGCTGTGTTTGTCTCTTTCTTTTTATGTGTGTGCTTGTACCTGTGTGAGTCTGCCTCCTAGCGGAAAGATGTTGAGAGTCCTTCTCTGAAATAGTTTAAGCAGAGATGTAGCGCTGAATCCAGGAAGAACCAAAATGAGAGACTGAAGTTATGAGGCTTTTCAAAACCAGCACAAAAGCTCCTGGGACCATCTATGTGCCTCCTCTCTTTGCAACAAGCTCATCAATATCTTCTGCCAGTTATTTCACTGAAAAGCATTATCTGGTACTGAAGCAGAGGGAGGGCTTACAAGATGGAGGATAGAAGCTCATCAGCAATGTTTAGGGATAGGGGGAAAATGTAGGACACCTGGACAGGAGGCTATATTGGATGGGGGGAAATGAGTTTGGAGAAATGGGGTGGTATGGATCAGGGAGTCCTTGAGCTGAGAGGGAGTAAAGACAGAAGGATACATGGTCTGGAGTTCTCAAGTTTAAATTTTTTAAACATGAGTTTGCAATTTTGGCTTCAAAAAGATTAAGGTGAACTGCAGGGAATGGATGTGGAGGGAACTTTCGAACATGGGAAGTATTTTAAAATGTTAGTGATATAGAGTGTTTGTGTGTGTTTGTAGATGCACACACGTGCACACACGCATGCATGCATGCATGCACGCACACACATACACACTCACACTTTTAAAGGTAAATTTTAGAAATTGGCAAACTATCAGTCAAGCTGTATCTGTGATCTGATAAGAGTGAGATTGAATCTTACTTGTCATTCTGGCCAAACCAGCTATACTAGTTCCCCATTTTTGGAAAGTCCCCTCTTACAGCAACCATTTTTACTCTGTTACCTATAAGCGGACAAAAGAGAGAATGGAACCTCTGCCCACAATCCTGCGTGCCATCCAAGAAGGAACACCAGTGCCTGTTTCTGTTCAACTTGGCCCCAGCACAGAGAGGTAAAGGTTATATTTGTGGTGTACACATGTTGTTGATGAATGGGGAACAGGGTGACCAGATGCCAAATCCAAAATTCCCAAACTCCAAGGCCAAAATTCCTACCCCCAGGCCAAAATTTCTACCTGCTTTAAAAAATTGCCCCCAAAATGTATTTTTTTATTTTTATAGTTTTTATTTTTTGTTTTGTTTTTTGGCCATAACTTTTGATAGGAAGGAGACATGTCAAAACTGATTTTTGCATTAGATTCTGCTCTTCAATACAAATCCAACAACATATGGCATGATGGGGTACTGTGCACTATCGCGAAGTTTCAGAATGAAGCGAAAATGTAGGACAATGAAGCCAAAATGTAGGACACCCATTTGGACAATGAAGCCAAAATGTAGGCTATAAATCCAGACAAATCCGGGTTTTTCTGGTCATATGGTCACCCTGATGGGGAAGACTGTACTGAAGAAATGAGGTCATGTTTCCTTTCAAAGGCCAGGAAGAAGAAAATTTGCTTGTTGGAAAGCTCAGCAGATTGATCTTGCTCATGCTCTGAATTTGACCGATCACCATATTTAGTTCAAGGAGAGCATGTCTCCCAAACTGAATTAGCTCTTGGCCCTGGGTGGGTCTTCCTTTCACTGCCATTTTGATTGTGTAGGCTTATCAGCATACATCTGTCCATGGGATGGAGGGGGCATTTGTAGGTAGCTGATCCTTCCCCCTTTGGTGAATAAATGATGGGAGTAGGTGACAGGACAGGAATTAGGTGGTGTTTTCAGACTGTCTGATTCTAAACTGAGTTCCGACTCTGCTCATATCACTCATATCCCACATGACATTGGTTTTTATGTCTAAATACTAAAATACTAAATACTAAAAAAATCCAACTCAGAAATACGGTATCAAAGAATGTGAATGCATAATGAAAATAAACAAAAGTATAAGTGCTTGATAAGTCTGAGCACAGAGTTTAAATCTTTTTTTAAAAAAAGCTAATATGCCCTGCTCTATGGGTGCCTACAATGTCCACAGAATGAAATGTCCACAATGTCCATGAGTCAGCCCTTCCTCTGTATCAGATAGCACTAAATTGGATTAGCAGGTCAGATTGAATTTGGGGACTGGGATCAGGGTTCTAGTGATGTGTACTGTTTTGAGATCATGCCCTATTGCTCACCTCCCCATCTCTGGCTTTGTGACCTAGACAAACAGAAAACCTGAAGCCAGGATTTCTGCCCCCTCGTGAGCTGGGCAAGCACAGCCCCCTGATCAAGAGCCACTCTATGACCAGCATTCAGAAGAGCAGAGGCAAAGAGGAGCCTGTGGTTCTTGTGCACCCAGCCAAGATCAGGAGCAAAGTGCAGCGCACTCAGAGTGTCCCAACCCAGGGCAAGGGAGCCCGAAGATTGCACAAGCAGAGCAGTACAGAGCATGTGGCTGGTCACCGGGACAGCAGCCCTCGGCCTGGAATCTCCAACTCATATGGTGGTGGCAACAGCAAGTCCTCTCAGGTAAAGTCTGCATGGGCTTCAGCATAGTCTCCTAAGCATTCAACATGGCTTGGTGGAACCAGCTGCCTTTAATCTTTCAGTCTTGCAAAACCACAGTGTCTTTATTTGCTTGTGTTCTCCTTACACCAGCCCTCTTACTGCTTTCCTCCATTCCACAAATATCTCCATATGCCCAGATTCTCATTAGATGCATTTATTGGTCATCAGTCTCAAACGGACTTGCAGACAAGTGAAGTGCAATATTCCTCCTTTTCTTGGCTGCTGTGCCAGAAGGAGGACAAACACAGCCTAAGCACTTCTCTCTCCCAAGCTTCTCAGTGATACATATCTTCAACTTTGCAGTGAGGACTTATTCAATTCTATGAGAAAAAACTTAGAACACCACTATTTCCATTCTGTTCCACGTGTTCTCTCTGTTATAACTGGCCTTGCAGAATCACAGGAAGGCTTACTAAGCTCCTTTCTTGTTTTCTTGGAAAGGCTGAGCAGGCACTTTTCAGAAATGCTCCATTTACAGGATATTTCAATATGGAAGAAGGAGCTGGGCTAGACTCAAGATCCATCATGACCCTACCACCTCTTTGATCATTTGAGGGTTGTCTTAAAACCCACTTGATAATCTTGTTTGAATTCCAGGTATCTTCAAAGCTCCACCCGTCAGCATCGCTCCCCCGGAAATCCACAGTGCCTTGGCTGCGTCACTCTGAGGAGGCAGCTGCAAAACAAAGTGACCTCTTTGCTATGCGGCCCCTGGAACAGGTAGTGGAGAATTCTTCTCAAATGATCAACCTTCTCATCTGGTGGAGTCTCCTCCAGCTCTGATTGCATGTGCTATTGTTTGCAACAATCTATAAATTATATAAGCCAACACACATCTTCTTCCTGGACCACCAGTTTCCCAAGTAAAACTGGGAATTGCCAATCCCAATCTCTTGGTTTTTTTTTTTTGTTTGTTTTTGCAGACTCAGATGCTGAAGACATGGTCCAGAAATGTTTGTATACTTGACCTTGTGATCATTCTTCAATCATAGCAATCTCAAGCCATTGAAACTTACAGTGAGGCTTTCCTTGAAGGAAGCATAAGACTATAAGAAGGAAGCAGGAAAAGTGTTATCATCACGGTGTCCTAAATTTGAAACAGGGACTTCCAGAACTGGTGCAGAGGCTCTCCAGTTTAAAAAACAACATCACTGGTGCACCTGTTTAATTAAGCTACTTCTGCCCAATGTTGCATATACACATCAGGGACCAAATGTGGGCCATGCAGAAATAGGTTAATGGAGCTGTTTTACAGACTTGTTCTTTCTGCTAGCTCAAAAGTTGAGGGACTATTTCCAAAAGAAACTTTTATTACTGAATGAAGCACACACAATTTTGATGACTCAGTTGAGACCTGCAGATATCCATAGCACTTTTTTGCTTGGACACCAGAGCCAAGCATTTCCCTCTGTTAGAAAGAGCAGGCTACCAAGTGTATGATTTCTAGATCTTCCCCCTCTGTGGTCCTCACTCTTCTTTTTGAACTAAATAATTGATTTGGAATGTCTGCATCCCTGATGAAGCCTTCCTGCTTCTGCTCCATCAGCTGGTATGCAGGACATACCAAGAAGGAAATTTCTATTAGTAGACCAGTCTCTGGCTAATCTGGTTGTTGATCTTCCATACCCCCAGTACGGAAAGGAGATGGAAGTGCTGCAGATAGAGCTGACTGCAACCAAGGAGAAGCAGAAACTCTTTGAAGAGCAGCTAGAGAAACTAACTACACAAAATCAGTTACTTCTGGAGGAACAGGTCAGGTTTCAGGAACAGGAAGAGACCCTCTCCAAAAAGCTGGAGGAGACTGAAAGCCTCCTTATGCAACTCAGTAGCAGGTAAGACATTCCAGAATTTCATAAAGGGAGGTTGCCATCAGCATGCAGGGTAACCACAAAGGTCCTAAACCTGAGATTGTGTAGATTTGGGATTTAAGGTATTTAAACCTACATAGGAACATAGTGGTCATGCTGTACATGTTCGTTTATAACAGACTAGCGAAAATGTACCCGCGTTGCAGGAGTAAAATTCCCCCCCGTACACCATCACCCCACTGCACATCAACCTCCCCATGTGCACCGTCCCACCATGCACACCGACCCCATGCTCACCATATGCAACACCCCATGCACATCATCCCCCATGCTCAATACCCCTGTACAATATCCCCCATGCATACCGTCCACCCATGCATATCATATGCAACACCCCATGCGCATCATCCCCAATGCACAATACCCCCATACCACATCCCTCCATGTGCACCATTTCCCCCTGCACACACACCCCCCATATTTACCATCCCCCCACACTCCATCACCCCCTGTACACCTTCTTTCCCAGTGCATCAGCAGGATGTTGATCAGTCTTCAATGTTAAGTCTAGGACTAAAACATGTTGCACCCTTTTCAGCCCCTGAAGGGTTAAATTTCTCAACATCGGTTCTTGGTGGGTGTTGATGTCACATAAGGAACACCCTTCCCAAATTTCAGGCATCTAGGTCGGGTTGGGACAGGGCAGTGATCAGTCGGGGATTCTCAATGTAAAGTAGAGGGAAGAAAACACGTTGTGCCGCTTTTCACCCATTCTGGTTGAAATTTCTGAAAACTGGTTCTTATTGACTCCCTCCATCATGGAACGAACACCCACCCCAAATTTCATGCTTCTAGGCCCAGCAGTTTTGGCTGGGTGTTGATGAGTGAGTCAGTAAGTCAGTGACTTTTCAGTTTTATACAGTATACAGTATAGGGATGAGAGGGCAGGTCCTTTCACTGAGGGAGGCAGCAGTCTAGAAATAAGCAGAAGGGAAACAACAGAAGAAATGGGGCAGTGATGATATGGGTAAATGGGTCCTCATGCTTAAAGGTATGGGAACCCCTGTGTTCAGGGTGACCATATGGTCAACCTCAAAATGTAGGACAAGGGTCCCAAAAAGCCCAGATTTTCAGTTGAAAATCCAGACTTTTGGAGGACCTTGTCCTACATTTTGTCAAACCACTCCCGGGGAGGGGGTCTTACCTTTTGGGCTCTCTGGGCTTGTGGGGGCTTGTCCGGGTTTGGGGGGTCATGTTGTGCTTTGTGCCACATTAAAGGCTGCTCAGAGCAGCTCGCAACCAAGTGCAGCCGTCCGAGCAGCCAGTGTGTGAATGAGAGGCTATGCGCATGCACATGTGCACAGCCCCTCTATCCCTGTCAGGAGTTTTTTTTTAAGTAGAGGCTGTGCGCATTCACACAGCCTCTCTATCCTTCAGTATCAGACCGGCCAGTCTGATTCAAGAGAGCGCTCTGTGGGGTCCTGTGCGGAGCGCTCTGCTTTAAGCTGCCTATGCGGCTGACTGAGATGAGAGGGAAAGTCCCTTGCGTCCTCCCTCTCGGAGGGACAGCGGAGGCAGCCAAGCTTGCGGCGAGGGACACCAGGGACTTAGATAGAGTGCATGCGCACTCTATCTAAGTGCATGTGTGCATGCGCACAGCCTCTCCTTTAAAAAAAACCCGGCAGGGATAGTGCACAAGCGCACAGCCTCTACTTAAAAAAAAAAAAAAACTCCCAACAGGGATAGAGGGCCTGCGCGCATGCGCACAGCCTCTCATTCACATGCTGGCTGCTCGGACGGCCGCACTTGGTTGCGACCTGCTCCAAGCAGCCTTTAATGTGGCGCAAAGCATGACATGACCCCCCCAACCCCGGACAAGCCCCACCATGCCCGGACAGGCCAGGCAGGAAGCTAAATTCTGGACCTGTCCGGGGGTTTCCAGGCATCTGGACGCCCTGCTGTGTTAAACACCAACCAGAGGGCACAATATGTATCTGGGGAGTGTTATTAAACCCTTCAGGAAGATCTCTGGTCCTGATGCAGATCCACCAATGTTGAATCTTGTTCTGTTGCAGGATGTCAGGGTTGGAGGGCAGTTGGAAGAAGGATCACGAGAAGCTTCGAGTCAGTGAGGAAAAAACCAAATGCCTGGTAAGAACTCTCAAGCTAATCATAGCAGTGTGTCAGCCCAGGAGTCAAGGGGAAAAGAAGAGATAAACACAGTCCAACAAATAGCAGGGCATGGCAACTAAGGGTGCAGACACAGAATATTAGGATATGAACATTCACAGTGCAATCCTGACTTGTGCTAGATCAGGCACAAGTCTCAGCCTGTACTGAATTCAGCACAAGGAATGGGCTCCCTGCGCTCCCCAAACACCTCTGCCAGCACAACTCACCCTGCACTCAATTGCTATTTGCTCTGTGTTGAGAGGTACCAGAGTGCAAACAACCTGATGGCATAGTGTAATCTTTTGCAGGAACATCGCCTGTCTGCAATGGAGAGGGACCATGACCAGCTTCTCCGGGCTGTCAGCCAGATGCTGGGATATCGAGGGAAGCAACCCAATTTGCAACAACGACCGCTTTCGGGACCTGTGTGGGTAAACAGGACTGAGAATGGGGATGAGACCTAGCCCATATTCCTTTGCCTCAAGCAGGCACATCTGTAGCAGATCTATTGCGGACCTCACTTGTTCCAGTCAGAAGAACCCATTGATCTTGCAGAGATCAGAAATAACTGAGTGTCCCTACACTGGACAGGTCCCTGCCTCTCAAAGAGGACTCTTGAATGCACTGCTCTGATAGAACTTTCAGCAGCCCCCCTATAAGAAACTGTGCCATACTTGCTTGTGCCTCCCATTCCCAACCTAGATGGATGGTGCTATTGCTGATGCTGCAACCCCTCTTTCTTCTCAGCAGTAAGACAACCTCCCAACTGCCAACGCTACTTTTGTATGTCATTTTGAAATAAACCTATTTTCCATAGACTGTTCTTTCTTTTCATCATTTTTTCCATTTGATACTGAGGCTCAGTCTACTCATGACAGCTAAAGCTCTGTGTTGTTAGCCTGAAACTTCTTCAGTTACACTGGAAGTGAGTGGGTGATGGGAGTGATGGTGGTGGGAGGGTGGATGCTTGATTTAAAGAACACCTAGGGACTTGGGATTCCATTAACGTTCCCTGTGCACATTGTCTACCTCCCTGCAGCCCCTCAGCTTCAATGCTTTCTCCTAAGTCCAAACCAGGCAGCACTTTGGAGATGCACAAATGTGTCATTGATGTCTGTATGTTTGTCAGTGCAGTCTTATGCAGGTCTACTCAGAAGGGCCCTAATAGCAGACACATGGTCTGATTTTGTCAACTCAACACAGTTCTCTTCACAGAGGAGCATTTCCCCTTGAGGACAGCCCATTTTGCTATCAACAATGTTGCCATGTCACCTTAAATGACCATATCATCATACAGTATGTCATTACAATATTTCTATCACAAATCTGTACATGAACCCTGACTGGCTGAGATCACTTGAGGTTGGGGGAGAAGAAAGCCTGTGAATGGTGCTGAATTAGTACCATTTTTTAAGGTGGGGATGTCAAAGAATAAACTGTAGTTTATTCTGTCTGTGTAGGGTGATGGTTCCCAAAAAACATTTGTGGGTTTTTTGGGTGAAAAATTGGTGTAATCTTATCTGTGGATCAAAACTTCACAATACAGTGTTCTTTCTGAACACTAGGGAGTGCCCTATATCAAGAAATACCATTTAACTTTCCAGAAGTAATGGCTACATTTATTTTCACTTCAATGGCTACATATAGGAATTGTATCTATGTGCAACTTTCTGTGTCTCCAGACAATACTGAAGATGCACAATTACAGGAGGGATCAAGTTGGGAATGAGGATAGAAACCCTCTAAGGCAATGCAGGGAATCTAAACAATGCAGGGAACAATAACTCCTCTCAAACTATCCAGTTGGTTCTCCAAAACTTTTATTGGCATAAAGGACTATCCAGTTGCACATGAACCTCTTTGCTGCTATCATCAGTTATATCTCTGGAGCAGAAGACAACACACAGGCACTTGTCCTGTGCCTGCCCAGCATGAACCCTCTGGCTACTGTTCAGAACTGCCCACCAGTAGCACATAAGGGAGAGGTACACTTCCCATGGCCAACTTTCTCAAAAATCAGTTGCTGCACTTGGTTCACTGTTGGTTCTTCATTCCATGGCTCAGTTCTGGTACTGGAAGCAAGAAGGAAGAAAATGGTCTGGATGGATGCATTGGAAGGAATGCCAGTTTAGAACGGCTTTTAACATTAAAGTAAAAGAATGCCAGTCTGTGGTTTGGAGAGGAATGAAACAGAACTCTGGCTGTGAATGTTGCCTCTTGCATTTAGAGCACAATCCTAACCATGTCTACTAACAAGTGAACCCCATTGTGTTCAGTGGGTCTTACTCCCAGGAAAGTGTCTTTAGGATTGCAGTTCTACTGCATTTCAAATTTATTGTTTTTTCATGATGCTACTGAGATTTCCGTTCTTTCTAAAATCCAAGAAGCTACTTATATGTGACCAATGTTGGCAGCAGATTGATGGAGGGGGGAAGGCAAAGCAAAATGTTGATTTGTTAGCCAAATTTATCATTGCCCTTTCGTTCCCTGTCTACTGAACTCAGCCCTACCAGTGACAGCCACCTTTAAATGACGGTTGGTGATAGAAAGGTACAGATTATACACAGACACCAGAGTGAAGTTGAACAAGAACAAAAATTTTTATTAAGAGATTAAAAAGTAAAGCTTTTGGTATATAAAACAAAGATCTTTAGAACAAATTCCTAGCT
This sequence comes from Cryptoblepharus egeriae, assembly GCA_030015325.1. Classification (NCBI taxonomy): domain Eukaryota; kingdom Metazoa; phylum Chordata; class Lepidosauria; order Squamata; family Scincidae; genus Cryptoblepharus; species Cryptoblepharus egeriae. The sequence goes on from JAREYC010000002.1 coordinate 112,304,728, forward strand.
GTTCCCCTTCCTAAACCCTGTGCAGGGCAGGTTATTAGATAAAGAAGGGAATGCTTGGTTTCCTCTTTATCTGCTGGAAAGCTGGATCTTTGGGCAGAATCATCTCTGGTGGGTTATCCATCCATCCATCCATCTGGACCACACATGGAATACAGCACCTTAGCTGTAGCTCAAGACGATCCTCAGACAGGTGACATCTCTTGAGACCTTCTACTGGAGACTACCAGTCTCCTTTCTTGCCCACAGAGACTTTATATACTGAGCCGCAGATTGCTCTCCTTTTTATATGCTAATCTCATGGAAATTTTCAGATCAGAATCCTCCACTAACTGCTTATTTTTATATCTGTTACCAACTATCAACAGGGGCTGTAGAGGAGTGTGTAAATTGACCGGTTACCCTTTCCATACTGGTAAATAATTATCTGACTTCATAATCTTCCAAGAGAAGAATAAAGATGCTTATTTACTTTTTTATATAACATTGTAATCCCTTTTTAAAACAATTTTACTTACAGTATGATAGGTCTGGGCTAACACTGATTTCTGTCACAGTGTTCCAGCAAACAGTAGACTTTTATTTGTTGAATGATACCAAATTGCCCCCCTTTTCAGCCCTGATCCTGTCCAATCCATTGAATGCAGTTGTGCCAACAGAATGCACATTGGATGCGATGGGAGGGGGACCAGAAGGTCATACTTATTTCTCAGTAGGCCTTCTGGTCACCCATGGGCCTTCTTGCATCCATGCCAAGAATTTTGCTGTCATATATGCAGAGAGCTCTGGACCTGGAAATGAGTATAGGATCCAATTTCATGACTGTTGCTGAAATTGCCTTGCATCTGCCCTCGTACTATTTGACCCGACTCCCTGTCCCAAACTTCCCACCCTGGACACCACATTATCTGTTCTAAAGCAGGCTGCAGACTGGCTTGGTGATTAGCGCATGCAGGGACGCTCAAGCCATTTCTGTTTGGTAGTCCTGTAGTGCACCATTTATGGGCACATGCCACACCATTTAGGTGAGTTATGTGAATAGAACTGAGTCTCTGATACGAAAATATGTATTATCATTTTCCCCTCTCTCTTTCTCCCCTTCTTTCTTAAACCACCTTCCTGGGTCCTTTTGTACACCAAAGACAAAACTTTTTTGATATTATTTATTAATTAACCTTAACTGGTTATCTGTTCCAAGTGAAAACTGGAACAAATTTGGGCTTAATTTTTTGTGATCTCATTGGAGTCACCAGAGTGATAGCCTTTAATTTCCCTGTTGCTGTAGTAGATAGACATGGGGAATGTATCTCACCAGAACAATTTTGGAAACCCCAGAATGGTGCTTATGTAAACTATCCTTATGTGTTTATGATTTATGTGGCTGGGAAATTAGTACAATATCATCCTGCAAGTATCCATATGTCCTTCACATTTATAATGCATGTGAATGCGCATGAGCACATGCACACAGACGTCAATGTTCTCTTTTATGCTGATGTTTTCTCAATCAGAATATTCCAGTGAAGTGTTCTTGAGCATCTCATGACACAGGAGCAGCCCAGGCAACAGTAGGTCTGGGGCTGTTTTTTGGAGGCACGCTCAGTAGTTTGGCTTCAGTCATACTACAACAACTTACTAGGTGGAGGAAAAAAATAATGTGTACATTCCTTCGCCAATCTGCCTCCTGAATGACCTCAAGGATAGGCCAGCCTTGGCCATAGATATAAAACAAATCATTTGGACTTTCTTTAAAGAAAACTTTCCTCATGTTTACTAAATCTAATGTCCATTAAAATGTCACAAAGGCAAAAAAACAACAACCCCAAAATAGTGCTGTCAATGTTAATTTTAATAAATAATTTAAATATAGAAGAACAACTCTGAAGAACAATTCAAAATAATTCTTTTGGGAATCCCCTTAGCTGCCTCCATATGTCTACTTAAAAGTTCAATGGACTTACTTCCAGGTCAGGGTATCCAGGATCACAGCCTAAGGCTACAATCCTAAAGACATTTTCCTGGGAGTAAGACCTATTGAACACAATGGGGCTTACTTCTGAGTAGACAAGGTTAGGATTGGGCTCTCTGCTGAGTAGTTATTTCAGCATAGCAGTGTTTCTCAAACTGTGGGTCAGGAGCCAATTTCAGGTGGGTTTCCATTCATTTTAGAACCATGGGATGCAGTCACATTTGGGAAAATACAACAGATGGCTACTATATATGTGTTTTTAGCAATTAGCATTTTTCCCCCACTAGCTGAGCATTTATTACCCGACGTCTCATGCTCTGTGACCTCTTTGAGGAGTGGAGCCCTTTGAAAGTATTGCTTCCTTTTAGGTCATTATTTCCAGATTAGTTCACTGATTGCTATGGCAAGATGCATTGGATCATGTAGTTGGAAGTAGTGGGTGCTGTTGTTCAATTGATAAATCATGTCCGATTCTTTGTGACCCCATGGACTGCAGCACACCAGGCCCCCTATTCTCCATTAACTTCTAAAGTTTGACCAAATTCATGTTCACTGCTTCAGTGTTACCACCTAACCACCTTTTGTCTTTTGCCTTCAGTTTTCCCCAGTAGAGTCCTCCCTTCTCATTATGTGAGAGAGTATTTGAGCTTCAGCTTCATATCTATCCTTCCAGTGAACAGTTAGGGTTTGGTTTCCTGGAGGATTGACTGATTTGACATCCTTGCAGTCCAAGGGACTTTCAGAAGCCTTCTCCAAGACCATCAGTCAAAGGCATCTGTTCTTCAGTCCTCATCTTTCCTTTTGAGGTTGCCTGCATCACAGCCATACATTACTACTGAGAAAACCATAGCTTTAATTAAGTGAACCTTTATCGGTAAGGCAGGGTGACCAGATGCCCAAACCTCAAAAAGTGACAAGGTCTTGGATTCCTCTCAGCCAGGCCTTTCTGATGGACAACGGCATATTTGCCTACTCACAAGTAAAGCCACAATACTGGGCACTTTCACCTTCCCATAGAGTTCTGTGCGATACCACATAGTCTTTCAAGACTGATGGATGCCACGTTTTAAATACATTATATTAATATAAATACATTTTCTGTTTCTGGTGGAAATGTTAGAGCCATTGCCAAGATGCAAATACTTCTGGAATGGACCTTGATAGTCTGAGAATCTTTTTGTTTATATTTAAATTTTCATTGTTGCAAAAAACTGGGAGGAACAAAGAAGTGAAAAATAAGTAAAAGACAATTCTGTACATTTTATTACACAGAGGATACCTGTTTGGTTTTGTTTGTAAAGGGTAAAGACTTTTTGGCTGGCCAAGAACTCAGATTATTTGTCAACACTGCCATTCTTACTCTGCCTTGTCATGGATCCCTATGGGTCTACTCATTGTTACACCTGCTCCTGAGGTGGTATAACTAGGAGGTGGAAGAGCGAATTTCTGCCTTGGAAACAGGCTCTGTATATAGCATAACTCAGGGGTCAGGGAATTTTTGTTACCTTTTACCCCAAAATATATTTAGATACGCCGACATTACCCTCTTGATTTGAAAGGAAGGAAATAATATATTATTAATTATTTGAATTCAAAATTTTATTGAATCTATTCAAAAAATCCGGACACTTTTTTTAAAATGTAGGACAAAATGTAGGATGTCCAACGTTTTTAAAAAACATCAGGGGAAAGCTCCATTGAATTAATGAGCACATGCCTCCAATTAGGAAAGGGAAAGTGCCGGTGAGGTCAGGAGAAGCCTCTTCATGAAAACCTTTAGGCAGGGAAAGGCTGCGCAGTCATTTTTTCAAGGTGGATGCCTGCAATGCTCAGACTTAGCCGCACAAAGCCGCAGCTGGCTCAAACTGCTCTCCAGCATCCCATATAGATTCATATGCATGCCTGGCTGTGTATTAGCAGTGCGACTGTCCATTACCCCCAGGAATTTCATTTTTACCCCATTTGGGGTAATTTCCCCCGTTCCCTGACCACTGGCATAACTGCTCTGTTCTAGGCAATGCTGAACATGCCCTCAACATGCCTCTCCTGAACTGCCTAGGTTGAGCTGTCATTACTGTGGATGTGGTAGCCGAATTGCACTTCTGGATTGCAGCCAAAATCACTGATAAAACGCTGATAATTAGGTTATACCAGTACTCAGTATCTCCTCATTGGCACATCTCCTCCTCCTCCTCCTCCTCCTTCTGTGTTTTGATGAGGTCCACTATTCCAAATTGGAGTCTCCATTTCTTTCAAACGTGGGCTTGGACTAGGAGTAGCAGGTGATTTCATGGTACCATGCAGCATATCAAGCAAACGCTATTTCAGTAGGCCTTAGTTATTTCCAGTTGACCTCCATCTGAAGGCCCTTCTGTGTCAACATATCATACCAACGTGCAGAATGTGGTCATATCATCAAAGCCAAGATTCTGTCATCTTATTCATCTCATTATTGTGGATGTGGTCAAAACAAGTGATACCACTAATCCAGTCTCCATGATACTAAGATATCATTCAGTTTCTTTCATCACCAGCCAACATTAAGCTCTGAAAAATGTTAGCAGCCAAATAACCATCCAATAGAATAGAACTTCAATTTAAAACAGGCACTGATCTTGTCACAAAGCACTCTGGTAATCAAACACCACTTTGTCCAACCTGCATTAATTTGCATGGTGGTCAAAGGCTGCCAAGAGCTATAATCATTGAACCAAGGTACTGAAATGTCTCAGCACCATGCTCTGTATTTTGTGGCAGTGATTCTCAACTTTTAAATCTCATAGCACAGAGACAAAGTGCTAAAATGGCATGGGCAGATGTCATATCTGCCGAAGTAGACATGTTCTCCCCAAAATGTAGGACAAATGCAAGAAAAATGTAGGACATGACAAACTAATACAGGTCCAACATTGTTAAACACAGATTTTTTTTGTACATGGATTTGACTCAACACAAGTGGCCACTACAAATCACAGTTTAAAAAACTTTTTATCTTCTGTTATAGAAAGGTAGTCATTCAAGCAATCATGCCATTTTTCAATCCCTGAATGAAACCCCTGAAGGTTTTGAGGGACTATCTTATTTAACTGGGTGCAATAAAGGAGCATGAAACCTGGAAGTGGGTCTTTAAACCTATTTTTCCATTGTTTTATTTTTACACTGATTTTTTTTAAATCCACAAGAGGTTCTGGAACAGAACTGTACACAAAAGGAGCACTTGAGCTACACACACACACACACACACACACACACACACACACAGAGTATTGCTCTCATGTGGTTAATTTCAACCCTATATTACTGATTAAATATTTTATTACATATAATTTATGAACGGCAAGAAGGCTACATGCTGCCTGCTCACAAGGCAAAGAGGACAATGAAGTTTGTTTTTTTCCAGGACACAAGGCTGGAAAAAGAACATGTCCTGGGAAAAGAGGACATATGGTCACCCTGCCTCACCCTGGAACTGCATCTGAGTGGGGAGGGGATGTAAGGGGCATTCCATAGATTCTCCTCATTGTTCCGGCATTGCACATTTCTTTTTCCATGCAGTGCCCCAGCCAATGAGCTGCTTTGGGTGGAGGCGTCACTAAGTGGTGTGATTGAGTGCACTGAGGGGCATCAGCAGAGTACATTGCAGTGCTTTGGTGGGCGGGAATGACTCTCTCCAGCGTGGCGTCACTAGGAGAGGCCTACTAGGCGTTCTCGGGCTCATCAGATAACAGTGGCTTCTTTCTCTGCATTGTCATGTGAAGTTGCTTAGTGAGATGCCTCTTGATTGCAAGCCATCTATGGCTGCAATCTGGGTGGATGCTCTTTGATCTGCTGTGTTATGATGAAAGATTGTCTATGATCATGTCTTTATGGTAGACAAAACCAGCTGTCAGAATTTATTAGAATTATTATTAGAATTATTGAAATTATTTGATACCTTTGAAATCATTCTGTGGGCTGCCTATAGTAAAGGACACGCAGCCAAGCACCTTACAGACATTAAACAACGGCTGCAGACACACATTCCCTGACAGAAGCTTCCAATCAACATTCACAGGCTCCCGGAGAGGAGATGATAACATCACAATGCCCCTTCTCCTTTCCCAGGAGTTTGATGGTTATCAGTGATTAGCCACTTAAGGCTTGTAAAGCTAGCCAAGCTAAGACAGGAAACTCTCTTGGTCTTCACCTGACCCTGTGGCAATAATAAAGAAGTGCTAAGTGGGAAAAGGAATAAGAACAACTAGATGGAAGGAAGGAAAACAATGACTTAGGAATATTAATTGTCAGGCAGGACGAAAAAGGCTTATTTGAAGCCCCAAAATTATAAAATTAAAATAAAATTTTAATTCTTCTTCCTGTGGGAAAGGAAACTCAGATGGATCAACCAATGTCAGAATACACGTGCTTGATTGCCACAAGTGTTCTTCATTGTACTGATGTGTAATGTCATGTCTTGCCACACATTTTTCCCATCTCAGCTCAGGAAGCCACTGAAGATAAAATCTTTGATTGTATAAATCCTCTTGTTATGAACAGAATCATCTTATTATGTAGAGAAACAGTTATGCTATAAAAGGTCTAGTCAATTTGGACAAAGCACTCAGTCTTTTTGTGAGATAGAAAACTCTGTCCGGCTGAGTCCAGAGCTCTGAATAAAGAAATCTCTTGCTTGCATCATCATCTCCTGGGTTTTTCCTGCTGGTACCTACTTCATTCCTATTACATCTTAATTGCAGATCTATTGGAACAAACCTCCCACAAAGACTGAGTAGGTCAACGGCAACATGCCGATCCATCAGAGTTCTTTCCAGTTTAGATAAAAGGCACATGAAGGGGACATGGTTGAGATACACAAAAGTATGCAGAGGCTGGATAGTGGGATGGTCTACATTAGAACCAGGAGACATCCACTCAATTGAGTAATGGAAGAATTAGAACAAACAAAAGAAAAAATTATTTTCCCAGCAAGTAATTAGTCAGTGGAGAACTCCTTGTTACAGGATGTAATGATGGGCAGCCATCTGGCCAAGATACCATTAACAAGGAGACAGGTTTCTGGAGGAAAAGGTCATCACAGGTTATAGAAGCCATGATAGATTTGTGCAACCTCCGGATTTTAGAAGTAGAATATGTACATCAGAATGCCAGGTGGCACCAGGATGCAGGTCTCTTGTTGTCTTGTGTACTCCCTGAGATACAGAATAGGAAAATTGGACTTTCATGGCACTTCCAAAGCCTGATCTGCTAGTAACGTATCTTTGATCTGCATGCACTTAACTTATCTGCACTAAGAGATGCACAGGAAACAGACATCAGAATATGGCTAGAAATGTATTATTTCTCAAAGTAGCTGAAAACAGGGCCAGCCTAAGGAGATGCAGGCAGGGCGCAATTGGAAACTTGGGGGGGGGGGCTTTTCACAGCCAAACGGCTAGAATCTTCAACATATAAATAAAACTGGTATGGTAAATAAAACTCTATGGTAAAATGAAAGCATCAAATGTGTGCTGAAAAAATGCATGTGAGTTGATGGATCAAGGGGGGGAGGAGAAAATAAGAAAAATAAGGGCATGTTTTTACTCTCCTTTTGAACTGGAGGCTTGGTGGTCCACAGGGAGGTGGACCAATGTTCCTCTATACCTTGCTGCTGCCCCACTGCTATCTTTGGGCAGCTCTCCAAGCAGAACAGGCACAACAAGCTGAGAACAAGCTAAGTAAGGTGGGAATGTGGCAGGATCAACCCCATCCCGAGCAAGATTGCTCAGATCCTGTCAGAGCACCATAAGGATCAGAGCAAGTGGCAGCATCCAGATGAGGAAGAGCTGGGAAGAGGGCTGTTGTTCCTGCTGCACGGATGCATCCTTATTGGCAAGGCCAGTGCTGCAGGGCACATGGGCCACATACTTGTTTGAGTCATACATAAGGAAAGGGGGTGGTGGACAAAGGAGAAGAGCAAGCCTTGTGTGGTGCCCCCTAATGCGCGGACCAGTGGTGGGTTCCAGCAGGTCCACGCCTACTCTACAGAACTGGTTGTTAACAAGAGGTAGGACATATAAAGTTTAAAAAAAGCCATTTAAAAGTGACTGCCAGATGGGCACAGAACCAGTTGTTAATTTCTTTGAATCCCATCACTGAGTGGGACCCAGTTGGGTGATATTGCTCCAACTGTCCTAAGGCTGACCTGGAAAAGCAGTTGAAAGTTGAAAATTATTGCAAAGCAAAATGGGCCTGAAACGAAAAAATGTTATCATTTGGCATTGCAACAGTTGGCCTAAAGGCGATGACTCTGCTACAGGGTGCAGCACTGTTGATTCATTTGTGGTGTTCCTTTGCCTTTGTCTTGGATTATTCATGCATGATTGCATTTTTGTGTATGTGTGCTTTGTTTTTTGGTTTAATTTGTGCTGTAGCAGAAAAGGAAACCTGATCATTGAATCCTGAAAGACAAACTAGCACAGGATGGAATCCTGAAAAAACACCACTGTGTGATGCAGGAAGGTGGACTAGAGGGGCCTTTGGCATGATCCAGTGAAGGATCTTCTTATGTTCTTATGGACTATTCAGCAATGTAGTTCTCTTTCCTTTGCAGTGTGAAAGTGTGAGGAAGGATAGTGCACATTGATTCCACTTGACTAATTCAAACATGTACACTCAGTTTCCAAGCAGAAGAAAAATAGGATAATAGAAAGTTATACTTTGTTCCAGTGAATGTATTTGTGGTAACCAAGTTCTGCAAAGATGTGTGGCCTGGAGACTACAAAGTACTATAGTCTGTGGTTTTATTTGATAAGAAGCTTAACTGGTGCTTTCTAAGGTAACTGGTGCTTTCCACAGAAAGAGAAGCCGTAAGTAAGTAAGTAAGTAAGTAAGTAAGTAAGTAAGTAAGTAAGTAAATAAATAAATAAATAAATAAATAAATGTCATTGCTCCATGAGGTATGGCAACATTTCCCAACAACAACAAAATTCCCACCTTCTGAGACCCGAAGTTGCAAATGCAACTGATTTAAATAGACATTGGAGATGAAATTTGTAGGATAAAAAGGGTAGAAGAAAAAACAGGAGACAGAAATGATGATCTACATTTGGGTGTATATATGTTCAGAACCCACTCCATATACGGATAACAACAGGGGCACAAAGTGTTCTGAAATTGCCACTGCATAGACCTGGCAGCTTTGATGGAGAGATTCTCCACACATTAAAGCCTATCTGTCAAGCAACAAGATTTTTGAACATTTTATGGAACCATGCTCTTGGGAAGTGTTTTGAAGAGTCCTTCAAAACAAAGATCATTGCATGAGAATCAATACTGAGGCTGTGTAGAAGAAAGTGAAGGACAAAATTAAAGACTCCGGCCACTTTGATGAGGAGGAGTACTTTTAAAGCTGTAATTTACTCATTTACTGAAGCTGCAATCTAGAAGCGCACTTTGGGTGCCCTATCTATTACTGGGGTGGCCCAAGATGTGCTAGAGAAGGCTTGGGGCAGCCTAAGGCAACATTCGAGACTGCCCCAAGACAGGTGGACCTGCACTGATCTAGGTTGGGCAGCCTAGGCAGTTCAGGAGAGGCATATTGAGGGCATGTCCAGCATTGGGCACAGCAGTTACTCTGTATCCATAGCCTGTTTCCAGGGCAGAAATTAGCTCTTCCAGAGTTAGACTACCTCAGGAGCAAATAAAACAATGAGTAGACCCATAGGGATCCATGAGAAGGCCCGATTAAGCATGGCAGTTTTGACCAAAAATCTGAGTTCTTGGCCAGCCTAGCTGCAACCCCTGTGTCTCAACCTCAGGTTGTAGCACAACTCTGGCAGCGCACTAACCTGTGGATACAGCAGGCCACTCCAACAAGCCCCTTGCATTCACCCTCCACTAGAGGTATTGCTGTACTGGAGTCTCATGCTGCAGCTGTGACTGGTTGTCAAGAACCAGTCCTTCCTTATAAGACAGGCACCACAGCTATTTCTTGTGCAGTGCGATCTGAAGGGGGTCTCCTTGGGAGCAAGCCCTCCCCAGGTGTCACTGATTTGGTGCCTACTGAGCTTGTTCTGGAGCAGTTAGGGCAGCTCAAGCTTCCTGACTCTCTGGATCCAACATAACTTTCTGCTCTGGATTCAGAATAGTTGGAGCAGCCCAGCTAGGGCACTCCTCACTGCCCTTACTCTGGATTGTTCCGTTAAAGTAAATATAAAAGAGCTGCAGTAAAAGACACTGTGCTTGAAGGTCAGCATGTCAGAAGCTCAAGACCTAGTGCTGCACAATAGAGTGAGCTTCTGTTACTTGCCCAGCTACTGCTAACATAGGGCAAAATCCAGAGCAGTTACAGGTCCACAAAGTTACGCCACCCTCAAGTGTTATCTTATGGAAAGTCACCTTAACTGCTCTAGAGCAAAGGGCTTAATTTGACTTTAGGATATGGGCCTTAACAGTTCAAAAGGCACATAAATGCAAGAAGAAAAATAGGTAGCACTTGGGTGGGAAGAATTAAATTGTCACACATTGTGTTCTTTGTGGCTTTGTCATTAATTCTGTAATGCCAATTATTTATTCATATGGTTGTTGTCAAAGTATGGCTTTGCTTTCTTTTTCTAGGATGTCCCTTTTGTTCAGGCTTTTCTCTGATAAGTCAGAGAAAATACAGTTGTTCAGATAGATTGTTCAGGCTTGACAGCGACTGTCAGAGAAGATAGTTCAGATAGATTGCTTAGGCTGTTCCCAGTTGACAGTAATTAACATGATTCTTATCATGTTAATTAATTCTCTATAATTCTAGGGAGAAATGTCCCTATATACATTTTGTCCTAGGCTAAATGCAGAATGTAATACCGGCAGAGGCTGCTTCGGTTTCTGTTTGCTCAGGGTAATCTTCTTGAAATACCTCACACCATTAGCTGTGTTCATGTGAACCCAACCTTGACCACTATGTGGTTGGCTGAAGGTCACAAGGGACGCAAGAGAACTCCCTGTACTGCTCATCAAAGTTATGGGAAAGAAGGGGAATAACTGGCTGCTGCCCCCCCCCCCCACAAGGACTGTGCAAAAAAAAGAGCTGACTTTATTTCTTCAAACTTTCAACTTGAGCAAGGCCAATCAAGATTCTGTTCATTTCTTAGTTGAATTTATTCAATGTTGTCCATGGAAAGTGAGGTGGCTTGATGACATTCTTATGAGATTTCACATTCTCCTAAGGGTGGCATCCCATGTTAGGGGTACCTCTCTTCACAGTGATGCAAGACAAGGCAAGACTAATATGAAGCAATTCCCCATGCATTTTGTGAGACAACGCCCTTTGTACATGAACAACAAGAACTTGTGATACCTTCAAGACTGACAACTGCAGAAGCCTTCATGGCCCAACTGTGTAAAGTGGGTGGATATCAGGGATGAGCGGTGTGTGAGTGGAAAGTGAGGCTGATGTCCTGCTGGAGCTCTCCAAAAAGTGCAGCAACAACTGTTGTGTTCATGCAAAAATAACCCACACAGACTTCATGACCACAGTTTTTCTAAGAACTCCAATGTGGCATCGCTGCATTGTCACTGGTGGTTATACAAACCAGGTTTGTATAAGACATTTTTGCACAAGCTCTGCATAAGCCCTGAAGGCCAAGCAACGCAACACTGAATCAAATATAAGATTTGATTCATAATAAGATTTGAATCAAGTCTTTTGAATCAAGATTTGAATCAAATCAAATAAGATTTGATTCACAGCATAGGTGTGAGCTGAACGTCTTTCCAAACAGTTTATCTTATGAAAGTTTCATCACATGTCAAGGCAGCATCTTGGCAGAAATCTTATTTAAGCATGTTCCAGAATATAGTGTTGATGATCTTGTCACAGACTGGAGCATTCGCAATAGCTGTCATACATCATGTTCATAATGCACATTATCATACTATCTGATGGACTATTTCTGCTGAAATTGGCTAAAGTAGGTCATCTAATCCCTGAACTGCTCTCATTTTCTTTCACTGGGGTAAAATGAATCTTAAGGCTAGCACAGAAACAATAAACAGAAAAGTCACCAATGATCATCACTGATGTTCTATTATTCCACCCTTTCACCCTCCAAATCTGTAACCAGATCTGCAACATGTAATGCATGCAGCTATCCATACTTGTAAGTGCAAGGCTATGTGCAGCTAATCAGAAGTGCATTCTATTGAGTTCAATGAAACTTATAAACATGAGTGTATTGAAGCCTGAGGTAAGAATCCTATTACAATCCCGAGAAAGAAGACAAAGCATTGGATTTGCATCCCAAAGCAATCCCGAGAAAGAAGACAAAGCATTGGATCTCAAGCCTTACATAATCCTATTACACTGTCTTGGGAGCAAGACCCATTGACTGTAATGGGACTTACTCCCAAGTAGACATGCATAGGTTGGGTTCTGAATCAGCTCATGCACTATCACATCATAATTCAAACTGCAGTTTCCCACAAACATGTAGAAAACGTTACAAGCAGATCTGCACAGCGAAAGCCATGACTGTCTCCGATTTGAATGTGTATGAAAGATGTGCATGAGAGAGCCAGGGTTTGCATTCAAAGATCTTTCATATGGAGGGTAGAAATCTTGGCCACACACTGGACATTTCTGGGAACACCTCAAACAACTGTCCTTCCCATTAAATAAAGCAAAGCTATTCATATTACTTTCCTCAACTTCAACATTTTTAAAATTGAGAACCTTGTAAAATGCATGATTCAGACCCAGACATTTAAGAGACAGTTTGTAGTAGCATAACACAAGCCATTAAGATAGTTTGTAGTAGCATGACACAAGCCAGTGACTCCAACTTATGTGGTTCAGACCCAGACAAACACACAAGCACAAGCACACACACAAGCACACACTCATACGAACACAAGCACACACGCATAAACACACATTTGAGGCCAGTATGCATGCTCATTTGAGGCCAATATGCATGAAAGGGCCAGCGGGAATGTCAGGAATCCTGGAGAGACGGGTCTTTTTTCCCCCTTTCCCCCTGGGCCTGCCTTTTCTGGAGGAGTCTGGGCACTTCAGGTCGTCTGGACACCCTGCAGCTACCAACTATCCCCATGTGGCTTGGAGGGGTGGAGGAACAGCTGTCCTGCTCCCTACAGAGAACTGAGCCTCAGGCCCCAATGGAAGGTATCCTCTGAAGCTCTTGCTGGATCCCAGGTGACTAGAGGGGAGAGCTATTCTGTGTCAGTCTCTGGATGGCGTGGCGGGCAGGAGACTTCTACACCCAGACTGGGTTTTAGGACCAGTGTTCTCTGCATCTCTGATGTTCCTTCTCACTGGGGGTCCTGGCTGACAAAACTGGGTATGCTCCATAGATGGAGGTGGAATGGAGCACCAGGAGAGTAGGGAACCTGGTAGTTTTCTCTGGCAAAGTTGGCCTGCACAGTGGAACAATCCCACACTGGGCTCTTTCCTGCCAAGATACTCTGACTTAGGGTTGCCATATGTCCTGTAAAACTGGGACTGTCATGGTTTTCAGGAATTGTGCTCACATACTGGCAAGTGTGATAGGGGGCCTATCCTGGTTTTGTGGAAGATAATTATGGCAACCCTACTCTGACTGGCAGTGCAATCCTAAGCATGTCTACTCAGAAGTAAGTCCAATTGTGTTCAATAGTACTTACTCCCAGGAAAGTGTGGTTAGGATTGCAGCCTGGATCACTGGCACCTCCCAGAGGCTGCAGGCTCAAGCCCCAGTAGTGCCTGCTTAGTTTTTGCTTTTGCTTTTTCCTGGTTGTCTTACAGACAAATCTGGGTGCCTCTCTGAGCCCAGTGCACAAAGAGCCCAATCCTAGGCATGTCTATCAGTTCTGGGTCCTATGGGGCTTGACTCGAGTCAAATCTATGGTGACCTCCCACGTGACTCAACTGGGAAAAAAATCACAAAGAGAATACTTTATGAGTTCTTGAGTCACCGTTCCTGACTTGATATGATTCAATTCCAGTTGCCTCACCCTCAGTAAAAATCATGCCATGGTTCTGTGCACAGAAACAGAGCTGCTGCCAGGTGGTAAGCCTGTTTGGTGCAGTAGCTAATGATCATGTAGCCTGGTGCAAAGCTCAAAATGTAGCCCCGGAAGTGATGTCACAACTGGAAGTGATGTCATCCCCAGGTATTATTAAAAAGAAAATTGGGAAAAAACCTTCCTCCTCCTCCTCAGTTCACCAACCATTTGCTTTGTTGTGGCATAGCTAAGGCACCCATGTGCTATCTGGTGTTAAAGAAGATTTTGTTCCCCCCTCTCCACACATGAAACAACAAAATCAAATTTAATTAAGTAAAAAAATGAAAATTGTGTGCCTTTTTGGTTAGGGAAACTGTGCTGGGCAAAGAGGAATGGTTATTCTTTCCCTGCTAAATAGAAGAGGATCACCACTTAGAAATGTCTGTATAGCCAGTTAGCAAGGGTTAACTGATTTATTATATACTAGCGAAAAGTGTACCCATGTTGCGGGAGTAACATTTTCCCATACGCCATCCCCCCACGGCGCACCAACACTCCATGCGCATCAGTCCCCCATGCGCAACTTCCCCCATGTGCAGCTTCCCCCATTTGTGCAACTTTCCCTCATGTGCATAAACCCATGCGCATCATCCCCCATGCACATCATTCCCCCATGCGCACCAACCCCCATGCGCATCTTCCCATGCGCAACCCCCCATGCGCAGTATCCTCCCCAGTGCAACCTCTTTCTCTGAACAACATCCCCTCCAGTGTGGCAGGCACTGAACATAAATTGGCTGGATGTTGGTCAGTCTTCCATATAAAGTATAGGACAAAAACACGTTGCACCTCTTTTCAGCCCATTTAAGGGTTAAATTTCTCCACATGGGTTCTTGGTGAATGATCAAGTGACAGAAGGAACTTCCTCCTCAAATTTCATGCTTCTAGGTCCAGGGATTGGGGCGGAATGTTGATGAGTCATCAGTATAGGGAGGAAAACGTGTTGCACCCCTTTTCACCACCTTCTGGTTGGAATTTTGGAAAACCGGTTCTTAGTACACCCCTCGGTCATGGAAGGAACACCCACCCCAAATTTCATGCTTCTAAGCCCAGTGGTTTTGGCAGGGTGTTGATGAGTCAGTCAGTGAGTCAGTGAGTTACTTTTCTCTTTTATATGTAGACGTACTGTACTGATATAGATACTGATTGCTGATTCATATTAACACCTTATTAGTTCCATACAGTATCAGAATTACATCTCATTGGTTCTCAGAGCCATCAGTATCATGGGAAATGTTGAATTAAGAAAATCCACTTTTCCCATAGGCTTTTGTTTTCATTTTCTGGTTAATTGGCCACAACCTTTGCAGTGATGGGCATCAAAGAAATTAAGAACCGGTTCTCTGCCCATCTGGCAGCCACTTTTAAATGGCTATTTTTAAACTTTATATGTACTATCTCTTGTTAAGAACCGGTTCTATAGAGTAGGTGCGAACCTGCTGGAGCCCACCACTGAACCTTTGATAGAATATACATATTCCAATGCAGTTTGTTTCATTGCATTCTGCATAAAATTACCTTTCCAACGTTATATACCATGCTGGTATTTTCATTCCTACATACCCCAATTTTCACAATTTTAGTCACTAGTGTCAAGCTCAGCTTGTAGTCCCTGTAAAGCTTGTAGCCCAGAGCAAATGCACCCCCTGCACCCCTCTAGCTATGCCACTGGTTTGGTGTTTCCCTTTCCACTCTCCCCACAATCCTACTTGTCAGGTAAGATTGTCATAATTCTCTTTCACAAAATCAGGACAGTGCCCTGTGATGATCTGGCTGGGTGGTATGGGTGGATGACGTCTCCCTCCCTGGGGTTCTTGCCAATATGGAATCAGGCACACTACTAAAGTAATTCCACGGAGACAGATGAGGCATTTCAATAATTAGATCTTTACTTCTATCCATGATAGAGGCACTTCTTTGGTACAGGTTTCAAAAGGTATAACAGGTAAGTAATCAAACACAAGTCCCTCTCAACCAGAGAGAGTCCAACAGTCCCCTGCATAACAGGTAAGTAACTCTTCTTACATTTAGTTCTTTGAAGCTGGTAAGTAACAGGCCTCTCCTTCTAAGCTAAGGCCTAAGTTGCACAAGCATGAACATACCTCCTCCTTCCCTTTGCCTGTCTTTTCCCAGTCTGCCCCTCTTCCCACCTTTTCTGCTCCTTTTATCCATATCAGGGGCCCCTCCCCCTTGGGAGCTTCCACACCACTGATCCACCACCACACAGGCGCTTGGATGGGTCCAGGCCGGTGAAGGGTGAACCCTTTCCCCCGGTGCCATCCTAGGCCTTCTTTGAGCCAGCCATTCTCGGACCTCTGCAGCCTCTCTCTCCCATGGGAGGTCCTAGAGACTGGCACCCAGACTGTGGGGTCACAGTGGCAATCTGTGTCCCCCTCCTCGTATGACACCTCGAGGTACATTAAGTCCTCAGCTAGCTCCTCCCCCAGAGTCTGCCTTTTGGTGCCCTCGCATACCCTATGCCAGTATGTGAACAAAATCCTGAAAAATCGGCACTGTCCCTGTTTCTCAGGACATATGGCAACCTTGCTGTCCAACAACAGTGGTGCTGTCTGAACTCTTCCCTTCATTCCCCTGTATGATCCTACTCAGCAGTGATGCATGGAACGCCCTCTTCACTCTATGGGCACTGCAAGACAAGAGTGCATCAACTTGGCCAGGCTGGAGGACGCAGGATGGGGGCAATGCCAGCCCTGCAAGCCAGCAAACAAGAAACCCAGCGTGGCATTGCAGAAGGATAAAGGGAAACATGCCAGGCTGAATGGCAATGTCTTGGCATTGCATTCTCAAGCATTCTGTGCCAACTTCCAGCCTACTTGTCAGAGCAGAACCAGCTAACCTGACCTTTTCCCTTCCCCTCTGCAAGCTTATCCTGGCAGCAGAATAAGAATACTTGTCTAGAGCAGAACCAGCTAACCTGACCTTTTCCCTTCCCCTCTGCAAGCTTATCCTGGCAGCGATGAATGAAACCTCCCCTCACTCCGCAGACATGGCCTGGCAGGGCAAGGGTGCATCCCAGCTTGGCCAGGCAGGCAGGCATGGGATGGGAGTAGTGGCAGCCCAGCAAACAAAGAAGAAGCCAGCTGAGCTCTGCAGAAAAAATAAGTGGGAATGTGCCAGACTGAATGCCCATCTTGACACTGTGTTCTCTAAACATTCCTCAGCTGTGCCCATCTCTATCCAGCCTGTCAGGCAGTATCATGCAACATGTTGAGCAGTGATGGGCCCAGCCAGCCCCAAGATCCGGTTCGCTGGAAGTTGGGGGGCTGGGTCGGGGTCAGGGGGTGGGGCTGGGGTCAGAGGGTGGGGCCAGGGGTGGACCCCCAACTTTGGCGCATGCGCAGTGCGTCTCCTCCAGCGGGAGGAGATGCACTGCGCAAGTGCCGAGGTCGCACTGCGGGCAGTGAAAAAGATGGCGGCCAGCGCAAACCGGTCCGCCATTTCTTTGACTTTCCCTGCCACTGGCAGTGATTAATTGAAACACTATATTACTTCAAGGGTCTCCAAATCCTGGCCTTGTGGACAGATTTGGGTCCTTTGATGAACCTCTGTTCAGCTTGGCAAGCCCCCTTCATCCGGCCCTTGGGCAAGCCCTCCAAAGGCTAGGAAAGCTCTGCTGTCCACATCTTGGGAAGGTATTTTAGGGCTGGGGAGGCTGCACGGACCTCCTTTTTCAGTGTATGAAAGTGCTTACTGTATATACTTGAATATAAGCCTAGTTTTTCAGCACATTTTTTAATGCTGAAAAAGCTCCCCTCGGCTTATACTCGGGTCAGCTTATACTTATCATAGATGGGCAAAGAAGTGGATTTCTGCATAAGCAGCTCAGCTTAGGTCAGCCATTTTAAAAAGCAGGAAAGGTTGCTTTGCTTCCTTCATTTTAAAAAAACAACCAAGTCAGTAGATGGATCCCTCTCCTCCCTGCATGTAGTAGCTTGATGGTTCACCACATTGGCTGTTTTCTCCTCATTAAAACAGCAGTAGCTGCTGCATTTCCCACCTGAGGCTTATACTCGAGTCAATAAGTTTTCCCAGTTTTGTGGTAAAATAAGGTGCCTCGGCTTATACTCGTGTCGGCTTATACTTGAGTATATATGGGTATGAACTGGTTTGATGATCACTCTCTGTGTGTGCATGTTGGGAAGTGTTTATGAACTGATCTGAATTCATTTATATATTCCGACATCAATGTATTCATTTATGTAATTTATTCAAATTTGAAAAGTAAATCAATTCTTTTTTCCTTCCGGCTCCAACACAGTATCAGAAAGATGATGTGGCCTTCCTGTCAAAATGTGTTAAGACCAATGTATTAATTACAAGAAGGCTATATCCTGCTCGTTCAGAAAGGAAAAGGGGGACAATAAAGAATTTTTTCCAGGGCACAAGGCTGAAAAAGAGGACATCTGAGAAAATAAGTCCATATGGTCCATCCTGGACAAAACCCACCAACCCCTTGACACAGAGAGGGAGGGAGCCAGGATACATCCCAGCTCAGCAATCCATGCATGAAAGTCACTTTGGGAATCTAATCTGTGTTGGTAGGTTTTAGGAAGCCCCTTGATGAAAGAGAATGAAACTGAATACCCTGCTTGTCACTTCTTCCTGCACCCCTCATTCTGCTTGCAAAAGTCATCTACAAACACAAATCCATCTTTTCCATACATGAAAAGGCTTGTTTTGTCCCCTTCATCCCTTTCTCCCCTGGAGATATGCTCTTCAGCCAGTTGATGCAGTGGGTGAGCATCCTCTAGCTATCAATGCACAGGGGACCAGTGGGGGCAGGGCGTCCACATGCCCAGAAACCCCCGGACAGGTCTGGAAATTTACATATTGTCCGGAAATCTACATATTGTCCAGAAATTTGCATATTGTCCGGCCTGTCCGGGCATGGAGGGGGCTTGTCCGGGAAGGGGAGGCTGTATAGTGCTTTGCGCCACTTAAAATTGTTGCTCAGATTGGCACACATAAATTGCGCCGTCCGAGCAGCCATCTTTGGAAATATCTATCCCTACCGGCTATCCCTACAGCCTCTATCTTTAAGAAACCACTTGCCTGGTCTCTTAGGCAGAGCAGTCTGCAGCTGCGCACCATCTCTGCAGACCACTCGCCATCCAGGGGCCGCTGATGCGAGCAGTCTGCACTCCAGGAAGTGAATCCAGGCAGACTGCTCGCGTCAGTGACCCCTGGATGGTGAGCGGTCTGCAGAAATGGTGCACAGCTGCAGACCGCTCTGCCTAAGAGACTGGGTGGGTGGGCAGTCTCTTTGTAAGACACAACACAGCCGGTAGGGATAGAGGCTGTGCGCATGCGCACAGCCTCTATTTCCGAAGATGGCTGCTCGGACTGCGCAATTTATGTGCGCTGATCCGAGCAACAATTTTATGTGGCGCAAAGCACTATACAGCCCCCCTTTCCGGACAAGCCTCCCTGGACAAGGTAAGCCCCCAGGGAGTAATTTTAAAAAATGTAGGACAAAATGTAGGATGTCCTTTTTAAAAGTTGAAAATCCAGACTTCTGGAGGACCTTGTCCTACATTTTGAGGTCAAGCATATGGTCAGCCTGAGTGGAGGCACCTTGCTTCTGAATTATTAATTAATATAAGTACATTATAAGGGTTGTGGGTGGTGCAAGTGGTTAAGACACAGTGCCTGTTAACCAGTAGGCCAGGGTTTGAGACCCGGGTCGGCCCCACAAGACAGGGTGAGCTCCTGTCCTTAGCCCAGCTCTGTGATGCCAGCTGGATCCAATCGTATCTGCTCTGCCTTTCCTTTAGACTATTTCAGTGGTATGGAGAGGGGGGATTTGCTGCTTGGGTAACAGCCTATCCTCCATAACAATTTAACCCAGCCCTTTGTGCTTTGCATGCATAGTCTTTCAAGACTGATGGATGCCAAGTTTTAAATACATTATATTAATATAAATACTGTATACTACTATTTATTATTATATTAATATAAATTAAATTACCTTTCCTTATATAAAACATGATGGTATTCTTTATAGATATCAAGGTTTCTAAAATTTTGTCCACTAATGTCAAGCTCAGCTCCCCCACCACCCCCAAAAGCTTGTTGCCCAGTGTAGTTGCTACCCCCTCCCTTAGCTCTGCCACTGGTCCGATCCACCTTTAAAGACATCTAGACAAGACACTATCACCAAAACTTGTGGCAACACATCCTGTGATAAGGAGTGCCACAGATTAATTACATGCTGGGGAAAAAAAACATGTTTTCTATTGTCTGTTCTAATTTTCAAATTACAGTGCTTAAATTACAGGGGTCAGGAACAGAGGGAACCACTTTGTGACAGCCCCAGTGGTGGGCTTCATGGGGTTCTCACAGGTTCTATAGAATCCTTTGCTAATGAGCGCCTGGTTCTGAGAAGCGGTTACTAATGGGACATAGAAGCTGTTGTTAATTTAGGTTCTGAGGACATAGAACCTGTTGTTTAATTTATTTGAATCCCACCACTGGACAGCCCCCTCATTTATTGTTTTCTCCATGGGGGATGATTGGCGCTAAAATGGAAAGAGTGAAGGTGGTGTGAAGAGTGAAGCTCCATGAATAGCCTACCCACCTTTCCCCTGTAATTTCAGCAGTGAATGTGGGGGCACATGGGTCTGAGTGAAGGTGGGGCTCCTTCTGAATTTAAGGAATGTGAACAGACCTGTCCTGAGATGGCAGCTGCTCTGGGAGCCTTCTTGGACTTTGTGCCCTCATAGCAATGGCCTCCAGGGATGACATGGGTTGGCCCAGCTGGAATCTCCTCACCAAGAGAAGAGGCAGCCAGATATTTGATTTTCGTTTACCGAACTCTCAACGCAAACAGAAACTAGTAGGAGGTTCATAAAAGCCCAGAAGGGGAGAAGGAGCTCTTCCCCTCAAAGTAACAAAAGATATACTCAACAAAAGGATGTATGTAGTAAAATTTCACAATTTCATCTTAATCTCTGTAATGTTGGGAAATAGAAGGCATGCTGGTTAAAGCTACAATTCAGGTAGCAAGTTGAAAATCCAGGAATGGATGTTATCACAGAGGAAGAAACCTATAGCATCTAGCCATGCAAACACAACAACTGTCCTTGATTAGCCCTGTGTGAGGGTTGGTTTCAGATGGCGGGTCTACAAAGGCATGTTTTAGGAACTCAGGATCTCCATTGGGCCCCAGCTGACCCACAGTGTTTCCACAATAGTTGGGGTTGCTCTGGCAGCTTCTAAGGCTGCAATCCTAACCTCCGGTTAGTATGGCCTAAGCCTTGGCATAAGTCGTATGCTCTCCTGGGAGTGTCACAAAAGTGCCGTAAGAGACTTTTGTGCTATTCTTGGGGAGGGTTAGACCAGTGGAAAGACATGGACGTGCCTCCCTACATCACCATGGGAATGGGAAAACCATCGTAGGCTAGGATTGCACTATTAGATGTGGAAGCCAATCAGTTACAGAAAAGGAAGAGAAAATGCCTGTTCTTTCCCCAACAGGGTGACCATATGACCAGAAATACCCGGATTTGTCCTGATTTTTAGCCTCCTGTCCGGGTGTCCTACATTTTGGCTTCATTGTCCTACATTTTGAAACTTCGCAATAGTGCACAGTACCCCATCATGCCATATGTCGTTGGATTCATATTGAAGAGCAGAATCCAAAGCAAAAATCAGTTGGAAGATATCTCTTTCCTATCAACAAAAACCAAAAAACAGAAAAACAAAAACAAAAAAATACATTTTATAGCAATTTTTAAAAAGCGGGTAGGAATTTTGGCTTGGGATTAGGAATTTTGGCCCTGGGGTTCAGGAATTTTGGCCCTGGGGTTCAGGAATAATCTGGTCATCCTGCTCCCCACTGATGCCTTTTCAGCTAGGATGCTCCCAGTGGTGGTAAGATTTATGCCACTGTAACCATGCCAAGGAACTGCCCACCAATCACCCTTATTCTCGCAATCTGTACGCTGCCTGCATATTCACTTGTGGAAGTAGGGAGGAAGAGTCAGGCAGGGGAAGAACTAAACTGGAGGGGTAAGCAGGAAAATAGGGTAGTGCAGCATGCAAAGACTCACCATGCTTGTTGGTGCCCCCCCCCACCAAGACTTAGTGGACCCTAGTGCCAGCCTACTCAATGTGAGCAGCTGTCAGAGCCGCAAACCCTGATAGGCCCATCACTGATCAGCATCACCTGCCCTTGGCTTATCCAGGAAAGATCTAACACACCACCCTTTCCCCACAGTGTATTCATGTACAGTGTTTTCATGTAGTGTTATGGGAAGAAAATGTTAGCAACAATGTTGAAACATTACTGTGGCGGCAATCCTAAAGACACTTTCCTGTGAGTTTCTCAATCATTTCGTGCCCTAACATTGTGTAATGTACGTACCAGCAGTGAGATTTACAAGGAACTTGGCAATGTATATGAATCCATTATCTTATACCTTTGGCTCTCCTTGTGATTTGGATTATGAATCTCTGGCATAAAGTGTTACACTCACCCACACCCACAGAAATACTGCAAGATGCTATCTTGATGTCAGCCTTACTTGCAAAAGTCAGAAAAACCAATTTAGACAATGATAATTTTCTCAAACAATAATACTACAGAGTCACAGTTAAGGCAAGATGGCAACACTCTGGTTCATTTTGGTCCTGACATTGCTCCTTTTCACATGTGATTTATAAATGAAACATACTAAAGTGTGTGTCATTTTTCATGTCAAAGGATTTGCCATCTTTCAAAGTATTTTGTATACTTTGGCCTTTTTCATATACAAGTGCTTTAGCAAACTGGGTCCAAAGCATAAAGTTAATTTAAAGAGATACAATTATAAATAACACAAGTTTCCCTGATTCTCAGAATTGTGGAATTGACCATTTCTGGGTAGTCACTACACCTGTCAGATCCATTTTCTAGCTAAGGGCATTCCCTGAATCAGAAATAAGAGGTGCTGTCGCTATGAGTTTGGATGGCCAGATCTAGTTCATTCACGGAAGAACAATTTGGCTCCTTATTCTTATAACCTCCTGCATTTTCCAGAGTTTGGGAAGTGCTTGCAAATACTTACAAAAGCCAAGCAGGAATGTTAAAACTAAGTGTCTAGGCTCTGAAGCTGTGGCTAAAACTATAGTTTCAATAGTTCTGGTCTGGATTAAAGCACAGAAGGAGAGTGAGGTTGGGTTTGGAAAGGTTGAGCTTTCAGACTGGGGAAGCCTTTACTATACAGCTGCATCAGTGTTTTTCCTAGAATATTGAATACCAGAGGTAGGCCATTTCAAGCCATGGGTACACCTGGCCTCCACCTCTAGATCCTCTAGTGGAAGCCAGGTTTATCCTTCGGTTGGAGAGGCCAGTAGACTTGCCTCCACCAGGGATATTGAAGTGGAGGCCAGGTCTACCTGTGGGTTTGCATGGCCACTCATAGTGATTGGCAAACCTGGCACCCACCTAAAGATCTCTCAGTGATACGTTTCAAACACTGGTGTACTTGGTGGTCTGCCCCTCATGAGGTACTGTGAGTTGGATGATTGGTCAGGGCATGTCTGCTGGTATCTGTACATTCTGCAAGGCAATCAGCAATTTCCAGTGCTTCATTATGCTGGTAGTGAGATGCTGATGTATTCTAAAATGTGTGGCCTTTTCTTGGGTGTACTACTATATTTTCCCCATTACAAAGGTGGAATGTGGATCATATAAATGCAGCAGACGAGAGAGGAAAAGTACATGCTGCAGCTGAAGTTTAAATAAAATTACAAAAAGTATATCAACATAATTCATGAAAGCATGAACAGCAAGAATGTTACCGCATCCAAGTGAGGTTTCAGATTCTTCTGTGCTAGTGTTCATTATCTCTTAAAAGAACCAACAGTTGATAATTCATAAAGCCCTTATACACATATAAATTCAATTTCATAAGGTACACATTCCACAATTCAAAAATCCAAGGTATTTTAAACTGACGTAAATCCTGAGAGTGCACATCTTTAGATAAGCAATTGTGAACACCATCCTAGCCATGTCTACTCAAAAGTAAGCCTCATTCAGTGATGGAATTCAAAGAAATTAACAACTGGTTCTATGCCCATCTGGCAGCCACTTTTAAATGGCTATTTTTAAACTTTATAAGTCCTATCTCTAGTTAACAACCGGTTCTATACGAACCTGCTGGAGCCCACCACTGGCCTCATTGTGTTCAACAGGTCTTACTACCGGGAAAGTGTGTTTAGGATTGCAGCCAGGCTGTTAGTAGCTTTTTGAATTTGCTTTAGTTCTCTGTAAAGTCCTAAATTTTAGGTCCTAAATTTCAGTATATGGTGGTTTGGAGAGGGATGATGCGCAATAGAGGCTTGATGGGGGCTTGATGTGTAACGGGGGCTAGATGCACAATGGGGGATGTTGCGCATTTGGGTTTGATGCACATGGGGATGTTGCACATGGGGGACAATGCACAATGGGGGATGGGAGTCAGGAAGGATGGTGCACAGGGGAATATTTTACTCCTGCAATGCAGGTATGTTTTTGTTAATAAAACATAAATATGTGAATAGAATAGTGTGTGATAAAATACAAATGAAAAAATATAATTTTACAAAAAAGAACTAAAAAGAACAACCTTTTAAAAAACTTGATCAGGTTATTAAATAAAATGAAAGGTGTTGATACCAGGAATAAATTCAATACTTATATATATATAAAGAATTATATAGGTTTCACCACAAAGAGAGAAACTTGTTTGTAAAAAGAACATATGAAGATTTTGCAACTTCTTCCCAGAGCCATGGAAACATCATGCCTCCCAGTACATTGATGCAGCAGCAGCAGCACCAATGATGTGTAGTGTGCGCTGCAAGTAGCCATTTTAAAGCCATCACCACAAAGGAGAAAATGCATCAGCAGCCCATTCCTATGGCTGGTGATCCACTCCTTTGTAGATGAACCAGCAAAGGTGATGGAAAATCATAAAGAAGCTAGGTGAAGAAAGGCCTTAGGTAGGTAGCAGACAACTACAAGGTACAGGGTGCCTCCCTTGATGTCTCCTCCAACCCACTGCGTGAAGTGAACACTGTGGTGTTGCACATGGCTGGGCCAGTCCTACTGATGAGGGTGATGAAGCTCTTATTCCAGCTAGCCTTAAGGGTAATTGTGGGTTTATAGTTCTGAGTTCTAAGCATAATCAATATATATATAAAATTGAAAAGTCACTGACTGACTCACTCAATGACTGACTCATCAACACCCAGCCAAAACCACTAGGCCTAGAAGCGTGAAATTTGTGGTGTTCTTTCCATGATGAAGGCACCCACTAAGAACCATTTTTTGGAAATTCCAACCGGAAAGGGGTGAAAAGGGGTGCAACGCGTTTTCCTCCTTATTCTTTACATTGAAGAATCCCCGACTGAGGGACGCTCTGCCCCAGCTCCTGGTCCAAGAAGCATGAAATTTGGGGAAGGTGTTCCTTCTGTGACATCAACACCCACCAAGAACCGATACTGAGAAATTAAACCCTTAAAGGGGTGCAAAGTATTTTTGTCCTATACTTAACATTGAAGACTGACTGATCAACATCCAGCTGATGCATTGAGGGGAGGGTGCACTGAGGGGGCTTTTGTGCATGGGAGATGTTGCACTGGGGGAGATGTGCGCATGTGGGTTGGTGCACATGTGGCAGTTGGTGTGCATGGGGAGGTTGGTGCACATGGGAGGGTGATGTGCATGGGAGGGTGATGCACATGGGGGGAGAGAGAGAGAGAGAGAAGTGCACTTCTGAACCACTTCTGGGGAGGTTAGGCCAGTGTACATACATGTGCTGGCTTCTGCATGCCACTACAGGAATAGGGAACAGATTAATTGGTTAGGATTACACCATAAAAGACATTTTAATAGTAATAGAAATTTGATGCTTTAATACAACTTGTGGTAGCACATACTTTTACAGATAAGTGTGTGTGTTTGTGTGTGGGTATGTGTATACGTGTGTATGGGGGGTGGGGGAATTGAAAATGATTGTATGGTTTTGTATGATCGTATATAAACAATGTATGGTTGCAGATATGCGTCAACCTTTTAAGTTTGAGATTTAGTTAGCGTAACTTCCATGAGGTTATCTCTTCAGGCTGCATATGTTAGTTCCATCTCTTTGAATTCCTCATGTCACTGGCCTTACAACACAAAACATACGTATTTCCTGAACTGCTTGGGCCTTGGACACTGTTTATTCAATAAACTTGGCCACCGATTCAAGGATCAAGGGTGCAATGATACCGGAAAACAATTACTTGCTCCCCAAGGTTTTTGGTCTGCTCGGATAACTTGGTGACCTCGACCAGCATTGAAATCTTGCACACACAATCTTGCACAATCCAGAGAAGCAAGAGACAATCATCCTTCTTCTTGATTCCTCTTGTTGTTGCAATCCCAAGTGGCAGTGTGGGGGGGAACCCTATATTTGTTTCGTAGTGTATATGCAATCATTTTTATCCTTCCCTTTCTATCAAAAAAATGGTCTCCATGGCACAGCTGACAGTAATAATAAAATCAATCAAAATAAAAACAATATAAAGTCAATTGTGCACACAAACGAACCTCATACGAGTGTCCGACTCCAAACAATTTGGATGAAAACATGAGGTTTGTCTGAATGCTGTCAGAAATGAACAGACGAATAGATTTATTTTCCTGGAATATGTGTCCTAACCATTCCGTCTTTAGACCTTCCTCAAGACATGTGTCTGTCATGTTATATTACACTGAGTGTAGTCATGTGGTTTTCTATGAACTGATGGCACCGTATAAAAGAATGGATGCATAAGGATATTGCGTTACCTAACCACTGAAAGAAAATTGGCCCCAAATGTCTTTATATAGAAATCCCAACCCCTATTTCATTGTTTCCATTTGAGACACTTTAATATAATCCTGTTCAGAAAAACTTCCCACAAAGTTCAAGCAGGTGGTTCACAGGACAGTGTCTCATTCTTAAGCAACTTCTCTTTGGCGTACATGCAAAGCAGTGTTTGAAATGAATGCTCCGCATTGCAAAACAAACAGGAATTGGATCATCTCTCTAAATGTTGCTTTCAAATTAGGTTTCCTATTTTGTAACAATCCATTCAGTCACACTTGTTCTGATAAATCTTCTAAATAAGCTGGAAGAGAAGGAAGTGCCTAAAGACAAGACTGTACTTATATTACGGTAATTAGCCAGGGTAACATGTAAGTTGCCTTGGGCATTTGTTTTGGCATGAGAAAGGTGGCTCAAAATCAAATAAATAAGTAAGTAAATAAACAAAATACTTGGATTGGAATACCCTGAAATAAATGTGTTCTAGGTTATAATCTTTTCTTTATAAAATATTTCTGCAAATATTAGGGCACAATCCAGAGTAAGAGAGTCCTTGCTCCAGCGTAAGAACAATTTACTCTGGATTGCAAAATGAATTTCCCATAGTTTTGCACTAGGTGATGGCATAACTATGGGTGCGCATAATGTCTCTTATGTGCTCCCATAGTTAGTCTGGATTATAGGGATAGCAATGCAGAGAAGAAAGCTCATGTCCATGTAACACTGCTCTTATAGTTACTCTCACCATAACCGAATTTCATTCAAAGGCAGTTTTGAACATCTGCAAGAAGGAGGGTGCAATCCACAATGGAGCTCGTACACAAATTCCTTTGAAATGGGGTTTCAGACTGCTGCACCTGAATGCTCCCTGATTTCAGAGCATTCATTTCCGGGATTTTGAGATTTTTCAGTACAGTATCTAGAAAGATAGCTAATATAAAAAGGTACAGTATGCGCAAATTAAGGCACTTCTGCACCACTTGGAGATGGGGGGGGGTTTAGTCCAGTGCACAGACATGTGCAGGCCCCCACCCCCATGTCACTGCAGAATAGTGAGATGGGTGAACTGTGCTGGTCTAAATTGGTTAGGACTGCGTCCACATGCCATCCTGTGGTAAAACATGCCAAAAACATGTGGTAAAACATGCCAAAATACCCACCACCACCCCAATTTTAATTTGTCTAAGCACCACTGGCAGAGGCAACCGTGTGCACGTTGGAAGTACTTTATCATCTGGGGACCATGTAACTCTGCAACATACAGCTGATATTGATTGATTTATATGGCATGATGCAATCTTTGTCATTATTTGTTGTCAAGTTAAAACAAATATTATTTGATTGGGAAAAGCAGCTGAATCATTGAAAGAATCACTGCATTGTCAGGGATCGCCTGAATCTCCACTTCCACCTCACCAAACATTTTGGGTCCTGTTTTTTCTCCTTTTTCTATCATTAATGCCTGTTCGTAGCATAATCTGCTGCTACTTCTGCGCAACCATCTTTGATCTTTGAGTGTATCTATCTTTCTCAGGTTCAGTGGCGTAGAGGAATTAGAACTTCTCGTGACTTGGAAGCTACAGTCCTCTTAATGCAACCTAAAATGGCATTTGCCTTCTTTGCAGACACATCACACTGCTGACTCATGTTCAGCTTGTGATCCACGGCGACTCCAAGATCCCGCTCACATGTTGTGCTGCCAAGCCAAGTATCCCCATTTTATACCTGTATTTTTGGTTTTTATTGCCTAAGTGCAGAACCTTGCACTTCTCCCTGTTGAAATTCATTCTATTTGTTACAGCCCAGTATTCTAGTTTATCCAGATCCTCCTGGAGTTTTCTCCTAATGTGTTTGCTACTCCTCCCAGCTTGGTGTCATCCACAAATTTGATCAGGCTCCCCCGTACCTCTTCCTCCAAGTCATTGATAAAAATGTTAAAGAGGACTGGGCCCAAGACAGAGCCTTGGGGTACCCCACTTGAAACCGATCTCCAGGTTGATGCAGACCCATTTACTAAAACCCTTTGAGTGTGGCCATCGAGCCAGCTGCAGATCCACCTAACAATTGCCTCATCGAGCCCATATTTTTCCAACTTCCCAATTAAAATGTCATGTGGGACCTTGTCAAACGCTTTGCTGAATCAAGATAAATGACATCCACAGCATTGCCACTGTCCAGTAAGCTCGTAACTCGATCGAAAAAGGAGATCAGATTTGTCTGGCAAGATTTATTCTTGGTAAATCCATGCTGGGTTCTTTTGATCACAGAGTCCTTGTCTAGATGAGCACAAATTGTGTGTTTTATGATTTGTTCTAATATCTTCCCTGGGATTGAAGTCAAACTGACTGGTCTATAATTTCCCGGGTCTTCTTTTTTCCCCTTCTTAAAGACTGGGACTACATTTGCCCTCTTCCAGTCCAGTGGCACTTCTCCCCTCCTCAAGGATTTCTCAAAGATGATCGACAGAGGCTCTGCAAGGACATCTGCCAGTTCCTTAAGAACTCGAGGATGCAGCTCATCTGGTCCAAATGACTTGAATTCATTTAGGCCAGTTAAGTGGTTTTGAACCAGTTCTCTATCAATCTTATTCTGCTGTTCTGCACCATCCATGTTTTCATTACCTCTTTGGGGATGCAAGCACATCCCTGCATCAGCCAATGATCCCGCACCCCCATTTGCACAGCCCTCCTTCCAAGAAGTAGTTGAGCAGCTCTGCCTTCTCCTGGTTTCCAGACACCTGCTGTCCATCTTTGTCCAGGAGCAGCCCCACCCCCTCGTCTCTCCTCCTGTTCCTTTGGGCATATCTAAAGCTCTTTTTGTTACCCTTGACTCCCCTGGCCAGCCTCAGCTCATACTGAGCTTTAGCATCCCTGACCCCCTCCCTACAGGACCGGGCTATCCGCCTGTACTCCTCCCTGGTGATCTTTCCAGTCTTCCACTCCCTATACTTCTCTTTCTTTAACTTCAGCTGATCCCCAAGTTGCCTGTGGAGCCAACCTGGTTTTTTCAGGATTTCCCCCCCTTTCTTTTTCATGGGAATTGTTTCTGACTGTACTTGTAGTGTGCTTGTACTTGTAGTGTAGTGTAGTGTACTTGTAGTGTACATCTCGTACACTGTATGTTCAGTAGAATATATTTGTTAATCCACATGCCTAGTCATAAAAGTAGCATATAAATATACCCATATACCCATATAAAGGTATTAACTCTGACATAATGACCACGTAACATGACCTCTGATGGAAGCAGTTGAAGAAAAGAAAGGGTCAAATTGTAGTTGGTCCCAGCCGAACAATTACTAGGACTAGAAAATGCCTGAGCAATCATTTTCAAACCTTTTAAAAAAAAAAAAACACCTCATGGCACACTTCCAAGGTGCTATTATTGTCAAGGCACATCTTTGGTTTTGTTGACAACTGACAAGGCGCACCAGACTGGTGTGTGCGTGTGCGTGCATGTGTGCGTGCATCTGGCATTCTGAGGCAGCCTATGTTCTCGTCTATAATAAGGAAGCTGCACATACCCATCGTGGCTTGTAATCCTTGAAGGCATGTTCCTCCAGAAATGTGCCCAATCCCCTCTTAAAGGCATCTAGGCTAGCTGCCATCACCATATCCGGTGGCAAGGAGTTCCACAGGCTATTCACACTCTGGGTAAAGAGATATTTTTGTCCATGCTAACTCTCCCAACACTCAATTTTGGTGGATGTTCCTTAGTTCTGGTGTTGTGTGTGAGGGGGAAAAGCATCTCTCTTTCTACCCCCTGCATAATTATGTATGTCTGAATCATGTGCCCCCCCCCCCAGGGGGCTCTTTCAAAGACTGAAGAACCCCAAATATTGTAGTGGTGGCCGAGTGGCGGCCAGCCCAGTCATCATTTTGGTCTCTCTGCACTGTTTCCTTTTCCTCTCTGTACAGCCCACACTGGGTTCTGATTCATGGTCACTGCGGTGCGACCACATGTGGGAACTGTGTCTGAGAAAAGGGAGTAGCAAGGTGGTGGCATGGCTCAAGGGGGTCAGAGCCATCAGTCTTGGAAGGAGCCTCATTCTTTCAGAGCCATTCAAAGTGGGGGGCTCAGAAGGGGTTAGACTTCCCCCAAGAAAGACTGACTACTCTGCTCCCTATACCTGTGCCACTACAGCATACATGGGGGGCATGATGACCATATGCCATAACCAAAAATGTGGAACAGCCAAGAAAAATGTAAGCCATGACAAAATAAAAACTAAAAACACTACATGAAAATATATGTTATTTTCATGTAGATACTTTAAAAACTATGGCTGCACTCCTAAACACACTTTCCTGAACGTAAGCCCCATTGAATACAATAGGTCTTACTTCTGAGTAGACAGGCTTAGGACTGCACTGAAAATTACTTATTACACTTAAAACTATTACATATAATTTATTGATTAGTTCTAAGGGAATTTAAGGCTGCAATCCTAAAGATACATTCCTGGGAGTAGGTCCCACTGAATACAATAGGACCTACTTCTGAGTAGACATGCTTATGATTGCAGTGTAAAACTATTACATATAACTTATTGATTATTAAATTTAAAACTATTTTATATATCTTATTACTAAATTTAAAGCTAACTTATTGATCATTCAGTTTAAAACTATTGCATATAACTTCTTGATTATTTATTGATTACTAAAATTTAAAACTATAGTATTACATATAACTTATTGATTATTAAATTTAAATACTAAATATGACTTATTATTTATTGATTACTAAATTTAAAACTATTACATTTATCTTCATGATTATTAAATTTAAAACTATTATAACTTATTGATAGAGATTTGGATATAACTTATTGATATAACTTATTGATTACAATTTTTAAGACTACTGCATGTTACTCATTGATTATTAAATTCAAAACTATTACATATAACTTACTGATTATTTACTGATTATTAAATGTAAAGTTATTACAAATTTTAAGACTATTGCATATTACTTATTATTAAATTTAACACTTACATTTAACTTATTATTTATTGATTATTAAAGGTAAAATTATTACAAATTACTTATTGATTACAAATCTTAAGACTACTGCATATTACTTACTGATTATTAAATTTAACACTATTACATTTAACTTATTGACTATTTATTATTAAATGTAAAATTATTACAAATTACTTATTGATTACAAATCTTAAGACTATTGCATATTACTTATTGATTATTAAATTTAACACTATTACATTTAACTTATTGATTATTAAATGTAAAATTATTACAAATTACTTATTGATTACAAATCTTAAGACTATTGCATATTACTTATTGATTATTAAATTTAACACTATTACATATAATTTATTGGTTCCAAGAGGGAATAAAGGAAAAGGAGGACAATGAAGATTTTTTTTTCTCCAGGACTCTTGGGACATAGCCTGGAAAAAGAGGACAAGTGGTCAGCATGGGGGTGGAGAACCCATCTGCAGAGGGGAGGGCTGTTTGCTGGAGGGCTGAGCCCCCTCCCAGGGCCCCCTCCAGTCAGGCAGAGGAAGGGTTAAGGGTCCTACACGTCAGATGGTGCGTTCAGGGCTCCGCCTCCCCCTGGTCGTGATATGAGGAGGTTTGAAAATCACCCCATGGCAAGCCCGTCCCCTTCACTTACTATGAGGAGGAGCGCCAAGAGTTCTTGCCAAGGGAGCTGCTGGCCGCCGCGTGCTCCACACTCTGCAGGTTGACTCCTCGCGTGCTGCACAGACGGGACGGGCTGGGCTGGGCTGGGCTGGGCGCTGCTCTCACCTCCAGCTGCAGGGAAGCAAGGCAAGTGCTGCAGGCAACATGAGCGCAAGTGTACAGACGCTGCTGGTCCTGGCCGTGCTCAGCATCCTCAGCCACGTCGGGGGAAGCGGTAAGGAAGGCGTCGAGGGCAGCTGGGCTGGGGGTCCTCACCTGGGATGGAAGTGCAAGGAGTCCTCTCCAGAGGGGGTGCAAGAGGAGAGTGTTCTCTCTAAGTAAGGGGGTCTCTAAGGGAATGAAATGCAAAGGGTCCTCTTTGAGAAAGGAGGGGCGTTAGAGGAGAGGGGGTGCAAGGGGTCCTTTCTAAGGGCAGGGAGTGCAAGGGGTCCACTCTAGGGAAGAGGGAGTGCAAGGGGGACTCTAAGGGAATGGAGTGCAAGGGGTCTTCTTTAAGGATGGAGGGGTGCAAGAGGAAATGGGAAGCAAGAGGTCCTCTCCAGAAAGGAGCTGAAGGGGGTCTCTAAGGAGTGCAAGGGGTCTTCTTTAAGGATGGAGGGGTGCAAGAGGAAAGGGGAAGCAAGAGGTCCTCTCCAGAGAGGAGCTGGAGGGGGTCTCTAAGGAGTGCAAGGGGTCTTCTTTAAGGATGGAGGGGTGCAAGAGGAAAGGGGAGGCAAGAGGTCCTCTCCAGAGAGGAGTGGGGTCTGAGGGGTCTCTAAAGAGCGCAAGGGGTTTTCTTTAAGGATGGAGGGGTGCAAGAGGAAAGGGGAAGCAAGTGGTCCTCTCCAGAAAGGAGTTTGAGGGGGTCTTTAAGGAGTCAAGGGGTCTTCTTTAAGGATGGAGTCGTGCAAGAGGAAAGGGGAGGCAAGAGGTCCTCTCCAGAGAGGAGTAGGGTTTGAGGGGTCTCTAAGGAGTGCAAGGGGTCCTTTCCAAGGAGGAGGGTGTGTGAATGGGGTCCTCTTTAAAGAGTGGGTAGAAGGGGTCCTTCTTTAAGGATGGAAGGGAGTGCAAGAACAGTTGGAGTGCAAGGGGTCCTCCAGAAAAGAGAGTGCAAGGGGTCTTCTCTAAGGGTAGGGGGTGCAAGGCGTCCTGGAGAGTAGTGAGATCTTCCTCCGCAGATGAGTAAACCAGTTTGTGGCATCTTGGGTCCCTGCTACTTCTAAAAAGGACTCTTATGGGGCTTGCCTCCATTAGACACCTACTATCTGGACTGGATTCAACAGGAAGACACTCTCTGCACACTGTGGGGAGGCTCCCTGCAAAACTTAAAAGTTTTGCACCCCTCTAGCTATGCCACTGGTGGGAATTCTCTGACGGGTTTGGTGGTGAGTAATAAAAGCAGCCCATTTGGATTTCTTAACTACAGACTTGTGCTGTAGTCCTACCAAGACGTTTAATAGGGGAAGAGGATGCATTCTTGGGACTAGTAATAAGTCCATGTTTATTCTTGTTTATTCCTTGTTTAAAACAAGACAAGAGGACTTTTCTATAAGTTATAGGATTGCATTTGCTGTTGCTACTCTGAACAGTCCAACTACTACATGGAATCTAGGAGGAGGGGGTTTTATAGGGAGCATGTGTAAGTAAGAATGAGTTGGAAGACTATGGGGGAGGCTTCTGTTCTTTGTGGTGGTGCTGGATTCAACCAACCACAACCCTGCACCATCCAATCATTTTTCTGCCCCACACGCTCTGTATGCCCATTGGCTTGGGGAGGAAACGGACCATCCACTAACGGTTTTGCTTCAGCCAATGGCTTTTTACACCCGCTGCTGAATAAGACACCTTGAGCAAATGTGTAATAAATCCTCTTTGATATGAGGGATTTGCTTTCTAGGGCTAATCTAGAGTCTGAAATCTCTGGTGTGTTCCAGCTTTGCAGCTTCAAGGCACTCTGTACATTTCCATGCACTGTACAGTAGAAGTAAAGGACTGTGACAATTTTAAAAAGCTGAAAAAGATGATGTAAGATAGCTTAGGGAAGAGTGGTACACAGCACCGTAAATAAACATGTGATCTTCCAATCTCCAAAGATCATTTGGATTTCTTAACTACAGCCTTGTGCTGTAGTCCTACTGAGACGTTTAATAGGAGAAGAGGATGCATTCGTGGGACTAGAAATAAAGTCCAAAGATCCAGAATTCACATCAGAAGTGGGAAACCCTGGACTTGGGGAGCCTGTTGTTTGCTTGTATGCAGCTGATCACCTTAATGTTTGGCTAATCACCTGGTTAGGTATTTTGTTTCTTGTGGTGAACTTAGGCATCCCCTAAATGTAGGGGTGTGTATATTCCTGCTTTTCCAAACCTGTGACAAGCTATGCAGTAGTTATGCCTCTCATTTTGAAGAGACATGCATAACCCCTAATAGTTAACTGCTATTAATTACTATTGCTATTTTACTATTAACTGTAATTGACTGTCTCATTAATGAGGGATTGCTGTGCCTGCCTGATGCATGTGTCCTTTAAGAGTGAAGTTCAAAGGACAGCGGCATCAAATTGGACTGTGTTTCAGGTTTTTTTTGAAAATTTTTGATGAGATCATCAGCGGTGAACTTTAATCTTGTTTGCAAGATAAGACTTGACCACACTGTGGGCTGTTCAGCTTGCTCTGAGAAGTGTTTTGATCACTTTTTTAAGATGTGCTTTTTTCCTAACTGCATGGAAGGAGTTAGAGGAATGCGCCCTTAGCTGGCATGCAGGCCTCCGTCAGTCTTGAAAGACTATGGTATCGTGCTCAGCGCGATACGCTGCATGCGAAGCACGAAAGCCTGGGTTGGATTGTTATGGAGGATAGGCTGTTACCCAAGCAGCAAATCCCCCCTCTCCACGCCACTGAATTAGTCCAATG
Organism: Cryptoblepharus egeriae; assembly: GCA_030015325.1. Classification (NCBI taxonomy): domain Eukaryota; kingdom Metazoa; phylum Chordata; class Lepidosauria; order Squamata; family Scincidae; genus Cryptoblepharus; species Cryptoblepharus egeriae. Next base: position 112,340,130 of record JAREYC010000002.1, read on the forward strand.
GAAAGGCAGAGCTAATACATTGTATGCAAAATGGTAGTTATGCTAGAATCGGCATTTTGCACCACCAAAAAGTTACTTCTGTTTAAAGCAAGACTGCAAATGCACTATCTGTGGGATTTGTATGTCCCTTGTATACCAAAGTGGCCATATCTTCAGCTTTACCTGGTCTTCTTGTTTATCCCGTATGGGTAGTCATATGCTTGATGAGGCACACCCTAGCTGAGTCTTATGCAATAAAAATGGAACATAATGAATATTTATGGAGGACCATGTCATTAGATTCTGATGAGCTTTGTTGCCATTCACTGACCACGAATACCGACTGTTTTTGTTTTTTTCCTTTACCCATCAATCTGTTGCCAGTTGATTTTGGCTTTGCATATGTATATCTTGCATTCAGTTGTGAAAATAAAACATCACCGTTTGGGATAGTGTTTTTGAAAATAAATGTCTCAGACCAGCAAATATCAGTAAGGTACTCTTTTTTTGGTAGCAAAATTTTTTCACATTGTTAATAAAAATGATTGAAAAAACAATTTTCCTGCTGTCATCTCCTGGGTAGGCTTGACTTGCAGGTGGACTTTTTCTCCACCAGGACTAGGAATCTTAAGATGTTGGAGGCTTAGAGTCTGCTGTGTTTCTTAGTAATGGAAGAGCTGCAAAAACAATAACTGTACCTGGTCTTTTTAGCTGCCATGAGCCTTTGAGAAGGGTGAGATATAATTTCTTAAAATATGCTAACTCCCCAATACTCATCCTTGTGTTGCTCAAAGTGGAAAGGACAAAATGGTACAATTATGAAGAACTTCCAGACTGCTGTATTTGGTTTAGATACTGTGATCAGAGATTCTGCCTGTAAGCAGGTACAATTGCATGCATGTGAGTTGTAGCACTGGGTGGAGCCAGGGTGATCATATGTCCTCCTTTTCTAGGATTTGTCCTCTTTTTTAGTCTTGTGTCCTGGGGAAATAAAATCTTCCTTATCCTTTTCCTTGTGAGAAGGCAGCATATTGACTTCTTGTAATTAAGAAATTATATGTAATAAGTTATATTCAATAGTTTTAAATTTAATAAGTAAAATTGTGTTTAAACTGACCACATCAAAACAATATACAGTATATGAGTGTTTTTAGCTTTTATTTTGCCCTGCCCTGTATTTTTCTTGGATGTCCTAAACTTTGTTCTCTTTTGTGGTTTATGACATATGGTCACCCTGGACCAGCATGGTGTTGCCTCATTTAAGGTATCCCCATCCCATCTTCTGGCCATTAAGATTCTGGAGGTTGCTTTTGCTTGAGCAGCTTATTCTACTTTGTATCACAGTATTGTTGGTGGTAACAGCGCTCAAGCAGTTACAATCCTTAAGGCAACTATGTTGCAGCAACCATCTGACTAACTGTGAGTAGAACTGGGCTGAAGAGAACAGCAGTGGTTTACAATCTTGATCTTGCTCATTCTTGCAACAACTCTATGAAGCAAGATGTTCTGTTCCATTATTAGGCATGTGGGAAGTGAAGATGAGAACCAGGGACTTGCTAAAGTGAGACTTGAATTCAAGCTCAGCACACTACCTGCTACGGGTAACTTCTGAATTGCCCTTCTCATTTCTAAATTGGATTATTCATTATGGTCTGATAGGGAAGAAGATAGCTTAGGAGTAGGCTCAAATGCATTGCATTTGAGAATAACAAGGATATATTCATCATGTTCAAGAATTTTTTCTTCCATATGAAAGAAAAAATTTGAACTACAGCTTGCAGAAAATCTTGAAAGATTTAAAAAAAATTTCTTTCATTATTCCACCCCCACCCCCCCCCCAAAAAAAATACCCTGTAACTTGCAATAGGTCACAAAGCATTGCCATATCTGCACAGCGTGAATTTCAGCTTCTCTTTCTCTTTTTTTGCTTTCATATCAGATGTCACTTCTCATTTGTCAAGTTTTGAGGAATTGGTTTCCCCTCTAAAGTTGAGTAGCCCACTTGGAATATCCAGGAAATGCTATGTATAGACTGATGCACGTTAACTTGTTAAAGGCTAGGTAACCTATAAAAATTTATGTGGATAAACTGTTGCCTGTTATTGAACTGTTATCTGTTACTGAAGTCCTGCGGTGTCGGGCAAGGATGGAATGCATCTTGATGGTTTTGGTAGCCGCCTTGAGTCCCCCAGGGAAAACGGCGGGATATAAATTAAGTTGTTTGTTATTGTTTTTGTTTTTGATTGTGATTGTTGTTGTTACTATTGTCACCAACCTAACATTATCGGCCAGCTGCTACTACGATCCTGTGATTTTTTTTTCTTACACCATCTATTTTAATCATCTATCATAGTTTTGAAATTTTCTAATTGATGTAATCTCTGATTAGAACAGTAGTAACAGCTGAACAATAGTAATATTGGGTGTCCCTAGGGTTATAGGATGGTATGCATGGCTTGCGGAAAGGATATCTGTCATTGCCTTTTAAAGATAGGACACTATTGCCCTGTTTAAAACTCCTGATGGGGAGAGAGTTGTTTGCTAAACAGAACCTTGTGCAAATAACAGGAAGAGCTGTTCTTTTAAGAAATGTTCCAGGACATCTCCTCCATCATTTGGTATTGTGATAGCAGTACAGAGAGGAGGAACTTGCGGTATGACTGGATTTATGTGTGGTTGTTGGTGAAAACTAGTTGGGGAAATTTGCATCTCTTCTCAAAAGCAGTGGGGTTGGTCTTTGGTGACTCATGTGAAAGGTGCTAGTACTGTTCGTAAATGTGGAAATTGTGGGCGTGAAGTTTCAAATTTGATGATTTCTCATTTAGTCTTTCTCAACATATGTTTACCAGCATAACACGGAAAAGAGCTTGTTTCAATATGGTGCATACTTAGGTTACAGCAGGCATTGCCCTCCCTGTAAGAGTCATATTCTTGTGAATGAAGCACATTCTTGATGCACAATAGTCAGCACTTTGAACACCACTGATTAGAGCAATGTACTTGACAGATAATGTACACTCTGGCAGTTTCTCAGTTTGAGCACTGGTATACTCGGTGTCTGATCCTCTGTCATGGTATCCTTGCTCTTAAGTCTCTAGTTTAGAACTGGATTCCATGTGTCTCTTGACTAGTAAGAAAGCAGCTTACTATCTTTACCCCTCAAAGTTTTCTACAAAGTTCTATTAGAGAGAAACTGATAAGAGGAACAACATTATTGGAAAACAGAAATTTAACTGCATTGAGATGAAAGCTGATTATTGTACCCTGTTGAGGGGCAGGGGAATGACAGCTTATTCACAAAAGACAATAGAAAGATCCAAGGGTTTAATTGATTGAATTGGAGATTGAATGCCTTGTAGGAGTTTACAACAAAAGCACGAGTTTGTTTATTCTTTAATTTTCTTGCCTGGCCTTTTATTTTCTTGCCTGGCCTTTTAATGAGTAAGTACAATTAGTCCTATAACATGGTCATGGAGTCGCTTAACGGGAAGGGGCTGGGAGGAGGCATAATTAATTGATGTTTCAGACTTTTTTTAAAAAGTGGCTTGCAGTGTAATCCTTTCTATTTTGCAGGTGCGGCTAAATGTGGGAGAACTGAATTTGAGTGTGGGAGTGGAGAGTGCATCCCTTACAAATGGGTTTGTGATGGCAAATCAGAGTGCCCTGATGAGTCTGATGAATCTGCTGAGATCTGCAGTAAGTTGGCTAACTTGGAATTTTTCTCTTCTTCCAAGGCATACTCGTGCAACCAATACATGGATTCAAATGATGGGAGGACTTTTTTTGGTTGGGAAATGCTTAAAAGGAGGGGAGAACAGAATTCCTCAAACATATCTCTCTGAACTATCTTGGAGTGGAGGGAAAAAGGCAATAAAAGCAAAAAGCCCATACTGCGTTTGGCTAATTTCACAGTCCCTAACACTAACTACTGTCAGAGAAATCCTTACTGCCGCAAAAGCAGTAGCCATATTGCAGTAGTGCAGGTATTGCCTAAGGTATTTGCAGAAGAAAATCATACTCATATAAAAGAATCATATAGATTCATACTCATATAAAATATATTAAAATATAAACTCATACATATATAGAAAATCATATAGCAGAAAATCATAATTGAGTTGCCTTTTTGAAGGCTTGCAAAACTAGCTTTACCCTACAATCCAGAGTAACTACAGCAGCACATAAGAAACATTTATGTTGACATAGTTACAGCACCACCTAGTGAAAACCTATGGGAAATTCATACTGCAATCCAGAGTAAATTGTTCTTACATTGGAGCAAGGACTCCCCATAGTTACTCTGGATTGCACCCTTAATGTCTTTGTTATCCGATTAGAGTAGTGGGAGCTATTTGCATCTCCAGCTCACCCCTTTACTTAGATTGGCATTGGACTTCCCAGCCTTGCTGGGCTAGGGAGACAATGCACTGGTGAGAGCACAGGCTCGTGCATGTATGTTGGGTTTCAGAATCATGTATGTTTCTTTTCAGAATCAGTGACTTGTGAGCCAGGGCAGTTCAGTTGTGGAGGCCGCATAAATCGTTGCATTGATAAGTCCTGGCGGTGTGACTCGCAAGCAGACTGTGAAAATGGCTCAGATGAAGAAAACTGTCGTAAGTGTTACTTCTGCTATGAAAGTGGGTGGACTACTCCAGGACTGGACTTGCAGGGTCTATTTCCTTCTCTGTTGTTTTTTTAAAAACTCGGACCAAATTTTTTTCCTAGTGTTTGTAAGGCCTGGTAGTGCTTTGAAATTTGAGGTTCCTGCAAAAGGCCAAATTACCTGTAGTTTGAAATTGTTTTTATTCAAACATACCAAATATACCATGAGACCAACAGAAGAATGTATTTCTTGCATCCTGAGCCTTGCTTTCTTCTTAAAAAAAAGTTGTTCCACAAGGCTGCTTATATACTGTTGGTGCTATATAAACTATAGACCCCATAACCAAGTTGCATGCAAAGATTGTGACCATTGTTTTTGTTCTTCAACGTTGTAGCTCCTAAAACCTGTGCTGAGAAGGAGTTCCAATGCCGAAATGGGAATTGCATTTCTGAGAGTTTTGTTTGCGATGAAGACCGAGATTGTGAGGATGGCAGTGATGAAGAAAACTGCGCTGCCCCAACATGCAATCCTGAAATGTTCCACTGCAATAGTTCAGAATGCATTCCCAAGCTTTGGGCCTGTGATGCAGATGAAGACTGTAAGGATGGATCTGATGAATCACCAGCATATTGTGGAGTGTCCAAGAAAACCAATCCTTGCTCCCTTGTGGAGTTTCGCTGTGGAGACGATGCCTGTATCCCACAGCGCTGGCGGTGTGATGGCAGTGCTGACTGCAAAGACAAATCCGATGAGGAGAATTGTGGTGAGTTCTGAGAGAAGTGGGGTTGGGCGCTGCACCTGTTTTATGTGTTTCTTCCTGTAGGAAGTCATATATTAAGCTAACTTGTTGGCCCTTCATGAGTGAAATAAACTTGGGTACTTCAGGGCAAATATTTTTGTTATAAGGAGTCCGTTTTAAAAATCACTTAAAATATTCTCGCTCTGGCCAAAACTGCTTAGAGAGGAATTCTGAAGTCGTCTTCTGTATGGCATTAAAGAAGTAGTTCTCAAACTTTAGCACCACTGCTTAGAATGAGTCTGTCAGGTGATCGAAAGTGATGTCGAAAGTGAACAATCGAAAGTGATGTCATGACCAGAAGGGACATCAGGCAGAATTTTTTTTTAAGAATCCTAGGCTACAGTCCTACCCATCCTTTACCCTGAATTAAGTCCTATTTACTATCGTTGCTCTCTGTTGTGAACTTAAAATATTCACTGTGATGGAGTTAGATTGGACAGACCTATTTAGGTGATATCCCTAAAAGGCTATGCTTTCTGTCTAGCTGCTGTCACATGTCACCCTGATGAATTCCAGTGTAACGATGGTGGATGCATCCATGGAAGTCTGCAGTGTAACAATGAGAAGGACTGTAAAGACATGAGTGATGAGATTGGTTGTATCAATGGTGAGTACCACACATTGGTTTTGTGGGCCTATCTCTTGGGTATATACCATGGGCAGATTCAAAGCTGATTGGATGGGGCAGCTGCATCTTTCCTTCATCCAGCACTTGCCACAGCCCACTGGAACCCCATTAACCAGTCCTCTGGAAGAAGGGAAATGGCTCCAAAAAGACAAGGATATATTAAACTATGCTTTTCTTATGTTTTATATCAGTGACAACTTGCAAAGAACCAAATGTATTCAAGTGCCACTCTGGAGAATGTATAACTATGGAAAAAGTCTGCAATGGGCAGAGAGATTGCAGGGACTGGTCGGACGAGCCCCTCAAGGAATGCAGTAAGAATTTAAATTAAATTATTTAAATGATTTAATTATTTCCACAATTTAAATTATTTCCGTACTGCTGTTCTGACTGGACCTTTGGAATTTTCTGGCTAGAATAAGTTACTTTTTTTGGACTTCTAGGAGTCACCTCTATCTGTGATTGAGATGCATTTGGCCTCAAGCTCGTTCTCTTCTATAGTTACTGACTGCAGAGATTCCTGGCTGTAGGTTATCTGTTCAATTTTGAAAAAGTAGAGGTTAAATCTAGTTCAGGGGTTAACTTATTTGCAGGCTCAAAAGATGAATCCGATAAACCAGGACTGTAAAAATCCTTGGGCTTTGTACTTGGTTTATTCTGGAATGGGGCACAGTTGGGAAAGCACAATTATGAAAGCAATCATAGCTCAATGGTTAATGCTGACCTGTGTAACTGGAATTGCCTGCCACAATTCTGGACCTTGATGCTTTAGGGCAGGGGTGTCCAACCTTTTAGCTTCCCTGGGCTGCATTGGAAGAAGACGAGTTGGTTTGGGCCGCACCTAAACACTAACAACTTTTTTTTAAAAAAATGTAGGATGTCCTATATTTTGTCCTACATTTCTTAAACCTTGGAGTTAGTCTCATTGATTAACATGGTGTTTTCTGCTGACTAGCCATGCATAGGATTGGGCTCTCAGACTGCAACTTGGGAGTAAGCCTCATTGACTTTCATGGGGTACTTCTGAGGAGGCATGATGCATAAGATGGGCTGTGATCCTCTCCAAGCTTAATCTTGGAGATATGCTGCAATCCTGAACACAGTTTCCTGGGAGTAAAACCCATTGGGTACAATGGGCCTTACTTCTGAGTAGACATGGTTAGGGTTGCAGCTTATCTCCAAGGTTAAGTTTGGAGAGGATCACAGCCCATCCTATGCATCATTGGGCTCTCAGACTGAAACTTGGGAGTAAGCCTCATTGACCTTAATGGGGCTTACTTCTGAGGAGGTCTCAAGGGCAGCAGGCAGCAGCTGGGATAGAGGCTGAGGCTGCTTTTGGGGGATGCGGGTGGGCGAGCGCTGCAAGATCTTCAGGGGCCTGAAGCACTCTGAGTGCCAGGAGGCAGGTAGGAGGAGGAGCCAGGCAGCCCAGACGGGCTTTGTGGCGGCCGCCCGGGGCAGTGTGCAGAGAAGCACAAGAAATTTGAAAATGGCTGCTGCCACAAAGCCAGTTTTTCCAATGGTGGTGGCCAGCTTTGTGGGAGGGCCGCATCCACCCTCATCATGGGCCACATGCAGCCCCCTGGCCGTGTGTTGGACACCCCTGCTTTAGGGCATGGCTGGCCAAAGCCTGTCCCAAAGGCTAGATCTGGAGTTCAACTGAATCCTTCCCTCCTGTGACCAGCTCTCACAGTTCCAAAGCACCCTGGGCACAAAACCTAGAGGAGCAGCGCACCGTTGTTGCAACTGGAGAGAGTCGTCCTGATCTGGGGACATGCAGTCCAATGGTGCACTGGAATTGTGAGTGCTGATTATGCTGAGGAATGCTTTTTCGATTCACAGCAGTGACTACTTGGAGCTCTGCTGTTCTAGTGGAGTCTTCTCATTAGCCTTCTACTGCAAGCATTTTTACCAAAACATGCCACCATTCACTTCTAGCACAGGATTTGCTTTTGCTTCTGCAGCAGTTAAATCTGCAGAATGATCCAGCAGGGGTTCTACAGAGAAATCCTCCACAAAAGTTGAAATTCTTAGTTATGTTTTGCTAATTGAGTTGCTATATTGTATCCTATACTTTAGGTTGGATGGCTTTTTCCATTGCCATCTGGGTCACTGCAGAGGTTAGAGTGGAGATTTCCTAGGTGGCAGTTGGTCTTAGCACAGAGAGCTACTTATCTCAGTGTAATAACTTGGTAATGGGATATCTGATGTATATTGACTATTGTTATGGAGGGGGGCAAGCAAGCTTATCCAAAGACCAAAAATGCTTGGAAGTTGCTTATTTTGAGCTTCATATCTCCTTTCTGTTTAAAGGAACAAATGAATGCTTGACCAACAATGGCGGCTGTAGTCACACATGCAATGACCTGAAAATTGGATATGAGTGTCTGTGTCCTGAGGGCTTCCAGCTGATTGACCAGCGAAGATGTGAAGGTAAATACTGGGGTGTTCCATTTTTTTCTTGTGGGCACTAAAGCATTAGAATTGCCTAATTTTTCTGTGGAAAAGCTATACAGGTTCCTATACCTATAGGAAAACCTATACATGGAGGAGCAGAAATGAAATGTGTGGGGAATGAGAATGTGTTGGCCAACCCCTTGAAATTTTTAGCACTCAGATTCCACACTGAACATCTTAAAGACTGCAAATGCAAAGCAGAGTAGTCCTTCCAAAGCCTTCAAGGTGGAGACTTAAAACTAAGACAGTGCTAATTGTGATGAACTGTGTATAAGTGTGCTTCTTTCCAGCATGGGTATACAAGGACTGGATGGTGGATGGGAATCAGCAGGAAAGTGCAGTATTCACTTGCAGCCCCAGCAAAAAACAGATTTAGCTTTATTTGCACCTCTTTTTCTCATGGGTCTTCAGAAGCTCCCTACTTGTCAATTGCAATCAAAAGTTGTAACTATTAAGATCTTCCTAGACACAGTGTTTGAAACTGGTGGTTCTCTACTGTTTTGTACTGTTGGTAGATTAAAAGTATCCAGGTTAGCAGGTTAGGTGGAGGTATGCTGTGAGTATCCAAAATATTCCAACAGACTCTCAAGAGTTAAGTTGAAAAGAGGAAGTAAATTGTGTGAATGATTGATGATGATTATGATTTTGGGCACAGGCAAAAAATTCTGAGTAATATGAAATCTGCTTCAAAGCAGGATAGAAACTTATGTCTTCCTTGTTGAAGGGTATCTAGCCATGGGAGAAGAGTTGTCTCCAGACAAGTAGTAGGGAAATATGATGTTGGAGCATAAAGAGCAAGCATAATGTTGAAGGAATAACCTATTCATCTGACGCTTAAAATCTTTTTATGTGTAGATATTGATGAATGCCTCAACCCTGACACTTGTAGCCAAATCTGTGTGAATCGGGTGGGGAGCTATAAATGTGAATGTAATAAAGGCTATCAGCTCGACCCTTCCACGAAGACCTGCAAAGCAACTGGTAAGTTTCAAGGGTTTTCTCCACCATAGTTGGTTTGTGATCCTTTGGACCAACTCTTTATGCTTGCTTTCATAATGATGGAGTGATTGGTATATTTAATGCTCAGTTAGTGAACTTTGCCTAGTAGCAAAGCACATCAGAGGAAGCACCTAGAATGTGTTTGGAGGCCTATGGAGCCCTCCCTGACTCTCAGAAAGGCAAAGGCTTTCAGGTGGGCTAGAGGTTTGTTGCAAGCTGGACAGAGGCTCTACAAGGGCTACATCTGGCCCCTGAGCTAGGGTGTAAACCAAAGCCTGCTGTAAACCAATATAATAGAGGACCTGATGAAGTTCAGGTTGGATGAATATTTTCCTTATTTCAGGACTTTGATCTAAAGCCCTCTTGTTTCTGAAATCTGAGGAAAACTCTTCAAAGCCTTCCAGTTCTAATGTTCTTTGGCCCTCCTCTTTACCAGGCACCATTGCATACCTTTTCTTCACTAATCGTCATGAAGTCAGGAAGATGACTCTGGATCACAGCGAGTATACCAGTCTGATCCCCCGTCTCAAAAATGCAGTTGCCTTGGATATGGAAATTGGCAACAACAAAATCTACTGGTCTGACCTTGCGGAGAAGAAAATACTCAGGTAATATTCAGAGCTTGCATGACCTGACTTGAACCTTGGAATTAATAACAACAATATTACTATTAAAGTAACAATACTTTTGTATATCACATTTCAACAAAGTTAACAAAACAGATCACAAAGAGCACAATCCTAACCGTATCTACCACTACCAGTATACTCCCACATATATACATGTGGGAAGTACCAGTATACTCCAACCCCTAGCCTCCTTGCACCTTGGCCTCAGCAGGTCTTGACTCACCCAGAGTGTCTTGGCAGCCAACAGAGTATAAACACCTCAGCGGAAAAGGGGAGGGAGGGGGTTATTTCACCCTGGTTCTCCTCTCCCCATGGATTATCCTCTTGGCCACTCCATGCTCGTGTTCTGTCTGCCCTGTCCGTCTCTCATCCTTGGCGTTTTTGGCTCTTTTGTACTGCTCTCCCCACCCTGGGTGGATCTGTCCCCTTCCCTAACTCCCTCCTTAACCCATGCCTGCCCAGGCAGCTTTAGCCCCGCTCCTCCTACTGGGAAGAGCATCACCCCCTCGCCTCTTATTCCTCTGTGATGCTCCCCTCCAGTATGGGGATCCTAGCTGTCCTCCTGCTCTCTACCACCCTGGTGATTGGGAGCCCTGATCCCTCCTCTTCCCCCCAGATGCAGCCGGCTACTGTTGGGCACCAGGACCCAGTGGGAGCCTCAGAAGCCATTGACTCTGACTGGCTCCCTCATAGTGGCTGTGCAAGGCTCTGCCCTGCTCCATCAGGCAGCCATCGCCTGCCACGGGCTTGCCATCTCTTTCCTCCCCTTCCTCCCAGGGGAGCCTCCGAGGTTGGGGCAGTCTCTTTGCCCTTGCTGTGCTGGATAAGCTACTGGATAAGCTCCTCTCCTCTCTCCCAGGAGAGAGGGAGACCCTGACATGCAAGTAGAAGCCTTTATCCTTTGGCCTCAGTTACTATCTGTACAAAAGGAATAGTAAGACTTACCACAGGTGTGCTATGGGGGTCAATTGAATAGTAATAAAAAATATTGCAGTTGCTGCAACACTTACTTATTCACTTATAGGTGGGAAATGAGCATGGCTGAACACTGCAGAATTGGCCACTGCACAACCTTTCATCATTTCAATAAAATTCTTTTTGTTGTCTTGCACACAGCGCACCGCTAGACAAGGCTGACAACCACGCCTACCATTCCGCAGTGATCAGCAGTGGCCTTGAAGTTCCAGATGGCCTCTCTGTTGATTGGATCCATAACAACATTTATTGGACTGATTCTGGCCTGGGCACCATCTCTGTGGCTAGCACTGACGGCTTGAAGAGGAAAACCCTGATCAAAGAAGTTGGTGCCAAGCCACGGGCCATTGTGGTGGATCCAGTTCATGGGTATGTGTCCTCTTTAAGCACTCTTGGAGCAGATGAAAGCTGCCTTGAATCTTTGGGGGAATGGCTATTATTACTATGGGAACATAGTCTAAGAGGGCAAAAAAAGTGTGAATTTGGAGCCTGACTTCGAGATGAGGCTTGAGCAAAAGATTGGCCATAGGAATGTTATTATGCTGCATTTATTATTTATATATGGGCCTCTACCAGGGAAGGATCAGAGAAGAAATTGATTTTGTCTGCTATGTTTACCTGGAATATTGTGAATACAGACAATATTTGGCATTGGGAAACATCAGGAGAAGCTGAGGGGGGTTTGGGTTGTTACAATGTCTGCTCAGAAAGCAGTTGAAGTGAAACTCTTCTCTCCATGGACAATGAGTAGCTTTTTGACAACTTTATTGATTTGATGTCCCTTTATTCCCATCTTTGATCTCTTGTTAGGTTTATGTACTGGACTGACTGGGGCCTGTCTCCTAAGATATCTAAAAGTGGTCTGAATGGAGTGGACAAATTCTCTTTGGTGAAGGAAGGCATTCAGTGGGCCAATGGAATCACACTAGGTAAGCCTTGCACTGGTGAAGGAGAGACTAGAACAGGACACAGTAAGACAAGGCAATTTCAAATTTGTCTTGAATGTGCTTCTGAAATCCTGGCATCTTCAAATATCTGGATATACACCCCTGAAGTTCATTGTGTTGATACATTTAGATCCTGTCTTTCTTCCTTCAGGAGAAGTTGGCTGAGCTGGTACCTGGTTCCAAGCAAACTGAGCTTTAACAGGATGATTTTGGAAGAACTCTGGCTTAGAAGCCAGTAATATTTGCATATAACTTTTGTCCACCTTGTATAACTTATCTCTTTGAAAGCTTCTGCAGGGGCCACAACAAACTTGTGAAGTTCTTGATCATACTTTTGGGCTTTTTTGGTTAATTGCCTTGTTTCCTTGCATATACACAGGACTCATTTTCTAGCTTTAATACTCTTGGTACCTGTCTTCTGTGCTAGATCTGGCCAACCAACGTCTCTACTGGGTAGATTCCAAACACCATTCTATCTCCAGCATTGGTGTGAATGGAGAAAACAGAAGGACAATCCTTGTGAATCGGGAGAAGTTGTCACATCCTTTTTCTATCGCAGTCTTTGAGGTGAGGCAGGACAATAAATGCCTACATGTTCTGAGTGCACCAAATTGAAGATTCTGCTGGTTGAGACTGTGAGCTTGTATTAGTGCTTAGGTTTGACCCTGGTTTGTCACTCAAGCTTTCAGTCCCCCTCCCTTATACCATTTATAACCCTTAAACTCTTTATAATATTTCTCTTGGCTGAACAGTAGTAGTTTTCTGAATCCCAGAACAATCTGATCTGTTTTGCAGGGATAAATTACTACTTCACTGCTGGAATTGATTTCAAGTTTCAAGTACAATCTGATCTTCCAGCAGTGAAGTAGTAATTTATCCCTGCAGAAATGCAACTCCTACATGAATTGGGGTTTATTTTGTGGTAACTACAGCAGGAAAACATGGACACAACACCAGAATATGCACTTGCTCGGAATTAGCGAGAATGTTTCTGAGTAATCAGTAGAGGTCGTTGAAAACAGTGATTAATGATATAAAAACACAACACTGCTTTCTGCACTTCTAGCTTTGGAAAACATCAAAATCTGTGAAATTAAAACCATTTTCACCCTTCTCTAGTGATCAGGGATTTGCAGCTTGATAAGTCTGTATCCTGTTCATTACTCAAAAGTAGGCTTTTAAAGTCAAGTCAAATAGAATGGTTCCTAGCCCTTCCCAAACACAACCAAATAATATGCTTTGTATCATATTATGTAATTCATCTCTAATAATTCATAGAGCAGGTTATCCATTAATCATGCTGCAGATTCCTCCATTCCTCTCCCCTGTTTTAACTTTGGAAATTGACTTGCTATTTCTGAATGAGTCCAACAAGCATTAGCAAAGTATGGTAGGAATTAATATTATGAGAGTGATGCATGTCTTGGTGTACAGCAAGGTTCTAACTTTTTTCTTTAATATTGATTCTCACCCAGGATAAAGTATTCTGGACAGATGTTGTGAATGAAGCCATTTTCAGTGCAAACCGCTTGACTGGCTCAGATATTGTCACAATGGTAGCAGACCTGTACTCTCCAGAAGGAATGGCTCTCTTTCACAGGCTGCGGCAGCCAGAAGGTACCTGTCCATGTGCCCATCTTACACCTCCCCAACCCTATATATTTAAGCACTTTCTACATTCTTAATGCCTGTGAGATTTTCTAAATTGGTTCTTTTTTCCAAACAGGTGTGAACTGGTGTGAGAAGAACAGCATTCCTAATGGAGGTTGCCAGTACCTCTGTCTTCCTGCCCCACAAATCACAGTCCACTCTGCAAAATATACTTGTGCCTGTCCTGATGGGCTGCAACTGGCTGCAGACATGAGAAGCTGTACCACAGGTACAGAGAAAATGAGCAATTAGACATTATTTCAGGGAGCTGAAGACATTTGTGAAAGGGAGGGAGAGTCTAGGTTTTCCCCCTAGACATACAGTGGGGAGCTGATAAATTTGTCTGCTCTGAAGAAATTATAGGGGATTGTCTTCTCAGCCAGTATGCTGCTGTAGGTGCTGCTGGATTTTGTGCATCATTCACAATGCACTTCCACTCTTGGCAAATTATATAAATTATATATATATATATAACTTATGGCAAATTTATTTGGTAAATTAGATAAAATTTATATATAAATTTTATATAATAAATTTCTTGGCAATGAAATTATAAGTTAGTATTATAAAGGATACTCATCTGTTTGCATATTACCTACCCACATATACATCAGTCTCCATTTCCAGTGTTGGCAAGGGTAAGGCGGGGTGTAAAATAAAATTTCTGCTAACTTAAGAGTGGTCACATAAATAAATCAGTGCCTCTTTGTCTCCACTATAGGTAACATCATCCCTGATGCTTCAGCTACAGTTGCTGCCACCACCACCACAAAGGTGCGCCCTACCACAAGGATGACCCATGTCAAGCAGTTGTCTGCCACACCTAGGCAGAAAATTGTACATCCGCCACCTGCTGCTACATCTGTACAAAGTGAACATACTACTCCTGAAATGGTTACCTTATCCCAGCAAGGTGAGGGGTCAGCCACTGTCTGTGTATCAAACATACTTGGCTAAGGTGTTTACACAGTGTCAAGCTTGCAGTTGGTTGTAAACATGACAAAGCTGTCAGACTTGAGCCATGGACTTTTATGCAAACATGGACTATTTAGAAACCAAAGCATAGTTTTTGGTCATGGGTAATGGTTTATTTCTGCCATTAAATGACTAAATAAGAGCTATGTTCAAAAGATCTAGTTTCAGCCGTGCTGAAATGTGGGTGTAGAGTGATGGGGAAAGTTTAGCTTAGGGTAGATAAGGAGGTGCATTGCCTGACAGTTCAAAAGCTGTAACTTTGCAAGTGGGGAACTGCTTTCTGTCATTCCCACCCCTCCCTAACACCAGGCAACCATTTGGCATATTCCAAGTTGGGGAGTTTCATCTTGAGTGCTCTGTTTTATCTCTATTCCCAGCTCGACATGATGTTGCTGCAGAAATGAATGGAGAAAAACACAGTAGCCCAACAGCTCTCTTTGTTGTCCTCCCACTTGGTAAGTTTCTTCTTCCTCAAGGGAGGAAGTTCTTGTCCACCCATGAAAACTCCTGCCATGAGACGAGTCTAAAATAGGTCTCCTGTTTTGAGATGATCTGATTAATGGAGTAATCAAGTGCACTCAATTATATTTTTGTATGATTAGCTTAATAATGGCAATCCCTTATTTGTTGCGTAGCAAAGTTCCTTTGGTAGACTTTCGAGTTGTTATGATAGGCTGGTTAAATGTTCCTTTTCCTGTTTTTTCTCCCCCTTCAGTATTCATTAGCTTGTTCTCCTTTGGGGCTTTCCTGGTTTGGAAGAACTGGCGTCTCAAGAACACAAACAGCATCAATTTTGACAACCCTGTCTATCAGAAAACAACAGAAGATGAGATGCACATCTGTCGGAGTCAGGAGGGCTACACCTATCCTTCGGTAAGCTAACATTTAAGGTGCTGGAACCTCAGTCTTGGGAGTAAAACTGGGAATATTTTTTTCTCCCAAAGTGGATTGATACTTCAGAAGTTCTTTTACTTGCTATAACCCTTATCAAGGGTTCTAATTCCTTGCTGAATTATGGCTACCTTTTCCCAAGTGTGACTATTTTATCCCTTGTTGCACAGGGATAGGGCTTTCCATGAAGGCCTGAATGGTGAGTACTGTGTAATCACTTGCATACACTGAAAATACAATGAATTTTCAAGTTCTGGATTTTAAAATAACTGATCCACATAATAGGAAACATTGGTTGTGCGGGACAGTGAGTAGCATAGGTTCTGATCTGTTTCCCTTTCCTGTACTTCATTCTGATATGTTTCCCATCCCTGCACTTTATTTTGGCTCTAATCAAGATATTAGCCCATCAGTGCTAAACTTCAGGTCATCTTTGGCATGCAAAGGTTTATTTTGCTATGCTAACGAGGATGCCCATAGACATGATTTTGTTAGGCTCTGCTTTGGGTTTATTCACCAAAATACTACTTGTTGCTGAGTATTGTTTCACCATCTGGTATACATCTATCTGTTGCTATTCTCCACTTCCTTCCTGGAATTAATCATTGCTAATAATCTGTCAGGCTTCACATCATTTGTTCGGACATAGATTTATATGCATAACTTGGTTGCTCCTGGAACTAATTTCCGCTTCACTGAACGTCGTGTTTACTGAAATTCTAGCACAGGAAGTAGACTTACTCATTCATGTGCTGCACATGTCTGACAACAGTCCTGATCATTCTGCAGACTTCCGTGTATATTGATCTTGTCCAGAAAAGGGGACACAAAAAAGCTTGCCCAAACAAATTACCAGAAAGTGTACCTTTTTGCATGTGACATCTCAAAGAAACTTGGATCCAAAATGTCTTCAAGGCTTATTCATTCCCAATTAGCTGCTCCTGAAATACCAGTTTGCCAGGGGGAAACTGGACATCCACTGGACAGTTTGGGCCTACTTATCAGCAGATTTCAGCCCAACAAAGACTCTGGAGGTGACCAGAGCTCTGCTCCAGTTGCCACCAGAAGCTCGAGAAGATTGATTTTCTACCACTGTGCCTTGGCACATTGGTGTGCTACAGATAGTCCTCAGGTGTGCTGCAGGAGTTCGGGGAAAGTCATTTATTAATAGAAAAATTAGGGGATTTGAACAGTCTGGTGTGCCTTGTCAATGCTAAAAACAACTGATGATGAGCCTTGACAACTTCAGTGCCTTGTAAGTGTGCCATGAGATGAAAAAGGTTGAAAATCACTGCTCTAGAAGAAGACACTTCCAGAAAACTGGAAGTATGTCTCTAAAGACTCTGTAGGCCTTTCTGTAGCCAGTAGAACCATGTACAACTTCCACAGGCCTTAGAACTGCTCTGGATATAACCCCATTCAGTGGCTCCTGAGCTCCATGTGATTTGGATTCATGCAGAAATTTGGTATCAGCAAGGGTTCCAGGAACTGAACCCATCAGATAATGGGGGTCCACCTGTACATTTGAAACTCTTCTTGTGTACTTTGTGATCTCTTTTACTCTTTTAACTGATTATTTTCATCTTAATGACTTCCACTAGCTTTGTCTAGATTGCCAAAACCTAGGTTCACTGGAGGGGTGGAGAAAGAGGGTGACAGACTTTCACAGTTGCTGTATCTACTGCACTTTGCTACCTCCTTCAGTAATTTAATCCATTCTTTCTCCCAAAACAGAGACAAATGGTCAGCCTTGAGGATGACGTTGCATGAACCCACTCTGACACCTGAAGTGCCTCTTGCCAAATGTTGCTGCTTATTTTCTGGGATGAGAACATGCGTGTGCTCTGACTAGAGTTGTCTTGTCTCAACGGTTCAACACCACTTCCTGAGTGACTTGATGGACTTTCTTCCCTCTCACCTGCCTGTCTTTTAAAGTAAATTGGCCAGCTGCTGCCCTTGCAACACAGAGCAAGTGAAACTTGACAGTCTTGCTAGGGTGTTACATTTTGTACCCTGGGCTGCTGAGTCACCAATATGCCTGCTGTGATCTACATCTTTTTTAAAAATCTGGGCAGAGTCCACACTACTCTTGCATATGAAGGAGAATAATTTAAAGAAGACTACTCTTCTCTGGATGTGAGGTTGGGAGCCTCCAACAAGTGGCCCTCTGAAGCCAGCTTCACTTAAAGGGAGGCACGGCAGACACTAAACTACCTTGGAAGGGATGGGAAATCTGAGCCTTAGCTGAAACTTCAGAAGCAAGATATGCCTTGAGGTTCCCAGGCCAGAGGATTCCAAAGTGAACTTATCATTCATGCCATCAAACAAGACTATGACTTTTCTGTTATGTCCAAAGAAACAAACTGCAGGGACTGTCTCCTGCTGGGAACCTCAGTTGGCTGAAGACTGCTAGTTCAATGTCAGCCCTTCCTGGCAATTCATCTTGCACTTTTGTTTCATTTTTGGGTTCTGCTCATGATCTGTGTAGCCTGTGAACTTGTATAACTATATTTTGCACTTGGTTTTGTTTGTTTGTCCTATCCATCACATGTAATACTCAAATGAATGAGGCAGGCTGACAGTGGGGAGGGAGGGGGACTCTTGCACTTGCACAGTGCTGGCTCTTTTTGTGCCTATGGTGCAGGTGGGCAAAAGGTAATAAGATTGTGCTGGCCAAGAAATCTGGAATTATAGCCATTCTCCTGCGTGTCCCACATTGAGCCCAGGTTTACAGTTGCCTTATGCTGCCAGGTATTCCTTAAATTTTTTTCTACCCTCGACTTGGTCTTGCTTTTTATACACCTATATTCTCTCCTACTAATGGAGGGCTTGAAGAATGGGGAAGAGAAGAAATGTAGAATGGGCTTGGTAGCTCAGATCTTACACTGTATCAGGAAAAGAATATAATTGAATGTACTGTCTAATCTTTCATGGTTGTTCTAAAAATGGGGTGAACCTATCTATTGGTGCTCTTTTAACTACTTGTTTGTAACAGCAAATGGATGATGCCCTATGCCCTGATCATTTGCTATTTAAAAAGCTGTATTTGTAGTTTGTATGAGACATTGCAAGAATCAGGATGCAATCTGAAAAGATCTGCTATAAATCAAGCCTGTCCAGTATCTGTTATTGAAGGAATAGAAAGTATCCCTTTGCTCTTTTCTGTAAGATGAGGCAAAGGTGAGCAAAATCTAGAACAAAAAATGGCAGCTGTACGTTCTTGGCCTGACACATTGAATTCCTTTCCCCACTGACTGGGGGAAAAGCACTACTTCATACCAAGTAAAAAAGCACTCAGCCCTTTTGGTCTGAAGCTGTGAAAGATTCAAACCTCTCTTCCTCTCATAATGGAGGATGTAAATATTGTACATGTACAGTGCTGAGAGATCTATTTCCTTTGCACAAAAGTAACTTTTTGTGTATTTGTACATAATGTTCATAAATACATAAGTTATTTATTTCCAGAATTTTATGTTTTATGGTTGCTCGCTAATTTGACTGTCATTTTAATTCTGTTTCTTTCTGCTTTGTTGCCTTTTTCATTTGTTATGCTTTAACAAAACACAGATAGAAAAAGTATATGATATGCTATACAAAACTGCAACAAGCCGGGTCAACTGATTAACTGAAGTGCAGTCCTAATCTGGAGTCAGCCTGACTGTATGTTACACATGCACTTGTTGAAGTGTACCTTAAAGAAGAGAACGTCATGTGCACTTATATGCTTTTTATATTGAGTTCCATGTTGATTCTTCAGTTGGCAATTATCTACTTCATTTTTCCTGTGCTCTAAACAGCATTGAAGATGGACTGAAGCCAAGAGTTGAACTTTATCTCAGTATTTATGGGTGAATATTGTTAATCTGTGGACCTATTTTCTTTGTATTATCAGTCTGTACACTCAGAGCATGTTTCTGCCAGATCCTCAGGGTTTAATTGCTGTTGTGAATTCTTAAAACTGTTTGCATCCTTTTAGCAGTCTTGCAGTTGTCGATCTAAATAGCACAAGCCAATCTTTCAGCTTTACAAAATTCTGTGAGTCCATTCTATAGGAAGAGCCTAAAACACCAGCAGAATGTTTTACTTCACATAACTTGCAAGTGTAGCATTTTGGATACCTTAGAATGTGTTTTTTGGGGGGGGAGGGTAATTATTGTGTTTGATTTGTCAGTGCATTTATTACTTCCCTTTTCCCCAATGAATGAAGGATTGTCCATGAGGTGCGTTTGTTGGGTTTTCCTTATATTGTTGGTGAGTAATAAGACTTCTGTGAAACTGAAGTCTTCTGGTTGGAATACAGTCCAAATAGTACCTCAGCCCCAAGCTTTATTCAGCAAAATAAATTGACCTCATTTGGGTTCTACTTTATGGAATAGGAAATCCTGTGTTGGTGCTACCATGACCTGAATTTTTTGCTTCTTGCTGTCATTTGGAACAAAAATTTTCAGTAGATTCACCCAGCACTCTGTCTCATAATATTTGGTGCTGGACAGGTGTTGTCCTTGACCCTTTTGAAAATCCCTGCTATTTGGTGAGAGCTCCATATAACCAGGAAGCTGTGTTGAAGCAGTTCCACTGATTGCTGGAGCAAGAGGTTTCTTCTAAAATTTCACTGCATCTTTTAAGGGGCAGCTTGTCCAAACAAATACTGGACAGTCTCATGGAGGAATAGGGGACAGTGAATACTTATTTAGCTGTTTACCTTGGTGTGCTGGACAAAATCTTTTGCAATACCTAGAACTTGACCTAACTCTTGTGCAGCACCTTCAATTCATTCTTGCACAACTTGTCTCTTTGTAGAAGAGCCCTAGTGAAGCTCTTTTGACTCTTAGCATGAGCCTGCTTCTGAGCACTAGTTGAGATCCTTTGCTGCTAAGAGGAATTCAGATATTTTGGGGGGGGGGGCAATGTTAGTTGCTAACACTAAACAGCAGGCCGTGTGAAATGGATGTAAACACCTAATGTATGAGGGATTGGCTTGGATCTCAGTGTAGCTGCAAGATTGCATGTAATTTTATTCAATGCAGTTCTTTATTCCTTGTTTGAAATCTCAGGGGTCTTTCCCGATATACAACTGATTTTTTAAAATAAAAATAAATATTTAAATATACCAAAATTGGCTTCTTTGCTTTATTCCTTAAAAGAAATGCTTAATTGATATTTGATTCACTTGCAATTCGGGTCAACTTACTCTATAAGAAATAAATGATTGTTTTTAATAAACCAAAGTTAAAAAAAATCTTTTTGGAATGTTCTGAATGCTTTGTATAATATCTGATGCTGCATAGTAGTCCCTCTGCCATTGCTGATAAAGTAAAGCAAAAAAAATGGGGGGGGGGGTCTTCAGAGTGTTTTACATTCCTCTTTATGCACTGAAAGTCACCCAGGCATGCACTGGGAAAATGTGTCAGACCCCTGCAGAGAGACTGGGGAGAGATTTCACTACATATGCACCGAGATCAACCCAAGATGAGGCTAGCCAAAAGCATAATAGGACTTTCCCTAGGACAATCCGTATTGTAAAAAGATCACCAGCAAATGCTGATCACCACCAAGAACAAATGCTAAGGCTCACCAACCATGTTTTAAGCTTTTTTCATGTTTTTAACCATGTTTCATCTGAGCCTCTCCATGATCCCCCTAAAAATTAGCTTGTAACTCCCTTTGGAAGTTCATGGTAATCAGTTTTAAATCTCGAAACAACAATGGACTGCAAAATAAGCAGCTTACTTAATTCTAGTAAGGACAGTCCTTGGTAGATCAATTTGCTAACAGAGTTAGAATGATGTAATCGTGTAACGGGCAATCACTTTCAGATTAACCTACCTCTCAGGGTTGTTGTCCCTCTCCACCTGCCATCCTTTGCAAACTGCATCTTGCAAACAATTGTGCTGACATTTAATGAGCAGCTAAACCATTCCCTGTTGACTCATATCAGTGGATTAAAAAAAAAGACTCATCAGTGGATTAAAAAAAAGCTGATGAGGATCCACCTGTAGTTACCTCTTACAGTACCCAACTGTTTCTCAATATTCAATTGTGAGGGCAATAATCTCCTATTGGGAAAGCTGCAATAATTATTGGGTGTTATATGTATGTGCACAAACATGGTGTGTACTGGCTAAAGATTGCATGTGGCCATAGGTTGATGTGTGAGATTCTGGTTTACAGTTGAGGAGGGGGGAGGCAAGTGTAAAATGGCTCAGTTTACTTTTAACAGAAAGTGTAGAACAGAGGAGGGCATGTGAATTTCTAACCTTCATTTAGTTTAAATAGCTGAGGAATTGGCCTCTAAGGTGGTCTTGAGCCTACTCACTGCAGTTCCTTAGATATTCTTTTTGCTCTTTAGATTGTGTTCTTTTTGCACTTTAGATTGTGAGCCCTTTTGGGACAGGGACCAATTAGCTATTAATTAGCTATTATTTTTTTCATTTTCTTGTAAACTGCTTTGTGAACTTTTCAGTTGAAAAGTGGTATATAAATACTGTGGATGGATGGATGGATGGATAATGAGTGAAGTGTAGTTGAAGAAGTCCATCATGGTGGACTGTCAGGCAGAGAGCTCATTGATAAGTGATGGGGAAATTAAATTGGGGCCAACTAGCTGTATGTGGTAACAGTGCACAGGCCACCCGGTCTCTCCAGGGGTAAAAGGATGATAATATCTCAAAACAACTGATACAGCTGTCATGCTCTGTTTCATAAGCTAGGCTGGACATACAGCTGTTGTCCTCTTGAGGCACTCTCTGCACCAGGGCACTGTTGCGAGAATTGCTCTCTTACAATGTTAAACTTTTTATTAATTTAATAGTATAAATGTGTTGGCAAAGTATCCCCCTCTCACTTCTAAAAACAACCTTTGGGGCTTACAACCAACTATTCCTGCAATCCTTTTTCCTGTGTTGACTACTCTGCATCCTGCCATTTATATGCTAATGTGGGTGAAGCATGGTCTTTTACTATCCTCCATTGCCAAGGCTAAACCAGTCACATAGCCCCTTGCCCATTCTTTCCCTTTTCAAACCTAGCTGGGTGTGTTCTTCTCTGTTTTGGTCCCGATTGGGTGATGGTCCTCAGGTAGTAGTCTTCCAGCCTTTCCCTTCCTGTAAGGTAAACAGCCCCTCCCCAGGCCTGCCCCTTCCCTAGGTGACCACACCTAGATGGGCATGTCCTTCCTGGACCTAACATATAAAAAAACCTTGTATCCTATTGTTCTCTCTCTTTTTCGCTTGGACCTTCTCTTACACTTGGATCCCCTCTTCCACCTGGATCCTGGCATGGACTGAAGAAGGTAGATATTGCTTCTCCCTCTCTTCCCCTTCCTTTCCTCCCCTTGTCCTTGGTACACACTATGCAAGGAACAGGTACACTTCACTCTCATGCTATTGAATGTATGTAATGTTGGTTCATGCTTTATGATAATAAAGTCTGTGTCTTTGTGATAAGTTTTCCTCAGTAGTTCACTTTCTAATAAGGGTATCCCCTCTGCGTGACGCTGTTTTGAGTCCTGCCTAGGTCCTATATAATAACCAAAGAGAAGCACAAGCTAATTCCCCTACTTTTACTGCTCTCTTGGTATCAGCACATAGCTCTCCACCTCAATAGATCATGACTGTCAGCTTCTGGTCTGTCGGATGTCCATCTACATGTAGTTTAAAGGTGAAATTTCTACAGCTGCAACATGTAGAAGGGAGAGGGAAAGACTACAACTGCCACTTTATTCTTCATAACAGGCACCTCTTGAGTTCCACTAGGCAGATGTGTTCACATTCATTTGATGTTTAGTCATTCAGTTGTGCCTGATGCTTCGTGACCCCATGGACTGCAGCACGCCAGGGCCCCCTATCCAAAGTCCATCCAAATCCATATTCAGTGACAATAACTAACCACCTCATCCTCTGCCATCCCCTTCTCCTTTTGCCTTCAGTTTTTCCCAGCATCAGGCTCTTTTATAAGGAGTCCTCACTTCTCATGATGTGGCCAAAATATTTGAGCTTCAGCGTCAGTGTTTGTCCTTCCAGTGAGCAGTCAGGGTTGATTTCCTGGACTGATTTGATCTCCTTGCAGTTCAAGGGATTCTCAAGAGTCTTCTCCAGCACCATAATTCAAAGGCAACTATCCTTTGCTACTCTGCCTTTTTTATGGTCCAGCTCTCACAGCCATGCATTACCAAAGGGATAACCGTAGCCTTAACAAGGGATCTTTCTGAGGGGGGTACACACCTGTATGGAGTACCAGTACATCTACGGATGAGTACCAGCTCACCAGTACCTCTGTGGCCCCCAAGCAGACATGCCTATGTTTACAAATAGCATATTCATGGTGTGTAACCTACGCCACCTTTGCTTCTAGGGGGAAAAGCACTGGCTTAAAATTTATGGATCTTTATCAGCAAAGTGACATCTTAACTTCAATTAAGATGTTTAGCCCTGTCATAGTGTAATAGGAAGATTGGGAGATTAATCCAGAGAGGACCCAGGAGACGCTTATGCAAGCAAGAGATTTCTTTATTCAGAGCTCTGGACTTCAGTCAGACAGTTTCTGTCTTACAAAAAGACTGAGTCCCTTGTACAAATTGAACATACTTTTTTATACCCTTGCTTTCACATAGGTAACAAGAGAATTCATACAGATTAAAAGATTCCATCTTTAAAGCTTCCTGAGCTGAGATGGGAATAGGATGTGGCAGGACATGACATTACACATCAGTACAATGAAGAACACTTGTGGTGATCAAGCACGTGTATTCTGACATTGGTTGATCCATCTGAGTTTCCTTTTCCACAGGAAGAAGAATTAAAATTTTATTTTAATTTTATAATCTTTGGGCTTCAAATAAGTTCTTCTGATTTGCCTGACAATTTAACATTGCTTTACTTTCTGTCTAGGCTGCAGGGTTTAGGCAAGACAAAAGAAAGGAATTTTCTTTTAGTTCCTGCTGAGATAAGCATATCTTTACAAGTCTTAAGTGGGCCATTTACTGTAGACAATAACAATGCTTGAGAACTTGGGACAATTCATTGTGATGTTAGAATCCCTTCTCTTGGGAACTTGTGAGAACCTGTGAATTTTGATGGATAGCCTTGCCTGGGGCAAATGTGTGTTCCCAGCCATTGTTTAATGTCTGTAAGGTGCTTCGCTGTGTGTCCTTTACTATAGGCAGCCCACAGAATGATTTCAAAGGTATCAAATAATTTCAATAATTCTAATAATAATTCTAATAAATTCTGACAGCTGGTTTTTGTCTACCGTAATAGCTTTCCTCCCCAGAAGCATCTTTTGATTTCTTGGCTGCAGTCTCTGTGTGCAGTAATCTTCAAGCCCAGAAAAATCTCTGTCATGATTTCCATGTCTTCCCCTTCTTTTTCCAAGTATTGATGAGACCAGAAGCCATTATCTTGGTTTTTTTAATGTAGTTTTCAGCCACGTTTCTTCTTTCAACCTTATCAAGAGCTTCCTTAGTTCCTTCTCACTTTCTGCCATTAGAGTGTTATTGTCTGTGTATCTGAGGTAATAGATGTGGGTCCAGCCCAGCCTTTCTCATAGTGTATTCTCCGTATAAATTAAATAAATAAGGTGATGAAATAACAGTGTTGTACAGTGTTGCCCTCCTTTCCCAATTTTAAACCACTCTGTTGTTCCATATTTGGCTCTAACTGTGTATCATTTGATACACCTTTTAAAATTCACCTCCATAAACCCTGCTACCCTTTCCTGCTTGGCCAGCATGAATAGGATGCTACTCTGCTAGTTTATGCATTTGCCTTGACTGCAAATTGCTGCTTGGAACATCAGTTGGCGTTCAGGCAGTTTGCCACAATGAGGCACTGACCTTTTGTTTGGCGCCATTTTTACCCCAGACCTGTTCTCAAAGCGCCACACTAAAGAACAGCTGTCACTAAAGCGACTACATTGTAGTTAATCATAGAATCATAGAATCATAGAGTTGGAAGGGACCTAGTAGGTCATCTAGTCCAACCCCCTGCCTGCAGCAGGAATTCCCCCTAGAGCATCTCCAACAGGTGCTCATCGAGCCTCTGCTTGAAGATCCCCAGTGAGGGAGAGTCCACCACCTCCCTTGGCAATCTGTTCCACTGCCGAACCGCCCTCACAGTCAGGAATTTTTTCCGGATTCCCAGCCGGAATCTCCTCTCTTGCAGTTTGTACCCATTGGTTCTAGTTCTGCTTTCAGAAGAGCTATGAACAAATTGGCCCCTTCCTCCCTATGACAGCCCTTCAGGTATCTGAAGAGGGCAATCATGTCTCCCCTCAGCCTCCTCTTCTCCAGGCTGAACATCCCAAGTTCCCCCAACCTTTCCTCGTAGGGCTTCCCTTCCATCCCACTGATCATTCTTGTCGCTCTCCTCTGGACTTGCTCCAGTTTGGCTGCATCCTTCTTAAAGTGAGGTGCCCAGAACTGAACACAGTACTCAAGGTGAGGTCTGACCAATGCAGAATAAAGAGGAACTATAACTTCTCGTGACTTGGAAGCTACAGTCCTCTTAATGTAACCTAAAATGGCATTTGCCTTCTTTGCAGACACATCACACTGCTGACTCATGTTCAGCTTGTGATCCACGGCGACTCCAAGATCCCGCTCACATGTTGTGCTGCCAAGCCAAGTATCCCCCATTTTATACCTATGTTTTTGGTTTTTATTGCCTAAGTGCAGAACCTTGCACTTCTCCCTGTTGAAATTCATTCTGTTTGTTACAGCCCAGGATTCCAGTTTATCCAGATCCTCCTGGAGGTTTCTCCTATCTTCTGATGTGTTTGCTACTCCTCCCAGTTTGGTGTCATCTGCAAATTTGATCAGGCTCCCCCGTATCCCTTCCTCCAAGTCATTGATGAAAATGTTAAAGAGAACGTTAAGAGAATGTTAAAGAGTTGCTGAAGAAAATAATGGGGGACTACTGTCATGGCTGCTTTTCTTTTGTGCCGAGTGCAGTCTTGGCTGTAGTTCCCCAGGCTTTGGACACAAATTGCCTCAGACAGGCCTCGTGCCGTGGATCACTTTCTTTGATTTGGCTGCTGCCAAGGTGGCCCCGGCCACATGCCAGTTCTCAAGGCCTCATGAGCAGCTGATTAACTAACAAATCAAAATGTCTGTAACTCCAAAGTGTGAGAATGGTTTATTGGCTAGGCTACAGTGACAATTACAATCTTAATAGGTTTTTCAATGAGGAAAGGAGGTTGCTTCTGTTTTCAGTGGCATATTTGATGTGAACTTTTTAATGCAATGTTCCAGTCAGGCAGTCGTCATTTGCTGAGGCGGGTAAAAAAGCTAAAATTTAACAATGACACCCTTTTATTGGTATAAATTGTGCTTGTGTCACTTCTATTAGACATGTCAGCTAGTGGTTGCACCACAGGAGACTGAATTTAAAACTGCAGTCAGGGTTCTTTCTTGTCAGGACCTGCAAGCTGCCTGGGAGCCATGAGGTTCAAGGTTGATTCTGTCCTTCACATTACCCAATTTCACATTACCCACAGTTCATCTTTGCTTTGCTGGTGTTCTTTGAGAAACTACAATTTTTGTCCCCCTTTGAAGAAAAAAAAGTCTTGTGATGACAGGGAATTGAGATTCTCAGACACTATTCTGAAGGAAGGCTAATAGTATAGTATAGGGTGGGTTGGGAGGATCAGTCTTTATTCTGTTGCATTTAGGACCAAAGTGCATTTTTGGCAAGAAAACAAGGCACAGAGAATGAATAAAACTCTCCGATTCTCCATATACACTGGTTGCAATCTCTCTCTCTCTCTCTCTCTCTCTCTCTCTCTCTCTCTCTCTCTCACACACACACACACACACACACACAGAGCTAGTTGGCCAAGAGATCAGCTCTATGATGTACAGATCCAGCCTTGTTACATATGTACTTTTTATACACAGATTTGATTAAACACAGAATGGCCACTGGAAATCACAGTTGAAAAACTGCTTTTCTGCTGTTATAAAGACAGTCATGTAAGCAGTCATTCCGTTCTTTTGCTGAGTCAGGCAAAGGCAAGAGGTCCTTTGCATTTCTAATTGCTGACTACCTCTCTACAACATCAAGAAAAGCTGTTTCTTAAACAGTTGTAAAGGAATTCACTCTTTTATTGTTTGTACTTTTATTTAACACATTATTTAACCCCTGCACATATTGAGGAATGACTTTATTCCATTAGGCTCTTTGGAGGAGCAAGAAACTTAGAAGTAGGTGTCTATGTCTGCCATCCTAAAGACACTTTCCTGGGAGTAAGAACCATTGAACACAGTTGGGCTTACTTTTGAGTAGACATGGTTAGGATAGTGCTCTATCTATTTTTTTTACCGTATATTTTTTTAATTCATGGGAAGTTCTGGAACTGATCCCTACTGGATAATGAGGGACATCTGTATATGCATATGCAACAGAAGTACAGCCTTGCAGATGTAGGGAGAGCCTGACATTGCTCATTTCCTCTGCACCGAGCGTCTTCATAGTTATGGATTCTGGTTGCAAGTGCCAGAAGAATAGCAATGTAAAATGAACATGCTGATGATATCCATTTTAAGTCAATGTCTATTGCAATGAAAGTCTATAACTTAAATGAACTCTTAATTTGGAAGCAGAAATGAGCTAGCAGATTTTAAAGTATTTTTCTTCCATACCAAAGAGAAATACATATGTATGTTATATTCTCTTAACACTCAACTCAGTGTAGTTCCTGTGGACAGTTGTACAGATCCTAAAATAAGATTTAAAAAGCTTTGATTTAAAATTGTATTAAGACCATTACACATTTCTTCATGCTGCACAGTGCATCAAAATTGGAATTGAAAACAGGGTATCGTGTTTTATTTTACTGTACAGTGGTGCCTCACATGACAAGCATGCTGCTGGAACAAATTTAACTTGTTATGTGAAACGCTCTTTATGTGAAGCGGATTTTCCCGTAGGAAATAATGGAAACTCAGACAATTGGTTCCACAACCCCAAAATATTCATATAAAAATATTAACTGGATGTAAAAATGACGATAAAACACTGGAATTGAATTCAAAACATGCATTCAATGTGCATGATCCAATGAAGTCTACTTAGGCTACAATCCTAAAGACACTTTCCTGGGAATAAGCCCCATTGAACACACAATGGGGCTTACTTCTGGGTAGACATGGTTAGGAGGCTGCAATCAAAGACACTTTCCTCTGTAATCAAAGATCTCCCCAGTTTCTCCTTCTCTTCATCCTGAGCCTCTCTCTCCCCTGCTCCCTTTTGGCTAGCGCCCAAAGGCACTCTTCTCCCTCTTCTTCACTGCTGTTCTCTACCTCTGCCCACTGGATGCCCAGCCACATGAGAACAGCATAGAAGTGTTGTTTTCGCTATGGGCAGGTGCACTAGGCATCCCTGATGCATTTTCAAAGGGCTGCCAGCTAGCATGTCTGCCCCAACTGCTGAGTATGCTTGTTCAGTGAAGCAACACTTGTTATGTGAGGCAGAATCCCAAAGAAATTTTGTTATGTGGATCACTTGTTAAGCGAGGCACTTGTTAGGTGAGGTACCACTGTATAAGCTATTTTATAACAATTGCAGTGTTATTTCATTTTTTCCCATTTTTGCCTGCCGCATGTTATATCATGATTATTTTTCCTACGAGTAGTCATACCTTCCCTCTGTGTTTCTTCTCCCTAATTTAAGCCCCTAAAATACTGTTCTTACTGAATCAAAAATGTGGAAGCCACAACCAAATTGCATAGAGTTGCATGTACCCAGGCTGCTGTCACTGAGAAAATGTGCTCACTTCTCAGAGCTGAGTAATCACAAAGAACAGGGTTTTGGAGACAGGCAAGTGCATTGTCCTCTGCTTCCCACCTTATTGCATGTAGAATGCTCAGTTGCAAGTCTGGGTTTGTATGTGTGATGATGAGATATACACCCCTTCCCACACCAACTTCTCAAGCAGAAGCTGTTGAGGCTGCATGAAGTATAACCTTAGTTTGACACACAAAAATGTGAAGAGCTGCATCTTCCATCATGCTATAAAATGAAGTGATGATTCACCGGACTCCTCCTATTGCAGATCCTGCAATCATTTAAGCCAATCCTTTCCTCTTGAAGGCCTCATCTTTCCTTCTATGCCCCTTCAAGCACCTTTAGGTTCTTTCTAATACACAGCACTGTTTTTTGAGAAACTAGTAATTGCCTAATCGGAGCTAGTTTGCCTCATTGACGTCTTACTTTTTTCAGTAAATACTTGTCTGGTACCAGATTTCTGTGGGTTGGAGTTCTAGGACGTCTAGATTTGACAAGTTTTGGACTCTAGATAAAGCAACTATCTCTGTTCTGGAAGTAAGGTGGTGCTGATTGTATGGCTCAGGCAGTGCTAGGCACAACTACTGTACTTACATTAGTTGCTTTTGTGAATGGCCAGACTAGCATAAGCATCCCAGGCACTTTGATGGCAGAATCACTTCACCAAGACAACTTTCTGTTGGCACGGTGGACCAGAACCAGGGCTAGTTCAAGCCAGGACAATATCAAAACAGACATCCGTCCCCACCCCTCTCCATCAGCTGAACATCACTTTCAGTTCTGTTTCAAGGTGAGATAAGTGGGCAAGCAAGCAGCCACCGTTGGTTTTGGTGACTAAGTAGGAATCACCAAAACCTTAAGACTATGAGTGGTCTGGTCAAAGACCCTAAGCCGAAATCTCCAATGGGATTCTTGGACCTTAACCCTGGTTAACCCAAACTATGAATGATGGCAAAAGCAGTGCTACAACCTACTTGAGATCAGGTCTTTATGCACATGTTAAAAACTTACTCATTCACCTTCATTTGACTCAATTTCTGTACACACTTCTCATATGTATAAATATAAATATGACTGTAAATGCATATGCATACACACAGCGGGGGAAGATTTTCTGGAAACTGGGAAGGTCTGATTCTTTGGGTTTATAGAATGCTTGCAATAGTCATGCACAAGTTTGAAGCAGCAGAAAAGCTGGTTATTTCCAACTGAAAAGAAGGTAAACCTTTTTGCAGCTTGTTAGATACCCTGTACAGAAATGAGGAACATTTATACTATAAGTCTGACTTTTTTCAGACATTTTCCTGCCTTTAGTGATTAAATCACAGGAAACTTCCAGCCTAGAGGCTGAGAAACAGAAATTGTAAGCAGCATAAAGGCTGCTAGGCGCTGCTCTGACATCTGTGTAAATAATTTTCAATGCACTTTTTTAAAAACACTGCTTATAAAATGGATTCCTTGAAATGTTTCAGATACTGACTCATGCAACTGTTATACTGGCTAAAATAGTAATTCTGTTTAGTTGGAAAACACCAATACTTCCCTTCAGAAGAGGAGGTGGGTCTGTATTGAAATCAATGTAAAACTAATGGATTTTCCATTTATTGAAAATATAAACTATGGGACGACTACAAGTCCACTGCCTGTCGAAATGTAGATCTAGCATAAAATCATTATCAGTATTAAGCTGGCAACAATTTTGAGAGGTATCTTAATCCATCCAGAAGCCTTCTTTTGGCTGGAGCAAGGATTTAATCCAATCTAGTAATTATTTGGCTAGTGAACAGTCCAAATGCTGTTTCCATCAGAAGTATATATAATGAACTATGTAACTGGAAATTATCATCTGTTCTGATCAGTTTTAGAGGGCTTCCAGTGCATGTCAACTACTACAAAAGCTTTAAAAGTTTCCATAGTACAGATTGAATCTCTTTCCCCCCCATCCCTTGAGGTAGAAGAAACAGGGAATCTCAGATGTGTCCATCAACCCAAAAAGGAACATGATGGCTCTGAATCTGTATATGTACTTCCTGCCACCTAATGGAGAGGAGAGGGATCCTAATTGGTACAGAATAGCAAGAAAACCTCCTCTCCACATCCCAGCTCTGCAAAGAGTGCACCCCATGTCTCCAACCTGTCTTCTCCCGTTCTTATCTTCTGCCACTTCTTTTCATACTAGTATGAAAAGTACTCTAGTATGGTAGTACTCCAAGAGAAGAAGAGGTATCTATGCAATATTTCACAGGGAACCAATACTGAAATGGTATGTCACCTACCAGAGAATACCCATGCTGATTATCAAATACTTATTAAGTATTCAGAGAACATCCGGAGGGGAGTCAAATCTAAAGAACAGTCCACCCAAGTCCCTAATTCTGCCCCATTTGCTGAACATGCATATTGAAGGGGGAAGGAGATAAGAGTTTAACAGACATCTTAAAAGTTGTGCATACACTACAAAGAATCACAAAGCATTGAAATAGAATTAAAGTATTGCCCCATTAAAATCAAAATATGTGTGCATAAAAAATAATTAAAAAATGCAGGGAAAACAGTTATCTGATAACTTTGTTTCTTTAATGATTATAAATGGCAGTAACTTCTTTAAAAGTACAGAAATATCATCATATGGCAGTCATAAAATAGATTACATATATACGAGGTGATACCTCAAATATAAGATTCCGATGCAGATATGCAACTTCTAAAACCTCCTGAGGCCAGTTCATAATGTCTGCTTTGAGAGCAGCAGCAGAAAATGGCTGTTAGGAAGAAATACTTGTACCGCCTGTGTGCTCAGAGCAGTTGGCTCCAAATAAACTTTTGTTTTAAGCCTAACTAGTTTCTAATGGCTTTTACACAAGGCAGAATATAAACTGTGCAAAGATTTCAGCTAGCAGATTTGCAGCTAAGACAGCAGTTCTTTGCCCAGCCACCCCTATTCCTCCACAACTTGGACTTTGGCTCTTCTAAAATTCCTAAAGAATGTGCACTAAAATAATTTATATATAGTCCTTTTGAGGTGTATCTTAATATATATCTATCTATATTTAATATAAAAATAGGACGTACCCTTTTATTATTTCAAATGATTTGCATTTAAAAAAAACAAACCATCACGATTTATCTTTTAAAAAATATTCTCTCTCATCCTCTGTCACTGGTGGGTAGGAGAAACAGAAGTGCATTTTAACACGTTAAAATCCAAAGAATTAAATGATGAGGATTGTTTGACTTGCAAAGCACAAAGATTACCATTTTTCTATGAGTAACAACCACAAATGCTCCTTTAAAAAGAGAAATAGGAACTGGACAGATTTGCCTCCTTTGCAATTTGGCATTTCAGTATTTAGGCAAATCATATCACCATGTTTTATCTTCATATATCGGTTGTTTGGTATAAGTAAACCAGATTGGGCAGAGCACCAGGCAAAGAGCTTGATCCTCTAAGAATCTCTTGGGATCAATTTGTGTAAATAAAAGGAGCTGCGCCAGAGCTTGGGAAGAGTGCTTTGCTGCAACCCTCCTGTGTGCTAACACAATTGTTACCTGGGCCAGGTCTGGTTTCAATCTAAACAAATTTATATACATAAAACGAAGGCTTCTGCGGCTGGAGCTGTCACCTAATGAAAAGCAGCTAACAGCAGCTGTTAATTAGCAAAGCCTGGCTATAAAATACTCTTGTTCCTATCCTGGCATTTAGATGGGCGTATGCTCTGTTGCAGGCAGATTGCAATATCTCTTTCTTCACTGTTCTATTTACTTTTTTTGCTTACATGAGAGCTAGTTATTTTTGGTTATAGTGGGTTCCTGGGTTTCCAGGAATCAGTTTGGTTTTTTTAAATCCCTTGGCAATGCCCTGCACAGTTTAGGGCAAAATGTCAAGCTATGATCTGGTCTTGATGAATGTGGCCTTGAAACCCAAGCAATGAATTTTTATTAAGTAAAATCTATATATAAAACATTCCATGGATCCCTTGGAAAAGCTGACCAAAATGGGAATTCACATTTACCAATTCTGTCAAATGCATTCACTTGGTGTCCAACATCCATTTTGGTTCTGTTTTATCATTGCTTGTACTGTAATATCATTTTTTTAAAAAAGAACAAAACTGAACAAAAATCCTACTATTCCTTTCCTTTCCTACTATTCCTTTCCTTCGCAAGAAGAAACTGTGTTCCTGAAGGTCACATAGGATAAGGCAAGAGCCCACGTGTGGCTTCCAAAAATTATTTCAAGTAAATTTTATGTTGAGGTTGCCTTTCAGAACATAGACCACCTCTTTAGCATGGAGTTGCTTTAGAGAGCCATTCTTTCAGTGGCCTTCATTAAAGAAAAAAAATTCTCATTTTAGAGACAAAAAATAAGGTGGCAAGGAAAGGATTTGTCCAAAGATCATTGAGGAGATCATGCTCCCTTTTCACAATAGACAGAATCCCCCAAATGACAGACCACCCAAGCACAGGTCTAGCCCATCAAACTGAAGCAGCCCTTCTCAATGGTCTCTCTTTGTAATGCCATTAGTAGGAGAGCTCTAATGTCATGGCTTGTAGAGTCTGTTTCTCCTGCAGTAGCTTTGAGTGAACAAGAGAAATGGGGGTGGCGACCCCAAGTAAAACACTATCAGTAAACAGAAAAGCAGAAAAGTCATACCAAGCTGGTTGAAAAGCTGCTCCAAACAGCTTTTTCCTATTCTCCTGTTTGCATCACTAACTGGTCAAACTGCAGTCCATCATGCTTAACTAAGGCCCTAAGACGGCAGGGTGAATGAAGCATGAAGATGGGTGTTCATCCTGCTGGACGTTGAACTGCTAGAGCAAGCTCAGCAGATACCAGCTGGGAGAGATACCAGCTCAGCTGGGAGAGAGACCAGCTGACAGAGAGGATGTGAGTGGCTAAAGGACAAATAGTGTTTCTTGGGAAAAATTGACACACTCGCAGTATTGTACCATCAGATGATTTTCCTCCCTGGTCCTTGACAAACTTGCAAACATTTCTTCTGGGGGAGCAAAAAAAGTTGCTGTCCCATTCTGTGCTACTGAGCATCACTGGACATTGCTGCCATATTCTCAGGCTTCAGTTGCTTTGCAGTTCCCTGAAAGAGAATTTCATGATTAGTCTTAATAAAAATAGTGTCTCAAAAGCATTTGTATGTGCTGACTCTGTAATGTAACGCTTGTGAAAGACGCAGGCTGACTGTACTGGAATCATGATCAGAAGTGATCAATGTCTGTCTGACAACAGCTAGGCCTTCACCATCCAAGAGAGGGCACTGCTGCGGGAAGTCATGCAACCACAACTTGGACAGCCTCAAGAAATACTGGATATAGAAGAACCTCCACTAGACACCTGATCCTTAAAAGGGTATATGATCCTAGCCAAAACAAGATATCCACTTTCTCCAGGTTACGTTTTTCCTACTCTCATCAGCATCTCTATTTTAGCTGGGTTGAGGTTTCTTTTATGACTTCCTCCACACACCTGTTTAGGGAATAAGGACCTAATTGCTTCATTTTGAGGAGGAAAAATATGTGGGCTCCCCCATTCTTGGATTGTAGCAGCAAAATCTTTGGAATTTTTGCTGAAACTAGATGCCAACAAGTCCCTGCCCAGTCCAGATGAAACATGGCAACTCACTGGAGATGTGGCTTTGGCAAAGTTCAGGTGAGCATACAGCATGATGGCAATGTCGTTCTGGCCTGCTTCCAGTGCAATGGAGAGAGCTGTGCTGCCATCCTGCAGGAGACATGGAAAAATGGTCACCACCACAGTTATGACCATTATATCTATCAAGAAACAACAGCCAGAAAAAGACCCCTTCCCAAGGTGTAGTTTCCTGAAATTCCAGGAGATGGTGCCTTTTAACTGGATCATAGGGTTGAATTAAACTGCATAGGTCTATTAACAATGATTAGTTGATGCAGTCCACCAGGGCATACAGTCCACCATTGATGCAGTCCACCAGGGCATTTTCATTTTCTCACGTTAATACAGTTAGTCTGCTGCAGCTTTCCGGGTATTTGCTTGGCATTTTGTGAAGGAGGTTTTCCCTGGGTTCAGGCCAATGAAGGGGAGTGAATGAAATGGCAGGACAACCAGAACCCAAACAGGAAAACCAGGCAGTCACTATGCAAATCAGAAGAAACCATTTCTTAATTCCAGGGTCCAGTTTCTAAAGAGAACGGTACTGAAGTTCAAGCCTGCCATGGGACAAGTTAAGGTTAGCTATAATTAGGAAAAAACCCAATTTGTACATGTGCAAGAAAGCACTCCTTTATTATTTAGCACTAAACCTTATCCCAGATGAAGTTCTGCTCAATGCTGGCTACCAAGATGCAACATGGGACTCATATATGATACACTTGAAACATCTGTGAAATCTATTTTTCTCTCTTATCATAATGGGCAGGCTGAAGTAAGGTAGTGGGTCTCTCATTGATACAGTGCATAGGATCTCCCTCCATTACCAATCCCAGCCAGGACTCACGTTGTCAGAAAGGGCAACATCACAACCAGGTGTGGCCAACAGTAGGCGGACGATCTCAGCATGGCCATGTTCACAGGCACACATCAGCGCTGTGGAGCCATCATCATCTTGAAGGTTGACATCTGCTGCACTGGCTAGCAGGGCACGCACCATGTCGAGACGTCCATGGCTGACTGCCAGCATCAGTGCAGTCTGCCCAGCCTGCGAAGTGTGTAGAGCAAATTATGTAAGTTGGAGTTAAACAGTGGATGAGAGTGGAGAACCTTCTCCAGTATAGGTTCAATAAAAACCTCTGAACATGCATTTGCAAAACAGCCAATGAGGTAAAGAAATTTGGAAAAGATTTAGCAGGCAGCTTAACAAAATGAGGGCTTGCAAAGCTTTCTCAGAAGCTGAGCTGTTGTCTTGCAAATAGTGGTTTACTTCAGCAAGCTTATCTCTTGGAGTGATTCACTTCATGGCCAGAAAGCACTGTGAAAGCAAACATTCCCAATACAAAACAAAAGTCAGAGAATTAGATTTTAAAACTACATGTATGCAGGTGGTTGTGTTTGCATGTGTAGAGGAGAGACTTGGCATTTAAATCTAGAAGTCATCCCTTACTCAAAGTTGGGTTGAAGCACTCTGCCCTGGTGAAAAAAGAAGCCTTAAAACTCTTTCCTAGGTCTTATACCCCCAACTCCCCCAATTGCTGGCTGTGTTGATACCTGGCTGGCCTTGGCATTTACGTTGCCCATTTTCAGCAGCTTCACGATGGTCTCCATGTCACTCTCGGAGCGTGAGGCAGCCAGTGCTGTTAGCATGATGGCTGTGTAACCAGCTTTGTTCTGCTGGTCCACATGGCACAAACCTAGAAGAGGAAAGGGAAAAACAGGATCTGCACTCCTTTCCTCTTCCTCACCTCTTTCCAATTAAAGATTTGGCCCAAATGGGTTGAGCTTGAAGCTTCAAGTTCTACTCCAGGACAGCACATCCCGGCTTAAATGCACTCCATGTCGGGTCTATATTCTCAAGCCTCCAGAGAGATGCCACAACCTCCCCAGGTGGCTGTTTTCATCCTTGGCTTATGAGAATCTCCTTCCTAATGGTTAGCCAAGACCCTCTTCTTTGTCGTCTTGCACAACCATCAGCAGGTACACAACTTTACACCCTATCCTTGCAATCCCCTCTCCTTGCCTTCACATTTTTTTTCAGATTCATGGGGATAAAGCTTTCCAACCCCATCCCACTGATTCCTCCCTACTGTGGCCTTTCTCACACTGCAGCCTCTCTTAACCAACAAAGTTGTGGTGAAATTAAAATGCCACTCTGAGCAACGTGGAGGATGGAGGAATACAAATGTGATAACACCTGTACCAAAACTAAATAGTGCAGTTGGACACCCCACTCTTCAAAATAATAAAATACCCTTTACAGTCCTTTAGCAACCAGTACTTGGCCATATGGACCAAGAAGCTGAAGTTTCAAAAGCTGAAGCACAAGTGCCAGCGTGCGTGAGAAAAAGAAAGTCCCTTTTGTTGTGGCAAAACTGTGGTTCTAGATTACCGAGAAGACAGGCCTCCTTAAAGTATTCCCAGTCACCCACTTCTCTACATCCACCTACCTGTTTCCAGGAGCTTTGTGACCACAGGAAAGTTGGAATGGGAGACGGTGTAATGCAGAGCTGTGTTTCCGTTGGCATCGGCCATATTGATGATAAACTCCAGCAACTGTGGGGAAATAGCCTGGAAAGCAGCCATGTACTGTGCGACAGATTCTGGATCAGCTTCTTTGTGGCAGGAAAGCATCAACCAACAGTGAAGCACAGTTGTGTATGCCAATTTCTACAGTGACATTAGGAGGAACATTACTGGATAAGGCTGATGCAGTTAAGTTCCATTTCTGTTTAGCTAAATGCTCTGAAGTTCTTTGAACTTTCTATGTTTCATTACTCTGTTTGACTCATATATACAACACATGTACACTCACTTTATCTGTCACGACATAAGGAACACTGAGAACTGTGGTTCTCCGAAGGTACATGGTATTCCCACCTTAGGAATTACTAACTCTTGTTTGGACTCTAAGAGAGACAGTTTCTATCCTGTCCCCTCTCCCATCAGAAGAAGTGACAACTTTATTTAGTGCCCAATCCTATCCAAATTTTCAGCTACAATGCATGGTAAGGGAACCCATGTTCTTGAGAAAGCATCAGTGACTGCTCACCCATCACAGGATGCAGCACGTACCCTACTGCCACAACTGCCCCAGTCCTGGAAAACCAGACAGAATTGGGCCCCAATACATATGAGATCACAAGTACTTACTAAGAGACTTTGCAGCAGGCATTGGCAACCTGGTGACTTTAGACTGGTGACTTTGGCTAGCAGACCAAAGGTTGCCTGTTCCTGCTTTACAGATATGTGGGCTACATACAACACAGCTTTCACAAAAGTGAGTGATGCTAAATTAGCATCTTCTTCACTCTGTTATTTTTTTTAAATACCATCTCTTCATCCATGTGTGTGTTGGGGCTATCCAGGTATTTCTGCAGGACTTCACAGGCTGAAAGTATCTCCTTGCTAAGTCCAACTCTGGAGTGGAGAGAAAGAAAGAGAGCGAGATTAGCTTTCACACAGAGGCAGAGAGAATTGAAGGTATTCTCTGAGGATAAAGACTAAAGATTAATATTAAAACAAAGTTCATTCTTCAGATGTCCAAACTCAAGTCTGTGACTGAGAATGGCAGACATGCATAACACTTGTCTGCTTATTCACTAAAAATAAATATTTTGAAGTGTAAAATTGCTTTGAGAATTGAGAATATGGTTGCTTGGTTAAGGAAAAATCAATCAGTGCCACCCACAGCTATTTTCCATTAAAATGTTGTTGAACATTTTTTTTTAAAAAGCCCTGGAGAGGAATAGGCCTGTATGGATCG
Organism: Cryptoblepharus egeriae; assembly: GCA_030015325.1. Lineage (NCBI taxonomy): Eukaryota > Metazoa > Chordata > Lepidosauria > Squamata > Scincidae > Cryptoblepharus > Cryptoblepharus egeriae. The sequence goes on from JAREYC010000002.1 coordinate 112,378,850, forward strand.
CATTATATTGAGAGCATGTCTAGGACAGCTCCATTGCTTTAAAAATGATGCAATGTTTTCATCTCCCAGGCTCTGCTGCCCATCCCAGCTTCAGAGGAACATGGGCTACTGCTCAGCTTACAAAAGGACAACACAAGGGCTGCTTATTCCTGTGCAAATTTGCTTTTGTTTTACAAAGAACACAATCCTAACCATGTCTACGCGAAAGAAAGCCCCATTGTGTTCAATGGGTCTTACTGCCAGGAAGGCGTCTTTAGGATTGCAATCAAAGACTCCAATGCCTGAGAAAAAATCATTTTCAGCCAGTGTGCAATGGAATATTAGTGTGCCAAGAATCGTCCAGAGACTTTTCACAAGAGTTTGAAGCATGGCAGTTGAAAACGTCTGCGGTTGTTTCTAGGGGAACTGTCTGTAGGAACAAATCCTGTTCCTCTACCAGTAGAAGAATCAGGGATGGATCTTGGGGGGATGAGTATGTGGCCCTCCCGAACTGTTGCCAGTGGGGAAGGACACCCACCAGAATTGGGAGTACACAATTGGAAGCCCAAGTCTACATACCTAGAAGCAACAGTATAGGAAATCCATATTTCCTGGCAGGCAGATCTGGACTCCAAGTCCAGGCAGCAGCCTGGTTTTCCTACCTAGTAAATCTTGGCCACATAGGTCAAAAGTTTAGTGAGAAGTCCAGGTCTACATGCCTGGGTGACCTGGGCTCTGGAATTAAGATGGGGACCTTCCCCCAACAGGTCCACATCTGTGTTGGGGGAAGGACCATCATGGATCTTCCCCCACACAAACACTGAATCTGACTCTGAGAGGAAGCCCAAGAAATAGAGCTGCAGAACCCAGAAGAGTCTCCCAGAAGCTGAAAGTAACATAACAAGAGCATGGAGACTGTAGAGGAGCCCATGGAGTGCTTTGAGAAGAAAAGTCTTGAAAATAGGTCTCACAGACAAGACTTGCCTGACAGCAGTGGCAAGGTTGTCATACACCCTTCCCCGATGGCCAGAGAGCTTTAATCAGTTTATTTGGGCTGAAGAGGTGTTTGGGACATTGTAACTTTGATAGCTCCCTGCCTTTCCTCTTGTCTCTTCCTCTTCAGTCTCCCATCCCCAATCAACAATTTCTTCCTTCCATCCTTTTTGACAGTTCAATTATAGCAAGAATGCTAATAAACAGTATTGTTAAAATTGGCAAAGTGTGGCACTCATCTCCTTGCTTGTGCACACACAACATCTAGTTTCTGGGATATTTGGAGTCCTGGTAGCCGTCAAGATGCTCAAGCTGATGGTTACCCAATATTTCCTGCTTGTTCCTTGCTGGGGCCTTCTGCGGGTGGTATTTTGCCCCTCTCAGTGGGGATTCCTGGGTGAGATGTAGCTGTGGATGTTCCGGCAGACTTTGGGGGCTCAGTTGCAGTTGCCTGTGCTGCGGGGAGCCCCTCACTCGCCTCGTGGTATTCACTCTCAGTGCTCTCATTGTCTGAGACATTCTCAGCTGTGCTGGAGTCCTCAGAGGAGGTGGACTCGTACCTGGGGTAGGGCAATAGGGTGTGAGAAGGGCCAAAAAAGCCTCACAAACCAATCCTAGACTGCAGCCCCAGATTGGAGCAAAAATCTGAGAATCCTGGTTTCCTCTTAATTCTGTGCCACTAAAGTGCTTTTGGATGGAGGATGCTTGGAAGTCACATTTATTAAAACAAGGACATTAGATGCCTCTGAGTCACACAGAGACTGTAAAGTTCCCTGCTTATCCAAATAGTAGACTGGAAAATAAGTGTTGTTGATCAGGGTAACACAATCCAAATGGTGAGGTGTAGCAATATTGTTGCACAAAGCCTCACAAAACTATCTTATCTGTGTGTACGGGGGGGGGGGGGGGGGGAGGAGAGAGAGAGAGAGAGAGAGCTTGTTTGTGGGAATAAATGTGTATTTTCCCACAATCCAAGTTTAGGGCCAAATCAGGCTAAAGCTATTTGGATAAGCTTTTGGAGACTCTTCCCTCACAGAACTGAGGAGAGATCAGAAGACCTCCTGTCCTACTGCAATTCAGATAATGAGGGCTCCCCTATACCCGCCATTGACTCCCACGAACTGGAGGCTCTTTTTGTTGGCCAGGTACTCTGCAGGCTCCTCTTTCTTCTTCATGATGGATCGAATCCCTGCTGTGAACGGCACTGCGGAGAGATGAAGATCAGGGCAGCCATCATTGGGAGCCTCCATATGGAATCCCACAGCACATCCACCATCCCACTCTCCTCACCTTGGTCTTCTTCCTCACTATTTGCATCTGACTTAGGTTCCTGGGACAGACAGGGAGCCTTTGTTTGTGCTTGAAGGGAGCAGTCAGGAGTCAAAGGTTCTGTTTTTTCTAATAAATCAGGAAGGTCTGATAAAGAGGAGAAAGGAAACCGTATCAGACTTTTTGAGTGCAATCCAAAGCCACCCTTTGGCCACTGCAAATCACTTGCACCAGCCTGGGAATGCTATGAAGCTGCCACTCCAAGGGGACACTGCAGACACAGGGGAAGGATAGGCTTGCGTTGGGAAAGCTCACCCTGATATAAGGATCAGGGTGGCATGGAAAGGAGGAAGGCCTTTTAGGGCTGTGGGAGGATAGGCAGTGAATATCCCTGGGGGCTGGCAGGTGGAAAATAACCGGAGGCTGTGCCATGATCAGGCACTTATGCTGGATCCTAACCCCATTCTCAGGCAGCCTGGGAAATTTGTGCCACCTATTTCACAGTGGACCAGATCAGGGGCTGCAGTTGCTCTTCCTGGGATAAGGGAAAGCAATTCTCTTTGCCCTTGGCTGAGTCACTCAGTGCCTGGACCTTGTGCTGAATACACCACAGGTGTATTGCAGTGCAACTTAGGATTGGTCTAAGCTTGTCATTCACCCAGCACGCAGGGGACAAGAATAGCAAGGGATCTCTCTCTGCCCATTTTAGAACTCAGGCTGGTGGTTCCTGACTTGCAAGCGCTTTTCCTGCAGCAAAAGTTCCTTGCAGCAATGCTGATTTGGGGCAGTATTGCTGCAATAATCTTTTTGTTCCAGACCCTTTGATCTTGCCTTGGGAATTTCAGGGGTTATTTTAAGCACTTCTCTTTCCCTCACTGCAGCTATAAACAGCTGGTAAAAATCAGCATTTTAGATATAAAAATTCTTTTAATAGAAGAGTTGCAAGGGGTGGGAACAGATTTACAGATGAACGAAAAAAGTGTATTTTTTGGCATGCCCAGACAAGCAGGAAAAGAGGACTGCAAGAACCCCCTTTCCCTGGAGACTTATCAAAGCTGGAACTTTTTCCAGAAGCCTTGTCAGACCTTCTGGTTTGGCTGGGTTGTGGCAACAGGAATTAAGCTGGTATAGGGCAATTTCATTTATACTAGCTGGTGCAGTGGTTCCAACTCTTTCTAGCACTAGGACCCACTTCTTAAAACAACCATTCAATTGATAAACCACCTAGGTTGACTAGACTTAAAAAAGATTTAAAAATATTTTCTACTAGCAGAATTGACCCATCATTACGGGAGTACCATGTGTGGGCACCAAGTATGGCTGGGCACCAGAGGGCACTGCAGGGGCACCAGCAGGTACAGGGAACCAGTGGGCATCAGCAGGTACAGGGAACCAGAGAGCATATATTTTATTTACCTTAGCATTACTTACTAATTACAATTAGTAATAATAGCCAGAAAGAAAGACTTACAAACATTTATCCTCCTATATTTACACATGCTTGCAAACTACTCCTTGCAGAGCAGTTAGTAGCTCTGATTTTTTATTATAGTATCTGATTTCTGATTTAAGTATGTGATATTTGAACAGCCGCAGGCAGTGGCATAGCTAGGGGGTGCAGCTGCACCAGCAGTTACAAGTTGAGCTTGATACACATGGCTAAAATTGTGAAAAACAGAGTATGTATGAATGATATATCATGTTATATATCGTTGTAAAGATAATTTTATGCAGAATGCAATGAAACAAACTGCACTGGAATATCTGTATTCCATTAAAAGTTATAGCCAATTAACCAGAAAATGAAAACATAAAAGCCTATGGAACAATAGTGGATTTTCTTAATTCAAACTTTCCCATGTTACTGATGGTTCTGAGATCCAATGAAATGTAATTCTGATTACAGTATGGAATTAATAAGGTGTTAATATGAATCATTTCTCAGTACATATATCATATACGCCACATTTATCATAATACAGTTGCCCATGCTTACAGGGTATACAGGCATTTCTAAGTGGTGCTCGTCTTATATTGCTCGAAAGAATAACCATTCCTCTTTGCCCCAGCACAGTTTCCCTGATCAATAAAGGACACAGTTTTTATGTTTTTACTTAAATTTGGTTTTATTGTTGCAGGGGGGAACAAAATCTTCTTCAACTCCAGATAGCAAGTGGGTCATTAGCATAGCAAATGGTGGTGAACTACTGTTGAAGAGGAGGCGGCGGCAGGTTTCTCCCCAATTTCCTTTTTAAAAATACCCAGGGATGACGTCTCTTCCAGTTGTGACATCACTTCCAGGGCAACATTTTGAGGTTTGCACTGGGCTACATGATCATTAGCCACGCCACTGTTTATCTATTATAGTATCTGGCCATAAGTTTATCTAACTTTTCCATCACACTTTGACAACCAACCAAAATCAGTCACGACCCACAAGTGGAATCTGACCCACTAGTCTGGGAACCACTGAATTAGTGGATTTCTCATTGTATTGATCAGATCAAACCATGTGCCCTTCAACTGTATAATACAGTAGCTCCCAATCAAAAGGTAACATGTAAGCATTGTACCCTCTCCACATGTAATGCATTGTGTCATAGCCTCAGGCAGAAAGAGAGAGCCAAACTGCTCATCCTTCCATCTCATCAAGATGTCTGGATGCTAAATAATAATGCTAATAGGTATTTTATAGAAGTTTGATTATTCAAAGTACAGTACTTTAAAAAGCAGACAAGTTGGGGATTTGCCTCAACAAGGGAAAGGCAGGATATACAATTTTTAAATGAATAAAGGGATGATCCTTCTGTAATCCTTGCAACCAACCTATAAAGCAAGTAAGAATTATTATCCACATATTGGATGTCATACAACCCTAAAACATATTAACATTTGACTGGCTGGGAGGACACTTACTCATCAGTGCTTATCTGCAATGCACTGTCATGACCTGAGCACTTTGGAATGAAGCAGTGGTAAGAGAGCATTTATTTAAAGGTTGATTCCCAGACTGATCAGATTTGGGAGAAATTGTGCCAAATTATGTCAGGGAGTTGGCATGTGCTTCTCTGTTTCCCAAAACATCCTAAAGTTCCACACCTACTAACAGATTAAACTCTTACCAGCTGCCTCCTCCTTACTGGTTTCTTCCTGCTTTCCTTTCCCATTGTCCTCTGTTCTTACAATGCTGATCTTTTTCACAGAGTGAAAGGTGGCAGTTGTGGTCCCGGGGCCAGCATGGACTGGAAATGTGGTCTCCATCACCTCGTCGCTTCGATAGGTGGCAAAGAGTGGCACTTTTGTGTCTTCCTCAGACAGGTCTTTACTGGCCAAGGCTTTGAGACTGGCATAAGACTCCTTGTTCTCCAGATTTTGTGCCCTCTGTGGCCGATGGTCAATCTCTGTGGCTGTGCTGGCTGCAATCTCTGGTTCCCTTTCCACTTGAACCACTTTGATTTTATCAATCCTCAGGGGGAAATCCTGGTGCCTCTGGAGATGTTCACCAGCCCACTGTTCTATGCCTGCTTCCCCTACCCCACCATCTGGGGTCAGATCACCATCACCTGTGGATGTTTCTTTGTCCTCTTGTTCCTTGCCCTGACACTCTAGTTTCTGGTGGGCAGCCTGGAGCTCTTGGAGCGCTCTCTTCAGTTGTGTTTCTAACACAGCAATCTTGGCCGATAGAGCCTGAATAGCTTGATGTTGCCGCTCCTCTTCTGGGCAGGGCAACCCCAGCTCCTCCTCCCTGACTGCCACCCCTATATCACATCTCCCCATCCCCCCATTCAACCCTCCATCCTCTGCTGACATGCCCACACCTACTGACCTCACCTCCTTTTTGTCCAGCCTGCTTTCTGCATCAGGCCTGAACTTTCCCTCTTCTGCACCTCCCCCTGCCTGCTCCTCTGGGATATCTATGTAGAGCTCCCCCCTAGACTTGCCCTTGCCAAATCCCCCTGGATGTCCCAGGAACTTCTGGCTTTTAAGCTGAACACTGAGCTGCCGTTTCTCTTCCTGCAGCACCGAGATCTTCACCTGAAGAACTGGAATCATCTTCACTTGTTCTTCCAACTGGCGCAACTTCTTCAAGGCCACAGCCATTTGCTCCCGAACATGCTGTAGATGTCCTGGAGTTGGAGATACTGGGGTGGATAACCCAGAACCCACTGGGGTGAACTGGCCAGGAACACTTTGCTGTGAGCCATTGTAAGAAGTCTGACGGGAGAGGCAGTGGCCTCCCACCAAGGAACTGGTGGATCCAGATACACTGCTATGAAGGCTACCAAGACCACTTGCCCTGGTCCTCTCTGCCTCTCCAGATCCTGTTTGATCTTCTAGCTTTTTTCTGGCATCCAGCAAGGTCTTCTCTACCCGGGCATTGAAGCTACTTGGCATGGCAGTGTACTGTGGGTAAAAGCTGCGTCCACAGTAAGAATAGGAGGAGTGGCGACTGTCCATGCTGGCATTGGAACAGAGTGACTCTGTGGAGGTCCACCATGAACCAGTGTAGCCGTAGCCCCGGGGAAGCGAGCTGTAGCGTGGTCGACGGTGGACTGGAATGCGCTTAATAGTATGGCCCTTTTCAATGTCATCCACATACTTGAGAAAGTCTAGATCCAGGCGATAGCCATAGGGTGTCTCCACTGAATAGGGCAGGTCCGGTTCCTTTCCATGGAAGGCTGTGGCAGAGCCAGGATTGGTCTTCCCTGCAGAGAACATATGGGGTAGGGATGAAGAAGATAACATTTAAACATTCCTTAAAAGAAAAGCTGCTGAAAATATTCCAGGACATGGCAAACCAGGATGTCACAATGTGTTGCTGTATTCACTACACTCATCTTTATGCAGTCCTGAATATAGACAGTTTTATCTTTGAAACCACTTAAAAGGAAGGATTGTGCAGGCCTGACATCTACTGCTCCTCATACTTGCAATGGCAATCTATGGTTTGTCATTAAGCCTGCACTGACTCTTCAAGGTCTTTCTTCTTGGAAATTGTCCCCCAACCTATAGATATGCTGTCAAATGGAGACTTAGAAAAACCCATAATTGGCATAAAATCTTGTAATTAGGTCTGGTGTATAGACAGTAAAGAGAACAACAGCTTGTTTGTTTTAAAATCAATGTAGATTTATATAACACCACTTCTTATAAAGCAGGGGATCCATTTCAGAAAGTTAGTTAATATTATATAAAAAAGCAGGCCTCCGTCAGTCTTGAAAGACTATGGTATCATGCTTGGCGCTGCATACACTGCATGCGAAGCACAAAAGCCTGGGTTAGATTGTTATGGAGGATAGGCTGTTACCCATGCAGCAAATCCCCCCTCACGCCACTGAATTAGTCCAATAGAAAGGCAGAGCCAATACAATTGGATCCAGCTGGCATCGCAGAGCTGGGCTAAGGACAGGAGGTCACCCTGTCTTATGGGGCCGACCTGGGTCTCGAACCCTGGCCTGCTGGTTAACAGGCACAGTGTCTTAGCCACTTGCACTACCCACAGCCCTCTAATATTATATAGTTAACTAGCAAAAACATATCCATGTTCATGGAAGGATCACCCTGCCCAAATCTCACCCTTCTAAGTCCAGCAGTTTTGGATGGGCGTTGATGAGTCAGTGAGTGAGTCAGTGAATCTATCAGTGACTTTTCAATTATATATATATATAAATAATCTTAATTTATCATCTGCTAAGCAATTTCATAGGCACCAGAGTAGCTATGACGTTGGTGAATTTTACAAACATCAGACAGCCAGGTGAGTTTTTAATCCCATCCATATATAGAACAGATATTTTAGTGGTCCTGACTCCATCCTATTTCTCAGCCAAACTCTTGGCCTTGAATGCATTCCTGCAATGCCAGATCCAAGGAATGGGACTGATGTATGCAGCACATTTGCATACAGTGATGTCTCATGTAACAAATTTAATTCGTTCCGGAGGCATGTTTGTTACATGAAACATTCTTTACATGAAGCGGATTTTCTCATAGGAGAAAATGAAAACTCAAACGATTGGTTCCAGAACCCAAAAAATATTCATATAAAAATATTAACTGGATGTAAAAATGATGACAAAACACTGGAATTGAATTCAAAATATGTATTTAATGTGCATGATCCTATGAAGTCTACTTAGGCTGCAGTCCTAAAGACACTTTCCTGGGAGTAAGCCCCATTTAACACAACGGGGCTTACTTCTGGGTAGACATAGTTAGGAGGCTGCAAACAAAGACATTTTCAAAGTGTCTCCCCACTTTCTCCTTCATCCTGAGCCTCTCTCTCCCCTTCTCCCTTCTGGCTAGCCCTGAGCTGCTTCCCTCTTCTTCACTGCTGTTCTCTCCCTCTCCCCAGCGGATGCCTAGCCATAGGAGGAACAGCGCGGAAGTGTTGCTTTCACTGTGGGCAGGCATGCTAGGCAGCCCTGAAGCTTTTTAAAAGGGCTGCCGGTCAGCACGTTTGCCCCAACTGCCGAGTTTGTTTGTTATGTGAAGCACAGTTTGTTACGTGAAGCAGAATCCTTGAGAAATTTTGGTTTGTTACGTGAAACATACTTTATGTGAGGCGTTTCTTTGTTTGTTTGTTGTGAGGCGTTTGTTATGTGAGGCGCCACTGTAGATGCATATCTTCTGATGTGCAGGAATGTGACCCCAAGACACTTGGTGGTGGTGATGACACTGGGGAACTGGCTTTGTAATTTCATATCCTGCCATTGTCTGCCCACAAGCAGCTTTCAGACACTCACCTGGAAAACCAGTCTCCATATGCAGCACCTGGGCCATTCTTCCAATCTGGGTCCAAATTTCAACATGCACACCCAAAATGGTGGAGACACTTCAGATCTTGACGTTATGCAGCCTGCAAACAGAAATACAGATGTTGTTCTAATACATTTGTGTCGAGGGTTGGCCCAAAGCTCAGGCCTTCTGCTATCTGCAGAGTTTTCTTAGAAAGTGCTAAAATGAACATTTTGGCCGTACCACAGAAACCGGATCAGTGGCCATCTGTACCTAAGAAGTGCTATGAGAATCAACTAAAAAAAAAAGCAGGCCTCCGTCAGTCTTGAAAGACTATGGAATCATGCTCGGCTCTGCATATGTTGCATGCGAAGCACGGAAGCCTGGGTTAGATTGTTATGGAGGATAGGCTATTACCCACGCAGCAAATCCCCCCTCTCCACGCCACTGGATTAGTCCAATGGAAAGGCAGAGTCAATACGATTGGATCCAGCTGGCGTCGCAGAGCTGGGCTAAGGACAGGAGCTCACCCTGTCTTGTGGGGACCCGGGTCTTGAACCCTGGCCTGCTGGCTAACAGGCACAGCGTCATAACCGCTTGCACCACCCACAGCCCTACAATCAACTAACCATGTAACAAAGTGCTACTAATACTAAACACTTAATTGGTGTCAACCTTGTGCAAGATGCTGCGCTGAACCCAGAAATCCCATAAAAGCTCTTGCCTAGTGTGCTTTCACAGTCCTCTCACCAATTCCATTTTTAATTGCTCCCATTTTATAGGAAAGAGTGCAATTTGCCAAAGACCAAGTGATAAATTTTATAGACAAGTTGGAATTAACCTGTAGAAGTAACACACTCTATTAACAGAAGAATATTATTAGAGCACAAGCATGGTTAACATTGGTTCCATTCTGGGTTTGGCTCTTCAACACCTGTCCCACGCCTTCTACCCCTACTATATAAAGGACTGCAGCACAATCGCAAGCGACGGAAATGTATATCATTGATAGAAATCTGTCTCTGAACAAGATCTCTGTGTGAGCCTGTTTGCATGAAACTGTGGCGTATGAATAAAACTCCCCCATGAGCTATGCTCTTCAAGTCCTGACTTCCAGTCTCATTTGTGTGGGCCTCAGCCTCCTACGAGTAATACTGGACTATCCCCATAATACCATTTTGGATATTATGGCCACCCACACAGCCATCTTGGGCACCTCCCCTGCAGCCTGATGCCCAGTGTTTTCCCTCCTCACTCTTTGGCACTTTTTAAAAGCAGGAAAGAATCCTATATAATGGAAACAGGCTACATGAGATCAGAGTAACCAGCAACAAAAGGCCATGAGCCCAAAGAAGCTGAAGGTGAAAGGCAGATTTAACAGTCCTGATTGTTTTCCAATAGATCAGCTCAGTCTTTGATTGCAGCTCTTCTAGTACTCTTACATTTATGGGAAAAATAGCAAACCCATGAAAATTCCTTGATCCCTGTCCATTTTTCTTTCTGATCTCGCATTCTCTGGCTGCAAAGCAGTTGCAGGGAGTCCTATGAGGGAGGGTAAAGAGAAGACCGACACTTCCCCTGCACTCTCTCTCCCCAATCCCCAAATCCCCACCCCAGTCCCAGTGCTGGGTCAGCAGATCCTATGGTGTTTTCTCCAGCTTCTTCTCCTGCCAAAGCCTCAACGGACCAGACAGCCCTCAGCCTGCCTGTTTCTGTCACCCCACTCCCTCGGCAACTCTGGCCAAGATCTGGCAGATAGCAGGATTGCAGAAGCAATTCCAGTCAGAATTCCTGTGTCAAAAGGTTGAAGGAGCGACAACATGAGTTTTAGTGTTCTTCTAAAATTGGAGTCAGGTTGTGGGACTAAACACTGTTAAGTTCTATGATTAACTTACGGAACATTTTCATGTGGTCAGTGTCAGACAACTAATGTCATACATACGCCCCCCATTAAAATAAAACCTACTGATTTTTTTGAACATTACTACAAATGCAAGCTGTATGTTTGCACACTAAGCTTTCAGAATTTTCTTTGTTCCCTTTTCCAAAATGGCAGGTGCTGGTGTGCTTTGTGCTCCAAACACCACTATGCGTCACAATGATGCGGCAGGAAAACCTCAAGCGAGGCCACCAAGCCACAATGAAGCAAGCGGAGGCAAGCAAACATCATAGATGGGCAGCTGCTGAACCATGAGCAGCCACCCACTTTGGCTAGCTAGGACCTCATCATCCTAACTGCCACACTGGAAAACTCTCTAAAACCAAGTCCTTTACAAGAAGAGAGAAGCAAAAGCCAGCAACATGGCAGAGGCACAGGCTCCTTTTCTGCAACACCTTTGGCCAAACCCATACTGCCCATAGTATGTACTGTAACTGAGGCCGCAATCCTTTCCTTTCCCTCCCCTGCCACACCATCAGTGACCATCACGCGGGCATCAGTCTTGCAGGTCTCTGCTTGGTAAGTGGACTCAGGAAGATGGATCAAAGCCTGGAAGTGGGAAAGAATATTGGCAGCATTGCTGTTACCAATACTATCCTCTTCCAGCCCTATCTCCTCCCCATTCCTTCCCCTTTCCACCCTATTCCTCAACTTCCTCTCACTCTCTTATGCTGATTTATTAGTGCCATTGGAAAGAGAATCCACTGGCTTACTGTGGCCCATATCTCCTTTTGTGACAGCAATATAGGACCTTAACTGGCAGCATAAAGCCAAAATAGGAATGGGCTGCCCAATGCCTAAAGATGTGTGCATGATAAATAAATGCATATTCTTGTTCTGTCTTTTCTGCATCCCCTTCTTCTGTTGACTCTCTTCATGACAAGAGGCCTCTTTATTACTCTTCGTAAAGTGTCATGCACATAAATAGTGCTATGTAAAAAGATAAAAATAAAAGCTCATCACTCTGACTTTAGCAATGCGTTGAAATGTAGATCTCTCCACACCATTAAAGAAAAGATCTAAGGCAGTGGTGGGATTCAAATAAATTAACAAGTAAATTAACAAATAGATAAATAGGTTCTAATAACCTTAATTATTAGGTTCTATGCAAATGCAAATAGATAAATAGGTTCTATGTCCTAATAACCGAATAACCTAAATTAACAACAGGTTCTATGTCCCATTAGTAACCAGTTCTCAGAACCAGGCGCTCTTTAGCAAAGGGTTCTATAGAATCTGTGAGAACCCCCTGAAAAACATCACTGATCTCAGGGATATCATTTCTTTCAATATGTTGGGTTCCTATTCAGCTACTAATAACCCTTGTTAACAAATCAAGAGTTTTCATTTCATTTCCATCATCGGACCAATTCCACTTCAGCTGGGTACAAGAATAGGCAAGTTTTTGCTTATTTCAAGCGAGAAACACATCTATCCACACATTCACAGAGTAGGAAAGGTCTAGCAAAAGCTAATATCTGTGACAGCAATATGGAACATTCAAATATGGATACAGCCAATTTTGGCCAGTGCTCAAGACTGTTCTATGCCAGAAGCCTTCAAACTGTGGTTCATGATCCCAACAGGGTAGCAAAGCCTCATTTGTGAAAATCATGGCAACTGTTCAAAGCCTGTGCAAGAGAGGGCTTGGATCCAATCCAGCTATGGTGCTGCCTTATCAAACCTGATATAATCCTGCACAGTCTCTTCTTGCTGTCTTGCCCCACCGTTCCTAAGTCTAGGAATTCAGTTTAAGTCTATGTCTAGACTTAAGTCTAGGCAGCTCAGACTGCTACCTCGCATTGTTGTTGTGAAGACACAAGAGGTGGGGGAAACATGGGCAGATTGTGTCCAAGGATTGCTGATGGATCCACAATATTATTATTTATTTGGGTCATGGCACCAAAAAAGGCTGGAAATCAATCATATTTATAGACCGCTTTTAACCGTTCTATGAAAACTGGAGTTGAGTCACACTGCTGGGGACCAAGTCCTCTTGCACGACTGCCGGTCTGTCCAGAAGTGTGCCTGGATCAAATGTTTCATTTGACTCCAACAGCTGTTTCTTAGGCAGTGGGACCCCATGCTAAAACTCCACTGCACTCAGACAGTGGCCTCAGCTGTCAGAGCACAGCTGGAAACTGGACCATGCTTTCCATGGTGTGAAGTGGTCGTGTGAACAGGTCCCATGTTTCTGAGTCAACGGCTTTTCCTTGTGAGCTCCAGCTGGTTTATTTCACTCCCACTGCAAACAGCCTGCAGCAGAAACTCACACACAACTCAGACACGGAGAGAAGCCAGATCCCATACATCTTTATGCTGGGAAGCAGGACAGAGCATTCTGGCAATGATTGAAGATGGGGAGGAGTTGTGAAGTCTCAGGAGTCTTGCTGCACAAACTCCAGCTGACAGATCACTGCTGGGGAATGATGGCATCCATTCAAATCTAAGCCACCTGTAGTCACTCTATTTTGTTCAGAGCAGAGCTGCAAATAACTGATCTGGGATGCTGTCAGTCATTACATCACAACCGTATTTTTTTTAATCTACATAGGCAAGGTGCCTGGCAAAGGAGGGACACATCCACATGTTGGTAATCTATTGACAGCCCTGCAGAAGTCCAGTCCCCCACTAATCCTTTCCTCTACCAGTCACCATACCTCTTGTTTCCTGGCTGCCAAGAACCTGAGCCATCCAAGGAGTGAGTGTGTGTATGGGAGGCACAGGGTGATATACGGCAATCAATGGCACACAGCCAAGAGAGTGCAGAGCAACAGGAACCACTTCAGACCTTGTCTGATTGAGATGCCAGCAGCCCTTTAGACATCTGAAAGGGGGTGTAATGGAAAATAAAAAAGGAGCATGCAGGAAGGAACTGAACTGAGGAATACAAAGAGATCAAGAGCTTGTGATTGTGAAGCAGAAAGAGGGCAAGCCATGTGCTGAAGACAAAGCCATTGCATCAAATCAATGGATTGTGTGAATCCAGGCTCAGACGAGCCTGGATAGTTTATTTTTCTCCCTCCCCCAATCCCTTTCTATTTATTCAAAACACAACTCAAACAATAGGAGACTGAAATACTCACTTGGTCTCCTAAGCTAACACGAATGCTAACCAGATCACACTGAATGCTAACATAAGTAGACAAGTTATAAGTTAACTACATAAGTTAACAACTCATTAGTAGAAATCAAGCAATCATGTTCATCCAGTTTTACTCGAAAGCAAATGCAAGTAGATAAATAGGTACCACCTCGGTGGGAAGGTAAACAGTGTTCTGTGCCATTATGCTGGCCATGTGACCAGATGTCTGGCCAGATGTCTTGGACATCTGGCTCATGGAGATGTCTTGGACATGGACAGTGCTGGCTCTTGGCTTTGAATCAGGGATGAGTGCCACACCCAACAGCCTGTATAGGCAGCAGGGAAACCTACAGCCTGTCACAGTTGGTAGTACAACCTGCCAGGGACCTTTACCTTACCGTACTTGCTTGATTTATACTTTGAAATCTTTGGTAGAAGGGGAAATGAAGAGAGGAAAAAGGGGAAGGATGCTCGTGTCCTAACTTGCTCACAATGGACTCCTGATAAGCTTCTGGATAGCAGATTGATGGCCCCATTCACAACAACTTTTCAAGGATGGTTCTTAAAATTGACACTTTCACAATCCACAAAATGGAACTGGTCAGAAACAGGTCTATGCATAAACAGGAAAGGATATAAGGAATGAGATTAGTTTGCAACCATTCTGTTCTGTTGTCAAGTACTGCCTCATTTTGAAATCCAAAAGACCTCAAGATAACAAGTAAGGGACAGCATCGGTGTGGTTAGGCTGCACTCTGGTCAAGATCCAATGCCCACCCAAGGGTCAACCCAACTGGGCTGATTTATGAACCTCCAGTACCAAAGGCAGTCATAGTGCCAAATGTGCCATCGAGAGGTGAAAATAAAGTGTCATGGAAGATACACAGTGCAGGGATTTGCCCCAGGATCCACAGCAATCTGCTACTGGCATTGGCCACATTAAGACACAGAGAAAGGTATCAATTTGCAGCGGAAGACTTTACAAGTAGTTGGACTTGGACATGCCACCAAGATCTCCTGGCTTCTAAGGAAGGCATGCCAACTGCTGCCTAGCCCATCTTGTAATGTGTCTCTGCTCCTCTCATGCCCTAAAAGGAAGTGGGAAGTATAAAAAGATGATGGAATGTAAGAGGAAGTGTGGAAGACGTAAGAGATGCTCTGTTCCACAACTCTCTTCTCTTCCATCCCCCTCTCTTCTCCCTTATACAACCCTGAAGTAGAGGAAGAGCAGTGCAGGTGAGTAAGCAGGGGCATACCGTGTCAAATGCTGTTTGAGGCAACTGTTTCAATTGGCCTCATGGGTGGGCCTGTTCTGGTTGGATTTATATATTCTTCTTATGGACCTGGACCATTCCTGTTCCACATGGACTAGAAGCAGTCAGTAATTAAGTTGTGCTTGATTTTTCCACCCACCAGTCTAAGCTTTTTCTATCCTACGCTGTTCCAGTAAGTTGCAAGCAATCAGCAATTCCTAGAAAAAGAGGACAGCAACCATGGAGTGTCCCAATGCACTCACCAAGCCAGTAAAAGGATCTAAGAATTTTGGATTTTATCCATTCTTCAGTGCTAGACTTCAGCTGCCTTTCCAGGCATAGTGGATGATTCAGTCACAACTCCCAGCATTGCCAGTAAGTTCTTTTGCAGAGCCTGGGACAGTGTCTTGGGTTTTAGGAACACATCCACTCATCCCACCTCTCTATTCAGAGAAACCAGGAGTGCCTGCAGGAAATTTGATCCTGCTGACTATGAACAAACCTCCCTTGCCTAGTGGCACAGAAAGAATTTGGGCTTGGTGGCATAGCCAGAACAGCATTATATCAGCAAAGCAACTGTAGTGGGGTGGGGGAAGAGAGAAGGGGACTCTTGCAAGCCAAGAGAGGCGTGAGGTTTTTCCAGAGCTTTAGCCAACAGACCCACAGCTCCTCACAAAAATTCCATGTGGTTTGGTCACACATACGTAGCCCGATGCCATTGCCAGAGCTCTGGAAAGTCTGAGGCAGGGCAGGGGAGTGGAACTGAGTCATGCTGACCAGATTTCATGCTTCCAAATCATGTTATAAAAGATCAACAGGCATTTGATCTCATGTAGCAGAATCCAGTGCAAGATAGTCCCTTTAAAAAAACAAAACAAAACTTGGCATCTATCAGTCTCGAAAGACTATGGTATTGTGCTTGATACTACATGTGAAGCATGAAGTCTGGGTAGATTGATATGGAGGACAGGCTGTTACCCAAGCAGCAAATCCCCCCTCTCCATGCCACTGAAACAGTCCAATGGAACGGCAGAGCCGATACAGTTGGTTCCAGCTGCGTCGCAGAGCTGGGCTAAGGACAGGAGCTCACCCTGTCTTGTGGGGACCCAGGTCTTGAACAGGCACACCGTCTTAACCACTTGCGCCACCCACAGCCCATTTGGTCCCTGACCCATCCTGGACCAAATCCTGGACCAAAAGTGGGGATGCCTGTATTGTGACTAAATCCAGGCACCTAATAGCTAGCATAATAGAAGCCCATCTTTTTGGGCTGCATTTGTGAGCAGAATTCTATGCATACAGCCTGAAAATATACAGAAGAGCACCTCCGAGCACATCCCCTAATCTCCAAGTAACCATCACAGGCACTCACATTAGGGAAGCACTTTCCTAGCTCTGGGAACTATTTGGCTTTGTATGAGCCCAGGGACTTTTTCCATTTAAAAATTAACCATTGCTGTACCATACTACCCAGTTGGGTCAGCCATAGGGCAAATTGGCCCCTGCTACCTTGACATGGCAGGAGCTAGGTTCTCTGACACACTGATAAAGAAGAGAAAGCTACATAATTGGGGCATGCATGTACGGTTATCTTACATGAAATTCTTTAACATGTGTTAATCACCATTTTTTACATGCTCAAAGAAGAGTTAAAAGAGAAGAGTTTCCTTATGATCTCATTGCATGATAAGCAATCAGATAAACAACTGCTTGGTTATCTTGCTTATGCACAGCTAAGCCAAGTTCAGAGAGCAGAACAAGCTAACAGTGAATGAGAGCTGCAATGTGTGGATAAACAAGAAGACACCAGGTTGATTTGGGTGGGCCAAGAAAACACAGTGGACAGAATTAGCAACAGCAGACCTTGCAAGCAAGCACAATGCAAGAATATGTTATCTTCCAGCATGATCAAGTCCATTTCACAAAGGCATTTACTATATTTTTGGGAGAAGAAAAAAACATGGTACAGTAAAGGAGAAAGGAAACATGATCACACACACGAGGACTTGTAAAAAAATGAGATACAAACTGATTGATTTAAGGAATTATAACCTTATAACCTTATATACAAATTGATTGATTTAAGGAATTATAACCTGCCTTTCCCATGCCAAAGCGATTGCCCAAGGAGACTTACAAAACTTTATTTTTCTGTCCTCACAACAATCCTGTGACATAGGTGAGGTTATAATTGAGTGACTGACTCAAGGTCATCCAGGAAGCTTCATGGATGAGGAAGATATGAACCCTGATCAACTAGGTCTCAGTTCAATTCCTTAACCATTACACTATCCTGGCTCTCAAAATTCTAAGGATATTTGCATCAAGGCTCAAAGGAAATTTCCACAAAGTTGGCTAATGTGGTTGTGAGCCCAGTCTGGAGAATGAATCAAGGCACATTGTGCATATTTTATGCATCCCCCACTTATTGGACAGGTTAAGGTCTGGCGCATCATCCAAAATTGAAAACCGTTGAAAAGTAGTACCCAATCTTTTTTAGTTTATAAATGTTGCTTCCAATGCTTTTTTTAGCTAGCAAATTGAAATGCCCCTTTTTTCTTGCAAATACCTGCTGCCATGCAAAGATTTCTGCAAATGGATTCTCATTAACTCCTTTGGGAATGGGATTAGACCAGGAGCTACAACATGGGGGAGGACAATTTTGACCTTTAGAACTACTGAGCGAGGTTGAAAGACCAGGACATGTGTTGAATGAATGAGTTACGGTTCTAATTGAAAGGTGCTGAAAGCGGGGATCATCAGAAAACAAACTGTGAGAAAGTGGGGGATACCTATTCGTACATTGGCTTGCCAAATTATGTATGTTCAAGTTACAGATGGCTGTGTCTAGCACTTTCACAATCTCTCTCTCCCCTGCCTTCCAAATTCCTCTATTTCTTATCAGAAACACCAGTGAAACCTTCTCTCACCTGTGTGCATTTCCATGCTATTCTGTTTAACTTTGTTTCTGGCCATCGGATTATAAGGTTATCTGCCTTCTATTCTTCACTTTACCTTCAGCTTTATTCCAAAAGACTTTGTTGGCTAACAGGTTTAGTCCAACCAGAACTGATACATGTATTTCACTCCCTCACCTGGACAGAAAAGATGGTACAACTCAACATGCGTCTTGGCAAAAGACCTACACAAAAGCCTTTTATTTTATTCTACACATCATTCTATACATCATCTTTGGGCTGTGGGTGGCGCAAGCAGTTAAGGTGCCATGCCTGTTAATCAGGGTTCGAGACCCGGGTCGGCCCCACAAGACAGGGTGAGCTCCTGTCCTTAGCCCAGCTCTGCAACGCCAGCTGGATCCAATCGTATTGGCTCTGCCTTTCCATTGGACTAATTCAGTGGCATGGAGGGGGGATTTGCTGCTTGGGTAACAGCCTATCCTCCATAACAATCCAACCCAGGCTTTGGTGCTTTGCATGCAGCGTATGCAGCATATGCAGCGCTGAGCACGATACGATAGTCTTTCAAGACTGACGGAGGCCTACTATTGCCATTATGATGCTCAAAAAAAGGTGGGAAAGGTATCAAATGCCAATGAAAAAATTGAAAACTAGGTTAAAGAATGTTGTTTGGTAATGAAACCTACCCTAGCTTTCCCCCTTTTTGTTATTGCCAATAGAACCAGTCTGGTAAGGGTTCTTCCAAAACTCGTATGAAAAAGTTTTTCAACTCCCATTCCCCATTTGAGCTTGACAATGTGGTACTAGCTGGCACTACAAAGAACAGAACTACCAATATCTAGTCCAGTGGTATTGGACATTTCAGCCCAAGATCCCCTTTCAAATTTAAAAATCTGTCCGGGACCCCATCAAACTTACTGGAATGTGACATCAATGTAATGCCAGAGCTTCTCTATGTCTACTCAGGGTCAGGACCCCCCAAAAGGGGTCTTAACCCCCACTTTGAGTACCACTAATCTAGTCCACCTGTTAATTCCAACTATGTACACTTCATGGCTACAGAAATCCCTTGTCAGGAGATGTTCAGATTTTTTTTAAAGCAAATTATTCAGCACGACTCAGATCTTATCTTCCTATCAGTCAGTTTCCATTGGTTCTAAATCCCCAACTAAGTAATGTACTTTCTAAGATAGTGGTTCTCGAGCATTTCAGCCTTGGACCCTCTTTGAAGAATGAAAATCTCTCCAGGACTGCTTGGAAGTGATGTTGTCAACCTGGAAGTAATGTCATGGCTGGAAGTGCTATCAAAAAGGAAGTGATATCACTGTGATGCCAGAACTTCTCCATGTCTACTTGGAAGTAAGTCTCCTTGTGTTCAATAAGATTTACTCCCAGGAAAGTATGGATTTCAATCTGAGTGCCCCATTCCAAGATAAGAGTACCCAATGCCAGATTCCCAGATGGTGGCACTCAGCTTTTTGCAACCCACCTTAAATGAAGTCATGACATCCCAAGGGGGTCCCCATTCCCACTTTGAGAACCACTGCTATAGGATATGGAGCCTTGATATGTCTCTGTTTTTAGGATAAGTTGCATTTTGTCCTTTGTGGGACACTGGTGGAGATAGGTGATGATCCCTAGTCCATATCCATTAATTGCAGTTACAGGGCAATTGACAGAACATTTTGGACACTGAACTGCTACAAAGCAGGAGGGGTGGTGAGAGAGAACATGATTTCAAGCAGGACAGTTAAACATAAGGACTGCAGGCTGGACCCAGCCCATGGAAGCTCTTTATCTGGCCTCTGTGATCATTCGGCTCTCCCAGTTCCATCCCTTCAGCATCACTACTTCTTCTGAGGCTCTGGGAGGGTTGATGGAAGGAGGCTACAGGTGAAGGGAGGACCAAGAGATATATGAAAGAGGGAGAGTTGGAACAGCTTAATTATCACATGGGCTTCCAGTTTAGAGAGAACCTTCTGCTGAGGTGTCACCTCAAGACCACATTTCAGCTGAACAAGAAATGGCAGAAATGGTTCTGTTGAAAGGACAGTCCACATAATAACTGGGTTCTTCTAATGTAATAATATCTCCCATATCTTAAAAATATGACTTTCTCTTCTGATTTTTGCAGCTAATGAGTTTCTACATGAGGAAAAAAAATGCTTGATTCTGACCATCAACTGCTTAATGACATCACTTTGATGTCACCTCCAGACCTCAGGAGGTGCCATAAATACTATTTGGCCCACTGTATGAAACAATTTTAATACCATAATTTAAAAAGAAATGAGAGATCTGGAAGTCGTATCTGCCATGATTCCCTTAGCCCCTCCTGCCCCAATAATTATGAATCTGGGAACTGCTGCTTTTCTGCTGGGGGATGATGGAACACTGAAAAAAGGAATGCAAGAAAGAAGCAGTGGGAAGGGAGCCTCTTATGTTTTCTACCTGCAACACAAGACTTGAGGCTGCTGCCAAATATCTCATTTGGCCCATGGGCCCCATAAAAATGGTTGGACCTTGACCGAAAGCTGAAAGGGGACAGAAGGTGGTGGAAAATTCACCAGTTGTGAAATTGCTGCCTCTTGCAGCAGCAATTCAAGCACACTGTATGGTTCCTTTTCAACTCCTTTCACTGGGTGGCTCAGGCCCAGCATACCCCCAAATCCAGTGTAACTATGGGAGCATGTTACAGACTTTATGTGCGCCCATAGTTACTGCACCACCTAGTGAAAACCTATGGGAAATTCATATTGGAATCCACAGTAACTTGTTCTTACACCGGAGTAAGGACTCCCTGTAGTTACTCTGGATTTTGCCCATAGTTTGACTGCTTGTTTCTCATGAACTTGCAGCCATCTAGCAAACCTCAGCTCGTGTTCTCTACCCCCTTTCTCCTACATCACCAAAACGAACTGTTTTTTCTATTTAACTAAACTACTGGTATTTTTTCCTCTCTCTTGGGGATGTCTCTTCTTGGCACACAACTTAATTGGTTTCTTAGAAAGGCTAGAAGCTTACAAAGGTTCTTTAGCCAAGAATGGAATGGCATGTTCCCTATGGGAAATTCTTTGGAAAAACCATATTGTCTCCAAATTCTTAAGGCAATTTCACCAGTTATAGAAATATTCATATCTCTTTTTGCTTTCTGAATACATCCAGACTCTCTCAATCTAACTCTTATGTTCCCCATGAAGCTCCCAGCATTTGAAGCTCCCAGCACCTGCAGCATTTGATGGCTCCTAGGACATAGGACCAGGATGATCAGAGGATGGAGAACAAACCCTGTGACAAGAAGCTGAAGGAAACTGGTTTATTTAGCAAGGAGAAGAGTGTCTGATTGGGGAAAAGACATTGCTCTCCAAATATCAAGGAAAAAATTCGTTCTACTCTCAGTAGAGCTTAGAAATGGGCATAAACTTCAAAAGATACTAGCTGGACATCAGGAATAAATTATTGATGTTTAGGCAGTTCGGCAGTGAAACATATGGCTGAGGGAGGTGGTGGATTCTCCTTCACTGGAGATTTTCATGTAGAAACTCACCTGGTGGTGATGCTTTAAGTCTAGGAGAATTTCCTGCTCAAGGCAGGGGGTTGGACTAGATATTCTTGTGGCTCACTTCCAACTCTATGATTGGATGACATATGAAATACTTTAGAAGCCTTCCAAGATAAGTATTACAAGTTCCTTAAACTAACATACTTTATTTTAAGAAAGAAGACTGGAAAGCACAAAATTAAGCAGAGATAACAAGAGAATCATATGATCAACTGGGCTTTACCTTAGCATTTCTGGAATATGCTGAGTAAAAGCCAGGTTAACTTTGAAGAAGATAATATAGTCCCACAACAAATAAGAACCAGAATTTTGTGCATAGCAAAGCTTGCCTTCATCTTAGCTCCAAGAATGTAGCAGGGCTGCATTGACCAGGAACAGTCCAATCACTTTAAAACAAAAGAATATTTAAAAATATTTGCAATCTTTTTAAATAGAACTGAATAGCTTAGGGAAAAAAAACTGGGAACAAGAAGGTGCGGCTCAGGAGACACTGTGTGCTTAAAACACAAATAAAATTAATTTCAATGTGCTTAATTTTTTCCCATTTGAATTCAATGGAATTTCTTATTTACATATGAGCCTCGACCATTGTGCTTGATTATCTGCATCTTCCCTGTCCATCAAGCAAGGTTTTATTTATGAGAGTCCTCTTCCCATTGACTTCTGGAGCAGAGAAAGCTGAGGGTTCTATTCCCATGTGTTTCTGGAACATGGTGAACACAGAGTACTGAATAACAGGCCAGGCTGATGAGAGGTTAGGGGGCAATTGAGGAGAGTGGTGGCAAAAGGGCTGTGGAGGGGAGCTGAAGTGAGTTGATTTGTTACCCCAGGAAAGATTTTTAGGAAGCTATAGGAAACATATGAGATATATTTTACTGATGAATGTTGTTATATTCTACCTCCACCAGCGACAGCTGTGGGCTATTACTAGTATCAGATAAGATTTCTTCATTAAGGTCCCCAGAATTATTTCTTTCAAATGCCCAGGAAATAAGGTAATTATCTGAAAATCTCTGAATAAAAGAAGCAAATGCGAATTTTCCTTGGTCAGCTTCCCATGTGTAATACTCCAAAAAGAATAATGGAGAATTTCATGGGCTATGAAATGCCCGTGGAGAATAATTTGCCAGGGAGAATAATTTGCACTTGGCACGGGCAAAAGAAAACCTTAACAAATGAAGGATTCCTACTTACAGACCTTTTCTGAACAAGGTTTATCAAAGCACGGCACTCATATTGCTCATGATTACTCATACTAAGTAACCATAATTCTTTTATACAGGAAGTATAGCTGGAATTCCTTCACAATGATTTGGTAAAAGGGATTAGGCAATCCACAAAATTAATAGGACGTCCTGGCACTGTTGCCTACGGTCAGGACATAACTGAAAACTACTAATCTAATCTAATGCTCACCTTTTCCAGCCAAATTCAGTCTCCAAAATCAGGGTGCGCATTAGATTTAATGGTTAATTAGATTTGATTACATATGGTAATTTGATTATAAGTATAGGGTGCGCGTTAGATTCAATGGCACATTACAGGTAAATACAGTTGATTTGCTACACATGGCCACTTTGGTTGCTTTGTTGCACACTTGAAGATTTGAACAAACAAGTGATAAATGTTGTGGTGTGGTTTGGCTGAGCTCCCACAGATCATATTTACTTAAGTATAGTAAAGTGAAAGTCACAAAAACATTAGAAAAGCCCTGCTGGTTCAGGCCAAAGCCCATCTAGTCCAGTTTCCTGTATCTCACTGAGGCCCACCAAATGCTTCAGTGAGCACACAAGAGGCCTGAATCCTCATATCTTTCCCTGCGTCTAGTTGATCCAATTCATACCAGGGGGATGGGTGGACAGATTTGTTGGTTGACTAGTACAGTCTGTATTCCCTGAAGGTGTTCATATGCCTTGCTGATTCAAGATAGTAACTGACTAAAGCAAGTTTGGAAAATTGACTTCAGGCTAGAAAAATGGAAAATTAAGGCACAGGAACAAAAAATTCCAGCACCAGAAGCTATTACATCATATCCACAATAATGCATATACCACCTCACTCTGCATGCGTCACAACTCCCATATACCTAAAATACACAGTTTGTATGCCAAATGTCACATTAGGAAATATCTACCATAGTCAATATCTAATACATATTAGAATATGATGTAACAATAAAAGAAGGACAGACAAATAATCAGATTGAAACAGTTGTCAACAAACAATAAAGAAATAGCATAGTTGTAGCTACTTTACAACCAGTATCCATTCCAAGAAAGGCAATTCAGAATGTGCACAAATCAGTTTACAGTTGAAGGCGAGGATATTGTGACAATTGAAAACTGATGGTTTATGTTATTTAACAATAGAATTAAGGTCAATCTAACCTCAATAAGTGAACCCTGAGGCAATAAACCAGGGCACACAATTATTGGAAGTATAGGTTCAACTTTGTGATCGCAAAGTAGTTAGGGTGCGATCACCCACTCACAATTCATGGGCAGGCTGCAACATGTCTGTGCACTAGCCCAGGAGTCTCCAAATATAAATTAGTTTTCCGGCCCCGACATGGTGTCAGAGGGATGATGTGGCCCCCTGCCAAAAACTTTGAAGGCCCCTGCACTAGCCTAATCCCTTCCCCACAAGCAGGATATTTCAAATTTGAATATATTTACATAAATTTACATATAATAATTTGAAGGGGTGAAGGGGCAAAAGTCTCCTTCTCCTGAGGAAGTAAGTCCCATTGTGTTCAATGAGAATTACTGCCAGGAAAGCCTAGTGCCAGAGTCCAAGATGGCAAATACCACCCTCTTGCAATCCCCCTGACCCAAGGATGCAACCCCTCAAGGGGGTCCCAATTCCCACTTTGAGTACCACTGCCCTAGATAGCCACCACTGACTCCTCGGGAGAAGGAGACTTTTGCCCCTTTACCCAGGTAAGGAAGTGGTGGCTGTTATGCTGCCGTAGAATAAAAGAATTATGTGTTGAGCCATAAGATCTACCAGTCCTGCCCCTTCCCGCCCTGCTCCTTTCCCCACCATGCCTCCTCTTTGTCCTCTGCTATGCAGAACATGGCACATTTGTGGCAGTGCACGCTGGTGGTAAGTGGTAATCTCTTCATCGCTATGCTGCTCCAGCAGTTTAGATGCTGCTGATGTTGGCATGAAACTTCCTGCGGAGAAGACCAAGATACCGGGAAAATGTGTTCCTTAAATGCACACTAGCAAGTTGCAAACCAAGCAGTTCATTGGTTTTGTAATATACTGGGATTGTTGTTGTTGCCCCTCCCTAGTTAATGACTCATGTTGCTGCTATGGTGTGAAGTTCTTCTTGTCCCTCGCCCTCACATATTACTGAGCATTTTGTCACAGTTTCCTAACTTTTTATTTTTTGTTTACGGAAGTATTTAATTTTATTTTCACTGTGTCAGATGTTAACTCATACCAACAGTGGTGCTTTTTGCACGGGTTACCATATATCAATGTTTTCAACAGCGGGTTTTCTTGTCTTTGGGCGGCAAAGGAGTTCCCACTGTGAAAAAAAATATGCTTTTTAAAGATTGTTATCTGGTAAATAGCAATAAAAAACAGTAAGCCAGGACTGAGAGTTTGAACCAAGCAGTGGCACAGTTAGAGCCTCTAGCACCAGGGGTACATACATTTTTGGCACCCCCATACACACCTTCCACCTCAAAGGGCATTCTGGAGACCTTAAGAAGGTGCTTCTGGCTTTCAGCAAAAACTGGAAGCGCCTTCCAGAAGCCCCAGGATACCTCCTGAGGCATAGGGAGGCCATAGCCTGAGAAGGCATCCTAAGGCCTGCCACAGATTATACCATTAGGGGTACAGGTTGTCAGTACCAGAGGGGTACAAGAGGTAGTACGTGAGGCAATGTACAATTCTTGCAGTCCTTAGCAATACCACTGCCACTAAGTTTCATTCATGCATATGTTCTAATCATGTAAATTTTGTGCATTTTTCCTACTGAAGTTTTGATTATGTGCAAATATGATAAGCCACATAAAACAGATCTGCAGCACAAACAGTGGTGGGCTGAAGCCGGTTCGGGCCTGATCGCCCGAACCACTTCTTCTTTCTGACCCCCCGCTACCGAATCAGTAGCGGGGGGGCCAGAAAACCAGCTGTACCAGTTCAAACGGCCGGTCCACCACTGAACTGTGCATGCGTCAAACTTGACACGTGCGCAGTCTCCTCTGTGGGGCCATTTGGCCTCCCTAGCGAGGCAAATGGCCCCGCAGAGGCACGGACCTCCTCCTTGGAGAGGAGGAAGTCTCCTCTGAAGCCGACCAGCTTCAGAGGACACTGCGCACTCGCCAACCTTGGCACGTGCGCAGTCTCCTCTGTGGGGCCATTTGGCCTCACTAGGGAGGTGGAACGGCAGAGCCGCTTTGCCTCTCTAGTGAGGCCAAATGGTCCCGCAGAGGCGTGGACCTCCTCCTCTCCAAGGAGGAGACACTGCACACGCGCCAAGGTAGGCTACTGTATTTGTATTGGGCTACTGTCTACTGTATTTGATATGGTGTTGCTTCAATCATTGACAAGGTGAGAGA
Source organism: Cryptoblepharus egeriae (assembly GCA_030015325.1). Classification (NCBI taxonomy): domain Eukaryota; kingdom Metazoa; phylum Chordata; class Lepidosauria; order Squamata; family Scincidae; genus Cryptoblepharus; species Cryptoblepharus egeriae. Next base: position 112,405,160 of record JAREYC010000002.1, read on the forward strand.
AGCTCTCCTCCGGTGGTATGGACACATTCTGCATACTGATAACACAATAACACAGAAGACCTGCAGTTAAAAGTCAGCAGCAAATGACCAAAGGATCAACCAAAACAGCACTGAGTTTGCTCATAGTCTCCATGAGCAACCGTAACTCCCATCCCTCTTCTACCTGGTTTTAGATTTTAGATTTTATTATTCCTACCAATTGTACTGTTTGCTACCACTCAATCTGTATTTTAAATGCCAATAAAGGTTATGTGATATGTGTGTACAGCACTGGTTTGACACACTGCATGGTGACATGAGAACCACCCATCTGTACCCAGACCAAGCCCACAACAAGGAGAAATGGTGGCAGTGATCCAGTATGGTGAAACCCACCACTATGCAGGATAAATACTAAAGAAGAAGCAGGCATAAAAGAAATAGCATTGTCCAAAAACACACAAACACTTGACAGGTGAGTATTGCCCGAGTTCAAGGGAACCCATCACCCACACCTAGCCACCAAGGGTCATTTGCTCTTTCCTTATTGATGCCAGTCATCATTTAGGGTAGTGTTGCTTATTCTTCTCCACAAAATCAGAACAGGACCCTCTGTCCCATTTGCCAGTATGTGAAAACAATCCCCCAAAATTGGGACGGCAACCCTAATTCAGGGCCAATTGCATTTGGAAAGAAGAGGCTACTATTTGTATTAACTCCTACGCACACAAGAGCCAGGTAACCATTCTGACTATTGAAGGAAGTTTAGCTGAATTTCAGAAGCAGCAAGAATGTTGCCTCAGCCACACGCATGTCATCCTGCGCTCCATCTACTATGCCTCTCTCATGCGGTGGAAGAGCCTCTGATGTACACAAATTCTGATGTACACAAATTATATAGCTATGAACTGGGGAACTTCTGATGTACACAAATTATATAGCTATGAACTGGGGAACTTCTGATGTACACAAATTATATAGCTATGAACTGGGGAACAGGCGAGAGAGAGAGAAAGCAGGGAAGAAAAACGTTTGCAACCCCCTAGGCTCCTGACCATGATAGTTTCCCACCTCCGCATCCAACATATAAGCTCACATTGAATTTTCCATGGTGTGTTTCCCCAGCCGCCCACCCCTGTCACTGACATCTGCAGAGAGTACTTTCTGCATCAGAAAGCACAAGCCTGATAAATACAAGCTTTGGAAACTCCTTCCTGTTTGCCCTCATGCTGGAACGCCAGGCTGACTCACAATGGGTCGAGTAGAGAGAGGCAGCTGGAAGACTGCTTACCATCCCATCCCCATGTAGTCCAAGTCTTGGATGGCATCTTACATATCTGGGTCAGAAACATACATGTTAAAAGATTTTCAGTTTTAAAAGTCTTGAAATTAGGCAACCAATATGAGTATTTTTGCTTTGTTTTAAGATGTCCTACATTTGTCCTACATTTTTGGGGGGTGTCCTACATTATTTTTTTAGCCGGGTAAGAATTTTGGCTTGGGGGACAGGAATTTTGAAGAATTTGGCAGGGAATTTTGGGTTTAGCATCGGGTCACCCTGCTGGAGAGGGCTAGTTTGGTTTGATTCTGTACAAGGCAACTTGCTCAGTAGGGCAATAGAAGAACAAGGAGGACGACATGCTCACTCAGTATAGTCTTGCTCACTCCTCATAGGCCTCCAAGGACAATCTGAGCAGCATTTCTAGGACAGCTCCACATTCCATTTTAGAAGGCAAAATATAAGAATCAGCTTCTCCTGCACCACTTCCTTGTGAAATGCGGTCGGAGTCTCAGCCAAAGCCAAGTAAGAGGAGATGCAGGAGCTAGAATTTAACTTGTGACCACTGGCCTTCCAGATCAACATCAGAGAAAATTGCTTGAAATCTGGGGGCTCACAGAGTTTGCTTATTTGGAGAGGGGGATATTCTCAGTCCTACTTCCAGATGTGTGGGGTGCTGAAGTCCAGGGTGCAGCACTACATCTAATTGGTGGAGGGACACGGAAGGGGCTCTGCAATCGACTGGCTTTGACATTGGCAAAGATATTAAAAGCCTTTCTGAGGTAGCACAATAGACTGTAGGATTGCTCTTTTTTCAAACATTTCACCTTACAAAATCTCTTTGCAAATAGATAAGCAGCATGTCTGGGGAGAAAGGCCAGTTCTTGCTATGCTACCTTTCTATTTGCAAGTAGTGTTCTGTTACACAGGGGAACAATAAAAATGCGATTCCCACATATAAAAACATGAAGTGGTGCAATCCATTCTGCCACATATATAGTTCCCGCCCGAGTCCTAAGTCCAGAATCAATTCCAACAAAAACAGCTGTGCCCTTTTCTCCAGACAACTGGAGTAGCAAAGACGTGCCTCAAATGTACAAGGGTATCACAACAGCGAGACCATATGGCGTTAAAGATAAGAGCAGTTGAAAAGAGAAACAAATGTTAGCATTTGTTAACTATTTAAAATATTAAGGGTGACCCAATAAAGCTGAGAGGCAGTATATTTGTTCATTACCACTGGTTTAAAAGGGGCTTTAACACATAACTTTTTTCAAAAGGATTACAGAAACTCACGGAAGACTCTCTAGCAGTTATGGAAGCTATATGCATCCCCCATTGACACAAGATGCCAGAGGCTGGAGACAAAAAACCGGACAGGCCACCATCTTCAAAATCTGCTTCAGGAACCTCTGGAGCAGCGTTTCTCAAAGTGGGGGTTGGGACCCCTTTGGGGGTCACCTAGAGCTTTCCTGGGGGTCGCCTAAAGACTCCTGGTGCAGGGGGCCAGGTCAGGCTTTCCAGACCTCAAGCTGTAGCTGCGCATGCACTGGGGCTGACTGACAGCCTCAGGGCCCAATCCTATGCATGCCTACTCTGAAATAAATCCCATTATAGTTAGGGGGGCCTTTACTCCCATGTAAATGTGGATAGGATTGCAGCCTCAGGGTCCAATCCTAAGCATGCCTACTCTGAAATAAATCCCATTGTGTTCAATTGTGCATAGAACACACATTTCATTTGTAACAATGAAAATACATCCTGCATATCGGATATTTACATTACGATTCGTAACAGTAGCAAAATTACAGTTATAAAGTAGCAACAAAAATAATTTTATAGTTGGGGGTCCCCACAACATGAGGAACTTATAAAGGGGTCACGGTGTTAGGGAGATTGAGAACCACTGCTCTGGAGGAATCTGTATGCCAACTGCTGGACACAGAATCTTGGGTTAGACCAACAGCCCAATCCTATTTAGGGTCCTATTTCTGGGCTCTGAAGCTTGAGTTGATTCAGACAAAGAGATTCTTATGTTTTAATCTACAAATGGACAATTGGGGGAAACCACAACAAAAAGAAATACAAGAATAAATGGAAAATGTTACTTAGTGCAAAGAACCATTAAAAGGTTCAGTTGGTCACACAGCAATCAAGGAAGATTTTGAGGTTGATAAAGTAAAATGGACCTGCAACAATAATGTATCAGAAGGCAATGCCAATTTTTGGCTGCATTAACAGGAACCTCATTGCCAAGATGAGAGAAACTATACCATACCTCTTCTTCTTCAAGAAGATCTTATTTGAGTACTTTATTCACTTCTGGAAACTACAGATCCCATTTGATCTTCAGGAAGATAAAAACACAGATCACGGAACACACATTCAATGAAGAAGTGCCTGAAGCAGTGGTGTAGTTAATGATCACGTAGCTTAAAATGTTGTCCAAGAGATATCACAACTGGAAGTGGCATCATAACTGGGCATTAACAAAAAGAAAATTGGGGAAAACTTGACTCATCCACAGCAGATTGCCACCCTTTTGCTATAGTGGCATAATTAAGGCATCTGTCTGCTATCTGGGGTCTAAACTAAATGTACTCCCACCAAAATCAAATTTAATTAAGTAGATAAATAAAAAGCATATTAGAGAAAAGTTAGACAAACTGTGCTGGGGCAAAGATGGATAGTTATTCTCTCCCACTAATCATAACTGGAGCACTACTTAGAAGGGCCTCTGCCCAGTTAGCATGGGTAACTATGGAATTGGAAGCTGATTCATATTAACATTTTATTTGTTCCATATTGTATCATACAGTGCAATCCTAACCATGTCTACTCTAAAGTAAGTTCCATTGTGTTCAATAGCATTTATTCCCATGAAAGTGTGGTTAGGATTGCAACCATAATTACATCTGATTGCGTCTCAGAGCAATCAATTTTATGGGTCAGTTTTTAGTTAATTAAGAAAATCCGTTTTTTTCTTCCATAAGTATTTGATATTTTCATTTTCTGGTTAATTGGCCATACCCTTTGATACAATAAATATATTCCAATGCAGTTTGTTTCACTGCATTCTGCATTATATTACCTTTCAAATAATACATAACATGGAGATAGTATTATTGATATATGCCCTGATTTTCACAATTTTGATCACTAGTGTCAAGCTCAGCTTGTTGCACCTCTAATGCCTGCTACTCAGTGCAACCACTACCCCCTGCACTTCCCTAACTACACCATTGGCCTGAAGAACTTGGGTTTGTGGATGTGTGTGGCCTTAAGGTTAAAGTGAATTATAAGACCAAGAAGTTTTCCAATTCTAAAAACTTCTCAGGAGGAAAATGGGGAAGAACTTCTTTTTTAAAAATTGCTTTGATCCAACTGCTTAGGCTGTAAGATCTGCTTCTTGTAAGGTTTTTAAGAAAAACTGTAGGGGGGGAGTTGAACCAAGGAACCATCCAAACAGTGAGATGGTGACCAGGTTAATCCACCCCCTACAGAACCAAAACCCAAATTTCAAAACCCTTTGCAGCTGGATGCCTTATAGGACTAAAACTATGTCCTACAAATTTATCTAAACGACTCTATTCTAAGGATGGGAAAAGAACACTGATTTGCTACAGGAAGCCAATTTTGCAAAAATGCATGCTGTGGCTAGAAGAGCAGAACCTCTCGGACCAACTCCAAGAAGTCCTCAGCATCCAACTCTGCCCCAGAGCCCATTAACAGAGACAGACAAAAGCAACTGGTTAGAAACAGGAAGGGTGGGTGGGCATCCTAACCCCAGGGGTTTCCTGCTTTGCTCAAAAGTCTAATCCATAGACAACAAGTATCCAATGGAAAAGGAAAACAAATGCTTTTAAAAATAGCTGCATGCGGTGGCAAGAAGGGTTTTGCTTTTGAAGCACAAAGAAACTCAGCTGTTGTGGGTGACGCAAGTTAGTGCAATTCAACCATTCCTCTAATAGACCAGGAAAAAACTGAGATCAATACTGATTTGGACCCCCAAAAAATCCCAGCAAGCAACAGGATGGTAGAGGCCATAGGCTTGGTTGCTACATACAACAGTTTCATGCTCTCATTCCTGTGAACTGCTAGACTATGTTCATACAGTAAACACAGCAAACTAGTGTTATTGACTTTTTTTTTCAGGTAACAGCAGCTGGACTGGGGTCCCCATAGATTGGGACTGTGGCAAAAATTAGTATTAGACTCCCCTTAAACAGAAACCTGTCCATGATCCCAATCCATGGAACCTCAATCCAGTTGCAATGGCTAAAAATAACCTAAGGCAATCAGGACAAATCATGCTTCAAAGAGTCACATATAGTTTGGCCAAGAGGAGTAGCCAAGGGCAGACTATCCCAACTCAAGATCCCTGGAGAACCAACTTGGAAATCACCAGGATGAGGGGTCTCAAAACCATTTGACAAAAATCTTCCTGTCCACCTTGACATGGCATTAGCAAGTCTCAGAAAAACTGGTTTCAGGCAAGATATTGAGTGAGTGCATGAAAGGTAAGGAGCTGTGATCTTGCTTGAGAGCAATGTTTACAAGACAAATATGTTGAAGTCTTATCATCAATGGGTGCACACTTTTGTTTCCCATTCCCTGTCAAATGGTCAAGTAGAAGTGGCCCTTGGAAACGTGCCACATGATGACCAATGACACCAACATTGGAGCACACAGTCCCATCTGCACAAAGCCCTTTCCAAGAAGATCTACAAAGAAGAGTCAAGACTGCTCTTTGACTCTAGTGGTAGCTTCTCCTCCAAACTTGCAGCACACAAGCAGCAAACTGGGCCAAATAGTGCAGAACATTCACATCTTTCCCCAGGCCTGCTTAGGGTTTTAGAACCAAGTTCAGCTGAGGTAGCCACTGGAAGGTACTAGGCAGTTCCCTGCACATTGAAACTAGCATTCAGCCTAAATTGGAACAACATGCTCCATATAGCTCTCCACGGAGGAGAATTCTGTTTTGGAGAGGAGAATGGAGGAGGTCATCCCTTTTGTAAGGATGAAGTAATTAGTGAGTGCCTCCTGCACTCAGAAGTACTACAGCTCAAGCAAATGTTTAACACATCAATGATAACTAAAACAATGATGGCCAGGAAAAGACATTTGGTGGAGAGTACAGAGTACTCTTGGGGAGTAGAGAGTACAGCTTGGGGAGTAGAGACTGAGAGCAAAATCTCTGTACACATTATAATCAGGGTTCAGAGCAGAAGCATCCACTTATTTGCCCCTCATGCAGGATGGCTTCCAGAGGACATCCATGAATAGGGCTGTGTGTGACTTAAAACATAGGGTTTTACCATCCCCTAGGATGGTCTACATAAGAATATAGTCCTCCATTTCTTACATAGGCAGAATGCAGTGTAGGTTTATTCCACTTCAAAAAAAAACTGAATCATAGAATTGGAAGGGACCCAGTGGATCATCTAGTCCAACCCCCTGCCTGTAGCAGGAAATCCTCATCTTGTGGGGACCCGAGTCTCGAACCCTGGCCTGCTGGTTAACAGGCACTTGTTAACCACTTGTGCCACCAGTCTTAACCACTTGTGCCACCAGAGAGTGGATACAGTGTCTCTCAGCATGCAGATGCATTGAGTTGAAGCTTCCGGGTTGGCTCAAGACCAGCAGTCCACATCTGTGTTGACAGACCTCACCTGTTCAGTGATCTGTGCCACTTCTTCCCTACTGTCAAAGCCGGTACAGCTTTCCTCAAGAGGTAAAGTTGTCCCCTGAAGGTTGTCCTGTGAGTGTAAGAACATAAGAAGAACCTCCACTGGATCAAGCCAAAGGCCTATCTAGTCCAGCTTCCTGTATCTCACAATGGCCCACCAGATGCCTCAGGCTGCACAAGGACCTATATCCAGGTGTCTTCCCCTGCATCTGACATGAGGTTGCCTACATCTATATCTATCTATGCACGCACACACGCACACACACCCACACACCCCTTTTTATAGTTTGTAACCTGTGATGGTGACTGACTAAGACTGGAGCTCATCCACATTACAAGGCTGAAGAGCCAGTGTTGTCTGAAGGTGTCTTGGTTGTCACATGGCCAGCATGATAAAACACCAAAGGTACATGGAAAGTTGTAACCTTCCCACTGGAGTAGTACCTATTTATCTACTTGTATTTACATGCTTTTAAACTGCTAGGTTGGCAGGAGCTGAGCAAATAACAGGAGCTCACTCCACCATATTGTACTTGGGTCTCAAACTGCCTACTTGCCGACCTTCACTGAGCCACCACAGCTGGAGCTTTCCTTGCCCCCTCTCAAACATGTGGGACAACTTGGTTTTCTTAGACAACTAAAATGCAATTCCCGTCTCATCCTTTTACAGATGCAAGACACAGCAGGGCCATGGAGGAAAAAAGGAGGCCACAACTTGAAACACATCTTGCAGATGTAGCAATGGAGATGAAATGCTCCATTGGTCAAATGGTTAAACTAACTTCTAGTTTGGTCAAGAAATATTGGCTCAAGAAAGGTTGGATGCATCTGTACAAAACAGGCAGGTTGTTTTGCTGCCTGAACCTGGTGACTTCTGTGCATGATCCAAGAGGTGGAATCCAAGATCCCTTGCAACATTATAGAGAATGCTGGGCTAGTCCAACAAGGCATTTCAGTATCCTCTTTAACCCAGGGTGACCAGATGCCCAAACCTCAAAAGGAGGATAAGGTCTTGGATTCCTCCCAACCGGGCCTTTCCAGCAGACAATGGCATATTTGTCTACTCACGAGTAAAGCCACGATACTGGGCACTTTCACTTTCCCATAGAACTCAATGCATATTTATTAGTTTTAGTTTTGGGCCATAACTTTTGATAGAAAGGAGATATTTCAAAACTGATTTTTGCATTGGATTCTGCTCTTCAATATGAATCCAATAACATATGACATGATGGGGGTACTGCTCACCATTGCAAAGTTTCAAAATGAAGCCAAAATAAAGCCCTTTTGGAGGACACCTGGACAGGAGGCTAAAAAAGAGGACAAATCCAGAAATTTCCGTTCATATGGACACCCTGCTTTAACCATGCAAGATTTTCTGGGGAAAACACTCTTGGATGATCAAACTTCTGATATTATTGCCATCACAACTCTGTGGCTAAACAGGGCTCAGGGAAGAGATCTCTTCAGATTTCTTTACTGGAAAACAAAAGTCAGTGCTTGCAAGTCTGTTACAAATGTAAGTCAGAGCTTCAACCAACATATGAAGAAGGGAGATGAAAAGATAGGTTCGGGGGAATGACAGACATAGGGAAGGAACACCACAAATGAAATTAGGGTGCGCAGGGATTGGGATGGAGGGGAGCATCAGTTCAAGCTTGAGAGCCAACATGACTATCCCTACAATCCAGAGTAATTACGGGAGCACATAAGAGACATTACGTGCACCCGTAGTTACAGCACCATCTAGTGAAAACCTATGGGAAATTCATATTGCAATCCAGAGTTAATTGTTCTTACACCGGAGCAAGGTCTCCCTGTAGTTACTCTGGATTGCGCCCGAAGGCTACAATCCAGGGTAACTACAGGACCTTTTGCACCAACGTAGTTACAGTGCCACCTATTGGAAATGCAATCCAGAGTAAGTGCCTCTCACATCTTCCCATAGTTACTCTGGATTGTAGGGTATGACAGCAAGATCCATAAACAGCAGGGCAAAGAAGGAAAAAAGGGAAAATTCTTTTTAGCAGATTTTGCATATATGATGTGTCAGTGTGCTTGCTACAAACACACACACACACACACACACACACACACACACACACACACACACGAGAGGGATAGAGAGAGAGAGAGGAGGGGGGCGGGCAGGCAGGCAGGCCAGCACTTTAAGTCATAGCAGAACAGCTCTGGCCCTTTCCCCCTATATGGAAGCAATTTTCTCCAAAAATAAACAGTTTTGCAAGCTGCTACATGAGAACTTCCTCCTGCCAACATTGAAATCTTGGCAGTGCTGGGGGAGGAGCAGAGGATGAAACACCAACCTTGTGGGACAGCAGGGTGCAGGGAAATTCAGCAGCCAGGCTTTTCCCGGAGCAGGAAACTTGGTGGGGAAAGGAGGGAGGGAAGAGTTTGCAGGCAGAGTGAAATTGAAATTGTCTGCATGCATGGGGTTCACCTTATCAGGAAAATGGAAATAGAGGTCTGTATAGGGAAGAGTGGCTGGCTGAAGAGTGGACCATTGAAGTAATCCCTCTTTCCTCCAAGGGCAGCTAAATTTTGGACTCTTCTCTGGAACAGGCCCTGGTTACAGGACCAAAAACTGCTGAAAATTTTGCTCTGTGGGGTCACAATGTCTACAGTGCTCTACATATATACCTGGCTTGCCTCAGTCCTGCTGTGTAGAGCAAGCATGCGCTAGCTGTGTGTCCATGCAGGGTGAAAGTGTCAAAGCCAAATGAAGCATGATGGAAAAGGAGGAAAAACAAGAATCAGGAACAGTGAATATGGGCAAAAGTATTTTAGGACCCCCAAAAACCACTTGGGAGGAAATCTTTGGGTGGGGGTTATTGCACAAGGATTCTGTATCCTCCTCCTCTTTATTTATGACATGCATTATAAGAGCTGGACATTGAAGGTGAAATTTGTAGTGGTGGGAGAACAATAAATGTGTGATGTTAGCCTTACTGTCATGGGGGCTTCAGCTTAGTGAGGAAGGGAGTTGGACTAGAGGACTTGCTGTTCCTCTCCCAGGCCTCCAATTTCATGAAGCAAATCTTGTAAGAATTTGTAAGACTTACATTTGTGGATTCAGGTTGCAGTCCTATGCACACATTCCTGGGAGTATGACAATGGGACTTCCATCTCAGTAGATATGCATTGGATTGTACCCTCAGAGCCATAAATGCAGTATATTGTGATGGAGATCAAGATAGCATTCCCAGGAGGTCACCCACCAAGATACGGAACAAGACATAAACTTGTTGAGCTTCAGTAAGGAGGCTGTATCAGGTGTCCTCAGACTATGGCCTGGGATCCAAACATATAAGCATTTCTAGACCAGATTAACCAAACCTCAGTGATTCGTTGGGCACCCATAGCCCATCACTTCCCCATCACCTGCCTACTGCCACCAGACTTTTCAAGCCTGGTTCTTTTAACTACTTATTACCCTGTCCAAAAACGTTTCTTCAGACATTGCGCAAGTGGAAGCAAAGATCAATCGCAGAACCCCTTTTGCCCTTAAAATGAACCATCCATGGAGAATTCCATCAGTCAAACACAGCTGCCTGCCCTGAACCACAGCCTGATGGATTCCTGCCATCAGACCAGATCTTGCTATTGGAAAAGATGAAATGTCTGCCTTTGATGATTTAGCAGATATTTAGTGAGTCAGTTTCTGAAGATCATGTCAAAAATGCCAGCTGTTGGATTTCACTAAATTCACACTCCAGCTCTGCCCTGACAGCCGTGGCAGAAATAATGCATTCAACCTCAGTTTCCCAACCACAATGAACTCTTCACTGCCCATTCCAAGCCAGTCAAAGAACTTATTTTACAAGAAACACATAAATCTTGCTTTCAGACAAACGGTGAGGCTTGGACCTATAAAGTGGAATGAAATTAAAATAGCTAGATGGTGGATCCTGAACTGATCACACTGGTGCACGGCGCACCCACTAAGAACTAGGATAGGGAAATTTTTGGCACATCCACACAGTTGACAGCTGTGGCATAACAAAGAATGCATAACTTTTCCTAACCCACAGAGGAATAAGCAGTCTTCACAGTAACAACAGCTGTCAGTTCTTAACATCACAGCAAAAGCTTCTCTCACCTCAGTCAGCACCATGTCTTGCTCATCCAGTCTGGAGAGATAAGGTACCATGCCGATTCCACTCATCTGAGCCTCTCTTGTCCTCTCTTCTTTTGCACTCACCAGTCCCAACGTATAACTGATCCTGCAAAATAAAATGAAAAGGTGATGTAATCTTCAGCAGTTGGTAGAGTCAGAAAGTACACACATTTGTGCTAGAATACTCAGTCCATCCACATTTATTTCTGAAGGCCTTAACTTGCATTTGTTTCTGAAGGCCTTAACTTATACTAACCATCACGACACTACTCAAACATACCCTAGGACTGGGGTGAAAACTTCATACCATAAAAGTTTAAAGAACAGTCCTTGTCCTGGACATGTTAGCTACATACACCGTGATGTCTGAGTCCCATGCAGTTCGTACTGTTCCGGTACGAAGAATAGCAAACAAGAACAACCCTGTTCTTGCTTATGTATCCTTGAGGCCCACTTACATCACTCAGATTGCAATCCTAACCACTTTAGACCAGCACAACTCACCCACCTCCCTGTTCTTGTGGTGGCATGGGGAGGGTGGTGGATGGCTGGGGAGGCTGGGGGCTGGCCTAGCTCCCCCCCCCCCCGAGTGATGCAGAAGTTCCTTGTGGTACTTATGTGACATCCCCAACTTGTGCCAGCTTAACGAGGGCTAAGGGTTATGGTGCCAGGGACAGAAACCTTCCACAACATTCAGGCAAGTGACACTTTTCCACTGCTGATAGAGACAGCTAATATGTAGTGGCCACCCAGCCTCCCCTTCCTCAGCACTTCTTCTATCTAGAGTCATAGATTCTCAAAGATTTGCTATACACTAATTCATAGATTCTCAAAGATTCGCTATATTTCTGCCATTCATCTGCATCTGAAATCCAAGCCTGTCCATTTATTTACAAAAATTTTATAGCGTGCATTTTTTTCTTCCCCAACTGAGGAGACATTTGAAGATGCCAACAGTATAAAAATTAAAACCTGGAAGAGAACAAAACAGTTTTTAACCATTCTCTGTGCCTGGAACCAGAAACAAGTCCAGAATGGGATCACCCAAGTGGCAGTGTGAGAAGTCCAGAATGAGACCACCCAAGCAATATTGTTCAACTGCTAACAAAACGGTATTCAATTCAAAGGCAGGTGTGCTCTCCTCTCTTACAATATTACAGAAGATGTTAGGGTAAATCTATTGGATTTTGCAGTCTGGTCAATAGGGGTATTAAAACAGTTAGGGTTGGTTTTAGACCAGTGCATGAGCTGCATCATGCACTCATGATGCATGATGCATCAAGTCGCCAAGATAAAACAGAACACCACATTTTAACATTGAAATTTTGATAGGCAAACTCATTATCCCTGAACTTCTCCAACTTTTGGCAAGGATTTCAAAAAAGTGATTGATGCATGGTTTTTGGACTTTATAACATGGGTTAGGACATCCTACAAATTGCAGGACTGATGGTTTTAAGAGTTCAAAGAATAATAGCATTTCAATGTCCCAAATGCAAGCCAACATGATGTCACACACAGACACAGGAAACAGAAAAAACTGATTTAAGTGTCTCCTAGGGAAGGACCATCAGCAGCAACTCAACAAAGAGCCAAATTTTTAAGTCAATGGAGCCCAGCCACTTTTCCCTTTGGTGTAATGCTGGGAGCAAAGACTGGGGACCTCTATCGTCTCCTGTAAGGGATTTGAAGCTTTGTGAACCCAGACACCAAGAAAAGGAAAAGGCGAGGTAAGGCCCTGTGGGGAATTGACCCCCAATGGAACTTAAGCAACACAACAAGGATAGTTCACTATCTTCTGCCCATAGTACAGATGGGAGCATGCAAGATGCTTAGTCTAAGTGCTATGTTCACCTAGGTTGATGTTAACATCACTTGAAAGGTTGATGTTGTGCAGGATAAGATATTCTACTATTCTTCCTTTTCTACCAGGAAAAAACTAGCAAACAAAAAAGTCTATCTTCTAAACAGATAGAACAAAACTACAAAGAACCCTCTCATGTGAAGTCACATTATCACAATAGCACTAGCTTTTAGCGGGTATAAAAAAAGATGAAAGCTGAATTTGTCTGTATAAGACAAAGTTATATTGTAAACTTCCAAAGCTGCTAACACCTCTTTGACTTCTCAGGATCAATATTAAAAATAATAACGAAATCCAGGTCAATATACGTTAATGTATACAGGGCTGGCTACAACTTTGAGGCCAACTTCAGCAGGTTGGTGGGGGGCCCCAATCTCTGTCCACCTACTTGCATGGAAGGGAAGGAGAATTTCCCCCTCAGGTAAGGGGGCAGCATTTGGAATTACTGCCCTGATCATTCCAAATCTTGTTTTGAGCTTGGAAGCAAAGCAGGGTTAGGCCTGGTTGGTACTTGAATGGGAGACCACTTGGGAAAACCAGATACTGTGTGCAAAAAGGGACTGAGTGGCTCAGTGGTTAAAAGATGCTGTGGCATGCCATAACAAAAGCCATGAGACTGAAGTCTCCCTGACTCTGTGTGTGTGTGTGTGTGTGTGTGTGTGTGTGTGTGTGTGTGTGTGTGTGTGTGTGTGTGTGTGTGTGTGTGTGTGTGTTCAAATTCTTGAAAAGGTCAACATATCTGTTTTCAGTTTTTCACAACCACAAAGTAGTCCTATGACGATGTTCTATTCCAAGGCTGGCAATGCTAATCTGTTCAGTAAGGCTTCCCACCTACGGTAGCATTTCAAAGGATAGGAATACCAAGAGCTCACTGGTCGTTCCATGTATCTTGGCCACAGTGATGAAGTTAGCAGCCACACCATCATTCCCCCTTGTACAACACTGCCTTCAATATAAATATCCAAGGCATTAAAAAAGGAGGAGGAGAAGGAAGTGACCGGTGGGAGAGAAAGCCATGAACTACATCTTGGTGGCCTTTGGCTTTCAGACTAGGAAGTATAGACAAACCTTTGGCAAAGGGCCCTGGCTGGCTTCCTGCTCATCCCTATTTCCTACGTGGAGGGCGGCCTTGGCCAGATCAGCACATACGGGCCCTAAGAGGGTCAGCAACTCCAACTGCTGCAGCAGGACTATTCTTAGCATCTGAAACTTAAGGGTGGAAAGAAGCCAGAAGACGCAGCACAAAGGTCTGTTTGTGCAAGGAAGAGATGAAAAACAGCTTCCCAAGCTTGGAGTTGAGGAGCGATGGGAGAGGTTTGGCCCAGGGCGAAGGAGTGGGAGTGGACAAGCTTCTGGAAGAAAAACAAATGAAACACAAGGGAAGGAGGGAGAAGACAGAGAAAACAAATCCCTAGGAGGCAAATGAAGGATCTAGAGAACCCACACCCCAAAGGCAACCAGAATTCCAAGAGAATCTGATTCCTCCAGTTCCTGCCTATGAGTCACTCTTGGCTCCTTTCTGGGGATGGGGACTGGGGGCGGGGGGAAGAGACAGCCCAACAAGGGTCAGTAGTGGCCAAGACCACAAGGGAACACTAAAAGTAGGGTTGGACTCTTTCTTGTCTGAAACCAGCATGCCATAACTGGATTGGAAGAACCTCTCAGAACAGTCTATTCTGGTCAAAATGGTAATTTATTTTGAACCATACCCCCCTGGCCCAAGGATGGAGGAGCTTCCACAATCTTCACTGCCTCTGAGAAAAGTTTCAAGCGTTTTTGCGGCAACACAAATACTTGCCAAAGAGACCCAATTTTCAAGGCAACTTGCATGCAGTTAATAAGAAATGGAAAGCTGAAATTTTCAGAAGACTGTTGAGGACATCAGGGTAGGGTTGCCATAATTCTCTTCCACAAAATTGGGACAGGACTCTCTATCACACTTGCCAGTATATGAACACAATTACCAAAAATCGGAACTATCCCTGTTTTTCAGGACATACAGCAGCCATACATCAGGGATCAATCTTCACTATCAATTTTTTAAAAAGATATTAAGGCTGCAAGCCTAACCACCCCATTACGCTGGCACAAGTCCAAACATAAGTCCTGTGTTGGCTGAGGGTGACACAAAAGTGCCATAAGACACTTTTGCACCTAGTGGCTAAGTTGTGCAGGCCTAAATTGGTTAGGATTGTGCCCTTAGTGTCCACTTGTTCTACACTGTCTAGATGCTATTCCTCAATCTTGATGACACTAGTTAGGGACTATATACGAGAAACTGAATTGCTTTTCACTGGATTGGCACAGAGTGGAGGTTGCATCCCATGTGCAAGAATAGGATCACAGGCATGAGACGGGATGTTTTGGACATGATCAGTTCCCATAGTAATATAGGCTACATGAGCCCTTGTTCTCATTTGATAGCATTCTTATGGTAAAGAGCTCATTCACCCTCCAATATTTGCACATTCTGTTGAACTGCACTTTCACATCCTCTCACTCACTACCTCTCCTTTCAAATTTGAACTCCAGTCCCAACTGTTCCCTTTAACCATCCTCACACATCTTAGCTTTGGACTACTTTTAGCACATGGACTACCTAGACTACTTTTAGCACTTGGTGCAAGCCTAACCAGCTCTGAGGTATAGGCAATGCAACTCTGAGGTAAGGGAACAAGCATTGACTTACTTTGAGGAGGACTATGTGACTGACTTCCAACTGCAGGATGAAGCACATGCCCCACAGGCACAGCTATGCCAGTGGTGGAGAGTCAGCTAGGATTGCACCCTCATAGTGCAATCCTAACGCCTGGTTAGGCCTGCTCAAATCCTATGCTGGCCTTGGGGTGTCACAAGTGATGCAAATCTGTACCACACTTTCGGTGGGGGGGGGGGGGGGTTGGGTTAGACCAGTGCACAGACTTGTGCCGACCTTACACCATCGTGGGAACAGAGAAACGGAAGAGTTGCTCTGCCATAAATTGGTTAGCATTGTACCCTCAGCCAACTAACTCACCGCAAGTTACGTAAGATACTTGCATAACCTTGAGCATCCAAAATCCATCACAGAAGACACATTCCAGTATATGCTCGCAGTGCAAGTTTGCAAATGGAAGGCAGACTACAATTTGTGATGCAAAAATCCATGAAATTAATTTGATGACTGCTGAGAGGGAACATTTGATTCTGTTCCACACCAGATCTCAAGGGTACCACTGGAATTTTGGGGAAGGGAAAAAAGGCACATGTACATTTATTCAATTAAGTGTGCATTCTTCTCATTAAGAAAGAATCAAGTTTAGGATTATTGGAAAACCGCTGCAGGGGGAAGGGAGGGATTGTGATGTCACCCAGATGTTCTGAGGTTTGGGAGGCTGGCTTTCTCAGCGGAGCCGGCAGCTGCAGGGAGAAAGCCTGATACAGGAGAGTACTCTGGACCAGGGGTGTCCAAACTTATTGGCAAGAGGGTTACATCGGGCAAAATCCATAGCAGATACAGGTCCACACAGTTATGTCACCCTCTAGTGTTATCTTATGGAAAGTCATTTCCACTGCTCTGGAGCAAAGAACTTAATTTCACTTTAGGATATAGGCTATCATCTCTGGGGGGCAGTTTACATTTCAAATTTCAAGAAATTTACATAAATTTAAATATAAGAGTGCTTTAGATACATTAAAAAGCATGTGTGGGGGCCAGATGGCGGGGCCTTGCTACGGGCCGCTTTGAGGTTTTCCACGGGCCGCATCTGGTCCCTGGGCCAGGTTTTGGACACCCCTGCTCTGGACTATATACACAGATCTTTTTGATTATGAGGGGTTAGAAAATCACCTCCTCTCTCTGGGTGTGAAAGCATTTATGGAGGAATGAATGAATTCAAACCAGTTTATAAAGTTCTCTCTCTGATATATTCATTTATGTAAATGTATTCAAATTTGAAATGTAAATTAATTCTTTTTTCTTCCCACCCTCAACCCTGACACAGTGTCAAAGACATGATATGGTCCTTGTGCAAAACGTTTGAACACCCCTGGTGTGGAGCATCTCTGTTGCTCTACTCTTCTGTTGCTTGATGATGCCATTTCATACAGATACTAACCTCTTCGTCTCTTTACCACTTCATCTACACCTCCACCCTTCCTCCTCATCCTTTCTTTTCCAATCCAAGAAGTGGTAGATGGGGGAGGGGGGAAGAAAGGCTGGCCTATCACTCAAAATGTCACTCAGTGCTGTTCATTTATCAAGTGTACCTTGGATAAATCAGAATTGATTTGTAGATTTTTATTCTCTTCTCCCTCTCAAACACCTTGACTTAAAGCTTTAGAGGGGGAAAAGGAAGAATAAATAGACTACGGTGCAAGATAAGCACATGTAAGAGTATGAGAGTGCTTTTGAAAGGGAAAGTGTAAAAGGCTGGAAAAGTGACCTTTAAATCACCTATAATGCATGGACAGACCAGGTGGCTGGACAGTCAAAGCAGCTTGTGGGAGATCATTGCTCCAAATGAGTGTCAACTTGAATTGGCTCAAATCATCTTTAAGCTCCACCACCCCTTGCAGCTCTAGCTCTAAGAAAAAGGCAGCCCTATACCAGTTGCTTAGTTCTTTCAGTATTCCAGCCCTCAAATGGAAAGACTTTGTATTCCTAAACAGATTGGCCTTTACACCGGGCAAACTACAGTGATCCTTTGATTTATTTATCCTCCATTCATTTCAACAAATGTTGCCTACTCTAAAATAGGCCAACTATGTTTTGCTGCAGTTTCATATCTGCTGACATCAGTGCATTTGGATTTCATGGACTTTCAGCATTAATAGGCATCCCTTCTCTCTCCCTTAGTATGCTTTATTGAGATTTCATTGAGGGTGCAATCCCAACCAATATAGGCCATCATAACTTACCTGGCATAATTTCCTGTGGTGTGCAAAGGCCGGCACATGCCTGTGCACTGGTGTAACCCCACACCTCAGGGGGAGGGCAGGCTTCCCCAGACCAACACAGGAAGCTACACTGAGTTATGCCAGCCTAAATATGATTTAGGATTGCACACTGAATGTCTATGCAGATTGTGCCTTGTTTATCCACTGGGGCTCCGTTCCAGAATCCCAAGTGGGTTTTTAAAAAAAAATCAGTGGAAAAATAGCTTTAAAGACTTCCACTTTTGAACATTTTGTTGAAAAGCAGTATATAAATACTTTTTAATGATGATGATGATGACTTCCAGAAAATTGGATTTTGATGCTTT
The DNA here is from genome assembly GCA_030015325.1 of Cryptoblepharus egeriae. Classification (NCBI taxonomy): domain Eukaryota; kingdom Metazoa; phylum Chordata; class Lepidosauria; order Squamata; family Scincidae; genus Cryptoblepharus; species Cryptoblepharus egeriae. The sequence continues at coordinate 112,423,349 of JAREYC010000002.1, forward strand.
CTTCCTTGTTACAAGGCATTTAAAGGTAGATCTCAGTATCAGTGGTGAGTGAAATCAATGGATACCAAATCAGTGGATGCATAGGTTCCCATATATCTATCTTTCAAAATGGCCAACCCTGTCACCTTTATGTACCTATGTATGCACCAGACATGAAAAAAGATATCCTTTACCCAGGATGTCAAGGAAAAATTCACTGTGCATAAGATGCAGTATTTAGGATTCAGCCGTGATCACAACTTACTCACTCTCAAACACCTGTAAGGAAACTAACAGAAATGCTATGTGCTGAGAGTGGCATCCCTCTCATGGGAGACAACTTGAACTGTTTATGCAGGCCATCAACTCTGGGGAACATTCTCCTATTGCCCAGGAATCCTCACAGGGAACAAGTGCAGACATCTTTGTTTTCCATTTCCAAGGTTTCTCCTTTCACTAATCATACTGGATCGTAAATTTCCAAGGCCCTTAAAGCAGCATCTACCTTCCCAAGAACCTTGTGGAGTAGAGTTAGACTGAGATGCCTTCCCAGTGAGCTTTGTGACATAGCAAGTACTGGAACCTAATGTGTGGCATTTTCCCACATAGCTGTCTCCAGTACAGTCAATCCTGTGCAGCTCTATTAAACTTCATCTGCCCATGGATAACAGAGAAAAGGACTAGGTTAAAGATTACTCTGGCTGTGAAGAAGGAAGAAGGTCCCCAAACTGTAGGATTTGTTTGAATGACACTCTAAGACAGTGGTTCTCAATCTTCCTAACGCCGTGACCCCTTTATAAGTTCTTCATGTTGTGGGGACCCCAACCATAAACTTATTTTCGTTGCTACTTTATAACTGTAATTTTGCTATTATTGTGAATCGTAATGTAAATATCCGATATGCAGGATGTATTGTCATTGTTACAAATGAAATGTGTGTTCTATGCACACATTGAACACAATGGGATTTATTTCAGAGTAGGTATGCATAGGATTGGGCCCTGAGGCTGCAATCCTATCCGCATTTACATGGGAGTAAAGGCCCCCCTGACTATAATGGGGTTTATTTCAGAGTAGGCATGCACAGGATTGGGCCCTGAAGCTGTCAGTCAGCCCCTGTGCATGTGCAGCTACAGCTGGAGGTCTGGAAAGCCTGATCTGGCCCCCTGCACCAGGGGTCTTTAGGCAACCCCCAGGAAAGCTCTAGGTGACCCCCAAAGGAGTCCCGACCCCCACTTTGAGAAACGCTGCTCTAAGCGCATGCTATAATACCACTTCTCTTTCAAGTATTTGATGTGCTGCTTCAGTGCACTTAGGTTGATTTTATAGACTACTCAGAACACAACAGTTAGACTTTCCTATCAAGCTCACCTTCAACGAAGAACTACATGTTCAGCTCAAACATCTATTTTCAGTTTTACTCTAGGCACATGACTCACTGGGAAACTCTTCTACAGAAATCCTGCGGGAATAAAGGAGAACAAATATAGTAGACCTTTCCTGTGGACCATATACTGGGGTTTGTAATTTTTATTCTTTCACCCTGGGAGAGGACACTTCTGAATCAGAATCAATGGGATCTTGTTTGTGTGGCAGTACAACCCTATCACTCTAAAACTCAGCCCAACTCAGATCTCTGCTGTCAAAGACAAATGGATTTCTCTTAGTAAAAGGGAGCCACTTAGTAAAAGGGAGCCACTAACTGTGCCATGTATTTTAAAAATAAAAAGAAGCTATAGACAATAATCAGATTAACAGATTTCTCAGACTACTAGTGGTAAAGTTGACTTCTGCAGGTTGTCCTGCTAGCTGTAACCAAATTTAAGGATGGTGGTTTTGTAAATAAAAGCCAATCTTTTGGGCAGCAATAGGGTCGCCAGATGTCCCAGAAAACCAGGACAGTCCCAGTTTGGGGGGATCATGTTCACATACTGGCAAGTTTGATCGAAGGTCCTGTCCCAGTCTTGTGGAAGAGCATTATGGCAACCCTAGGCAGATATGATATGGGCATAATGAAACTTTGTTGATTTCACGTTATCAGGGGTGGCTGTTAATTCTCCCCTGCTAACTGGGAAAGAGGTGCTCTTTCAAGTGGGTGTTCGTATTTAGCAGGGGGAAGAATAACTTGCCCTCCTCACCCCAGCAATGTCTTTTATAGTGGCTTCTGCTGGTGTTCATTTGTGAGCCATTTTGGGACAGACCCATTAGCCATTAGTTTTCTCTGTAAACTGCTTTGTGAACTTTTTGTTGAAAAGTGGTATATAAATACTGCTGGCTGGCTGGCTGGTTTTTCAATGGATGAACAGTCTGTTGATTTAACCAAAACTGTGGTATTTGGCTGCTTTTGTAACCCTAAGCAGGACTTCAGAAGTCAGATTTTAGGACCAAGAATTGTCTCAAGGAAGTTTCTAATACAGATCACAACAGAGACATATCAGATTTTGCATCTGTATGCCTATTTTTAAAAGACTAGTAACAGTCTGCAGCTGTCACTTGTGGAAGTACAATATAACAACATTCATCAGTTTAAAAAATCACCCCCCTTCCAGCATCTCATCTTCCCATATTTTCAGTGATAGGTGGAATGTTGACAGTTGGAATGTTGACAGTTCCCTCTCCTCATCCTGCCTGACTGACATGGAATGTTGGCTAGAAGATGAGGACACCTCACACATAGGTTAAAGCATTTTTGTTGATAGATGAGTTTCTTCATATTATGATGGGAAAATGGAATTTGGTTCATTTTTGTTTTTTAAAATAAGGATGTCTGGTACTTATTATACTTGGTATTCTGACTTCTTGCCATGCTGTGAATATATTTTCCTTTTACAGAGAGCAGAAAAGCCTGACCCCAAATGCTTTCAAAGCAACTGCATTCTTCCCTGTGTGGTCTAGCCAACCCTTGCTTGGATGCAGAAACTTTTGTGGCTCTACTTGATAAGTTCTTAGATTTAATATAGCAGAAAGAATCAACTCAAACTTTCTGATCTCACAAAATTGCCAGTTCCTTTTCAGTTATATTTTTCTTATAAGATATATATACATCTCAAATACACACATCTCATATACATCTCAAACACACACATACCATCAAATAATCTTTTGACACTTTTAACATCATAACCCTATTAACTTGGTGTCAAGGACATGCTCTGCAGAAATCTATCTCATATTGTAATAGGTACGTAGTGAACAACCAAACTGGCTTTCAACTTAATCATAGTTGTGTTGATCAGGTGCTGAGCCTAACAGGACATGTCAATGCTGGTTTCCAGCGAGGCTTAAAAACCACAGCTGTGTTCACTGACCAAACCACAGCATGTGTCATATTATTCCTTGTCAAATAATATCAACAACATGCTCAGTGACAGATCCTTTCAGATTATAATGGGGGAAATGTTAAGGTAAGAAAACTCAGCGGCCTCCCACAAGGTTCAGTAATGACACCTACACTACTCAATCGATATATCTCAGATATAGCAGCCACAAGGCTGACGTAAATTTGGATATGTTGATTACCTTCTGCTGCAAGAGCCAGGTTAAAACATGGAGGTATTGGATTGCCTCCTCATTGCGTACCTTAAGACCTTGGGAAAAATTTTTGCTGACTGAAGACTCACACCTAGTGACAGTTGAACAATGACTACTTGTTTTCATCTTAACACACTTGCCAATGCACCCCCAAATGTCCACCTGAATAACAACTTACTCCCTTATAACCTTCAAGCCGAATACCTTGGAGTAACTTTGGATCAGACTGTCTCCTATAAGAAACATCTAGAGAACATGTCCATAAAACATAATACCAGGAACATCATACTCCAGAAACTAAGAGGATCAAGATGGGGAACCTCAGAACATCAGCACTAGGGTTGGTCTACTCTGCAGCAGAATACTGTGCCCCTGTATGGCTTAAAGCTGCCACACCGGTAAGATCAGTGCCAGACTGATCAAAACCATGAGAATCTGAATCAGTTGTATAAAATCTACTCTGACTTGCTAGCTCCCAGTTTTGAGCCACACAGCATCACCAGCTCTAAAAGGCAAGATGTCTTAGTGAAGGAATACAACAAAATTATGAACAACCCACTTCTACCTGTTCATGCTTATCTTCCTCATCTATCAACTGGCAGGCTTAAATCCAGGAAGCCCTCTCTGGCATTCACACAACAGCTGTCTAACAACTTTAACATCAACATGCAACATGGAAAGCTAAATGGGCCACTGAATGCCCAGAGACAGGCAGTCACACAGATGACGCTACACAAAAGGTGTCAGGTTTTGACCTACCTCACCAGCAGTGGTAAAGTCTGAACAGGATCTGTACCCAGCATGGTGTCTGCCAGGACTCAACTCACTGTTTAAGTGTGAGTGTGATGCTCCTCGACAAAATATTAATCACACTGTGTCCAAGTGTCCATCAAGAGCTTATTATATTGATTTTTTTTTTCAATATAGACCACTCTGTCGTTGAATGGATGGGTGGACTGGACAGTAACATCTGATTTACTATAAGTCCATGTATTTTCCCTACACCAAATAAATAAACAAATACTTCAACTTCCAATCTTGAATATTTTGAAGGACAAGTGGAAGGGATCTCTCCACCAACTCTTTCCTTCTTTGAAACTTGAGGAAAAATCAGTAAATACTGGACCATTCTTCATTTATGCCCCTCAGCCAAATGCTAGGAGGGGATGAACGTTTGGAGTGACTAGTGGTTATCTCACTATCATTCCAGAGCTGCAATTTTTCAGCTTTTTATCTCACAGCATGCTGACAAGATGCTAAAATTGTCAGAGCATAGCATGAGTTTTGGATAATTGACAAGGCACACCACAATGGAACTGAGGAAGTTCACATCCCCCAATTTCCCTACTAATGAATGACTCTTTTCCAACCCTCACCCCACGGAACACCAATGTGACATGATATACTATCTATCTATCTACAGTATTTATATACCACTTTTCAACTAAAAAGATCACAAAGTGGTTTACAAGAAAATGAAAAAAATTAATAGCTAATTAATAGCTAATGGGTCCCGTCCCAAAAGGGCTCACAATCTAAAATGCAAAAGAACACCAGCAGAAGCCACTAGAACAGTTGCTTGGGGTGTGTAGGGCCAGTTAATCTCCCCCTGCTAAATAAAAGAGGAAACCCCACTTGAAAGAGTGCCTTTTGCCCAGTTAGCAGGGGTAATATACTGGTTGAAGCGGCGGCATTCTTGGCTACTGTGGTGCCTGGTGGGCACACCTCCAAGGATGTTGCCCACCTCTAGCACTCACTGCCTCACCCCACAGACATTCTCCAGAGAAGTGACATATAAAGGCCTTTCAGAGGCAACAGAAGGCATTATGAGTGCTGAGAAGACCATGCATGGTCTCTCCAATATGCCAATGCCTAGGAAGGGGGAAGGCAACAGTCAAAGTAGCCTGGCTGGGATGGTGACACCACCCATTCAGCCTGGAGTTACTTCTACCTTTAAACTTCTCCTCCCTCCACAGCAATGTGACTTCCTAGACTGAACATTGCTCTTCTAGAGCAGGGGTACTCTAAGTGGGGGGTTGGGTTGCGAGAGGGTGGGATCCACCCTATTGGAATCTGGCACTGGGCTTTCCTGGGAGTAAGGATGCAATCCTAAAGACACCTTCCTGGGAGTAAGACCTATTGAACACAATTGAGCTTACCGCTAAGTAGGCATGGTTAGGATTGTGCTCTAAGTCTCTTTGAACACAATGGGACTAACTTCCAAGTCAACATGGAGGTGCTCTGATGTGGTAAGTTTGACAAGGGGTCCTGGATAGATTTTTAAGTTTGAAAGGAAGTCTTGGGCTGAAATGCCAAAGTACCACTATTCTAAACAGAGGGAAAGCACGTGTCCAAATTGGTTTGGTCAGCAGCAACTATAGGATCCATTCAATAGGTGGGGGAAAAATAAACCCAGACATACCTGTCCTCTCTGCCAACACACAACTAACCATCTCAACTTTTATTTTCTCTTGCACCACCCACTGGCTGGTATTCGGTCACCTTTGTTCCATGGTAACTGAGGCCCTATACATGGAAAGGCTTTGACAAAACTGCCATTGCAAAAATTAGTTGTTTTGCCTTCCCAATAAACCCCCAGAGGCTCATTGGTTGGCAATGAGCAACAAAAAGGGTGAGTTATGGAAAAGGTGGCCAAGGTACCAGCATTCAGAGTCAGCTGTACCAGGTACACATGCAGTATATTTGTTTCCCTCTTAATGCACGCTGCTCAAGAACTCCTCTCCCTCACCGTTGACCCATGTGTAGTCCTGAAGGCCACCGATTGTGGAAGGAGGGAGAATCCCACAGACTCTCTTTGCAGCTTCCTAACAGAGAAAGAATCTGATAGTGGACAAGGGGGAGGAAAGGAGGGGGCTGGCTGGGCAGAGCACCAAGAAGCTGGTGGGTGGTGTTGTTAGAAATACTGGACAATGCAGCTATGAAATGCATCCCACCCAGTTTCCTTCTGTCTCTCTGAACTTGGGGTGGGGGGCAAGTATGGAACATTCCATCAATCCCTGGGGCTCTCCTTCAACACTGAAAAATCAACTTCCTGCTTGGTAAACTTCCAAAACACACACAATATATGTCAGTGTGCAAGCGCACACATACAGGGAAACAGGAATGATGACAACCTCCCCAATTCCTTCTCGCTCTTCTAATGCTGCCTCCTCCTCCTCCTCCTCCGTATCCTACCCAGTGGCGTAGCTAGAAGGTGCAAGTGGCGCAGTTGCAATGGGCTACAAGCTTTAGGGGACTACAAGCAGAGCTTGACACTAGTGACTAAAATTGTGAAAAACAGGTTATATATGAATGATAATACCATCATGTTATATATCGTTGGAAAGGTAATTTTATCCAGAATACAATGAAACAAACTGAACTGGAATATCTATATTCTATCAAATGTTATGACCAAGTAACCTGAAAATGAAAACACAAAAGCCTATGGAACAAAAGTGAATCAAACTAGCCCATGTTACTTATGGCTCTGAGAGACAATTGCTGCAATCCTAAAAACACTTTCCTGGGATTAAGACTCATTGAACACAGTGGGGCTTTCTTTTGAGTAGACATGGTTAGGATTGTGTTCAAAGAGATGTAGTTCTGGTACTGTATGGAACTAATAAGGTGTTAATAGAAATTAGCTGTCAGTACAAATGTCATATATAGTACATATCATATCATATACAGTACATATCATAAAATATTGTGATATATGTTGTGACTTCCAGTTGTGACATCACTTCCAGATCTACATTTTGTGCTTTGCAGCAGGCTATATGATCATTAGCTATACCACTGGTCCTGCCAAATACCGTATTAGAAAATTCAACAGCTCTGCATCCTTGGATTCCAATATTGAAATCCAAGGTTGGATTGAACTCTTGAACTATAGGTTGGATGGTTTCCTCTAGCAATCTCACTTTAGGGTTTGGGACTGAGGTAATCATTATATGGCGGTAGCCATAGAGGGCACAGAAAGCAGTGGCCCCTGATCCTCAAGCAAGAGTTTTCTGCTTAGAAAGCAACTCTTCCAGGCAGCTAGCCCAGTTTACTCAGGCAAGGAGAGCTAGAAAGATGCATCTGGAGTGCAGTGCCTGAGAAACGGGGTGAATAAGCAGACTATGGTGCTGTGCAATTCAGTCAAGCTAACTGCCTGATGCTGCTTCAAGCCTGCAACTCTGCTTTGTTGCTTTTTTGTATCACTGTATGTTCATTATTCCGCATTATCATCATTTCCATGTAACTGGATACGCATGCAATTCCATTTTGGGTACAATAACTTCCTGGAGCATTAAATGAAAAGGTACACAGTCCATTATTCTGTGGTACAATTTAATATACAAGTATGAATGCCCACCAGTTCTATTTTTCCCCTGAACCTATCCACTGTCCAAAATCAGAGGAGGAGAAGAGCAAGCCTCAAGAAGCCGGTGGCCAAGTTGCCACTTTGCTAGTCAGCAACCAGGCATTGAAACTGGCATTCTTCTACCAGCCAATAGTTTTCAGTGCTGCCTTTGGAAAGGAGGACTACAAACATCAGTGGTGGTCGAGTAGATAACAAGATATCCATACAAGCTTTATGACTATATGAATTGCCACTTTGGACCAATAATGTCATCTTCTGCAGGTCTTGCTCAATAACTGGTATCTATGCTCTTGGCCACCTCAGAAGTGGCCAAAAGACCTAAATAGTTCTGCTAACAATCCATTCTACAATCAAATCCCCTCCTTGGTTTTCACAAGGTAAGGCTCTACCCTATCCACATATTGGTTTTGAAGTGGACTTGATTAAAAATGGATCATATCAATGATGCATGAGTGTGAAGGCCTCTGAAAAGGTCATTTGCCCTCTTTACCCTGCTCAGTCTGCCTCCCTCTCTTTCTCTTTTTGCCAGGAGAGATGAGAGACAATAAGCCAGGTGCTGACATATGTGCCATTTGAAAGGATGGTGGGGGAGTCCCACATTTGCATTTCAAATTATTCTTCAAAAATACCATCCTATGACCACCTCACCTAGGAGGCTGAAGACAACTAACAAACACACATCTGAATGTAATTTGAATGAGACAGGGTGAACATAGCTGCAATCCTAACCTTTCCTGGTTATCCTTACAATCCTTTCCTGCAATCCTTACTTTCCTGGGAGTAAGTACTATTGAACACAATAGAAATTGCTTCTGAGTAGACATGTTTAGAATTACACTATATATGTTACAACCAATAGAGGACAAATCCCCCCCAAAATGTAGGACACCCAAGAAACATGTCCCAGAACATGACAGAATCAAAGCTACAGACACTGAGATAGATAGATAGATAGATAGATAGATAGATAGATAGATAGATAGATAGATAGATAGATAGATAGATAGATATATGTTTTAATATGCTTAATTTAAAATCTATGTTATTTATTATTAAACGTTAAATGTATTACATCTAATTTATTTCATTACAAAAAGGCTACATGCTGCCTGCTCATAAGGAAAAGGAGGCCAGTGGAGATTTTTTTCCAGGACACAAGGCTTAAAAGGAGGACATGTCCTGGAAAAAGAAGACATATGGTCACCCTGATGAGGGATCACTCCTGATTATGTGCATGTTATGCAAACACCTGCAAAACATGGAAGCTTTAGTAGGATAAAAGGAGGTCCACTGATGTATCATGGGGACAGAGACCTCTTTCCAACCACTTTCACCATTTGTTCATCTTCAATCACATTTGCTTTAAATAATTACGAGGACAATCCTAACCAATTTATCAGCACTATAGCTATATCCTGCTGTTGGAGGGCATTCACAACCTCCTCAAGCTAATGCAATGTTTGTTCCTTTACCTCGGCGTTGCATTGCCCTAACTCCGGTATTGGAAAATTGGTTAGGATTGCGTACTAAGTGGTAGAATACAGGATACTGTAGAGTGCTAAAAACAAATATTTCTCACTTGTTGGGGGGAGACAAGGGGGAAAACTACAACCCACTTAGTCTGAGCATTTATTAAGAGTTTCTTGAATATTTCCATCAGTGGACCTATGAACTTGCTTCTCCGTGTAGAATCCGAAGTGGTTCCCCCATGCAGTTCAGAGTCAATAAAACACATCATTTCTAAATCTTCACAAAACTTGCCCATTTCACACCATCCTGGTCTGCAAGGCCTGTCTTCCAAATCCCTCTCCGTTCTGGATCTGCAGCCCCTTTAAGACAATTTTAGCCAGCTGCTAGCCACACATGGATCCAATTAGGTCCTGCTCGCAAGATCTCAAAACTCAGCAGCTGGGTGGGGTTCCCTGCAAGCCTGCCTCTCTGAATCAACTTATTTTAGTCCACTTGGATCAGGCGTAGGGATCCCTCACCCCATATTGAAACTCCCTCAATTAATGGCAAAGACAGGGTGGTTTTACAGAGACCCCCCCCCACCTCTTGGTATCAAAATGCAGCCACCTCCAACATGGAGCAATAACTTATAAAGAGATCTCTCAACCCTATATGAGAGTTGTTGAATCAGCAGCACCCAGGGAAGCTTGCTGGATGCCAATCTGAAGGGAGGGGCTGTAGATATGAAAACAACCACTTAACATTCTTATTGAGATGACTTTTGTGGAGAATATTTTTCTGCTCAAATATTCTGGCACATCCCATCAGCTGAGCCCTGTTCAGTCTATGGAAGCATGAAAAACAAAAGAGATGCCTCACTCTTTTCCCTCCATGGAAAGCAAGTCTATTCAGTACTGCGCTACCAGGATTAGACACATAAGAGAGGTTCAACTAGGCTTTGGGAGGCCATCCTATCCTTTTGGAGAACACGCTGCAGTAGCATAGCTAAGAAGTGGCAGGGGAGTACACAGCCTGGAATACCACATCTAAGGGGGTAACAATCTGGGGTCACTTGGAGTGGTTGCGTTCCATTCTGAACAGCTTTTTTTATAATACTCCCATCCCATAAATGGAGAAAGAAAGGTGGTCAGCCATGCTGAGCAGCACATAACCACTCCATGTGTTGCTGCAACCCAGATAAAATGGGCAGTGAAGTTAACATAAGTACTTCTGGGTCAGGCATTTCTGTGTGCATGTGTGTGACACTGCGAGTCATAGCCCTAAGGTGCCAAAGGCATCAGCTGTGGGCACAATCCTAATCAATTTAAACGAGTGCAACTTACCCATCTCCCTATTCCTGCAATGGTGTGGGGAGGTTGGCACATGTCTATGCAGTGGCCGAACCCCCTCAGGAATGGCACAGAAGTGCCTTATGGCACTTTTGTGATACCCCCAGGTCAGCACAGGACTTGTGCCAGCCTTACCAGGGATTAGGATTGCACTGTGAGAGACTACAAGGCCACTGTCATTGTTGAGAACCTAGCCATAGTCCAGGCCTCTCAAAGGCCACAAGAACCACAATTGACTTCTGAGTTCCTGCCACCTGATCCAAATAAGATGGCGGCTGACACCAGTATGGCCATTGAGAAACACTCCACGCTGTCACCACAAACACTGCTGTCAAGGTACGCCTCCCCAACCTTTGGGGGCTTACCATAGCAGCAATGGCAGCGGAGAACACTCTCTAGAAGGTGGGGGGAGGCACATTTTTTGTCTGCTTTTGTCTTTGCCACACAGAGGTTGAAAGGAAAATATTGTATTTTGGAAAATATGCCACAAACCTCTATTGGTGGAAACAAACGGTTTGAGCCATTTGCTGTGGCATAAGAGAAAAAGGTGCACATTTTTCACATTAGGGCAGCCAGAATAGAAAAGTGAGAGAAGAGGCCCGACGAGAGCTTGGCAGAGGCCAACTGCAGCCAGCCACACCCCAACCCCTTCCTAGGAGGAGAGGTTGGAGGGGGGAGAGATTGGATTTTAATAAGAGGCTCCGGCTGGGCATGAAAGAACCAATTGTGTGATCTTGCCGAACTCCCAAAGCCCACTTACAATGAAGCCCTTCAGCCGGGAACGCTGAAGCTGCCCCCTTCTGCCCTGCAGGCCAGGCCTCTTGAGTTCAGGACTCTGAGCCGAGAGATCCTCAGATGAGTGGGTGCAACTTATATGTGCCCCATGGATCTCGCCTATCCCACAGAGCTCTTACAGGCACTGCCCCGAAGGAGGCAGAAGGAAACTGCAGAGAATCAAGGGTGTGCAATGGGGTGGCATCTGCTGTGATCAACAAAAATAAAACAACACCCAGCAATGAGTAACGTTTATGGCAGAACACTTAACTGTGAGCAGAATCAGGACAGAAAGAAAGAATGACGTGTGGTTTTGGAACAGCAGAGGTTCTAAGTATCTGTGGCTTCTAGCAGGAAGAAACCTTGAACCCACTGCGGTCAGGAACCAGTCCATTCCCCCGTTGCTTCTTTCCCATATGTAACCTTAAACAACTCCCCCACCCCCAAATGCACTGAAACACTGGTATCAGATACTGCCACACCTGGACAGAGGACATGCACTGGCATGACGTGGCATTCAGTGACACAATATTATTTTTGGAACAGACCTGAGGGATGGGATGCTCAGGTGGCGGCTGCCGTCTGAGAGGGAAGATCTTTTTTCAGCTAAGACCTTGCACGAGTTAAGAGATACTGCGATATCCGACCCCTTCTCTGACTATAGCCATTTTCCGCCAATCATCCCTTAACTAGATCTTTTGTCCTGACAAGGAGCCGCTTCTGGCACAGTAAACACCCTCCCAAATTAAGAGGAAAAAGAAAGCTTGCTAGCCGAGAACAATCATGGAAAATAAACTTATCTGCACAGATTGCATTAACTGGCCTTATTTATTCTTGGGAACTTCTTCATCTGTATTTTGTGGATGCCAAAATTGCCGTTTGTAAGCACTGCTTTCTCCATGCCTCAAGGCCAAGTAATTTTATGTGTCTGGGTAGTGGTTTTTCTCATAAAAACAGACCTGCGCTGTGTGGCATCCTCTTCACTTTCATTTTAAAACCCAGGCAACTATTTATTCTAACAGAAGTAAAACATAGCTGATGCATTCCAATGGCTACAGCAAAAATAAAGTCACTATAAAAAATCCTAAAAGTAATTAGCATCACCTTCTGAAGGTGCACCATGGGCAGGGTGACCCTATGCCCTCTTTTTCCAGGACATGTCCTCTTTTTAAGTCTTGCATCCTGGAAAAAAATCTTCGTTGTCCTTCTTTTCCTTGTGAACAGGCAGCATGTGAAATTCTTAAAATTAATAAATTATACGTAATATTTTTAATTTACTTAGTAATATAGAGTTTAAATTAATCACATGAAAGAAATATATATGAATTTTTTAAGCTTTTGTTTTCTCATGTCCTATATTTTTCTCAAGTGTTCTACATTTTGGGGGGCTTTGTCCTCTTTTTGTGGTTATGTCATCTGGTCACCCTGACCCTGTGCCCTCTAGACAAACATTTCTTCTTTGGATAGATGTGGTTTACAACTAAAGTTGGGCTTTTCAAAGGGCTGTGGGTGGCGCAAGCGGTTAAGACGCTGTGCCTGTTAACCAGCACGCCAGGGTTCGAGACCTGAGTTGGCCCCACAAGGCAGGTGAGCTCCTGTCCTTAGCCCAGCTCTGCGACACCAGCTGGATCCAATCGTATCGGCTCTGCCTTCCATTGGACTAATTCAGTGGCGTGGAGAGGGGGGATTTGCTGCTTGGGTAACAGCCTATCCTCCATAACAATCCAACCCACGCTTTCGTGCTTCGCATGCAGCGTATGCAGCGCTGAGCACAATACCATAGTCTTTCAAGACTGACGGGGGCCTGCTTTGGGCTTTTCATCAAAGGGCTGGTCACAGGGGTGAGGCTACGGCTTCTGGAACATGGGGTTATGACATCTTTGCCCCCCCCCACACCCTAGAAGTGCCGAACACAGAAATAATTGCTGAGTGTGAGAAGGTGGGGAGAAAAAACTTCTGGTGGCAGTGTGGCCCCCTTGCCACCTTTACTAGCACTACACCAATGCCACTGTTGGGGATGTAGGTTGACAATCCCTAAAGGCATGGTACCTGGGGCACAGCACCTGCTTAGGTAAGCCACTGGCTGACCTAACTAGTCAGCAGAACCCCTTCAACACTATGATTGTATCCAAAGTAAGAAATAGACATTTTTTGAGGTAGTAGGTACGTACTTTAGATCAAATAGAAGAGTATCATGCATACTGAAATTGCCCGCTGTCCTCAAAGGTTTGTTAGGGCCACATCGTTTCCCCTCTGGACACTCATGGATGATGCTAATGGTCATCTGCCAGAGTCAATGTGGGGAGCACTCTGACCTACCCAGTTTTCAGAGCTGACTCAGAGTGGTTAGGCTGGCAGATCAAAAGAGGAAGCAGGGTGACCATATCAAATGGAGGACAGAGTGCCTCTACCTTTAATCATTACATAGAGCAGGGGTCTCCAAGCTCTGGCCCTGGGGCCGAATATGGCCCTTTGTAACCTCAATGTTGCCCTCGGCAAAACCCCTCCATCCGGCCCTTGGGCAAGCATTGTAATGTCTCTAATACAATCTTATATGTAAATTTATTCAGATTTGACATTTTTCTGGCCCCTGACATAGTGTCAGAGAGATGATGTGGCCCTCCTGCCAAAACACTTGGAGACCCCTGACATAGAGGATGGAATTGGGGTAAACACAGAAGGGTTTTTAAATTCACAGAAGGGTGTCTAAATTCCCTCTTTTGTGCAATGCTTAAAGGTAGAGGCTCTCTGTCCTCCATTCTATATGGTCACCCTGGAGAAAGAGTGAAGTGCAAATTATTCCTTAAGTAAGGATTCAGCTGAGTTGAAAGGACATTTTAAGGGCTATCATCCCTCCCAAGGAATCTAAGAGCAATGAACTATCTGGCCCTTTCAGTGGCACTGTCCATTTCTTCTTGTGAGGCAAGAACCAACTCCCTCCAATGTTACTTTTCTTAACTTGGTGTGTTACTTATTCTTAAGCTGAAGTTCCGCATTTGAAATATACATGCAGTTTTTGCATTAAACTGAATAAGAAACTAGGAAGGAAACTAGGGAATGCAAGAAATCTATGAGCTTCCTTCTCCTTCTCTTCTTTCCTTTTTTTACGTATTGGAGAAAGGGCTGCATGCCCACTGCCTCTATCTGTCACCACTGATGGACTGAGTCCAGTGAGCTCTTAACCCTCAAGCCACTCACAGAAGGCTGTTAATTAGTTAATTGCTAATTGGCTGCTAATCGGCTCACCCTGATTGTGGTCCTCCTGTGACATCAGTCACGCAACCAGATGAGATGGGATGCCTGCAAGGTCACAAGGACAGGGTGAGGTTAGGACACAAAAGGCTCCACCAGACATACTCGGGTTTTCCCTACAAAGAGAAGCCGTGAATGTACCAATTTAAACTCACTCTGCATTTAAGAGCACAATCCAGAGTAACACGGGGAGTCCTTGCTCCAGTGTAAGAACAATTTGCTCTGGATTGCATTATGAATTTCCCATAGGTTTTCACTAGGTGGTATAGTAACTACGGGTACACGTAATGCCTCTTATGTGCTCCCGTAGTTACTCTGGATTGTAGGGTTAGTCTTTAAGGACAAGAGGGGCTCAGTACAGTTCAAGGCTTATCAGATGCTTTATCATGGGCACCTGCAGTATCACCAATACAGTCAGTGCTGGCCAGGCAGCAGTTCTCAATTTTACAATCACAACCCACATCATCAGTCTTAGTGGCCACATCGTACCCCCAGTGGTGAGCTTCAGGGGGTTCTCACAGGTTCTTTGCTAATGAGCGCCTGGTTCTGAGTATACTAATGGGACATAGAACCTGTTGTTAATTTATTTGGATCACACCACTGCATACCCCCCAATGCCTTGTAGCTTCAAGGTCATACCTGAGAAGGCAACATGGAAGGCATTCCGGAATACAATGCAGCCAAGAATTGGATCGCATATCAGAGCTACCCAGATGCCGCAATGCATTCTGGAGCACAATGTGACCCAAAATACATTGTGGCTTCTGGATCGCACTGGTCTTGCAATCCACAAAAAATTGGGTTGTGACCAACTTGTTGATCAGTTTGAGAAACACTGCAAGGAGATCCAGTCGTTGGGACAAATTGGACATGTCCTTTCTCCCAAAGTTGAAACCTGTCCAAAGTCACCAAGAAACAGGTGCCCAGTGCCTGCTTTTAACACACTGCTTACACTACTATGGAACAATCTACATTTCTATATAATGCAGCACACTCTGACCACTAGAGATAAAAGAGGTTGGTGTATCCAAACTCAGGAAAAAAAACCCCAAAATTCTTTTACTAACAGGCCAAAGTCATATGAATGTTTTGGCCAGAACACTTTTTTTAATGGCACATTGCATAACCCTCTTATACAATGCTATTTTCAGGGGTGACATTTTCCTGCACCCCCAGATGCCCAGAGAAGCAATAGGAAAGCCATACTTGCTGTCATTTCATATACAAGGGGAAGAAAAAAATCTGTCTCCAAGTCATAGCAAGTCTCAAAGTCCAGCTCATTAGATGAAGTCCATGTCAGGGGTGATTTGCCAAAGGAGAAAGGACAAACCTAGCTACAGTATGCCCTTCTCTTTTCTCTTTCCTAAGCACTCTTGAGATACATATTCCTGCTTCAAACCCTTCCAAAGATCAGCAATTTTGGGGGCCACCACACTTTCTTGCCTGAAGTACTTCTCCCAATCTCAGATATAAGAAGGGCTGTCAATATAAGTCTCTTCCTCTCCATTGCCACTATTTCACAGCATCAGTCCTAAGCCGAAGGTGTTTAGGAGAACTGATATTATCCCAACTGTACCTGCCAATAGAGCCCGCAAAGACAATGCAGAGGGTATGGTGGGAAAAGCAAGTAAAAGCTCAAACATCGTACCCTAATGACAGGATCACTGCATGTTGGACTACTGTACCCCGGTCAAAGACATTTGGTATATAGACATTTGCATCCTTTCTTTTTGCATTTGGTCTCTCTTTTTATGGGCAAACAAGATTCCCACCTTTTAATTTTGGACCCTAACAGTCAACAGAAGCCTACCATGTACCATCCAGATTCAAACAAAGGAAAGAACCATTAGATATATCCTTTAAAAACCAACGGAAAGCAGTTCTCAGGACTGGTGTAGTATGTAAATGGAAGTTTGATACTTGGAAAAAACAAAATACTTTTAAAAACTGGCTTAAAAATGAGATTAAGGTTCTACCACCATTTGACGACAGCTAGTAAGAAGAAACCACAGCCCTTCCTAAACATCTGGGAGGTTCTGCAGAGCACACTCTTTCTCTCTCCCCTCCTCCCCTAACCCAGCCTCTGGTCCTACGTCATGTTCTACCTTTTTTTCATGCCTGTTCTGAAGAGGCACATTTTGTCCAGGCCTTCCGTGGAAAGAGTATCTAAACAACAAGAGGTGCCCACTCAGCATATGAACAACCAACCATTTTGGGGGAGCCCCTCCCAAGCTGAGGCGAAGATATTACATCTGCTGAAGTAATCTGGATAGGGAAATGAACATTAGGAGTGGAACTTGGGAAGCCTTTCTCTGTGCATGTGTGTTACACATCTGCATCTTTTAATTCACCAATTTTTCACCCTGGGTTGGGGGCTTAGGATGTCTCAGCAGCTCCTTAAAAGCTCACTGGCGGAAGACAGCATTGGAGAACCACAATGAAACATGTTACTCACAGTGGATTTACAAAAGCACTTCATTTTAAAAGCTTTTGAAAGGACATGTTTCCCATGACCAGAATTTAGCAACCTATATTCCAAAGCCAGCTCCTGACATTCCAGCCCACTCTCTTAATGTCCAATCAGCACTGGGGTATGTGTGTGTCAAGGCAAAGCAGGCCTCTATCAGTCCTGGAAGACTATGGTATCATGCTCAGTGCTGCATACGCTGCATGCAAAGCACGAAAGCCTGGGTTAGATTGTTATGGAGGATAGGCTGTTACCCAAGAAGCAAATCCCCCCTCTCCACGCCACTGAATTAGTCCAATGGAAAGGCAGAGCCAATACGACTGGATCCAGCTGGCGTCACAGAGCTGGGCTAAGGACAGGAGCTCACCCTGTCTTGTGGGGCTGACCTGGGTCTCAAACCCTGGCCTGCTGGTTAACAGGCACAGTGTCTTAACCACTTTCACCACCCACCGCCCTGTGTCAAGGCAGAGTAGTCCATAATTACAGTGGTACTCAAAGAGGGGGTTGGGACCACCTTGGTGGCTCACAACCTTGATTCAG
Source organism: Cryptoblepharus egeriae (assembly GCA_030015325.1). Classification (NCBI taxonomy): domain Eukaryota; kingdom Metazoa; phylum Chordata; class Lepidosauria; order Squamata; family Scincidae; genus Cryptoblepharus; species Cryptoblepharus egeriae. Next base: position 112,441,062 of record JAREYC010000002.1, read on the forward strand.
GGGGTTGCAAAAGAGTGGGATCCATCATCATGATATCTGGCACTAGGCTTTTATTGAACACAATTGGGCTTACTTCCAAGTAGACAGGGAGGACCTCTGGCATCACAATGATTCCATAGCCCAATAATTTTGACATGAGGTTCCAGACAGATTTTTAAGTTTGAAAGGGGGTCCTGGCTGAAATGCCCAACTACCACTGATTTGCCCCACTGTACTGGGGCAAAGTGAAAGGGCTAAAGTCTGGGACACCTTTATCACTGCATGCATTCAGTTCACTGAGGATGCGTAGGAGTTTTGCCCCATCCCAATACTGTCTCCAAGTGTCACTTCTTAACTCACTCTCTCATAAATAAGAAGTTGCCAGCCAGGCCTATGGAAAACCTCACCTCTGGGTTTGCAGATAGGAACAATGCAATGATGAACAGTATTTGCCCACACTCACCAGTGGGTGTTCAGGTCACGAAAAGCTGAGTGCCATCATCTTGGAATCTGGCACTGGCTGCCATCATGATGGAATGGGACACTCAGGCACCCTGAGTAAGTCTTTATAAGCCCCCCTTGGACCTTTGCTTTGGCATGGGCAAGGCAGGATATGCATGTATGTATAAATAAATAAATTCCCAGATAAAAAATTTTTTTAAAAGGAGGCTTTTGGCCACAGTTAGTCTTTTGGACTGACTACCCGCCACATGATCTTACCAATGAAGATCTTACCAAGGAAGGGAACAATGACAGCTATAGCAATAGTTAGCCTCTCCACTGTTCAGTAGCTTCAAGGACTGGTTTGAAAAGCGCCTGGTTTGACACAACTCACTTGAAATACTGCTCGGGAGGAGGCAGGGAGCTGCCCGCTTGCTCTGCTCTCTTCCAGGATGGCTGCCTGCCTGCCCGCCCAGATGTTCCCAATTAAGCTGGCTCTTTCCATGCAACTCCCCCCTCTTATCCCATGACTGGTTCTTCTGGGGGACCCAAGAAAACACCCTGCCCTCCCATCCCATCCTTATGCCATGGCCTGGAGAGAGATCTGACCCTCCAAACAGTGGTGGGCTCCAGCAGGTTCACACCTACTCTATAGAACCGGTTGTTAACAAGAGATAAGACATATAAAGTTTAAAAATAGCCATTTAAAAGTGGCTGCCGGATGGGCAGAGAACCGGTTGTTAATTTCTTGGAATCCCATCACTGCCTCCAAACCTTACCATTCCCCTGATGAAACTCCAGCCACTTAAGGGTTGATTGTTCCTGCCCCACTGATTCTTGTGGGCAGAGAACTTGAAATCTGACCCAGCTCCCTGGAGGTCCCAAAGCAAGTGGTTGCCAACATCAGCCCAGCAGGCATGAAGTAGGGGGAAAAGAGAGGCTGGAGCATATATACATCAAGTGGAAAACAACTTGGAAAAGCAGAGATCCCACTCTTAAGGCTGCACTAATAGCAAACAGCTGTAGATGACCACAGGGTCTCTCCTTCCTCCAAGCTCCCAAACAAGCAGTGAGAAGAAAAGTGTAGCAAATTGCAGGAGAAAAGGAGGGGGGGCAATGCACAGATGTTGTTTGTTCTTACTCTGGAAAGGGAGAGAAGCAAGGCAGGGCTTTAAATTAAAAACATATAAACTGGAGAGGAGAACAGATCCGGGCAGCGCCTTCAAACAAGCCCTGGGCTTTGAGCCCAAATCTATGCAGATCTACTCAGAAGAAAGTCCTGTTATAGTCAGTGGAGCATAGGCTACAATCCTAAAGACACTTTCTTGGGAGTAAGACCCATTGAAATAACGGAGCTTACTTCTGAGTAGACATGGTTAGGATTGTGCTCTTACACTCCCAGATGAGGGTGGATAGAACTGCAGGCATAGAACCCAATCCTATGCATGCGTGCTCAGAATTAAGTGCCATTACAATCAATGGGGCTTACTCCTAGGAAAGTGGGGGGAAAATTGGAGTCAACAAGCACAAACATAGGCATTTCTTTTCAGATGTAAATCCCATTATAGTCAATGGGGCTTATCCCAAGAAAGTGTGGATAGGATGACAGCCTTAGATCACCGTCCTATGCATGCCTACCCAGAAGTAAATCCCTTTTGAGTCAATGGGGCTTACTCCCAGGAAAATGTGGACAGGTTTGCAAATCTAGATCACCATCCTATGCAAACCCACTCAGAAGTGCCTTTATATTCAATGGGATTTGTCCCAAGAAGATGTGGATAGGATGGCAAATCCCCATCCTAACCATGATTACTCAGAAGTCCCTTTAATTCAGTGGGATTTATCCCAAGAAAATGAGGATAGGATGGCAGACTTAGATCCCCATCCTACGCCTACCCAGAAGTAAATCCCTTTCCTGGGCTTATTCTCAGGAAATTGTGGATAGGCTCGCAGGTCAAGATCCCCATCCTATGCATGCCTACTCATAAGTAAGTGACTTTAGAGTTAATGAGGCTTACCCCCAGGAAAGTGTGGACAGGATGGCAGCCTTAGATCACTATCCTATCCTATGCCTGTCTACTCAGAAGTAAATCCCTTTATAGCCAATGGGGCGTCCCAGGATAAAAAAGTGTGGCTAGGATCTCAGCCTTTGTCTGCAATGGGAAAGTGGACGTCCGGAGGGGAGAAACAACCCATCACCAGTTGGGACTCCAGGGGAGAGATGGGGTGATGGATGCTGGCCTGGACCAGCAGGAGTTCCCCCCAACTTACTTACCCCAAAGGGGCAGTGTCCCCCCTTTCCTTCCTTCCTTCCTTCCTTCCTCACCTCCTAAAATCCAAGGTAGAGAAGAAGAAGAAGTGGCTGAGATGACAGAGGATCAGAAGGACAGCCCTGGGAGAGGAGCAGAAGGGGGGGAGCCAGAAGATGCGCAACCCCTACCCGGCTCGGGATGCTGTACTTGGCAGTCCTGGATGAGCCACACCTAACTCCAGAGAAGCTCCCTGTCTGCGAAGCTGGCCGGCTCAGAACGCTCCTCAAGACCCCTCCCTCTCCCAACGAAGCCACGCCCCCTCCATCCCACCATCTGGAGATGGGGTGGTGGGAGAGATGGAGGAGGCTGGAGTTGGTCAGATCCAGGTGTCCTCTTTTTCCAGGACATGTCCTGGGGAGAAAATAATCCTCCTTTTCCTTGTGAGCAGACTTTTTGGAATCACTGCATTATGTGTAATAGTTTTTCATTTATAAAATTTAATTATAGTGTTTAAATTATAGTATTATTCATACATTCATCTTTATATACATTTTTATACATTTATATACATACATTATATATAATGTAATTATAATTATGTTATAATTGTATATAATGTATATATTAATATATTATATTAATGTATATTATATACATTTTTATACATTCATTTTTATACACACACGTATATACACACACATACATATATTATATATATCTACACACACACATATATAGACACACACATACATATATTATATATACATACACACAGAGACATATATATACACACACATATATACAAAATATATACACAGTATATAGATAGTGTAAATTATAGTGTTATATATATAATATATATAGTGTAAATTATTAACACCAGCAATATAGTGTTTAAATTAACCACATGAAAGCAATATAGATATGGGTGTTTTTAGCTTTTATTTTGTCCTGTCCTACATTTTTCTTGGGTGTCCTACATTTTGCCCTCTTTTTTGGTTATGGAGTAAGGTCACGGCCAAGGCAGCAATGCTGCTGCTTCCAGGTTTACAACACAATCCTATGCATCCCTACTCAGAAGTAACCACATGGGTGACAATGGCTGCAATCCTAAAGACAATTTTCTAGGAGTAAGACCCATTGAACACAATGGGTAGACATGGTTAGGATTGCAATTCATATAAATGGAAAAGAGGACAAGACCTCCCAGAAATGTAGGACACCCAAGAAAAATGTAGGCCATGACAAAATAAAAGCTAATCACACAGATAAATAGGATTGAGGATTGCCACAATCCAACCACACTTTCTGGGAGTAAACCCCATTGCCTATAATGGGGCTTACTTCTGAATAGACATGCATAGGATTGGTTTCTAAGCAAGCAAATCAGCCCCCTTTCCAAATCAATCAGTATGAAAAAAATTTTGCTTTTAGAGAATGGTGCTTGTTGTACCACATCCATGCATCTCTGGAGAGGAAGTCCTTCCTGAGTGAGGGGGAGGATGTAATCATTTTTCTTAGATCATGACATCTGTCACCCATGAATTTGTAAGTACTGTACAATACTGATAAGGTTTAAAAAAAATTAAAAATTAAATTAAAAACAGTTTTAAAAAAATTTCAGTCAGCAACGTGTATTTAATCAAAAGGTTTTTAATCAGTTATTGTAACCAATTAATAAATTAAGCAACACAGCTCCAAGACTTCCTTGCAAAGAAGTTCCATTGAGAACCATGGAGCTTCTGTGTGGAAGCATGGATGGAACATTGTTCCTGTACTGTATGTGTAATTCAACAAATTCCAGAGCAGAGCATAACATTTTTATGTTATACAGTGGTGGCGCCTCACATAACAAAAGCCTCAGGTAAAGTATGTTTCATGTAAGAAACAAAAATTTCTCTAGGATTCTGCTTCACGTAACAAACTGTGCTTCAAATAACAAACACACACGTTGGCAGTTGGGGCAGATGCGCTGGCCGGCAGCCCTTTTAAATTGTTATGTGAGGCGCCATTGTACAACAATCCTGTTATAGAAAATATGATATATGAAACAAGTAATAATACTCACAGTTTAGGGCTCATTTATGTTGTTGTCAAACTATAGACCAATGATGGCGAACTTATGGCACACGTGCCACTGCGGGTACTCTTGCTGGCATGTGGCCATAGCACTCCCAGACCAGCACTCTAAGCCCAGCACGCATGCCCAGAGCTCTGGAGATGCGCGCTGGGCACTGGCATGCCCAGTGGGTCTGCTCCAAGAAGGAGCAGACTGCTCCTCTTCGGAGCAGAGCCAACTGACAGCACCAATGACCAGTGTGCATCCTGAGCCCAATGCACATGCCCAGAGATCAGGACATGTGTGCTTGGCACAAGTGCACTAGAACGCACCAGTGTCCAGTGTGCATGGGATCAGGGTGCACTGGGCTCAGGTCAGTCCAGGCCCAATCCACATGCCCAGAGTTCTGGGCACACACGGTGAGCATTGATGCCATCATTCGGCACTTAGTGGTTCGCCATCACTGCTATAGACAATTACATATATCTGAACTCTCTGATCAACTGAATGGAAGCCATAGGCTGTTTAAGCTGCGCTTTGGTTTCTAGATTTGATAACCAAGTCCAAAAGGGGCTCAAGTTACGGGGGTTATAAATCTTGCATATGTGAGTAATGCATTGACTTTCTTGAAATTACTGATCAGGAAAGCAATTCCCCCCCATGCACTCACACCAGCTTCAACTCATGCTCCCACACCAGCTCCAGAAGAGCAGATAAAGCTTGTAAGATTTTCAAGCACCATCACAGGCAGCAAACAGAAAACTGGAGATCTGCAAAAGAACAAACCCACCAGAGCATTGCTGTGAGCAGGCAATGAAAAACAGGTACAGTATATAACTTTTGGGGGTAAATACTGCTCCCACCTAAATGCTGCTAAATTTTGTGCATAGCTGAAATTGCACACACTTTCTTTTCACGTTCACTGAAACAGCAGCCCGTGGCTTGAATAGCTGTATGAGCCTCCACAACTCTGTCACCACAAAAAAGAATTTTCCTCTCTCCCCCTTGTCACCTCAGTAGAGTTAATTCACACATGTTGCTGCTGAATATGCAAAAGGATGTATACGCTCACCAAGCCAGTAAGGAGAGAATAAAATGTCTGTCCACATAGAGAATATAATCTTATGCTTGTTTACTTAGGTCAGTCCCATTTTCTCCACTGGCCTCACTCTCAGGAAAGTGTGCAAGGAGTAGAGTAAAAGGCTGCACACTTATCCTACAATCCAGAGTAACTACAGGAGCACATAGGAGACATTTACATCGACATAGTTACGGCACCACTTAGTGAAAACCTATGGAAAATTCACATCGCAATCCAGAGTAAATTGTTCTTATGTCGGAGCAAGGACTCCCCGTAGTTACTCTGGATTGCACCCTTAATCCCCAGTTAGGTTGGCCTAGACCTGGCATAAATCCTATACTAACCTGGGGGTGTCACAAAAGTGCTGTAAGTCACTTTTATGCCACTCTTGCAGGAAGAGTAAAGGCCAGTGCACAGACATGTGCTGGCCTCCCTACATTACCATTACCACGGGAATGGGGAGACTGATGAGCTGTGCTGACCTAGGTTAGGATTGTACCCATAGTGTTTCTGGAGTCCAGGTACAATGAACTGAGTTTCACAACGAGCACAATCTTAAATGTCTACTCAAATGTAAGCTCCATTATGTTCAATGGGTCTTACTCCCAGGAAAGTGTCTTTTGGATTGAAGCCTAAGGCTGCAATCCTAAAAACACTTTTCTGGGAGTAAGACCAATGGTGGGATTCAAATAAATTAAGAACAGGTTCTGTGTCCTAATAACCTGAATTAACAACAGGTTCTATGTCCCATTAGTAACCAGTTCTCAGAACCAGGCGCTCATTAGCAAAGGGTTCTATAGAATCTCTGAGAGCCCCTTGAAGCCCACCCCTGAGTAAGACCCATTGAGTATAATGACACTTATTTCGAAGTAGACAGGCATAGGAATGTACCCTACGAGGAAAATGTCGACAACAAAGACAAAGTATTTATTATGGAAGTTACAAGAGGAGTAAAAAGCAGTACATATGGTAGGTGAATCTACTTAAAACACTTCACACTCTCAAATGTATTTCCACTGAAGGAAAAAGAGTTGCTTTTCAGCCTCGCTCTCACACACAGTACTGACTGAACATATGACACATCTCCAGATAAAGCTTTTATTTCCTGGAACGATTTCTGCTATCGCAAAGACACTTCTTGAAGACATGTTGATCACCAAAATAGCTGCCAGGAAAAAATAATCCCAGCCTGTGTTTGGGGCCATGCTTACCCCATAAGGGCTCTCAACAGATTGTGACTTCTAGCTAGGATGGGCACCGTACATAGGATCGAATGAATCAGTGGAGCCCAGAAAAACCTTATTGGAAACCAGCAAGATTGCAGAGTCAAAAGGCCTGTGGTACAGGACCCTAGTCGTCTCTAACGGAAGCCATGTTTTCCTAAGGCATTCCTCATAAGTCAGATGTAAAGCATAACACTTCCTGTCTCTCTCAGAATGTTGTAAACCACAATTGGGGGGTGGGTGGGGAGGAGGAGAAGCCCCAAATCTGAGTTTTCCTTCAGAACTTCCACAGACCTCCCAACTGGTTTGTTCAATCATGGTTCAATCAAACAAATTTCAAATTTATTTAATCAATCAAATTTCCTTGCAATTCAAAACAACAAACTTTGAACGCCAGAGCAGTCCAGCAAATATGGGATGAGATGTGGACTGTTTCGTGGCTGCAAGCTGTGCGCTGCCACACCACAGCCATTCCTCTGTTCCACAGCCATATGGAATAACCTCAATCCAGCATGGAAGCTGGTTTTCGTACAGTGCTTTTCACTAACCACACTCCAGTCTCTTACAGACACACATACCTCACTCTGACACCAGGTTTTCCTGAAAAATTCATACTTCAAGTGTAGATTTTCCTTCCTTACATGCTTCAAGCAGCCTTCTTCAAACCATTTTTTCCATCTTTCAAATCTATGTATTGTATATATTAATTCAATATCATTTTTTAAAAAGACCTTTCTGTTTTAAACTTGAAACATTGCTCTTGGTCAACGCTTCTCAGTGTTTGTCCTCTGCTGTTTCACTTTACATGCTCCAACTATTCAGAGTGACAGACATCCTCTTTTTCCAGGACATGTCCTCCTTTTTAGCCTCATATCATGGAAAAGAACTTAAATTTATTCCTTTTCCCTAAGCAGGCAGCGCATAGCCTTCTTGTAATTGATTAATTATGGGCACAATCCTATCCAATTTAGGCCAGTCTACCTCACCTGGCATATCTTCCCATGGTGGAGTGGAGAAATTGGGGTATGCCTGTGCACTGCCTAACTCCCCCCCCCCCAAGGAGTAGGACAGAAGTGTCTTATGACACTTTTGTGACACCCCATGTCAGCACAGTACTGACTGATACCAGGGCTAATGGGGTTTAGGATTGCACCTTATATGTAAAACCTGTACATGCAATAAAGTTTTAAATTTAATTAGTACATGTTTAAATTAACCACATGAACCCTACAATCCAGAGTAACTACGAGAGCATGTAAGAGACATTTACATTGACGTAGTTACGGCACCACCTAGTAAAAACCTGTGGGAAATTCATATTATAATCCAGAGTAAATTGTTCTTATGTCGGAGCAAGGACTCCCCAGAGCTACTCTGGATTGTACCCGAAATCAATAAATGAAAGTTTTTAGCTTTTATTTTTGTCATGCCCTATGTATTCCTTGGATGTCCCTACATTTTGAAGAGTCTTTACCCCTTTTACTGTTATGTTGTCTGGTCACCCTAATACCACCGAAAGTAATTGTCTGTGATGTTGTTGCCAGTTAATTCTGGATTGAGAGGCCAGCATCAATGTGACAATCACCAGCAATAGACTCTGGGCAGACGGGATTGTGAGAACTCCATACTGGAGTTTGTGAGATTGTGAGAACTCCATATTGGAGCTCTACCTAATGAGCCAAGCTTTCTATTGCTGCTTGTGGCATTGCATCGCTGGTCTTGATGTCAAGTAAAAAGTGTCTGGGGGGGTTCCACAAGTAGGACACCACCTCAAGTAACACCCGTGGTACAGCTGGTTGGGAAACACTGCTGTCGATGAGGGGAGATGAGACACGTCTTCCTAGAGGGTTGGCACTTGTGCCAATCAGAGTCTGCAGTTACGGTAGTTTCTGCGTAGAAACAGGAAGAACTGGATGCTCTCAGGTTGATGCAGTTTTGGAAGCCTGTCCAAAAACGGGGACCAGGTCCCATTACACGTGCCACCAAACTCTGGCCAAAAGACGTTAAGAGTCCCCTGATGGCTTACCAAAGACCTTTGGTGGTGAGGAAACCTTTTCAGAAACAACTCACCACAGCTTCATTTTGGCTGTAGAGTTGAGGCCAGACCTTTTAGAGCAGTGGGTCTCAATCTTCCTAACGCCATGACCCCTTTTATAAGTTCCTCATGTTGTGGGGACCCCCAACCATAAAATTATTTTTGTTGCTACTGCTGCAGTGCTATTCACACTTCCTGGGAGTAAACCTCACTTAACTCAATGGGAATGACTTCTGAGTAGAATTGGGCTCTAAGGCTGCAATCCTAGCACTTTCTTGGGAGTAAGCCCCACTCACTATCATGGGACTGACTTCTGAGGAGACCTCCATAGGATTGGGAGGAGGAAGCTGCCGTCTGTGGTGTGTCGGGTGCCTCCTCACCCCCAAGGCTCCACTTCGGTCTCATACCAGCTCAGAGGCTCCTTCTGAGTTGCTTCTCAGTGGCTTCTTCCAGCCGCAGCGGCTCCAGTGTTTCTGCCTGGCCTTTCCACCTGGGCCCCTGCACCAGGGGTCTTTAGGCAACCCCCAGGAAAGCTCCAAGCGACCCCCACTTTGAGAAGCACTGTTTTAGAGCAACCCAGCTGGCCGTTTGCTAAACCCCTGAACCAGGACTGAACTGTTGTGCTTCCAAATAAATTGTGTTCCTTGTAGTTTTTAACACACAGCAGTCTTCTTGCTGGACAATTTTTGTGGAACTTCATTCAAAAATTATTCCAGCACGTCAGTTCATGTGTCGCATATGACACATGAACTGTCATATGACACCATTCCTAGAGAAGGATGGGGTGCATGTGTGCATGCATGTGTGGGGGTGCGTGTTCTCTCATGTTATGCCTAAGCATTTCAGTTTGGGACCCCTTCTAAGAATTTCCAAGGTTCCTCCACTCCCAAAAGTGAGGTGATGACCAGAACAGGAAGTGCCATCACTGTGATACCAAGCTCCTTCATATCTACTCAGAAGTAAGTCCCATTGTATTCAATGAGAGTTACTCCCAGGAAAGCCCTTGGGTGCTCTTCAGGGAGAAAGGCAGAATGCAAATCTAATAATAAAATAAATAAAGCAGCCTTTGTGCCCCATTTCAAGATGGCGACACCATACTTTTTGAACCCCCACCCCAAATGAAGTTGCAACTTCCCAAGGAGTCCCGATCCCCACTTCTAGAACCACCAGCCTGAGGCTCATTATAGGGTAGGGCCCTCATTGTCTTCTCCTCTACTTCATGCTCTTGTCCCTCTCACGGCTGCTTCCCCCCTCCTTCTTGGACTTTGCTTCCCCACTCCCTTCTCCTGAGTCAAGTTTCTCCTCTAAATTCCTTTTTCTGTCCAAAGCAAACTCCGTGGCCTTCCTCTCCAGATCTTGATCCCCTTGCAACACCCTTCCAGTTAGTTCTCATTTCTTGCCACATTCCAGCTTTCTGCCAGGCAGAGACATTTTACGCCTGGGCCTTTCCCCAGAAGACTTAACCTTTGCCATGTCCTTTCCCCCCAAACCACATGAGCCTCTTTTTCTGACAAGCCTTTTCAAACTCCGCTTGCCTTGTTAGGGTAAGAACTTACCTAGAGAGCCACATTTAGGTCAGCCTTGTGTGATCTGGTGCTGTCAGCTGCTTGGCTTTCTGAAGGGGAAGTTCTCCCCCTTGGGAGGAATGAGGCTCTCTTGAATGAATCTTTTAGGAACATGAGTAGGGAGAAGGCTTCTCCTGTCTCCCTTCCCCCTTCTAGTGGCTCGACGTGACTGCAATTTCTGCAGTAGCATTTCTTTTTTCATTTCAAACCGTTTGGGAACAAATCTAAGACAGACTTATGTGTGAACCCAAACAACTGTTCTATTCTGAGCAGGGCAGCCAAGCTCTTCTTCCTGCGCTGTTCTGTTTTATTTCTGCTAAGATAATCGGACAAGAAAGGGATGCTATTTTCTGCCTTTGCTGTAAACATCTTTAAGTCATGGAGTTCCCATTAACTTTTCTTGACCAGCAATGCAAACTGTAACTCTTGTAACCACCTATGCTGTCCTAGGTCCCTCAAAACCATCCCAAGACACATTGGCTGCAATTCTAAAGACACTTTCCTAATGATCACAATGGGGCTTACTGTTGAGTAGACATGGTTAGGATTGTGCTCATCATGATCTTGTTCTCCACCCTTCCCTTAAATATGTACAGTGGCGCCTCATGTAAAGAACGCCTCACATAAAGTGTGTTTCACATAACAAACAAAAATTTCTCTAGGATTCTGCTTCACGTAACAAACTGTGCTTCACATAAAGAACACATTTGTTGGCAGTTGGGGCAGACATGCTGGCTGGCAGCCTGTTTAAAAAGTGTCAGGGCTGCCTAGCGCACCTGCCCATAGTGAAAGCAACACTTCCATGCTCTTCCTCTTGTGGCCAAAGGGAGGGAAGAGCAGTGGAGAAGAGGGAAGCAGCTCAGGGCTAGCCAGAAGGGAGGAGGGGAGAGAGGCTCAGGATGGAGAGAAGGAGAAAGTGGGGAGACACTTTGAAGGTGTCTTGGACTGCAGCCTCCTAACCATGTCTACCTAGAAGTAAGCCCCATTGTGTTCAATGGGTCTTACTCCCAGAAAGTGTCTTTAGGACTGCAGCCTAAGTACACTTCATAAGATCATGCACATTGAATGCATGTTTTGAATTCAATCCCAGTGTTCTGTCATCATTTTTACATCCAGTTAATATTTTTATATGAATATTTTTGGGGTTGTGGAACCAATCGTCTGACCATTATTTCCTATGGGAAAATCCGCTTCACGTAAAGAACATTTCACGTAACAAACATGCCTCCAGAACGAATTAAATGTGTTATGTGAGGCATCACTGTACTTGGATTGAAGTATTGCTCTAACGGTGACCAAACATTTTGACACAAGGGCAGCATCATCTCTGACACTGTGTCTGGGCTGGAAGGAAAAAATAATTTACATATCAAATCTGAATAAATTCACATCAATGAATATATTAGAAATAGAACTTATGAATGAATGATCAGTTCATAAACACCTGGAATACCCTCTGGAGGTGAAGGGATCAGAGCTTCATTCACCTCTGGAGGTTTACGTCGCTTGCCTGAGGGCCAGATGGGGGTCTTGCAATGGGCTGCATGGAGGATGGCCATGGGCCACATCTGGCCCAAGATGGAGTTTGGACACCCCTGTTCTAACAGCTCTACGCCTTGCATTTGTAAGATGCATGAAGGGCCCCCTTGGATACTGGCACTTAACCCCTCATTCTTTTCCCATATTGTTGCTTCAGATAAATGCCAATTGCACAAAAGTGCTGAATGCTATGCATATAAACCATTGGCATAGGGGGCAAAGCAGGACTAGCAGAACACTATCCTAGGGCACTCCAGGCAGTGTTTCTCATCCAGCAACTTCTTCAACAAAAAGAATTTGAGGAATTTCCTCTCTAAGAGAAAGTCCTCACCAGAGTGGACCAAATGAGGGACCTCTTGCAGGAGAAGCTACCTGTCCAGATTTTTGATACTTTCTCTAAGTATTGTAATTTTCCTTCCCAATCACAATTCAGTAGGTCAGATATCACCAGCCCCCCCTTCAAATGTACAATAGCATCTTATCAGATGGCTTTTGAATAGGGGCAGGGCTTCAATGGAACTTCCTATCATTGCATGACAAAGGCATAGCGTAGTAAGATTAGATAGTCCATAGTTTTGCATGTTGGCTGGTACAAGATGTTCAACAAAAGCTTTTTTCATTTGCTGTGTGTACATATGAAGATAACTAAGTACTGTCTTGACGCTGGCCTGCTAAGGGATATCTTGTGGTTACATCTTGAGAAAACACAAGGTCAGTTGAATACATAGAAGGGGATGCGGAGGAATGGCTGAGCATAGCAGCTTCCTGAACTATTGGGATGAGGGATACCAGGCATTGACCAGCAAAAAGCTGGTCATTAGACCAGTTCATTAGAACCAGTGAAAGGTCAGTGCTGGAAAGCTTGAGGTAGACCACATACTCATATACAGTACTATTGCAAGGGGTGTCAAACCTGTTTCATACAGGGGGTCAAATAGCATTTGTGCTACCTGCTGAAGGCCAGAAGTGAAGATGATGGCCAGAAATAAATACTGTATTTGATTCTTATACAGGAGTGCAAATCTTGATCAAAATTTCAAAATAAGAGAGAGTCCATCATGCTGGCCACTCTTTCAGCAGTGCTGCTTCTGCTGTGGTTCCATTTTGTAGCTTAGCAGTTGATAGGTGGGCTGCAAAGTTACACCGTGGCAGAAGCGGTGCTGTTGAAAGGGTACATGCATGTTGGGCTCACCAATATCTCAGCAACATCTTCCTCTCTCACCCCTCTTAGTCTGCCCCCTTCTCTCATAATGGTCCTTGTCTTTTGAGGCTTTCTTTCCTCTCTTCCCTCCAGAGCAGCAGCAGAAGTGCTGCTGAAAGGTCAGTGCTGAAAGCCCAGTTTTCCAATAGGCCATATAAAGTCAAATTTATTCAATAATTGGGACCAACTTATCCAATATGGTCAAAGAGCTGCAGTGGCCTTTATGTTTAACACCCTATCTCAAGCAAAATCTGCCTCTGTTCTCAAGTTTCTCTTCCCAGTCATGAGGACCAGAAACCTGGCCTATTAAAAAGAAAGTCCAGGTTCTCAAGATTCATCATACTCTGCAGCTAAGCTCTTATTTATTCATTAAAAGTATTTTTAGCCCACCTTTGACCCCAAGGAGAACCACTTTTATGAGGTTTATGCATAGCAGCATATTGTCCAAATTCCAAGGTTCCTTGAGCACAAATGAGATTACTTATTTTTAAAAATACAGCCAGTCTCTTGGGTTTTTGTTTTTATTTAATTGCATTATAAATAACACATCTTCCTTTCTTGAGTGAGACAGACAACAATCAAAGCTCAGCAACCCAAAAGGGCTGGTCATGACACACAGGTGGCATCTACCATATCAGGAAATCTGGCTTGGGGCAGGGTGAAATTCTGGCTCCCAAACGTGCCCCACTTTGCTCTTTTGTACTTACATTATAGGCAGGCCACCAAGCCCTAGCAATAATTCTTTTGTCCTCTGTCATTCAGAAGAGGCACAGACCTTCATCTTAAAAATCCTTGGATGAAAACACAAGTAGGAAAGTGAGAACCTAAGAGAGGCTCACCTATTCCAATCCATACACAGCTCTGTCTTCAAAAATTTATCGGCTCTAGTTCAGATTTCTTTAACATGAAAGTATGTTAAAATGGCAGCCCACATCAAGAGAGATTAATCAGATATATAATCTGAATTAAACTCCATATTGTTTGGTGAATTATCATCTCCGGCCCCCAACTCAAGAATAAAAATGCCACAGCCATTTTGTCGTTATCTTCTGTCCTTTAACCATTTCCTATTAAGGGAAATGGAATCATCCTTTTCCTCACTGCCACTGTGGGCTGATGACGTCTTTTCATCACTCTCCCATTCTTTCCCTTATGGGAGCACAGAAAATCTGAGTTCACTTCTAGATTGTAGAGGCCATTTCCCATTTACCACTTGCCAGTGGGTGGTGACAGGAAGAAAAGGCACTAACTCAGATGAAGGAAGGGACACTAAGACAACAGGTGACATCTGGACAGAGGGAGATGAAAAGGCACCCCATTTTCTTCAACATCACTTTGCTCTAGAAGGCACTGTTGTGATTTAATGTGTCAGAATGCTTGCACCTGGCTTGGAAAGGGCCCAACTAGAGGCATGTGAGTTAGAAAAGGGTCTTTGGTCCAGACTTCAGAGGCAAAAGTTGAGGATCCCAGTTAGCAGGAGGCTAATGGAACGGTATTGGTGACCACCAAGTGCGAATAGCATCTCCTGAGATGGTAGTGGAGGAGAGAACAGAGGAAGTGCAATTCAGAGCTCCTAGATCTTAGAGGAAGCTTTGGGATAAGTGGATCAAGGTCATGCTCAACTCCCAAGACCAGATATAGAACCTGGGTATTCTAGCTTCCATTCCTTCAGCTCCCACAGACCATTCCTTCCCTGAGTCAGGCCTAGGAGCTGGAACGTCATCCATCAATTGATCTACGAATAGCAGGGCAGCTGCTGACTGTTGAGGAGTGCTTCTCCCAGCGTACAAAGACAAGACAACACAGAATCCTAGTTAGACTCCAACCACAAACCCAACTGTTCAGATCTGGCAGATCCATATAGCAGCCCATGGCTCATGTGTGCAAGCAAATCTTCTGTTCAGCAGGGAAGATCTGCAAAAGGCCTTGACTGGAATGCCCAGTTTGAAGGGAACCACACTGAGAAGTTTCCTGAGGATGGAGTACAGCCTTCAGCTGGGTAAATGTGTTAGCCAGATGACACCTACTATTGATTTGCAAAGACATTTTCCTTCCTGTTGGCCCAACATCCTGGAGAGAGCCTAGTGCAACAGCATAGACAATTCAAAATGTCAATGTCCTGTCCCAGCATCGAGCAAGGATGTCATCTGAGCAGGGCTGGAAGCATGAGGATGCAAAAGTCCGTAATTTCTCTTTGCAACTAGTCCTTGTGGCTCTAGTGATTCATTCTGGTGGGGATCCCTTTTAGGCCTCAATCTTCCTCAGGCTCAATCTGTTGAAGGAGTTTCTGAAGGAGAAAAAATAATACATATATTATAATAAAAGTTATACAACTCTTCCTAAAGCTCCTGAGGAGAAAATAGACCTCCAAGAAGAGGAAGACCCTGAAAATTCCTCTTTATAACATCTTATGATTTGAACATAATTGTTCTTTGTGACAATTGAATCATTGTAAACTTATGAATAATTGCAGGTTTTAATAAAGGATGAATGATTTCAAATCATTTATATCTCTTGTGATCATGTTGAATAAATCTGCCCAAGTTAACAATGCATAGACAAGGAGAGTCTGACCTGGCTATGGACAATATATATACTGCAAGCCAAGTGTTGCTGTTGAAACAAAGAAGTCCCCACCATACCACTGATCCAGGAAGGGACAGGATTTTAAAGGACACTCTCTTCAGAACCTTGGAAGAAGGCATGGGTTACTCAGGTCATGGTATGTGCTTTGATCCTGCTTTGTATAAAGGGGTTGGACTGGATCCTTCTCAACTCTATGATTCTATGACCAGGACAACTGGGAAGGATTGGGACCTATGGAGTTTTCCTTTCTTAATTGCTGGACACCTGAACGAGGTAACATTTAGCAGAAATGTTGTCATGTTGTCATGCTTCTAGATGATTGTCATGCTTGTCACATTGTCTAGAATGTTGTCATGCTTCTAGATTATTCAGGCTAGAAACATGCATCTTAAAGAACAGGAATTAAAGCAATGCATTTGCTACTCTCTTAGGTCTGCCAGGCTTTCCAAATGTCTGGGCACAACACAACTGGAATTCCCTTTTTACTTCAGAGAGCATCCCAAAAGTATTCATTATGCTTATACGGGAGGAACTCCTAGTGGATTGTTCTTGTGTTCATAGGATCTACAGAGTACAGAGATATCAGAAAACCACTGATACAACAGAGGTACAGGTACCCAAGAGTTCATATGCAGAATTGTGGCAACAACTGGTAAAGCTACCTTTTGACTCCCACACATTTTGGATCCATCCATACCCTGGCTCTTTCCATATCCTGCTTCGGTGCTGGTGCTACTGCAAGTTAACTCCCACGTTCTCACCTGTGGGCCGAATGGGGGGCAATAGGTGTATAGAGTTGAGGGATTTTGCGATTGAGAAGAGGATGCAGGGATTCCTTCAGGCGCTGATAATTCCTCTCCAGCTCCCGGTGGTACTCTCGTTGGTCTGGCCCAATTAGCGTCTTGTTCTTGCGAAGAGCATCTTCACACCTAAAGAAAGCAGGGATGAGGCTCAAGGTTACATGAAACACATGGACCAGACTCTCAGCTTCGCCTAAGTCACCAGTCCAACTCTCTTAACTGAATTTGAACTCACATTTCCCACTGTTCAGCTCTACTTTGGCTTTAAGCAGAAGAGTTAAATCTAATTTCCACAATGATACAGGCTTCACTGATGGCTCATCAGAGATCTTAATGGTCACACTATTTACTGTATTAACTTGAATCTAACACTCACCTTTTCCAGCTGAATTCAGTCTCCAAAATCAGGGTACACATTAGATTTGATGATTCTAAATACGATGTTTTGATTATAAGCATATGGTGTGCATTATATTCAAAGGAACATTATATTCTGAGTAAATACAGTATTTTATTTCTTTATTTAAGAGATTTATACCCTGCCTTTCCCATGCCAATGCAAATGTTCAAGACAGCTTACAATGGTTTAGTTCCGTCCCTCTTGCTGTCCTTATAACAACCCTGTGAGGAAGATGATGCTGAAAGTGAGTGGCTGATCTGAAGTCACCCAGGAAGCTTCATAGCACATCAGTACATTATGTGCTGGTGATACACAGAAACAGCAGTGTAGTTCTCATCAGCATTAAGTCTCTGATCTGATAACATACTTCTGCCACTGAGGCAGAGGTTCTTGGCCAGAGAAGTATGAGGGAGAACAGGTGAACTGCCCACTGCCACAGCCAGCATCTTGGTTTTTGGGAAGATGGTGTGGAAAGTGGAGCAACAGCCTTTCCTGCCCACCTTTGAATCTGGATGGCCCAAACTAGGTTATCAGAAGTAGTTGCGGTGATGGCATATCATCACTGCCAACTATTTCCTAGTACACACACAAGTGTCTGGCTTGTTACAGCTGGCTGGTGAGTAGAAGGGTGTGGAGAGGGGGAGTTACACATGGGCTTTGCATTGGGCTTTGCTGCTCTTGTGCCAACTCTGCTTGAGGGAAACCTGCCTCTCATCCCTTTGCCAAGCTCACACCAACAGTATCCTTACCTCTTGGTAAAGTCCTTAAAGGAGAGCCGCAACTTGTTGTGGTGTCTGTATAGCTTGGGGTCATCAGGGATCTCAGCCAAGAACACCTGTGCCACTTCCAGAGGTCCCTGAAACAGAAAAGCTTTTGAGTTAAGATGGCATGGGTCCTAGTCCTATGTGATCCATTGTGCTGCAGGCCCAAGACTAGGATGGGGTGGGTCCTTGTTCTAGCACTCCCACCATCACACTTACAACTTCAGTTCCAGCCTAAAAACCCCGTTGCACCCTATAGCCAATAATAACTGATGCCATACTCACAGGCATCACACAAGATGAGTCTTTCAGCCCAATCCTATTTTCTCCCCTGCTCCCACCTACAGTTTTAATTTAAAACAGATTCTTTTCACCTCGAAGAAGTATACTTTATTCTCATCATACCCCCTGCCCTGATGATTCTCTGTAGTCTTGGTAAGCTTGCTCACTCAACCCCGCCTCACCTTTAGCCTCAGGTAAGTCATTCCTTCCTACCCAATAGCTACCTGATTGACTGTAGTGCCAACACATCCCTGGAGCACCATCTGCAACATCTTGGCATCAGCTGGATCTTGATGGGTGGCAAAGGCCAGCTCCTGAGTTTTCTTCTGCATGTCTTCAATGGCGACCTCAATTGGGATAAGAATAATCTAGGGATGCAAAAATGAATGATGGAAACATAAATAGCATGTCAATAGATCTTAAAGTGTGCTCTGGGCACTGTATTCCATGCTTTTAAAAAATCAAACTTTGCACCCAGTCAAAACTCTGTCACTTCATGAAAACTGAGTAAGGGCCAAATCCTTTCCAATTTTCCAGTGCCAATTCAATTGCTGCATGCTTGTGAAAAGCAAGTGGGTCTCACTGTACCATAGAGCTTTGCTGCGGCTGCATCACAACTGGATAACTGGATAGGACTGGGCAGGAATTGTGCAGGATTTTCTTCTTCTTGGCAAATGTTTGACTATTTTGATTATTTTTACCTTCTCGAAACATATCATTTTGTCACCATGTTTTTTTCTAAAATAATCATGCAATTAGCTCAGGAGAAAAGTCTGATTTTAAAGGTATGTTATACCAATAATTTTATTATTCTTATTTTGAAAATGGATCTAAAATTCACAAAACTCATTTCCTCAATCATAATAATAGAAATGGATTCCCTAAGTTTGTTTTGCATTCCAATACTTCCTAAAATCTTCCCAATTCATTTTTTTATTTTTTATTTATTGGATTATATTCAGTTTTTTAAAATAGTACTTGTGAATTTATGCATCTCAGCCAAGCACCATGGTTGCATAGCTTTTTCTGGGTGTAGGGAGGGATAGCTGCCTTCCAAAACATGGTTAAAATGTTCCTACCTGTTACCGGTATATTCATATCAAATAATAAGGACTCCTTCAAACTACATATGATTTTATCCTGAACTTGTATAGGAAGAAATTAGATTGGACCTATTGTTAAGTTTAATAGCCAACATTTTCTGAAACTAATATTGCTATTTGTTTCCAAAACTACTGTATTTTGTTGTAGAACCACCAAAAGTAAAAACATCTGCTTCTATTTGGCCACATTTCTACCAGTACACTACTATATCCCGGACATACTTTTGAAAGCTTTAATGGTGACAGATACCAGAACATCATTACCTCACTTAGTTTTGAAGCAGAAGAGATTGTGTGTTTCCACACCAAGCGAAAGAGTATTCTAGACTTGCAAGGTATATTTAATCCCTAAAATCTCTAGCTACTTAAGCAACCCCAGGTCGATACCATGATGTGACAAGTTCTGATAAACAGCAGGTAATGGCATTGTCCATTGTACATTTTCAAGTTATGTCAGTGGCCTTGTAAAACCTCCAGTCCATTTAATTTGTTTAGTTTAGCAAGCTCTCATAAGATACAATTGGTTATTAATGATCTAGTCTTGGTAAATTCTTTTTAAATTTTAACCTGACCAGAAAGCAAACTCAGATCCATTTTGGGGGATAAAATCACCCATCAAAACTGAAGCAAACGAGCAACAGATAGATATCTTCTATGTTTATTCTGAAGTTCAGAGCTTTGTAAACTTTTTGGAAAAGCAGTATATAAATACTATTGATTCATTGATTGATTGAATCACTAACAAACATGTTATGCTAAAGTTGTTTTTGATCCAATGGAATGCTGTGCTAAATGATGTCCAAAGTGGACTAGTCTAACCAAACTTGTCTAGTTAGACTTGCAGTAGTCTATCTCACTGTATTCTGAATTATACCAATTTCTAAATTATGATCCAATTTAGAAAAATACCATACTGATATAATAAAATATTTGGAAATGCTAATGTCCTTTTAGCCCTTGCCCTAATAACAAATATTAAATTATTATTTATTTTTTAACTCTACCACACAGATGCATTTATTACATGCTGTCACTGCTTTACTTGTTAACCAGTTATAGCACAGAAATACTTTGGAACAAGAAACATATTTAATTAATAAATGTGACAATTTTTATGATAGCTGTTTTTCCACATAATTAGAGGTGCTTGTTAGAGGTGAGTAAAGATAGGATTACAGCCTAAAGCAGCAATCCTAACACCTAGTTAGGCCAGCCTCAGACCTAGCACAAGTCTCCCATCGGCCTGCGGGGGTCACAAAAGTGCTGCGCTACTCCTGGAGGTGGGTTAGGCCGGTGCAGAGACAGGCACTTGCTTCCTTATATCACCACATGAATGGAAAGACCAATGAGTTGTGCCAGCCTAGGTCAGGATTACATCCTAAGTCTTACTGAGCACAATAGGCTTATTTCCGCATAAAACAAATAACACAGATTTACAACACTAATAAATAATGTATTCTGGTTTTGCTAGTCATGGAGGCAGGGATTTGCAGGATGCTGAATTCACCAATAAGAGCAAGAAATGTAATTCAGCAGCCTCTGTTCAGTTCAATTCAGCCAGCATTGCAAAAACACTTTTAAATACCTATTGTCACAGCTATAAATGCTAAGCACTTAACAGCTAACTACATATGACGCTATTCCTACAATCAAGAGTAACTATGGGAGCACGTAAGAGACATTATATGTAGCTGTAGTTACTGCACCATCTAGTGAAAACCTATGGGAAATTCATATTGCAATCCAGAGCAAATTGTTCTTACACTGGAGCAAGGACTCCCCATAGGTACTCTGGATTGCGCCCTAAATGCATCTGTGAGTACTACAACCTTTAATTTACACAGAGGGCCACAATTTGGATTATACCTGCAGCATGGAAGTAGGGAATATTTTACTGTACATTCATGTTATTATTCCACTGAATGTCACCTTGATGAAGCAACAATTTAACTCTAAAATATATAGTAACTGCAACAAATGATTTTTTAGGGTTAAACTGTTAACTCTGCAGAGGCAAGATTTAGAAGCATTGCAGCAGTTAAATACTCCCTAGAGTTCCAATCTAAATTACATACATGCATAGTTTGGCCCTGATTCTACACAACACATCAGACACAGCACAGAGCCTAATGTGCTCCCACACTCTTATGTGCACTCACTCATCCCCATCCCAGCGCACCTCCTCCTTGTGGATGACATTGATGCGGGTTTTGATGTAGGGAAAAGCGTGAGAAGTAGTGAGCAATGTCTTGCGCTTGAACTGCTCATGTAAGTCACCATGTGCTCGGCCATCCAGTGTGAATGGTGTGCAGAACATGAAGGTACGCAAATTGTAGTTCTTGTCAAAATACGTGACCCGGTCCTTCAGTTCATATGTATCGAAAAAGGGCTCCACATAAGTCAACTGAATGTATGCCTGGAGTAAGGGAGTTAACACAGGACAAGGGTAAAGAGACAAAGCACACAAAAATTATTATAATTTATTATAAATTATTAAAAATCATTATAATAATCACAGTACTAGTCAAGAAAGGAGTCTGGTCATCTTCAGTGACTAAACACTGAGTGTGAGAAGAGAGTACCTCCATCAAGGTGGCACCTTGAGAAGCAAACTACTTCAAGTTCAGCCTCTTGAAGTATTATGCTGGGCATCC
Source organism: Cryptoblepharus egeriae (assembly GCA_030015325.1). Classification (NCBI taxonomy): domain Eukaryota; kingdom Metazoa; phylum Chordata; class Lepidosauria; order Squamata; family Scincidae; genus Cryptoblepharus; species Cryptoblepharus egeriae. Next base: position 112,463,023 of record JAREYC010000002.1, read on the forward strand.
ACAGTTTAACATCCAGGCACTTGTAGTAAGTTCCTATATTATCGTCCCATTCTAGATTCGTAAGAACCACTGACATGTCTGGTAATGGCAGGGGAACTGCAACCAACAATGTATTGCCAATATGATTTCTGAGATGGGTAGGAGGGAGAACCCTTGGCTAGGATGCCATGTGGCAAACTTTTGGGGTTTTCAATTCATCCCAGCTGAAGAAGTGAAAGGATCCCAGGACATTTGGGAATAAAGATGGATCTTCCTGTTGAACAAAAGTCACACTGATTGACCTCTTGATGCCTTTCAATGCCCAGCTTATTAGTGCAACGGACTTTCAAATCCTGGAATGAAATTACCTTGTTGGGATCCAGCTTAGCCTTGTCCACAGGGTTGGAATCTTTGATGATTTCTACCATTTCATCCCCAAAACGCTCTGCATAAAACTCCTGCAAAAGAAAAAGCAATGAGATTGTTCCTCAGAATCAGGTGAAAAAGGGCAGGTTCAGTGGGCCTATCCGTTGGTGGATATCCCAAGCCATGCAAAACAAGGGAAATTCCCTTACAGCTACTATGGAATGAGGATTATCCTGAGATTCTAAGAGTAGATGAAGGGGAAAAATGTTGAGGGTGCATGGACTGGTCCCGTACATGACATGGATCATGAAATAATTTGGTAAATGAAAGTCATATTCATAAGGAAAGTTGGTTCCAGGGCCACCGTTTCCTCCTTTATAGTCATTCTGGCTTTGATTAAATTTTGGGCAGCAGGTGAGTAATGGAAGGCAGCGCTAGGATTTAGCACTTGTGCCAGACCTTAATCCTGTGCCCAGGCAGCATGGGCTTCTTGGAATTGTGCCACCAATTGAGGTGGCATAGATCCAAGTAGCCCCATTGGGACTGCCATGGCTGTCCTCAGGGTAAGGCAGTGGTTCTCAATCTTCCTAATGCTGTGACCCCTTTATAAGTTCCTCATGTTGTGGGGACCCCCAACCATAAGATTACTTTCGCTGCTACTTTATAACTGTAATTTTGCTACCGTTATGAATCATAAAGTAAATATCAGATATGCAGAACGTATTTTCATTGTTACAAATGAAATGTGTGTTCTGTGCACACATTGAACACAATGGGATTATTTCAGAGTAGGCATGCATAGGATTGGGCCCTGAGGCTGCAATCCTATCCACATTTACATGTGAGTAAAGGCCCCCTGACTATAAAGGGATTTATTTCAGAGTAGGCATGCATAGGATTGGGCCCTGAGGCTGTCAGTCAGCCCCAGTGCGCGCGCAGCTACAGCCGGAGGTCTGGCAAGCCTGACCTGGCCCCCTGCACCAGAGGTCTTTAGGCGACCCCCAGGAAAGCTCTAGGCAACCCCCAAAGGGGTCCTGACCCCCACTTTGAGAAACACTGGGGTAAGGGGAAAAGTTTCCCTTTGCCTAGGGGTGCGCTGTAGTGGCTGCAAGCCACTTGCTGCCAAAAATTGTGCTGATCACAGTGCAGGCATGCCATTTGCCTCTAGCAGCACAAGTTAAGATTGCACTGCCTGCATTCCAAACTATCTACTTTCTAGTTTCGTCTGCTTCTTGTGTGCATCTACTCCACTATCTTAATGTTTTGATCTATGCATCCTTCAATGTTACCCCAGCTCTTACCTCAAGTCGGTGAGAGATTTCTGCTAATTTGGTGATGGAAGGTTCTTTATAAACAAATTCCTGCTCATCCAAGTCCCCAAACTTGCAGCCGTAGAAACCAACTCGAAAATATGTCCCAAACATCCTCTTAGAGATCTAAAAGGAAAGAGTGAAAAACAGCCTATGACAAGACTTATACTTGTACTAAAGTCTTGATATGTACTCATGCTAAAGTCCTGATATGTACCCCTTCCTAACCCAACTAACCAACCTATTTGCAATGCTTTTTTTCCTTGGTGTTTCCTATATGCAACCAATATTCTATAACATCTTACAGTGGCGCCTCACATAAAGAATGCCTCACATAAAGTATGTTTCAAGTAACAAACAAAAATTTCTCTAGGATTCTGCTTCATGTAAAGAAAATGCTTCATGTAAAGAAAACATTTGTTGTCAGTTGGGGCAGACACGCTGGCCGGCAGCCTGTTTAAAAAGTGTCAGGGCTGCCTAGTGCACCTGCCCATAGTGAAAGCAACACTTCCATGCTCTTCCTCTTGTGGCCAGAGGAAGGGAAGAGCAGTGGAGAAGAGGGAAGCAGCTCAGGGATAGCCAGAAGGGAGGAGGGGAGAGAGAGGCTCAGGATGGAGAGAAGGAGAAAGTGGGGAGGCACTTTGAAGGTGTCTTGGACTGCAGCCTCCTAACCATGTCTACCTAGAAGTAAGCCCCATTGTGTTCAATGGGTCTTACTCCCAGAAAGTGTCTTTAGGACTGCAGCCTAAGTACACTTCATAAGATCATGTACATTGAATGCATGTTTTGAATGCAATCCCAGTGTTCTATCATCATTTTTACATCCAGTTAATATTTTTATATGAATATTTTGGGGGTTGTGGAACCAATCATCTGAGTTTCCATTATTTCCTATGGGAAAAACCGCTTCACGTAAAGAATGTTTCACGTAAAGAACATGCCTCCAGAAAGAATTAAATTTGTTATGTGAGGCGCCACTGTATATGATTACATATCATTCTATATACAAATCTGGGAGGTAAGAACCAGGAAGACAAGTTTCCTGTATACAAAATTTTCATCAGATCTGTGAACCATCCCAAGGGACCACTGACTTTTGAAAGTCAGCACTCACCATGTTGCTTTCCTACAGAGATAACGAGCAAATTCTGTATTAGTGTCCTTGCCTGAATTACAGTGCTTTAGCCATTATCTCTATCATGTCCTTCAGCTCTACCATCTCCCAAAAGTTTCCGACTTAAGACCAGATCTCGTTGTCCCATTGTAAAATTGCAAGAAACATGCTCCAACTCACCAAATCATGGCAGTTGACAGGCAGATGGAGGGTTACATAAGTTGAATGGGAAGCAAATAAGAAAGAAGTTAACAAGGGTATACCAGATACTGAAACCCACCAAATGCCAGAGCGTTGGGGTATGAGGAAGACTGTTTTTTTAAACAAAGTCCTAACTACTTTTGAGATCACTTCCTATCTAGAACCATGATAATTCCTAACTTGGGGCAAATAATTTTCCAGAGGTCACTAGGTGGTATTACTGAGTTCTTCACTTCACCCACTTATCCTGTAATTCTTACACATTTACCCCTAATTTTATGGTGCGGGTCCATGGCCCCTTCTAGACCAGGCTGATCCAGGGTGGATTGCTGGCCACTTGCTGGGGAGGAGGGCAGGGGGAAGAAGGGGGAGAAGTGCCACAGTACCAAGCAGCCTCTCTCCAATCCTATGCTTGTCTACTCAGAAGCAAACCCCATTATACTCAATGGGGCTTGCTCCCAGGAAATGTCTTTCCATGTCTACTTGGAAGTACTTCCCAATGTGTTCAAAAAGACTTACTTTTAAGAAAGAATTGATTCCAGCTGGAGTGCCCCATCTTTTGCATGTCTACTTGGGAGCAAGTTCCATTGTGTTCAATGAGACTCCCAGAAAAAGATGGATGACCCATTCTTTCCATGTCTACTCAGAAGTAAGTCCCATTAAATAAGTGCACCAAGGCTGTATCAGGGTGAGGTAGGGCTGTGCCAGGGAAGCCTACATAAGTCGATATAAGAGTGCATCACGGCTGTGCTAGAGGTGCTCCAGGCTGCACTAAAGCTGTGCCAGGGCCATGTCGGGGTGTGCTAAGGATGTGCCAGGACTGTTCTATAGCCCTACCAGTCCATGGAAACTTCCATGAAACTGGTCCCTGGTGCCAGAAAGGTTGGAGACCCCTAATCTAGTCCATTTCACTACTTGATTGGTTTCTGGAAGAAGTGGGAGCAGTTAGGCAGAAATGCTTTCCTCTGAAGTAAAGCTTTCTTTCCCTTGTACACTTTCAGTGTCAAGCTATTATTAGTAGATAAGGACTAGAGTAAGGGTCAAGGGGCCAACGCATCCAGTTCTGCAGAAATGATTGTCTGCACATACCTCAAGAATGATCAAAAAGTGCCTTCTAAAGACCACAGTCCATACCTCAGACACCCTTTAATAATAGCTTGTGGAAATTCACTCAGGCTCTTGTTGCATTAACATGCTACACAAATGCTGCATATTATGAATGCCTTTATAAGGAAAGTGTTAACTAAACATGCTATAAAGTAGATCCCTGAGAAACTGAGCCTCAGCTGCGTGTACGTGTACGTGCTTGAGATTGTCTTAGTGCACAGTGGACTATTTCATATTCTTTCTACCATGGAAACTGTTTCTGAATGCCTTATTTCTTCCAAACAAAGTCAGTCCTACAGGCAGTTCCGGATTCCAGGGTGTTCTGTTTTCCGTTAAGGTCACTTCTGGGAAGTAAATGTTCTACATACATGGAAGTTCGCAAGTTGATTAAAAGACACACACATGTACATCTCATTGGGACATTCCTACTTTATCTGAGTTGTGTGAGCGCTCTAACAAATAGTGATTGCAAGTGAAATACATTTGCATTACACTGACTGTGGACTTATCCTAATCACTGATATATCACTGTGTGAGAGTTAAATGCCAAGTCTCCTGTTTTCAGAAATGTCATGAGACCCTATCATAAAATAGAGCTTAGTGCAGACATTTCCTCCAAGTCCCTACATGTGACATGTGTATGAGTATTATCTGCTTGTCACTGACAAAGGATGTGGGAGATCACATCAAGGTGGGTCAGTGCTCAGAGAGATGGGGTCTTCTTGATAGTGGCTCCACCATCATGGACAATTCCACTCCTAGTCCTCCTCCAAGGAGCGACTCCTTATCCTTCCAAGAAGGCCACCAAAGGGCTACACAAGGCATTGCAAAATTTCTGCTTTACAAAAAAACTTTAAGCAACTGATTAGGTAACTATGAAGAGATGATCTGATGTACGTTAATATTTTCTATGCTGTTATTTTATCTTTTTAGATTATTTCTATGTACATTTACTGCCATGGTTCTGGGAAAAAAGTGGAATATAAATTTTCAATTAAATATAACATTTTATTATTTTAAATATATTTTATCTATTTATCAGAAGTATTACATGCTCTCGGATAGCTTTGTTGAAAAGGACTGCAAAATGAAGAGTGGGTGCATTTGGGGTGCAATCCTAATTTGCACTGGAATAGGCACGTATATCCAGCACAACTTTCAGGTAGCCAGGTGAGGGGCAACTTTTCCTCTTACTTTGGACAGAACCACTACAGTCCTAATGGGGCTACTTGGATCTGCACTACCTCAACTGGAGGCACAAATCTGAGCAGTCTGGCATTGTCCCAAACTACCTGGGAGTGGGGTTAGGATCTAGAGGAAGAGCTGGATCCTGGTCCTGCTTTCTGCCTGCCACCCACCATCCCCCTGCCCTGAAACAGGGGACTGAACTTTACTATTGTACTCTTAATGGTCTGAAAATAATGATGATATCTAAAAATAATGATGCCACTTTGTCTTGAATACTTGGGAATTAAAATCCACAAATAGATCAAACCAGAGTAATCTACCTGAAGGGTCACTCCAATGCATCTTGAATATAGGAAAGGACTCCTAGGTCTAGGAAAGGACTCCCAGAATCTAGGCAGGATTCCCATAAAGGCTTTAACCCTGCCTAACAGCTTTCACTATAAAAGTTAAGCATGGGCAGTGGGTGGGAGGAAAACAACAGGATAGCATGGAGAGCATAGCCACTCCCTCACCCCCTCCTGGGTGCTCTGGATCTACTTTCCAGCCTCAGAACATTTACATATGCCTTTGCTTGGCACTCCTACTACCTGAAGCTCCTGCAACTCTCTGTGAGTTCTGCAGTGATAATCCCCAAACAGTGAAAGGATAAGCATTGACAGCACATCAACTGCAAGATGGGGAAAGCTCCAAACTGGAGATCCTTATTTATCAACCCACACAGCAAAGCAGATCAATGAAGTCATAACTGCCATGGTACCAAGTGTTGTAGAGAGCTGAATGCCCTGTGGCTGATTGTGGATAGGGGTCTCAAGCAAAAAATGAACATCAGTCCTAATAAGATGAGGATTTCCTGCTATAGGCAGGGGGTTGGACTAGATCAGTGATTTTCAACCAGTGTGCCATGGCACACTGGTGTGCTGTGGATAGTCCTCAGGTGTGGTGCAGGAATTTGGAGATTGACATTCATTAATAGGAAAATTGGTGGATTTGAACAGTCTGGTGTGCCTTGTCAATGGTAAAAATAATTGATGACAATTATTGTTGTCATCAATTGACAATTTCAGTGCCTTGACAAACTTGACAATTTCAGTGCCTTGTTAAGTGTGCCCTGAGATGAAAAAGGTTGAAAATCACTGGACTAGATGATCCACTGGGTCTCTTCCAACTCTTATGATTCTAATTAAGGCAGGGATAATGCAATACCCCTGACAGATCCTGTTGCTCCTTTCATGCTGGAACGCTCATGGTAAAGGAGTTGAATAAAGGAATCATCCTTTGGTGGTTTTGAAAAGGGTTGAACAGATGTGTCTTGCTCTTCAGATGCACCCAGGCTGACCAAATAACCACAAAAGAGGACAAGACCTCCCAAATTGTAGGACACCCAAGAAAAATGTAGGACATGGCAAAACAAAAGCTAAAAACATATATATTGATTTCGAATAAACACGATATTACTATTAAATTTGAAACTATTTCATATATTATAAATTACAAGAAGGCTACATGCTGCCTGCTCACAAGGAAAAGGAGTTTTTCCCCCCTAGGACACAAGATGCACCCCAAGCAAAGAAGCCACTAACAACCAACTTTAATTCAGCACATGGCTTGTGAAAAAAAACATGCACATTTAAATGCATGTCCTTTGCTCATGGTAATGATTGCAGTGAGGCCTTCTGTGCCGAACAAGTTCTTCAGCAAGTGTACCAAGCAGACACGACCCAGAAAGAGAGGAATCAAGGGACCCATCTGTCCTAAATGGGACTTAGGCTGCAAGCCCCACTGAACTCAGTGGAACTTACTTCTGAATAGACACAAACAGGATTGAACTGTTAGTCCCTGAAAGCATATATAGAATGGCAGCCTAAGTTGACAGTGTAAATGGGGAACTGATATCCAAAGAGGACCTCTGCTACCAATCTTTTAAAAAAACTCTCAGAGAATTGATGCCATTTAAGGTGCATACACGTGATCTGTGTGTGCACCTAAAATGGACAATCTGCACATTCCTGATCTGTTTTGCCTGCATAGAAAAAAAACTGGGACTCTATTTAGGCACTAAAACTGCATAAGCATCAGGTAGAAAAGAAGCGTTGTCATATATGCACAGAGAGCGAGAGAGTGCCTGCAGGTAGTATGCAGGCACAAGAAATGCAGGTAGCATGCACACAGACACTGACAAAGAAAATGTAAGATGTGTTGTAGCCTACCTCCCAGCCAGAGGCCTGATGGACAGAACGGAGAGGATGGTAGGGAAACAGAAACAGGAAGAAGGAAGTTAATTTCTTTGGAACCTAGCCCTGTTCATCACAAAATGATCACAAGTGGACTTGGACTAGGTCTGGACATAATCCTGAATGGCCACAGCTTGATCTGGATACAACATTTTCATATTTTCTTCTTTTTAACCTTTCAAGTAAAGGGAATTGCCTCTGTCCACTCCTCTCCAGACACTTAACTGGAGTTAAAATAGAAACAGGCAGAGCGGGTGCTAGTAGTCCATTCCTAGCTCCATTCTTTCCCTGATAGACATTGGGCAAAATCCAGAGCAGTTACGGGTCCACTCAGTTACATCACCCTCTAGTGTTATCTTATGGAAAGTCACCTTAACTGCTCCAGAGCAAAGGGCTTAATTTGACTTTAGGATATGGGCCATCATTGAAAGTCATTAGTGCAGACAGTCTTTTTGGAAGATCACTGGCAAGATGCAGCCTTATGGACTACTTCATTGAAAACATTTACCGTCTGATCCCAACCTAAGGGAAAAAAGACAACAATTCCAACTCTGTCTCCCATCACCTCCTAAAAGTGATTTCTATCTTCTTCCATGGTTGACACATGGTAGGGCTCACATCAATGCCCCAAGAGCTTCTGCACTACTACTCTTGCTCTGTCCTAAAACAGATTATCATATCTGCTTTTGGTACTGAGCATATTGAAGGTATTGATCATACCTTCTCTACTAATAGCATCCTAATTACAGGATGCCAGAACACAGGACAGGTGTGAAGAAGGAACTTCATACCAGAGTACCTACCGAATTCAAAAGTTCTGTAAGATAATCATAGCAGGTTGAACAATGTGAGCCAAGGAACAGATATCATAACGTCACTGACCAGGCCAACTTAACAAAAACAACCAGTTTGAAAAACAGTAATTTGAGGCCTATATTTTCAAGCTTTAATGCCAGAACTGACTTGATCCAACCTCCTGCTACCAGCTCTGGCGGCTTCCAATTCTTCAAGTCCGCTTCATAAATTTTTTTACATAAGGGAAAAGCTTGAGCAAGGAGACAAAAGCTTGGCTGGACACACATTCAAAAAAATTGAATTTTTACTGCGTTGTCCACCCATACACATTCTGCCCCCTCCCCTGCAAGTCCTCCCCAAAACAAGACACTGCAATCAGGTTTTTAAGGGTGTCCTCACCTGGTTGGTAATCTTACTGAAGGCATCTTGCAGTTTGCCATGCAGTACTGCTAGCTTCTTGAAGTCCCGGTTGGCTTCGTGGATGGGAATGAGGATCTTGTACACTTCATTGACAGCCTCATAGAGACCACCCTGAGGAGAGATGGTAGATGGAGGCAGGAATTGAAAAAGTCATCAAAGTCATGAGGGAAAATATTGTTTAAAGAGCAACAAGAGAGTTGGAATGGGGAAAGTGAGGGAAAACTGGTGTGCAAAGAGGGTCAGGGTGATGAGGTCTGCAGATGGTCAGCCAGTACTGAGGAAGTAAATCCAGACACTCCTTTATGAGCAGCTCGGGCTGCATTCAAAGGGGGTCTCTAAACTCCAGCCTGGAGACCAGATATGAGTCTTAGTGAGCCTCCATCCAGCCCTCCACCAAGCCCTATAATCCTCCAGAGGTGAGGGAAGTGCTGCTCTCCACACCTCAGGAGGGTATTTTGAGGCTGGAGACCTCCCCTTCTCTGTGTATGAAAGTGCTTATGAATTGGTTTGAAGATCACCCTCTCTGTGTGTGTTGGAAAGTGTTGATGAACTGATTTGAATTAGTTAATTCATAAGTTCCATCACTAATGTATTCATTTAGAGACTAATGTATTCATTTATTTGAGCTTAGGTAAATTTATTCAAATTTGAAATGTTAATCAATTACTTTTTTTTCTTTTGGCCCCTGACACAGTATAAGAAAGATGATATGGCCCTCTAGAGACCCCTAGAAAAATCAGCAATTTTATATCTCTAGACGTCACTGATTCTACTGGACTGAAAGCTGCTTCTTCCTGCCCATTTAATGCCACCCCCTATACAATTTAGGTTGTTAGGGCTGCAATCCTATACCTATGTACCTGGGGAAAAATCTCATTCAACTCAACAGGACTTACTTCAGAGTAGATATGCATATAATTGTACTGTAAGCCATGAATAGGTTTTACTTTCTTTGAACGTTAGAAAGCGGAATTTACATATTAATGTTCCACAGCAATTCCAACCAAGCTATTTATTTGATCTCAGGGTTCTACCGCCAGCAGAGTAGCAGCAGGATACTCTCTCCTCAAAGAAATGGAATGTTTTCCTACACTGGAAATTGATATGCTCTCCCTCCCTTGCCTGCCCCAACAACGCTGAGTTGCAAAATCTCACCATAGTAAATGAGGAAGCCGCCTGCTCAAGCAACCCCACCAGCCCCTGCTCTGTGAAGTATTTTCCAGAACAGATGCCCTCTTCGTCAGGGGACAGGACATCATCCGAAACTGCAGATTCTTCTAGCACGTTGGAAGAGATGTTCTTAGAGAGGGATAGACATTGTTACAGGAGAGCAAAATGCATTTCTTATCATCACCACCCCAACATCCCACATCCCAGTTCTTTAGCAAGAACTCTATCAAGGCCTTCAGATTCATGCAGAGGTGATACTGGGCCAGGGACTTTTGGATTCTGTTCCCAGTAATGGTGGAGAAGTGAAATGCACTTGTATGGGGGAATGAACGCAGAAAACCAGAATTCCTGCTTAGTCAACAAAACCTGAATGATAGATTCAGCTCTCTCAAGGAAAGCATGATGTGTTAATCACATCAAGCACTGAACCAATGAAGGCCTGAAAGAGGATCAGAATTTCTTCATGCAACAGATCATTTCTTTTTCCAGGGGTTGCCTTGCTCTATCCCCTCTTCTTACCTGAAAGGTGACACACCCAACGGGTAGGTAGCGGCAGTCCTCCAGCATGCTCAGGTACTCGGCCACCAGGGCAGCAGAGTGCACCTGACACTGTGCCGCCTCTGCATGGTTTCCATGCTCGGAGTGCTTTGCAGCCATGTTCTGCAGCCATGTCAGCCTCAAGTCTGGGGACGTCTGGTATCCCTTGGCTATCCTAAGAGGCAGGCAAACTGTTAGGGCCAGCACAATGGTTGCAAAGCTGTTGCAGGGGTTCCTCCTCCCCCCTTTTTGCAGGTAGATTGTACTTTTGATTTCTGGAAAAATTTCCCACTTATGAGAGCTAACAAAGGTGGTTGCTCTTGTGGCATGGGCCCTAACTAGATTTGAAGAGCAGCTCAAATTGTCATCTCCTTCATTTTAATAATGGGCGGGAGAGAGAGAGAGAGAGAGAGCGCAAGGACACGCAAACTGCATCCACCAAGATATATTAACCACAAGGATCTTTCCAAACCCACAACAAGGGTTTGTAACCTTTTTTGTAATATTCCTAATATTCCCTCCTTTCCAGGGTTTTTGCTCTCCCTATATCAAAATGGGGTAAAACATGTTAACCCTCATAGCAAAGCTACCTACTGGACCGCAAGACTTCCTTAAGGAGTTGAAACAGCAATTAAGAGAGGGGATCTCTCACCACTAGATTAGGCTTACGTTAGAGAAAGCAGTCCAAAAATAGTTTCTTTCCTGGCTTTGTAAAGTCCTTTGTATGTCTTGATCTTGATTCAGAGGAAGGTAGTGCTGGTGATGGTGTGCCAACCTCTGAACCAGCAGCTGATCTAGGAGTTGAACCCTGGTGTCCCTAGGTTAAATGCAGCCATTCCAGCACTTCTACCCTGATTCATTCTCAATGTAAAAACCAACCAGGCCGGAATCAAGATTAAGAATGCAGACTCTGTTGGGCTTTTGTGCCTTTCCAACCTTTAGAACTGGCTCTTGTCTCACCTATACATCAAGTCCATCAGCATCTCAGGGTCTTCCTGATGCTCCTTCATCTTCACTGTGTCAGTCAGAATCATGTGCAAGTTGAAGACAAGGTCCTGAACCTGGGCAAAGAGATGTGAAAGCAACTTAGATGGAACAAAGGGATTGGTAACACTACATGTAGTATTTCAAACCAGTAACCAGAATTTCAGTGGAAGAAAGAAACCACTCCAAAACTGTCAAGAGAAAATTTCAGCAGGAGAATTTGAACATGCCACTGATGTAACACCACTTGGTTTCCCAGAACCAAGACTGTATTCTTCTGTTCATTCCTGGCCACTCTGTGTAAGTCTGACTTTGTGCACATGCACTTATTTACTGAAGGTTCAAGTGAACGGCTGATGTGATTGGAAGGAAGGCTTGTCACACACCGCGTAAGCCACATGTGCCAGTGTTTTTCTCCTTTTCTTATTTATACAAACTCATGCCATGATTCTTCCTCACAATTGTTCCATTGGCTGCCATCCCCAAAACCTTCCAGGCAAAACTCCTAAAGCAAACAAAGAAGCAGTACTCCTTGATGAGAACAACAGAGTTATTATATTGGAAAGCTACTTATATTTCCTTTTTCAGTTAAAAAAGAAAGTTCACAAAGTTCACATGTCCTGCCTTCCAGCCTCAAACATTCAGTGGAAAAGAGCCTACCACTGTGTTAGATGCTGGATCATGAAGACACACTCCAAAGCCTGGCACTGCCAAAGACCTGTGGCTTGATTTTGTGATCCATTGGCAATGGTACCTGCTCAGCAAAGGTGGTTTCCCGTAACTCCAGGTCCTCCTCGGCATAGGTCAAGATGGTCTTCAGCGAGCGCCGCAAGTGCTCCTCATTGAAGTTCTGGGATGTTCCCACAAGTGAGGAGAGTGACATGGTGACCTGCATTTTCACCCGGGCAAAGTTCTGTAAAAGGGAGATGCAGTGAGACTCTGCAAGACAGGTCTTAGCAAGGTAAGCCAGATAGGTTTATCCAAACCTGTGACAGGGAATGACTAGAAGTTATAGTTGGAATAAATTACGGTATGCAGAAAAGTATTCCCAGGCTGACTGTTAGTGGAGAAAAAGAACATATAGAAAAGTATAATGGTGGGTGCCCCATTTAAATATAGCCTGCTTATCTTGGCAATGTGGTAGTCAGGCAATCAATCAACCTCCCTCTCCACGGCTTAGAAGAACTTTGTTTCAGCTGGGAGGCAGGCCCTTCCCTTCCCCCTGGAGCTCAGGAAAGACTGCAAAAAATTGATATTCACTTCCCAATGCTTTGAAGTCTATGGCATGCTCCAAGGGGAAGGGGGCTGCCTCCCAGCTGAAACAAAGCTCTCCTAAGCTCTGGAAAGGGAGAGGGAGATTGACTGATTGCCTACCTGACATGTTACTCTTGAAAGCTGGCTTTTTTGCCTAAAGGGATGTTTATTTTATAAAGGGACAAACTCATTTATGATGTGATTAAAATTATGAATGATAAATCTTCTGATAATTAGATTATATACCTGTACTTCTTTCCATTGATACTGCTCCCCTATTTCAGCTCCTCCTCCAATGATCTGTGCCAGGTTGCTCTGGGTTCTCAAGCAATGTGTGGAACACACACACACCATCACTTCAGCTTCAGTGTTCCTTTCTCCTCAATCCCTAGCTGCTATCTCCTCCTCTATCATCCCTCTACCCCAAGGAGTTCCTTTCTTTCTTCTTCTTCCTGCTCTTGTTACTGGTCAGGGCATCTCTCGTCAGATGGGCATATCTTAAAGCCTGGCAAACAGGATCGCCTGTGATGATGAAGATGGATCTGGCACATAGTCGTCCCTCTGTGTTACAATAGGGGAGCCAATGTTCTAGGAGAAATCAAATGACCATTGGGGAGGGAGTAAGAGGAAGTGCCTCTGCCAAACTTCAATCTGTACTCCAGAGATCTGCTTGGCAGTTCAATTGCCTAGAGCCCAGGCAGTGCCCTGCTGCACAATAAAGCAAGAGTCTTATAGTAGAATGCCCTCCTACTGGTACTTACATTACCAATCTCAAAGTTCTGTCGCATGAGAAGGTACAGTGATGCACTCGCATGGGTTCGAATAGTGCCCACCCTGCTACTACAGTGGCGCAGAAGGCGCAGGCAAAGGTCTGCACACAGTTCTGTATCCTCTTCGAAAAGCATTTCAGGGAACTACAGGTTCAAGACAGAAGTTCTTTAACACAGCAAACAAAGCAGTGCATAACAGAAGCACAAAAAATAACACAATTATTTTTTTAAAAGGGTATTAATCGGAGTACTGTGATTTCACATCAAAAGCCTTTATAAGTCATGTGTTCACCCAACACCTGGAACAGTTTAAAAATAGTCATGGCAGGACATTTTAGAGAGACCATTTCACAGCTGCAGTTCTATAACTGAAAAGCCCTTGCTCTGGGCAGTATGAGACCATCTCAGGAAAAGCAACGAGCCAGAGAAAGGCTGCAGTAGCAGATCTTAAAAGAGAATTTGAATGGCTGGTAGAGAGTAGCTTAAGACCAAAGAGGACCATGAAGTGTAGAGATAATGTGCATCTTGACCACAGGGCCCCCAAACGACCCAATCTCCAAACTGGAAACTGGATTCAGACAACTATCTCCCTCTGCTATTCCCTTAGCAGGAACAGGCTTAGTTGCTTTACAAAAGTAAAAAAAATTATTTGCCAACATCTGCATCTGCCAGGGTTTCCATGGCTCCAATGTATCTCCACCTTATGACTCACCTTGCTGACCAAGGCCCGCTGGGTGGCAAAGCAGTGTTGCAGGAAGGCAGCACTAGGTGTACATCCCATGCTGTGAAGAAGCACTTTCAGCACCCCACCCAGAACACTCTCCTTTGCATCGGATAAGATCACGGTCTGCAGAGAGTATGGAATGGTTGGTGAGAGGGAAGGAAGAATGAGCAAAACCCAAACCATGAAACAATCCAAAAACTGCTCTTAACAATGTCAAGATCTGTAAGTCTGGGGTCAGGATACAATTGATTGTGCATATCAGCCACCTGGATCATAAAGATACTTTCCACAAAAAACATGTGGATCAAGTGTAGATGCAACTCTAGCACGATTTAGGAAACCCATGTGATTGCCTCATAGTTTCACATGTGAGTGATGGTGTGTAGCACAGCCACAAAGACATACCCTACCTACAATAAACACTAAAGACCTTCTTCAAAACTTCATTCACAGTGGCAGCAGGCAAGAGGGGAATTATTCTTTGGGTATGGCATTTATCTGTGAAGATTGCTGCATAAGTGTGGGGCTATTGCAGGGTGGTCAGAAAGTCAGCAAAGAGGAATTCTTGCCAGAAAATCCCATCACATGGCCCTTTTGTCACATGGATGAACATCAGAACAGAACTTAAGAAAAGTAAAAGTTCTGTTCGAACCCAAATTTTAGAAGCTGAATGATTTGTCCTAGATAAAGAATACTAAACCCATCACAGCACTGCTCCTCTAGTCCCACCACCCTCAGCCACTCAAAGATCTCCTGTGCCCTCAAATACCTCCATTCTCTTTTTCTGATCTGTATGTTTGGAATTACTTTGCTGAACACTGTCAGGGAAAGAGACCTGCATTAACTGCTGCAGATCTCACAATCTTACCTGCACAATGATTTCCAGGGTGTCCAGCACCACTAGGTTAGCCTCTGTAGCCATATTCCCATCCACCAAAGCATCATGTTCCATCTCTTCTTTAGACCTGAGCCAGGAACAAAGATATTTAATTTGCTCCTTGACCTGAACTACAATTTCTTGCTTCATTCCCAAGCAACTTTCCTATGTCAACCTATTTATATATGTGTGCATAGTTCCAGTCATAGGGAGTTTATTTATTTTAGGATAACATGCGACAAATACAGGCATACTCTTAGATTTACAGGGAACCATTCCATGGACTGTCCTCTCCCCACAAATATGGAAATCACATAAACAAGGGATACCTGTTTCAATCATGACCCCTGCACCCATGTATTAACAGGGTTGAAAATGTAGCTAGGGGTGAAGTGTATCTTGCTGTCAGACTGCAGTAAGCATTTAAGGAATGACTCAAAGGCCAAATGGTGGAACTCTACCAAGGGAAGGCCACCTTGTAGTCTTACTCTTTAGTTGTGGAGGACACAGACTATTTAGGTTTTATTTTTGTTGCATGAATCCTAGCTCTCAAATTTTATTGTCTTCTAAAAAGTGTCCTACCCAGGGAGCTCCAATGCTAGAGAAAATGAGTTCCTGGACCTACACGGTATTGCTTGCCAATCTTTACAGTGAATACACCCTTTAGCTGCACTATTTCACCACCTTTTCCCTTTGGCATAGTCACTATGCAGTGAATACTTAAAGTAGTGAATACTTTAAAAGGAAATGCATAATTGGGCTGCTCTGCACTGTGCTGGAGTGCAAATTTCTATTTAAAGCTAACAGCTCCTATCAGCAATAACATCTGACCATTTAACACTACTGGGACAGGAACACAGCTGACATGAATGTTGACATTTAAAAATGGAGGTAATATTCCCCAATGAATATTAAAATATTATTCCCCAATCCCCAGAGCTGATCCAAAACGCACTTGTCCACCTTATCCGAATTCTGCCTCCAGTGGGCAATATTCTTTCTCCAGCGAACATTCTCTTGGTTTCCAAACGGGATACGCTCTGAAAAGAAAGATAAGAAGAGAATTACAAGGGTATTTCCAGCTTGGAACAGATCCCAGAAAGCAAGTTTACAACCGATTATGGATAACACAAGCAGCTAATAGAATATTTCTATATGCGCTTAGTGCAGTGGTTCCCAAACTATGAGCTGTGGCTCTCCTTGGAGCTGCAGAAACCAGCCAGGGGAGCCTTCAAATCCTTGCAAAAAACAGCTGCCTTGTACAATGTCTAGAATTGTATCCCTAGTGGGAAGCCACAACGAAAAGGCCAAATAAGTCAAGGGAGCCATCAGTTAAAAAGTTTGGGAAAGTTTTTGGGCTCACTTATTGCCCACCTATAGATAGAAAAAACTTTACTACAGTCAAAAGACCAGCCACAGCCCCCCTATAGTAAGCAGAAATAACTGGAAATGAATAAAAACTAAATGATTCTCCCAAGGAGGCTAGGTTTTCCTTTACAGATCATACAGTATTAGAGTTGGTAGATGCCTTGGAAGTAATCTACTTTAACTGCCTCTCTGGACTTATTTGTTCCCCATTGGCTTAATGATATGTATTAAGCCTTGTTTTATTTTCATGTTTCACTACTTAATGTTAAAATCAATATTTTTAATGCTTTGATGTTTTAGCCTTCTTCTTACTCGTTTTATACTTTGTACTTTAATTATGGAGCTTTGTAAGCCATGTTTGGCTTGAATACTGGAGTAGTGGAGCAGTCAAGGATGTCTCTTCAATGTAAGAGAATGTTTGTTCCCTTTCCTTGGGGGTGAACTGCAGTTGCGTTGGTGCTGGAAAGTTGGATAGGACTGAGCCCTAACTCGCTCTGTCAGCAAGACAGCCCTTCAGATACTTGAAGGCAGCTATCACTTCTCTGCTTACCCTTCTGTTCTCCAGGATAAACAAGTTTATTTAACAGTTTCTCATAGGACTTGGTTTCCAGACCCATCACCATTTCCGCCTGCCCTCTTGCTCTAGCTTATCAATGCCTTTCTTAAATGTGGTCCCCAAAACTGAATGCAATATTCCAAGTGAGGTCTTCTGTAGAATGGAGCTCAAACTATTACTTTTTGTGTCTGGACTTGAGTCTCTGTTACATTGCAGCCCAGCATGCTGCTCAATTTTGGCAGCTGCACCACATTCCTGGCTCATGTCCAGCTTGTGGTGCACTAAGACATCTAATTTTTTTTCCTTAAGAGTTGTTGAAAGGTACTGGAAAGTTTCCAGAGTAAGGAAAGTTATGGAAAGTTATGGAATCCACATCCTTTGGTCATAAAGCATCACACTGATAATACCCCTATGACTTCTCTCTTGCCAGTCTTAAACAATGTGGAGATGTGCAGAAAATGGCAGGCTATGTCTACTTATTCCAAGACCTGAAGCTTTCCTATTCTAGAGGTCTATACAAGGAAACGCACAGTAGCTGCCCCCCTTCTGCAGTTCTCACCTCGGCTACGTCGAACCATCTCTTGTCGTGCCCCAATGGTGCCTAGGATGGCTTCCTCCAGTCGGGCTTTCATGTCCAGGGACTTCTTGAATGTTAGGCTGTTGATGCGCTCAAAGGCCTTCTTGCCCTGTGGGATGGCAGGAAGTCTTGCATATGTCACTAAGGAAGAGGGGTGTGTCAGACTGAAGGGGTAAGTCTGGCTATTGGCTGCCTAGAGGTCATGGTTAAGGACGGAATGAAAGAATTGACCAAGTAGAAATTTAAAAAGGGTTGAGTACTGGCATGCAAAGCTTTTCTGTTCAATATTCCTGTCATGAAAGGTTGTGGATTGTATACAATACAAGGTTGTATCACAATAGCCCATTGGCAAGGTAAGCAGGTAAGCCCATAGGCAAGGCAAGGTAAGCTTTGAGCAGGTAATTTATGTCCATTTCCTATGTCTTCCTCTATGTGCTTTCTAATCAACCCTCCTACATTAGGAGTATCCTTACAGCATTACTGCACATCTGTCACTCTTTAAGCCTTGGAAGGACAAGCCAGTCCTGACTGTCTCTAACTGATCACACCTTGGCCATCTCTATCTGCTCTGTTCTGTCTGAGAAGAGGGGTCCACATAGAATTTGGAAAGCTGCAACTATCAAAGAAAAAAAATGCAGCACTAACTTTACATTTCCTTGTATTTCATAACATTTTCTTACTATCTGTTCCCCTGCTATCTATGCTTTATAGTACATGCACTTTCAAGATATATGTATTCTTAAATAGTATTTAATACTGTAGGCTGTTTCAATCTTCATAGGAAAAACTGGTATATATCTTAAATAAATACATTTTCAATGAACTGTTCTTTATTTCTCTACCTCCTCTCACAGTATATGTTTTCAGGTCAATCCTTATAACTCAGCACATGCTTAATTACTGTGTTTGTTTCTCATAACGTGCATGGTTTATGTAAATTTTTACTGTGTGATCTTTCCTATTTTTGGCACTTGGTGCCCAATGTCCACTAACCTTATACTCGAAACAAGAGACACAGAGGTAAAGCAGGTCAAGGAGACGGTTCACGTGCAAAGCAGAGAGGTCGGCAAGCCAACGGTGCAATATGGCTCCATCTGCATTCTTCAATACCCAGAGGAGACACACCAGCAGATTCCGACTAGCCTCAGCAGAAAGAGTGCTATATTGGCGAGGAGGCTGCGAACAAATGCCAAGCTGAAGTCTCAGGGCTGCCCAACTAATTCACATAATACCAGCATCCCTTTATATCCTGTGCTACTGGCTATCAAAGATCGTTGTCCATTAGTTCCATCAGCCCTGGCTATGACAGAGGCCACCATAGAGAAGGACAAACCTGCTACTTTCTATTCAGAACATCTAGAGCAAAACAATGCCCACCATTCTGCTTTTGACTAAGAATGCTTTGAACAAGTTTGAACCCAGCATTATGAGGAGACTGCCTTAATCAATGACACCTTTGTGCAGTGTGATCTTTGCTCCTGTCCATCAGAGGACACAAGTCCAGGGGTTACATTATACCTTTATACCACTGGTACTTGGGATCACTAGCCTCACCCTTTTCAGCAACCCAAGCCTGATGAACGCAGGAGAAGGAGGGAGGCAGTGGAAACAGGACAGAGACATAAGTATCTCTGGCTTGTGCCCACTGCCTCTCCTTCTCCTGGGGACACCACAGGACTGACACCACATATGCATGTGGTGGACCAATGTGAGTTATCATAAGCAAGGGTAAATGGGTCTTTGGCCTGATCCAGTGGAGCTCTTCTTATATTCATAGGGTTGCCCTCCTAGTAACCTTCTGTATGGTTTGCAATCCACAAATCTGAACATTCACAGCCTCTACTGCTTATTAAGATTGGTGGGCATCAAATTATGTCAAGGTGACTTATGCTCATTCTATTGGGGTTTTCACAGGACTTGTTCCCAACTCACCACTGATGGCACCTGAAAGAGGTTGTGTCGATGAGCATGAGGTAAGGGAGAGCCAGCAATGGCCATAGCAACTGACTGACTGATGGTGTTGCCATCCCCATCTCCTTCCTCCCCCATCAAGGAGGCTAGCCGCCCTCGCTGGCTGTGGTTCTCTGCAAAGGAAAATTGCTTGAGGACTGATAAGCAAATACACAACAGTTGAGATTCCAACCTCCTGAAGAACTAACACTTTGAATGAATGGTGTTCTGTTCACAAAAAGCAAGTCACTATAGAAATATTTGGGAATAAAGCTGGGGGACGATGACACATTATTCAGATGGTGGTGAAGCCACATTGCTGGCTTTGTTTTTCAAGTAAAACTACTGTCTGGGCTAGACTGGGACCACCAACAGCTGTACTTGGAGGCCAATTCCAAATTGCTAGACAGGGTTGGATGCAAAGTGCAATGTAGTTTTTTTTGAAAAACTTTGGGTGATCAGCCAGAATCAGCAGTAGGACTGAAGACTTTAGCTAGACAAATTGGCATGGAAGTTTTCACTTGTATGAAATCCACAAAACAAGGAAAAAAAGAAAAGAGGAAACAAAATGCATTTTTGGACTTGACAGAATGGGAAACTTTCACAAGTATTCATATGAAATTGATTAACAAGACCTAAGTGTGATCGAGAAATCTAGCATGTTGGTTTTAAGACTGAAATAATAACACATGTTAATGAATGTAGCTGGTTTAAAACACATGATCAATGAAAAACAGCAAAACATTTAATAAATCTCCATTCCCATATCGGTGTGAGGGGGCGGCACATGCCTGGGCACTGGCCTAACCCCTCCCCCCCAGGAGTGGAGCAGAAGAACCATACAGCACTTTTGCCTGACATCCCCAGGCCAGCATAGGACTTATGCCAGCCTAACTTGGGGTTAGGATTGCAGCCTGAATTTTGAATTTGACAAGTAGAAAATTGATACAGAGATAAAATCTTTTGTTGAACATAAAATAAAAAGTTGGTAATTAAAAAAGATAAGATACCTAAAATGATTATATTGTAGAAGAAAAAAGTAATTTAGTTTTAGGACACTGCACTTGCTATAACTTGCAATATCTGTTTTTATATTTTGTGGCTGTTCTATGCTCTAAAAGGTAAAGGTGTCCCCTGCAGGTTGCCCTGCTAGTCTTGACCAACTCTATGGAGTGGTGCTCATCTCTGTTTCTTCAGTCACAGAGCCAGCGTTGTCTGAAGATGCCTCCGTGTACATGTGTCCTGCATGCGCATGGAACACTGTTATCTTCCCACTGAGGTGGCATCTATCTACTTGCATTTGCATGTTTTTGAACTGCTAGGATGGGCAGGAGCTGGGCAATTGATGGGAGCTCACTCCCTCATGCAGTACCTGGGTTTTGAACTGCTGACAATACGCATTAAACCACTGTCTTGGGCAGCCCCTGCTATGAACCTGAGTGACTCCACCTTGAAAGTATTACTCTGTAGCAGAAACATCTGGGAGGTGCCACTGGTTTCTGGAAGGCTGGAAGGAATGGCCAGGTGTGAATAGCCTCCTTTGAAGTAAGTCAAAAATCCAAAGCGTTTGGCCAAATCTTGCAGGATGACCAATAAAGCTTAGTGCCTTCAATTGCAAATTGAAGCTAGCTAGGTTACATCACCTCACAGACAAAAGAAATGGTAGAACCACCGAGAAGGTTCAGGAAGGCTACAAGACTGGGCCCAATTGTGTGGATGCATCAGAGACCCTTGCACCCTGACTGGATCACCAAAATTCAAACTGACTTTCAGTACCTCCAACTATTATAAAAATACCTGAGGTTGAAGCCATGTGAGATTAAGCCTGAGAAGGTTTCTTTGTGTGCAGCTAAGAGGATCATGCGTTCAAGGGATACCAAGCAGAGTCTGTGGGATTCCCTACACTGATGGAGTTTAATTCTTTTATGGACTATATTCTTTTGCCATCCATGCTAAGGTAGGAATCAATGTATAAGAGTAGGAGCTAGCTTTTATTGTTTTAGATTCTGAGTTTTAATGTGCTATTGCTTTTCACCTTACTTGTGTGATGATTTCGCTTCACAATAAATTTGATTTCTACACTATAAGACTGAAGTTGTGTCACTACTTAAGGTAACCCCAAACAACGGACCCTTTAGGGGAGCAAGTGTAGAAGTTTGACCGAGTAGACCCAGGAAGTGGTCTAAAGTCTACTTCAACTTGCATCTCCATGCCTCTGAGCAAGTGCAGAGTGCTAAGTAATAGACTCTGGAACTTAAAGAGGCTCTCTCGTGGTCCTCTGACTTAATAGGATAAGTACAGAGACCACTCGGTTCTGAACTGAAATCCAGTCTGACCAGCACAACCACTGCATCTCTTGTTCTATGCTTTTAAGTTTGTGTAATTATAAGTTCAAGATTTCTTGAGTGATTTCTTGGTAATTTTAATCTGATTTAAATCAGTGAAATTAGTGACATGCGATTCTTCTGAATTCTTCTTCTACAATCAATCAGCCTGACGCAGCTGGACTGATGTCATGATCACTGACATTCTGTAATTAAGAGGCTTTCCTCCAAGTACATGGCAAAGAAATGGAAAGACCAGAAGGTGGCATCTTTGCCATGTGCAGTGAAGCCTTTAGTGGGATACCACTGTTCCAACTGTTTGGGAATTTACATGTGTTGATATCTCCTTTTTCCTACACCATATCCTTTCCTCCATCATATCCTCCACCATCACATCCTCCCACTCCCTCCCTACAAAAGGTACTCCTGGCCTCACCTGTGAAATCATAGAGTTGGGGCAAGGCATCCATAACAATACCAATCAGAGGCAAGTACAGCTGAGCCACATGCGCCTGCACAGTCCGATCTGTGTGGCGGATGTCCGAATCATGACTGCACAGCAGGTTATGAAGAGTACTGATTGCCTTCTTCTGCAGGAAAAAGGCCCTGAAATAAAGTAAAGGTGAAGGTGTCAGAAAGGAAGCAAATTAGCTTTTGGCTTGAACCTCTGCATTGGAAGCCACTGACTATTATTACTTCCTCTGGACACTGAAAAAAGCTCAGCGATGGCTTCATTTTCATTATTCCTTCACATACTCCAGGAACAATGCAAGCTCAATTCCAGAGAGGATTATTGTTGGTATCATACCTACCCCTCTGCATCTGGTTCCAGGATGAGTGTTAGCTCCATTAGCACCAGCCCTGCTAGAAAGTGCTGCTGCCGAAAGGCCACTGAGAGTTCAAACATGCTAGCTACTCGTTGGTCCTGAGTGTGGCTAGAGAAGGCTGAACCCTGGAAAAGGAGAAAGCCCACGAGAAACCAAGCAAGTTTATCCAATGTCAGAAAATCATAAGCGTCTTCTTAAAAAGATGCAAGTGCAATCTTCATCAGAACAAATATGAAGAGCCCATACAATTCCTGTTAACCAAAGTGGCCCACCTACACTTATTAATGTTTTATGCAGTGGATCTCAAACTTTTTAGAGATCCTAGAAGCTGTGACTTATAAATGCCAAGAGAAGTGACTATAATTGTGATTCCCCTCCCTGACATGCGGCTTGTTTAACCCTCTATGCACATTTTAATTTATATTTAACCTGTTAAATTTCACCTATTTTAACAGTCCATTTCAAGAGCCACCAGAAATTGGCTCATGCCTCATTGGTGGGTCCTGGACTGTTAATTTAAATAGTACCCATCTAACTGGACTATACACTTTCAAGTTTTGCTTTACTGAAGTTCCTGAACATTTGGGGTGGAGAGAAACATGAATGTTAGCAGTAGAGGTGTTTGTTTCCAGTGAGTAAGAGAGGATTACAGCCCAAGTCTTACACAATAGGCTTATTTCTGAGTAATGGCAAATTGCACCATTTTCAAACACCTCTCCCCAGCAGCATTCAGGACTGCTGCTCACTTTAAAAGGGATCAGAAAGATTCACAAAGGCCTAGTAATGGGTATGAACTATGACAGTTAAATGGATCTTCAGTGTTCAGAATGTGAGATGCTGGGGCAAGTGGAAGGTGGTGCTTTCTCATACCCTGCTTGGAACTTTCCAGAGACATCTGGCTGACTCTTGTTGGAGACTCTTGAATGGTGGACTAGATGGACCTTTGGCCTGACTTAGCAAGCCCAATCTCCTTTCTCATGCCCCTACTCATGCCCTTCTGTTGGCCACTTACCTGGGAAGTTGCTGAAGAGACAGAGGGAGATGGAGAGGCAGGTGGGGAGAGACCACTGCAGGGCAGGTTCAGTGTAACATAGTGTTCATGGCAACAGATGATACGCACAAAGTCCATTCTCAGTGCTATGAGGGTGTTGGGGTTTTGTGTGGTCTGGAGCCGGTTATTAATCTGAAAAATGAAGAGAGGTCATAGCTGGCTGGGCCTGTGACCACATGCTCAGAGAGTGTTCACACAGAACCACTTACAGGTTCCTGGGTTCAACCACTCACATGCTTCAGAGAACCCAGGTTCCTGGGTTAATTAAAATTAAAGGAGAAAACTGTGCTTAGAAACACCCCAACATGGCCCTCTTCTACCTCCAAATGGGGTTTATATAAGACTCTCTCACTGTCCGGTGAAGTTATCAGAAAAGTTAATGTGTCATCAGAAAAGAATGGCCTATTAGGGTCATTTGCACATTCTAAAGGGGTCAAAAAATGGTGATCAGCAAAGCGATGACAACTGGGGGTACAATCCTAACCAATTTAGACCAACACAACTCACCTGCTCCCTGTTCCCATGGTGGTGTGGGGTGGTCTAACTCTCCTAACCCTCCCAGGAGCAGCACAGAAGTGCCTTATGTCACTTTTGCAATACCCCCAGGCCAGCACAGGGTTTCTGCTGGGACTTAGGGCAGCCTAAATGGGGGCTAGGATGGTAGCCTGGGAGTACTACTGGTGCTTTCAATGTTACTGGAATTGCAGGCATAGGAAAAAGATTTAAAAAGCAGAAAAATTCCTAGCACAGTCATTCATCTCCAAACTAAAGTTGCCAGTAGTGATTAGACAATTGGCTAAAACACAACAGCAGTAAAGGGACACCATCCCTGCACTCATATGGACCACAAGATTTCTCAGCAGAGCAGATTAGTCACAAGGCAGAGTTGCAAAATTTTTAGCTAAGAAAAAATAATTAAATTTCCACATCAAGAATCTCAACTTTTGTAACCACAGTGAATTATGAACATCAAACACTTAAATATACATTGCTTTAAACCATTTGTTACAATTTTCAGAACATGAGCCAATGTGTTTGCTCATCTTTTCAGAAACATTCAATGATGACAAGTGGTATTCAAAAATATTAAGGAGCAAAGCATGCTTAAAGTCACAGAGTCAAGAACTTGAGAAAGAGTATGGGATTTTCACAAAGTGCACAAACACCCTACACTCACTCCTACAGACCAGAGATTTTTAACTTGAGGTCCAAGGACCCCTAGATGGTCCATGGATGGGCTTGAAGAGTAATGTGAACCAGTTGCAAAAGATTTATGTGTCTACATGGTTTTTCTGGATAGGAAATTCATAGCTTTCATGATACTCTTGAATGGATACATGACCCCACTTTACTAGAAGAAGGACCAATGAAGGCACATCAACAGAAGCTACCCAAATTATATTAAGCTTTAAATATGAGTTCTGCAAGTTCACAAAGTTTCCCATAATCAACTACAGAAAGCTATAGGTCAATATGTCAGATAGTATGACATCATTACTGGCATATTTGGAAAGGACACACAGGATTCCCCAATTACCTGTTTGTAATAGGAGCGTAGGAGGTTGAAGACAAAACCACGATCCATGAGGGACAGCAGATCATTGAGGAAAAATGCCAAACTGCTGTTGAGATGTTCCACTAGCTCCATATCCTATGGGAGAAGTGCAGGGATTTTGTGAGGTGGCAATCAAAATAGGCTCTATGGGTCTCTCACATTGCCAAAGTGCAAGGCTGAAGAGTGAGGAGGTGGGAAAAGGTGTCTGGTCTTCACAAACAACTGGCAAAATAGTGAGCTGAGCAGAAAGGAAAAAATTGGAGCAGGAGATTCTAGCACCATTCCTATGTATGTCAGTGGGGTTTGTAGGATAGGATGCCAACACAGGTAGGGTCAGAAGATTCACCAATAGCAAACAGCAACAGAAAACAAGATGAATTAGACATTAATTGGCTTTTGTGATGTTAAACAATCACACAAATTCCTTTTATAAAGCTGTTTTTTTATATATATACCAGCGAAAAGCATACCCGCGTTGCGGGTGTAACATTTCTCCCTATGCCATCCCCCCATGGCGCAGAAACACCCCATGTGCCACTTCCCCCATGTGCATCATCCCCCATGCGCATTGTCCGTCCATGCGCACCATCCCCCCATGTGCAACATCCCCTCATGCACAACTTTCCCCAATGCGCAACTTCCCCATGCGCATCATGACCCCATGCGCATCATGACCCCATGTGCACCATGTCCCCAGGCGCATCATGTCCCCATGTGCAAATTTCCCCATGTGCAACTTCCCCCATGCGCATTACCCCCCGTGTGCATCATCCCCCCATGCACATCATCCCCCCATGCGCAACTTCCACCCATGCGCATCATCCCCTCATGCGCAACTTTCCCCCATGTGCATCATCCGCCCATGCGTAACTTTCCCCCATGCGTAACTTTCCCTCATGCGCAACTTTCCCCCATGCGCAACTTTCCCCCATGCGAATCAACCCCCATTTGCATCAACCCCCATGCACAATTTTCCCCCATGCGCAACTTTCCCCCATGCGCAACTTTCCCCCATACGCATCAACACCAATGCGCAACTTTCCCCCCATGCGCAACTTTCCTCCCAGGCGCATCATCCGCCATGCGCAACTTCCACCCATATGCAACTTTCCCCCATACGCATCAACCCAATGTGCAACTTTCCCCCATGCGCAAATTTCTCCATGTGCAACTTCCCCCGTGCGCATTACCCCCCGTGTGCATCATCCCCCATGCGCAACTTTCACCCATGTGCAACTTCTCCCCATGAGCAACTTTCTCCCATGCGCAACTTTCCCCCATGCGCATCAACCCCCATGCGCAATTTTCCCCCATGCACAACTTCCCCATGTGCATCATCCCCTCATGCGCAACTTTCCCCGTACGCATCATCCGCCGATGCACAACTTTCCCCCATGCGCAACTTTCCCCCATGCGCAACTTTCCCCCATGCGCAACTTCTCCCCATGCGCAACTTCTCCCCATGCACAAGTTCCCCCATACGCAACTTTCCCCCATGCGCATCATCCCCCCATGCGCATCATCCCCCCATGTGCAACTTTCCCCATGTGCATCATCCCCTCACGCCAACTTTCCCCATGCGCATCATCCACCGATGCACAACTTTCCCCAATGCGCTACTTCCCCCCATGCTCAACTTCCACCCATGTGCAACTTCCCCATGTGCATCATCCCCTCAAGCGCAACTTTCCCCATGCGCACCATCCGCCGATGCACAACTTTCCCCCATGCACAACTTTCCTCCCATGCGCATCATCCTCCCATGCGCAACTTCCCCCCATGTACAACTTTCCCCCATGCGCAACTTCCCCCCATGCGCAGCATCCTCGCCAGTGCAACCTCTTCCTCCGGAAAACATTCCCCTGTTCACCAGGCACTGAGCACCAAATTGTCTGGATGTTGTTCAGTCTCCCATGTTAAGTGTAGGAGAAAAACACATTGCCCCCTTTTCAGCCCCTGAAGGGTTAAATTTCTCCAGATGGTTCTTGGTGGGAGTTCAGGTGACAGAAGGAACTCCCAGAATTCCATGCTTCAGGCCCAGCAGTTGGGGAGGAATGTTGCTGAGTCAGCAATTCTCAATGCAAAGTATAGGGAGGAAAACGCGTTGCGCCCCTTTTCACCCCCTTCCGGTTGGAATTTCTGAAAACTGGTTCTTAGTACACCCCTCAGTCACGGAAGGAACACCCACCCCAAATTTCACACTTCTAGGCCCACTAGCAGTTTTGGCAGGGCGGTGATGAGTCAGTCAGTCAGTCAGTGACTTTTCTCTTTTATATATATAGATAAAAGGTTTTGTTTATTGGCTTTCCTTAAATTTGTTTAATTGAACTATACAAACAAGGTTGTACACTTGTGACCAGGTGAATAAGATTTGGGGCAAGTATCTGGTAACTCGTACAACCATACAACTTTACAAGATACTTGTGAGCTACTGTTGCACATGACTGAGCAGAGAGGGAAGCCCACATGACACTGCTAATTAGCTGGCAGAGGGCCGTATGATGCCACCGATCAATCATGCAATTCCATTCCATGATAGGGAAACTGGGCATGTGATCCGGCTGCCTGGTGGGAAGACAGATGAGAATCTTCATCTAAGTGAGGAGCTTGATGGTGACAGCAAGTGACAACACTAGTCACCACCTGCTCTTGGACAGGTGAGGGATGAACAGGCAGTAGAGGTCTCTGAAGTAGCTCAACTCTCAAGAGTAGCCCTGAACTGGCCAGAGGACAGAGGACAGAGAAGGAAGTGGATCTGGGGAGAAGAGGAGGAAGAAAAGTGGAGAAAACTGGGCCAAACCATTGTCCCCCTTAGAGGGTAGTTGGACCTGGACCCTATCCCTGGGAGAGCTTGCTGTGATAGAGCAAACCTTGGGGCCAGAGGCACCCTTAAGGTTCCACCCCAGGCAACACCATAAAAAGGATACTTCCACGTAGGCTGCCCCACCAAGGGAATGCTAGAAATCCAAAGCTGAATAAAATACAGGATGGAAAGATAATCCTCCTCTCCTTTTTTCCTTTAGTATTCATAAAAATGCTCAGGAGTAAAAATAAAGACATCATAAGGAACATTTCCCCCACCATGTCATGGATGATATGTCAAAAGGCCTCACAAAACCCATGGGGTGTGGAGATGATAATACTCCACAATCAGTTTACAGATGGGGAACTGAAAGCAGAAAACAGTAATATGCCTCAGGGCACCCATGGGGGATGATCCACCACCATTATTTATTTTTGTCAAAGGACACAACAAATCAATCTTACATATGCAAATGATAATGGTGCATGTATTTATATGTGCCACTAAGTAGGATGGACAAGAATAATATGGAGAAATCTGTCCTATGTTGCTACTGAAAGTACATTCCCCTGCAGAGACTGGAGCATCACTCAGTGGACCTGTTTTGTGGTCAGCAGAAGCCTCTGGTTCACAACTGAGGGGGTAATTGGAGTAAGAGGGCAACATATTCCTCTGACCACACATATTTAAAATATGAGTTAGGTTACACTGTGTGAAGGAGTGAAGGTTGTAGACAAATGACTGGACAGAGAGGCAAAGACTGGAATCCTCGGCACCAACCTTCTGGCAACGGCCGGCAATTTCAGCACTGATGGTGCACACAAGGGCCGTGATGTCATCAATGAAACGATCAGGGAAGCGTTGCTTGCGAGGTGTCTCTAACTTGTCACTCAGGAACAGATGATGAGCCATACTCTTCACCTGGAAGAAGGAGGAGCAAGGTGAGTACAGAAGCCATTTTGGACCAGCAAGAGCAGCCAGATACACCCAACTGGGGGCTTCTCAACTGGGCCTGAGCCAGCAGGTTATGTTGTCCAGGATTGGAAAAATCATTTCTTAGAATTCTGCATTAGGTTTAAGATAGTTCTCACTGATTGAAACTCAATTTTTCCACACAAGCCACTGTGCTAAAATACCAAGGGCTACAATATGCCAAAATGGGTTTTGTCTGCACTTTCTTTTTTAAGTTCCTAAAATGCTATTCTCTGAATATGAATTTATAGTTTGCATAATAGGACAAGTGGACAATCTATCACATCCTATCTATCTATCACATAGGGTGTTGTCACAGACATTCTTGCACCTGTCCCTCGTTGACGTTTTCTCCATCACCCTTTATAAAATGGAGGAATGCAACTGGATAAGGACCGCATAGTACTCTGCACAAGTGCACACTGTTCTTCAAGACTTCAAGGGGCATTTTTTTTTTTTAAAAAAAGGCCAGTCTTGAATGATGATGGTGGTGGAGAATGCTTTGCATGTTCATGGGACAATTCAGTTCTCAGAAACCTACCCAGGAGGGTGCTGCAGAAAACTAGGGGGGCCATACAGGAAAAAAAAAACAGTCTAAAGGCACAAATCTCAACAGGTGGCACTTGTATCACCAGTGGTATGAAGTGGTGTCAGGTGGTACACACAGGACCCCAGAAACTTGCCACGTGGCAGCAAGACCCACAATGCAATGTGGCAGCAGTAGGAGGCTTAGCTCCATGGGAAGAGCTTCAGTGTGCACTTGCAAAGCCCTACTATCCACCCCTGAGCTGTTTACTGGTGTTTGCTGTGTTGCATCTGGCCTCCCAATCAAGAATAACTGACAATGATATTGCCATTTACTTCTGATGGTACTTCCAATAGGTGGCAATGCAAAGTGGTATGGTGGATTACAAAAACTAAGGAAAAACTGGTATAAATTGGGTACTACAGAAATAAGAAATCAAATCAAGGATGCTCCTACTTGGGGGGAGGAAGAAGCAAGGAACGTACCATCAGCTGAAAGAAGAACCATGCTTGGTGCATGGTGGCCTCCCGCACTGCACTGGTGCTCACCACCCACTGCAGGGCCAGCTCTTCATGAAGCAACTACATGCCCAGGGAGAGAAAGGCAAAGTGTCAGTTACAAAGCTATTACAAAGCTGTACACATGCTATGTGAAAATGTTAGGCAAGGAATCAAGGACCACTTCTCCAGTTACAATCAGGGCAAAAACTTTTAGACTGGGAGAGGGAGGAAGTTAAGAATGTACCCACACCTACAGTTCCTATTCTTCAACACTGAATCAAATTGCTTGATCTGGCTAAAAAACTCACAATGCCCAGATCTGTTGCTAGATCAATATCACATTTAGACCAATGTATCTGTTGCTAGAACCAACAATGGCAAACAGGGGCTAGAAAAATGGGACAGACTTCTGAATACAAGCCTAGCGTGAAGCATACACAGACACACACAAAAATCCTTAAGGAGATTTTTGTAGTTATACTGGGTGATTCAAAATGAATGGGACAAAAAGAAAACATGCGGAAAGCCATTTTGTCCCCTTCTTTTTGAATCACCCTGTACAATCCCAACTAATTTTCAAAGATGGATTCCAGTACAACGTTGCTCATTTTATCAATGGTCACCTAGCCAGATGGAGTTAATCATATTTGATCATATGATTCACTCCAGAGTTTTTTGTTGTTTCAGGGGGATGTTGACAAGGAAGAAACGTCACACCCAAATAGGGTTTTCTGTATTCTTTGTTCATTTCTGAGTTGTCATAGCACTAGATTCCAGGCACACTGGGACCCCGATTACAGATGTCTGATTTATAGATAGCCACATTAGCACTTTTGTGTAAGCCTGTCTGATGTTGTGCAGGCCAAACAGCACTGCCCTGGAACAGAACCAAGGTGGAAGTTGGGGACTAGGGCTGCAAGCCCAAAGACACTTTCCTGCGAGTAAGACACATTGAACACAATGGGGCTCACTTTTGAGTAGACATGATTAGGATTGTGCTCATAGTGTAAACTCTAATGACTGCATTCAGAATAAGGCAGCTTATTGAGCTAGGGGAATCCCCTCATAGTGCTAACTAAGTCCAATCGTCTTCATGTTTATTTAGAAGTAATTCCCATTATATTCAATAGGGTTTACTCCCAGATAAGAGTGGAAAGGATTGAAGCCCAAGTTATCAATGAAACAAACACAAAACCACTTTGATCCCAATATACCTGTTAAAACAGTCTCAAGAGCTCAAGCTGCCCCTGCTCCCGAGTTCAACTTAGTAGCAGCTCCTACCTCCACATGCCCAAAGCAAGAAGAAAACCTACCAAACCTGCATACCCACTCCTGGCAAACACTGTGCACTTCTCTAACAAAGGTTTAGGGTACTGGTCTGGGAGGAAGGTTCAGGTGAGTTGTGTACACTGAATAGAAGAACTGGAGCAGAAGTTCAGACAGAAAAGAGACAAAATGTGTTACCTGATGGCAATGCACAACGGGCAGGAATGGAAAGAGAAGAATGACAATAAAAGAACTGGCTTTTTATCACAACCAGCTTGGTCCCCTATGACCACTGCAGCCTACAATTCTCCACAGCAGAGGATCAAGGGCTCAGCCAGTTGTCTGCTGTTGCAGAGCTGTTCACAATTATGTTACACACTGATAGCAAACATAGACTACGATCATAACCTCCATTTAGGCTGGCAAAAGTCCCATCCTTGCCATAAGGCACTTTGATTCAACTTCTAGGGGATTAGGCCACGCACTGGCCTGCTGGGTGAGTTGCACTGAGCTAAACTGTCTAGGATTGTGCCCTAGGATTGTGAGTTTTAGAATTTCACCACCCAGTATTATTTGGTTCTTTGCCAGAGCTCTTGGCCAAACAGAACACTGTAAGCTCTTTCAAAATTTCTGGCTGTTGCAGACACAATAACCTTACGTGTGGCTGCGCAAAGGACACAAAGGCTGAACACTTCTTCCAGTCTATCTTTCTGGAGCATGCTACTGTGGGTGTTTTCCCAGCCCTCCTCTACCTTTTTGGTTGCTGGTCTCATCGGGGTGGTCGGAGCAAAAGTGGAGCCTTCAAGATAGGAGGAGATGCGGTTAGGTGCTCGCTCTGCAGCCTGGAAAATGAGCAGCGGCAAGAGAGAAAAAGAGGAGATGATGGTGGTGAAGAGTGTTACTCAGAATGAAAGAAGACGTGAGGTGACGGTTAAGAAAAAACACAGCCTGGCTATCTTACCTGAAAGGAGGAAATTTGAAAATAAACCATCCCTAGCAAGAGAGCTGGAGACCACAAAGCATTTGTGAGGACACCAGCCC
The DNA here is from genome assembly GCA_030015325.1 of Cryptoblepharus egeriae. Classification (NCBI taxonomy): domain Eukaryota; kingdom Metazoa; phylum Chordata; class Lepidosauria; order Squamata; family Scincidae; genus Cryptoblepharus; species Cryptoblepharus egeriae. The sequence goes on from JAREYC010000002.1 coordinate 112,495,366, forward strand.
CAGAGCTATCCAAATTAAATTGTCAGACATGTTTTAATTATTCCCAAGGGCTGCTGTTGTTGAACAAAAGATAATGGGAAGGCTAGCAAACTGGCCAAGTTCAGCTTGACAAAGGAGTGACACATAAGTGTTTTGATAAAGTGGCCACATGTTTTATTTTTTATTTAATAAAAAATAAATTGCACCATGTCTTGCTCCTACATTTTCAAATATCTCATCCCATTGTCTTGGAAGGAATCTGTTTGTTTTAAAGAGACTTAGCAGGTATTTTCAAAGATTCAGGTTTTTTTGTATCAGGCATCCCATTCAAAGCATGCAGACTTTCAAAAGACAAGCAGCTGTGGTCAGCTCAGGGCAAGCAACCTGGCAATGCAGTTTAAGGGAGTGAAGTCTACCAAATTAACAGAATCTTGGTTTGATTGCCAAACATCATCAAAAACAGCCAGTCTGGCCTTTTAGTCTTTAAAAAGAAAGCAACATTTTGACAAAAATATACTCTTAGGATTTTTGTCTGGAACTGCAAAGGCTTCAGGGGCAGAAATCTTGTGCCCTTCCAAAAAAAAAAAAAGATGAAATATCACTTTCCTCCTATAACATGTATCATTTCTTAGGCCATCTACAATGCACCCTGATCTGTTGGGCCTTGACTCATTTATTCACAAAGTCATGAGGTTCCAGGTGGTCACAGGTACTAGAAGGATGGGCTACATGTATCTGAAGGCTATACTAAGGTCACAGATTCTCATGCTCTGACTAATTGGGCAAGGAGATAACTTTTAAGTGGTGGTTCTCCCTACCAGGGAGAACAACTTCCCCCTATTCACTCCAGCACGGTATATTTTCCAGTGGCTATTTGATGATGACTTGTGTAATTAGCAATGCCTGTTAGGGCTTCATATGGACTTTATTTTCCTATGGTGCTTTAAAAATAAAAGCAGGCCTCCGTCAGTCTTGGAAGACTATGGTATCGTGCTCAGCGCTGCATATGCTGCATGCGAAGCACGAAAGCCTGGGTTGGATTGTTATGAAGGATAGGCTGTTACCCAAGCAGCAAATCCCCCCTCTCCATGCCACTGAATTAGTCCAATGGAAAAATAGAGCCGATACGATTGGATCCAGCTGGCATCGCAGAGCTGGGCTAAGGACAGGAGCTCACCTGTCTTGTGGGGCCGACCCGGGTCTCGAACACTGGCATACTGGTTAACAGGCACAGTGTCTTAGTCACTTGTACCACACACAGCCCATATATAATATGGTGCTTTACCTTTTTCAATAATAATGACTCAAATTTATATAGCGATTGATAGCTGAAGTACAAAAAACTGCCATTAGATGGTGGTGTTACAGCATGGAAAGACAACAACCCATTTCAGAGAGCTCTCACAGGATACTGATCCTACAAATAAGGAAAATATACATACAATGCACACATTAAACAGTAATGCCTGTTTTCCTCAGCTGTCTCAAAGAGACATGGTTTCTTTCAAATACACATGTCAAATGCATGATTAAAGATAAAAATGGCATCTCCCTGTTTTCTCAAGTATTCTATGGATGACAAACAGGAATGAAAGATGATACATGAGGTTAAGAACCACGCCTGGTCTCACCATGTATAAAGGTGAATATCAAGAAAAAAAGACAGAAACCCTGAAAACCTGTCCTCAGCATATGCCAAGACCAGAAGCTTTGGAATTCAAAGCAAATACATTGTTGTGTTTTAATCCTCAGGATTCCCATGTTAGCTCCACCAGACCCAAAGCCCCATGTCAGGTTTTGGAGCTTGAAACTAGCACTCTTAGAGCTGCTACAGAATTAAGTGGCCCTATAATGGGGCTACTTCCCTTACATGGGAGAAGGAATGAATGTTCCTTTCTTCCAAGAAGCTGGTGGTGGCTACACAGAGCACACAGGGTACTGAGACACCCATACTGGCACCACAGCAGGCCGTCATGCCATGCAGCTTAGGTTTGGGCTGCCTGCTGGTATCCCTTCACCTTTGGTGCTTGGATACTGTGATACTCGAAGCTAGAACTCTTGCTTCACTCCATTATTCACTGCTCAAAGTGAAACCTGTAAATTTATCCAGACACTAACCTTGCTTGCGATGATCCATCGACCATCTACCACAGACCAGCAATACGAAATACAGGAGGTGTGAAGGCCAACTGAGGCCAACCCTTTTCATCTGAAAAGGCTTGGTATAGATGGAATGCTGCTCATAATCATAATCATATGTGCAGTACAATCCTAACTTGCACTGGAGCAGGTAGCCTTGTACATCCAGCACAAGTTTAATGCAGCTCATGTGCCAACCTAAGACAAGGGGGAACTCTCCCTCTTACCCTAGGGAAAGTCACTGCAGCCACAATGGGACTATTTGGATCTATGCCACCTCAGGATGTGGTGCAAAAAGTGGCACAAAGTATGGGTGGCCTCCTGCCATTTCGCTGACCCCATGTCTCTCTAGAGTGCTGCACTGGCCAAAACACATTAGCCATTATTTATTTCATTTTCTTTGTAAACTGCTTTATGAACATTTTAGTTGAAAAGTTGTATATAAATACTATAGAGACAGAGACAGAATTTGGCCAGTGTAAACTCACCACTTTCCAAGGACTGCAATGCTGCTGTGAGGCTGGTATATGTCTTTGCACTCGCCTATCTCCCCTAGGAGTGGTGTGCAGAAGTGATTTATCACACTTTCATGACACTTCTGGACCAGCAACAGAGACTTGTGCAGGACCAAGGTGCAGTTTGGATGAGAGACATCATAGGAGCCATACTGGATCAGACCAAAGCCTATATACAGTATATCAAGCACCCTTAATTCACACAGTAGCGAACCAGATATCTTGGAGCAGCCCACAAGTAGGAGATAAAAATAACACTTCTCTCCCATCATTGCTCAACAGCATCTGGTTTCCAGAGGAAAATTGGAGGGATTATGATACTTTGGGCTAAAATGGCTTTTTCCCACTTTTAGAACTGTGGTTAGTGTGACAGGTACCATAATACTAACCATGGTTAGATTTTAGACTGCAAACCCAATGAAGCATCATTGCAGATAGCATAGTATCATTGCTGTGGTTTGCTTTAAGACTGACATAATACAAACCATGAGTGGTTCTGAAAGAAGTAGGGGTGTATATGGAATACCTCCAAGCTCCTAACCATGGTTAGGGTATCAGGCTGTGTTAAGACTGCATCAGACATAAATGATCTGTCATGATGCCTTCACCAAATACATGAAAATTGCATGAGAAAGATAAATAAGACCTTGTTCAAACTTGCAAATAAATCTTTTTTTAATGGTACCAGGTTTTAGTGGACTGAATATTTCTGCTATCAAAACTGTGTTTCCTCAGACAGATAAGCCTCCTTCGGTCAATCGGTTTTTCTTGAAGAAGACATAACTATTATTTGCAAGCTTGTATGCATTTTTTAAGTGGCAGAAGAGAAATGGAACAAGTTTCAAACATTAGTAATGGTAAGTAAAAAACCTCATAATTATGAGAATGACCTTGCTGCCCATTACAGATCAAATGAGAACCAAAATGAAATAACTATAGTATAAAAAAAAGAAAATTCCCCTTGATGTATAGAGGACGGAAAGAAGAAATATAGGCTGTAGATTTAGCAAGCTACAGATTGAAGCATTGACAGAATATGCCAATCTGGATTGGAGGAGAAGCAGCCACTAGAATTGGACCTACAATAGCTATTAACATTTGGATTGGCTTGTTACATTTACATTTAGAAATGCTATACTAAAAGTTATACTGTACTGACACAATTTGAAAAGCCAGAAAATGAACAGGATTTATTGATGATGATCCATCCAGCTGTCAGTCCTGAGGCTACAACTGAAGATAAGGTAATATTTTAGTTGAACTCAGGGCTGGCCTGTCCACGAAGCTGCTCATATAAAACAGCAAGTTAGGAGAAGCAGTGAACTGGCAAGGGGGTGCCACACCCCAACATCTGCCTGCTGTCACCCCTTTGGCTTGCTGCTCATTGAGTGGCTCTCAAACCTATTCCCATTTGCTGAAAACGAGAGGGACGAGTAACCTGATCCTTGACACTGCTTTCAGCCACCCAGCTGCTACACAAAGCAGCTGGATAGACAGAGAAGGAACCTGATGATGCTTCCCCACTTCCCTATTGTCTGCAGCTCCAGCAGCCTCCCTTCCTCCACACTGATCCTACTTAAAACAATTAAACGAGATGGCTATTTCAATCATTAAATTGGATTGGGGTCTGGGGCGGGATCTGCCTGCCCACTCAGCTGCTCGCTTGAGGCAGAATTTCCCATGGGGCTGGAAGGGCTCATATAATTTTGCTAAGAAGACATTCTTCAAAAATAGCAATAAACCAAGGCAGTTCTTATAAGAACTGGGTTCTTATAGAAATAGGTTCTGGCAATTAAATACAGGCAGAGACTGATTTTACTCAACCTTTTGTTTCGGGGAGAGACACTTAAAACTCTGTCTGTCTGTCTGTCTGTGTCTCAGAGAGCGAGAAAAAGAGAAAGAGCCCCATCTGTGATTCTTATGTGTGATCCCCCTTCTGTCTCTCTCACAAACACACTAATCAGAGACATTGAGGGTCCTAGAACATGTCAGGAAGAGGATGCTTCCCCTTTCAGTTATGGAGCAGCAACTCCATAAGAGATGGGGGGATCTTTGGAAAGTTCACCTTCCTTCCAAAACAATGTGAGCTCTCAGGATATAGGACAAGGAGGGCAGAGAGCTTCCTTGAGACAAATTTGCATATAAATAATTTGTATATAATTAGTCTCCACCTGTATAGGGAAGAAATGGGGACAACATTGAAAGCAGTGCTGAACAATTTGTTGTGCAGTCCAAGAAGCTTTATCAGCCAGATAAACTACTGGCTAAATTTTTGCACTTTAGATTGTGAGCCCTTTAGGGACAGGGACCCATTAGCTATTAATTTTTTCATTTTCTTGTAAACCGCTTTGTGAACTTTTCAGTTGAAAAGTGGTATATAAATACTGTAGATAGATTTGTCAAAGATTTCTTAAACAAATCAGAATTGCCGAAATTTTCCAAGGAAGGTGGCTAAAGGTTTAGAAACCCTAGTTTAGGTAAGGAAAGTTAGAGAAACCATTTCTAATTAAAGAACAAAAATATCCCCAGAGCCTGAAAGCCTTTTTGTTGGTTTAGGGGGGAAAACGATAAGAGAGTAAACAACATTATTGTGACATAATAGTGTACAATGATCAATACTATATGAAGGCATACAATGACCAACACTGAAACTAAAGCAGCCCAGATACAGTATCTAAACTCAAAAGACCAGGTAACATCCAAGTTATACAGACAGATAGCCCTGCTAAATCATGAGCATAATGTTTGAATAGTGATAGTGGCACATAAATGGAAGAAAATAATCAATAATATATCAAGTGAAAATATATCAACTAGGATCAATGAGAGGATATCTATCATAACTAACCTATATCTACAGTATTTATACCGCTTTTCAACCTACGGAATATTTATGTTTGTGTATGCAGAAATTTATATCTGGCCTTCCTCCTTCTGAAGAGGCCAACAAAAGTGGCTTACAACATTTCAAAAAAGTAAAATAAAGTAATAAAACTTTGAAGCCAGTGCTTGTCATTATGGGAACTGGTGATATAAGATCCCTCTGGCCTAGGCACTTTTTTTCTAAAAGATGCACTGCTTCAAAACAAAAATCAGGGAAGAAATCTAGTAAATTGACTGCAATTTCAGAAAGGCTTTAAAAAGCTTATCTAGCTTCTCCATGATACACAAACAAAATATGAATTGGAAAAATCTACCAATGACGCTGTAAAAATATTGTTTAGAAATATGGTACAAATTCAGAGATGAAGCAAACAATTCAGGGTTCAATTTGATTTCAAAAAAATGTTTCCAGCTGGGCAAATGCCTATTTAGTTAGTTTGAATAAACAGACATATGACCATGTTGCTTCATCACTACAGATTAGGGAGAAAATGAGAGGAGTTTGTCCTCAAATATTACACCAAGGTCAGCTTTATGATATAGTGGAAAATTTAATACGGAGGAATAGTTCCTTATAATATGCCAGGACGCAGAATGATGTACTAGGACTTCTGTTCAAGTAGAAGGTTTCAAATACTGCCCCCTCCCAAAAGAAAGATAACAGAAAACAGAGATTTAAAATTGGAATTAACTAGCTTTGGAGGAACAATGTTAAAACACTAATTAATATCTCACCTTAGAAAAATTATCATCATTTAGAAAGCATTTGACTCCAAAATGTTTAAGTACATTGACAATTTCCAAAGCGATAGACAGAAAATCTGTAGGAGTAAACTATCTTTCATATGCTTGGGAAGTGTCCAGATATATGTCACTTTAGGAAGCTACAGATTATGGACATTATGGCCTATTTTAACCATACTAACTGAAAACAGTATTTTGGGTGTATGCTGTCAAAATATTCCTGGAGGTTGATTGAGGCCCAGTGACTTGCTTATTGACAGGGGCAAAAATATAATAGCATGAAACAGAAGGGTAGTTATCTTCTGACCAACTCGGAATGATATGAGAAAATGTGGCAATTAGTCTTAGATCACAATACTAACCATGTCTACTCAAAAGAAAGCCCCACTCTGTTTATTGGGTCTTACTCCCAGGAAAGTGTCTTTAGGATTTCAGCACTGACAAAACTTACATTTATAAATTTACATATTATAGGGATTAGAATAGCCTTAGACTATAACCCTATGCATACTTTCCTAGGAATAAGCCCCACTGAATACAATGAGATCAGTAGTTCTCTACTTCTGAGTAGAAATGCCTAGATTGCATTGTTATTTAGATAAATTTATTGAACCCTTTTTCTAGATTCTGGAATACCAGCTTCTGGGATTGCTCTGTTTTACTTTCCATCTTGTTTATTTAGAGAGAAAAGATGGAAAAACAATTTATCTAACTATACAAATTGGTCATAGTGACCACCAAGTCGTGTAGGATGCTCATTGATGTGCTCAACTCAGCCTCCCCATGCCAGCGTTTTGGAAAACCTCTGATCTTAATGCGCACTAACATGCGGCAGCTGCACTCTCATAAGCAAATCAAGAAAGAAGCAAAAGGAAATGAGAAGGAGAGGAGAGGCACCTGCTTCAGGTCAGTGCTGGAGTTCGGATGATTCCTGCGAAGCACAGACTTTGGGCCCCCAGGAGCATAAGCGGAGTTGACCCAGGAATGAGACCGGTCGATCCCCTAGGCAGTGTGCAAAAGAAATCATAAAAAGGAAATATAATCACAAGGGAGGGGCCAAAATCAGAGCAGAAGGACCCAACAACTTCAGAAGCAACCACAACCATTGCTGCTGCCGCTGGTTAAGACCAGGGGAGAAAAAAACACCCAAGCTTTTGTGATTGGAATAGCTAGGAGGTAGTGTATAAGCAAGTTCAAGGCTCAATTTGGAGTGAGGTATCAAGTTTCCAATCAAGCCTTTGAAAGGGAAACACAAAGAGCATCATTTGATTATGTACATTTTCCTGCTACCCTTCAATAAATATTTTCAAGGTGGTTCACATTTTTTATAAAACATGAAGATACAGGCATACCTTGACTTTCATCACTTTGCTCTTTCAATTGGTTTCAATTATAACCACTTTCCAAATTCTTTCCTCTTTCATCTGGTTTCATCCAACCTTCCATGACATTTGTCTGTTCTTACGTATATTTTTCTTTTATTTAGGTTCTGCATGTACTTGAATGTGTCGTATACAGTAGTTATTATGTTTTTCAGTGGCTAAAATAAATTTGCAAGCTGAATAAGGCTGTGATTTAGCATTCATCCTTACCCTGGTTCCTTAACCAGATGAGAGTACAAGGTATTGCCGTACATAATAAAAACAAAATAATGGCAGAATAAAAATACCTCAAGGTTAAAAGGGCTGGGAAAATAAAGTGACAATCCTTTTAACAGAACACACTCAACTGGTGATTGCTGGTGCTGCCACCTTGACACATTGATGCAGAGTCCACAAATACTGTCTTTTAAGCATTTTTCTGGGAATTACCCATTGCATCTCTGAATTGTCATACCTAGCCAAGCCCCTCTCCCTCTCTCTCTCTCTCTCTCCCTCTCTTTCTCTCTCTCTCTCTCACACACACACACACACACAAACGGGACAAGGCCCTGTTCTCTATGGTGGCCGTGGGCAATGCAACAATTTCTCTGTGGTGGCACAACCAATGCAACTCACTGTTTTGTAATGAGGGTGTCCAACATTTTTTACCTTTCAGAGGGTACATAGAAGAAGATGTTTAACAGGTTTGTGCCCTGGTTTCTCATTACTGCTCACCTTGCTGCCAATGATTTTCTGAACTTCCTCATCTGGGGAGTTTGGTGTGGTGGTCAGGTCAGGGTTGCTGTTGCTGATGCTTTTGGAACGAGAGAGGTTAAGACTGGTAGGACGCCCAGTTGTACGGGACAAAGTGGCATACTGGATGGGGCCATTATGGGGGGACATTCCAGTCTCTGCAAGAAGTATACACAGAGTTAAGCCAAAAGATATAAACAGATGGCCACTGCATGCATCTCTCTCTCTCTCTCTAAGAAGTAACTGATCACTAAGAGAAGTCAAGATGATTTCAGTAATGCTTATATCTCAGAAAAACTGTGCAGAGATATTAAAGTTGGTTTAACATGGACACACATTGCTATCAGAACAAGGAATGAATTACATCTCTGCTGTGGACTTCCTGTAGTAACCCAAAGGTTCTTGAATTGCAGACCGGAGGAAATGTACAGCTCAGTACAAAAGAGAGCCAGGCAGTCTCTCCCCTATCCACCCATATACATAACACTCAGTGCTACCTGGCAAGCCTGGCTCCATTGCAGGGAGACGAAAAACATAGTATATGTAGGAGGCCAGTAGATGATTATGACCATGCTGATCCTGGCTGCCCTCAAGGCTCTTGTGGATCTGGTTTACCATCACGGCAATGGCTTCAAATGCAGCACGACCCAAGTTCACTGCAAAAGCCAATGAGAAAAGTGCAGGAGGGGATGCATGAACCTTCTATGAGTGATACAACTGCCGGGTAACAGAATGAAGTAGCACAAAAATTAGAGACTTTCTGAAGAATAAGAACATAGAATGGATATACTGTAATAATTCACATCTAGTGAATTGTTAAAAAATTAACACAGAGAACTGAGGGTCAAACTAGATGTTGCTCTAAGCACCTGTGCCAGTGAGCAGGAGCATGTTAATTCTCCTCCCCAGCACTGCAGCCCTAATTCACAACAGCATGATTCAGTTCTTTGCTGAATTAAAAAAGCAAGTGCATGAGCCTCAATCAAGTGTGTAATGACATAGCATGATATAGCAGAAGGAGTGTATTAAGATAACATCCTCCAGATTGACTGCATTTAAACTTATTCGGAAACTCTAGACATAATCAGTCATGTTACTGGTATACTTATGCATTTACTGTATACAGTAACTTGCTTTCTATTTACTGCTTTTTTTAAAATAAAAATTGTTTTAATAGGATCTTGTGGGTGTGACTCTAGAACAAATCCAAAATCCATACATGGGTTTTGCCTGGCTCTCCCCCATCCTAGATTGATTAACATCACACCCATTCTCCTACTTCATTAGCAGGGTTGAGGGTAGAACCCAGGATTCAATGACATCCATTCCATCAGATTCCTACCCTCTGTATAGACTAGAGAAAAAATACTGGCACTTCCCTCTTTCCCCCATCAAGTTATTTACAAACCGCATGTATGCTGCAGCTTCAGATGTCAAGCACATCTGAAATACACTATGTTGTAGTTTTAGATGTCAAACACAACTTCTTTCAACTGTCAAAATAAACAAGAAATGTCAAAGTATGTCAAAATAAACGAAAGAAGCCAGGAGCAAACTCAGGCAGAAACAATGCTGGATGCAATGCAAATAGTTGGGAGAGGTGGACTCACCAATCTGTCCTCCAATGACAGGTGGGCGCACAATGAGTTCAATGAGCTTGTTGAGGATCTGGTGGCTGAATGTGACCAGAGGCTCTAGACTAGCCACCCGCAGATTGCCCACACTGGATTTCAATTCAGACTCCATATTGCTCTCCGTGAGGATCACATCTTTCAGACGAAAGGGGAAAGTGTATTCTTCCAGCACATGGATCAGGGTGAAGAACTTGTCTAGGAATGGGTCCTATCAGGATAAAAAATGAGCAATCTATGTTGCACCAGGAGTTCAATGCATTTCTTAGAGTTCATAATCATTTAGACACTTAACCAGTTGTTAACAGGACAAGGAAAGACACCCCAGATTTTAAGGAAACAAAGGGTCTACTCAAAGACTCCCTGTGAGACTCAGACCAACTTTACAGTTCTGGAGTAAGGGCACTGCAACTCTGCTATAAGAGATCATATATAGGGCACCTGCCCTAGTACTGAAGAGCTGGTTAGGATTATGTCCACAGATTTTTCTAGGATTATGAAGGATTGCCTTGTAGAACAACACTACTGTTCAGCTCAGCACCCTAGGATCCAGATAGGTGAACACAACTCTCAGAAACTCAGAACACAACTCTCAGAAACACAACTCTCATCATGCTATTTTTTTAATTTACTAAAGTCACCAAGAAAGCCTTATCTTCAAGAGATATTGATTTTATAAACTGAGAGAGTGAACAGATGTTTGACTTGGAAATTACTGCATGCATACTTTTAAAAAAAAGGAGAGGGAATTTAGAGCAGCGGTATTCAGGCATTTCAGCCCGGGGACCTCCTTTCAAACTTAAAATCTGTCTGGGACCCCTGTCAAACTTACCAGGAATGACATCACTATGATGCCAGAGCTCCTCCATGTCTACTCAGAAGTAAGTCCCATTGTGTTCAATGAGACATAGGGCTAAACCCACAGCAGTTACGGATTCACGCAGTTACGTCACCCTCTGGTGTTATCTTATGGAAAGTCATCTTAACTGATCCGGAGCAAAGGGCTTAATTTCACTTTAGGATATAGGCCATACTCCCAGGAAAGCATAGAAATCCTCTCATGACCCAAAGGTTGCAACCCCTCCAATGGGATCCCAATCCCCACTTTGAGTACCAGTAATTTAGAGGACTTCCCATTCCTTGTAATGTGGAAGTCCTACCTTCCTATATCCACCTCTTCTTACCTGAGTGTGGACAGAGGAAACTGCCAGCACCTCCACACTGAAGACACCCTTATGATTATCCACCCATTTCATCCCAGGCAGCTGCACCTGTAGAGAAGCAGTGGGAAGAAACAACATTTTTATACAGAAGACTAAAAACAGTCCTAGCATTTGTGGCCTATTCTGGAACCAATTTCATGCAATCCAGTTGCAGTAACCCACAACACCAGGATGTGGTGATTTCTGCATCCTACTGCAAAAATTACTCCCAGTTCTCTGTGCAGAGTGTAGCACATGCCCCAGAACTCATTGGTACTTGTATTTTTTGGCCCTTCACTTGTAGAGAAAGACCAACTGTAGAAGTGTATCAAGATATGACCAGAATCATATCATATGACCAGAATCATGACCATTTATTCATCACTGAATCACAGAATCATAGAATTGGAAGGGAACCAACAGGACTTCTACTGCAATTCCCTGCCTGTAGCAGGAAATCTTCGAAGAACATCTCCAGCAGATTCTTGCTGAGGCTCTGCTTGAAGATCCGCAGTGAAGGAGAGTCCACTACCCCCCTTGGCAATCTATACCACTACCGAACTGCCTTCACTGTCAGGAATTTTTCTTAATATTCAATGGAATATCTTTTCTTGAAGTTTGTACCCAAAAATTCTAATTCTGCTTTTAAAGGCTGGACAGAACAAACACATCCCTTCTTCCTCATGACATTCCTTTAGGTATCTGAAGAGCATTATGTATCTTCTCTCAGACTTCTCTTCTCCAGGCTGAACAAGTCAAGTTCTCTCAACCTTTCTTCGTAGACCACTAATCTTCCTCGTCATTCTCCTCTGAAATTGCTCTAGTTTGGCTCCATCTTTCTTAAAGTGAGGTGCCCAGAATTAGACACAATACTCCAGGTGAGGTCTAACCAATACAGAATGAAGAGGAACTATAACTTCTTGCGACCTGGAAGCTATGGTTCTCTTAATGCAAGCTAAAATTGCATTTACAGTTTTTGCAGCATCACACTGCTCACTCATGTTCAGCTCGTGATCCATGGCTGACATTCATGATTGTTTGATTGATGACATGATTGATTGATTGATTGATTGACATGACTGACTATCATGATTGATGACATCCATTATTGTTTTCTTGTATAACAGGTCTGTTAAACATATGGCTTACAAAACAAATTGCTTGCCTATTTGCAGCTCCCTTGGGGATACTCCAAATATCCACTTAATGTAGGGCTAGTTCCCACTTCTTAGGCCTGTCTATGCCCCTCAGTAATATGGCTGAAATAGCAGCAGCATTGCTACTTCCTCAACTGAGGGTTCAGTCCAAACCAATTTTCCAGCTTATTGGTAAGACAAGCTGGATAAAGGTAAGCTGGATAGGTCAAAGGTAAGGGAACAAACATTGCCTTATCTTGAGGAGGCCTCCATGACTTTCCCCCAACTGAGATATGCAGAACATGGACTGTGTTGGGGAATAACTCAGGATTGTGCCCTGAGTTTTAAAAAATGAACATAGAAACAATGGAGCAATGATTTGGGAACCACTAATTTAATCTGAGCACAGCATAATTTATACAAAACTTTATACAAGTTTTGTATACAACTTGGCTTTAAGGCACTTTTACTATGGATGCCGCAGGGCACAAAAAGGAAGGGAAAAGGAGCAAATTTCACAATGCCACACAAACAAGATGAAACCTTTCAGCAGATTTTGTGTGTTCACCAGGCTGCCCAGCACAAAGAAATCTGGCAATTACTTACATCAGGAGTAAGTACTGAGTAGCTGGGAGGAGGTTTGTCAACTGATACAGGAAGGCAGAACTGACCCGTTCTCAGACGCCCATGTTGCATAAGTGGGATCCACTGCAGAGAGAAAAAGGGAGACAGGATGAGGGGCTGTCATTTGTCACTGCTTTGCAGCAATCTTTCTTTACTGAGAAAGGAAGAGAGAGAAATCAGAGAGGATGCTCAGAAAATAGCAGTGACAACATAAAGTCCCACAGCACAAAACTGATGGAGGAGTCTCTCATGCATTGCTTATAAAAGAACATTATCAAAGGAGTATCCCAGCAAATAAACATATGATTGCACTGAGGCAGATCATTGTTTCATCTAACTCAGAATTGTTAATCCAGTGTTTCTCAAACAGTGAGTCATGACCTATAAGCACAGTGCAACCCATTTCTGGTAGGTCTGCCTGGAACTGCCAACACTACTAAGTTTCTGATTTTGTGCATTATTTTAATACAAAAAGCCTTTCTCTAGAACATGCTCTAGCTGATAGTAATGTTTTTATCAGCAAGACTACACTGTGGATACTGGCTTTGAGAATCACTGATTAACTCCAATCGGCAATAGCTCTCTAAGTCCTTTCCCAGTTCTACTACCCAAAAGCTCTTGACCATTGGAGTTACTGGGATTTGAAATTGGAAACTTCTGCTTGCAAAGCATATGCCCTTCTAAGATATGGGGAACTCCCCAACAATTCTGTGAGCACTCACTGTGTAGCCAACAGGTGTCTCCAAAGGTGTGTTCTGCTTCTGCTGGCAGCTAACATGATAAAAGGTGAAAAGGAGGTGGTGGTTGTCTGTCAGGTTGGCGGGGATCTTCATTTTAAATTCTTCATAGAACTCAGGAGACCTGAGAAATATCACAATAGCTTCTTACAATCATTAAAACTTCTTATAATCAAAACTTCTTATAAAAAATATTAAAAAAACATTACAATCAGTAACCAGTAGTACCCCTTTTTGTGACACTTGCCCAACCCCAGCAACCTGGTTGCTTAGACTCACTTATTATGGTATACCACAGCTGTGTAGGCCTCTTTTGCAAACTCACTGCAACTCGACTTTCCAAAGATAACCTGGATGTTGGGAAAGACAGAAATAGCACTGGGTCAGAGACAGAGAGAGTGAAGTCCAGTTGGCCACAGGCAGAGTGACTGAAAGACATCAGGGTCAAAGAGGCAATAGGAAAGAGCATGCAATTTTCATTTACCAACATAGAAATACCAAATATTCTTCATATTTTTCACAAATCCTTCAAACATACCTCCTCTCTATACCTCATTTATGATATGTTGTACAAGGGGTACAGAAACTCTTCCTGAGGAGGCTGGAGGGCCACCACACCAACACAAACACATCCCAATCTTTTCACTTCTAAATGAAATATGCTTAAGTACTATCAAGAGTTTACACACTGCAAATGTCTTCAGTGCCTTGGAAAGACATAGGCCTATATCCTAAAGTGAAATTAAGCCCCTTGCTCTGGAGCAGTCAAGATGACTTTCCATAAGATAACACTAGAGGGTGACATAACTGCGTGGACCCGTAACTGCTATGGATTCTGCCCTTGTGTACTCATTGTGTAGCTATAGGAAATCACTATTTCTCTTCAGATCTACAGAAGTGACAACTGCCAAACTCATTGGTATGTGGTGAATTAAGCAAGCATTACACAGCACATTGCCAATTCAAAACTGAAGAAATTTGAAGCAGCAACACCGTTTAAACTATCAGAGCAGGGATAGTGTTGTCTACCATTAACATTACATACAGCTAAGGTAGATAGTAGCGCACAGGTTACCCTGCCAGTTATGACCAACTCTAGGGTGCGGTGCTCATCTCCGTACAAGGTGGAAGAGCCAGCGTTATCTGAAGGCACCTCCATGGTCAGGAGCAAATGTCGTTTGGAATTTAGACCTGCTTTTGGAATCAGCCAAATCCCAGCTAAGCATTAAATTCAATCTATGATCTTTATGCCAAATCTGATCACTTTGTCTGAATTTGCTCAAACTTTGTCCTTTGTTCTGAAGATATAAGACTTTTGGGCAGACATTATTTTGTGGGACAACAAAGAAAGGCTGGAAGGATCATGACCATAGGCCATGCAGGTACAGAACCTTATTCAAAGATTGGCAATGATTAGAGCTTTGTACACTGCTGAGGGGCAGCCCCTTTGCTGAATACTCTGCTCCCTCCTCCTTCATGATTAGTACTCCTGGTGATGGCAGGCAACAGCATCTGCCATCCAAAGTGGTATAGGTTGGCTTGTAGAAACTACAAAATACATGTTTGCAAAGATGAGGACTCAGAGGTTGGCATGAGACTTGAGGTAGCAGCAGGAAGTGCTCACCGGCATGGCTTGGCTAGGATCCTCTCCAGCCATGAACTGCAACTTCACGGCAATATTCCGCACTGAGCCCTGGCGACTACTGAAGTTCAGGCTTTGGGGATAAATGTAGAGCAAGTTCCTGCAAAAGAAGGAACATCTTTACAGAATGGGGGTGGATGTGACCTATAATTTGACAAGACTGCCAGAGTGCCTTCTACATGCTTCCAGTGGAAGGAGATTCCATTTATACCAGTGAGAAATCTGTTGCCATCAAAAAGCACAGGAACTGTTTATTAGGGACTGCCTCAAACCTACAAGTTAGAAATCTTGAACTACCCTTCTAAAGAAAAAGGGGGGCCTGTGTATAGATGTGGACAACCTCAAAATGCCAGATGCGGGGTGGGGATGGAGGGAGGCACCTGGTGCAAGGGTCATTTGTGCTCCTTGAAGCATCTGTTGGGCCATTGTGTGATACAGATAGCTGGACTAGATGGGCCTTGGCCTGATCCAATGGAGGCTGTTCTTATGTTCTGTTATGTTAAACATATGTTATGTCCTTTTATGTTAAACGGATGCATGGTAAGAGAGATCTGTCACAGCCCGAAGGCCTGGACAGAAAGAGACCTTTGGATCTCAAGTACCTGTATCATGCCTTTCTTTCATGTAACCCATTCTAATAAATTACATCATATTGTGGTGGCCAATACTGGTTCCCTGCCAGCCCAGCCCAGCCCAGCCAATATAAACACAGTTCCATGGTTGGGCAGATACATATCCACACCCACCAACAGCTGTGTAGTCTTTCAGTGAGAGGGTCCCACAGCCAACCTCCACGTCCCCAGAAGTGTATGTGGTAATCGCCTACCAGCCTTGGGCAGCCTGCCTGACCCAGATCAAGGGCTTTGTGCCCTGAAAATGAATAGTTAATTGTGGGACAAGAGCCCAGAATCTGTATACTGCTGATTCAGAAACAGCTGGACAAAATTGCTCAGCAGAGCTCCAAGGCCCAATATCCAAAGCCAGTTTCCCAACTGACCCCTCCCATCCCCTCGTACATAAAAGGGAAGAGACTGAAGTCTCTCTCTCAGTGATTCTTGTAATCCAGTGACAGCAATGCTGACTTTTATAGTCCTAGGCACCCTGTTGCCTCATGTAGCCATGCCTGCCCCCTTATTTACAGGGCTCCAGCATGTGGCCCTGCAGGAGGATGTGAACATTCTTATCTATGGGGTGTTGCAGTTCAGCAATTCTCTGCATGACCTCTATGACTCCACAGCCCTGAAACTGGACCAGATTTGGAACAGCATCAGAACCCATGAGCAGCGCCTGGGAATACTACATCGTCAGATTCAAAGGGCCCAGAAGGACCAAACGGATATCAGAGAGGTGGTTGAAGGGCTGAAGGTAAGAGTTTTAATAATGTCAAGAGCAGCAGAGACAATTCCAATCACACGTTGGGGTGGGTGGATGCAGTTTGCAAACTGGATGCAGTTTGCAAACTGAATGCAGTTTGAATCCGAAGCCAGAGTTGTGGAAGCAGAACAGGGGTGCCTTTTATCAGGTTATGTTAGCATCTGGTTGAACCCTTTCCAGATGAGATCTGAACTGGGAACAGTCCAGCCAAGCTAAAGCAGTGCACTACATAGTGTAGCACTGCCTTTTAACAGCATCCTGGCCTTTTCATGCTGTGTTAACATCTCTTTATTCCAGTGGTATTGAGGGGGAAGTGTTTGTATGCTCTCCACTGAGGTTTTGCTATTCTATTATCATTTCCTGTTACATGGATTTATTTTGAAGATTTGACTGTATAGTTTCTTTCTATTTATATTTTCCTGTACTGGAAGTTGACTTTGATGGTTTCCTTCTAGTCATAACAGCAAAGTTTAAATATTTGGTAAAAACAAGCAGCCAGAGAGAGAGAGAGAGAGAGAGAGAGAGAGAGAGAGAGAGAGAGAGAGAGTGCAGCCACAGCTGCACTGGCATCCAATATTAGATGAGAAGTGGGTATAAATATACAATATTATACAAAAATACAAATATACAAGTGGGTATAAATACATAAATATACTGTACCACTGGGTAGGTATAGGACAAAGTAGCCAACAACACAGGGTATTCACAAATGACATGTGAAGTCATATGTGAGCAGATTCCCAGTCTGGCTCACATCCAAGATCCAAGATGGCAGCAGCCAGAAAAACTCTTTTCCAGCCTACCCACCATATCTGTGGTGTCTCCAACAGGCCAGGAACACAGTGCTGTGGCAACAGACTTGGAACAACAAGAAGATGCTGCAGAAGGTGCTTGTGGGTCACAAGAATCTGTCACAACGAGTGAAAGGGGTTGAAGAGCTCTTGGCTAGCATAGAAGAGAGAGGTTTCCCAAGCAAGGAACAGAGCTTTTCTACTCTGAAGGTAATCCACTATCCTTGCCTCTGGAAATACAAATGTTCCCTAAAGCAGAACCACAACTCAACTTTGATCCTTTCTGCACTCTGCCCTCTGAAACGCTCATGAGTTCCAAAACAAATGTCCAGATGTTTGGGCTCTGAGGTTATCCACAGATGTTTCTCTTCTGTGGGGTGAAGTGGAGAAACATCTCCTAGCCAACTTTTCCCCTCAACCTTTTTGTGTGCTTTCACACACATATGCAGATACAGAGAATTGTACTCACCTAGTCCTCAGTTCATTAATAAGCCCTCAAAGTTTATTCACAAAATTGTATACACAAACTGGTTCCTCCACTGATGAAGTTCCACTACTACCCAGCCTGTTAGCTATTCTGTTCCAAATCAAAATTTTGTATTTTTTTCCACCTGGTATGCAAGCAGAATGCCTTAAATACTACCTCAGAGAATCTCGTCATGGTGAAACCTCTACATAGAATAGGTAGCCAACTGACAGAGAAGAGGCACACTGCCCATCAACAGCTTCTGGCTAGCCAGCCTGAAGCAATCCAAGGTCCAAGATTATTCATAGGTTAAGCACCAGCATTTACATTCTACCCTCCACTCAAGGTGGCACAGGAGCAGTCATCAGACACCTTGTAGATACACAACATACACTGGACTGCACATGTCTCAAAGCAGCACATGCTTACTTGGAATCCCAACAATATTGTTCTTGTTGTTCTGAAAAATCAAGCCGGATCCCAACCCGTTTTAAGCCCATAAGCTTATTTTCAGCTTATTCAAATCTCTTTTAAGGTGCTGTCTGCTTTAACAGCATGAGCCTCTGAGCATGGATTATGGCTGACAGTGCTCCATAGAGCTCCATGTGCTCCTACTACTTCTTCCAGGCACTTAGTCAATGCCAATTAGGAACTGATGCTAAAGGGACAATTCCTGAAGGCAAGCAACAGCATCTCCATCTGATGCTGAAAGCCATTTATGCATCCTCTAGTCTATTAGGGCAGGAGATGAACTGCCTCTCACAATGGACAGTGGTTACAGCTGCAATGCCTTCAGTCTCTTGAGCCAAGAAAGGGCCAGGTGGCAACTCTAACTGGATAACAAACAGATAGCAAGATCTTCTTGCTAAGTCAAAAAGCAAACACAAATGCTCCGTGAATTGGCATTCTGCATTGGAGGGTTTGTGTCTGGAAGGAGAGTTGGAAATCTCCAGGGCTGCAAACTGGGATCAAGGAGTCCTTGCTGATGTCTCAAATGACTGAATTTGCTGACAAAAAGAGAACAAAAAGTGCAAAGCCCTTTGCTTAACTGATACCGTCTCCCTGCAGGCACACATGCAGCAGCAGAACCTTACCATCTGGTCCTTGCTGGGAGCAACTCATCAGCAGCAACAGCAAATGGCTCGACAGAAGGAACAGCTGCTCTGGATCCAGGAAAAGGCAAGGGTGAGGGGCAAAGTGCTCCTTGGGGAAGGTCCTGTACATATTATTAGATGAGTGGGTGTAGCAGTGTTGAGGAAAGATCCTAGTTGCTGTATATTAGAGGAGATAGTCTGAGAGAGTCCAGGTCTCCATCCATCAGCATCACAGCAATAGTGATAACCATTACAAAGTCTAAGGGGGGGGGAGGTATACATTCCAAATCCTTGGCAGATGAGAAGGGGTACATCCACCTGGTATTTGCTATCAGATCGAAACACACAGACTAACTTTAACACAATTTCTGTCTCCATGTCCTTAGACAGGCAAGACCATAAGACGGAAAAGAGGTTTGATATGTGTGAGGTTTGATACAGGAGGAAGAATTGTATAAAATCGGATTTAACTGGAAAAGATGCAAAAGAGAGTGACAAAAATTAATAGCAGCCTGGGGTACCTCCCATATGAGAAAAGAATTTTAGGCTCTTCAGTCTAGACAAAAAGTGTTATTGAGGCATATAAATTATGTATGGGATAGATCAAGTGAATAGAGGCATCCACTCTGAGATTTTTCCTTCTTGCACACCAGGGTACATCCACTAAAACTGAGTTTCAGGCGAGTTACAATAGACAAAATAAAGTTTTCCTTTGCCCAGAAATTAATCTGTGGAACTTCTTACCATATGATGTGGTGATAGCATCTGATCTGGATGCTTTTCAAAAGGAGGACAGTGTCCGTCACAGGTTACAAGCCACAATGGATACCTGATTTTAGAAGCCACATTATCTGTGACATGTCATATGCAAGAGAGTGGCAATGGGATGCAGGTATCTTGTGTGATCCCAGAGCCATTGTGTGGGCCACTAGGAAATACTGGAAGCTGGACTAGATGGGACTTGGCCTCATCCAGCGGGGCTTTTCACACATTCTAATGTTCTTACTTGTCCTTCTCATTTCCAGATTAACTACCATGGAGGTTCCAAACTGAATATGGAGGACGCAAAGATGCCACAGAAATACTGATCTTGGAGCTCAAGAGGGAATTTGTGAACTTCCAAGCAGAAAGCCAGCTGCTCCCTCTTAACAAGGCACAATAGCCTCATGGCAGACAGTTGCATCTGTCTTGCAATGTCATTGAGCAGTGTGCCCCGGGGTAGCTAGTAAGGATTCAGGAGAAGAATGGAAGGGCTATCCCCTCACTGAGAGCACCCCCCCATTAACGGGGGGAGGGGTGTGATGAGGGGGGCTTCTAACAACTAGATTGGAGAAAAAGATATCCTCATCTCAGATGAGGAACTGCAAGTCCTCCAAGGGTCTCTTTGGAAAGGAAGGGCATTTCTGAGCAACAGCAAGACAAGCTAAGTGACATGGAGTGACATGGACACCAACCAAGGCCACTGCCTCCTGCAACAGGTATGGCTGTCCTGGAGGCCAATATGATGCTCACTTGCCATGCGGGGGGATTGCTGTTCTGGGCTCGCAAGAGCTGACCAAGACAGCAAAAACAGCAGTGATGTTATTAGCACTTACAGTGCAGCAACAGGAGCAGACTACAGTTTTATCTATTGCATGCTGGCAAAGGGGCTGGGTTATTATTCAGTTCAATAACTGCAGCAGAAGTGAAGCCCAGACCATTGGCACTCGTTGAAACTTGTTACAGTTTAACTTAAAAATTGAGACAGCACAGAATGTTAAAGAAAGTCTAAGCTGAAACTGGTTTTGTTATTAAAAAAATGTTCTAAAGGATTGGTCTTTTTGTCTCCTTTTGTTCTTTGAGCATGCCCTTTTTAGGAGCCACTTGCCTTATCTATCTAGAATACAGACTGTGAGAGCAAGTCCTTGGGGGAAGTTGCTTACAAAGTGAGGCTCTAGTCGGGCAGCCAAAGAAAATTGGATGAGAGTGAGAATGAAAAGAATGGAAAAGAATGAAAAGGAACAGCAAGTTTCACTAAGAGCAGGTGCCGGTGTAGAATAAAATTTTCCTCTTAGTGTTTTAGAGCACCTAGACCTTCAGGATGACTACAGTGTGCTATGGTACCATGTGCCTGCTATTTCATAGAATCATAGAATCCTAGCGTTGGAAGGTACCTAGAAGGTCATCTAGTCCAACCCCCTGCCTGCAGCAGGAAATCCTCCTAGAGTATCCCCGACAAGTGCTCGTCGAGCCTCTGCTTGAAGATGTCCAGTCAGGGAGCGTCCACCACCTCCCTTGGCAATCTGTTCCACTGCCAAACCACCCTCACCATCAGGAATTTTTTCTGGATATCCATCTGGAATCTCTTTTCTTGCAGTTTGTACCCGTTGGTTCTAGTTCTGCTTTCAGAAGCAGCAAAGAACAAATGAGCCCCTTCCTCCACATGACAGCCCATCAGGTATCTGAAGAGGGCAATCATGTCTCCCCTCAGCCTCCTCTTCTCCAGGTTGAACATCCCAAGTTCCCCCAATCTTTCTTCGTAGGATTTCCCTTCCATCCCACTGATCATTCTTGTCGCTCTCCTCTGGACTTGCTCCAGTTTGGCTGCATCTTTCTTCAAGTGAGGTGCCCAGAACAGAACACAGTACTCAAGGTGAGGTCTAACCAATGCAGAATAAAGAGAAACAAGAACTTCTCGCGACTTGGAAGCTACAATCCTCTTAATGCAGCCTAACATGGCATTTGCCTTCTTTGCAGACACATCACACTGCTGACTCATGTTCAGCTTGTGATCCACGGAGACTCCAAGGTTCCGCTCACTTGCTGTGCTGCCAAGCCAAGTATCCCCCATTTTATATCTGTGTTTTTGGTTTTTATTGCCTAAGTGCAGATCTTTGCACTTCTCCCTGTTGAAATTCATTCTATTTGTAACAGCCCAGTATTCTAGTTTATCCAGATCCTCCTGGAGGCTTCTCCTATCTTCTGTTGTGTTTGCTACTCCTCCCAGCTCGGTGTCATCCACAAATTTGATCAGGCTCCCCCATATCCCTTCCTCCAAGTCATTGATGAAAATATTAAAGAGGACCTGGCCCAAGACAGAGCTCTGGGGCACCCCACTTGAAACCAATCTCCAGGTTGACGCAGAACAATTTACTAAAAATCTTTGAGTGCAGCCGTCAAGCCCAGTTGCGGATCCACCTAATGATTGCCTTGTCTAGCCCATATTTTTCCAACTTCCCAGTTAAGATGTCATGTGGGACCTTATCAAATGAAGTCAAGATAAATGACATCCACAGCATTGCCACTGTCCAGTAAGCTCGTAACCCGATCAAAAAAGGAGATCAGATTTGTCTGATCAAACACCCCAAAGAATTCAGAAACATAAACCTGTGAGGAACAGAATTGAATTAAGACATTTAAATGCCTACAAACTGAACAAAATGGTGGCACACAGAACACCCCTCAGAGGAGTCGTAATAGCACCCACAGTAGAATCCAGAGGACAGGAGAGCACCCAGACATACAGATTCGATTATCTATGGATTTTGGCATCCACAGAGGTTCTGAGAATTGAACTTCCACAAGTGCCAAGGCTCGCTCTATTTTCTCCATCAAAAGGTTAGCATGATAGGCGAAAACCTGCACTGTGAAATGAGCTATACTCACCTATATGTTGTGTGAGGTGTGTAGACCTCCCTCACTGGGAACTCTAGGATTTCCTTGGTGGGTCTGACTCGGAGATCAGGATAGGGTTGGACATGCAGCAGCTCTGGGGACAGGCAGTAGTGGGGGTTCTCAGGCACTGGTGAAATGTCAATCTTAAGCTGGGCTGGGGAGCAGAAACAAGAGACATCTGTACAAGGCTCACATTCAGAACACAACAACATTTTCATATAGATATGAGGCAATGAGAAAGAGCATGGTTGATGGAGGGACTGGAGAGTTCAAGGGCACATGAGTGTCCTGCTGTTTCTACATTTCCATCATACCTGAAATCATTCTGAACCTAACAGCTCCCTATGCTCCACTTACTAGTGGAAGACTGAATACCTTACAGAAATGTAACACTATCCAGAAATGACTGACAAGTTTGACTGGCCTTGGAATGGAACTGGAGAGTCCCATCTATCTACATCTACAGTATTTATATACCGCTTTTCAACTAACAAGTTCACAAAGCAGTTTACAAAGAAAATGGAAAAATAATAATAGCTAATTAAAAGCTAATGGTCCCTGTCCCAAAAGGGCTCACAACCTAAAATGCAAAAAAGAACGCCAGCAGAAGCCACTTGAACAGACACTGCTAGGGTGTGTAGGGCCAGTTACTCTCCCCCTGCTAAATAAAAGAGGAACACCCACTTGAAAGAGTGCCTCTTGCTCAGTTAGCAGGGGACACACATCCATGATACACATCCCACAGGACACCACAGCATGTCAGACACAGAAAGAAGGTTTAGCACTTTCCAGCTCCTAATTTCTATGCATTGCACAGCAAGAAAGCCAATACTGGCTGGAAGTGGATCGTAAAAATGCTGACTGGCCCCTGTATTCATTTGAATGGATTCTGATATATACTTCTACACCTCATTCACTGATAAACTTCTTGGCTTCACACTGTAAACACACACACACACACACACACACACACACAGATACAAACACACTATTTATTCTCTATATATTTAGGATGTAGGTACATAATTAGGTAAGACAATTTCATGCATCTTATCAATAACACTCTGGCTCACGAAAACTAACACAAGAAATTATTTTGCCTCTTCAGAAGCCCACGGCTCCTTAAGTCAAGGTAAAAGTGTACCCACAGCTAGTTGTGACCAAATCTAAAGGCAGTGATCAAACTGTTAAAAGGCCAAAGAGCCAGCATTGTCTGAAGACTTCCGCATACTCATGTGGCCTGCATGACTCATGCTCATGTGGACTGCTACACCAAAGAAACATAGAATGCTGTTACCTTCCCATCAAAGTGGTACTTATCTACTTGAATTACATGCTTTCAAACTGTTCGGTTGGCAGAAGCTGGGCAAATAATGGGAGCTCACTGATATGTAATACTTGAGTCTCAATCAGCCATCCTGCTGACTTTCAGGTTAAGAAGCACAACATCTTTTAAGCACTGAACCATCACAGCCCAACTAATATAGTTACCCCAGTATAAATTTCCAATCTGCAAAGCTCATACAGGAGGCAGTGCTACAGAGCATGCTAAAATGAGCACCCTACCTGTGACTGGCCGGAGCCTTCTAAGGACAGATGATGGCCGCCTCATATCTGCTAGGAACTTGTACAGGTCTTCATCACTGAGGCGATCACTTTCCTGAAATTCGGGAGTGAAAATGCAGGAAGAGAGCAGAAAAAGAAATAAAACAATTGAACCAAAGCAAGAGAGTAGCATCCTCTAACACAGGAAAATGAGGGTGCCTGTGTGATCCTCAGTGGATGTGGCACTACCCCTGTGATGTCTGAACCCAGCCAATGCACCTGCTTGAAGAAGTTGGTTACTGTGAGGGTAGCTGGACGGAAGTTGCTGAAGCTGCAAGTCTCTTCCCCAACGCTCAAGCGCTCATATGCTTTCCTCTTGCGCTCATTCCAGGTGCCTTTGCGGTCTAGGAAAAAGGTTTAATAGGAGGTGGGATGGAAAATATTCTCATGCCTTAACAGACAAAAGGCACACATCCAAAGAAGGAGGCTACACACGGAGTGCATACACACAGTCACACATGTGTGGGGCCAAATCAGGCAAGAAAACTATTGGGAAAACTGAATGTATTGGCAGTGGGCAAGTTGCTTCCATGATCTGTCAGTTCCATATAGTATTTGTCATGTGTAGAGTTCTTTATCAGAATTCTCTCTTGTCCACCTCACTGAACATGCACGCAGTTTAGCGTGTTTTTACTCTCCATAGCAATTGTCTTCAAGGATGCATGTGTGTGTGTGTGTGAGGGTGGTTTAAAAGTATTGCAAAGCACTGAAATGATGGTATAATTGACTGGTTCTTGCTGCTACTGGCTATTCCCATTACAATGTCTGGGTTGACAAGTGGCAAATAAAACAGACTGTAGATTAAAATTTTTATACTGTAACCTTTTACTAATGCAGTACCAGGTATTACTCTAGTAAGTTTTCAAATTATCTTCCCCAACCTAAATAGTTGTGATCTCTTGCAAAACAGCATCCTTCAATATTATCTTTGGTGGCTGTTTTTGATGCATAGTCTCCCATTAGGCTAAGTGCTTATCATGTCTAGGAATTTAAACATGAGTTTAAATTCTGATGCAGCTAAGCTGGGACATTCCAGTATTTCACACAGCCAAGCCCTTAAATGGGAAAAAACTGATTATGAGGATGAAAGGCTGGCTGAGGGCTCAGTTCTAACAAACTTTTCAGCACTGGTATAGCAGTGTCTATATTACAGGTGTTGTATCACAGAGGCCTCCTCAAGGTAAGGGAATGTTTTTCCATTTACTTTGGGGAAGGCACCTTGAGTCCTTCAAGAAGAAAGTGGTGTATAAATGAAGTACTATTACTATTTGCAACTTCATTGGCACTGGAAAAGTGGATATGATTGGATGCTGCCATCTGCTGCAGAGGCTTTATGCTGCAGTGCACTCTATGATGGCAGACTCTCAAAAGTTCCCTGCTGCAAATCTATTAAATTTGGGGGTGGGGAGCGACACAACTGTTTGTTAATGTACTATAGCAGAGAAAAAAGGCAATATATGTAGAAAACTAAACTTAAGAGCTATTGTTCAAGAGCTCCAAAATTAGTGCCTCATCCCAGCAACACATCCTTGTTTAAAGATACAGCCTCTTTTGCCTCAGCCTCCAGTTCTTGACCCATTGAATAACTTCACTCTGAATTTCCAGACTGCAAGTCTTAGGCGGCATATGCACGACTGCAACATAATTTAGTTTTACCATCATGCTCTTCTACAGACTGCTTATATTTTTTTGACTAATTTTTATTTTTTATTGGTTTTTTTACAACATCCATTTTCATATTTGCAAACCATATTGCTGCATTTCTTTCAGAAAAGGCAGGATACAAATTTAGTAGACAAATAATTTGTGGGTTTCTCTTAACTGCACTCTGTGTCAGGTGTAAATTGGATTTGGACTGATGCACAGTTAAGACAGGACTCAGTGCTATTGCATTCACAATTCCAATCTCAGTTCATCAATCTTCCTGAACTTGCAGGTATGCAATCTACTTTGTATGCAATCTACTGTGCAGTAGCCTCCACTGCTCCCTAACTCACTCCATTTTTGCTATACTTCCTGTCTTCCTGGCAGTGCAGATACAGGGAGTTTCCATGCAGCAAGCAACAAATCCTAAGCTTTCCTTAGGCACAGGATCAACATCACTAGAAAAAGCAGCAGCAGAAAGCGCTTTGTGAGACAGAAAGCCAAAGACATTTACCCACTGAGCTGGGCCACAGCATCCAACTTACCACCATCTGCATCAGAAGCATCCTTCTCTAGCATTCCAGTGCTATTAATTATATTCATAAGGTGGATGGCGGTCCAGGCAAAAGGCATGCGGTACCTGCCCAAACGGGTGCAAAACTGCTCTGCTGCCACACGCAACTTCTCAAGCTTCTCCTTGTTCTGAATGCACAGGTGGTGGGGGAGACAGACAAGAGAGGTGACAATGAGAGGCTTTTCACTACTCAGTCAATACCCGAGAGAAAGACTTGAATTATTCCGGTGAGTATACGAATCTGAGACATTGACTGTTCTCAGGCTACCCATGGAAGTAACTGGAATTGGAATCCATAGCCAAGTACAACATACAATAACCACCAAACAGCATCATTTGAAAAACGTGGATTTCATCTACCTTCAGAGCATCTGTCTCCTTCATGACCATGTAAGGTTCAAAGCACTCACTGATGTCCCCTTGCTGCAGCACCTTTTCCAACTAGAAGAGAAGAAGTAAGTTGCTGGTGAGGAAGTCTAATGAACATCCTGACGTTTCTGATAACTTATTTTCAAAATTTTAAATTGCATGGGTTTTGTGTATATCAAAAGCAACCTTTATTCATATGCCTCATGTTGCTTGTGTCATTCTTCCACAGACATTCAGAAGCATTCATTCATTTGGAACAGTGTCTTTTCAGTGGTGGTTCTGACACTTTGGACCTATCTTCTGTTATATGATCCAAGTGGCCATCAGTCTCCTGATCCTCAGGCAAAGTGAAGACCTTTCTATGTTTGCAAGGCATCCAGAACTTGATGATACTCTGTGTTTGTAGTGATTCTATTTGAACAGCTGACCCCATAGCTATGATGGTTATTCTGTAACTGGGGGCTTCAGCCCTTTAATGCTGTTTGTAACCGTTTGGTTTGGATTAGTTTTTCATGTTGTATTGTTCCTTTTAAGATAAGCTGCGCTGTATCTCTAGAGGGCCAAAAATTATTAGTGGGCTGGGGCACCTCGCTTCTGAGGAAAGGCTACAGTATTTGGGATCTAAGCCAAAAGACGCTTAATTGAGACATACAAAATTATGCAAGAAGATCGACAGAGAGAATAGAGGCATTTTTTTTTCTCTCGCACAACATGAGAATCGGGAAACTTCTGTTAAAATTGAGTGGTGAGTGAGTTAGAATAGACAAAAATATTTCAATATTGTGATATATTTTTTAAAATTAAACAGGATTCTATTAGCTATTTTTTTAGTTTCATCCTAACTCTTGAAAAAAGCTGACACAACATGCACATCTCAAGCAGCTGGAGGGATTCAATCTGAAAGTTCTCCCACGCGTTATACAGATAAGGACAGATGAAGAACTGTTTCCCCAAGAACTGTGCTTTCTCAGTGATTTACAAAAAACAATAATTTTCTGTAGAAATAAGAGCCCAATTTTCTGTAGAAAGAGATTATATAATTCAAACATTTTTGCATCATCAACTTTTTAAAAATTTGATTAACTTATTTTGCTTATCCTGCAAAACAAGAAGACTCTTAAGATTCCACTACTGGAAATCCTGCAGAGTACGACTCTGGTTTCAGAGAATTCACCAAACATTACTAACATAGCCATTGTGCTTTTTAATGCATGCTTGTGGTTCCTTATGGATGTGAAGATTTGTTTTTTTTTTTTTAAACACAAGCATGCATTAAAAGCCAAGTTGTTTCCTTCTACCTTCTTTTCCTGTGCTCAGACAAAATAACAGGGCATAGCCATCCTATCCAAACACCCAGAACATCTGCTCGGACAGCTGCATGCTGAATGGGATTCTGGAGGCCCCCAACCAAGCATCTTACCTTGATCACCAAGAATATATCTGGAGAAGGATGTGTGAGGGAGAAAATAGCTGACCGAGCCAGAGTGGAGATGGCAGGGTGGGCGCTGTGAGCTCTCAAAAGGCCCTTCATGTGCTCCGAATTGAGATCAAAGTAGAAATTTTCAGAGATCTGAATTAGTTGGAGAAAAGAGGCAGCTGGAGATCCTGACCATATGCTTTTAAGATACTTCCCCACTCTACCCCAACATTAAAAGCAATTTGCCAGGTAATAAGCAGAGGGAAATTCTGGGTCTCAGATTTGCTAAGCAGATTTATTCTGGTCTTGACATGGTCTGTTGCTGCCACAGATGCTCTTACAAAAACCTGGTCCAAGTCCTTCATGCGGTCAAAGCAATCCTGTCAGATATGTCTCATTCCAAACCGCATCTTCTGAAATGCTCATTAAGCTCAAATCTAAAGGATTGAGATTAGCAGGGCATGCAGCCCACGGAGCCTTTGCTACAACTAAAGCCCCCTGGGTTGGGAGGAAGTAGGCAAAACACAACCTATGGGACAGAAAAGTTCAGTGCAGGTATCTCCAAACCACTGTTTTTGGTGGGTAGAGATCCATCCTTTTTTTTTTGAACTCTCATACAAAAAGGTAGGTTGAGGGAGGAATCATGGAAAGCTGGTTACAATTATTAATGAGGGAACATTATCTGGATCTACCAGATCTTAGTCCAACTGTCTAACCATTACAATATCCTGACTTGCTAAAGATAAGACATTGTCTGGAGAAAGTTTCTGTCCATTCTTCAGAAACTGGGATTAGTTCTTGCCTACTATCCAAAGAAGAAAATCAGACTGCATTTCTGACTACAAGGAAGAAATGAGCCCACATCAATGGGTGACATAATCCAGAGCGGCTCCCCATGTCCATCAAGACAGTTTATCGAAAGATAAACTTTCGATAACACAACACAAGCAGACATTGCTTTTCAATTTACAGCCCATGAATCAAGTCTTCAGATTTCTGCTGTGCCTTACTTCCTGCCCACCCTAGAATCTGGCCCCAGGTCCAGCTGAATGACTGCCCAGCACTGCCAATTACTCCAGCTAATTACTTAGCACAGCTGGTTAGAAGAAATATGAGGCACATTACCTTCTTCTTTTCTTTCATGTCATACAGAGCCAGGGATCCAAAGATAGGCTCAATCTCAATCTCAAATCTACTCCATAAATGAGAAAGAAAGTAAAAGGAAACATCACTAAGAAAGTAGTTTAGAAAGAACATAACAATTCCTCTCAGCTATAATCACATGCCCTCTGTGATCCTAATTAATGAAAGCATCACAAAAAGATTTCCTTAGGAATTCTGAGCGGAGTACACACACTAATCATGATCCTGTTCCTTGCAAGGGTGTTGCTGTTGACCCAGAGAAAGGGACACTCCCACTCTCAATCCATGGTATTAAGGACCACATGACTGAATCAAAGAATTAAAAAAAAGATTGATTTAGCAGAAAAGATCAGCTTTCTCAGCTAAATGAACTGGCTCCAGACTGTCCTCCTTTTTGGGAAATTAGTCTGCAAAAATTTCATATTAAATTAGGTCTGATAATTTAGATTCCCAGGACTAGGTCTGCACACTTTCTAGGGAGTAAACCCCATTGAATATAATGTGACTTACTTCTGAATAGATAGGGTCAGGATTGCACCCTTAATGTATTTTGCTCCCCCAAAAAGCAAATCTGTACCGTATATTGTTGCAAAAATACTTAAAGAAAAAAACCAAGCAGGCAATTATTCAAAAAGATGTTGAAGATTCAAGCACATGTGTACCAATCTTGGCTCTTCCATCCCTTTACCCATGAGAATAAATTATTCCCTCACAGTGCAATCCTAACTCCTGGTTAGGCTGGCACAAGTCCTGTGCTGGCCTAGGGGTGTCAGTAAAGTGCCATAAAACACTTCTGCACCAATCCTGGGGGATTAGGCCAGTGCACAGACATGCACCAGTGTCATGCCATAGTAGGACTGGGTGAATTGTGCTGACCTAAACTGATTAGGATTGTGCCCCCAGTCACCAAGCAGGCCCTTGCAAAAAATTTCAACACTTGATTTTCAAATTACATTGGCATCTCACTTAACAAGCGCCTTGCTTAACAAGCGTTTCACATAACAAGCAAAAATTTCAAAAAATCTTGCTTCACATAACAAGTTCCACTTCACTTCACAAGCAAGTGCGCTATGGGCACGCGGCCATGTAGCCCTAATGCTCCACATGGAGGCTCTTTAAAAGGGCTGCTGGCCAGCGCTGTTGCCTCTAACTGCCCCCAATTTGGGGGTGCCAGAGGCAGCTGCCCCTAACAGCCCCCAAGTGCCCCCACCGACCACCTTGAGCCTCCAGCAGCAGCCCAGGTAAGCCTCCCAGGAAAGTGTTTTTGATTGCAGCCTCTTAACCATGTCTACCCAGAAGTAAGCCCCACTGTGTTAAATGGGGCTAACTCCCAGGAAAGTGTCTTTAGGATTGCAGCCTAAGTAGACTTTATAGGATCATGCACACTGAATGAATGTTTTGAATTCAATTCTAGTGTTTTGTCATCATTTTTACATTCAATTAATATTTTTATATGAATATTTTGGGGGTTGTGGAACCAGTCGTCTGAGTTTCCATTATTTCCTGTGGAAAAAGCTGCTTCACTTAAAGAGCGTTTCACTTAAAGAGCATGCCTCCAGAACGAATTAAGCTCTTTATGTGAGGCACCACTGTAAATAGATCTGAGGAAAAAATACCTATATGATTTGTCCTATGAGTTACAAAGGCTGCAGTCCTAAGAACATTTTCCTTGAACTAAGCCCCATTGAACTTAATGGAACTTCTGAGTAGACACAAATAGGATTGCACTGAATGTGATTTTTTTAAAATTTTTATCCAGAGGAAATATTGGTGCTTGGTCCAAAAGTGTCTGGTACATTTCCAAAACCTGCTAGTCACACATAGACAAAGTAACGGTAAAACACTGGTGACAGTGTCTCCACAGTAGTTCCATCCACAGAATCAGTCTGCTCAGCATTAGTACTAGCAATGCAACTTTACAAATAGGTTTGCATTGAGTGTTAACGCAATAAGAGGGTTCCTCCTCTCCAAGGGACTGCAGTCCTATTTAGCTTGGAAACTTGCCGAGTTGACCTTATTATTCACATAACTCTGCTGTGAGATAACTACAACACACTCACCTGCCAGTGAGAACATTGCTTGAAACTGGCTCAAGTTCTCTTAAGTTTCAGAACTGAGTCTTCTTCAGAGGCAACTCTGAAGTCCTCCAGCACAGCTCACAGGGAACCACTCAAGAAATATCTGTCTGGCTCTTGCTTTGGCCTTGGCACAGTACCACAGCCTGAAGCCTTGAGAGAAAAACCCTGTACTGCAGAGATGGACAGGCACTCCAAACATTTACCAACTGCTTTTGGGTTTCATGACTTACTTCAGAGACAAGCATTTCACCAGAATCCTCTGACCAAAGTGCTCCTTGGGAACCTCTGGGATGCTGCAGCGTTCTACCCCTTCATCCTGAGGGAACAAAGACAGGAACCATCAATATAATCATGTGCTTCCTCTTGGGTAGGGGCTCCCAAAGTGTTTGACACAATGTCCTGTAGGCATTCTGTGCCATGGCAAGTTCCTAGGATTGCCATAGGATGTCCCCAATAGCAACTCTTGCCCTTCTCCTTGGGTACCCCATCTTGGACAAAGTCTCATGAGATTTGGGTGCTGCCATCTTGAATCTTGCAAGAGTCAGGATTTGGGCAGCACTTGGCTGAACTGGGAAGAAGAGGCTGCAGGAGCATCACTATGGAATCATAGCTCGTGGGGAAATACTGTCCCCTTTTTCCTGAATTCTCCAGAAAAAAGATCCCTCATGCAGTGCTTCAAAATATGGAGATCAGCCAAATGAGCACAGAAAAGCAAGCAACTATAGGCCCTTCCAAAGGCTTTTTCTCTGCCTCTTCATTATAGTTCCTGCTCCCATTTTGACAAAACTAGAACGAATAGAATAAAAGGGCAACACATTCTACCACTTTTATCAAACACTGGCCAAAGTTATAGGATGTGATGTAGAATCTGATTTTAGGATTTCAAATGATTTCAGAGGAAGCATCCTCTTCTACACCACCTGGTATCTGCCTCCAACACATGCTCTGCTAGCACCATGAGGTTGCCACCGTCTGAGAACATTGCCACATCTTGGATTCAACAGGACTCTGCAAAAAATCAAAAGAACCTCAGGGAATCACACTCACCTCGTCAGGTGCAGGATAAAGGGCCAGGATCTCACTGTGCCGGTTCTCTTTCCGCAGCTCCTCATTCCTTCGATCGATCTCCTCAATGGCAGTCCGTGCCAGCAGTGAGGGCAACAGGGAGTCTGCCGCAGAGTTCTTCAAGTCAAAGATGCTGGAGGCCCAACTGCCTCGGGGCATATCATCCAGTGAGGCAGAGGATCGTTTGAGATCATCCTGGAGGGGCAGGCAGGGGAAACATGCTACTACGATAAAGCACAGCTGTACTTTAAAATAAAATTTCAGCACAGACGATGTGATATTTAATAGATTTCTATCCAGCCTATGCAGTTAACTCTCTATGGGCAAAATCCATAGCAGTTACGTCACCCTCTAGTGTTATCTTACAGAAAGTCACCTTAACTGCTCCGGAGCAAAGGGCTTAATTTGACTTTAGGATATGGGCTGAGGGCGCAATCCAGAGCAAATTCAACTTGCTCTGCCCTAACTGATCTCTCCTAACTATTCTGTATCCAGAGCAGAAAGTTATGCTGCATCAAGAGAGTCAGGAAGCCTGGGCTGCCCTAACTGCTCCAGAGCATGCTAAGTCTGTGACAGCTGGGGAAGGCTTGCTCCTGAGTAGACCCCCCTCAGATCACACTGAAGAAGGAACAGCTGTGGTGCCTACATTATAAGGAAGCCCAGCAGTTCCTGACAACCAGTTACAGCTGAAGTTCTTCTAGTGCAAGATGGATGCTTGGAGTGGCCTGCTGTATCCCCAGGTTAGTGGGCTGCTGTAGTTGTGCCATATCCTGAGGTTGAGAGGCAGGGATTGCAGCTAGGCTGGCCAAGAACTCAGATTTTTGGTCAACAATACCATTCTTACTTAGGCCTTATCATGGACCCCTATGGGTCTACTCATTACTATACCTGCTCCTGAGGTGGTATATCTCTGAGGAACTGGAAGAGGGCATTTCTGCCTTGAAACAGGCTTTGGATACAGAGTAACTGCTCTGTCCTAGGCAATGCTAAACTTGCCCTCAACTTGCCTCTCCTGAGCTGCTTAGGCTGCCCCAGTTAGGGCAGAGCAGGTCCACCTCTCTTAGGGCACCCTATCTTGCCTTGCTCTGCCCTAAGCCTCTTCCAGAGTAACTGGGCTGGAGCATCTTGCAGTTGCTCCATCCTAGTGATAGATAGGACACCCTAAGGCCTCTTATGTGCAAGGAATAGTTGCTCTGGATTGGGCTGCCTGACTGATAATTCATGATGTCTCTGAAGTACTGATTTACACGGCCTCTTCACTCAGATGCTGGCTTTTTATTGTGAGGATGTTTCATAGAAGAGAAAGGGAGTGTGGAGAGTGTGGAGAGCGTAGGACATGGATGCATTTCTATCTATACTGAGGGAATCCTTGTCTCTTGGGTTGTGATCTAGAAGGTAAACAGGCCATAAATTTTTTTGCCCAGCAACAGGACACTTTGTGCTTCCAGCCAATCTCTTAGGAGCCAGAGAGGCCCTGGGGGAGTAACCCGTTGGCTGTGTGCTTATCTGAATCAAGTCATAAGATGAAGTTTGTGAAGGATTCTAGGAGTTCAATCACGATCATCAGACCGGACACCTGGAAAGGCTACCTTTTGCCAAGACAGCCTGTCAGCATATTGCTTCATTTAGCTTATGACTGGCTTGCTTAAGTATAAAAAGATTTAGGATACTGGTAAGCAAATGTTTTGAGTTTCACCTAATGAGAGGGAATAAGAACATTAACAGTAATGATGTTGACTGGGAAGAAGCTATCTATCTGTTTTGTTGAACTTTCCAGAACTTGGGAACTTAAAGAAGTTCTAAGTTTTTGTTAGACTTCTGTTCCTCTCTTGTTATTTTGGGGTTCATGTGTCCTGCACTTACCGAGTCCCCTTGACTGCTACGTTCCTCAGCCACTTCGTCTAGTTCAAAGACTTGCCTAGGCAGCCCCTTCTGCCGGTCCCTTTGCTTCTCAGCGGTGTTAGCACTGTACATGGTGCTTAGCCTTTGGTATCTGGTCCAGGGCAGAAGAAATTGCAATATTAGTGCCTGCTGATAATCTGCAATATTCTGTCATTCTGCAACAACATGAATTAAATTGACACACCATTACATCATCACATCAAGTGCCTGCAGGGTAATGATCAACTTTATCTGAACTCTTCAAGGGAAGAGAGTTTCTAGTTGGATTTGGCTTTCTCTCCCTTGCAGTTCATCCTCCAGATTGAAGCTATTTTAAAATCTGAAAACTGTATTACTCTCTTGAAGAAGTCTGCAATTTGTACTATATTTTCTTCTTGCAGGCATTTCACAAACATTCCAGTAGGTCTTCAGCACTGCCATAGCGCTAAATACATTGCAACTTTCTTTTTTCTGGGTTGCCTCAACAAGATGCAGGATTTGCTATGTGATCCTCAGAAGAAGCTCTTGGTCAGAGGCCCTTTTGCTTGTTCATTATGAGCCAAAAGCATGAGATCTTATGCTTCATTAGGACATGGAACTTGTGAATATTTTTCACACCATCCTCAGAGTAAATACAACTGATTCAGTCCCTTGCTGAATGGATAAGATAAACTGGCTTTATCCCATTAGTAGGATGAGCTATCAGTGGTAGGCTGTAGCCTGTGACACTGATATACCAAGGACACTCTTGCTTGACATTCCCCCAAATCCAGAGTAACTATGAGAGCACATAAGAGACTTTACGTGCACCTGTAGTTACTGCACCAACTAGTGAGAACCTATGGGAAATTCATATTGGAATCCAGAGTAAGCTGTTCTTACACCAGAGCAAGGACTCCCTGTAGTTACTCTGGATTTTGCCCATTATGAACTCTGTTTGAAAGACTGACAGCAGCAGGGTTGATATGTCTTTACCCAGAGCATTTATGATGGCTTCATTCAGTGAAACTACTCCGCCAAAGGGTGCCAGAGAAAGCAATAATTATGCAGTTACTCAAAGTCTTTGAATTTCCACGATTCTAGGTATAAGATAAAAGTCTGTGCTGTTATTTTTAGCATGCTATGATGGCAAGTGATCTGCTCCAACATGGTCTTTTTGCAGAGCATTCCCCCACTTCTCCACCAAGTTAGGTGTTGGGTGAAGAGTAGCTCAAAGGAAGATGTGAATGACTGTTGGGATGGATGGGGAATGAAAGAAAAATAATATTTAAAATGTACATTCTTTTCACGAAAGAGCATGTTAGAAATAAACATCCTCTTTCCAGAACAGAGTTCCTCTACAAAAGCATCGCTTAACTGTGTCAGCTCACAAGCGCAAGACAAAGCTCTATGCACACCCTCAAGTTCCCAACCATCATCACCTCACCAGCCTTTCTCAATCAGGCTGCAAGAGGAGAGAATCAATAAACCTACTTTCTCTGAATGATGACCCAGTCTTCTGTATAGACTTGTACAACATCTCGTACACGAGCATCCTGCTTCCTGGAGAAGAAAAGAAAGGGGAAAAGGATACAGGGATATAGCAGATTGGCTTCTTAAAAATTGTTACTTTCATTGACTTATTTGCATTACTTAAAATTTCTCTCTACATCTTCAGTAGACGATGAACACCCAGGGGATGTTTTTCTCCCATATAGGTCATAAAAACTCAGTTACTGATGCACAATCCTGCTGCAAATTAGAACCCTGACCTAAAACCAAGTAGGCTTATAGTAGCTCTCTGAAGATACTTTAATGACCACCATTAAATCCTCTGTAGAACCTCCTGGATTTCAGAGGCAATCAAGAACACCTCTTGGTAAGACAATTTTTCTGGACAGATCTGGATACAGTAACCAACCTTTGTCACAAGAATGGATTACTGTAATGCTCTCCTCTTGGAGCAAACTCATCAATAGTTCAGAAGTCTTAGCTGGGACAAATCCCATTTTCTTTTGGATAAAACTCAAGCTGCTATAGTTAGTGTTAAAAGGGCCTAGAGTCCTGAACTCTATTTTTCTTTTCCCATATCCCATCACACATCAAAATTCCATAAACAGCATCCAACTAACTATAGCATCTATTAATGCATTTTCAAAGTGAATCACATTTTTGATAGGTACTCCCTACATCTGGGACTCGTATCACATTGAGGGGGGAAGCGTATATTCAAAATGTTTTCAGTATACCTCTAAAAATGTGAATGAAGAACATATGTGTTTGAGAATATTTTATCACACAAGCACACAGCCAGAGAGCTGTGATGAGCTTCAGAGGCTTCTTGGAACAAACTTGGTAGCAAACTTGAGCATGCTTTTACGTAACTTATGAGTGGCCCCTACAACTCTCACTGGCAAATGTTTTAGTAGCATGGTATAACATGAAACAGTGATGCCTCACATAAAGAGCTTAATTCATTCCGGAGGCATGCTCTTTAAGTGAAACGCTCTTTAAGTGAAGCAGATTTTCCCATAGGAAACAATGGAAACTCAGACGATTGGTTCCACAACTCTAAAAATATTCATATAAAAATATTAACTGAATGTAAAAATGATGACAAAACACTGTAAATGAATTCAAAACACTATAATATAATACAGAACACAATTACTGTAATAAAACACTAATATTTTGTACAGTAAAAAAGAAAAGAAAAACCTTTATGGCCAAGGATGACTAATTTTCACTAAGAGTCACACCATCCTCTGTGTCTTTTGGAGCATCATTAACAGTGAACCTCTCTCACTGTGAAATATCTATCTATGCAAACTAGACAGGCGGTCTGCAACAGCAGAGGATGATGTTGTCAACTCAGAATCAAGCCCCATTAAAACAACTATGCTGTCAACTCAGAATCAAGCCCCATTAAAACCACTGGGGCTTATTCACAGGAATGTGTATAGGATGCAGCATGACTCCAAGTTTGCATGAAGAGCAAGAGCAGAGGGGCCAGATCCTATGCTGTCTACTCAGAATCAACTCCCACTGTATTCACTGAGGCTTACTCACAGGAAAGTGCATAGAATGCCAGCCTGACTCTTTCCATAGGATGCTAGCAGCAGGAGAATGGCTTCTGCTTGGATTGGAAACAGGCCAGATTCTATGCTGTCTCCTCAGAATCAAACCCCATTGAAACTTTTGGGGCTTACTCACAGGAAAGGAAAACTGTAGGCAGGGAAGGTGGTATGGGGGGTAGACGGGTGGTTGTAGTGGGGTCCAGGCAAGGAAAACTGTAGGCAGGGAAGGTGGTGGGGGGCACAGGGGTGGTTGTAGTGGGGTCCAGGCACGGGGGGTCTTCTTTGGGGGGAAGGGGTCTGTTTGAGGGGGGACTCCAGAGGGGGTGCAGGAGGAGTTTTCCTTCCTACCTGATGGAAGTTGCAGTGCAGAGGCTGGGCTGGCCACACTCCTGAGCACCCTCTGTTGGCCTCTTCATGTACTGCAGGCATGAGGAGAAAGTCCCGCCTCACTCCCACAGCCCAGCCAATGCAGACAGAAGGAAAGGGAGCCCAGCCAAAGGGCACTCGTTATTCGAATCATGTTTGTTATGTGAGGCAAAATCCCACACAAATTTTAACTTGTTTTGTGGAAGATTCGCTATGGGGGCACTCATTATGCAAGGTACCGCTGCATATGTTTATGCCATAGTTCAAGTGTACAGTTTCATAATGTTTAACATTATTATTTTGACTGAGAATATTTTACGTCTTGAGCTTATATGGGTGAGGGAAATAAATACAGGTAGTGTTACCCCAAATAAGTCTTTCATCATGATAGAAGTGTTCTCTTCATGAGTGCTGAGCCAGAACACTGAAGAGTGAAAGGAGCAAAGATTGGCTAATAACTGGGTTGGACGGCAGCATTTGGCCACCTAATGAGTCTTAGGCTTTCCCTGCCTGCTGCATGTTGGTACCTATTCACTAATAAAATAAAACAGTGCTCATAAGAGCTAGTACAGAAAATGCATGCGATATGCCATATTCCTTACTGTGGTAACCCTTGCATGCCTTTGTCCAGGGGGCTGAAACAATACTTTCTAAGCCAAATGTGGCCCTCGAGCCTCTTGTTGGACATGGTGAAGAGAGGATTGCTGTATGTTTGCCCAGAAAAGCTGCAATTCACAATCACAGAGCCACACCGCTTACCCATCTTCAGGGACACCAGGCTCCAGCGTCCGGCAGTCCCGTGGTTCATGGATCACCTCCAGATCATCAGCTGGAAACTCAACCAGGTCACGGAGTGGGCCAGGCTCAGCATCTGGTTGGTGGCTGTACAGGTACTCCTCAAAATCTACAGGTTCCACTACTTCTGTTAGAGGCACCTGAGAGCAAGACAAAAGGAAATGAAAGGGAAGTGAATATGCACATCATATTAAAAAATACTCATGGCACAGTTCTCTTAATTAAGTTACTTGGGGTACCTGACACACTCTTACCTTATGTTTGTTATGGCACATGGCAATCAAGATGTTGGAAACATCTTATAGCAACAGGAACCAATTTATTTATGAATGTACACAGTCAATTCCATCCATGTTTTGATGCCACACTGAGGAAACTAGCTGGCCTGTTGCAAATCACCAGTATGCCTATCACCAGTATGATACCTTTCACAGAAGTGGTACCTATTTATCTACTTGCATCTGCATGTTTTCAAACTGTTAGGTTGGCAGGAACTGGGATGAGTGATGGGAGCTCACTCTGTTGTGCAGCACTTAGGTCTCAAAACACTGAACCACCAACCTGCAGGTCATCAGGCACAGTTTCATTAACCATTGAACCACTGCAATCCCTGTCTCTACATCACTATCATCATATACATGCTCAAATTGAGAGAGATAAGCTATGAGGAATATAAACAAGTTAAACTGCATGCATGTTCAGTGGTGAGGAGAAATGAGAGAATTATGATAGAGAACTATGTACATGGCAGGTATTATGGAAATCCTGTGAAACCAATGAGAATGAAATTACTTAAACACAGTTTAAATCTAAAACTCTCAATCAGAAACTTCCAATTTAAAAGTTTTGATTAAGATAGTGTACTGTAGCCTTTATTCATGACCATTTACAAATACCCCTCCATGAATTTGCAGTGTATTTTAAATTATCCCATCTATGGAAAATGGAAGCAAAGGTGCGATGTTACTCCCCCCACACCTTGAGAGGGACCAACAGTCGTATGGGAGTCATTCAGGAAGAAAGTTAAGAAGATGCAGAAACCCAGGAAGAAACCATCTTTAGATGAAGAATTTTTTGAGACCCCCATCACAACCTGAGTTGGCTCTCAACCCCCACAAACTACATCTTTGCAGTTTAAAACCCTCACTACAATGACCACAATGTTCAGAAAGTTGATGAGCTGCTGAACTGCTACTGTTCAGAGAAAGCATAGAATAAACAGCTGTGGGAGGGAGGAGGAGCCCAATTCCTATGGAGGGTTTTTTTGACAATTGAATTCCACACTATAGGCCATTTGGGAACAGGCCAAATGCAAGCACCTGTTTTGATGACAAATGGCAAAAGTAATCACCCATTTTGCCCCCCTTTCTTTGCAAGTTCCATCTACAGTACTTGAAATCCAGGCAGCAGCACCTGCTACTGATTGTCTTGCTTTCTCTGAGCCAAGATGTGTACATTTACCAAGAAATTGGAGCTTTCACAGACACACTGAAAAGCCTTATATATCCCTCTGAAAGAATCCAAGCTCAGGTGAATGATAGGAAGCAGGGCAAATAGCAACTTGCAAGAAAAGGAAAAGTGACTGGAGAGCGAGATCTGATTGACTACAATCATTATATCGTTTCAAAGATACATCTCAAAGCAACATTCAAAGGATTCCAACACTTAACCTCCTTCAAAGGATCAAAGGATTCCAATGCCAGCCTTGAGAGGGAAATCTATCCTGTTTTCCAGCAGTACATGAGCTTTCCCACCTAACGTGGTTTGGGAAGCCCTAATTAAGGAGCCCAGTTGTTTTTGGAAAGAGATAACTTCTAAACTTTTAACTTTGGATAACTTCCGAGCTGAAAGCTGAGAAGGCATGGGTATCACATCTGGCTACTGGGTGTGCTGTGAAGGGTTCCATCAGAAAGAGAAGGGTTCTATGAGCTACTGGTAGAAGAATTATTGTAAAAACCATTTTGCACACTATTATGGAGCTTTGTAAGCCACCTTGGGCATTTTTTTGGAAAGGTGAGATATACTGTATGTTTTTCAAATAAAATAAAGTAACAGATGCTAGCAATAGCTGAAGCCCAGGAAATACAGCATAGGCTATGACCATTCTACACATCTAAGAAGAGAAGAAAATGTAAGTTGCAAATAAATGCAACAAATTCCACTTTGTTGCAACAACAGGCACTTTCCCCCACAGTTCCACATTATACTCTTCATTTACCTTAACTTTCTGCAAAGGAATTAGCAGCAGCAGTCACTAAGTGATAGGTTTGGAGTCAGTTTGAACCATACTAAGGCCGTCAATAATGACCACCAACTCCATTTTGACTGGACAGTTCCATCAATTACAATACATGCTCTTTTGAGTCTGTTTTACAAAGATCCTTTCCACCACACAACACAGGGCAACTCACCGACTGCGGGGTGCCACCACGCTTCTTGGAAAGCTGGGGAGAGTTGCCATATTCTCGGGACACCTGCTTCCTCACTTCAGCAGCCACCGTCCTGGAAGAGAGAAAAAAAAATAATATCCTGAGAGGTATACCTTGCTGTGTCTCAAGAGAGTCTAGCAGAATGGGAAGCAAAATGCCTGCTTACTAACATATGACCCTGCTCAAGAGATCATTACCAATATTCTCAAACACCAGAAAAATAAATGCAGTATTTGTAGATCATCCACACTGCCATACTCAGTTGACTCTCCATTAAGCTGGCAGTGGAAATGTTTGCAAATTATTTGGTTGTCAAAATTCCTGGAGATGCGAACTACACTCAGTTTCAGATTTCAAGTTGCATCTTACTATCTGGCAGTTTGCACAGCCAATTTTAATGGTACAACTCTAGTACCAAATGTAGCAATCTGTATCAATGGGATTATGAAACTACATGAACTGAGGATAAAAAGATGGGGGGGCACACACACACACACACACACACACACACACACACACACACACACAAAGGAAAAATATCCATTGGAGAAGAAATCCAGC
The DNA here is from genome assembly GCA_030015325.1 of Cryptoblepharus egeriae. Lineage (NCBI taxonomy): Eukaryota > Metazoa > Chordata > Lepidosauria > Squamata > Scincidae > Cryptoblepharus > Cryptoblepharus egeriae. Next base: position 112,537,074 of record JAREYC010000002.1, read on the forward strand.
AATCCACACATCCATTCTACTAATATTTGTTTTCATTTGTTTCATCATTTCATTTGTTTCATCATTTGTTTTCATTTTTAAATTATACCATTTTTTAATGGGAACTCAGAGTGGCTTGAAAAAATTAAAAGCAAATACAGTACTTTTATAAAACCAGAACATCAGCTAATTCAACATAAGAAAATCCAAAACCAGGAGGAAACATGTTTAAGTAATATGAAACCAGAGGAAGCCTCACAAAAAAGCCAGATCTTCAAGCAAGTGGAGAAACATACAGAGAAGGGGCCAACTTCACTTCCACATAGTAGGAAGTTTCATAGTATAGGGGCCACGACTAAGTTAATTCTCTTAGATCCTGCAATGAACTTTGAATGGCAGTGGGATCCATGAAAGAGACTCCCTAAAAGATTTTTCAAAATATATTACTGAAGACATACTTTGGTTCCCTGACTCTAAGTTACTACAGGCTCTAAGGCAGTGATTTTCAACCTTTTTCATCTCACGGCACACTTAACAAGGTACTGAAATTGTCAAGGCACACTATCAATTGTTTTTGCCATTGACAAGGTACATCAGACTTTCAAATCCTTTAATCTTCCTATTAATGAATGTCTATCCCCAAATTCCCACAGCTCACCCAAGGACTATACGCGGCACAGCAGTGTGCCATGGCACACTGGTTGAAAATCACTGCTTTAAAGACTAGCACAGCAGTTTCCAATCTGTGCATCACGATGCCAGTGAACAGCAGTGACATAATTATGTGATACAACTTGCCTCATTGAGTTCCTAGGGTGGCGCAGAAGTGGTTAGTTTGGGCCGAAGTTTGAAGGCCCTTTGACTTGGAGCTTTTGCATGAAGGGACAGACATAAGTGCTTGTCCAAACTTTTTAGAAGGTCACAGGATGTTCTGCAGAAGAACAGGATCGCTGATGTGCTGGCACAGAGACCACAAAATAGAAATCCATGTCACCCCAAATCAGTGCTTGGACCATTCTTATGAACATTAATTATGTCCATTTACAAATTCAATGCCATGTCCTTCCCATGAACCTGGATGGAACTCAGGATTGTGCTTCTTCACAGTTTTGTGACTGGAAACCAAGCTGCAGAGCAGATTTATCCTGGCAACCCAAAGCAAGATGAATGCTGGATCCTGATCAATTTCTTTGGGTATTTTATGCATAAAGAATGAGCATACTCTCTTTGGCTCCACTCCCTTTGGCCCCACCCACAAAACCTAAGGCTGGAACAGGCAATTGGGAGGCAACATGATGTACCCGGCACAAAGGAGGCTAAGAAAGTAGAATAAGAATGGACAAGATAAGAGCATTGCTTTTATCTGGTTCACCAAGCACTGCCAGCTTTCTCTTCGGACAAGCAGATCTAAGATGATGGAGCAACACTGCATAGAACTGGCAGCCACTGTTTCTTCAGAGAGCCAGCTGCAAAGTGGAGACACAGAGACCTTTGGGAATCTTAGGGCTTTGTTGCTACAAGGCTAGCAGAATGCCCTGGAAGGCACTTCCAGCCCTGATGCTATTAGCAAATCCCAAAGGATCGTTTCATTTCATCAGAGATAAGATGCAAGACTCCAAAAATGCAGTCATGATGCGCTTGTGACAAAATATCTTTTCTGCCAGTTTTGTTACACGATTAAACTACAGCCCACAATGCAGCTGCTTAACCAACTTGGGGAGGTCCTCTGTTAGCTTGCTATGTAAAGGAGAACTGTTCACCACCCAGGGTGAGTCAATATATATAATGTACAAGCTCAAAGAAGGTAAGTCAGCACCCCAGTATCAACTACCAGCAGAAGGGAGAATACCAACGTCACCTCTACCAACGTCACTTCCTCTTAGGGTTTACCAGATGCAAGGAAGCACTTTCATGCAGGTGTCTTATGTGCTCCCCAAGGCATCTAGTGGACCACTATGTGATACAGGAAGCTGGACTAGATGGGCCTTTGGCCTGATCCAGTGGAGGCTCTTCTTATGTTCTAAAAAACATAAGTCCCAATTTTGGGGAATTGTGTTCACAAACTGGCAAAAGGAACAGAGGGTCCTATCCCAATTTTGTGGAAGAAAATTATGGCAACCCTACCTCCTTCCCTTTGTCTTTGCTTCCACACCTGGGCCACATGGAAGGAATGGATCCATGAATGACTACCTCCTTCAGCGACTCCTAAGTAGGAGCCATGCTCATGATTTCCATGCATAACTGTGAGAAGCAAAAAATGTTATAAACTAATGACACTTTGGTATATTGATTTATAAGTCCATTGTATAAAAATGTTATAAATTAATGACACCATTGAAATTATTCTCTGCTCAAGCTCGGAAAAGAATTTCAGAGGTTTTTGCCTCTCATTAGTGCAGATGGAGGGGAAATTAGATCATTTTTAAATTAAGCCAAGGCAAAAAGGAAAGAGTTCTGCTCTTTCTAGTTGCTAGAATTTCTAGTTGCTAGCAACTGCCAAGACTTCCTGAAACCAGGGCCAGTTGAAAAACAGCAAGCATCTAGAAAGAGCTTTGCTAGGTAATAACCCAAACTCCTTGCAAAGGAGAATTCTTTTTCTAACTCATTGAAGCTAAAGAATCCCCAGGGGACAATTATACCAATCCCGAGTTTCTGTCCAGGGTACTAAACTAGTTAATGCCAGTCCTTCCTAAACTACTCCACAGGAGATACACTTCTATAAGACTAGCAAACATCTTGGTCCAAGGCAGGGGCATGGGATTAAAATGTCCTACAGACAACAAAGAAGATTCCATCTCCATTAAAGACCAGTGCAGACAATCATTTCCATTTGCACAATTGTATTTATTTTATTTTAGGAATTTATAACCTGCCTTTCCCATGCCAAAGATAATGTCCAATCTGGCTTACAAAGCATTTATAATAAAATTCAAAATAACAAGACAGAATGCAAGACAAAACATTCCATTAATTTTAACAAGGCATTAAAGCATTAATTTTAACATTAAAAAGACATTAATTTTAGCATGAACTGGAAAAAGACTAATATAAAACAGAGCAAAATTTAAGGTAAAAAGAAATTTATTAAGCCAGTGGAGAACAGAGAAGAATCCAGAGAAGCAACCAAATCCAGCTGAAACAGGTACTAAACCCCTAAGTTGTTTCAGCACTCCTCCTTTTGGAATTACTCTGTAGAAATGAATGAAACAGTTGAAGCCAGCAAAGCAGAAAAAGGGGCTCAGATTCTGTTTTACAGTCAACATGTCCTCAGTGACTTGTTTTTCCATCAGCAGCAGAAAAGCCCCCCTGCCGCAACATACTTGCCTTTAAGCTTCCAAATGGACAGCTTAACAGAGAAGGCAGATGTGTCACTAAATCCGCTAACAAGATCAAAGGGCATTTGGAAGAGGGAGAGGAAGAAGGAGATTGTAAATAAACCATAATTATGAGAGGACTTTGTAGCCTGGAAGGAAACGTGCTCTTGGGGACTGGATCAGGAAACCACCTCACCCTTTCCTTTGGCTAAGGAAGTGGTTTTTATCAGTAAATCCATGCAGAACAAAGGCACAGAACCGTTGGCCAGAATGACAATACCACAGGGTTGTAATAGAGCCATATCATAGACGGGAAGCGTACATATGTCAGTGATGAGATTCAAAGAAATTAACAACCGGTTCTCTGCCCATCTGGCAGCCACTTTTAAATGGCTATTTTTAAACTTTATATATCTCTCGTTAACAACCGGTTCTACAGAGTTGATGTGAACCTGCTGGAGCCCACCATTGCATACGTCCACCAGCTACAACTGCCTACTTCATGGGATGACCACCTACCCAGATAGCTCCACAGCAATTCAGAACGCGATGTGCCTCTGGTAAGTCTATAGGCAATCCTACGCAGACAGCAAACAGCAAAACCCACAGAAATGTTTAATGCCTGAACCAAGGCGCATTAACTACAATGCTAAAAACAAGCTATGTCCCAGGTCAAGCATGAAAGAATGTTTCAAAGCAAAAGTTAAGACAGAAACTAGCACAAGCATGAGATGCACGCACAGTCTCTCCGCATGCTGTCAAAGCCTGTAGCTTCATATTGGAGACAATACTTATTTTTAGGATCCAGCAGAAGGGATGTTAATTTTGATAAACAGGATGCCAAAAACTCCAAGAGAATTTTTTTGAAAAGCAGGGAGTTCAAATTCATAAGCATTTAAGTAAGCATATATCAGTGATTATAAATTCTAAGTGCAAGATCTTCCTCTCCACCCCCTTCCCCTCTCCTTCCCCCCCCCCCAAAAAAAAAACTGTGACTCAACGAGATTTCACCTAGAGGGTAAATACTGTAGAGGAAGCGGAAAAACAGCCACTGACAATGGGTTGACATCTGCTGGTTTTGGAAGAGTGACACTGCTATGGGAAGGAAGTTTCGCATATGTGGGTCTGGCTCAGGAAATATTTTCCCCATGGCACTTACTTAGCCTCATTCTTTCCCTTTATGATTTCTTTAGTGCATGTCAAAAAAACAAAACAAAAAAGCGTCTCAAGAAATGTTCTACCTCAGGATTCTTTTTCCAAACAAGTAGGAGAAAGAATCAGGTAAGGACTTAAATCCCTCCCCTCTCTACAAGCCTTTGTCCTCATGTTTCACTTAACATGGTCCACCTATTGGAAGTACCTACCACTAGAAGTAGCTGGCGATGACACCACCACCAGCTACTTCTGGGTTGGGAGGCCAGAAAAAATTCTACAAACAGCTTGGAATGAGTAGGTGGGCTTTTTCCAGTGCGTGTAACCTGCATGCTGAAACTGCCTGCTAAACATTGGACTGCTATTTGTAGCAACCAGTACTATTTCACTGCCAGGCGGAGGATGTGCCTTGAGTGCTGTGTACTGAACAACACCTCACAACACACCAATTGGAAATTGTGACTCTGAATACATGGAACGCTCCACCTGACCAGCTCCTGTCAAATAAAGTCTTTCGTCATTGGGGCACCCCAGGCTGGGAATTATCCTAACTCCCACTCATGTGGTAGAATCATAGAATCCTAGAGTTGAAAGGGATCTAGTAGGTCATCTAGTCCAACCCCCTGCCTGCAACAGGAAATCCTCCTAGATCATCCCCGACAGGTGCTCATCAAACCTCTGCTTGAAGACCCTCAGTGAGGGAGAGTCCACCACCTCCCTTGGCAATCTGTTCCACTGCCGAACCACCCAAACCGTCAGGAATTTTTTCCGGATATCCAACCGGAATCTCCTCTCTTGCAGTTTGTACCCATTGGTTCTAGTTCTGCTTTCAGAAGCAGCTATGAACAAATGAGCCCCTTCCTCCATATGACAGCCCTTCAGGTAAAGTAAGTAGACAGGATAGTAAGTTTTGTGAATGCAACAGGGTGATAAAATATACCTATACAGTATACATAGTTATATTATTCAAGTTCTATCATTTAGCTGCATCAATTATCAGCCAAAAGGAAAAGACTGACCAGCCTAAAGCATCTATAAAAGGAGAAATATCCCCTCATTCCAACTTTGCCATATTTATAAAAAATCTCTTTCCCAAGGATGCACATATCAGGTATAAATTATGGCTGCAATTCTAAACATATCTCCCTGAGAATAAACCCTACTTAGAGCACAATCCTAACCATGTCTACTCAGAAGTAAGCCCCATTATGTTCAATGGGTTTTACTTTCAGGAAAGTCTCTTTAGGATTGCAGCCATTGTAGGACATTTCCAAAACAGACATGCACGGGTTCAAGAAAACACAAAATCAGTAACAAGATCATGAAATTTGCACTGGAGGGAATACTGCACGTGCGGGGGCCATTGCGCATGGGGGGCATGTACGGGGATGTGATGTGCATAGGTGAATGATGCGCATGAGAGTTGATGCGCATAGGGAGACTGATGCACATAGCGAGACTGATGCACATAGGGGAACTGATGTGCATAGGGGGACTGGGGCACATGGGGTGATGTTACACATGGGGGTTGATGCGCTTGGGGAGGTTGATGCGCATGGGGGATGATGTGCATAGGGGAGATGATGTGCATAGGGTGGATGAACAGGCGGGATGATCCTCATGGGGTGGATGAACATGGGGATGTTGTGCATAGGTTGGATGCACATGGGGGATGGATGTGCATGGGCAGTTGATACGCAGCGGGGGGGATGTCGTATAAGGAATTTTACTCCTGCAACGCGGGTACGCTTTTGCTAGTTTTACATAAAAAGCTAAGGATTTTGTTTGTTTCACCAAGACTGCTCCTGCCTCTTCCAGTTTATTGTCCTGCTGTTCTGTATATTTTTCTTAGACTGATTGTTCATGTGGCTATTTTGCTTAAACATATGATACGGTTTAGATATTTCTCTTTTATGTTATGTGCTGCCTTGGAACTAATGAGGGTGAGGAAGGCAGGATATAAACCATGCAAATAAAGAGGATCCCAAGTGCATCAGCAACAGTTATCTCCAAAACAAAAATTTCCTTTTTCTTGCTCTCCGAGGAGAACAGCTACAACAGTCACCTTGGAATATTATACAGGGCATCTGAACCCTATACCTTCTCCAAAGATCCCAGACTGGCATTTTAATCCCACAATAAGTTGATAAGGTCATTTAGCAATTGGACAGACAAATTCTCTGAGTGTTGTGAACTCTAATAAAACATTCCTCTGGATTTACAGGCATGCAGTAGTTCCTATGCAGCGTGAAGGCGGGCAACTCCTTTCACAGGCCAATGATCTGCAGCATTTCCATAACCAAGAACAAAGCAGAAGGGAAGAGCTCAATGCAAAGCAATGCAGGTATTTGAAATTTTCACAAGCTTCTGCTCCACCATGACAAATTCCTATAGGCATAAAAACATGCTTACAATTCTAGTTCCTAAGGAGATTGGAGCCCCGTAAAATGTCTGGTGACCAGCAGATGGGGCTTCATTGGCATGGTTTTATGTTCCTAATCACTGATAGAATTTTCCCAGGAATCCTCCCTCTCTCTCAGTATCTGATCTGAAAGTTGGGACAACTGGTACAGCTGCTCCGAAACTCAGCATGTAGTTTCCGGTTGCAGTGCTAGGTTGTTGTTGTTTTTTTAACTCAAACTTAGTATGAATTCAAATAAATTCTTGGCGTGCTGGTTCCATAGCCAAACTCTTCAATACTAAGTATATTTTGAGCACAATCCTAACCATGTCTACTCAAAAGCAAGCCCCACTGTGTTCAATGGGTCTTACTCCCAGGAAAGTATCTTTAGGATTGCAGCCTTTATGTGTTTCTTAGAAGGCCAAACTACACATTATCAACAGCTGTAACAAAACTCATTCTGGTGTTTCTATTAGGGAAAAGCAGGGCCAGAAGATGTTATATGGAACAGAGGAACAGCAGAGTAGACGGAAGAGCTTAGCACAATCCTATATATATAGTTTTAAGTTACTAGCAGTGAGTTCAGTGGGGTTTTCTCCCAGTTAAGAATGCATAGGATTTCAGCCTTAATAACGCCCGTACCACTGTCTTTTGCTTTTGCAAGTTCTCAGACGTACAATTATTTTTGCAAGTTTTCAGATGTACATCTTTGAAAATAAACATCTGGCACCTCGGGTTCTGTCCAGGGAAAATAATTTGTAGCAGAACAGGAGACGTAACAGGGAAAATGTAAGCACCACACACATCCACTGTCACATTTCTCACTCCAAATTACAACTTTCCAAATATGGCTCAGGTTCAGTGACATGTGTTTATAAGTAATACTGTATGTGGTTCTTCCCTGAATTAATTCCTGCTGATTTTACTGATGCTTGCCAGTCCAAGACGCCTGAAGCAAGAGATTAGAAACACCATCCCTAACAGAGAAATTATTGTCTTGTATTTGAACAGAATGGAGAAATATTAAGACAAATGCCATTATTCTTGAATTGCAAAAAAATATTGTACATTTACATATGTACAGGTTTGATACAGCTGTGCATGATGTATAGAATTTATTCTGACTGTAAAATCAGTGCAATGTTCTAAAAAGTTTAAGTAAATCTGGTAAGACACTGCCCCAAGGCTGTTCATGGCTTTATTAATTTCTTCCTTTGAGGTAAGAGCCCAGCCAAACACAAAGCCACAAGCCATAAATTATTTCCTGTGTGTGCTGTCATCTGCCAGGCTGAATAGAGCAGCACCACACTTTCCAAAGTGACACCACCAAGCCTTTGGATGCTGTGAACTACTACACCAGACAGATGTCTCATTCATCTGTAGGCACTGGCTGGACACGAAGGCTTCCAAACTGAACTCAGCTTAGTGCATGATGCTGAGGCACATCAATGGCATTCTGGATTAAGGTTATGGCTGGTTGGAAAGGAGGGACTATTATTCTCTCCGGAGCTACCATTTAGGAGAGATCAGAGAATATCCTTCACTGTCCTGGAAGGTAAAAAAAGAACCAGGAAACCGGAAAGACAAACAAAAAGAAAAATTGTTTTCAGAATTTCAGTTAAAGTTCATTCCAGTTATCAAAACTGTTTTTAACATGTCATCATGAAACATAACATACCCTACATCACAATTATTTAGATCAGCAGCACTCCTTGGATCACCCTGGAGCTGTAATTTTTGAGAAATTCAGTACAGGATCTCCTTCTGAGAATGACAATCTGTCTGGGACCCCCACCCCAGAAATGATATTATGACCAGAAGTGCCTTCAAAAAAGACGTGACATCACTGTGATGTCAGAGCTTTTCCATGACTACTTAGAATGGCATGGACGACTTGTGTCGAATGAGATTTACAGCACAATCCTAACCATGTCTACTCAAAAGTAAACCCCATTGTGTTCAATGGGTCTTACTCCCAGGAAAGTGTCTTTAGGATTGCAGCCTTACTCCCAGGAAAGCAGCCTGAGTGCCACATCCCAAGATGGCAGCATCCAGTGACAGATTTCAAGATGGCGGTGCCCAACCTTTCATGACCCCCCAAAAATGAAGTTGCAAACCCCAAGGGGATCCCAATCCCCACATTGAAAACCACTGTCATGGAGAATCAGGAGACAGTATCAGTGGCAGGTGCTTTATATTATCAACATCCACTGTTGGGGTACAATATTCTCAGATTCAGATAAACAACACTTCAGGTCTGCAGGATTCCTAGTCTAGACCATCTGAACAAAGTTGGTGACTGGATAAATGCAATGTCTTGAATAGTGGCTTCTACTGGTGTTCTATCTTTTTAGATTGTGAGCCTTTTTGTGACAGAGAGCCATTAGCCACTATTTATTCATTTTCTCTGTAAACTGCTTTGTGAACCTTTTGTTGAAAAGCGGTATATAAATACGATTGATTGATGTCACAAGTTTTCCAGAACACAGACAAGAAACCCTATGTTTTGAGCGCTCCAAGGTGTGCAATGCTCTCTCCTCTATTCCAGGCACAATTTCAAGGTAATCAGTCTACAATGTAGATGCCACAGTATGGAGACCATATTCTTCTCTTTCCCCTCTACCTCATTATGGGTGTTAAGCAGAAAATTCTGAGCTCTGTTTTCAATTCTAGAAAGTAACTTCTTTAGAGTCTGCCCCAAAATTCTCTTTCATCTGAGGTTACACCAGTTAAGAAAGACTTGCATTTTCCTACCAGGATATTAATTTTGAATTACCGTATTAACTCAAGTATAGTGCGCAAGTTTTTGGGGTTTTTTTGTCAAATAGACCCGACAATAGTGATTTTCAACCAGTGTCCCGCAGATAGTCCTCAAGTGTGCCACAGGAATTTGGGAATTGACATTCATTAATAGGAAAATTGGGGGATTTGAACAGTTTGGTGTGCCTTGTCAATGGTAATAACAATTGATGGTGTGCCTAGACAATTTCAGTGCCTTGTGAAGTTTGCCATGAGATGAAAAAAGTTGAAAATAACTGCCCTACAATATAGGGCTGCACATTGTATTTGATGCTTCCCTCAGCCACATCCACCACCCTCTCTCCATCCAGCTTGACTCTGCCGTTCTAACCCCCATAGCTATGCCACTACAAGGCATCCCTCTCAGACAGGCAGCTGCCTCCTTTCATTCCTCCCCACCTTCCAACTCCATCCTCTGAGAGATCCAAAGCTCTGGTTCCCCTTGATCTCCATTCAACCAGCGCCTTGAAAGGGGAAAGATCAGGGAGAGTAACAGGGAGGAGAGATAGACAGCCTATTCCTTTCCCCCTTCCCAATTCACTGGCTCCTCTGCCTCCACAGCAATCAATGAGAGGGATGATTTGCAGTGGCATAGCTATGGGGGGTAGAGCAACAGAGCCAGGCAGGATGGAGAAAGGGTGATGGATGGGGTGAGTGGAGGAGGGGGTGGGAGGCATTGGGGGCTGCCCAGCCAGCTCTAGATCCCTTGGAGTGACATAGCCAGAGGGGGAGACCTCCCTGGAACTGCTATACAGAGATGAGGCTCCCTCTAAGACTGATTGCCACTGGAAAGTCCTGCTTCTCCTCATCATCACTTTAATGGAGGCAGGCAGGCAGTCAGGGGGCTGGGCTCCTCTCCCCGCTCCGCCAGCCCCAGTGGTATTGGGGGCTCCTTCTCTGAGGAGGGTGAGAGGAGCTGATGCTGCAGTGCGTCCACAGTTTCCTGTGAGTAAGCCCCATTGAGTGCAATGGGAGTATGGGACTTATTCATAGACCTGCTTGAATAGACCTGCTTATGGCTGCACTGTGAGAGAAGGACTGAGCCAGGGAGGGGCAGGGAGAAGCAGGGCAGGAAGGAGGGGGAAAGGGGCTGTAGGGAGTGGGCTTCAGGAGGGGAAAGAGAAGCCTGGAGGAGACTCAAGCCAAGCCAAGTCCCTGTTCTCTCTCCCTGCCCCTCTCCTTTCTCCTCATGGGAACATGTAGGGGGAACTCGAGGCACACTTTCCTGCTCTGTAAGCAGACCCCTGAGCTGGCTCTGCTCCTGCAGCTCCCAACAACAGCCAACAGGACCTAAAACTTCTCCTTTACTGAACCTCTGCTGGGAGCCAGTCAGGAGCTGCCCTTGCCTTATATCCTTCCAGGAGAATGCTTCATTTAGCTGCGCACTGTAATCATTAGCTATGGTGATGATTACATAAAATCATCAGGTTTTTTAAACTATGGTCTTTAAAAACAGGATGTGCATTAGATTCGATGGCGCACTACATTTGAGTAAATACACGTTTTAATTTTGATTCACATCTGTGTGGACACCCTACCAATTTTATTCTAGATTGCCCACTGTATCTTTAGTATTAGGAGTGATATTCATCAGTAAATCCTTGCTCAAAAATTGCACATCAGGCTACTAATATTTGAACCGGCAATTGTGAAGGGGGTTCATTGCGTATCCACAGAGAAACATCACTCTGTACTCATTCCCCTGCCTACACAAGTTACACTATGGGCAAGTTGTGGGTCATCATAAGACTAAAACACTGTGCTCGAAAGAATTATTATACAGAAGTACAAGGAAGAGGCTGCCACATTTGTAAAAACAAGGGTCTAGAAATCTGCTAGCAATACAAAGAGGGTTCTTACACACATACGAGAGAGAGAGAGACAGACAGACAGACAGACAGACAGACAGCTAGCATTCTGCATACAGCAGCCCTTGCTTGAAAAAGAGAGCAAATTTTATGTATCAAATGCCTGTGTCTTCCTTTTACAAAGAAAAGTGAAGAATTACAGCAGCTTCCCTTTTGTGCCACAGAAAGCACACGTAACTTACAACAAACATATTGTTATAAAACCTATAAAACAGATGCTTCTCAAGTCAATAGAAATTACCTCTTATAAATAACCTCCCTAATTACAATACAAAACAGAAACAAAACCACATCAGTATCCAGGAAAGGCCTTCAAATGAAATTTCTTCATCTGTTGGTAGAAGGAAAGCAAGGAAATGGCTTGGCAGATTTATCTGGGCAGGGCATTCTAAAGGATGTGTGCTACCACAAACCCTATTGCTGCTAAGAAAGAAGGAATAAAGAACCATAGAACAACTACTGTTGTCCATTAGTGACCAATTTCATATGGACTTTCTAGTGCAATGGTTTTCAAAGTGGGGGTCAGGACCCCGTTGGAGGGTTGCAACTTTATTTCGATTCGGAAACTTTATTTCGCAAAAAGCTCTTTGTAGCCATCTTGGAATTGGGCACAGGGCATGTTTAATGTTACTTCCAGGTATGACATCTCTTCCAGGGGGTCCTGGAAGTCTGTCGTTCTCAGAAGGGGATTTTGGGTAAAATGCTCAAATAGCACTAGACTCTAGCGCAGGGGTGTCCAACCTATTAGCTTCACTGGGCCGACACGGAAGAAGTTGAGTTGGTTTGGGCCACACATAAACACTAACAATAGCTGATCATCCAAAAAATCATAGCAAACATAGTTATCATATTAAACTTATTTGTAGGCAAAGTTAGTGAGATGTTTGACATAATTTCTGAGCCACCAATGTGCCCCAATTCCCAGCCTGCTCCAGAGCCCACTCCAACAAGGTTAAATGGGGGGTTTTACTTCCAGGAAAGTGTGACTAGGAGGGCAGCCTGAGGGCAGGTCCCCTCCAGTGGCAGGGAGATCCCCAATCCCTAGGCTGCTCCAGAGCCCACTCCAACAAGGTTAAATGGGGGCTTTACTTCCAGGAAAGTGTGGCTAGGAGAACAGTCTGTTGGCAGGTCCCCTCCAATGGCAGGGAGATCCCCAGATCCCCAGACTGCTCCAGAGCCCTGTGGGGGATGGAGTTCCTAGCCTGCCTCAAAGTGCTCTGGGAAGACCAGAGCTGTACATGCGCCATTTAAAGAGGGCAGCACCCATGGGGCTGTTCAACACATGTCTTATTGTTTACTGGACCGCATTCATGGATAAACTGGGCCACATGCGGCCCGTGGGCCACATGTTGGACAAGCCTGTTCTAGCGCATACTGAGATTATTGCAACAATGAGGCCAACATGGCAGCAGGGTGAGGTTTATATAGTCCATACTCTCATCCTGATAGTTCAGGGTGCTTTGCATACCTACTATATATAGGGCTGCGGACGGTGTCTCAGTGGACAAAAACACTGCGCTTATCAACCTGAAGGTCAGCAGATCGGTTGTTCAAAACCAGAGTGTTCCTGTTACTTGCAAGATCCTGCCAAACTAGCAGTTCAAAACATGTAAATACAAGTAGATCTATTACTTCAGTGGAAAGGAAACAACGTTATGTGCACGTTGCCGTTTAGTCATGCTGGATATATTCCCACAGATACATCTTCAGACAATGCTGGCTCTTCACCTTTGTAATGGGGCCCTAGAGTCAAACTAGCAGAGCAACCTGTGGGGACACCCTTACCTTTATTTACTATCACTGAATGGACCAAAAGCTATCAGGCCATTTCCACCATAGTATCCAGGGCAGTGAGCTGCTGAGGAAGGAGCAAGACACATTGGGGTCCTCATACCAGCTAATCCAGAATGTGGGACTGTCTAGGAGGGAGACCCCAGAGATCACAGCATCAATTATTTCCTGTCCAAGATGCTGGCCTTGGATATTTAATCAGCCTATGTTATCTTACATCGCCCCATTCTAGCCTCCACCCACTGACTAGTCAGCACCCTAGATTGATATCCCCCTTTTCTTTTCAGCCATCTATCTCTTTCTCAAATTGTAAATTAAACCTGCTGAGCCAGTACTGGTTGGTCAGCTACCCTTGCAGGTGGCTTCCCTCATAAAAAGCAGCTTGGCTCCCGCAACCCACTCCCTTTGAGGTTACTATTGCACAACATGTTAGGACTTGCTTCATAACCCTCTTTATGGCTGTAGTATTTCTTTTTTGAATCAGGATAGTTTATGTGTCTTGGGGTCACAGGCCCTACAATGCAATGTTCACTAGCCTGTCAGAATAAGGCTAGGTAACATTGGTCTGTGGCATAGCCTCTCCAAAGATTCACCAACTCCTTTCTTTGTGTGAGACTGAGAATGCAACCCTAACCCCTAGTTAGGCTGGCATAAATCCTGGCACAAGTCCTGTGCTGGCCTGGGGTATTGCAAAAGTGCCATAAGACACTTCTATACCACTCCTGGGGTGGTCAGACCAGAGCACAGGTCTCACTCCTCACACTACCATGGGAAGTTATGCCAGGTAAATTATTCCAGCCTAAATTAGATAGGACTGCATCCTCATGGGTGCCCTCTTTCCCCCACTAATCTCCCCATTATCCTCCATTTTTCCTTATTCCCCTCATCCCAAAATCCTTATTTCTTTTCATGGAATTATTGAAGTGCCTAATGGCTCACACTGATGTCATAACACCATTGAAGGGGAATCACAGAAACAGAGTTGGAAAGGACCTAAAACAGTGTTTCTCAAACTGGGGGTCGGGACCCCTTTGGGGGTCACCTAACCCTTTCATGGGGGTCGCTTAAAGACCCCTGGTGCAGGGGGCCTTGCAAGGTATTTTGCATCTTTTTATTTGTAATTAGAAATAAATATTTCACAATATATAATTAAATATTATTTTGTGATTAATCACTATGCTTTAATGTTCAATTTGTAATAATGAAAACGCATCCTGCATATCAGATATTTACATTACGATTCATAACAGTAGCAAAATTACAGTTATGAAGTAGCAACAAAAATAATTTTATGGCTGGGCATCCCCACAACATGAGAACTGTATTAAAAGGTCACAGCATTAGGAAGAATGAGAACCACTGACCTAAAAGATAATCTTGTCCAACCCCCTACCTGTAACTGGAAAGCCTCCTAGAGCATCTGCAGCAATGCTTGATGAGGTTCTGCTTAATGAGCAATGCTTGATGAGCAATGCTTAAAAGAGGCTGCATTACATGGGACTTTCCCAGACCTTGAACATGTAGTTATTTTTTTACTGTACCAGATCAGCCATTTATTAGCTGCACCTATTAGACGCCTCTTACTGATGAGAACACAGGCAATAGTCATGAATAGTTTATATTTTCAGCAATGTATGCCACGTTGTTGTCGATTAGCCTGTTCTAGCTAATTGTCATACTATTTTTAGGAACCCTTAGCCTAGCTCCTGTATTTGGCCATTGTTGATGTATATGAGCAGGCATGTGTGTATATGTGTGCATGTTTGATTTCTTGCACACTTGCATGATGGAAGGACGAGTGGGTAGGTTGGAAAGAGGATCAAATTCTGGTTTAAGAACACCGCCTACACAGCTTGAACTCCAGGAACTGCTGCTCAAATGTAAATTATCTGTAAAAGGAAAACAGTGATTGAGACCAAGAGCTGGTCAAGCAACAGCAATAACTGTTAGGCTCCATTCCAAAAGCATTAGCTTGAACTTTCCAGGGAGAGGTCAAAGGGAAGCAGAAAAGCAGGAAACAAATGAAACCAAATAAAAAAGAGACTTAAAAAATCACACTGCAGCTTCCAAGGTCCCCCCCTCGCAAAAAGTGGGGGAAGACTATGCTTCCCTTCCTTCCCTCCCATAAAACAATTCAAACACTGATGAGATGGTCCAAGTTAAGATTTAAGTATGCATTCACAGTAGTTGTTCCCCAAGGGGATGACAAACAAACATGTTTACCCCAGAGTTTGTAATGCAAGATCTTATTGAAAAGTCTCCCATTCATCCAGGAGGAAGAGATAAGCCTTACTTATCCAAGAGACAAAACAAAGGGACTTTTTCCATCTTCAGAGATCTTAAAAGCTTTGCTTAAAATGCAATTGGGGATTTTTCTAGCTAAGACGCTAGCATTTTCACTTTCATATGGCAGACAGAAAATGCTTCTTTTTTATTTCTACCCTCAAGCAAAGAACTCATAATAAAGAGATCTGTTGTCAATCACCATCCTCCTTATTTGCGCTCTCCTGCACTGGGAATGAGAAGTATTTCCCTACTTCTGGAAGACAAGTTCTGAGTAACATAAGATTGTGTACATCTAGCCTGAATGGTCCCCCCACATGATTTGAACCAAGAAGCAAGGGAGTTGATGCTTGCCACTAGTAGTTCCATCTGTGGTCTAGACATGCTGTTCACATTCCGCCTCCATCCCCTATACCTACAGTTACTTATATACACACACTCCCAGTGGACAGACATTCCACCCACATAAGGAAATGCTGTGTTAAGTAATCACATGTTCCTGGACAAAACACAGCTTATCTGCAGGGAATTTTTTTAAAAGAAGAAACCCTTTAAAGTTACATGAGAACCAGGATTCCTCTCTTTCAAGTTTCAGTTCCTGTTTTATCTGTTTATTTGCATAAAGATTAAGCACCAATTGGTGCTTTTCATAATTGAGGTGTACTTTTTTCTGAACTCTAACTGGAAGCATCATCCATTCTTAAAGTGAAAAGAGGTGGGCTTTTGAGTGTGTTCAGTGGAGATCACTTGTCCTAGAGGTACTAGAGGTACCTAGTAGCAGGGATTTTCAACCACTATGTCTTGGCACACTGGTGTGCTGTTCTAAAATCACTGCATTGAGGCTTGCTGTGGGCTGCATCTGGCCGCTGGGCCAGGGTTTGGACAACCTGCTGTAAAGTTTGAGCTATTCTAAGTGTTGGAGGGGATGGGGAAGGCTGCAATGTGATTCTCAAGATCACAGTACTGCAAGTGAAGAGAGTGCTTTCCCTAACAAGACTTAACACCCATAAGGATCAGGGGAGTTCTGTAGGGAACTTTACGCAGCATCCATAGCCTGGAATCAGTGAAAAACACAATTGTGACCCATGGAAGTAAGGCTTGCTAAGGAAAATCCCCTCTAATCCTGCAACAGCATGAGCCTGGATACTGTACTGCACAGTCCAGAGCCCATGGATCTCAGACTGGGGTATTGCAATACCCAGTTTGAAAACCGCTGCTATATAGGATTCCCAGCAGTAATGTTTGTTGCAAAGCTTAGATGTTTCTTTCCTCTCAGTGCTCTATCAAATGTTAGCTCTCAAGATAAATATTTTGGAAGGAAAAAATCTTACCCTGAAGCACAACAAGCCTATGAGATGAACAAGGCTTCTCTGGAAATAACTGGAATAGTGTTGACTATAAATGCAATGTGAACATGCTTTTCTGTCAATGAATGACGTCATTGTACAAAATGTATCCAGATCTTGCTTCCTCATTAAACATTCTCCTGTTATGCAGATCCACATGTTCAGCTATACATGACACACTATAATTTGGGAACATATTTTTTATAAAAAGAAAAAAAGAGCAGAATGTAGGATGCTGGCACAGTAAACACGGACAAGTTTTTCCAAAAATCTATGGGAAACTCCCCATAAGCAGGTGCACATTCTGAATGCTCAACACTTTAGTTGTTAATTTTTTAAAATTTTGCAAACTGCTAATAGCTTCCTTAAGGCTGCAATCTTAACCACTCTTTCCTGGGAGTACTATTGAACACTATGGGTCTTACTTCTAAGTAGACAAGCTGAGGACTACACTGGAAATCTCTTTCTGCCTAAGCTCTGAAGCTCTAAGAACTTCAGCTCTTTTCTGTAAACAAACAAAAAAACCCTCTGTATTTAGTTTAAATGGATGAGGGTGGGGTGAGAACCAAATACAGTACTTGTCATCACCCAAAGCCCACTCCAAGGGAAAAGAGTAAAATCAAAATGAGCACAACCAAAGGACACTGGAAATGTATAAGCAGTAAGCCCACCCTGGAGGCAAATCATATACCCAAGCCACCCCCCTCTCTGATGCAGACACGCAAACTCACAGACTGAAAGCAATTTCTTGTGTGCAGGCAGGGAATGAAGAAATGCCATGTATCCATCATATGAATGGGACATCAGTTTTCCATCCCTACCCAGAGGGGTATATTCAGCTGCACAAACTGTTCTTATATGTCTACAGCTCTATCACTTGTCACAGAAAGTGAAGGGGGGGGGTGAGAGGATGACTTTTCCAGATAATTTTCCAGATATCTTTTTGAGAAAACAAAAAAAGGATATTCTATACAATAGCCCCTCCACCACCAGGCTCAACCTAGAACAGTGGCACAGGGCTCTGGATTTTCTTGGGGGGTTTTGATCTTGGGTTAGAAGTTGAGAGCAGGTGGGATCCACCATCTTGGAACCTGGCACTTGGCTTTCCTGGCCAAAAATTGAATACAATGAGACTTACTTCTGAGTAGACATGAAGAAGCATTGGCATCACAGTGATGTCACATCCCAGTAAATTTTACAGGGGGGGGGGGGGGTCCCAGGCAGATTAGGGAGAACTGGACTGAAATGCCTGGATACCACTGCCCTAGAATATACCTCTTTTGGGAGGGCAGACTAGAAAGGTGTGGAATCAGATGCATACCATGGTCCTTCTAGATTTGCCTCCATCCTCATCCCAGTGTCAAAGCTTGTAAGATGCAAACTCCTGCCCTTTTACTACTATGCACACTGATGTCACTATATCAATAAACACTAAATAAGGACCCTGAACAGACATGCTGGGTGTGTCCATTTGGTTGCAGATTAACAAACCTGGGGAGCCATTAGTACCTGGCACACTTGCTCACAAGGTGTACCATCAGGTGTTTCAGGCTGCACACTTTTGTCGGTCACACAGGATCCTGCCTACCCCATGCATGTTTACTCAGAAGTAAGAACCACTGTGGTCAGTGAGGATAGGGTTGTAGCCACGATTCCTTCTTTTCCTGGCTCCTATGAATTCCTATGCATACTGAGAGGTTTAATTAAGGGGGTGGTTAACCTACGCAGCCAGGTGTCCCTGCTAAGTTCTCACTGCATCCAGGTGACCAGGAAGGGAAGGAAGGGGGAGGGAGCTCTTCACCACCCACCTTCCCCAAGATGTCAGTGAGCTGCAGGGGGATTGGCTAAGCCTGCAATCCTCTCCACATTTTACTGGGCGGAAGCCCCATTGACTCTAATGGGACTTACCTCTGAGTAGTCATGCATAGGATTGGGCTCAGAGGCTGATGCTGTCACATTTTCCTGGGAGTAAGCCCTATTGACTCTCAAGGAACTTACTTCTGAGGAGACATGCATTGGCTTGGGCTCAGAGGCGGATGCTCTCACTTTCCTGGGAGTAAGCCCTATTGACTATCATGGGACTTACCTCTAAGTAGACATGCATAGGATTGGGCTCAGAGGCTGATCCTCTACAAATTTTCCTGGGAGTAAGCCCCACTGACTCTCAAGGGGCTTACTTCTGAGGAGACATGCACAGGATTGGGCTCAGAGGCTGATCCTGTACAAATTTTCCTGGGCATAATCCCCACTGACTCTCAAGGGACTTACTTCTGAGGAGACATGCATTGGCTTGGGCTCAGAGGCTAATGCTCTCCACACTTTCCTAGGAGTAAGCCCTATTGACTATCATGGGATTTACTTCTGAGGAGACATGCACAGGCTTGGGCTCAGAGGCTGATGCTCTCCACACTTTCCTGGAAGTAAGCCCTATTGACTATCATGGGACTGACTTCTGAGGAGACATGCATAGGCTTGGGCTCAGAGGCTGATGCTCTCACTTTCCTGGGAGTAAGCCCTATTGACTATCATGGGACTGACTTCTGAGTAGACATGCACAGGATTGGGCTCAGAGACTGATGCTCTCACTTTCCTGGGAGTAAGCCCTATTGATTATCATGGGACTGACTTCTGAGTAGACATGCATAGGCTCTAAAGTAGGCGTGGGAAAGCACAGGGAGGGGAGAGCTATGAGCATCAGGGATGCATTTTTGCAAGGCAGAGAGCCCAATCCTAGGCGTGCCTACTCAGAAGTCAGTCCCATGATAATGAATGGGGCTTACTCCCAGGTAAGTGGGGTGCCTGGGACTGCCAAAGGCATCCCCTCCAGGCAGTCGTGCCCAGATGCTCCCCAAGCCCAGCCCAGGACCCGGGAGTGTGTGGGGGGGTCGGTGCCTGCTGTCCCCTCCTTCTCCTCACCGGTTGATGCGGTGCGCGAAGGCCCTGCGCTCCGACGCCGCCATCCTCTCAGCGGTCCTGCTCTGGTCCGGGAGTGGCGGCGCTTCCTCCGGCTGCAGCCACAGCCTGGAGGCGGGAGAAGCAGCAGCGCTGACCGAGCCTCAGCCTCAGCTCAGCCGGGCTGAGGGGCGGTGTCTGTGGGCGCTGAGCCTGCCCCCCAAGCGCCCCCTGGAGGAGGTGGGGAGGCCACATCTCTGCCCCCCTCAGCTCTCCTTCCTCCCCCTCACACCTTGGCTCCAGCCTTCCTGGGCAGATGTCCCCCTTTTCCAGGACATGTCCTCTTTCTTAGCCTTGTGTCCTGAAAAAAAATAGTCATTGTCCTCCTTTTATGGTGACCATATGTGTATTTTATATGTGTGTGAACATATGTGCGGTTGTGAAGTCATAATGTGGACAACAAGGTTGCCTCTGAGCATGGGTAGAAAGCACCGCCTTCTCTGCTGTGCTGCCCTCTCAAAATTATAAAATCTTCTCAGTTATTTTACACCTTGGCACAATGTCAAGGTGCACCATCACTGACAAGGCACACCACGCTGTTGGTGAGGGGCTCACATCCCCAAATGGCCGTACTGATATGTGGTAAAGGTACCCACAGGTAAAGAACACACCTTGCTTTGCACACTCAGCCTGCCTGGTGGTGATGCCCTTTGCACTTCCCCTCTCACTACAGGCACCTCCAAAGGTTGCACTCCTAAGCTCCACTTAGGCCGGCCTAAGTCCCAGCACACGTTCTGTACTGACCTGAGGGTGTCACAAAGCAGCCATAAGATACTTGTGCGCCACTTCTGAGAAAGGGTTAGGCCGGTGCACAGACACGCGCTTGCCTCCGTACATCACCACAAGAACAGGAAGACCAATTAGTTGTGCCTGCCTAGGTTAGGATTGCACCCCTAGTTGCCCTACCAGACATAGCAGGTACAGTGCTCATCCTCTTTACAAGGCCAAAGAGCCAGTGTTGTCCAACGACATCTCTGTGGTTATGTGGTCAGTTTGACTAAAAACATCATGCTTACAGAATGCCCACCAAAGTATTAACTTTCTATCACTGGTACTTTTTCTATAATGGTACCGCCACTATCTTCCCACCATAACTACTTGTAATTGCATGCTTTCAAACTGCAAGGTTGGCAGGAGCTGGACAATTAATGGGTGCTCACCAGTGGTGGGCTCCAGCAGGTTCGTACCTACTCTATAGAATTGGTTGTTAACGAGAGATAGGACATTAAAAATGGCCATTTAAAAGTGGCTGGCAGGTGGGCATTGTTGGGCAAAAGCAGGCCTCCGTCAGTCTTGGAAGACTATGGTATCGTGCTTGGTGCTGCATATGCTGCATGTGAAGCACGAAAGCCTGGGTTGGATTGTTATGGAGGATAGGCTGTTACCCAAGCAGCAGATCTCCCCTCTCCACGCCACTGAATTAGTCCAATGAAAAGGCAGAGCCAATACAATTGGATCCAGCTGGCGTCACAGAGCTGGGCTAAGGACAGGAGCTCACCCTGTCTTGTGGGGCCAACCCGGGTCTCGAACCCTGGCCTGCTGGTTAACAGGCAAACCAGGACGGGGTTTGAGACCTGGGTGATACATGAGCTCCCATCCCTTGCCCAGCTTCTGCCAACCTAGT
This sequence comes from Cryptoblepharus egeriae, assembly GCA_030015325.1. NCBI lineage: Eukaryota > Metazoa > Chordata > Lepidosauria > Squamata > Scincidae > Cryptoblepharus > Cryptoblepharus egeriae. Next base: position 112,558,583 of record JAREYC010000002.1, read on the forward strand.
GGTTCAAAAGCATGGAAATGCAAGTCAATAAATAGGTACCACCTCAGTGGAAAGGTAACAGCAATTTGTGCACCATGGTGTATAGTCATGCTGGCCACCTGACCACAGAAGCTTCTTTGGACAACATTGGCTCTTTGGCTTAAAAACAGGGATGAGCACTAAACCCTACAGTCAGTCACGACTAGCAGTTTAATCTGCTGGGGACACCCTTACCTTTATTGACAGTATCACCAGACTAGTTTTTTTAGTATTTTCCTAGAAGACTGATCCAGTTCTGTGATTTTTTTGATGCATTTTGAAAAACACCTCATTTCACCCTCCTGGATGGAAAAAGGCTGGCAAACACCTATGAAGCTTGAATACTTTGGGGCTTATAGCTTACACCTTACAACTACTAGGTCGTACTGCCTCACTTGGATTCTGTTGTTTCTGTTCGGAGTGCAACCTAAAATTAATTTCAGACTTCACTAATGTCAATGCTTCTCTTTAACCCAGGGACTCTGGGTTAAAACTGGTGCTGAAAATAGAACCAAATAATTGCTGAATTTTTTAAATAAAAAAATGGGGAGAACTTGACTTATTAATGCGGACAAATGAAAACTGGTATCCTGTGTTCCATCATGACTGTCTCCACACTTTGGGGTTATGCCACCCTGTCCAACTTAAAACAAACACTTCTCTCCCCTTTGTTCTGCTTTGTCATCAGCCTAATGACTGGGAGTAAATTGGGAGGTGGCAGGAAAGCTGCTGCTTGCAAATTTGGTTCATATATTGCACTGACAATAAAGAGCCACAGTGCCTCCTAGTGGGGTTTCAACAAACAACCTTAAAATCCCTTTTTCCTTGCTGTTTTCTGTACCTTAATTGTTCAAAATCAGAGGAAGCTTTTCGGCAGAGACACAGAGGGCAAACTTAGACATAAGGCAGGAGGTACACAGTTGAATCTTCTCATGTATTTCTCTTTAATTAAATAAATATCTGGGGGATTTAACTCAGCATGGTGTGGGGAGAAGAAGTTATCAGTGCTGCAGCAAAGATCGAGAAAAAACACAACAAACTATTTTGAATAGAAAAAGAGATCCAGCTTCAGAATTCCCTCATCTTATCTAGTTTGCCTCTGAATTGCAGGTGATCTTGTGAAAATGATTGAATACTTGCCAGTGCCAGTGCAGTTGTGCCAGTGGGTGTGCGCTGCATTTGTGCCAGTCAGTGGGACATTCCTCAGTGGTGGCTTCAGGGGGTTCTCACAGGTACTATAGAACCTTTGCTAATGAGCACCTGGTTCTGAGAACTGGTTACTAATGGGACATAGACGGGGTGGGCCCGGCCTCTCCCAAGATCCGGTTCGCCGGAAGTGGGAGGGACCGGGGAGGGTCAGGGGGCGGGACTGGGGAGGGGCGAGGGGTGGGGTAACGTTGGCGCCTGCGCAGTGCCTTACTAAAGCTGGCAGGCCAGCTTCAGTAGAGGCACTGCGCTTGCGCCAACATTGGAGCCTGCGCAGTGCCTGCCTAGAAGTGGGCAGGCCCGCTTCTAAGCAGGTTCTGTGCAAGCGCCGACAGCGACGCTTGCGGAGAGCCTGCCTAGGAGTGGGCAGGCCCGCTTCTAAGCAGGTTCTGCGCAAGCGCCGACAGCGACGCTTGCAGAGTGGGCAGGCCCGCTTCTAAGCAGGCGAGGTGGGCGCAAAAACATGGTGGACTGTACCGGTCCGCTATGTTTTTGCGTTTCCCTGTTGCTGGCGGTTCACCAGTGGCAGGGAAACAGGAAGATCCGGTTCGGGCGAATAGGCCCGAATCGATAAGTGCCCACCACTGGACATAGAACCTGTTGTTAATTTAGGTTATTAGGACATAGAACCTATTGTTTATTTATTTGAATCCCATCACTGGACTGTCTTAAAGTATGGGAACACATGTTCCTTTATCATAGGGCTGTAAAGTGAATATACCAGAGTGGAAAGTTGGATACGACTAATTGACTCAAGGTTTGGGGAAAGGGGAAGGTGAGGCTTAAGATTCTGAGCAAGACAGGGGCAAATTTTTCACTAGGTTAAAAGGAAAAGCTCTGTCTCTATGTTGTCAAAATTGCCCAGCCCGAGACAGAAGTTTGACCATAACTCCTTGGTGAACCAGGAAGAAGGATAATCAAAACAAATGACAGTTAAGGTAGTTAAGTTGAAGCAGTCTATAAGCAAGTCACATTTATATGGAAGTTAAGTAAAATATTGACAGTACAATGGATAATTCCTCCCTTCAAACATATCCTCAATATATCTAAGCTGCTTTCTAACCCAGGCTGATGGTCGGACCAACTCCCTCTCTGATCCCCCATAAGTAATTTTTGCTGCCCCTCCATTAAAATTGGGCTCTCATATCTTGAAGAAACAATTTGCACATATTTCTCTCTTTTTTCATTTGCAGCCAATGAGTTTCTATGTGAAAACAAAAGGCATATTCCTGGCCATCATCTGCTTAATGATGTCACTTCCTGTTTAATGATGTCACTTTGGGGTCTTGGCAGACACCACAAATGCTAACCTTTTCAGCCATCTGTATGAAACAAGTTTGACATCTTTGCACTAGAGCAGGGGGTTTGACATCCTTTGCACTAGTTCAAACCCTGGTCCTGGGAGCCGAATGCAGCCCTCGACAAGCCTTGGCCCTTGGCAAGATCCCTCTATCAGGCCATGGGCAAGCCTTCTAATGTCTCTACTACAATCTTATATGTAAATTTATTCAAATTTGAAATATAAATCATTTTTCTGGTTTCTTACACAGTGTCAGAGAGGTGATGTGAACAAGAACTAGAAGGTGATCCCTCCTGAACTAGAAGTTAGAACTAGTGAGCTGCACATAGATCTATGGACTACATATTAAAAAAACACATGGGATAGATTGTGGGATTGTTGGGAATGGAACCTGTCTTGTCCCATAAATGGCACTCTTGAGTGGATCTCTTTAGCATATATAGTGGACATGTGCCTGAATAATTGCTCTTTGGCAGAATATTGTTGAATTCAAGATCATAAAGATTCAAATACAATTTTACTTTGTATTATTTATTAAAATGTCTGGGAGAAGAACAAATTTCTAGGCCACATAAAGGCGGCAGTGATGTTTGGTATGGAATATTTATGAGAAAGGAAGAACAAACCAACTGTAGAAGTGTGATTTGTTGATTTGATAGGGAACCTAAATAGGGATATACTGAAAGTCTGGAAAGCATTATCTGATGAAAGATGTGGGATCACATCATGAAGAATTCCATCTAGAAGAGAAGAGTTCTATGAGCTGTCCATTGAATACTCACTTATCTCACAGGTTTTTTTGTGAGGCTAAAAGGATAAAAGCTATGTAAGCCAGTTTGGGCATTTGCTTTGACATGGGAAAGGCATGGTAAAAATTCCTTCAATAAATTGCAAATACTTTAATTTTGTTTTGCTTTTAACCTCCTATTTCTTGGCTATACAGCGGTGCCTCACATAACAAGTTTAATTTGTTCCGGAAACATGCTTGTTATGTGAAACGCTGTTTATGTGAAGCAGATTTTCCCATAGGAAATAATGGAAACTCAGACAATTGGTTCCACAACAAAAAATATTCATATAAAAATATTAACTGTATGTTAAAATGACAAAACACTGTAATTGAATTCAAAACATGCATTCAATATGCATGATCCTATGAAGTCTATTTAGGCTGCAATCCTAAAGACACTTCCTGGGAGTATGACCCATTTAACACAATGGGGCTCACTTCTGAGTAGACATGGTTAGGGGGCTTACCTGGGCTGCTGCTGGAGGCAGGAGGCCAGTGGGGGCACTTGGGGAAAGTTAGGGGCAGCAGTGCGCTGGCAGGCAGCCCTTTAAAACAGGCTCTGCGTGGAGCATCAGCGCAAGTGCAATTTGGGGGCAGTTGACTGGGGCTTGTTAAGTGGAGTACACTCCCAATGGGAATTTGTGCTTGTTATGTGAATCACTCTTTACGTGGGGCACTTGTTATGCGAGGTACTACTGTACACCAGAAAATCAGAGCTAAGATTGCAACAAGTTTTCTTAATTCAATTTGTTTCTAAGAGCACAATCTTAAATATGTCTACTAAAAAATAAGCCCCATTGTGTTCAATGGGTCTTACTCCCAAGAAAGTGTGGTTAGAATTGCAGCCTTAGATTTATTTCTTTCATTAGCTGTCCCTCTAACAATGTATATATATTTTTCTTAATCTGTGTCTATAGAAGCTGATAGATTTGCAAGTTTTAGAGAACTTTATTTCCAAGGAAAGTTTTGAATGTGCGACATTGGTACTTAATGCTATTGCCTATCACATGATCAATGAAAGTTTAAGATTAATCTCTCAACACTGAAACACAAATTTTTGAAATTAAATGCTATTTAAAGTTTGGAAACCTGTCTGAACTTGAAATGTATACAACTTTTCATTTCTGTTCTTAAAAACCCCTTGCATCTTCTGTTCTTAAACAACCCTTGCAAAAGGAAAAATGCATCATAAAAACTTTGAAATTTGTCTGTGTATGACAACTGTTGCAAGAATATGATATGCTAAATATTGGAAAGTTCCAGATATACCTTTGACAAAGAATGATGGATGAAGATATTGGACTACTTAAATGGACAGACAACTTTTCTTAAAGACAAGTCAGTTACAACTTTGTGGATAATTGGAAACCATTCATGGACATCCTGTGCAAGAAGGGGAATGAATCAAACACATTATGGGAGATTATAATTCATGTATCTTTTCCTCCCCATTGTTTGATGACCATCTGTTTAAGAAAAACAGATTGCTGAAGATATCTTAATAAGGATTTTGTACAAAAGTGAAGAAGCGTAAATTGAGAAAACTCTGCCCTTGCCCCACAACTATCAATATTGTATTTTTTCTTTCTATTTTTTAAATTAAGCTAAAAATTAATATGAAAAAGATCTTGTCAAATTCAACTGGGGCTTACATGCCCAGCAGCTCCTGTAGAGGTACCTGAGCTACTCGGGTAGGTTTTAAATGTCAGAAATCAGTTTGGTTCCTTGTTTTGGAGAGAAGGGGTTAATGAACAGCTTCATCTCCAGAGACCTCTGTGCATTCTCCTCCCTCTTTCCAGTCTGGGAGTTAAGGAGTAAGGTGGGAAGAGATAAAAGTCCCTCAGAACCAGGTGTAGGGTAAGGAGAGAAAGTAAACTCCACACAGCAGGTATGGGGATGCTTGGTAAGTAGCTAGTTGCACCTTGTAGATCAGAAGCATACAAGGTTCTGGGCATCAAGTCAGATTTCACAGCTGAATCTTCAAAAGGTAAGAAAGTCTTTTGTGCAGAACGTCAATTTCACCTGGACATATGTTTTGAGTCAAGTACAATGTCATGCATTTCTTTTTAAAGGTGAGATGGACTAGATGTACTGTGAACACCCAAAAAGGATAGCATGACTCCCACAAAGTGATGCAGAAGTGGGAAGTTCAGCTAGTAAAATTTATTGTGCAGGAGTGAACAAAACCAACCGTCTGTCTAACAAAAAAAAATCTGTCTCTACAGTGTGCTGAGTTATTAGGATTGTGCCGTCTTTAATGTCTGGTCAACCAACTACTAGGTCCTTAGTGGCTACACAGAGTTCATTCTCTTCTAGTGACTGAGGATCAGAAACTGGTTAACAAAGGCAAGGCTGACATGTTTGGAGCAGGAAAGGTTTGCAAAACTGATGCATGGTGTGCAGACATGCCTCAATACCAAAGTGACTTATCTCTGGAATAGTACTTAGGGCATTGCCTACTGCGGTGAGGTTTCTTGAGTAGGTTTGTCAACTTTTTATAAGTCCCTGTTGTGTCTTTGAAGCAAAAGGGTTTGCTTCTTCCTGAGTTTTGCACTGCTGGATGCATGGAACCGAATAGGTATTTCAGCTAGAGCTTTAAAATGCAAAACCAGCATTTGACAGTCAACTTTGCCTGTGAGTTGTATAGACTCCATCACTGCCTGCTTTGGCCAACTGACTCTTATTAAGTTTTAATAACTTATGCTGTAAGAAGAGTAAAAAATTTTAAATCATTTCAGTAGGATTAAAAACAGTCGACCAAGAATAAGTCTTAATTTTGGTACAAAGCAAGAGCAACCGAACAGGTGAGAGCAGGCAACAAGTCTTTGCTGGTTTTCAGAAACATTCTTTAAGAAACATTCAGTTAATGTTTTCTCTACACACACCAAGACATCAGTCAATGATTTGTGACCCTGACAGTCATCCTAATTTTTAGCTCAGAGCTTCTTCTAGGTTGGTACTCAGAGCACAGGCAACGGAGCATAAATTTTATATTCACAGCGCAGTTGCTGCCAAGGGAGCTAGGATCCCTTGGGCGCTGGTGTTTTTCAATTTTATTTTTAAAAATGGAACACCCTTTCTCAGTTCATTGAGGCAGGCAATAATCAGAAGAATTTTAAAAAATCAAAATACAAGAGAACAATGGAAATTATGGAAATTACAAATAATAACAATAAGAGCCTCTCTCGATCAAGCCAAAAGCCCATCTCCTGTATCTCATAATGGCCCACCAAATGCTTCAGGCAGCATGCAAAACAAGAGACCTGCATCCTGCTGCCCAACCCTGCATCTTGCACTCTGAGGTTGTCAACTCAAAAAGGAGGTTGCACATAGTCACCATGGCATGATGGACTTTTCCTCCAGAGATTTGTCAAATCCCCCCTTAAAGTCTTCCAGGAGAAAACAATCAATGTAGAAAGAGAAAAATAAAACAAATAATGGAGTGGGTGTACAATAACGTTGAAAGAGGCCTGTTAAAATAAAAAAAGTTCCAATTGATGGCAAAAGATTAAAAAATTTGGCCTACTGTACATCACAAGGGAGGGAGTATCACAATGTGGGGACCTCAACTAACCATTATTGCCAGCCAAGTCTCAAGAGGAAGAGGAACTCACAAGAGGGAATCTCTGAAGGATCTTATACAGTGTTTTAAAGCTATTTTGCCATAGCATATTTCTGCGCTGTGACTGGGCTGCAGGTGTGCAGATGTGCCATGGAGTTTGGGGGAAAGTCAGACTAGTATTTGTGGGTGTGAACCCACCATCCCACAGGCAATCCGATGTGCCTTGTAAATTGTCCAAAACCTGATGTTGTGCCATTTTTGTCAGTGCACTGCAAAATTTAAAAAGCTGAAAATCACTGGTCTTATATGACCCAGAGCTTCATGTGGAAGAAGACTATTTAAATCTCAGCCCTGCCTGTCCCATTTGCTCCCTCCCCTATGAGAAGTTGCTCTTTTGCCTAATCTAATCTGATCAGAAGTCCTTTCACTTGATATTCATGTTGCCTGTCATTGAACAGTGTGGAGAAACTAGAAAAGTTAAATAAAAGCTGACCTTTGGATGAAAGCCCATTCAGTATGTCCTCTGCCTTCTCTAGCATTGTAAATCATGATAGTAGAAACAGAGGGTGCAATCCTAACCAATTGAGGCTGGCACAACTCACCCCCTCCCCATTCCTGTGGTGGTGTAGGGAGGAAAGTGCATGTCTCTGTACTGGCCTAACCCTCCCTGCAGTGGCACAGAAGTGCTGTACAGCACTTTTGCAACACCTCCCGGCCTAACTTGTGCTGGGACTTATGCTGGCCTAACTGGGGTTAGGACTGCAGCCAGAGATCGATGTGGGTCTTTTGCATTATGTGCCTTTCTTTCTGTTGGGAAACACTCAGCACAAGCCCTAAAAATAAAATTGGAGACACACCAGGCTGTGTTGAGTTAAAGCCAAGTGGATTTTAAAGCCAAGTGCTAGCCAAGGCACCTAAGAAACCCATCTAAGCCATTCTGAGTTTTCCAAAGGTAGAGCGGAGTAGGAGTGTGACAAACAAGCCACACAGAAAGCTATGGCATAATATCCAAATTGGTCCCAGGGCTCAGTGGTCAATCTGAGCTGGGAATTGACAGTTGAGCCACATACTTTAGAAACTGTTTCTAAGCCCCTGGGACTACATATCCCCTGATGAGATTGTAGAACTGTTTTTCCATTTGCTCCCGAGAAAGGAATGTATCCAAGAAGAGCAGTGTGCCATTTCTCACCATAGATATAATTCAATAATAATCTTTTTTTCCTGATTAGAGTTTTATGCATCCCTGCCCAGGGCCTGAGGACTTGGCATCCAAGTCATTTTTGAGGGGTGTATACAAAGTCCACCAAGGGGAAGACAAGCACAGTTATGTAAATCAGAGGCCCAGAAATTCAGGCCAGTCTGCAGAAGTAGAACAAAAGCTGGGCAAGGATCCAGACAGGAAAAGAACAATTCTGGCTCTTATCCATGATTGCTAAAAGAAGGCTAAGGATGACCAGATCTAGAAGAGCTTCCTGCCAATCAGGGCACAGCACTATATTTCTAGGAACACATTTGGCACTAAAACAGCAGCTTTTCATGAGTTTCACCATGAGTCTACAAATGGTGGCTTTGTTGACCAACCACTCATTTGTGGTTGCCAACAGACCTACCTTCCCCTCTCCCTTAAGGGTTTGAGAGAGAGGTGATATCTTCCCTGGCTCAATCACAGCTAGTTCTATAAAACTACTACCTTATCCCAGCATAGGTAGGAGAGTAACGAGTAGCTTGCCTATGGAGGCTTCAGGGTTCCTCCTCGCTGTTCTCCAACAGCAACTGGTTTAGGTACAGCAGCACTCTCTCAGTTCTCCACCTCTTTGCAGTCTCCATTTCAGTCATCAGGTTTGCCAGTCCATTCATTAGTCCACCTGTCTATCTGCCAGTCCATTTATTAATTTAATAGTTCATTAACCAATTTGTCAGTTTACAGATTCATTACAGTTCTTTAGTTGGTTAGTCAGCAAACCAGAAAGTCACCCCAATCCCATGCACTGCCAGGCCATAGCTGAACACTTTCACCCTCCTCTGCAACTACAATTCTCTCTTCTCCAGTTGCCTTATATTCTGTAAAGACCTAGCTGCCTATAGTGGTTGCAGCTGTGCAGCACACTCACTACTAGTTAGTGCCCTGGGGTTAACCCTTGTTTCCCTGGCTGATCTTGAGCAAGGGGCCATTGCTTGCACCACACCCTATCTTCTTACAGGCCACCTACTGCAGGTTTATAACTTCCAAGGGTAGTTGCCAAAGACCCTGAGTATCCAGGCAGATCCCAAAAAGCCCACAGTCCACTTTAGTGTAGTGACAATGAACATTCCTGGCTTAGAGAGTCATTGCATCACCATCTTCTCCCAGTTGACTTATCCATAAATGGGAGCTTTTCTTCAGAGACTTCTGCCTACATCAATTTTTTTCCTAGTAGGTCTACAGCAGTGGTTCTCAAGCATTTCAGCCCGGGTCTCTCTTCTGAGAATAAAAATCTGTCTGACTGCTGGAAGTGATGTTATGTCCAGAACAGAAAGTGCCATCACATCACTTGGAAGACATACTCCCAGAAAAACAGCCCGAATGCCCCATTCTAAGATGGTAGCACCCAGTTTTTCACAACCCCCATGAAATAAAGTTGTGAACCCCTCCAAGGGGGTCTCAACCAGGGTGACCATATAGAATGGAGAACAGAGTGCCTGTACCTTTAACTGTTGCCTAGAAGAAGGAATTTGGCAGGTTTAGCTCAATATATATGCAGGCCTATGCAGGCCTCTGTCAGTCTTGAAAGGCTATGGTATCGTGCTCAGAGCTGCATATGCTGCATGCGAAGCACAAAAGCTTGGGTTAGATTGTTATGGAGGATAGGCTGTTACCCAATCAGCAAATCCCCCTCTCCACACCACTGAATTAGTCCAATGGAAAGGCAGAGCCAATACGATTGGATCCAGCTGGCATCGCAGAGCTGGGCTAAGGACAGGAGCTCACCCTGTCTTGTGGGGCCGACCTGGGTCTCGAACCCTGGCCTGCTGGTTAACAGGCACAGAGTCTTAACCGCATGCGCCACCCACAGCTCAATATAGAAGGGTTTAAAAAGCAGCACCTGCCTAAATTCCCTCTTCTATGCAATGGTTACAGGTACAGACACTCTGTCCTCCATTCTATATGGTCACCCTGTTCCCAACCCCCAGTTTGAGACACCATTGGTATATACTCGGGCTGTCCAAACCCCAGCCTGGAGGCCACCTCTGAATAAATTTGCCCCTGAATAAATTTACATAAATTGACATATAAGAATGTATTGGAATGGATTACAATGCTTGCCCTGGGGTTAGATAGAGAGGTCTTGTCAGTGGTGGGATTCAAATAAATTAACAACAGGTTCTATGTCCTCATAACCTAAATTAACAACAGGTTCTATGTCCCATTAGTAACTGGTTCTCAGAGCCAGGTGCTCATTAGCAAAGGGTTCTATGGAACCTGTGAGAGCCCCCTGAAGCCCACTGCTGGGTCTTGCCAGGGGCCACATTGAGGCTTGCTGAGGGCTGTATTTGGCCCCCGGGCTGAGGTTTGAAGACCCCTGGGGTAGAGGATCCTATAGTAGGTGTGTCTAGTATTGAAAAGCAAATGCTAGGCTTTCAGGATCACTACCGGCCTGTAGAAAAAAGCTCCCATGTGCACATGAGGAGTCTGGAAAGAAAATGTGTTGGGGATAATTTATGGAGGGCATTCCCAGATGGCTCTCCCCCTCCTCTCCCCCCAGTCCTGGAGCCGACCCTGGGGTAAATGATACTGGTGTTATGGGAGAGGGAAACGTGACACAAAGATGCTTTCAGTATCAGCTCTCTGTCTCCCATGACATGTCCCTCTGATCTAAAAGATCCTGTAGTTTGCCGAGAACACAGGAAAAAGGTGGCATTTGTGAGGACTGTGGGAAGGCCAAGTAATGGGAAGCTTTGGCTTTCATCGGAGGGACAAAACGATGCACCGGGCGATAGTTCTGTCCTGGTGGAGATCCCTTTCCTGAGGAGAAACCAAAGCCAGGCTATTCCCAGAAAGGAGCAGCTGCTAGGATGCTGCTAAGCAACTGCTTCAGCTGTTCTCCTGCAGCCAGGAAAACATGAGCCCAAACTGATCAACAAAAGGATGCCAGCAAAACAAAATGGTCCAGTGAAGCAGCAAACACTGCTGTTGCCTGAAATCAGAAGGCAGGCCGACCGCCCTCTCCCTTCAGGACCCAGGTGACGGGGCTGACTGAGGCTCTATAGCAGGAAAGTCAGGAGATGGGGGACTCTGGGTCCTGGCAGTGTGTGTGTGTGTGTGTACGTGTGAAGGACCTTTTACACGTGCAGCTAGGTTGCCCAGTTCTGGCCAAGGCGCCAAATGCCGTACCCTCTTACCCTATGATTTGCCAGCCTCCAAAACTATCTTTCTCCAATCATGTTATGATTTTTTAACTCATATCACGACTCTCTTGCATTTTTCGTGGGTGTCCTACGCTCTTGTCCTCTTTTTGGTTATGATGTATGGTCACCCTGTGGGAAAGGTCACAACATTTGTTGGCCTCAGGGACTGGCTAACCTAAACTATGCTGCAATCCTAAAGACACTTTCCTGGGAGTAAGACCTGTTGAACACAATGGGGCTTTCTTTTGAGTAGACATGGTTAGGATTGTGCTCTCTGTCCATATGGCTGTCAGCTGCTTCATGTTCTAAACAAGGAATCTTGTGGTCTTAGGTCAAAGTCTAGCCTGGTAAGCCCTCCATGGTTATACATGCTTAGGCCTCAATTTTTAGGAACTCACAATAATAATATAAACTATTGCAACTGTGGCGCAAGTGGTTAAAATACTGTGCCTGTTAACCAGTAGGCCAGGGTATGAGACCTGGGTTGGCCCCACAAGACAGGGTGAGCTCCTGTCCTTAGCCCAGCTCTGCAATGCCATCTGGATCCAATTGTATTGGCTCTACCTTTCCATTGGACTAATTCAGTGGTGTGGAGAGGGGGGATTTGCTGCTTGGGTAAAGGCCTATCCTCCATAACAATCTAACCCAGGCTTTCATGGTTTGCATGCAGCGTATGCAGCGCTGAGCACGATACCATAGTCTCTCAAGACTGACGGAGGCCTGCTTATTGCAACTGCAGCCAGAAAAAAAGGCCCTCCTGTTCCTGTGAGGTTTCTTTTCCCCACTCTTTCCCTAGTTTGAAAGCATGTAAATGCAAGTAGGTAAATAGCTATCACCTCAGTGGGAAGGTATCAGCATTCCTTACACCTAGAGTTGCCATAATTCACTTCCACAAAACAGGAACAGGACTCCCTGTCAAACTTGCCAGTAGGTGAACGCAATCCCCCCAAACCAGGATTGTCCCAGTTTTCTAGGATATATGGCAACCCGTACATGCACCTCTGGCATTCAGTCATGCCAGCCACATGACCACGGAGACAACTTCAGACAGCTTTTTGGCATTGTAACTGGAATAAGCACCTCCCTTTGAGTTGGCGCTGACTAGCAGGGCAACTTGTAGGGGATACTTTTACCTTTATCCTTTGTTTTAGGTAGTATGAATCAGGCAGTGAAAGGTGAACAATGGAAGCTGGACTTATCTGAAGGTCATCAAAGTGGTGGTGGTGTCAGTAACTGGCTTCCTCGTACATAACTCATATCCTGTGCTTTTTTTCTAGACATAAAGATGGCCTTTTTAGCCATAGTTCCAGCATATAGATGCTGTTTTAGGACCTCAATTGAAAGCACGATACCATTGTCTTTCGAGAATAAAGGATGCCAATGATTATGAAAGGTGGGGGACCCCCACCAAGAAGGTTGAAGATACTCACCATGAAGATGTTATGTTTAATCATTTGCATGTCTACTTTGGGGCCACAGAAGTGCCGGTACTCACCATATGAAGTGCCAGTATCACACAGAGGTGCCTGTTCTCTGTAAGGGTGTGTACCCCCTCAAAAAGACCCCTGCCCACACCTATTCAAAGCAGACTGCTGGGAGAAGTAGCAACCATCTAATTTAACCCATTAACCTTATACAGTATTATCAACTATTCAATGGCCTCTTTGACCATGACTGCAATCCTAAAGACACTTTCCTGGGAGTAAGACCCATTGAAAACAATGGGGCTTACCTTTAAGGTTAGGAATTGTGCTCTGTATGAAGTTGCTGTGCAATGGCTAAGGATGGAATTTGCTACTGTCTTAATTTCATCCCTTTTACAGGTGCAGAAAGATGGGGTGCTTCACCTTCCTGAAGATGATGATGTTTGGGTTCAACGGTATAATATTTGTGAGTATGCAGTACGGACAATCCACATACTGAGGGTGGGTCAAGCAATGTAGCAGCAAGTGAATCATCTGCATCCTTGAAGAAGTCCAAGCATCAAAAGATCATGTTTGTGCTGCTAAGAGGTGTCCAGTACGGGGTCAAGAAAACATTTTATCTCCATTTTCAGCTCAGTGGCTTTGATCATCCTGAATTGCACTTGAGGGATATTGTTGCAGCTGCATTTAAAAACATAAGAAGATACCCAGTAGGATCAGGCCAAAGGCTCATTATTCCAGCTTCCTGTATTTTACAGTGGCCCACAAAATGCTTCAGAGAGCACACAAGAAAACAACAGACCTGCATCCTGATGCCCTCCCTGCCTCTGGTATTCTGTGGTAGCCTACCATCTCAAATAAGGAGGTTGCACATACTCATCATGGCTTGCGATGATGGGTATGCACAGTGTCCTTATTTGTGGGTGAAGTTTTTATCTTGTCCGAGAATAGTCAACTAAAAGTCCATAGGCAAGACCCAGCCATGTTCCTTCTTAGATCTCAGTATCTCTCTTCTGGCTAGACTGGACACACTACAACACATGGTACTATTGCATGCCATGCAAGCACTGTTCTAATGTTTTGTCATACCTTGCATTTACAATCTCAGCAGAGAGGCCAGGAAAATCAAGTTCTGCTTTTTCTATTGGCTTGTGACCCTTCCACACATCCAGTGCTTCCTAAACTGGGGGTGGGACATGCCAATGGGTGCTGAGATGATTTTTGGTGGGTTGTGAAAAATTTATGAAACTTTTTTGAAACTGTGCAAGGACTCTTGTCTGGTTTGTAGTAGAAATCAGACTGTATTAGATAATCTTCAAATCTCCAAATTAAAATGTCAGATTTTCCAATTTTATCTAGCAGTTGGCACACCAACTAGAGGATGCGTCAGCCTTTTTTAAGCCTTTTGTCTGTTCTAGAAACCCCTAACTTATATCTTGCTCTCCAGTTCAGCATTCTGGATATGCTGAAATGAATGTAAAGGTTTGGGGTAAAAGTCCTTGAACTCAAATTCTAGAGAGAAGAGTCTAGCAAATGTTTACAGACATACACCATATGTAAAGTTTCTAGGAGCCTCAGGAATACAGGACCAATCTTTCCAGTTGATCCAATCCATCCATCTATCCATCCATCCATTCAACCAACCAACCAAACAATAATTATTTTTTGGTCTTGTGGGTTGCTATAGATTGTCATTTTAAAAACTGGGTCCTAGTGCTAAATAGTTTGGCCAAAAGTATCTTGCTTCATCCCTGCTAGCAGATAGTTGGCTATCACTGTCAAGACCTTCTAATAGACAAACAACACCTTTTGTCTCCTTCGTCCATGCAGCTGGGAGGTGCTACTGTGCTGGGCATTGGCATCTGGGTGAAGGTGGACGGCAACTCCTTTATGAAGATCCTGGGAACTGCAGCTCCACAATTAACACAACTGACCAATGTGGGCTACCTGTGCATAGGTGTTGGCTGCTTCCTTCTTCTCATGGGCTTTCTGGGATGCTGGGGAACTATGAAAGAAAGCAAATGTTTGCTGCTGCTGGTAAGTGTACCAAGGAAACAAGAGGAAAGAAACATTGGCTGGGGTCAGGCTCAGATATTCTAGAAATGCTGGCCTGGGTCTTGTGCATTTTTACAGGTCATGACAGTTGTATCGCTCCAATATCCTTAATATTAGCGTGTTCAAGGAGGGGCAGTGAAAGCAAATAGGCAGAGATATATAGGCACCCCATCACCTCCACTAATCCACTCCCCATTTGGACTTGTGGTTATGCCAGCCTTGCCTCTCAGGTTAGTAACATGCAGAGGATTTAGGTAAAGGGCTGGACTTGAGCTTATGATATTGTCAGTCACACCTTTTCAAGCAAGAACAGTGTTCTGTTCAAGGAGCCCAAAGGAAAGTGTAAGATATCAAAAAACACAGACAGCAGTAGTGAAGAAAAACAAAAAGGCAGCCAAGTTTCTGATGTCTCTCTGGTGCTCTGTGTCAGAGGCACTGTGTTGAGCAGGTTCTAATATCTTAAGAAGTAATTAGGGTTAGGCTTCTGTTATCTTGATATACAGGACAGCTGTTCTATAAGTACGTGAAGCCTGATCTGTCCATAGGCACAAAAGCCTCCTTTCAAAGGAGAAGCTAGAGAAGAAGGAGCTTAGTTTCTGGGACTCGGGAATAATCAGTTCCCTTGGGGCTGAGTTGGTTTTTAAGATATTGATTCAGCATCACCCACTGCTAGTAAGACTCTATGGTCAAGAACAGAATTTCCTTTGACTACAAGATAACTTTTGAAATTTTAGCTTAGCGTTTTTATATTTTATAAATTGCTGGCCTACAGTGGTTCACCGACATGAAAAGCAAGACATAAATTTCATGATTTTTTTTAGTGAGATATAAAACCTATAGTTTTATATGATAGTGAGATATAAAATCTAAAAAGACACTGAATCAGTTTGGAGATTATTTATGATGCAATCCTAACTATGCCTTGCGCTAGAGCAGGGGTTTCCAAACCTTTTGGCAGGAGGGCCATATCATCTCTCTGACACTGTGTCAGAGGCCAGAAAACTAATTTACATTTCACATTTAAATAAATTTACATATAAAATGTATTGGAGTGGATTACATGGCTTGCCCAAGGGTCAGATAGAGGACTCTTGCTGGGGTCACATTGAGGCTCACTGAGGGTCGCATCTGGCCACCAGGCCGGGGTTTGGAGACCTCTGAGCTAGAGCATGTTTCTTGTTCCAGCCCAAGAATGTTGCAAAAGGGCTGTAAAGCTCTTTTGTGTCACTCTGATGATGCGTTGACTGCCACAGACCCCAGAAAGGGCTGAGTTCCTAGAACAGGCATGCAGGGAGTGGGAGGAGGGATCAGGATCTGACAATTATGCCAGGTTCTAACTGTGTTCCTGGGAAGCCTGGGTCAGCTCCAAGTTTGTACCATCATTTATGATAGCATAGATCCTAGTATCCTCATTTGGGCTGCAGTGGCTCTTCAGAGGGTAAGGGGAAACATTTCACTCTGTCTTGGGCTGGCACATGAACAGCCCAAAATTTGCGCTGGATGCAGCTCAGGCATGAAAGCCTGCCTGCAAGAAGTTAGAACTATGCTGTGACAGAGCAGATGTTTTCCATACAGAAGATTTCAGGTTATGTCCATGATATCTCCAGGTAGATATTAAGGAAAGAAAGAAAACCCCAGACAGTGTGCTGTTAAATAGACTAGGGGTCTGATACAGTATATGACACTGATCTGTAGCATAGGCTGATCTTTGGCAATCTTTGGCATAGACGACCAAGATGCTTTAGGCTAAATGGAATGCAGTGAAGAGGTGGTACCCAGTTGGAGCAAGCTGGGATCCTTTCTAATGCACAATCAAAAGAACTGCAACAAAAACAAGCCTATCTTCAGAAAAACTATGGGCAAACTCCAGAATAACTACGGGAAGTCCTTGCTCCAGTGTAAGAGCAACTAAGGGCGCAATCCAGAGTAACTATGGGGAGTCCTTGCTCTGGTGTTAGAACAATTTGCTCTGGATTGCACCATGAATTTCCCATGTACCAGGTGGTACAGTAACTACGGGTGCACATAATGTCTCTTACATGCTCCTGTAGTTATTCTGGATTGTAGGGTTAATCTGTATTCCAATATAAATTTCCCATAGGTTTTCACTAGGTGGTGCAGTAACTACGGGTGCACAGAAAGTCCACAAAGTCCCTTATGTGCTCCCGTAGTTACTCTGGATTTGGGGTTTCGACTACTCCAGATAACCCAATAAGACATTCCAAGGTGCTCTCATTTAAAGAGTTTGTGACTTTTGATGCCTCAGAACCCTTGGTCAATGTCACCACAATAACCTCTCCCAGCTGACTGATGAATAATGGTCCTACCATTATTTGGTACCCCTCCCCTTAATGTATTTAACTGATAGGCTCAGGTATTTGAGACATGCAAAGTCCATTTTGGGGAATCCTGTCATACTCATTTTTGATCCTTTTCTTTAGCTGTTTATGTGCATCTAATCTAATGTAGTCAGAACCAATGGTAAAACATCCTCTAAGGGTGCAGTAACCTAGGCTGGCACAACTCATCAGTCTTCCCATTCCAGTGGTGGTATAGGGAGGAGTGTCTGTGCACTGGCCTAACCCTCCCTCAGGAATGGTGCAGAAATGTCTTACGGCACTTTTGTGACACTCCCCAAGTCAGCACAGGACCTATGCATAGGCTGGCCTAACTGGAGATTAAGATTGCAGCCTAAAACAAAAGATGCAGCCTAGTGGTACTCAAACTGGGGAGTAGTGGTATTCAAGCAGGAGAATGAGGTGCAATTTTGATACCTACAATTTTGCAGAGTCTAGGGAATAGTGAAACTTTCAGCTGTGACAAAATGAGATGTTCCAGTTTTGTCATGGTGTCACTTGTTTTAAGCTGTGGGGAGCCCTACAAGCACACTGCAGGGTTCCCTAGACCCTGGCAGGACCCCTGGAAGGTGTAAAACTGCTTTCCCATTCCCCCTCTGGGGCACAATCCTGGGGATCATCCTGTTACTTCATCTTTTCTCTGACCCCTTAAAGGGAGTTGAAGACCTTTACATGAACTACACAGCCTTTAAATCAGTAGTAGAATCAACAATATGCTGATACCTTGAGCCTCATTAGTTTGGGAATTGGATTACCAATGCTCTAGGATTGGCCTGGAGTCTCCTGGAATGGCATCAATCTCCAGGTGTTGACTAAAAGCAGTCTTGGAGATCTTAACAGCTTCCCTGCATTGCATCATGCTGGGGATGAAAACAATTTCTAGGAATAGCTTCAGTCCAAACCCAAAGAAAGAAGTGGAGATTTCCTCAAAGCCCAGAGTCCTCAGGCTTAGGCAAACTCCTCGCAGAACCTAGAGTTCCCAGGCTGTAACTCATGCTGGTGGTTATAGACACGTTATCTCTTTTTTTTCCAGTTCTTTGTGGTCATACTGATTATCTTTATAGTCGAAGTGTCGGGAGCTGTCGTGGTGCTGACTTTCTCCGCTGTGGTAAGTCAGTACTAGTAAGTGGGCTTGATGATGACAGTTGCTTCTGACATCCAGGTAGTGCAGCAATAGGAATCCTGACTGGACATGCAGATTGAGTTGTTTGAAGGCAAGTAGGAGGTAGTAGGAGGCAACATCATTAAATTGATACAACTGCCACTTTGGATATTCCATGTGTCCTTTTAAAAAAAGAACCCTAGAGTGGTAACCCACCTAATGATTAAACTCTAGAGTGCTAACTCTAGAGTTAGTCTGTTGTAGCAAAAACATGAAAAGCAGATGGTACCTTAATGATGAGTAAAAGCATTAAAGCAGCTTGCATTTGACTTGTTAGAATGATGTATCACAACTGTCTCTCGCATTGGTGGGTCTTCTGATCACCCCTTGTAAGAAAATGCTTGTGGGTCAACCTGTTTGCAGGTTGGAGTGCAGGTTCAGTATCAGAAGCTGGTGAGGTTGGCCAAGAGTCCATGTGTCCCTCAGGGCCCAACTGAGTTACTCCTGAAGTCTTTCAAAATAGAACACATTGGTACAAATCATTTAACTGAGCAATTGGTACTTTACTCTGTTGTCCTGAGAAACCTATGCCACTGCTGCATTGTCCCATCCATCCCATATGCAACTAGTCTTCCTCAAAGGCCTGTACAATGATGGAGGCTGCTTAGGTGCCTCTGTGTGTCTGGAGTGTTGAGAAGCAGAGCTCTGGATCTGGAGCTCTGAGAAGCAGCAACCTCTGATCATTCTGGTTCTTTCCCTTAACCTATCCTAGTCAAGGAAAGGAAGAGAATGGTACATCTTTGAATAGTCTGATTACTCGGTGTGTGCGCACACGTACACATATATATCTGTGTGCCTGTTTATACATGTTTATACTATCTGTTTATACATCTGTTTATACATGTAAGCACCAGGGAGGGGTAGGCTACGGACAGGTCTAAACCCAGAAACCCCCTCAACAACGAGGCTACTTGAAATTGCCACATGGTGTGCCATCCTTGGAGGGTTGGTGAACAGATGATCAGTCTACCACTCTGTCCAGCTTGCCAAGAGTTCTGCATTCATCAGAAGAAGATCAAAACAGTGGCAGTCAAGAAAGATGTCAAGAGATTCAGAATGGTTCCAAATTGCTATCCCCAGCCTACTTGGTGGGGGAGACTGGAGCCTGCCTATCTCCTTTAGTTTCCTTATAAAGAATGTGACATGCACTGTCTCTGGTTTCTCTCTCTCTCTCTCTCTCTCGCTCTCGCTCTCGCTCTCTCTCTCTCTCGTTTGCAATGGGAATGAACAGGAAATGCTAAGTTTGCATTCACATCCAGGTACAGCAGAAAGAAGGGGATTCAGGTAGCACAGCAGTTATAACAGGGTGACTATATAGAATGGAGGACAGAGTGCCTAGAAAAGGGAGATAGAAAAGGGAGTTTAGGCAGGTGCTGCTTTTTAAACCCTTCTATGATGAGCTAAACCTGCCTCAATTCCCTCCTCTATGCAATGGTTAAAGGTAGAGGAACTCTGTTCTCCATTCCATATGGTCACCTTGTGCCTAGGGGCCACCCACACCTTGGTGCCAGCATTATACATGTATGCAAATATATACACCATATAGATCTGCCAATTGATAAAACATTCTGTGTAACTTATCCAAGTGGGCTCTGGCCCATGAAACATACCACAATCAATATGTTAATCTTTAAAGTGGCATAAGACTGATGGTTTTGCCTTCTAAAACCGTTTCAAGCCTCTGTGGTTTGCAGTGAGAGTGAAGATGATAGGCAGTGGGTAGCAGATGAAGCCAACATTAGGCATGCAACTGGGCAATACACATTTTGACTTAGGGCGCAATCCAGAGTAATTACGGGGAGATCTTACTCCGACTTTAGAACAATTTACTCTGGATTGCAATATGAATTTCCCATAGGTTTTCACTAGGTGGTGCCGTAACTACGTTGACGTAAATGTCTCTTACATGCTCCTGTAGTTACTCTGGATTGCAGGGTTAAACTTGTTTAAAAATCAGGTTGATTTTTATTGAGCCATCTCATGCATTCAATATAATAAATTGCTACTCTCTTTTATAGAGATAATAAATTGTATTATATTACAAAGAGAATAAATTGTATTCTCTTTTCCAAAAAAATTTGGTTTTCCAAGAGAATTTGGATTTCTACTGCTATCTTCCTTGATTAAAAAACCACATACAAACATGCTTGCATCCATAGTATGCACTCACACACTCACACATAAACACACACCCCAAAACACCTTTAAAACACCTTTCTAGCCCAATACAATTCCAGGCAACATGCAATCTTTGTAAAACCATCTTGAATATTCAGTCAACAAAGCTAAAACACAGTGGCGACCCACACAGACACATTTCATTAGAGCATTCAGTGGTATCCAACAAAAGTATTAATAAAAAAACCACTTCTTGGTCTACTGCTTGCTTTGGGTTTTTGTCTTATAAGAGTGTTTAGCTTTTCCTGCCCTATGCCCTTTATAATATTTTCTTCAGATCAAATTTATATTTCACTTTTGGTACAGAAACTGTATTTTTTTACATTGTCTTGTTATTACATTTATAATCAGCTTTTAGGATGTATGTAAGCATTCCATTATCTCTTTGCATCCTATGCTGGGAAGGGAGTTTACAAGTAAGAAGCAGACAGGCAACATCTTTAACCTATTACAGAAAGCACAGGTGGAGGAAAGTCATTTGAAATTATGAGTTATTTACCTTGTCTCTTGGATCCAGGCAGATATATTTATTGATTATTTTAAAAACTGGGCCTTGAAGACATTAAAGGAGGACTATGGGGAACAAAAGGACATCACAGCCATATGGGACACCACAATGAAAGAGGTAACGATATCCAATTTCTATCATACTGATTTATGATTTCTAATCATACTGGTTTTGTGGGAGCCAAACCTACTCACTGTCTAGTAACTGTAGGGACTAGAATACCTGGAACAATGTAAGTACAGTGGCGCCTCACATAACAAATTTAATTTGTTCCGGAGGCATGTTTGTTACGTGAAACATTCTTTACGTGAAGCGGATTTTCCCATAGGAAATAATGGAAACTCAGATAATTGGTTCTAGAACCCAAAAAATATTCATATAAAAATATTGACTGGATGTAAGAATGATGACAAAACACTGGAATTGAATTCAAAACATGCACTCAATGTGCATGATCCTATGAAGTCTACTTAGGCTGCAATCCTAAAGACACTTTCCTGGGAGTAAGATCTATTAGACACAATGGGGCTTACATCTGAGTGGTCATGGTTAAGATTGTGCTCTTTCAGTATCACTAATGGAGTCACTGCTATCCATTGGCTCAATGGAATCTTTGTCTTTTTGTGGAACTTTAACATTCCCAAGCTGCTGATGGAGAGCAGCATTAGAACACTGATAAAGCACACCTTCCATGCGGCCACACACAGATCCCACATACAAACCTGGCTCAAGCTGCTCCCACCTCCCTCCCCGGACACCACATGAGTTCCCTGGGCATGGAAACCTATTCAAAACTTTGCCCAGGGCCCCACTGTAGCTCAAGCTAGTCCCCTTGTCCCCCCTGGTCCCTTTGCCCCCCCTGTGGGTTCCCTTGCCATGGAAGCCTATTCCAACATCCAACATCCAAAATGTTTACTCATGACAGTGTCCTTTACACAAGTCAAAATTTCTGAGAAAATTTTGTTCTTTACCCAAAATGTCCTTTAACCAAGTCACCCAAGGTACCACTGTAGCTAGTAATAGGTAGTATGTTTCTAGCTAGAACACTGAGGGAGATAATTTTGTTTTGTTTGCTCTTTTTCATTCACAGCCAACCTGTCAGTTTCATCAGTTAAGCAATACATTGGGGATTTGTGTGCTTTGTTCTGGAATAGCACCCCAGCTCTATTTGTTACTGGTTATTATTTCCATTGAATCAAGCATTTTCCTTTAGTCACATCAAACCAAATTCAGGCATTTTCGTCCAACCTGCTAGTACTTTTTTCTAGCCCCCTCAACTCTCAATTTTCTTAATTGAGAGAGTTTTAACAAATTGTATATAATTTGAATCCTAGTCCATACTCACAAGATATACAGTGGATTATCATGACTGATTGCTCAAGGGCACTTTTACTATGGAAGTTTTTAAAACTTGTTTGAAAATCAGGTTGATTTTTATTGAGCCATATCATTCATTCAATATAATAAATGCATACTGTATTCTCTTTTCCAAAAGAATTTGGTTTTCCAAGCGAAAACAAATTCCATAATTAAAAAATGAAATGGGGTAGGTTGGTAACACATTCTTGCCACAGTGCAAATATCATCAGGTTAATCATGGTGTGATTCTAACCAATTTTTGGCCAGCACAACTCACCCTTTGCCCCATTCCCATGGTGGCATGGGGAGGCTGATGTATGACTGTATTCCTAAATCCCTCCCATTACAGCACCTTTGTTTGACCCTCCTCTTGGGTGTAAGGGACTTGTGCCAGCCTAACTGGGTATTAGGATTGTGCTGTCAGATCTCCAAAATCTACAGAGAAATTTAGATCTCTGTATTCCTAAAAATACTAGGCACAATTTACTGCAATACTTTATTGAATTGAATCAATGCTCTTGTACAACTCACATTTATTCTGAGCACCTCAGAGCATGTGCCACCAGAAACATTTCTACTTTCAACATTTCTACTGAACTGGACCCATAGTATCTTCATGTTCCTAGGGTGCCATGGGATCCAGGGATTATGATGCCAGGGATCTCCTGGCATCTACAGAAGCATACCAAATATCTATCCATCTATCTTATCTATCTACAGTATTTATAAACCGCTTTACAACTAAAAAGTTCACAAAGCAATTTACAAAGATGATGAAAAAAATTAATGGCAAATTAATAGCTCATGGGTCCCAAAAGGGCTCACAATCTAAAATGCAAAAGAACACCAGCAGAAGCCACTTGAACAGACATTGCTGGGGTGTGTAAGGCCTGATACTCTCCCCCTGCTAAATAAAGGAGGAACACCCACTTGAAAGAGTGCCTCTTGCCCAGTTAGCAGGGGTTAATACACCCCCTTTTATCCTGCAGCATGTTGAAAAGTTGCTTCTGTCCTTCCTCAAAAAGGAAGTGTGGAGGATTGAAGAGGAGTGGTCTAGTTCTACTGTTTCCATGTGTGGTGGTGAATTTCCTAGCATCACTCTTACACAAAATCTTCCTTCGTTACTGTCTCACCTGTGCATGTAACATGACTGTGATAAATAAAGTGGATCTCTCTGTTCTAGCTGAAATGCTGTGGATTCTACAACTACACAGATTTCAGCAATTCCAAATACCTAACAGAGAAGGAGAAATACCCAGCTCCTTGCTGCACAGCCAACCAGGACTGCCAGCTATCTGAAATAGACCCAAAGAAGCAGGTAACGTGTATATGCAGAGATTCCAAACAGTGCAATCCTATGCATGTCTCCTCAGAAATAAGGCCTCCTGTCTCCTCAGGAGGGGGTCAGACTGGCAAGCCCTGCTGTGCTGCATCCAGAACCCTATGCTGGACTTCCTGGCCTGACATGGGACTGTTTTTGCTGTCTAAATAGCTTGTGGAACCTTGAGTAGCCCCACTGCAGGACCTGTTCCTTTACCCTGAGGAAGAGGACAGTCCCCTTCCTCCGGATAAAAAAGCAGGCCCTTCAATGGAAGGGTCCTGCAACCAGGACCTGCAAAGGAATGGACAATCTCTTTCCTCAAAGGAGCTCCCAGTGGTTGCCCAGCATGTTTAGGATGCAGTGGTCGGTCACCATTTGTCACCACTGCTCCTCCAGATACCAAGCCGCTTGGAATTCAACTGCCCAACAGTTTATAAGGGTCCTATGTTTTTTTCCATTTTTGACCCCATTTTACTATAAAGACTTCTCCAGTGAGAAGGTCCTTGGCCTTCTCCAGTGAGAAGACCAAGGACTTGCATCTGCTGGCAATGTAGATCAAAGAATGCTTTTTAATAATATTGCACTAAATGTTATTTTTTTGTTAACTTGGAAATGGTATGAGGAGAGAGAAGTACACCGTACTTGAAATACCCTTTGCTACCTAATGTCTCTGTGCCCTTTGCAGGGCTGCCTGCATGAAGCCCAGATATTCCTAAGCAAGAATGGGAAGATTGTTGGAGGGGTGGCGCTAGGGATTGGCCTTCTTGAGGTAAATGCTCCCTTCTTATGCACTTCTTCTTCCACAGAAATGCATTCACTTTGTTAACCATGGTGGACCTGTGCCTAAAATGGGATCTATGAACCAGCACCCAGCCTTAAGGCTGCTTCACACATCCCACTACCTGCTTTGATCTGTCCTATTGGAACAATTTTCACATCATAGTTATGTCTGAATATTCCATTCTTTTTGTCAGCTGCAAACTTCAAGCTTGGAAAACTACTCATATGGACTAAAAGGAATATCACTCCTGATCACATTCACATATCTTGATCATTAGGACATGTTGCACATGCTGGCAGCTTGATTACCGATATTTATTCAAATGTAATCCACCTTTGAATCTAATGTGCACCCCTATTTTAAAGGCTTGAGATTTCAAAAGTTTACTGGCAATTATAATACACAGCGCAAAGCAGGTGCAAAATTTAATTTTACTGCATACAACAATAAGTTATATGATAATATGACAATGGGTTTTGTGTTATTTTTTACCTAATTGCATTACTTTATACAACAATGGGTTATGTTACATTTTTATTACAATGTAGTAAACTATTAAACTAAATACTGAGATATACTTATAATTAAAATACTGTCTTTACTCAAATTGAATGCACTATCAAATCTAATGCACAATCCAATTTTGGAGACTAACGGCAAAATCCAGAGTAACTATGGGGAATCCTTGCTCTGGTGTAAGAACAACTTACTCTGGACTGCAATATTAATTTCCCATAGGTTTTCACTAGGTGGTGCAGTAACTACGGGTGCATGTAATGTCTCTTACGTGCTCATGTAGTTACTCTGGATTTGGCTGTATATGTGATTAATACCATCATTACATATATTGGAAAGGTAATTTAATGCAGAATGCAGTAAAAAAAACCCCATTGGAATATCTGTAGTTTATCAAATGTTATGGTCAGTTAGCCAGAAAATGAAAAAAATAACTGCCTTATGGAACAAACTGTGGATTTTTTAAACTCAAAATAAACCTAGAAGTCTGATCAGGGCTGAGCAAGAAAGTGGGAAGAAGCTGGAACACAAAAGACAACTTAATTTCTTCTATAAATTCAGAGAGCTGACGAGATGTTGTTATTAACCAGATGGTGATATTAATCAGCTCTCAGTTACCACTGCTAACTAGGTGAAGATGCACTTTTTCAAGTAGCGCTCCTTTTATATTTAACAGGCAGAGAATAACCATCTCTCCTCACCCCAACACAGTGTTTCTAACCAATATGGGACATACTTTTTTATTTACTCAATTAAATTTCATTTTGTCATAGGATGGGGGTGCTACCAAAATCTTCTTTGGCCCCAAGTTACAGATAGATGCCTACACAACCATTAGCTATGCCACTGATTAGGCATGATCCAACTTACACTTTCTAGGTGGAAGAATGATGGACAAAGGGTAAATGAAAACCAGCCCAAAAGTTTTAAAATCTTTTCCTCTATGGGTTTTGAGCACTACTCTTTGAGCAACCACTCTTTTGGGGTGAAGACAATTTTAGAACAGTAAGTGGCTCTCCAAATGATTTTGTTGCATTCTTGTATGATACTCTCCTGTCTGCTATCTCTTTTTTAGCTGGCTGCCATGGCTGTGTCCTTGATCCTGTTTTCCCAGATTAGGACTACAAGTTAATGAAGGAAGGTGCTTGCTGATGGAGCAGATCTAGATCCCGTTGTCAGTCTTCACACAAGTGATAAAAGACACCTGCTATCACAATACCCTTATACAATGAACAAAAGAGGACAATGCCTTTAACTGGATTGGCACAATTATGAGCTCTTGCTCTTCACTCATAAATATCAGCAATCTCAGTCCTTTCAAAAACTCCATGATTTACACTGTACCTATCCAATAGTTTACACTTTCTTTGGAAAAGACAACCTGAAAACACAGAAGATAAACTTGGACAGTACTTACAGGATTAGATTCCTTTGAAGGAGAGCACATTGAAGACATGTTGTATCTTTGCAATACCATAGACCAGTGGTCCTCAACCTTTTTGGCCCCAGGGACTGGTTCTGTAAAAAAAAAATTTCCCGGGACCAGCTAAGGGTGGGGCGAAAGTTGTGCCTTTGGCGACCTGGCGGGAGTTTCCCCACCTAGAGCACAGCATAGCTACCTACAGCTGAAAATCCCATTATAATATAGCTATTGTTAGGTTACTGTGGATAGGATTGCAGGTGAGAGCCCAATGTCTCAATGCATGTCTACACAGAGCAGGATTTTTCAACCTTTATCAATGCAGGATGCTTTGAAAACACACAAAGCCATCCTAGTCACTCTTATTGGAAAGAAAACCTCATTGACTATAATGGGACTTATTTCTGAGTAGACAGGCATAGGGTTGGTCTCTGAGGCTGCAATCCTCTGACAGAGCCCCCCTGCTGTGAGGAGGGGAAGATGCACTTAAAGGAGTCCTCTCACGGACCGGTCAGACAGCTGCCAAGGAGCTCCAGTGGTCCCCGGACCAGGGATTGAGAAGACCTGCTGTAGGCTATTGCCACAGATACTTGCTTAAACCACAATCCTGATTATGCAAAAAGAAGTCTCACTGTATTTGAGACTTGCTCTCATGTGACGCAGGCACACAGCCCAATCCTATGCATGCCTACTCAGAAGTAAGTTTCATTAAGTGTGAATAGAATTGCAGCCTTAATGGGCATTTTGGAAGTGCAAACGCCAGGTTGCCCTAGTCCGTTTCACACTCACCCTTTGCATAGTGATGTGCCAGTCACTGCCCCTACTGTTCTCTGAAAGGAAAAAAGTGGAAGAGGAAGTGTATAAGAGAGTAGAGTGGTGTGCTGGAGTGCCTCAAGCCCTAGCCCACCGCACTCCTATCTTCCATACTTTTCAGTCAGCCTCATGGATGGTTGCTCCTGGCCAAAGCAAGTACGCAGGGAAGCAGTACCAGCTTCAAATCCATCCCTGCATCCCATCCAAAAGTGCCTTCATCTCTAAGACCTCTGAGCCAATATAACAGGACCAGGCAGAACTGACTTGGCCCACACCCTGGCAATGTGGCTGTGACTCAAGATGCTTACCACATTGGACCATAAGTCAGGTTGTTCTACGGACATTCTTGTTTTTACTGGATTACTGCAAGGGCTCTATGCTTTAATCAGCATGATAGTCAGTCCTAGCATTAAGATGATTCATCGGTGGCAGCCAATCTAAGCAGTGAGATTGTGGGTTAAGGATATATGTGCTTATTTTGTTAAGACTCTAGTAGACCATCCACCATTTCCAGGAAGCAGCTCTAGAATCTTGTTCTTTGATCATAGCTGCAATCAAGCTTGTTATTGAAAAAGATTTTGACTACATTTTGCAGAGATGGGAATGAGTCAGGGATGCATAGGAGAATGACTGATCAGGGCTGAGCAAGAAAGTGGGAAGAAGCTGGAACACAAAGACAGACAACCATATTTCCTCCATGAGCAACCTTAGCAGGGACAGGGCACTGCAGATGGAACAAACTTCCAGGAAGAACATGAACTTTCAGAAACAAAGATTGTTGAAAACTGAGGACCACCAGAAGGAGTACACAAACAAATACAATGCCCCCCTGGACTTTTAATCAGGTGGTACTGCTCTCTCTCTCTCTCTCATCCAGAGCTAGACGTCAAGGAGCAGAAATGGAAAATTCCCGTTTAAGTCAACCTCAAACTTAATGATGGGAGGTTAAAACAGAGGAGGAGTCCTGAAAGCACAGCAAAGCCTCTGGGGAAAAAACAAACAGCTAAGGAGAGAAAAGATGAATCCAGAAGACAGATATGTTTCTTCTCTTATAGGGTTACCATATATCCCCCCAAACAGGGACAATCCCAATTTTGGGGGATTGTGTTCACATACTGGCAAATGGGACAGAGGGTCCTGTCCCAGTTTTGTGGAAGAGAATTATGGTAACCCTATTCTCCTATATCTTCTGCTACAGGATCATCTGTGCACTTCTTTCTGCATGCTGAGGAATTAGCTTAAGGGTCTAGCTCTGAGGTGACAGCTTATGAGTGAGTGTGTGTGTCGTGTGTGTGTGTGCACGTTTTCATCTTTTGAGTGTGTGTGTGTTCACATACAAATAAAAAAATATGAGACCATGAAACAACACAGATCTACTATAATATACTATACTGATATAATTAATAAAGCTTTGACTGGATTTCATTGACTGGAGCAGTCTCTTCCTGTGAGAGGAAAAAGATCCTGCTGCAAGTGTGAAGATTAGGAAAGCTGGTTGTCCTTCCTTAGCCCTTTCCTGCCATGACATAGGCCACTTTGGCCTGGGACTACCTTTTGAGACCCTGTAAGAGAGAAAGAAAAAAGGAACAAGTTGATCTACCTTCACAGTTTATTTATTTAAATTATAAATCATCTCTTCTTTCAGAATCCCAAAAAGATACTGCAGACAGACACTTGTACTGATATTTTGGTAATATGGGCATGTATTTAGCCAATGAAATATACTTAATTATTCAACAGGTTCTTTCATCAATTGACAGCAGTACATGTATCTATATGCATGTCTGCTCAAAAGTAAGTCCACTAAGGAACAGTCAATGCAGCAGGCAGCCTTACCTTTTCACACATGGTATCAGCCTACTCACATTGCAATCCATGCAAACTACAATTGTGCTGCTATTTATAAAGCAGGATGTCTTCTGTACACAGTGCAAAACCCCACACAAAAGGAAAACTAATCTTCTGTTGTATTATATTGTATTAAATGTATCATAAAGTACCTTTATTAAGATATTTAAGACTTTCTTGAACACTTTTTAGAGGAGAGAAACTTTATGGAAAAAACCAAGAAATGTTGACTATTTATTTGAGCTCAGCCGCTACACATCTTTTTCTTGCTTCCACATGCACATGGATGTTAAAGTTTAGAGTGCACTGTTCACACCTGTTTCAAAATATATTTTATATATTATTTTTGTTTATAATATGAAATGAACTGGCAACATGTACCAATGGCTTTTTGCACACATGCATGCATACACACATTTTCTCACCAGTTTTTTCAACCCTGGGCAGTACAGACAAGTTATCATACAAATCAGTGATGGTCAGATAATCAAAGGGAACACTAACAGTTGAGGAAAGGCCTGTGAGACGCAAAACAAATAGCCTCTTGTCTCATGAGCTTGGCTGCTTCCTTCCTTTTCAAGTTAGAACTGGTTTTCTTAGATCCGATGGAGGACTCACATGTAAGTCCTGCTTGACAGACCGATGGTTTGAAAGGAATGCTGGTCTTCAAGTTCACAAGTGATGTCTGAAATTATTCTTCACCTTCTGAACTTGCAGTACCCATGCCTTGCAGCCTTTTACAAGAGGGATTTCAGTAAATGGCAAACAACAACGAGAAGGGATGGTTCGGTCAGCCTACATTTTTCACATTAAAAGGCAAGAATAGCAAACAGAAATTCACATTCACCAGTTAGTCCCAATTAATGCAATAGTCAAGGATTCTAACACTTCCTGCAATCCTAAAGACACTTTCCTAGGAGTAAGACCCACTGAGCATAATTATGTTTGAGTAGACATGGTTAGGATTGTGCTCAGAGCAAGAGAAAGAGTGAAAGATAATCTAACAGCCACTCTCTCACTGTGGCTTTCATTGGTAGGTAAATTCAAAGGCTTTTGTTTATCTCAGCTGATTTACTAAGTTTGATTCTACTGTTCCAAATATTTTCTATTATTATTAGTTGTTTGCTTTTAATCACAGTTCCTTTTAAATTTAATGATAGGGTTTAATTATCTATTATTCAATCCTGCAAATCATTCAAATAGGTTTTAATGCAGAAAAGCAGCTATTTAATAATTCAATCAATAAATCCTTCAGCTAAGTCACCAGCCCACACTGCAGCCCATGGAGTGATTCACACAAAATGTGTATTTTTTTAATACAGAGGTATCAACATAAGGTACTGTGGTGTCAGTTTCAGCAGTGTGTTGTGCTTGTCATCCGGCTGCGCAGATCACACTCACCTCTCAACTTGTTTTTCAGAGCATTTCGAAAACACCAGATGTGACCTTGATGTGTATGCCGGAGTCACAAGACTGAGCTAACATAAAACTTATGATGAAAAAGTCATCTTATGTTCATTTGAGCCCTGTGGTCTTTGCCATGGTTTGCAAAGCCTGTTTCGAAGGATCCAGAGTTGGATGGAGCCCAGCATGTTTAGCAGGATCAGTCACTGTAGCATTCCCCCAAATCCAGAGTAACTACGGGAGCACGTAAGAAACTTAACATGCACCCATAGTTACTGCACCACCTAGTGAAAACCTATGGGAAATTCATATTGGAATCCAGTGTAAGTTATTATCCAGAATATCCAGAATAATTATGGGAGTCCTTTCTCCAGTGTAAGTTGTTCTTTCACTGGAGAAAGGGCTCCCTGTAGTTATTCTGGATTTTGCCCACAGCCAACTTCTGGAACAAATATGTTCTTAAATACATATATTGTATTAAAAATTTCACCTAGTGTTTTCTCATTTTCACCTCTAGAGTTCATCTCTTGCTAACCAAAAATGAAACTGAAAGAGCAATGCATCAAGAAAGTATTGAACAAGTTCCTTTGAAATGAATGGGATTTAAGGTGACCATAATATAATTTATATCCAGAGTGTTAGTCATGGCAAAAGCTTGTTGAAGATCACAGAAGATTATACCATAAATCCCAGTCTGGCACAGAATTTCAAAAGGGGGGGGTATGGGAAACAGTTTTCACTGAAAAATATTTGTAAGTTTCAAAGCTCCATAGTCAAATTTGGATGCTTGCCTGGCTGTCTGATACTGTGGCATGGTACAAGTGCAGACACCCCTCTCTTTCACCAAGTATAAAGTACTACCCATTGACACTCCCTATCCAAACTGCAGAGCATAAAGGTTTTTCCAAGGAAATGCTGAAACTTGCATTTTAGATCTAGAAACTGAAGTTCATATTCCCAGAAGTCTTGAGAGCAGAGGCAAAACAGTCCACACCCAACTGATCTATCTCTAATCCTTTTGTCTTCTCTTCAAATGATGAGGGCACAGAAGTCTCTCCGTCAGTCTTGAAAGACTATGGTATCGTGCTCGGCGCTGCATACGCTGCATGCAGAGCACGAAAGCCTGGGTTGGATTGTTATGGAGGATAGGCTGTTACCCAAGCAGCAAATCCCCCCTCTCCACGCCACTGAATTAGTCCAATGGAAAGGCAGAGCCAATACGATTGGATCCAGCTGGCATCGCAGAGCTGGGCTAAGGACAGGAGCTCACCCTGTCTTGTGGGGCTGACCTGGGTCTCGAACCCTGGCCTAGCTGGTTAACAGGCACAGCGTCTTAACCGCTTGCGCCACCTGCATACATTATAACAGAAGGGAGGCAAGGAAAAGAGCACAATAGGGCAGTGGTGGCTAACCTTTTTGGCACCGAGTGCCGATTGACAGCACCGATGCCAAACGCTTGTGCCTGGAACTCCAGGCATGCGCATTGGGCCAGGAGCGCCCTGACCCCAGTGCGCATGCCCAGAGTTCCTGGCAGGGGCTTTGGACATCGGTGCATTCTGCTCTGAAGAGGGTGCTCCTCTTTGGAGCATAGTGCGATTGTGTCCAGCGTGCTTGCCCAGAAAATTAGTCTTAGCTTGGAAGAGCAAGCTTGGGTTACCTTGATGTCAGTCTTCACTTTGGAAAGAAGCAGGGGAAAAGTACATGGCCCAAATGTCTGTCTCCTCACATCAAACCTTTTGAGTAGACAACACCATCGCATTTTCTGATCACGCTGTTGAACAGTGTTAGGTCTCTGCACTGCCCACTGTCACGTACCGCTACACTCATTGATTAAATGCTCAGAGGACCAGAACACCCATCATCATACTTCCATTAGATTTATTATTATTTTTAAATAGTGGAGAAACTCATACAAGGTTGAAATTGGCAAAATGAAAAACTGGCCTTGCAGTCACTGAGTTGTCCAGAAACAAAGCCAGATTACTTAGCACTCACTGCAAAGGGCTTTGGTTCTACTGGAGCCACTGGTTGGGAAGAGTTCTCCACTGTCCCAGAGCTGGGTCCAAATTGCCTGGGTTTCAAAGAGAGGTTGTATGCTGGAGTGAGTGAATGGTTGTGTGTGTGTAAAAGAGAAATCATGCGCCTCTGCTATAAGGGCCAACCATGCTACAGGGAAAGAAAAGGAGAACCAGGCAATTGGCACATGCTAGTCAGAGGGAAAACAGGCATAACCCAGAGACAAAACAGGGCAAATCAGCCAACCAGCAGTCAGGCAAGATGCACAACTGCGAGCTTTCTCTCCTACTTATGTAGGACAATGAAGTGCTGCAGGGTCCAAAGGCTGAGCAAAGTCCCATTTAGCAGGAGCAACTGCTGGACTGTGCAGGTGGAGTCTCATTCAGCGCTGTGTTCTTGTGGTTGTTGCTGATCATGCCGGGGCTGGCATCTAGGCTCTCATTCATCTTCTCACAGATTATGTCCACCAAGCGCTCAAAAACCTGCTTGACATTGATGTTGTCCTTGGCACTGGCTTCAAAAAATTCAAACCCTGGAGATTGGGAAAGGAGGAAAAAATGGAAGATCAGACTAAGAAGCACTTTTTCAAGTGAAAGCTTTTTATGTAGTAGGGAGATAGTAACAGGCTCTCCTTACTCCAGCAGTATCTTTTCTAGTGGCAGTCTGCCAGTGTATCTTTTTAAATTTTGTGCCTTCTTGGGATAGGGAGCCATTGTACATTGTTTTGTGGGCTTTCATTGAAAAGCAGTATATGAATGAATAACAACAACAACAAGGAGGAGTGTAGATAAAGAGAGAAACAGGACAAACCTAGCTCATCAGCAAGCCTCTTGCCATCTTCTGTCGGTATCACTCGCTCATCTTCCAGGTCACACTTGTTCCCAACCAGAAGTACTTGTGCATTATCCCAGGAGTAAGTCTTGATCTGAGTTGCCCTAATCAAGAAGGAAACCAGAAGAATGGCACATTCAAGTCCTACCCAGCATATCAGACACAACACACCCACGTCTTAGTGGGATATGTGACTTCATTAGTACAAATGTACATCAGCGCATTGCTTCAGAAGCTGCAAAGCAGTCAAGATCCATGCTATACGGAATGGCTTTTAATCGAAGCAGCCAGGTCTATAGCCAATAAAAGGAAATACAAAACTTCAGCCAATTGTATGGTACTCATTTTATCCATCCTGCTGATTGTGGTTTTCCTCTTCTCTGGGTTCTGGTGAAATTCTTAACTGGCTGTACAGGGATTACGCCTGTGCACAGGACTAGTTCAGGCAGATCTCCTTTTGGGGAGTAGAAGCTGCCTCAGTTCTTCTGACCTCTGTTGCATTCAATCTTTACTGGTCCTACTGTGCCACACTATGCCTGACAACCAAGACCAGTCCAGAAGGTGCAGCTGAAAGCTAGACTCTTGCTATTGCCAGAGTCCCAAAGGTAAAAGTTACCTTATTTTTCCAGTACAGTTCTTGTCTTTGAGACAGCTAGTTACATTGCTCATTAAGACAGCAGAAGTCATTATCTGAATAGGACTAGATGAGCTCTCAAATCAAGAGCTGGTGGAACTGTGGTGGGAGGAGAGCAGGATTGCCATATGCCCCAGAAAACTGGGACTGTCATGGTTTTCAGGGACTGGATTCACATACTGGCAAGTTTGACAGGGGGTCCTGTCCCAGTTTTGTGAAAGAGAATTACGGCAACCCAGGAGGAGATGGGTCAGATAATACCTTCCAAAAATACTAGTTGGTGTAGAGTGACAGCAAGAAGGCAAGCATGTATTACATAGACCTACAAAAATTTTTTTAAAGTTGCCAATGGTGTTTGAATGAATGAATTTTGGGGACTGCTGACACCATGGCCTCCTCATGAGGAAACTGCTTGAATCAACATGTAAGGCAGCTAGGTCATATATTCCCAAAGCTAGAACCACTTGAACAAAACTGACATTTTAATTCAGTACCCCAAGTATATCCAAGAATATGCTTAACTTTTAAGACAGATCATGTGTGTGAACCTATGTTATTATTATTACCAATATTTATAAAGGTTCACAAAAATGCACTGGAACACCTTTTCTACTACTCAAGAATATTTGTGTTGGAAACTATGCTGTTCAGTCCACAGACCATACAAGGAGGCCTGGAATACAGTGGGAGTAGGGGTTTTCAGAAATGGGGAAGAGGTTTTTTTCTGAACACTTCCGTAATGATAAAAGTATCCAGCAGTTCTTGAGAACTAGACACAACATGTGTCTATCTTGTGTACACATGTGTAGAAATACATGTGTATTCTACAAAAATACATGTGTAGAATCTTGGTTGGGTTTTCTGTAAGGTTTGGATTGGGGGTGGTTATATCAATTTCTAAGAGGAGACATTTTTGACTAACACCCTACCCCATGTCCCAAATGCTCCTTTTAGAAATTTAGTCCATGGCAAATGATAGTCACAACTCCAAACTTGTCTAAAAATTCTGTCCTGCATTCCTTACCAGTCTTGTACAGCGCTGAAAGATTCCTGGTTGGAAATATCATACATGAGCAAGAAACCCATTGCTCCCCTGTAGTAGGCCGTTGTTATAGTTCGGTATCGTTCTTGGCCAGCTGTGTCCTTGGAGGAAAAAAGAGGGAGACAAGTTGATTTCTTGTAGCCAAACTCCACTAGGAGTAGCATCCTCTCCATCCAGCCAGACCCAAGCAAGGAGGCCTGCAGCCACATTCAGTTTAGGTCCTGCTTCTCTTTTAGAAGTTCCTCTTCTAAGACAGCCATGTTTATTGTCCATCATCTGAACTAGAGCACTCTTTGAGTGGAAAACATGACTCATAATATCATTATCGTAATCAACACAGTGCGCTAAAGCACTCTGCAGTGATGACCAGCTGAGTTATGAATCGAATGATAAGGCCACAGGCACAGGAAGGCTATGGAATGACAGCTCATCCCCAGCCTTGGATACCGGAGGTCTCCATAGCTCTCCAGACACCTGCTCCCTGGAGTCCGGAGACTTATTGTTACTGTGGAAACCAAGCTTACTTGCAGGGCTCTGACATATGTCTCCTTTCATGCTGATGCCAGGCTCAGGGGAGAGTTTCCATGATGGTTCAGATGTACGTAAGGGTTGGCATTTGACTGTAATTAAAATTTAAAGAGTCGGAAAGCTTAATGGAGCATTAAAAAGGAAAAAGGAAAGTAGCAGGAAAAGAGGGTCTGCTTATGATGCAATGTCTGGCTCTTTCTCTAAAGAACAGATGCAAACCTTTCTCCCTGTAACAACCAAGTGCCAGGACAACCAAGTGCTGACCCAAAACGGCTTGCTGAATTGGAGACTTCACCTCGGTGCTGACCTGCTGTCATGCCACAACATAGTAAATGGTACGGTGAGAAGAAGTTGGGGGCTCTTCAGTCCATTTTGCCACATGGTTTTGTAGTGTATCTGGTTTGGGATACTTTGTGAAATAACAAGGAAGAGGACACTATGCCCTGAAGCATCCTTGCATCTCTCTCCCAGGAAGCACCATACAATGAAAATGTTCTTCATTCTTCAGCCTAGCACTCAGCAACCTTTCCCATCTTTTTTTTGAATGCCCTGCTCCTGGTCACAGGACATTGCTGAGAAAGTTCATCTGCCCAAATACACTCCCTTCCCATGGAAAAGCTGTGTTTTAATCGATTACTATTGCTAGAGTCAAGCTGAAAAGTGGTGACACATTGCTGAATAAATTCAACTACCAGTAACTCCATACCCCATCTGAAATATAGTAATACCTTGACTTTCATTTCTTTGCTCTTTCAGTCATTTTCAATTATAACCACATTCAGATTTCATCCACTTGCTTTTTTTGGTCCAATCTCATCCAGACCTCTGTGATTTTCATTGACATGTTTTTTCTCCTTTTATTTCTGTTTGTTTAGGTTTCTCAAGCATTTGCCTGCATTAACTAATTAGCTATTTACATTTTCAGTAGCCAAAATAAATTTGCAAGGCTGTACAAAAGGCTATGCAAGGCTATACATTTGCATTCATAAGAATATGACAAAAGCTGGGTAGGATCAAGCCAAAGGCCCAACTAGTCCTGCTTCTTGTTTCCCACAGTGGCCCACAAAATGCTTTAGGGAGACCTGCATCCTGGTATCCACTCCTGATTCTTGGATTCTAAGGTAAAATTATGATATTCATCCATGCACTGTTCACTAACCAAAGTGCTATATATTGCTGTATAAGGTAAGGATCCATAAGACGTCTCTCCCCAGGATGGTCTTGATCTTTCCATTATATGGCTGACATTAGATGCTAATATGTCCATGACAGACAGATGCCAGTGATTGTGCAACTTGATGTCTACACTAGGTCTCTGGAACAATACCGATACTAGTCTTCCTGTGCTAACTGAAACTTTGCCACCAGTTTTTTCTTCTGCTTTTTTGGTTTCTTTTACCAATCCTGTGTGACTAGCCAGTCCTAGGAAAGCTGGATTAACTACCATGGAACCCACCAGAAGCTGCTGGGGAGTAGTAGAGAACTTACAATGCAACCTCCTCTCTTGCCATAGAGCCCTGGTAGCTTCCAGTGTCCACGTCAGCAGCTGCTGCGTGCAAAAGAGCATTTATATCCAGTGTTTGCACAGGATTATCACACAGCTGCCAGATGGCTTGTTTTCCCATGTCAGTGAATGCTCCAAAACAATGTACAATCTGGCCTTGGTTCTGGGACAACACACCTGAACAGAAGGGCTCCTGGCACCACTTCAGGTCAAATCCTACATGTTGAGAATCAGTTAGTTCAGTAATTAGACTTAGAAGATTGGAGTCAAAAGTGACACTAGTCACTTCCTTCCCATTACACTCTCTGCTGCTAAAGGGAAGAGGGGTCTTCAAGCACTGGTGGTTACTGTTACTGTTATTGTTGAATCGTGTTACTGTTCCTCAGAAGTCCAAAACAGAGCCTCTTCCAGAAGAATTATCTGAATATTTTATTGGAGATGAAAGACCAGTAGCAATAGGCTTTTTAACAATTGCATTTTTTTAGTAATTTGATGCTTTGAATCTTGCTTGCAAAACCATTGTACTTCCTCTGGCCTTTCATCATCACTGCAGTTTGAACATCCAGAAGAAGAAGCAGAAGAATGGCTATTAAGACGTTCCTGGCACTTTCTTGCCCATCATCAGAAGGTGGACAATTACACTGAGCACCTATAGCAGTTGATAATGAAGAGTTCCACATGCACAGCAGAGCATAGCACTGAGGTGGGTACTCAACAGAGCATAGCACTCAGGGCCAGATGACATGACACCTCCATGCCTGTACTGTCACCCTTTCCATCAGAAACAGCTTCATTTGGAGCCATACTGGGATTAACACAAGTGGGTCAATTTTGTGTTGCTTGCCAAGTGCCTCCAGTAAGTGCTATATCACCACCCTCCACTGAGATAGCAGAAAACCATGGGAGTGGGGAGAAAAATTTACAGCCCCAGCTCTGACATAGTTATGCCATGGAACATGGTGAAACCTCCGAACTCAAGATGGCATCAGCTTTGATCAGAGATGGAAAAACAATTGGCTGGGGCTGGATCAATGGACAGGGACCCATAAACTCTAGAAGGGCAAACATTTTACCTCTGGTAAAAATGGAAAGCCACCATTAGCCATGTTTCTCTCCTGGTGCATAGTGGCATTGCATTATTTCTTGGCATAGTTACCTACCTACCTTACAGGATGTCCTGTGTGCTGGTGCTCAAGTGAATAAAAGTCTCAATTCCAAGCACCCTGATGGAGGATGAAGCAGTAGCATATGGGAAGCTTTGTAAAGTAAGTAAATGGGGAAAAGGAGTCAAAAGAGGTGAAGCATTTCTACATGTGTATTGTTATAAGGCACATGACGGTCACTAGTCAGCCCTGTTTCCTGAATGTGCAGGATATTGTAACTTTTATGGGATATATATTTCTACTTTTGATCATCCACAGCTTTGCCAGCTTCTGGGCCAGAGAACAGCCAACATATCTTACCCAAATCTGCAACTTGACTCTCTTTTCGTTCCTGTAGACAGTCTTGACTTTGAAGTCAATGCCTACAGTGCTAACAAAGGCAGAGGTGAAAGAGTCATCGGCGTATCGGAAGAGGAACGATGTCTTGCCCACACTGCTGTTGCCAATAATCAGCAGCTTAAACATGTAGTCAAAGTTCTGGTCGGCAGCATCTTTGGGTGCCTGACGAGTGTCATTTGCGGAGGCCATCTGTGGGACAGATAGAGAGAGAGACTAGGTTGACTGAACTTTACTGATATTAAATGACGACCACATGCATTTGTACATGAAACTAAGGCCATTATATTCTGTGGGAGTTGTGGATGGCGCAAGCGGTAAAGACGCTGTGCCTGTTAACCAGCAGGCCAGGTTTCGATTCCCTGGTCGGCCCCACAAGACAGGGTGAGCTCCTGTCCTTAGCCCAGCTCTGCGACACCAGCTGGATCCAATCGTATTGGCTCTGCCTTTCCATTGGACTAATTCAGTGGCGTGGAGAGGGGGGATTTGCTGCTTGGGTAACAGCCTAACATCCATAACATTCCAACCCAGGCTTTCGTGCTTTGCATGCAGCGTATGCAGCGCCAAGCACGATACCATAGTCTTTCAAGACTGACGGAGGCCTGCTTTTTTATGTTCTGTGAGACTTACTTCTAGGCAGTGACTCATCTAAGATATGGCAAGTAGGGCATTTGAAACTGGGTGCACCTTGAAGGTAATGAGCACCTGAGCAGTTTCTATTAAAGTCAAGGAAGCAGAGGCACCCCTCAGGCTTCAAAATAAGAAGGAAGGAGATAGTAGCCAGACCATAAACTCTCCAAAACACAAGAACCACTAGGTCACAAGGCCAGATCACAAGACCACAGTCACCAGCGCCACCTTGGAAATGAGAAGTCATGTTCTTAAGAAAAGAGATCACGGAAGAGATATTGATGTCATGTGATGTCAAGATGTTACTTCCCTTGGAGCCTTTAGCGATGTCACTATCTGAGGTCATTTTGTATAGGGTTGCACCAGGCATGGGCTAATACCGGTTTGGACCGGATCGGGTGATCCGGTTGTTAGAAAGAGCCTGCCGATCGCGAACCGGTTGTTATGGGGGCGGAGGATAACGCAGCGAGCCGGTTCGGCGGCGGCGCCATCCTCCTCCGCTCCTCGCTGGCCGTGGAGACCTGGGGAGCGGCTTGCGGCGCCGCCACCATCCTCCTCCGCTCCCCGCTGGAGCGCCGCCATCCTCCTCCGCTCCCTGCTGGCCAGGCCTACTCAGTAGTAAGTCCCAGTATAGTCGATGGGGCTTACTCCCAGGCCAGTGTGGGGAGGACTTCAGCTTCAGACCCCCATCCTAAGCAGGTCTACTCAGAAGTAAGTCCCATGACAGGCAATGGGACTTACTCCCAGGAAAGTGGCTGGCTCTGCAGCCTGAATCCCAACCTGATTTCACAGAAGTAAGCCTCATGCCAGTCAATGGGGCTTACTCCCAGACAGTGTGGAAAGGACAGCAGCCTCAGAGCACCATCCTATGCAGGTCTACTCAGAGGTAAGCCACATGCTTTTTAAAAAATTTTTTAATTTTAAAAAAATTCTTGCTGGCCCCGCCCCTGACCTCAGCCCCACCCCCTGACCTGGCCTGGCCCCGCCCACTTCCGGAGAACCGGTTGTTAAGGCCAGGCCTGCCCATCACTGGGTTGCACCTTTAAATAGTCCTGAAGATGCTCAGTCTCTGGCAAATCTTGTGTGGAAAAATAGGCTGTATCTGAAAGGCAGCAACTGTGTGTGCTTGCATTTGCAGTGACAGCAAATTTAATTTTAAGATTGTGAACAGAGATGGCTGAAGAGAAACACTGCCATTCCAAGCAAGTACTCTACTACACAATTCAGGATATTTCTCCTGAAAACCTCAGTATTCTACATAATGTTACTAGGAGTGCTTGCACATATCTCACACACTGTCCTAGGAACCTATCCTGGCACAGTCACATGTACCACTTTCCTATTGTAATGATCCCCTATTGTTTAATGTTCTTGTACGCTGCTCTGGGTGTCCTATCAGATGAAGGGCAGGGTACAACAGCTTTAAATAAACAACACACTTCAACTGATCACAATACAAGAATTCACTATTTCACTTACACAGTACATTGTGCAATGGATAAACAGGGCTGTGCAATTTTCATCTGCTTTGGAAAATATAACATTCAGCCACCCAGAGGGATATTAAACTGGAGAAGGAAGACAGTAAATAAAATCCAGCCCTTCAACCATCTAGATACATGGGATTTTCTCTAAAAAGATAAAGAGTCTGTCAATGCAATCCTAACTTGTGCTGGAGCAGGAAGGCTGTTGTTGCTGTATGGTCTACTATTTTCTATTTTTATTTTTAAACATCCAGCCTGAGGAGGAACTGAGTACAAGTCAAAAGCTTGCATCCCATTTTGCAAACTTTGGTTGACCATAATTCAGATAGCTTTTATTGGCACCAGTAATCACAATATGCAAACACATTTTCAGTTTCTTCATATCCAGATATTGTCACACAGGATCACACACTCACCTCCTATGAGCAACACACATGCATACACATACTCCACTCCCATTTTAATAGCTGGTAATGCTTGAAGCCATCTACATGTAGACAAACACCATTACAGAAAACTTAGAGTAAGAGGTAAAGGCACAGAAGCTAGCTCTTCCAATTGACCATTGTCAAGAACTGCACAGCTTCCGTCCTCAACAACATCCAGAATCCCTCCTCAAGTTTACCACAAGAGGGGTCACGGATTCCCCCCTGCTTTTCTTTAAAGTGAATAAGCACCGTCATGATTTATCTTTCTTCTTCGTTTTCCAAAGAATGACACATCCTGATTAGCAAAACAGTTGTGTTTGATTCTTAAAACACACCTACAAGAAACCCTACCTGGCCATCAAGGGAGATAACCAGAGATGAAGAGACCCCTGCCTAGCCATCTTTGGAGAGAGATTTGCTTCAGAGACCTCCATCACATTTTTCCTACAAGGATTTCATCTGTCATGGAGAGTGTGGGCTCAGGAATCATGGATTTACATATTATGTGTTTTTCCCCTTAAAGCAGGATCTCTAAACTTTTCAGCCAAAGGGTTGCATCAAATATCTGGCATTGTTTTCGAGAGCCAGAAATTTTTTTTAAAAAAATTCTAAACAGGCTCAAATTTCAAGGAATTTTCCCAGCACCAAAGCACAGCACAGAAATAAAAGCACATACTTAAATGGATCCCCACTTCACCATCCCATCATCACAGCTCCAGCTGTGTATGATCAACTGGGTCAGAGGTTGTTTGAGAACAAGAGGCTAGCTGCAGGCTGGTTCGAGGGTTGCCACAGGCTGCATTTGGCCCCAGGCCACGTTTTGGAGACCCCTGCCTTAAAGCAATCTTGCCCTAAAGAGAAAGAGATACATCGTGATCATGCCAGAGTTTTATGAACCCGTAGTTCTTTGGGGGTGGAGAGTCCAAACTTTTCACTTACTTCCAAAAAACTCATGAGCAAGGGTCTTACATTCATTAGTGGACAACACACAGAACATGGGAGCTATAGACATGTTTTCACAATTACATACAGTACTTAGTAAACA
This sequence comes from Cryptoblepharus egeriae, assembly GCA_030015325.1. Lineage (NCBI taxonomy): Eukaryota > Metazoa > Chordata > Lepidosauria > Squamata > Scincidae > Cryptoblepharus > Cryptoblepharus egeriae. Next base: position 112,600,632 of record JAREYC010000002.1, read on the forward strand.
ACAAAACTTTCATCTACTGTAGTAATACCTTTATTAGGACTAACCAAAATAACACTCAGGCTGCAATCCCATCCATACTAATCTGGGAGTAAGCTCCATTGACTGAAGTGGGGCTTACTTCTGAGTAGACATGCAAAGGATTGGGCTCTTAAGTCGTTAACAGCAGGCTTTCAACAACAAACCTGTTCAGTTTTGGTTGGTTCTAAGAAATGCATTACCAGACTGAAGTGTGAATATAGGTCCAACCTTGTTGTACAAGGATTTTTTATACATGGCTTTGACAAAACATGAATGGCCACTGCAGATCAGTTTTTAAAATTGCTTTTCTACTATTGTGCTTTTCTACTATTGGAGAGAGGTTGTCATACAAGTAATCATTCCATTTTTCAGTCCCATAATCAAACCCCGGCAGTTGTTGAGGCACTACCTTACTCAGGTGCAACAGAAGAGCAAGAAACCTGGAAATGGGTCTTTAAACCTATTGTTCCATTGTTTTCTTTATACAGTTTTCTTTTAATCCACAGGAAGATCGGAAATGGAAACCTAATGGATAATAAGGAACACCTGTATTTTTTTAGTTTGGACCAATACACAGTTTTCTATTTTGTAATGCAACAAATCTGTATATAATACCTGAACTGCCTTTAAAGTTGATCCCTATGCAAAGCATTCACTGAATTTGTTTGCTTTGTGCATCAGTAACTCTTACAGGATGCAGTCAGCCTCACTATAGGGGTTACAAGAAAAGGTTCAATATCTCCTCTTACTACCCCTTTTTTCTTTTAATCTCAGTATGGGCGCAATCCAGAGTAACTATGGGGAGTACTTGCTCCGGTGCAAGAACAATTTGCTCTGGATTGCAATATGAATTTCCCATAGGTTTTCACTAGGAGGTGCAGTAACTACAGGTGCACGTAATGTCTCTTACGTGCTCCCATAATTACTCTGGATTGTAGGGTATATCTTGAATGCTGTCCTGAATTTGGAAATGGACCAATCTGCGGCAGTTTGAGTGATGTACTGCAGCACTATCATGAAGATGTGCTCTGAGATCTTTTGCAATTTTAAGAAGAGCCTCCACTGGATCAGGCTAAAGGCTCATCCTTCTTAGAAAAGTGCTAGGGTTGACAGCTGTACAAATGAAACATGCAGAGGGATAGCCATAAGTCCGTCAAACTTTTCATTTAGACCTGTTTAAATACGAGCTGCAAGAGCCTGTCCTGGAACAGTTTACAGGCATTTCCCAATCTTTGGACAGGTTAAGGACTGGGGCGCCATTCAAAAGTGAAAATGGTTGAAAAGTAGAACCCAGTCTTTTTCAGTTTGCAAATGCAAAATGTCCACCAAAAAGACATAAATATAACTTGCAAATGCCTAATTAACACACAGCCAAAATTCACAAGAAATTTCAGTACAGTAAAATAAACAAAGGCAGGTGTGGACAATGAATATCTTATGTATTTGAATGATGGTTATTTACTGAAGAAAGTCATAAGGAAATGCCAAAAACAATTTGATCACCATGTTGCAAGCAAATCAACATCAGGAAAGACAATTTTAGCCATTATCTATCTGTCTGTCTGTCTACAGTATTTATATACCACTTTTCAACTGAAAAGTTCACAAAGCGGTTTACAAGAAAATGAAAAATTAATAGCAAATTAATAGCTAATGGGTTCCTGTCCCAAAAGGGCTCACAACCTAAAATGCAAAAAAGAACACCAGCAGAAGCCACTAGAACAGACATTGCTGGGGTGGGTAGGGCCAGCTTCTCTCCCCCTGCTAAATAAAAGATGAACACCCACTTAGACCAGCCGTGAGAGGTTGAAAGAGGAGAGCATGGATTGAATGAATTCTGGATGTAATTGAAAGGTGTTGAAAGAGAGGAACTGTCAGAAAAAGAACCATCAGAAAGTGGGGGACACCTGTATCTGCCTAAAGTTATACTTCCGGCTAGCCTATCTAATATCCCAATAACGCACTCACTCGCTCTCTCTTTCTCTCTCACACACTTTCTCTTGTTCCTACTTGGCAGGCTTCCAGTAGCAGAGTCTATAATCCAACTACTGTAGTCTGACTGGTTTGGCTCTCTGTAGCAAAGTCATTTAATAAAAGCCACCTTTCCAGTTGTCCAAGTCTGATCAGGAACTAAACTCCTGACTCCTGACCAGAGGCAATCTAGTAGCTGGCCAAAGAAGTTCAACAAAGTGGAGAGCTCCAAGTCCCAAATTCTCCACCAATACCTAACTTCTTTGCAACCACTACTGAGCACAGGTGGGCTGAGGCCGGTTCTGACCGGTTCTGTAGAGCCGGTTGTTAATTAATTAGGGCTAGCGAACCGTTGTTAATTGGGGGCCAAGTGTGTTTGAATTTCTCTTGAAGGGCCTCTGGGTCTGTCCTCCCCCCTCCTCTGCTCCCTCCTCAGCTCCACTCCCTCCCCTTCTGAGCGGGGCTCTCTCCCCCCTCCCCTTTTAAGCCTCCCCCCCTTCTCTCTCCCCCCTCCCTAGGTTATCTTTTAATTTTAAAATACAAACAGTCTGTCCCCATTAACCTCATTCAGAAAAAGCATTGCAGTCATTCCAGAGCATATCAAACACTCACAGCTAAGATGGGAGGGGTCTGCAGCACTATATATGTCTCTTTATCTGTAATATTTTCAAGTCAGAGTGAAGAAATTCTTCATGCCCCAAACCTTTATCTGAAGCTTTTCAGGAATCCTGTCTTTACTAAACATCTTATTTTGATTATAAACCTTATTTCCAGCAAGTTTTCAGTTGTTCTCTAGCAATATTTTCAGAAGTTATTTCCTTCTGCAGTTTGCAAAGCATGATGGGGTTTCTCATATGCAAATGAGGCATGGAGAGCTTTACAAAGGGCTTCTTGGATGGGGAGAGAGATGCTCCTTCAGCAGCTGGAGGCAGTTAAAGAGTTAAAGAGGCTGGTCCGGCACTTTTAAGTTTGCTCTAGCCCCAACAGCCAGGGAAAGGAAAAGTGGCTGCTGTAAACCTATTCACACTTTCCTGGGGGTAAGCATATTGGCTACAATAGGGCTTATTTCTGAGTAGACCTGCACAGTTCTGGGCTCAGGATGCTACAAAGCCTGTCCACACCTTCCTTGGAGTAAGCCCCATTGGCTATAATAGGGCTTATTTCTGAGTAGACCTGCACAGGTCTGGGCTCTGGGCTGCTCTTAATCCTATCCACACTTTCCTTGGAGTAAGCCCCACTGGCTATAATAGGGCTTACTTCTGAATAGACCTGCACAGGTCTGGGCTCTGGGATGCTGAAATCCTATCCACACTTTCCTTGGAGTAAGCCCCACTGGCTATAATAGGGCGTATTTCTGAGTATACCTGCACAGGTCTGGGCTCTGAGGATGCTGAAACCCATGATAGTCAATGGGACTTACTCCCAGGAAAGAGGCTGGAACTGCAGCCTGAGAGCCCAACCTGACTACTCAGAAGTAAGTCCCATGATAGTCAATGGGGCTTACTCCCAGGGTGGAGTGGAAAGGACAGCAGCCTCAGAGCACATCCTATGCAGGTCTGCTCAGACGTAAGCCTCATGCCAGTCAATGGGGCTAACTCCCAGGACAGTGTGGAAAGGACAGCAGCCTCAGAGCAACATCCTATGCAGGTCTACTCAGAGGTAAGCCACATGCTTAATTTTTTTTGAATATTTTTAATTTTAAAAAAATTCTTGCTGGCCCTGCCCCTGGCCCCACCCCCTGACCTCAGCCCCACCCCTGACCTGGCCTGGCCCTGCCCACTTCTGGAGAACCGGTTGTTAGGGCCAGGCCTGCCCATCACTGCTACTGAGGGTACTTTAATTGCTTTTTATCTTTCCTAATTAGATTTTAGTTGCATTTACCCAGTCTATTAAAAACACTATACTAAAATTTAGCTAAATTAACATGGCGGCTTGAGGAGAAGGGAAGCAGACCTGCTAGATTCTACCTTAATTAGAGTTGTTAAGGTCTCAAAGCCCTTGCAACAATCTAGGACAGTGATTTTCATCCAGTGTGCCGTGGCACACTGGTTTGCCACAGATAGTCTTCAGGTTTGTTGTGGTTATTTGAGAATTGACATTCATTAATAGAAAAATTGGGGTATTTGAACAAGTCTGGTGTGCCTTGTCAATGGTAAAAACAATTGATGGTGTGCCTTGACAATTTCAGTGCTTTGTTAAGTGTGCTGTGAGATGAAAAAGGTTGAAAATCTCGGATCTAGGATGAGGGACACAAACAAAGCACTCAAGTAATAGTTTGGTGACCGCTGCCCTATCACTGTAGCTCATGCATCAGAATATAATATTCTGAGTCTCCCCACCTTTAACACCACCATAGACAACTGGGATATGTCCTGTTCTATTAGAAAGAATGTCTTTGGGCCACTGGAACCTTCCTCCTCAAGGGCCTTCTGCAAAGAAAAGGGTTTGTTTGTTCAAGGTGGCTGACTAGAACTGCTCTTGCCTTACAGGGCACACAGATGAGTAACCGTGCTTACAGGTGGGGTTGGGTGGGAAGGAAACAAAAATCTTGCATAGTTGGCCTCCACAGGCCAGATTTAACTCATTCCATGAACCATACAATGGACTACACCATTGCGGATGTAATCCTAATCATTTTAGGCTGGCACAACTCACCCACTTCCCATGCCCGTGGTGGTGTTGGAAGGTTGGTGCATGTCTGTGCATTGGCCTAATTCCCCCGGGATGGTACAGAAGTGTCTTATGGCACGATGGGGACACACCCAGCCAGCATAGGACTTGTGCCGGAGCAAATGCCAGCCTAACTGGGGATTAGGATTGCAGGCTGAGTTGCCTGCAATATCGGCAGGCAACAACCCCGAGGAGCTGCTAGGGATGGTTTGGAACAAGGGTTCCAAAGTGACCAGCAAGACATTTAGCATATGAGCCACACATGTTATCACCATCTGTGATGAATAAGTCTGATGGTGATTTTTTGCAAAGTCTGCATTGGATGGAGAAAAGGAAATACTACATCAATGCCACAGTTTATTCTACAATTTCAGTAATTGTAGCTTATTCAGTAACTTTTTCAGTAATTTCAGTTGAGACCCATTTCATTTTCTGGTGCTTTTAACTTTAGTTTTTGGAATTGGGTCAGCCCAGTGATAGACAGGCCAGCCCAAGTGCACCCATAGGGTACAACCCTAATCTAGGTCAGCAGGATACCCCCTTCACTGCCAGCCAATATTTTAAGAAACGTACACTTACCAGCTGGGTCCAGATCTCAGGTTTATTTTGACCATGAACACCTTTCTGAGATGTTCAAATACATCAGCTCTCACCATATAACATCTTATTTAGATGAAAGGTTTACCATGTAAAAATAACGGGGTGTTAATGGGAAGAGGCCTAGTTCATATAAATAAAGTTCAATTATTCAATGAACGTCCCTTTACTTTCACAAGGGAGATTGGGAAAAGTTTTGAGAATTTTTTTTCCTTAGTTTACAGAAGCTCACTGGTATTACCGGCCATAGAAAAGCATTGTAGTGGAACACTGTTAGTGCCAATATTTGGGTTTATTACACATCCATATAAACTCCCTTCTCCACCCTCACAGAATCTGATAAGCCTACAAAAGGTTGGCAGGATTAGTGGCTGTTTTACCAAGATGGGCAGGGCATGCTGAAGGAATTCCTAACCACTGGCTATCAAAACCAGAGGTGAATAACAGAACATCGATGACTAAGATCCTCTAAGGCTACTTGGATATTTCTATTGCAAACATCCTAAGGAAACTTCTCAATCTTTTACCAGCAAGGATTCTTAACACAATTATAGCTGATCCTTTCTGAAAGTCAAACTGAAATAGTGGCCAAAAAAATCAGACTGAACCTGATTCTTCTCTGTCTCCTACCACTAAACCAGGGGCGTTCAAACTTTTTAGCAGGAGTGCATTGTCTCTCTGACACTGTGCTGGAAGTCAGAAGAATAAAAAGAATTTATTGACATATCAAATTTGAATAAATTTAGCTTATGAATATGTTAAAGAACGAATGAATGAATTCAAATCAGTTCATAAATACTTTCTAACACAGAGAGAGGGGATCTCCAACAGTGTTCATAAGTACTTTCATACACAGAGAGGGAAGTAAGTATAGATACATGCAGTTTCCCCAGCCCTCAGAATACCTTCTGGAGTTTCAGGGAGCAGAGCGTCCTCCAGGATTACAGGGCAAGTGACATCTGGCCCTGGTAAAACACACCCAAGATCACATCTGGCCTTCAGTAACATCTGGATCCCAAGATAATACAGAAACACAACCATCACCATTGCTGAAGACTAGCCCCCAAATCCAGAGTAACTATGGGAGCACGTAAGAAACTTTATGTGCACCCATAGTTACTGCACCACCTAGTGAAAACCTATGGTTTATATTGGAATCCAGAGTAAGTTGTTCTTACACCAGAGCAAGGACTCACTGTAGTTACTCTGGATTTTGCCCTAAGCCTACCACTCCACCTATTACTGCTGATGGCCAAACCTCTCTGACTCATACTTTCTGGTAGGATCGGAGCCAGCGGGCATGACAGCAGCACTCACAGTAAACAGAGAGATGTAACTTCTGGCAGTAGATCAGTATTGTCTCACTGAAAAATGATCTCCCACTCCAAAGGTGAATCCCCTAATACAGACGTCAAGGCAGTCACTAAGTGAATGCATACTCTTTCCAATGCATGACTAAGATTTAAAACTCCTGGCTGCGGCACAAAAAAGTAACTAACTGTTGGCATCCCTTCCCAGTCACTTCAGATGAATTCGTCACAGAGACACAATGGATCAGGGATACAGCAAAAGGACAGAGTCTCTGTACCATTGTATAGAAGAGGAAATTTTGGCAAGTGCTGCTCAATATGGAAGGGTTTAAGAAGCTGGACCTGCCAAAATTCCTATACAATGGTTAAAAGATATTAGATACTCTGTTCTACTTTGGTAAGCCTGTGATAGAAGAGCTCTGATGGGTTCTCCACCATTCATCCTGGGCTGAGAGTCTCCATCTGTCCACTGTAGTTCCTAATGGCAGTCAGCAAGGAGGTAGCTGAAAAGCCCCATGACAGGGTATTGTTGGTGTGATAAGCCACTTCATGGAGTGGAGCTGGGAGTGTGTGCTAGAAGTCAACACCAATGCTTGCAAGAAAAATGATCATGAACCAGAAAGCAACTTAATGGTCATGATGGAGATATGGCTACAGCATGAAGTGGGAAGAGCAAAATGAAAGACATGTAGAGCATAACTGAGTTAAGTACTGTAGTTGCTTTCAAGTAAAGGTAAAGTGAGGAGCATAATTAATGAGCATCACAGTGACTGGAGGGTGGTGTTTACTATTAAGACCGCAATTCTATACACACTTTCCTGAGAGTAAGACTGCAATCCTAAGAACGCTTTCCTGGGAGTAAGACTCATTGAACACAATGGGGCTTACTTTTGAGTAGACATGGTTAGAACTGTGCTCCAAGTCTCACTGAAATGGTGGAGCACACCTCACAGGCTAGGGAGCATCCTAAATGCTGCAACCAAATAGGTCCCGTTCTGCATCCTTCAGAAATCCAGGAGATTGAGGCAGGGCCTCCAAGGAGGGCTGACATGGCCAGTCAGAATATGAGCATCTCCCAATAATGGGAGTCCTTCTAATAGCCTGATGCCAAACATTGCTTTAAAGAAAATCGTTGAGATAAAAGCACTGAGACAAAACTGCAGGTGAAAAAAATCTCCTGATCGTAATACCTGAAAATATGTTGTTTATCATAAAGGAATGCTGACCACATAAACCCAACAGGTACACTTTGTGTATATTCTGTGCTTGCCAAGTTTTTTTGCAATTTGCAGCTGTCAAGGGCTGGAAAACAGCAAGCTAAGAAAGAGATCAAAACTTCCAAGAGAAAGAAATCTGGCAGCTGGAGGTTTTGTGGGGTGAATAATGGCAAGAAGATTGATGTATTTTTAATCCTTTAATAATGGAAGTAACATTTTCCTATGTTCCAGTCCTCCCTATCATGTTCCAATTTCCAGCACATGCTAAAGATTTAAGATTAGGATGTCATATCTTACTGTTATTAATCATTCCCAAATCATGCAGTACACAAAAATGCTTCTGTATTCTGAAGTTGTTAATAAAACCTTGTTAACGCTAAACTGTCTGAAACTGAATAAAATCAAGCCGGTTTCAAACATGGTTAAAACTTAAACCAAAACATGGTTTAAGATGGGGGGAGAGATTTGAATAAGAAACAATAAGTATGAATATGTTAGTTACTACTTCACTCAAAATATAAGCCCTCTCCCCACCACGTCCCTTTAAAAGCAATGACCAAGCAAAAGCGGAGCTCTCTTTACAGGTATATAATAGTAGCAGTATTTGAATATAATATGTAGCAAGTCCCTGAGAAACTGAGGAAAGGACAAGAAGCAGGGAAAGGGTTCAGCAGAAACAGACAGTGGTCAGAACAACAACAGTACAGGGCCTGATGGAAAAGGAGGAGATTACAGATAAGAATATAAGGGAACTAAAGTGGTGAGAGACGAGTTTATGGGAGAGTCTGAAAAGAAAAGCTAGGGATTGCTGGAAATCTGCCCCAGCTACTAGAGACTACTCAAGCATTGGCTGATCTGCGTCACAAAATGTTCTTGGGGGAAACCTCATGTAGGAACTTCCTGCTTAGAAGCATTTTCTGCTGCCCCAGAGGCATTCATGTCATTGCAATGGTTGGTGCCCAAGAAAAATAACACTATTTTTTCTGCAGACGTACATGAAAAGGGCTGAAAACAGAATAAATACATCTAGAACTGACATTTTATAAGGTTCCACAGGTCTCTTATTAACTAGCAAAAGTGTGCCATGTTCCAAAGAAGGTGTCCTCAGCCTGTTCCAGTTACCTCCCATATATAGGGTTGTCATAATTCTCTTCTACAAACTCTGTCACACTTGCCAGTATGTGAACACAGTCCCAATATTGAGACCTGGTGCACAATCCTAACCATATCTACTCAAAAGTAAGCCCCATTGTATTCAATGGGACTTACTCCCAGGAAAGTGTCTTTAGGACTGCAGCCTTCTTCCATTTTTCAGGAAATATGGCAACCCTACTCTTCCAGTATCTCAGCTCACAGTGCTTGTTCAACTAAAAAGATAAATTCAGACCCAACAAATGAACTTCCTTCTCCACCCTTCTCGAAATGGAGACTGGGGAACACACAAAGAATCACACTGTTTAAACTTTGGGTTTCAGTACACTATTAAAATGGAGAGCTGTGTTTGCTTTATGTTGTGTTTCCCTTGAGCATCCCAGGAAGATGGAATATTTTAAACACACATAAAAGTTCCATGCACATTTCTTCCTTAGTACTAAAGAAGAAATTCAGCCTTTTGCCACATCATACACACCCAGATAATGAGAACCAAGGGATGTTTAAATACTAGTGATTTACAGCCTTTTTCATCTCGCAGCATACTGACAAAGTACAAAGATCGTCACTATCAGTCTTTTGACAACTGACAAGGCCCACAGGAGCTACATCCCCTTCGCCTAACTCCGATGGCACACCTGCAGATCATTCCTGACACACCATGGCACAGTGATTGAAAATGGTTGCATTAAGAAGTTGCTGCTCACATCATGTGATCTTCAGAAGGTGCACTCAAGAAACACCATCTGAAAAACGCTGCAAGATGGAAATAGGAATTGATCCAACTGGCCATACTGCAGCCTGGGAACCATCTTTTCTTGGCAGCAAAGCAGAGCTCAGCTCTGCGAGAATCTTGCTGCTTCATCACCTCTTCCAGACAAGCACAATGAATCAGGAGAGTTGGGAGATCTCAGCTCCACAAGCTGAATGTTTTCACATGCACAGTTTAAATGAGCTTTTCTTTAGCTGGCATGTGCAAAAACTGCATTGATGAGAGCAGTTGTGATTTCTCTTATACTTTCCAACAAATTACATGGCACATTTACATAAGAGCCCTAATGGATGAGAACAAATGACCATCACAGAATCATAGAATCATAGAATTGGAAGGGACTCAGTGGGTCATCTAGTCCAAACCCCTGCCTATAGAAGGAAATCCTCCTAGAGAAACTCCAACAGGTGCTCGTCGAGCCTATGCTTGAAGATCCCCAGTAAAGGAGAGTCCATTTCTCATAGTTTCTCACGGTATTCTCATTGTAGCGCACCAGATGCATGTGGGAAGCCCATACACCTGGGCCAACTTTTTCATCCTTGTTCCCCTGCAACTGGTAATATAGAGGCACAGTGCGGTTTGCAGATAGTCATCAGGCCTGGTAGCCATTAGTAAACCCGTCCTCCTAGGATTTATCCAATCTCTTTTTAAAGTCACCCAAATTAGTGGCCGTTAACACTTTCGGTTATGAGTTATTTGAAACAGTAACTTTTGTTCATTCTATGTCTCCCGCCATTTGATGACCACTCAAGTTCTAGCTCTTCAAGAGATAAAAGTTCTCACTCCAGATTATATATAACTCTTATGTCTCAATAATGTTCATCCTGAAGAGCTTTTTTTTAAAAAAACCTCAAAATATAGTTACTTTTCCTTATAAAAAGCTCTAGTCCTCTAAATAGAGGTTGTCCTCCTCTGTTGCAGCTTTTCCAGCTCTATAATAATATTCTTGATGCGTGGTAAGCTGAAGTGTACATAGCATTCTAAAGGTCACCAAAATTCAAGTGGCCTGAAGTATACATAGCATTCTATGGATGTACCATAGATTTGGAGTGAGATAACTAGTATATCAGGAATCTTATTCTCAACCCCTTCTTAATGACTCCTGGAAATGGAATTGGTCTCCTTCCCAATAGTCGGATGCTGCCTTGATCTAAACTAAACAATGCAGGAAAAACGCTCCTGGTTGGCCCTTAAGGGACTACATTTATTAGAAGCCAATTTCTGATTCAAGCAGATTTTGAAATATGCTGAAAAAGGGAATTGTATTTGTGTGTCTGTCAGATGTGGAAAGTAGGGAGGATGCTGTATTCTTAAGTACAGATGGGTTGAGCTATGCTGAAAGATAACAAGGATGCAAAAGGCACATCTGAGGGCTGATTTTAACTATCAAATAGAAAAACACAGTTGCTGGAGCATCTATTGCATTCATGCTATGCAACTGCTACAGAAAAAAACTGGGGAAACTGATTAACGTGAGAAGCCATCAATCCTCTTCAAAAACCAGAAACATTTTAGAGTGGGTCTCAAATTTTTAGCAGCAGGTCCACTTTTTAGAATGAGAATCTAAAACCCACCGGGAGTGATGTCAACACTGAAGTCATATCATCAAGCAGGAAATGTTTACCAATCCTAGGTTACAATCCTATCCACTTACCCACGCCAAAGTCCCATTGACCCTCTTTGTTAGAAACACATACATGTTTTACACATGTATGTTTTACACATACACATACTGTACAGTCTGTTAAAAGTACCAATCTGTAGCATTTCTCCCAAATGCAGTCACAAACTAGAATTAAATTTGATACTGTATATTAAAAACTAAAATATTGAATTGCCTGAGACCAATCTGAAATTGTTGTGACCCACTTGGTGGGGCACCACCACTGTTTGAAAAACAATTCTATGAGAATGCACTCATGAATTCAGTGCAAATGAACAGAAGATGCACTTGAATAAAAATATAATTACAAAAATGTTAGGGTTGAAAACATAAGAAAAGTATGCAGTGGTTGACATAGTGGGTGTTGAGACCCCTTGGGGAGGGTTGCTTGCAACTTCATTTTGGGGAAATGCTTTCACCGCCATCTTGGAATGGGACACTCAGACTGCAATCCATACTTTCCTGGGAGGAATCCTCTTTGAACATAATGGGACTTAGCAGTTCCAAATAGACATGGAGGAGCTCTAACATCAGTGATGTCACTTAAGGCCATGGCATCCCTTCCGGGGTGGCGTCCGGGACAGATTGTCATTCTTAGAAGAGGATCCCAGCCTGAAACGCTTGAGAACCACCGCATTATAAACATTAAACATACACACCTTACCCTTACAAGTCTCTGAAGAAAGGAATTTCCAGTTTGATGTTCAGGAAACCTTTCCAAGGGCTCTTGCTGCCTTAACTTGAAGCTGGTGTGATATACTCGATAGAGCACTCACTTTTCAAAGATTGCAGGAAGCACAACAGAATGTGGCTCAGGATTTCCCTGCTTCATCTCTCCATCTCTTACCGGTATTAAAAAAACTAAAGAAGACAGTTTCCAGTTCTTCTTGTTCTCATTATGCAAACAATGTCTACTGGAAACTCTTGAACTGACTTCCAGCATTGAGAGGACAATGCTGCTTATTCATTTGAAAAAGCATTTCTAAGCCATCTGTCTCCCCACCAGGGGGCCTCATGATAGTTCACAAATCACCTATGTGCCCAATTATCAGGGAAGGGGTTAATAAAGCTTTTAAATAAATTTAAATAAATCCAAACAAGATCCAGCAAGATCCAGCAAATCAAGCAAGATTCAGCAGCACAGAAACCAAGTGGTTACCGCCACTAATGCAACATAGGTGACAATGTGTAGGTCTAATCACCTTGGACAAATTCCTATAATACACAGTGTCAAACTGTATTATAGGCTCATAATATAGCTCTCCGAGTCAAGGGGATGTCCAGGATACAGCCTAAATTGCTTCCCAGGCAAACCACAGTCAGTTCCCAATTGGACTAAAAACCTTCTTTTAAAACTCTAAATGGCTTTTAATAGTAGGTAGGATTGAGAGAAAATAATATTTAATAAGTGGATATTGAGAGGGGTCTGCAGAATTTTTTACTACTTATTGTTATATGTTTTCAGCTGCCATCTCCATATTTTTATTTATGCTAATATAGCTTTAATATATGATTTTATTATGTATATGTGTTTTATGTTATAAATAAACTGCCTTGGGCACCAGGTTTTGTTATGTGGGGAAAGATCACACATAAATCTACAAATAAATAGACACTGTCAGCAGACCTCACAGCCTGCATTTGGTCAGTTCACCCCACATGCGATGCCTCAGATTTCATAAAATCCTTGCATGCAAATCAGCTCCTCTGTTTTGAGTAACTCATCCTACTGTGTAGCAACACACATTCTTCAACATGTACCAGAATCAGATCATACGGGGAGGGAGAAGCTCAACACTTGACCAAAGATCTGACACCCTGATCCTCCATAGATGCAATTTGTATGCTTCATCTTTTAAGACCAGACTGCTTGAGCAATCCTTGTTTTTCTCTAAATGAATTCTTCCAAGTCTGCCTTCCCTCCTATACCAGCTGCGGGTACATTAAAATGTTCTTTTGTACCCCTAAAATAATTAATTACATCCAATTCTACCTTAGTGGCAATTTCCCAAGTCATTAATTTGATGGTGTTTTGCCCGCATGCTCCGATTACTCTTGAAGTAATGGCTTTACACTTGTCCCACTTTCTTTCCCGAACTTGGGTTAAAGGATATGCAAGACTCTGATCCTCCTCTGTTTTTGTTAATTTTCACACACCTGTAGGCACCTTTGCCCATTCGCTCTGATCCTAACTAATTTCAAAGGTTACTCCAGCTTTGACTGAAAAAGACCACTCCACTATCTGAAAGACTACAAAATGGAAGGGACGACAAACAGGCATGATTTTAACACCCATTCTGCAACACAAGCCACATTCTTGCTGGCCAGCAAAGCAACAAAGGATTAGTAGCCACTATAGTCAGAGCACGTGTCCATACTATTGTCATTTAGAGGACCACTTGCACTAATTCTGTGCTTCTGATCTCGGCAATTCGTGTATACCAAATGGCTCCGTATATATTCACATATATTCCGTATATACGGCATTCGCATGCCTTTTGGAAGCTGCAGAACAAATGTATTCTAGTTAGGGATGAACGTGATGTCTTCAACTTGGCAGTGACGTCATGACCGGAAGTGACATCATTGTCATATCCTGGTAAGTTTGACAGAGTCAGAGCCACCTTTATCTCTCACATCACACACACCTATCTCTCTCACACACGACACATACCTTTCTCTCACTCACACCAAAAACACGTGTCTCACACCAAAAGCACCTGTCTCTCACTCACACCACACACATTTATCTCACACTCACACCACACACACACCTATCTCTCTCACTCACACCACATGCGCATAACTATCTCTCTCACTCACACTCACCCACCTCTCCTGCCTGGCCCCTTCCAAGGGGTGACAGGAAGGCACTATGAGAGGAGGCTGGATTCCCACCATGCCCCCCGCTCCGTCCTGCCACTCCAGTGCATACCCCAGAAGGCCAGGTGGGGTGAGAAGAGGCGGGGGCGATTCCTTGGGCCCCCCTAGAAGTAAAAGACCCCCCATCCCACCACTCCCAATGTGTCCCCAGAAGGCAAACCAACCATGCAGGGCAAGGAGAGGTGGTATGCCTGACTGGCAGTTACCTGGCGGCTGGGGGGAACCAAGTAGGGGTACTTCTTGGCGGGAACTGGAGGCTGGGTGGCGTGCCGTGCACGGCGCAAGGAAGGCAAGGTCTGCACTCTCAGCCGCAACCTCTGCATTTTATCTGGAATTTGTACCCAGCCGAACAGTAGATGTTCCCAGTCCTGTTCCCCCCAAACCAGGACAATCCTGGTTTTCCAGGATGTGTGGCAACTTGAGGGACAAGGAGTTTGGTTGTTGGGAAACAGTCTGTTGCATAAGACAATCCTTTCCCAGGGAGACCAAGGAGGCCAGTCCAGCATTCTGTTTCCAGGAGCAACAGCCAGATGTTGGCCAAAGGCAGGGCATGAATGCAAGATCCCTTCTTTGCTGTTTGATTCTAGCTCTTGGGTATATTATCTCTGGACACGGAGATTACATTTCACTTTCACATCAAATAGGAAAAGCTCGTCCAAACAAAAGTGAGGTGGAAAGCAGGCAGGACAGACTTTAGCAGCTGGAGTCAATAGAGGGTGTAGGTTTGCTATGATGGATGTGGTACCAGTGAAATCACTAGTGGGTCTGGGAAGATGAGGACAGTACTGGGTGACAATCTCCGGGACTGTGTGTGTGTCACACAGTTGGCATCCGTCTTGAAAGACTACGGTATCGTGCTGGACGCTGTATGCGAAGCACGAAGAAGATTGATATGAAGGATAGGCTGTTACCCAAGCAGCAAATCCCCCCTCTCCTCACCACTGAAATAGTCAAATGGAACGGCGGAGCCGATACAATTGGTTCCAGCTGCGTGGCAGAGCTGGGCTAAGGACAGGAGCTTGCCCTGTCTTGTGGGGACCCAGATCTCGAACCATGGCCTTCTGGTTAACAGGCACAGTGTCTTAACCACTTGCACCACCCACAGCTTGTGAAAATCTTGTTATTTTTCAATACCTCCATGTTATATATTGTTTCATGTATAATCGAACACAGAGTGCAATGAAAAAAACCACACTGAAATATCTGTATTCTACCAAATGTTACAGCCAAATAACCAGAACAACTGAGTAATGAGACTGACGGTGCACTACTAACCAATTTAGGCTAGCCCAACTCATCTGTTTTCCTGTTTCAATGGTGGTGTAGGGAGGCTGACACGTGTATGTGCACTGGTTTAACCACCAACTGGAGTGGCAAAGAAGTGCCAATGGCACTTTTGTGACACTCTGAGGCCAGCATGGGACTTATGCTGGACATATGCTGGTTTAACTGTGAGTTGGGATTGCAGTCTCTGTCCCTTCATAAATACATTGAAGGCACAAACCTAGCCAAATTATGTAACAGCCAAGCTAACAAGAAGTTGCAGTTGAAAGATTTTCAGGCTCAGATGAGCTTCCCTTAATAGGAACTTCTGCACTGAGATCTACCACAGCTACAAACCCATAAAGGATCTGTCATGACACAGTGAAGAAATATCATATAGTTCCCTCAACAGATCTCAAAGGGCTGGGAGGTATCATTTGTTTTAGGACTTTTTGGTCAAGCAGTTACTGTATCAGGATCCTTGGCACTTATTTTTACAAGATAGTTGCTGAGCCATTATCATACAGAGGCAGTGACAAAACACTCATGTCAAGTGCATTTCCATGTTCTCTCTCCAAGTACAACAAGGCCATGCCAGAAAATGAGGAACCCACAGTAGTGACAGATCTGAATAGCATTTAAGTCTTTCTTATCACTAATACAGTTTTTAAAATAGGGACTGGTTGTGCAAGTAGAGGACAAGGGAATCTAAACACTCCATAGGGAGCATTCGGAGAGGAGACATTGATATGAAAGAGGAAGGTATACAGCGCAAACCCACAAGACAGCGAATAAGATGTAATTTGAGATCATTGGGACTTTGCGCCACTTTATAAAGGCAGAGCTCTGGCATGAGTTAGCGATAAGGAATGTCCCTGAACGTACATCGAGTGTCTTTCTATTACCAGTGAATAGCCACAAGGACCTCAGATATCCCGAATTAAGGAAAAGGCTTTTTAGAAGAGAGAACGAAACTTAAGGCAAGCAGAACGGAATAGGATGGTTAAAGGCCAGTGGCAGGTTGGATGAATAGGCTGCTGCTAGTAGGATCATAGGAAATCTAGTTCTTGATGAGGTGGTAAAGTTGTGTCTGGACTAAACCACTTCAAACAGCAGGAGGCTCACATGAATGCTTTCCCCTTGCTAAACCATTCCCTGGACATGAGCATGAACACATTAGGGAGAAATCTAGAACCCTTCTCTCTAACATGCAGATGTTCAATGTGCAAGGATTTTTTTCCTATAGGGCAGTGTTTCTCAAAGTGGGGGTCGGGACCCCTTTTAGGGTCGCCTAGAGCTTTCCTGGGGGTCGCCTAAAGACCCCTGGTGCAGGGGACCAGGTCAGGCTTGCCAGGCCTCCGGCTGTAGCTGTGCATGCACTGGGGCTGACTGACAGCCTCAGGGCACAATCCTGTGCATGCCTACTCTGAAATAAATCTCATTGTGTTCAATGTGTGCATAAACACACATTTCATTTGTAACAATGAAAATACATCCTGCATATCAGATATTTACATTACAATTCATAACAGTAGCAAAATTACAGTTATAAAGTAGCAACAAAAATAATTTTATGGTTGGGGGTCCCCACAACACGAGGAGCTTATAAAGGAAGATTGAGAACCACTGCTATAGGGAGTGCCATGCAAGCCTATGAGTCCCCTCCTGTTGTGTGGAGATGCAGCCCATCTCAGTAGATAAAAAGGACTTACAGCCCATGATGTAAGAAGTGCCATTCAGTTCAATGGAGATTACTCCAAGGAATGTGCATTCCGGACTGCAACCCTAGTTCAACACTGATTTTGTTAGGTCGTTTAAGAAGATACCAATCTTGTTTTGCTGTTTTTTACCCTTAATCCAGCTTTCAGGATAGTTTTTTTTAAATCTCTGCCACGTTTCAGTTCTTAAAAGCCAGGAAGAGATATTCATGCCTGCAGGTGCCCTGCCCACTCCTAATGATCACTGACTGGAACACACAGCCACAGCCTGGCAAGTTCTGGGCATCAGATGTTCAAACTTCTGAAACCGCTTCTCCACCCATAGGTAGGGGATTGCCAAGTGACCAGAAAAAGTCCAGCCTGATCTGCTGTGGTGCCTTTTACACCTACAGGATGTGCAGAGATTAGGACATGATCTTCAGAGCGTGGAGGTGTAATGTAATTACCATCGTTCAATGAATTGATTATATCCCGAAGAATTAAGACCATCTTGCCTAATAGTGTCAGCACATCAAGCTGCTGTTGAAACATCAAGCTGCTGTTTGAGCCTGGCCCCAAAAAATTACACCAAGACCGCTTGTAGGTCTGATCTACTCTCATCCCACTTGCCTTCTGGAGTAAGCTCTCATCTGGCTTTGCTCCTTCACCAGGTCATTCCTAAAACTGATATAGAAGGGGGAGCTACTTCAAGCCAAGGGGGTTTCCATAATCAATCAATCATTTATATACCGCTTTTCAGCTAAAAATGTCACAAAGTGTTTTACAAAGAAAATGAAAAAAAATTAATGGCTAATGGGTCCCTGTCCTAAAAGGTCTTACAATCTAAAATGTAAAACAGCACCAGCAGAAGCCACTATAACAGACATTGCTGGGGTAAAGAGGACCAGTTCCTCCTCTCCCCCTGCTAAAGAGGGACACCCACCTGAAAGACTGCCTCTTGCCCAGTTAACAGGGGCACCCCAAAATGGGACCCCAAAAAAAGTATCACGCACACCCCAGCATCAAATTTGTTATCCAGGCACTTACAGCTGACAAACACTACAATCCTATACCATACATATTTACATGGAAATAAGTCCAGTGGTGGGCTCCGGCAGGTTCGCACCTACTCTATAGAACCGGTTGTTAACGAGAGAAGTTTAACATATAAAGAACATATAAAGTTTAAAAATAGCCATTTAAAAGTGGCTGCCAGATGGGCAGAGAACCGGTTCTTAATTTCTTTGACGCCCATCACTGAATAAGTCCCATCTGGATCATGGGTGGTGCTTCTGAGCAGAAGGCATGTCTACTCAGAAGTAAGCACCACCCGCGATAAATATGTATGGTATAGGATTGTCGTGTCCATCAGCTGTAAGTGCCTGGATAACAAATTTGATGCTGGGGTGTGCATGATATGTCTTAGGCATGTATAAGACATGTCTTAGGCATATTTACTCACTGACCACTGGCTTTCCCACTGGTTATGCCAAAGAGGCTTATGTCAACCACTCGCTTATGCCAAGGCGGATGGTAGCGCCAAATATACATATGGCAATCTAGGCCTTGTTCACTGTGCGCCAAGTCTCACTGTTTGTCCTATTTAGAACAGGATCGGTCTTTGAACCACACAACTAGTTTAGAGCCCAATCCTATGCATGTCAGAAATAATTTCCATTATACTCAATGATACCTACTCCCAGAAAAGTGTGGCTAGGACTGAGGCTTTAGGAATTTTAGGATTGACAGCCACAATCCTAGCCACACTTTCCCGGGAGTAAGCAGTGTTGACTACAATAGGACTTACTTCTGAGCAGACATGCATAGGATTGGACTCTGAGGTTGCTATCCTATCCACACTTTCCTGGGAGTATGCCTCATTGACCACAGTAGGACTTCATTCTAGGTACACATGCATAGGATGGGGATCTATGGCTGCAATCCTATCCACACTTTCCTGAGAGTAAGACCCATTGACTATAAAGGGACTTACTTCTGAGGAGACATGCATGTCCTCTGAGTTCCCACTTTTTCATTGGAGGAGACAGTCCCACTCATGCAGCAACCTAGGGTTTGTACTGGGTTTTTGGAGGAGAAAAGCAAAGGGGTGGTAGTTTTCTTGGGATAAAAAAAAAAAACCCAAGTCTAAGCTTGCTTGGCTGACTGCTGCATCAGCCCCAGATTTCCCTTCCACCGCCTCCCTAAGCTCCAAAGGAGGAGTTTCCTGGCAGTTGGCACCTCCAGCCCTGCCTGGCACAGGGGCAAGGCGCCCTCCTTTCTTTGTGGGCTCCTGGCTGGCAAGGCTGTGCAGCTGTTCCAGGAGGGCACCATCCCCACCATCCCACCCCAGACAGGCAGGGCTCACCTCCTTTGCTGCTGCTGCTGCTGCTGGAGCCTGGGTTGCTGTGCTGCTGCTGTGCAGGAGTTCTTGGCAGCAGCTGCTGCAGCCCCAGCCTTGCAAAGAAGCCTCCCTGCCCAAAAAGGAAGGTGTGCCGGGGCCGCCTTTCCGCAGCAGCAGCAGCAGCAGCAATCCACCTTCCACATCATCCAGCCACTCCCATCCTGGGGCAGGAGGGGGAAGAGAGCAGCAAGTTGCCTCCCTTGCTTCCTTCTTTCTTTCTTAGGATCCTCTTGCTACACAGAGTGACCACATGTCCTCTTTCTCTAGTACACAAACTCTTTTGTAGCCTTGCATTCTGGAAAGAAAAATCCTCATTGTCCTCCTTTTCCAGGACATGTCCTCCTTTTCTAGGACATGTCCTCTTTTTAGCCTTCCATCCTGAAAAAATCTTCATGGTGATCTCCTTTTCCAGGACATGTCCTCTTTTTTAGCCTTCCACCCTGAAAAAATCTTCATTGTCCTCCTTTTCCAGGACATGCCCTCCTTTTCCAGGACATATCCTCTTTTTAGCCTTCCGCCCCGAAAAAGAATCTTCATGGCCCTCCTTTTCCAGGGTGACCGGATGTCATCCTTTTCCAGGACATGTCCTCTTTTTTTTAGCCTTCCACCCTCAAAAAATCTTCATTGGCCTCCTTTTCCAGGGTGATCAGATGGCCTCCTTTTCTAGGACATGTTCTCTTTTTTAGCCTTCCATCCTGATAAAACCTCCATTGTCTTCCTTTTCCTTGTGAGCAGGCAGTATGTATTCTTCTTGTCATTCATCAATCACATGTAATCAATCAACATTTTGCATTTCAACAAAATGTTTACCAAGCAATTTAGAGAGAAAATAAAATAATGTGAAAATAATAACATTATTAAAATAAATTTTAATTATATTAAAATAAAATAAATTTTCTCCTAGAAAATTACTCTAGGAGAATTTGAGAATTTGCTTTAGGAGAATTTCCTGCTACAGGCAGGGGTTTGGACTAGACGACCTACTAGGTCCCTTCCAACTCTAGGATTATATGATTGTCCCCTACTTTAAAATTTAATATGTAGTATAGGGTGCAATCATAAGCATGTCTACTCAGAACCCACTGGGTTCTGTAAGACTTACTTTCAAGAAAGTGTGTACTGTATAGGATTGCAGCCATGGTGTTTAAATTGGGGATGTCCAAACTTATTGGCATGAGGGCCACATCATCTTCTGTGACACTGTTGGGGGGTGGGGTCAGAAAAATGATTTACATTTCAAATTTGAATAAATTTACATAAATTTAAATATAATCATGTATTAGATGCTTTACAAGGCTTATTCACAGGCCAGATGTTGGGGTCTTGTTGTGGGCTGGATTCAGGCTTGACATGGGTCACATCTGGCTCCTGGCCCAGGGTTTGGACACCCCAATTAACCACATAAAGCAATATACTACTGTATTTACTCAAATATATTTGAGTATTTACTCATCTTTTTCAAATGTATTTACTCATCTTTTTCAACCAAATTTATTCTCCAAAATCAGGTTGCATATTAGATTCAATGTTAATTAGAATGGAGTAAAAACAATATTTTGATTATAAGTATGAGGTGCACATGAGATTCTATGGTGCATTATATTCAAGTAAATATGATATTTATGAGTGTTTAACCTCTTCTTTTTCACAATTTACAGAACAAAAATGAAGATTGTTCTTCCAATCTTTTCTCCTCCAAAAACCCATTACAAGCCCCAGGTTGCTGCATGAGTGGGACTGTCTTCCTCCTCCACCAATGAACACAATGATCTGCATATGCAAGGCTGTCTCCAAGTGAAAAGGTTTGCAGATGCTGCTTCAGTACTGCTCTCTCTCTCTCTTGCAAACATTTTCAAAATGAAAATTACAACCCACATACTTTACGTATATTTCATACATATAGGTTCATACAAGTAAAGATACGTATAGGTTCATATAGTCCCTCCTTCTCTCTTGCTTGCAGGAGGTCCTCATGACTCTCCACTCCACCCATTTCTTGCAGTAGGTCAGGCATACATTTAAAATTCAGGAACAAAAATTGCATCTTGGCGTACATATGAATATTCACTCCTGGTGTCATCTCGAACTTTCTTTGTAGCAGTTGCCTCCTTGGGGTTCTGGGTGGGGGGTCCTTGTTGCTCTTGCCAACTACCTGCTGATAGATTCTGAACTATTTCCTGCTACCCACCTGAAGGAGTTTGGCCTTGTTGTTGGGTCCTTCTCACACTTGGGTGTGGTTCCGTAATCTTCATTGCTTGGTATGGCTCAGGAATTACACAACTGTGACAAGCAATGTTGGTCTCTATTAAAATGTTTCATCCTCAAGTTGAAGTCCCTAATCCTCAAAATCATCATTACTGTTACAGGTATCCCCCACTTTCTGACAGTTCAGAGACATCAGGGGCACCTGGATGCTGGTGTCATATGTGCTCCCTCAAGCATCTGGTGAACTGCTGTGCGATACAGGAAGCTGGACTAGATGGGCCTTTGGCCTGATCCATTGGAGGCTCTTATCTTATTGAAGGATGCTCCACTCCTTCAACACCTCAATTATACCCAGAACTCATTCATTCTATGCGTATTCTGCTCTTTCAACTACTCTACTGTTCTAAAGGCCAAAATTGCCCTCCCCCGTTGTAGCTCCTCATCTAATCACATTCCCAAAGGAGTTAACGAGGATCCATTTGCAGAAATCTTTGGGTGGCACCAGGAATTTGCAAGATAAAAGAGGCATTTGCAATTTGCTAGCTAAAATAGATTGGGTTCCACTTTTCACTTTTGGATTGTGCTCTGGTCCCTAACCTGTCTAATAAATGAGGGATGCCTGTAGTTTGTACAGGCTTCTGGAGTGGAGACACTTTATTACATTTTTGTGAGAGACATGGTTGGATGGTATTTCTCTCAGTGTAGACTTGTTTTCAATAGACATGCAGAAGATCCATTGGGAAGTACAGAAATGTTTCCATCAGAGCAGGTGGGCAAGGTAGGACCTGCCTTCCTACATAGATCAAAGCTGATGGTGGGAAAGGGATGTGGGTCTTTGTGGCTATTCTGTTAGTTGTCTGATTCCACGGAGTACTGGAATCAGGGTGACCAGATGCCCGAAAAGGAGGATAAGGTCTTGGATTGTTATCAGCCTGGCCTTTCTGGCTGACGATGGCACATTTGCCTACTCATGCATAAAGCCACGATATTGGGCACTTTCACTTTCCCATTGAGCTCAATGCATATTTTTTATTTTTAGTTTTTTTGGCCATTACCTTCGATAGGAAGGAGACACTTCAAAACTTATTTTTGCATTGGATTCTGCACTTCAGTACGAATCCAATGACATATGACACAATGGGGTACTGCACACCATTGCAAAGGGGCAAAATGAAACCAAAATGGAGGACTATGAAGCCCTTTCGGAGGATACTCAGATAGGAGGCTAAAAAAGAGAACAAATCCAGAAATTTCCAGTCCACCCTGACTGGAGTTCACTGTATTCCATGCAGTACTCTGGCTTCCATGGAGTACTGGAGCCAACACCAAATTATTTCCCATTGCATTCCTAAAGTTGAACCCCTGTGGCACTGCTCATATTATTTTTGGTGCAAAGTAGTTTTTTGCTTGGTCAGTGTTGCTGGATGGGAAGATCAACCTGAGTTACTAAAAGATAAAGTGGGGAAAATAAAGCCCTGCTAGGATCTTTTGCCTTGATCAGCAGAAAGGGGCTGCTTTTCATGCAGTATTATTATTGCTTGATCATGTCTGCAGCTCAAAGCACAGTTGCAGAGGCTGGCAATAAAGTGCGAACCCTTTTGGGAGCCACTGCTGTGAGCTTTCCAAACAAGAGTGGGAAAGAAATGTGTCCTCAGTAAGGAGAGATTTGAGAAATGGGCGATTGGGGAATGACAGAACCAAAAGCGCTGGGCAAGGATGAGACTTCGCTATTAATTCTAGCAATATTTGTCTGCTGATATCTAGGAATTTTTTGAAGAATGTAGGAGGGGGCACAGCACCACCTAGTGATGCTTTATTTTGAAGCTGAAACATGAAATCATGATGGTTAAATATTTTTTTAAAAGCCTGTGCTCCTCAAAGTGCTCCCCTAACTGCCTGACCAAGCTTTGAAGCCACATAGCAAATAGTACAAAGCAAATAGTACATAGCAATAGTTCCTAATAGCACATAGCAAATAATACAAGTCCAACAGATAAAGCAAATACAGTATGCATTTATCCCTCCCCAGCTGTGTACTCTCCTGCCAAAGGAAGTGCTGAAAGTGCGCAATAATAACAAAAGTGCGCAATAATTGCAAAATGTTTTGGTGGTTTGTTCAGCTCTTTATTTTGTTCTGCCCCTTTTGGTGGTTTGTTCAGCTTTTTATTAGCTTTGGAGTTTCTTTAAAACTTAATAATCATGATATTTTTGTGTTCACTTTTTCAGAGCACCTTAGAGAAAAGCTATCTCTCGTCTCCCCAAATCCAGAGTAACTACAGGAGATTTTACCTGCACTGTAGTTACTGCACCCCCTACTGAAAACCTATGGGAAATTCATATTGGAATCCAGAGTAAGTTGTTCTTAAACCGGAGCAAGGACTCCCCATAGTTACTCTGGATTTTGCCCTTCTTCTCTCTTCCTTTTGTGTATTTTAATTTCACATATTTGAGTACCTTTTAACGGTGGCTGATACAGGGTTGTGTCACTTGACTTTCATTACACCATATACCATATCAGATGCCCAGGACATTTGCACAACCATATTCCATGTGACATTTGCAATTTCTAAGAAAGCACAAAACCAATTTTGCTATAATAACATTTTTCCTTTTTAAAAAATCTGCTGTACATTCTGTGCATACAGTGATAAGTCCCTCCCCTTAAGCTTACAACTGAAATAGACAAACATACAAAGAAGAGCAGTAAGGAAAGACCCTGGAGGGAGTTAGCCCAAAATTATAATAAAATCATAGTAGCTTTGGAAAAACCATAGAGGAATTCTTCAGGAACTTCTTGAAGACTAGCAGTACAATCCTAAGCATGTCTATTCAGAAGTAAGTCACTAGTACTTCAATAGTAAGTACTATTGAAGTAAGTACTAGTAAGTGACTTCAGTAAGTCACTTCAATAGTACTTACACCCAGGAAAGTGTGGTAGGGATTGCAGCCTAGAATAGTCAATATCATACAGATGCTTGGATGGGGCAATAAATTCCAAGTACTGTACAGGGTGTTAAGGCAGGAGACAGCAAGTTCAATCCTTTATATTGTCCAAGCACTTTATTGGAATATAGATGCAACGCTGCCTGCCTGTGGCGTAGCTAATGGTCATGTTGCCTGGTCCAAAGCTCAAAATGTTGCCCCGGAACTGATGTCACAACTGGAAGTGACATCGTGCCCAGGCTTTTAAAAAAAAGAAAATTGGGGAAAACCTGTCTCCTCTTCCCCAGCAGCTCACCACCCATTTTCTCTGCTGCCTCCTCCCAGCTATTGACATAGCTAAGGCGTCTATCTGTTAAGGCGTCTGTCTGGATTCAATGAAGATTTTGTACCTGCCCCCACAACAACAAAATCAATTTTAATTAAGAAAATAAAAAGGTATCCCTATTGGTTAGAGAACTGTGCAGGGAAAAGAGGGATGGGTTTTCTCTCCCTGCTAAATATAAGAGGAGCACCATTTAGAAGTGACTCTTTACCCAACTGGCATTATGATGTATGGAAATGGGATCTAACTCATATTAACACCTCATTGGTTCCATACAGTATCATAATTACCATACATCTCATTGGCTCTCAGAGCAATTAGTTTCATGGGAAAGATTTGAGTTAAGAAAAGCCACTTACTCTTCCATAGTGTTTTGTGTTTTCATTTTCTAGTTAAATAACTTTTGATGGAATACAGATAACACATGCGGGATGCAATCCAGAGTAACAATGGGGAGTCTTTGCTCCGATGTAAGAACAATTTACTCTAGATTGCAATATGAATTTCCCATAGGTTTTCACTAGGTGGTGCTGTAACTACGTTGACGTAAATGTCTCTTACGTGCCCCCGTATTTACCGTACTCTGGATTGTAGGGGCAGTCTGTTTCATTGCATTCTGCACTAAATTACCTTTCCAATGATATATAGCATGATGGTACTGTATTATCATTCATACTTTACCCACTAGTGTCAACTTCAGCTTGTTCATCCCCCCCCCCCAAAAAAAAACTTGCTACCCAGTACAACTGCAACCCCCTGCCCCCTAGCAACACCACTGCTGCCTGCAGGAATGTGAAGGGCAGTGTATTATTTCAATTTCTGAGATCTCTTTACCTTCTCCTCCGTGATACCTATAGGAACTGTGTTCTTTCCTTTCTTATCCCACGTGCCTCACTGATCATCTCTCAGTGCTTAAAGCAATTACCATTATTATCTGATCTTTCTTACTGATATACAGTATTGTTTTCATGTGGTTAACTTAAGCACAATATTTAAAATTAAATTTAAAAGTATTGTATTACATACATTTATATACTGAAAGGTCGCTGACTGATGGACAGACTCACTCACTCATCAATGCCCAGCCAAAACCGCTGGACCTAGAAGTGTGAAATTTGGGAAGGGTCTTCCTCCCATGATGGAGGCAGCCACTAAGAACCAGTTTTTGGAAATTCCAACAGGAAGGGGTGAAAAGGGGCACAACATATTTTTCCCCTATAGTTTACATTGAAGAATTGCTTACTGATCAATGCCCTGCCGCAACCTCTGAACCTAGAAGAGTGTAATTTGGGGAGGGTATTCTTTATGTGACATTACCACCCACTATGACTAATTTCTAGAAATTTAAACCTTAAGGAGGTAAAAAGCAGAGCAATACATTTTAGTCCGATACTTAACATTTAAGACTGATAAAACCCAGTCCTAAACCCTGCACCTACTTGGTAAGGGTGTCCATGGTTAAGGGAGGATGGTGCATGGAGGGGGTGTGTTGCACAGGAGAGGGTGTGTTGCATATGGGAGTTGTTGCCCGGGGTGGGTGTTGCATAGGGTCTGTGTTCTGCACAGGGAACAGATGTTGCACAGAGCAGGGTCTTGCACAGGGGATTAAGGGTGTGCTCAGGCACACAAATATTATTTAAATTTTACTCCCGCAATCCGGATATGTTTTGTTAGTTACATATAAATTACAAGCAAGCTACATGCTGCCAACTCACAAGGAAAAGGAGGATATTGAAGTTTTTCCAGGACATAAGACTAAAATCCAGGACATGTCTGGGGAAACAGAGGACATTGGTTACTCTCCCCCAAATTCTAGACCCAATTCTAGATTGCTGGACCCTTTCTCCTGACTTTACACTGTATTGGAGATGTTTTGACTGTTTTCAAAAATCAAAGGTGGAGGAAAATTGGGGGACCTGTTACTGGTGACTTTGGGTGAAATCCAGAGTAAATATGGGGAGTCCTTGCTCCAGAGTAAGAACAAGTTACTCTGGATTGCAATATGAATTTCCCATAGGTTTTCACTAGGTAGTGCAGTTAACTACGGGTGCATGTAATGTCTCTTATGTGCTCCCGTAGTTACTCTGGATTGTGTCCTTAGAGAAATAGGGCTTGTGTGAAGAGAGTAGGCAGCAGGAGAAAGAGGAATAAATCTCTTCCCTCCCTCTCCCCCTTTTTTCTCCTGCAGGGTCTCACTTGTATTTATTAAATTTAGTTCTACATATCATCGGTTGTGCATGCACATACACAGACACACTGTTTTCGGTGTTTTCCAGATAGGGCTCTTTCCCTCATTTACAATATCTGACTTGCCTCTCATTTTCGGAAAAGATTTCTGACAGTTCACTATCAGCCTTCTTCTTTCCCAGCACATTAAAGACTGTGCTTGACAATCCAGATGTATGTACTTGACTTCAGTACATGCCAAAAATACAGATTGGGCTCTTTTTCATACATTCATCTCAGACAATCCCCAGGGAAAGAGCCAGCAGTTTAGCTGCTGCAAATGCTTCTCTTGGCTGATCCTAAAATGATGCAATCTTTCTTTGTCACAACTGTCTGTTTCTCAAGTGAGTCTCCTGACATATTTGGGGTGGGGGGGAGAAGCAAGGAGCTATATTGCTACATTGCCAGACTGCAAGAGCCCTGCAGTGCAGGCTTTCCTATATACATTTGTGTGTTGGACACCTTTACCTTTACACTTGGAGGGCAAGGCAGAAGAATTGGTGTCCATGCTGGACCAGTAAGGAACAGTACCACACTGGAGACTTTCATGTTTTAACTTTGGCACTGCTTGTTGTCAATGTAATATTTAAAAATTGCAAACCATTCTGAATGCCAAGGCAAGAAAATATTTAAATACAGTGGTGCCTCGCTTAACAAGTGATCCACACAACAAGCAAAAATTTCTCTAGGATTCTGCCTCACATAAGTGTTGCTTCATGTAACAAGCACACGCGTTGGCAGTTGGGGCAGACGTGCTGGCAGGCAGCCCTTTTAAAAAGCATCAGTGCTGCCTAGTGCGCCTGCCCATAGCGAAAGCAACACTTCCGCGCTGTTCCTCCTGTGGCCGGGTGTCCGCTGGGCAGAGGGAGAGAAGAGCAGTGGAGAAGATGGAAGCAGCTCAGGCTAGCCAGAAGGGAGCAGAGGAGAGAGAGAGGCTCAGCATGAAGAGAAGGAGAAAGTGGGGAGACACTGTGAAGGTGTCTTTGCAGAAGAAAGTGTTTTTGATTGCAGCCTCCTAATCATGTCTACCCAAAAGTAAATCCCATTGTGTTAAATGGGTCTTACTGCATCACCTAGTGAAAACCAATGGGAAATTCATACTGGAATCCAGAGAAAATTGTTCTTACTCTGGAGCAAGGATTCCCCCTAGTTACTCTGGATTGCGCCCTTAGTTATAGTGATGCTTCTTTGACTCTTAGGGAAGTTCTAATATGTCTTTCTTGACATGGAGTTTTCTTGTTGGAAGCCTTGTCAAACACAGATGTATGTATGCTTTTGTCTGTATGCTCTGGAGTAAAGGGCTTAATTTGACTTTAGGATATGGGCTCTTTTCCTCCTTTTGAAGTTTGGGCATCTGGTCACCCTGCCAAGCTCTTAAAAGTGGTTGGAATATTCTTCCCTACCTGAGGTAGCTAGCCTGCTTAGAGACAGAAATGCTTGGTCAATTGGGCAGCAAACCTGTCTGTAAGGAGAAGGAGTGGGATGGAGGTCAGGTGGACTCCTCTCTACCAGTCAGGTATCCTGATGACATAATCAATCTATGGGCACAATCCAGAGTAACTACGGGGAGTCCTTGCTCCGGTGTAAGCGCAATTTGCTGTGGATTGCAGTATGAATTTCCCATAGGTTTTCATTAGATGGTGCAGTAACTACGGGTACACGTAATGTCTCTTACGTGCTCCCTATGTCACTCAGATCCAAGGAGAAAAAATTCTTTATATCCATTTCCATCGATGGAAACCTAATTCTCTTACAAGAAGACACTATCCCAAAAGTGCAGGGATAAGGTTCATGGACAATCTGAAAAAGCTAATATTAGGGATTGCTTGCTAGCTAAATACATCACTGAATTATTTTTTGTTATTCTGCTCTGTTGTTTTCACTTCAAACCAGTTTGCAAACTTCACTGGTTTAGCAATGTAACATGTGTGTGTGTTTGGGGGAGAGAGGAGACAGTTGGTGATAATCTTTGTTCCTAAGTAGCATCCCAGCACCATCTGCTGGGTGTTATTGGTTATACCATGTACTTGATAAAGCTCTTGCTATGCGACCAACCCCTTCCTTGGGTTCTCTTTAAGTAAACGATACTTATATTTATTGACTCCTGTCAATAAATTTATATTGACTTATATATATTGACTCCTGTCCATGCTGACAATTAATACTACTGTAGTTTTGAGTTTAAATTAGAAACCTGGGTTCAAGGTTTTGAGTTTAAATAAGAAACCTGGGTTCTAGTAGTTAGCAACAGCACCTTATCTTTAGCTTTTTGCGGCTATACCTGAAAGTGTGGAAGTCCAGGCTGAAGAGGACATCTTAGGACCATTTCTCTTCCAGCTTAATAAACAGCCTTAAAATATGGCAAGTCCTTCTGAGCCAAGCAATAGTAGAAAATTATGATCTGCGAACCTGCTTTCCCTTTAGGGTGAACAGAGACCATGCACATAAAACAGGTAAATAAGAATTTTATTAAACAGCTAAGGAATCATATCAATGAATGGAAAAAGCAAAGTGAGGAAACAAGGCACTGATTGGTTTATAGATAGCAAAAGATTGTTGTTCGTGGCAGTTGTTTTAGCATGGGCTAAAAACAAGATACTGATCAATTAAAAAAAAGAAGATTGGAGTGGGCAGTAAAGGTTGATACAGAGATCAAAAAGTAAGCTGAAAACACAATTCCCCAACTAGCTATTTGTGTACTCTATCCCAATTATTGTTGTTCTAGGATTCTGATCTCTGCACTCACACAGGCATGAAGTGACAGTTGCTTCCCCCAATGGTCCTGAACAATACACCTAAATAGATATGTTTTACTCCTTTTTTAGAATCTCTGCTTTCTGATGGATCATTTGGGGGAAGGAACATGAGGTTCTAAATATCTCAGTTTTGGATATCAGGTGGCCTTCATATGTCAAGGCCCCTGATTTGAGATGCTTTGTTTACCTGCTAAGGACAAAGATGCTCCAAGGGCATCTCAGGTACTCTATGGATTTTCAACCAATGTGCTGGAGGAATTTGGGGAGGGTATTTATGAACTTGGGGGATTTGAACCCTCTCCCAGCAGCCTTGTCAATGGTTTAAAAAGCTGATGGTTTGCCTTGAAATTTTAAGTGCTTGTCAATGTGCCATGAGCTGGAAAAGGTTGAAAATCTGGTTTTTTAGGGTGTTGAGGCATCTTGGAAGTGTCCAAAATTGGGAGAAGTGAAATCAGGGATTTTCACTGCAGGTAGCCTGCAAAAAAACCTTTTGTAAACTAGGGATTTTCAGTGCAGAACTATTCTATTTATGCAGGATCTGAGTGGCTATAGACATATGGGGGACACTTTAGTTGCCTATGTTTAGAGCTGTATTCATAATGTTGTTTCAGACTGTTGCTACCCATGCTGAATTTTAGACTTGTATCAGGGATAGCATGTAATTTATACACTGGCACTGAAATCAGCCTGGCGAAAAATGGCCAGAGATATTTCAGGGTGACTCATTGATTGAGCCCTTTGAGAGTTCACAGGTTATCCATTCTCATTCTGCACAACGGTTCCATTTCTGGCTCTTCTAATCTAGAACATTGGTTCAATCACCATTCAACTCTTCTTGGCAACTGCCATAGTCCTCGTCCACGTAGGCAAGTAGCACAGCCCAGGCCACAGGCTGCATGCAGCGCTTTAAGAAAAAGCTCACCAATTTTTATGCCTTAGAAAATAAGTCCTGCCTCAAGAGCAGGAAGAAAGGATGGGAATGGTAGGACAGAACAAGCTGTGCATGCTACAGGCTGTCTAAGTGCAGTGCTAGGAATGCCAAATTTGCACCTGTGCAGATGACACAAGCCAGATTGAGGAGAGAGGACAGGCCATGGTATGTGAAGAATTTCTGGCGCAGGCTCCGATACTTGGCATCTTTCTCCTTTAGAAGCTGGTAAGCTTCCCGCCGAGCTGAGAGCCCTACTTCTTCCCCAAGGCCATGTTCCCGCTCCACCTCCTGCATCTTCAGCATAGCCTGGGTGGTGGCCGGAGAAAACCAGATGGCATTAAGTGCAGTCAGGATGAGGCAGATGAAGAAGAGTGCAATCTACAAAATGGACATAACAGATTTCGGATCAATTCTAGAATTTGGATGTGATGCTACACAATGTTCCTGTTGTGGCTGGTTTGTTTCTGTTGCCTGGCTGTATGACAGGAAGGGTAGAAGGAATGGGGGAAGTGGATTATAAAATCTAAATTAAACCTCCACTTTGTGTCTTCGGGCAAAGAACTTTTCTTATATTTAACAAGAGCTAATCCTCTTCAACCACCATGGGCATCTTTTACAATGGCTGATAGTGACTTTTCTCTGCACCTCTTTTTATATTTTCTTTGGGGACAGGAAACTATTGATTTATTTTGCAGTGAGCTATTTTTTGTTGAAGAGTGGTGTACAAACAATTCTTGATTGCAAAAGGCCCTTTGTAAGAAGCAATAAAATACAGTGTTGTGTACTAAAGGTCTTCTCAATACAAAGGCAGCTCAAACATAAAAGTGCTTATAGTGCTTCTCATAGTGCTTCTCAAAAAAATAGAAACCTTGGAGAGTTTGCCAGGGAAAAGCCATTCCACAGTGTTTGTCGGTTTAAGAACCCGGTGCTCATATGTACTCAATATTCTTGCTTGGCACACATGACCTGAGAAATTGTGATAGATTGTTGTAGAAAGAAAACTCGAGTATTTTGAAACCAGCCATTGACTGGGCTTTATCAGTCAAAACCAGCTTGAAACATGTTACGCTGAGATGGCAAAAATATTGTTAACACCCTCAGAATGTTTATAACATGTTTTTGAACAACTCCTGTTCATGCATCTTAAACATTTGGATGTGGAAAATCCACAAGAAACATGGAGGAGCCCCTAAGTTTAACTGGTGGGAGAGATGGAACACAAAAGGAAATATTTCTTCACCCAGCATGTAATTAGTCTGTGGAACTCCTCACCACAACATCTTGTGATGGCCTAGATGCCTTTGAAAGGGGATTGTCCAAATTAAAGGAGGAAAAGTACATCACAGGTTACATGCCATGGTTATCATATGCAACCTTGGAATTTGTGGCCTATTTCTGAAGCCAGCAAAGCAGTGGCAATGGGATACAGGTATCATATGTGCTTTGAAAGCATTTTACAGTGACCCATCAGATACAGGAAACTAGTCTAGATGGGTCCTCGATCTGATCCAGCAGGGTTCTTCTTACATTCTTAAAGATGTTCCCAGGTCAGGTAAGTTAGTGAGAGGATTTATGTTCTTCAGAGTAGGCAACCTTAATCCTTTAATTGTGATGAAGCTCAAGAAACTCTCGGCCTACCTCTATGAATGAGCATCTCCTACCCATAAACTGGTCCCAAACAAATATTGCAATGTTTCAGATAACTGATTGCTACCTGGATGATTTCCGTAAAAGTGAGTCGCTCCCGTGGGTGGTATGCAGCAAAGATGGCAAGGTTCAGAAAAGTGCAGCCAAGTAGGGTGTAGAAGTAGAAGGGAAACAGCTTACTTTGTACTAAACCAAAGGTATGTCGACTCACGCTCCGGAATAGAACAAACCCTGTATAGAGAAGAGAAAGGGTTACACAGCTGTGTGAAGCTGTGTTCTGTTCTAAGCCACAGAAAAGAAACAAAATCTGTGGTTGGCAGATTTGGAGCAAAGCTTTGGAAGATGCCCAGAACCCATCTTAGTTCAAAAGGAATATGAATTACTGGGAATACACTAGAAAGAGGAGTTGGGAAGGATCAGAGAGTGTACACCATACCAGGTTGTTTCTCTCCACCTCCCAAACAAACATTTATTTTTTCACATGTTTATACCACTTTTGTCTGAGTAAGGAGCTCAGAGAGGTGTACATGGTTCCTTCCCTCCTTTTGTCCTCGCAACAATCCTGTGAGGTAGGCGAGGCTAAGAGATCATGACTAGAAGCTTCATGGCTGAGCAAGGATTTTATCCTGGATCTTCTTTACCTTTATGATGAAACAGGTGTAATATTCAAAAACATAAGATAATAACACACAAACCTGCAATAAAGGTTACCCATGCCTGCATTCCCCAAGCTGTGGAGAGAGTGAAGAGCTGGGTTGCTCTAATAAGGCTGCCCGGTTCCCCTTCTGTAGGCATCTCTGTAGCAAGAGACCTAGAAGTGGGTGAACAGAAACAAGGAGTGAAACACCTCAAAAAAGACTCTACGTTATTACCATTACACATGTCTACATATTATGTATGTAGCAACAGAATACTATAGGGTACAGCACTAAATGGACATGTACACTTTACGCAGAATATCTGGGGAATCCTGCTGCTATTGGCATCTTTAAAGAGGACTTCAACTATGGGTGTAAACCTGAAGTGCACGGGCCAGACCATCTAGCACTGGGCCAGCATAAGGCCCATATCCTAAAGTCAAAATAAGCCCCTTGCGTTGGAGCAGTTAAGGTGACTTTCCATAAGATAACACTAGAAGGTGTCTTAACTGCGTGACCTGTAACTGCTCTGGATTTTGCCCTAAGTTGACTTATGACCAGCCTAGCTGCATCAGAAAAGGTGTGGGCTGGCATAAGTCAACTTTGGCAGGTGTAAGTCAACTTATGCTGGTGCTAGGCAGATGGACCTGGGCCAGCCTAGAAGGGCCAGCCTAGGCAGCTCAGCAGGAGTGGGTTGAGGGCATGTCGGGCATGGCTTAGAACAGTGCAGTTAGGCTATATCCAGAGCCTGTTTACAGGGCAGAAATGCCCTCTCCCTGCTCCTCAAAGTCAGACCACCTCAGGAGCAGGATAAATCTGAGTAAACCCATTGAAGCCCATGATAAGCCCGTTTAATGTTATTAGATATTAACATTTATTGATACAAATCATTGGATCATACAGTATACAGTTCTATTTAAATATAAACATGTTTAAGCAAAAGCAGGTATTGGGAGAACCTCTACTGCTTGTCCCAAACAGCTCAGATTAACAGCTGGCTGAAGGCGATAAGAAGGGCTGCGGAGGAAAGATCCAACCCAGAGCACATTTGTAAAGTAATCCCCTGAGTATTTACTGAGAACAGAGGAAGTTCTGCTGCCTAAATACAGAGCTGCACACCAAGACAGGTGCAGTTGAAATTCACATCTGCCGTGAACTCACCATTGCACCCGAGGCAAGTCCCACTCACATCTGCAATTCGCCTTCCCCTCTTTGCCATAGGGGAATAATCATATATAAACACTATCTATCTATCTATCTATCTATCTATCTATCTATCTATCTATCTATCTATCTATCTATCTATCTATCTACCTATCTATCTACCTATCTACCTAATATATTAAAAAAACTGAAAAGTCACTGACTCACTCACTCACTGATGCATCAATGCCCAACCAAAACCACTGGGCCTAGAAATGTGAAATTTGTGGAGGGTGATCCTTCTGTGATGGAGGCAGCCACTAAGAACCGGTTTTCGGAAAAGGGGCACAATGCGTTTTCCTCCCTATACTTTCCATTGAAGAATCTCTGACTGAGGGATGTTCTGCCCCAAACCCCAGACCCAGAAGCATGAAATTTGGGGAGGGTGTTCCTTATATGACAGGAACACCCACCATGAACAGTTTCTAGAAATTTTACCCCTAAGGGTCTGAAAAGGGGTGCAACCCATTTTCGGCCTAGTACGTTATCACTATGTGTGTGTGTGTGTACACACACACACAGACACATATTGTTTATATATGATTATGATGTATATAAACAATGTTTACACAATCAAAAGTGATATATAAAAGGTCCAGACAGGTGAGTGCCACTTTCAATTTTTTATGCTTCCATCTTCAATTATTTAACCACCAAGTCCAAACAAAATAAGGCACCAAAAAGAATCATGATTTGAGTACTGTTATTACTGTTATGTCTTTTACCAAATCACATCCCTCATTCACCAGCATGTGCAGCTCAACACTTGCAGCATCCTTCATATTTAAGACTGATAGGGGAGAAACATGAAAACTGATTGTAAAACTTATTGACTGCCCCCAAAATGAGCAAGCTTTTTTATTAATGGCCAAGTCAACCCCCCTCTCCAAGCTAAGAACCATATAATATTTGAGTTCGGCAGGGCAGCCACCTTGAACTTTTTCCCATGTTATTCATTTGGCCTTGCAACACTCCCTTTCCTGCCTTCCTCCTAGACAACTTTAGTTTTTTCCCTTCTAAGGTCTAAACAAGCTGTTTGGAAATATTGAAAGATTCCAGCATTTTGTTGTTCTTTCATAATGGTGCACACCCACAAGAGTCAGGCTGCAATCCTAAAGATACTTTCTTGAGAGTAAGACCCATTGAACACAATGGGGCTAACTTTTGAGTAGACATGGTTAGGATTGTGCTCTCTGTTCACAACTCAATAATTTAAACATGTTTGAGATAAAGCTGCAAGTCTATCTACACTTTCTTGGGAGTAAGCCCCATTCAGTATCATGGGACTTCTGAGTAGATATATATAAGATTGGACTCTTAAGGCTGCAATCATATCCACTTACCTGGAAGGAAACACCATTGACTATCATTGGACTTCTGAGTAAAAATGCACAGGATTTGGCTCTTAGGGTACAACCCTAACCACACTTACCTGGGAGTATATCCCATTTACTATCAGGGGATTTACTCCCAAGTAGACATGCATATGACCGAGCTTTAAATCTCACAATGCTGGGCAGGAAGGGTGATAATGTCAATTGAATGACAGTCTGATAACTAAGAAAAGTCAGAAGGGCTAGAATCCAGGATCTGATCTTTCAAGCCCCCCACCCAGTACTGCAGCCTCCCCTTCATCTAATAGTTTGCCAAGACTAGGGTGACACTGACAAGATGTTATGACCATAAAAGAGGACAAGACCTTCCGAAATGTAGGACATCCAAGAAAAATGTAGGATGTCAAAATAAAAGTTAAAAACCCCCACAGATATTGTTTTCGTGTGATTAATTTAAATGTGTGTGTGTATTCGCTTCTTGTAATTAATATGTTTTATCTATGTGATTTATTAATTAGAAGAAGCTAATTTATTAATTACATGCTATGTGGGTGGCGCAAGCAGTAAAGATGCTGTGCCTGTTAACCAGCAGGCCAGGGTTTGTGACCCAGGTCGGCCCCACAAGACAGGGTCGGCCCCTCTGCGATGCCAGCTGGATCCAATCGTATTAGCTCTGCCTTTCCATTAGACTAATTCAGTGGCATGGAGAGGGAGGATTTGCTGCTTGGGTAACAGCCTATCCTTCATAACAATCCAACCCAGGCTTTCGTGCTTTGTGTGCAGCGTATGCAGCGCCAAGCACGATACCATAGTCTTCCAAGACTGACTGAGGCCTGCTGCTTGCTAACAAGGCAAAGAAGGATAATGAAGTTTTTCCCCCAGGACACAAGGCTAAAAAAGAGAACATGCCCTGGAAAAAGAGATCTTGTCATCCTGGCACAGGGGCAATTCTGTACAGAGTTGATGGGTACAAAGTCCAAGGAAAGGGGAGGGAAAGCCCATGCAGATGGAAATGAAGCACAGGAGACCCTGTGGGTTGACTTGCAAATCCCACCAAATTCAGTGGAAGCTTTTCTCCCAAGCCAAGCTTCAACATCTTCCTATGGAATCCAGAGACTTAAGGTCCAACCCTAGGTCCAAGACTCATCATGGTCTATGGAGTTTACTCCCAGGAAAGTGTGGATATGATTTTAGCCTCCAGAGCCCAATCCAATGCATGCCTCCTTAGAAGTCAGTCCCATGATATTCAGTGGGGTTTACTCTCAGATAAGTGTAGATAGGATTGCATCCTTAAAGCTCAATCCTATGCGTGTCTGCTCAGAAGTAAGTCCCATAACAGTCAATGGGGCTTACCCCCAGGAAAGTGTGCATAGGATTGTAGCTTTACTTCCATGTACTGTACACACCTTTTTGGACTGCTCAGCCAATGCAAAATCAGGCTGCAGCGGCGCAAGCCTATGATGACTCAAGGCTCCAATCCTAGCCACACTTTCCTGAGAGTAAGCCCCATTAAGTAACATGAAACTTCTGAGTTGCCTCTGAAGCTGCAATACTCTTCACACTTATCTAGGAGAGTGATAGTGCAATCCTAGTTGTGTCTACTCAGAAGTAAGTTCCATTGAGTTTAATGGGGCTTGATCCCAGGAAAGAGCTCTTAGGCCTTTCCCAGCCTAAGCCCCACCACAAACCATGATGAGACTTACTTCTGAGTAGACATGCCATTGGATTGGGCTGCAAGGCTACAATCTTCTGCACAGTTACCTGGGAGTAAACTCCATAGACCATGATGAGACTTACTTCTGAGTAGACATGCCATTGGGTTGGGCTGCAAGGCTATTGCAATCCTCTTGCACAGTTACCTGGGAGTAAACTCCATAGACCATGATGAGACTTACTTCTGAGTAGACATGCCATTGGATTGGGCTGCAAGGCTGCAATCCTCTTGCACACTTTCTTGGGAGTAAGCCCCATAGACCACAATGAGACTTACTTCTGAGTAGACCTGCACATAACTGCAAGAACCCATGCTCTGAACGACAAGACAGGCAATGCAAGATCTGTTCTGTTCCCGCATCCAGAAGAAACACATGCAAAGTTTTAGCTGCAATGCAAACCAGACTGCCTTTAGGACCCCCCCCGGATCCCCCGCAGCACTCACCTCCACCTGGCTGAGAGCTCTGCTCCGTCTGCTGGTGCTGGTGCTGCTCCTCCTCCTCCAGCAGACCCCGCCCTCGGCTGCGGAGCTCGCGCCTGACGGTGACGTCATGAAAGGAGGTGTTGCTGCGCGCGGACATCCCCCTTTGTTGCACAGCAAGCCCGGCTCTGTTGCTGGCTACAGGTGGCGCGCCCAGGGGGGCTCCCCAGGCATGGACGGGCTCGTGGGGAAAGTGCTGGTTTCGCAGGTAAAATGCACTCCCTGGCACAGGAACACCCGCAGAGGCACAGCTGCTCTCAGGGGAAAGAAGGGAGTCCTCTCACCACTACTCCACACTGTCCTACCTGGGAGTCAGACCCATTGACCAGCATGGGACTGACTTCTGAGGAGAGATGCTCAGGACTGGCCTCTGAGGCTGTCATCCTATCCACACTTTCCTGAGAGTCAGACCCATTGACCAGCATGGGACTGACTTCTGAGGAGACATGCTCAGGACTGGCCTCTGAGGCTGCCCTCCTATCCACACTTTCCTGGGAGTCAGACCTATTGACCAGCATGGGACTGACTTCTGAGGAGACATGCTCAGGACTGGCCTCTGAGGCTGCCATCCTATCCACACTTTCCTGGGAGTCAGACCCATTGACCAGCATGGGACTGACTTCTGAGGAGACATGCTCAGGACTGGCCTCTGAGGCTGCCATCCTATCCACACTTTCCTGAGAGTCAGACCCATTGACCAGCATGGGACTGACTTCTGAGGAGACATGCTCAGGACTGGCCTCTGAGGCTGCCATCCTATCCACACTTTCCTGGGAGTCAGACCCATTGACCAGCATGGGACTGACTTCTGAGGAGACATGCTCAGGACTGGCCTCTGAGGCTGTCATCCTATCCACACTTTCCTGGGAGTCAGACCCATTGACCAGCATGGGACTGACTTCTGAGGAGACATGCTCAGGACTGGCCTCTGAGGCTGTCATCCTATCCACACTTTCCTGGGAGTCAGACCCATTGACCAGCATGGGACTGACTTCTGAGGAGACATGCTCAGGACTGGCCTCTGAGGCTGTCATCCTATCCACACTTTCCTGGGAGTCAGACCCATTGACCAGCATGGGACTGACTTCTGAGGAGAGATGCTCAGGACTGGCCTCTGAGGCTGTCATCCTATCCACACTTTCCTGAGAGTCAGACCCATTGACCAGCATGGGACTGACTTCTGAGGAGAGATGCTCAGGACTGGCCTCTGAGGCTGTCATCCTATCCACACTTTCCTGAGAGTCAGACCCATTGACCAGCATGGGACTGACTTCTGAGGAGACATGCTCAGGACTGGCCTCTGAGGCTGTCATCCTATCCACACTTTCCTGAGAGTCAGACCCATTGACCAGCATGGGACTGACTTCTGAGGAGAGATGCTCAGGACTGGCCTCTGAGGCTGTCATCCTATCCACACTTTCCTGAGAGTCAGACCCATTGACCAGCATGGGACTGACTTCTGAGGAGACATGCTCAGGACTGGCCTCTGAGGCTGCCCTCCTATCCACACTTTCCTGGGAGTCAGACCCATTGACCAGCATGGGACTGACTTCTGAGGAGACATGCTCAGGACTGGCCTCTGAGGGTGTCATCTTATCCACACTTTCCTGGGAGTCAGACCCATTGACCAGCATGGGACTGACTTCTGAGGAGACATGCTCAGGACTGGCCTCTGAGGGTGTCATCCTATCCACACTTTCCTGGGAGTCAGACCCACTGACCAGCATGGTCAGGATTGGGCCTCTGAGGCTGCTGAGGATGGCCTGTCCCTCCCTACACTTCTAGTAATGACTAAATGTTGGGACTGTGAATGAAACTTGAGGAAAAACAATTGACTTGCAGCACCCTCTGGTGGTACATCCACTCCCAGCAGCTTGAAATAAAGAAACCCTGTAACCTGGAGGAAGATAAACCTCTATTTATTCAGATTTCCAAAGATCTAAGGCAAGTTTGCCTACTCGTGAATAAAGGCACAATATGCCTCCCTTTCATTTCCCATAGAGATCAATGCAATTATCAAGGGCTCCTTTTGGGGTGATTTTGAAGGCTGCGTTCATTGGATCAGGACCATTATGGTGTCCTTGGATTTCTCTCAGCCTGGCCTTTCCAATGGACTATGGCACATTCATCTGCACACAAGTAAAGTCACAACACGGAACACTTCCCCTTTTCCATAGTGCTCAATGCATATTTTTGATTTTAGATTTTTAGCCATAGCACTTCTGCTTTTCCATAGTGCTCAATGCATATTTTTGATTTTAGTTTTTTACCTATAACATTTGATAGGAATGAGATATCTCAAAACCTATTTTTGCATTGGATTCTGCTCTTCAATATGAATCCAAAGACATATGACATAATGGAGTACTGCGCATCATCACAGTTCCAAAATGGAGGACCATGATGCCCTTTTGGAGGACACTCAGACAGGAGGCTAAAAAAGAGAATCCAGGAATTTCCAGGTTGTAAAATCTAGGAATTTCCGGTTGTATGATCACCCTGCCCAGCTTGAGTTTTTCTTTCTTTCCTTCATCATGACGTTCCTTCATACTGCCACAGTGATTTATGTCTAGTTTTTCCCTTTTGGGGATGTATTACCAACTCAAGAAGTAGAACTGTAGGAAGCTCTGGATTTGCTTCTTTTTTTCAGGTGTCACCTGTGCCGTGCGGTGCTATGTCTGAGAAGAGTCGGTCATCCTCACCTACCTGGTATCTGACTCGGGCAGGCAGTAATGGATCTGCTGTAAGCACATTGAGTGGGCTATAAGAGAGTGGCAGGGGACTGAGTTATTTGAGTGCTAATAAAGGAAGGTTGAGAAGGAAATCCTACACACTGAAGTGGTTTAGTGGACTTCATTCAGCACAAAAACTGTCCAGTCCAAAAGTGTCCTAGAATTGGGACCCAGCAACACTGTGCCTTGAGTGTGGAATCACAACAACCTGAAATAACAAGATTATTTCACATGCCTTGTTTGTGTGTCAGAGCATGAGAGTGAATCAATTCAGTGCTCATCTCTGCTCCCCTTGGGTATCAGGCCATTTCATCCCTCCAACCCCATTTCCACTGTGCAGATGTTATGGTTCTATGTTTTAAATGCCTCTGAGACAGAACTAGCCCACTAAATTCTCACTGATGGGAATTCTCTTATCATCTTTCTGAAACAGGACACATTGGCGATGGTTCCTATGAAGCCCCCCGGTAAGTGATGCTGTCATTTTTGTGACCTTATAGCAAAGTAGTTGGTTGTTGGTAGGGGTGAGGATGGTAACCCCAAATGTGTTGATCATGTCATCTTGGGAATTTCCTGCTTTAACCTGCAATGAAAAGCATGCTTCCTGAGTGTCATTCTCTCCCCTCTCTCCCACTCCATTTTTTTGGCATAAGATTGGTGGTGCTCATACCAAGACATTTAATTTTAATACATTTTCTTTCTTTTCTGGTTGGGACTCCAGGAAAAAAGCATTCAAGTGGGCAACCCTGATGCCTCTGAGTCTCTTGTGGGTTCAGTTTTGATGTAAGATTTAAGAGCCTCTTTGCAGAACCCTTAAGCAGTCTTTTTAGCAATCTTTATAACATGGCTAATTTTAGTACCATCTCTTGGCAGCAGCTCAATAAAGCCCCAAATCTGGCTTAGGCATATAACTGAAGTTTTTCTTTAACAGCATTGAATCCAGAAGCTCATATGATTCTGAAAAATGATCTTGAGCTAATCAAAGCTCAGCTCCAAGCCCAGACCAAGGTAAGTATGATGAAGGTAGGGTGTAAATTAGGAGGGATTCCCGTTTCTAGGCAAGCTCTGAGCCCAGAGACTTTGTCGAGCGTATTCTCACTATATCAGTAAAAGGTGAAAATAAATCCACAGATTTCAAAAAAGTTGGATACTTGTATGATGACTTTAAGAAGATTTTTGTTTTTTGTTTTTAAGAAGAAAAGCCGAAAACTCAAAGCATTATTTGGGCTGCTTTCTATACTCCTTCATGCAGGATTAACCCTACAATCTAGAGTAACTATGGGAGCACGTAAGAAACATTTATGTCGACTTAGTTATGGCACCACCTAATGAAGATCTATGGGAAGTTCATATTGCAATTCAGAGTAAATTGTTCTTACACCAGAGCAAGGACTCCCCATAGTTATTCTGGATTGCGCCCTCCATCCCATTCAACTTGGTTGCAACTGGCTCAAAGCCCTACCACCCCTTCATGGTCATGCATGGTAATCCAGTTGCTATTTGTTAAAACAAACTAAAGGCACAATCCAAAGTAAGGGCTGTGAGGAGAGCCCTAGCTGGGCTGCCCCAACTATTCTGTATCCAGAGCAGTGAGTTATGTTGGATCCAGAGAGTCAGGAAGCCAGGGCTGCCCTAGCTGCTCCAGATAATGCTAAGTATGCAGCAAGGAAGTGATACCTGGGGAGGGCTTGGTCCTGGAGGAACAGCTAGGTGCAGCTATGGTGGAACAGCTATGGTGCCTGCCTTAGAAGGAAGCCCAGAAGTTCTTAACCAGTAACAGTTGCAGCATGAAAATGCAATTCAGCAGTACCTCTAGTGGAGGGTGGATG
This sequence comes from Cryptoblepharus egeriae, assembly GCA_030015325.1. Lineage (NCBI taxonomy): Eukaryota > Metazoa > Chordata > Lepidosauria > Squamata > Scincidae > Cryptoblepharus > Cryptoblepharus egeriae. The sequence continues at coordinate 112,643,206 of JAREYC010000002.1, forward strand.
CTTGGAGTGGCCTGTTGTATCCCCAGGTTAGTGTGCTGCTGTAGTTGTTCCATATCCTGAGGTTAAGAGGCAGGGGTTGCAGCTAGGCTGGCCCAGAACTCAGATATTTTTTGTCAACACTGCTATTCTTACTCTGGGTTATCATGGATCTACTCATTATTATACCTCCTCTTGAGGAGGTACAACTGAAGAGCTGGAAGAGGGCATTTCTGCCCTGAGCTGTGGGCATTCCAACCACAGGCCCAGGCTCCAGAATAATCTGTGCCCCTTTCAATTATTCTATGCTGCCTTCCATCCTGCAGTCCCTACTGTCCCCCTTGTACTGGATTTTTTGATAAAACACCAGCAGCTATGTGCATTAACCTTGTTTTTTCTGGGTTTATCTTTTTCTAGGCTTTTCAGGCACTGAGTCACTCTGTAACTTTGCTAGAGCAAGAGAGCAATCAGCAGCAGGACAGAATCAAGCAGTTGGAAGGTGAGATGGAACAGGCTCAGCTTAATTTTAAAACTGGGATGCAGAAAAAAGGGAGGCATTTTGCTCCAAAAGAGAAAGCATTTAAATCCTTCTTGAGAAGTAGTTCTGCTGCCTGAGCTATGTTTTTGTGGGGAATCTGTCCATTTCAAATTGTACACGTAGTATAGCACATGTAACATTGGTGACTTAAAACAGTGGTTTTTGGCTATGGAGGTCTGTTCTTACTGAGCCATGCTTAAAATTACCTATGCTTTTCCTGTCCAGAGGAGGTACAATTTGCTGGTCGCTCACCACATGGGGAGAAGTTTGAAGGTTTATTGAAGAGGAAAGTCCAAGAGGTTTGGCGGGCCATGTCCAAAGAGATGGAGGGTCTCCAGAGCTCTATTACAAAGAAGGCAAATTCCATGGAGAATCTCTCTCATGAATTCCTTGAAAGGTGGGAGAAAAGGCACAATGGGGCATGCTGAGGAAAGGGAAAGCTGATAATTGAAGCATGATTGTACAGTCTTTAATACTGTTTCAAAGAACAGAGAGTTATATCCATGGGTGCTGAGAAGACAGAAAAGCTTGCCCAAATCTCAGCAGTCCAGTTCTTGGCTGAGGTGGGGTTCCCAAGGCTGTACAGAAAATCCTATCTACTTTTCTTAGGTCTGAAAAGGAGGAGAAGAGAAGTACCTGTTAAAAATTGCGGGCCTCAACCTTGTGGAGTCTGTGGGTGCTACCAAGCCAGGGCTGGCCCAAGATCTCTTGATCCCCTGAGGCTAAATGTTGCTTCTCCTTTCCTGGTAGTATGCCAGCCACTGCTCCTCTGACATTCTGGCCCACCATCACGTTTCTCCTTTGAAATCCTCTCTTTCAATCCAGGTAGTAGTAGGAAAGGGGAGGAGAATGGGCGGGCAGAATTGGGCACCCTTCTGCCTGTCTGCTGCTTGAGGTGATTGCATCAGTTGGCTTTGTGAGTGGGCTGGCCGTATACGAAGAATGTGGGGAGCGTTGTCACAAAATGGCTGCGAAGATGGGCCAAACACAAAATGGCTCAACACATGGCGGGGCCCAACACAAATGCTGCCACTTAGGAGGAGACAAGGCCGGGAGTGGCAGCAGCAGTATGAGGGTAAGCACACACCTCCAGACATCTCCACAGAGATGGGGGTCCAGGGTTACCATATGACTGGAAATTCCTGGATTTGTCCTCTATTTTAGCCTCCTATCTGGGTGTCCTCCAAAAGGGCTTCATTGTCCTCCATTTTGGCTTCATTTTGGAACTGCAATGGTGTACAATATTCCATCATGTCTATGTCTTTGGATTCATAGGGTGAAGAGCATAATTGAATGCAGAAATTGGTTTAGAAATATCCTATCAAAAGTTATGGCCAAAAAACTGAAAACTAAAAAAATATACATTGATTTCTATGGGAAAGTGAAAGTGCATAATTTCATGGCTTTAGTCGTGAGTAGGCAAATGTGCTATTGTCTGCCAGAAAGGCCAGGCTGAGAGGAATCCAAACCTTGTCCTCCTTTTGAGGTTTTGGCATCTGGTCACCCTGTGGGGGTCCCGTTTTTAAATAAACTAAGGGCTAGAGCTAGGTTTCAGTGACGGAGGGCTGAAGAGCCTTATTGTCCTGCCTTGTGATTGGTAATAGTCTGGAATGACTTTCTAGTCTGATTTTTGAAACTTCTCTTTGCTTTCTCTGCAGCAAGAAGTTTCTTTGGGAAGAGCTGGAAGCAGTGCAGGCTGAACTGCGGTGCATCAATCAGAAACTGAGTATGCAGCTGTTACCATAATGTTCCTTGCATCATGTGTGTCTTTTTCTCAAATTCCACACTGGATTTGTCTCCAGCAATAGTTTCTCTCTTTTCTTCCCCTGTCCCATGGCACTCCAAACCTGCTAAGACCTTCTCAGCATTAAATCTTTGAACATCTCTCCATAGGTTAAGGGGATGGCAAGCTTAGAGCTTCTCTTAGTTTGAGCATCACACAGCCTGTTTGATCACCTGTTACACCCTCAGGGAAACAAAGGGGGAAAGTGTTTGTTCTCCACTTGACTCGGGTTGTCCTTTGTAATTGAGTAGCACATTCACATTCTTCTTAGCCACTTTATTTCCCACTTCCTGCACCCATAGACTTGCAGTCCCTCAGCTCCTTTTAAAGCTGGATATTTCATATTCTTCCAGCTTTTCTGAGATAGATCTCAGATCTTTGCACAACATGGGTACCAGTCTGTTGCATTGCACCTTGCCTAAGGTGAAAGTGAGGCAGGATACAAAGAAAAGAGGAAATCTGATGGATGTCTGTGTTTGGGCTCTTATCCTAGAGGATCAGGAGGTGGACATCACTAGAAACCTGATCAACATTAAGAAAATGCAGGAGAATCAAATGAAGTGCACCAAGGTGAGGGGCTCCACTTAGTTCCATCCTTTCTGAATGGAGAAGACTCTGAGAGGAATTTTATGAGATGGTACAAAGTTTTGTGGGGGGCCCTTTCTCTTCTCCATTAGTTATTCCTTCCAGGCCTGATCCACCCATCCCATTTGGCTCCCAGGCTCTCTTTTTGACCCCAGGTCTAAATACAGTATATTCCCTGCACCCCCCTCTCAGAGGTCCTGCTGGAAGCTTGACTTGGAATCTCAGAGTCATTCTCTGCTGGTGAGTGTTTTAGAAGCATTTAATGTCCATTCTTGGAAACCAGATGTTGAGCTAGGTGTGTCTCTTGCCCATCCCTCACAGACCATAATGACAAGCCGCACATGGGTGCATGCTGGATGCTGTTGAAGAGCTCATGTGCACCCAAGCATTTGTGAGTTTCTGCCAGTGAAGACTCAGCCTTAGAAATTCATCATGATTTGTGCAACCTAACACCAGTGGTGTAGCTAAGGCATCCATTGGTCATGGGTACAAAAAAAATCCTACAATATTCCTCCCCAAATATTTACTATCTCCCAGGACAACATCTTAGAAGCACTTCGCTGAAAAGCAGAAGTGCCTTTCAGAGGCTTCTAAGATCCCCTCAAAGCACAGTACCTGTGGTAATGCACCCCTGAACCACCGTAGCTGTGCCTCTGCTCAGCATCTCCTCCTGGGTGCAAAGAAGCAGTTGAAGACTGGCTGCTTTCTAGTGTATTCACATATGCCTTTGACTCTTCCCAGTTCCTGGCCCAGCTGAGAGGGAGATTCACAGGTGATGCATCAGAATGTGGGACAAACAAGCCAACATGTGAAGAGCTGAATGATATCTGGTGAGATCAGCTCCCAGAGGAGTTCCTGCAGGAAAAGCTTTGCCTGCTTTCTTCCTATATTAAGCAGTATTGTGATATTATAAGCCAACCTGAGTATTTTATAGATAGTTGTAGGGAGTAACTATGAAAAGATTCTGAAAACTTCCTGACTCATTTTTCTCAAACTCTTGAAGTTAACTCAGAAAATGAGTTATCTTCCAGAACGATAATCCGTCAGGTTGTGTGGACCAGCACAAGCCTCTCTGGCACAAACAGGGCTATGCAGAGTCACACTTGGAGAACCTGAAACCCATGGGCTTAACAGCAACAAACTATGTTGTCGAGTCATAGGAGATAGGCATTTGTTGTCTGGAATGCAAGCTCCGAAACTGCCTGAAATATGAACCCAAAGCATCTTGCACTAGAGCAGTGGTTTCTTTTGGCAGTAAGGCCACATTGTGTTTCTAATACTATGTCAGGAGAAAAAAAAAAGAATTGATGTACATTTCAAATTTGAATAAATTTACATAAATGAATATGTTAGTGATGGAACTGTGAATGAATGAATTCAAATCAGTTCATAAACACTTTCCAACACACACAGAGAGGGTGATCTTCAAACCAGTTTTTAAGCAGTTTCATACACAGAAAGAGGAGGTTTGTGCAGCCTCTCCAGCCCTCAAGCTTCCTTCGCCTTTGAAGCATTACAGGCTTGCTCAAGGGCTGAATATAGGGGGCTTACCAAAGGCTGAATGAAGGTTCAATTTCTCCATGCATGACAAGTTCATACATGCAGAAAGCCCCCTTGTAAGTCATTGAGGTGGTCCCCCTACCAGATTTCATTATCTTCAAAATCTTGTATCTGTGAGGGGCTCTTGAACAGATCCCTCATGAATACTGAGGGCCCACTTTATAGGATTGCAGCCTAGAAAGGAGAAAAGAAACTTTTGATAGTACTTTACAAAATTCAAATATTAACCCAAAGATATAGATCTCTTTGTTGGAGCTCGTAATGAGAGATACTGAGCTAAAGCTGGTGGAGTACCCAGAAGGCCTATAGACTTCAGGGGTCAGAAGTCAGGTTGTGCTGTGAGCTTCCTGGAGAGGAAGGGGAAGCTCTTGCCCACCCTTGTACAGAGTCCCATGGGCGGCTAGGAAAAGGTCCTTGTCTGGTAGTACAATCCTAACCTCTGGTTTGATTGGCACAAGTCCAGGTCTGGTCTAGTGGTGTTGTAAAAGTGATTCTGGTTCTGGTTCTGCACCACTCCTGGAGGGGTTTAGGTCAGTGCTTAGACATGCACCAGCCTCCCCACGCCATCGCAGGAATGGGGAGATGGGTGAGTTGTGTTGACCTAAAGTGGTTGGGATTGCGCCCTGAGATTCCTGAGAACCTCTATAAATCTGTAAGTGTAGCAAAGACTGAGCTAGACAGTCTAACGCTGCAGGTGACACTTCATGTGCTCAAGAAGGACTCCGTGTCTCCTGTCTCCCATCCAATACAGGTCAGCTGTGAACACTCTGCGCAACTCCCTCACCGCTTGCAGCATCTGGACTGACAAGAAGGGAATTTTGAGATCCAAGAGTGGTGATGGCAATAAGGCTGGTAATTGTCCCTTTCCCCCAACGAGAGAAAAAGGCAAGCACAGGTCACTCAGGGCGGTGAGAGCACAACCTACCCAGCACCTTCCTAAGGCTTGATGTTATCTACAGTGTGATTCTTCAGCAATATGAATCAACAAGGATGCATTGGAAGCAGGGATAGAGAATGCTATCAGTTTTGAGTAGACAGACCTTTGAACACAGTTTTCTGTGTGTGAATAAGGGATGCTTGCCTATGATGTCTTGGCACTTGGATAGCTTTCTCTTTACTCCTTTACAGGTCGGATGATCCGCCAGCGTCAAAGGTCCAGCTCGCCTGTTGCCTACAAGCCATGCCCTTGACCTTGATCAGACCACAATTCATAAGAGAGGTAAGTGTCTAAGTTGTCCCCCCATTCCCTTTTTTGTCATCTTCCCTTGGAGTTCAGTTCAGCTATGTTGGGAGTATCCAGTGCTGAGCTTCAGGGGGTGCTCACAGGTTCTATAGAACCCTTTACTAATGTGCGCCTGGTTCTGAGAACCGGTTACTAATGGGACATAGAACCTGTTGTTAACTTAGGTTATTAGGACATAGAACATGTTGTTAATTTATTTGAATCCCACCACTGGGAGTATCCCCTGCTTGACAATAGGGTGATATAAAGGTATGCAGGCAACCAGCTCCTAGAACTTAGGTTCCTTCCCATCTATTTTCAGGTGTTGAAGAGGACACAAGATAATCTGGGCCTATCGTTGGAGCTGACCTACTGATGATGTAGATGGAATTAAACTGAACTGCTTTGAAGAGGCTTGTTGTGGGCATCTTTGCTCCTCCAACATCATGGCAGTGATCTACAACAGGGCCAGGCATGAGGGCTGGATCCAGATTTTGGCCAAATCCTTCTCTCTCATGACTGGCACTTCTCATTCCAGAGCATCTTTCTCTATCCCCAGATCAGAACAGTGCAATGCCTATGGGCAGTTGCATATATTGTGCAATGCCCCAGCAGGCACTGAATCCAGATTTCCACAAAGACACAATTGCCCACTGTGTCACATTATCTGATCTGGAGACAAGTGCTGAAACTCATTCCTGGTGTGCAGCGGTTGGCACTTTGAGTCCCAGCAACTTCTTTTCCTTCCCACTGGAATGGTAGTATTGGAAAGGATGGTGGATAAGGTGGCTACAGGTTCTTCAGTTAACTGCCCTTCCAAATTTGCTGCACTATGTAAATAGCACATAAGACTACCTCAGCCTGGGTTCCAGATGAGTCTTGATTTCTGTCCCAGCATCTTCACATTTTTAACATGATCCTTTTGGAGATGCTGCTTCTTCTCTCACTTAGCAATCTGTTTCCCAATTCCCCAGAGGCATCCTCTTTAAGTGTGAGCTGTGTTTGTTTCTCCTTGAATCTTGTGTTGGCAAAAGCTTTTCCTTTCCCTAGGTGCACTCTAGCTACATTCAGCTGTACTTTACACAGAGATTTTTGGAGCTGTTCACTGAAGCAGATTTTGCAATCCAGCTTATATATCCCCCAGCATTTGAGTACCCCCATAATATCTTTATTAGCATCCAATTAATTGGTATATCCAATGAAGGGTGATCCAGCTCAACCACTGAATTTATTAAATAAATAAGTAAAAGTATTCTGATTAATTTGCCACAATTTTTGATATAATACCGATATTCTGTTTGATTTCTTACATTCAGCATTAAATCACCTTTCCAGTGCTATAACAAGTTGGTTGTATTTGTTCATACAAAGTTTCATAATTTTGGATACTCAGCTTCTTGTCCCCTAAGGTTTGTTGCCCAGTGCAGTTGCCATTCCCTGCACCCCATTTGCTATGCCCACTGCAGCAGGTAAATCTCCACTGCCTTAATGGGTCTCTTTAGAGCTGTGCTATTTAGCTGGCACGTCTGCAAAGAGAAGAGGAGATGGAACAGGTTTTAGGATGCACTGTTGCCAGGCTCAACCCTGTTTCACTTCTTGCTTTTCTCTCCTATTCCAGAAGCTCTTCCATTCACCTCCTCTCCAACCCATGACATCCACTCTCTCCCCTTGCATAGTGGGCAGTGGCACTGGGCCTCTACACTGCCACCATTTGCAGTGGTGACTACCAGATGGCTTGGGCAGTGTATAAGGGGCAGCATAGACTTAGGATTGGGCTGTTAATTTCTCTTATTTGATTGGTCCTCCATGTTTGGCAGGCTGGACCCCAGCTGCCAGGCACAGCCAGGCTTGATGCAAACCTCTGTCTCCACCAGAAATGCTTATGGTATCCCTGTTTCCTCTAGGCTCCACCCATTTTAACTCCCAAGTTGCACAGATTTTTTTTATCTGAGCCTCAAAAAGCATAGCAGTGTACCCACTGAATCAGTTTCCATCATATAGATTTTGGAGGTGGAGTGCACAGGTCTGTTCTGTATTCAGTCTGTTCACTTAGACAAACCAACTTCAGTGTTTTGCTTTTACAGCCCCTGAAGAAGGAGATCATAAACTTAGAAATAACTGTGAGACTGACAAATATTAGACAAACAAGAATGCAGAATAGGTTGTTTGGTCCTGGTTCTCCGGAGTGCATGAGAATTTTTTTCTGAATCATTCTCAGAAAGGAGAAAATGCATGCAGTGTTTTTGTGCAAATCTCTTTCTCTGTGGTTAGGACTGCATTAGCAAGAAGAAGCAAAGTCAGCCTAGAAATCAAATTACGGTAGTACAGAGCTTTCAGGTTTCCTTGGCTGTCAAGTGGTTGATTGATTGACTGTAACTTGGGCTCCCCCTTTCCATAACAGTGAACCAGTGCAAATGTGTTTTTGAATTAAAAGGTTGTCTATTCTATTGTATATAAGCTACCTTGGAATGTACAGAGTTGGTATTTGTCCTTTATATGTACTCTGTACCTTGATTGGTTAGCTGGTGCGTTGGCCTCAGTTTTCCTGTCTGCAAAATAGGGAGACATGCATAAGCAAGACTTGGTTTTGTGGGATGAGATATGAGGCAATGTGTATATATAGCTTCTGAGATTTGCTATACAGTGGTTCCTTGGTTTACGAGCCTAATTCATTCCAGAAGCATGCTTATAATCCAAAATGCTTGTATATCAAAGTAAATTTTCCCCATAAGAAATAATGGAAACTCAGATGATTCATTCCACAACTCAAAAATAGTCATATAAAAATTATTACAATACTGTAATATAAAGCAAAATAATAAAATATAAAAAGAAAGCAAATTAACCCGCACTTGGTCTCTCAGGCTGCAATCTGCCCCCCACTTACACAGGATTGAGCCTCACTGATTATAATAGGGCTTATTTTAGTTTAGACATGCAAGGCTATGTCTTTCAGGCTCCTTTCCATTGCCCCCTTACACAGGAGTATTGCAAGGCATCGCTTGTATTGCAAGACAAAATTTATTAGAAATGTTTGCTTGTCTTTCAAAACGCTCTCAATACAAAATGCTCCCAATCCAAGGTTTTGCTGTGCATAGACAGAGGAACACTCTGGACCCAGTGGCAAATAGTGGGTGAACCTCTGATATATGGATTTCAATTTATTTTATGTAGATTGTAGATTGCTTCTCTCATCTCTTGACTGAAGAGATGATCCTGGCATCATCTCAATGGCTGTTCCCCCTTGAAGGATTCTCTTTCCTTCCATTCTTTCTCTCCCCTCTTTTCTCTCTCCCCTCCCTCTCTCTCCCCTCCTTTTGTGTGTGTGCAAATGTGTGTATGTATGTTGTTCCCTTCTCCCGCTCTCTCTTTCTCTCCCTTTCCCTGGAAGGGCTCCAGCTGCTCACATAGGAAACAACATTTAATCTAGCAGTCCAGCTTCTAATTGGGATATTGGCATGATCAGCATGGATTCCCTGTTACGTTCTGCAGACCATTAAATTTGCTTAGACAGAAGAGGAGGAGGTGAGGAGAGCTGATGTGGGCCGAGGAAGCCATGGCTGTTGCCTAAAAAAAAAAAGAATCCTACAAAAGGTGAGACATACAATCAGCAGTCGGCTGGCTGGGATGTGGGGTGGATGCAATGGGGGACTGGTGAGCCTGCAGACTCTCACTTCCATCATGTGTCAAGTGCTGCTTTCTATTTCAGCTCATCAATTGCCTCTTTCCGTTTCCTCCGCCTCCTGCCACACATTCATATAGTCATTGTTAGAGTTTTGACAATAATTGCACTGTGCTTTGTGTTTGTGTGTATATGTGTGTATGACTGTTTTAAAAAATGTTGTTGCTAAGTTACGCTCTTGGTGTGGTGGACACATGTACGCACACGCACATACATACACCCTGATGATTACTATTCAGAGTCTACCAGTCACTGATTCATTGGTCATGGAGATGGAGAAGATCTCTTGTCTGAGGCATAGATGATCGATTTGTTGAGTTACTCAGATCAGTGGGGCCTTTAGATAAGGGGACAGGCAATAATAAGGAATCTTTTGTGGCTGGATTCATATAGTACTAACGATGCTAATAGAGTTGGGCAGGGAGGTCTGGACTGGGATCTGTTGGAAGAACAAGGCTCTGGTACTGGTGGAAAAGAGAGGACACTTGCCTGTGTATGCTGGATGAGATGATGGTCATGCTAAGGAAGCAGTGAGGCTGTTGTCAGCCCCAAATCTACAATGGAGGCAGAAAGCTAAAGCCAGAAAATCCTAATGCATTTATCATGGCTGACACTTGGGATTAACTGGACAGGCAATAGTTTGCATGAATGCTGTGTATGGCTTTCATGGTAAGAATGGGGTCTGGGGTCTGAAAATTCCTCTGCTGCAATCCTTCCCCAAATCTGAATCATGTACCATAAAGCTTCTCTTCCTTTGAATAAGATGATGTGTGCACATCATTGTATTTGTAATGGGAGTTGCATAAAGTTGTAGAGGTTTCATCTTCTTTTTGACAATGTGTTCTGGTTTGGGGATTCTTTGGTTTAAAAGAGACATAGGCTGCAATCCTAAAGACACTTTCCTGGGAGTAAGACCTATTGAACACAATGGGGCTTACTTTTGAGTAGACATGGTTAGGATTGTGCACATAGGCTGCAATCCTAAAGACACTTTCCTGGGAGTAAGACCAATTGAACACAATGGGGCTTACTTCTGAGTAGACATGGTTAGGATTGTGCTCATAGTGGAAGAACAGTAGAGGAGTAGGACCAGGCCCCAAGAGAAAGAGAGATGGGGAAACACATTCATGGAGACTGGTGAGGAAAGGAAAGTACCTTTTAGTCAACCCTGAAGTCCCAAAGCCAAAAAAGACAAGCCACATTTTATTTCCTAGCATAAGTCTAAATGCAGTAGTTAAGGGAATAATTTTATGTTAACAACTGTGAAAATAAAAGAGCATTAAGTGGTGCCTGAAGAAATGGATTTGAAAACTTATGAATTCAACTTATGACTTTCTCCTCCCATCTGTTAGAATTCAGGAGGCCATGGAATTTATGGATTTAATTAATTTCCCTACATGATTTGGACAATGTTCATGTAGAAATTATCTTAGACTGAAACTTTCATTAAAGCACAGTCTTCATAAAAACTGAAGCTGTTGCGCTACCCAAGCTTTGAAAATGAGGTCTTGTAATTTCAGTAAGATTTACTCTCGAGTTATTGTGCACTGGACTGCAGTTTCAGTAAAAGAAAGTTATGAGAAGATTGTGAGAGCCTCACAGCTTTCAATTGGTGTGAAAAACACCAGCCTCTTCAAAATTGACTTGGCTGGTTGCCATTCAGAGTATGTGGGTGTGTGCGTGCACCCTTGTTTGCCATCAAATTTTTCTGGCAGACTTTGGATCAGTTTTGCAGATATAATTTGCCTGCTTTCAGATTCATTGGAATAATGAAAGGAGCCCATTTGCAAATGTCAGGCTGGGTTCCCTCATTCTGTTCCAGATGCAAGCATGTGGAGTGCTATGCATGGTTCTGTACATGAGAGTGACAGGTTGGATCTGAAACTGAGCAGACTTTGCTTAGGTGTTCTTGGGCCTGATAAAAACAATGCTACATCTTGGAACATTGACATTGATCAACATTGCGTTGATCCCAGACACATGAGAATTGTTCCACTGGGGCTCATACTTGTCACCAGCAGAGATAAAGGTGCCAGATGACACTGGACAGAAGACACTGCAGCCCTTTCAGTTGTAGGGCCCCTTTCTTGACACAGCATCAGAATCAAGCTGCATTGTGGAACTGACACTGCATTTTCATTATCACCTACTAATTTTGGGATGGAAAAACTATAAAATCTATTTGGGATGCAGAGGTAGTCAAAAAGAGGTAAAGAGATGAGTAGGGTTCTTGCTCCTCCAGCACTCAGTGCTACACATAGAAAGGGAGATTCCTCATTAGAGAGGACATGAAATAGGCAAATTAACAGATAGCAGAAAGCAGTTCAATAAGGGAATCTATCAACTGCCTTGAGATGTTAACAGGCAGAGCAGATCAGCTTTGAAAGCACAGTGAGAGAGAATGTATGTCAAGCATCATCCTGGCCCTGATTCCTATGGAATGGGAAAGGCAGCAGAATGGGGAGATTCCTTACATGAGAATGGTCTCTTATCCATGGCGGTAAAAATGGAGAAATTCCCATTATGAGAATTGCATGTGCAATCTCTTGTCAGATCACACAGAAAGACAACCTAATCCCCAGTGGTAGACAAGAAGTGATGAATAAGAGTTCCAGACAGATGTGCTAGATGAACATGGAAGGTCAAGTTCTGGTAAGGGTTATGATGGCTGCTCTGGCGTGTTTGGATGCACTTGACAAACTTGCTTTACTGTCTCCTTTTGTAGGTAGCCCCTTTCCCTGTGGAGCGATCCAGCCCCTGTGATCATGGCTGGTGGGAAGCAAGAGCTGAAAAGAAGCATCTCCATCATCCCCTGCTTTGTGTTTGTGGAGGTAAGAGCCTCAAATTCACAACTGAGAGTTTGGCCAATTCATGAGGTGGAGAATACCCAACCTTGAGAAGTTGCTGGCCAGTAGCACTGGATCTCTGGGGTACCATTGCAGACAATCACGGGTTTGGGAAGGGCAGGAAAAGGGTGATATGGGGATGTTCCTGGACAGTTATGCAGAGGGTACGCAGAGGACTTGGATCTGGCAGTTAAGCCAGATCTAAACATTGTCTCCCGGGCAGTTAGGAGCAGGTGGCCCAAATCTGTGTAGATCTATTGGGGCTGCTCCAGCCCTACTGCAAAAAGGGATGAAGCTACCCTTCCCCCATGGTAGCGCAGCAGCAATTCTAATACTTGCACTGGATTCAGTGCAGGCAAGCCAGCCTGCCTAATCCAGTGCAAGTGAGGATTGCACTGAAGTGCTTTTTTCCTTACCATCATGTCATATCTATAAATACATCTCATATATGAATATCTCATAAATGAATATATATTATTGTAGAAATAATCCCATCATGTTATATACCTTACCTTTGGATGTGTAATTTATAGCAGAATGCAGTGAAACAAACCACTTTGAAAGATCTTTATTGTATTAAAATGCGTGGCTGAAAAAAATCAGTGGAGGCGTGGTAACGGCACATAACCACACCCACCATTCATATTGTCTCGCCCACTGTATGGGGGTGACACACTGGCCTCCCACACTGAGTGATGCAGACCCTAGTGACGCCCCTGATTTAGGCCACCGAGACTTCCTCAAGGTAACTTTTCCTCATTTCAGAGATGCCTTGCCCTTACCTTAGTATTGAAAAGTTGGTTAGGATCGGACCTTAGTGTTTATGTAGGAACCAGATAGCCTTGCACTAAATTGTGTTTTTTTTTAAAGCATTGCATAATGCAATGCTTTAAAACAACGGACATGTGTATATCCTTCTCCTATACTTCTCCAAAATTAAGAAACCCTTTAAGACGGCTTTGGATTTGGAGTTTTGTGTGTGCACTCATGTTGGGGTGTGTGTGTTCATCACCAGTGACGAGACAGTGTGGGTCTCATCCAATCAGTGTGTGGCAGGGGTTTTAACTGCTGTGGTCTGCTTTGTGCTTTTCCCACATGCTGCTGAAAAAGTTGGCAGGCTGTGGCAGGACAGACACCACAACCATGCCTGTGATCACTGCATAGTGCCACTGTCAGGTCTCTGAAAAGTGATAATCTGCATAGTCTGTCTGCAAGATCAACCATCTCACTGGGCAACAGATCATGGGGAAAGGGAGGGGAGGCTCAGGAGTTATAAGGTGCTTAGGAATCTGGGGAAGGAAGGGCTGAAGGGATGCAACTGTCTGCCTTGCTTTGAGTCAGGCAGGCTCCGGTGCCTCTCCTGCCAGCCGTGATGTGATGCACAGCTACAGCAAGCATCGAAGCGTGAAAAAGAGTGCACGAGGGAGCCTGCACGGAGTGTCAGGCAAATGAAGGAGGGGATGCCAGGCTCCTGTGGATCCAGGGACCAGTCTCTCCTCCTTGCATTATTCTCCCATTCCATCCATTGCATGGCTTCCTGCCTGATGTACCATGTTCTACTTCCAGCTGGTGATCATGGCCGGCACAGTGGTACTGGCCTACCATTTTGAATACACAGACACGTTTCCCGTGCACCTCCAAGGCTTCTTCTGCTATGACAGTGCCTACGCTAAGCCCTACCCAGGCCCTGAAGACACCAGCCGTGCTCCACCAGTACTGGTCTATTCTCTTGTCACTGCTGTGCCCACTGTAACGGTAAGAGGGTCTCTTTTGGGTGTGGGAGAGGAGCCGAAATCTCCAGTCTTTGGAAAAGGAGGGAAGGCTGAAAGATCCCAGGGCAATTCTGTAACCTTTATTCTGGGTCAGGCCTTCTGCCTGACAATCTTTGTTGTAATTGTTTGTTAACTGGTTTGTATGAAGCATCTCTGGGAAAGGCGTAGAGCTGTTCTTCAATTTCATCTTGTATTAAAATTCTTGAGATAACTGGAAATATGCCTTGCTTAATCATGCCAAAATCTTTGATTGACTGAAACTTGCTTTATCCCTATATGGATATCCATACTTACAACAAACATAGATTATCCATTCACACAATATATGAGAGATGGACTTACAGACATATACTGAGGGTGAGAAATGGATGGGGAGGCTGGAAATGAGGGCATTATCGTTGCCAGAGTTACTACCTCCATCAGTCACCTTGCCCCTTCCTTCTCCCTCCGTACCCCATTTTCTCTCTCCCCATTTCATTTTCCCCACCACTGCCCTGCTGTTGCATGATGGGCATGGTGAAGTCTGACAACATATAGGGAATACTGCCTTCTCTTGCTGCAGCACATCAAATGGCAGCAGGCAGAGTGCTCTGAGTTTCATTGGCAGCCACTGTGCAAGAGCTGGGACTCTATCCCATTATCTCAAAACACTACCCCTAGCAGTCCAGTGTGGCATAGAATTGAGCTGTTAGTTCTGGGTCCTGGAGCAGGTTCAGCTAGCCAAATTCACAGCTGCACCACCCACCAGCCAATGATGTCTGAAGAATCAAGGCGAAATCCTACAAGGTAATATTTTCTCAAGACTCTGATAGATCAGCATGTCAAACCCCTCCATTCTCCAAATTTGCTTCCCAAAACCAACACTTGGTTACTTCATGGTATGGAAAAAAGTTGCATGAGCTAACTTTCACTTAGACAAGGCTCACCTTCTCTCACACACCCTAGATTCTTATTGGAGAACTGGCTGCCTTCTTCCTCCAGCCAGAAAGACGCAAGGAGAAAACAATCATCTCAGGGGAATGTTGCTATTTCAATGCCCTCTTACGCCGCATCATCCGCTTCTTAGGTAAGTGGTGTTTGAGCTCTCTCTCTTCCATGCTTCAGACTTCAGTCACCCCTCCCAAAACCTCTTTGTGCCCTCACTGGACTCCATCATGGCAGGTCACCATGTCCCTAGATCCCATTCCTGATGACATCTTCATTTACTTCCATGTCTTTGTTTTCCTCAGGAATCTATTCCTTTGGCCTCTTCACTACCACCATCTTTGCCAACGCCGGCCAAGTGGTGACTGGTAATCAAACACCGCACTTCCTCTCAGTGTGCCGACCCAACTACACTGCTCTGGGTTGCCAGTCGTCGCCAAACAACATCTATGTCACAGACAAGACAGCCTGTACTGGGAACCCTGTCCTGGTTACTGCTGCTCGCAAGGCCTTTCCTTCCAAGGATGCGGCTCTCAGCGCTTACGCTGTGGCATATACTGTGGTATTTTTTTAAAGCATTTTTAATTTCATCCTTCTTGCCTATACCAACCCATGGTATATGACAGTGGTTTTCAGAATGGAGGTTGGGATTCCCTGGGGGTGGGGGCATAAAAAGCTAGGTGACACCATCTTGGAATCTGGCAGTAGTGATTCCCTCCGACAAGAACATGTGTGCATCAGGCACACATAAGAAGAAGCAGGTCTGAGTTGGGCTTACCTCCTCTCATAGAATGCTTCATTAGGAGGCCTGGAGTGCCCTCTCGTGGGCATGGAGAAAAAGTGGGAAAGATAACAGCCCAGGGCTCTGTTTGATAGGGCAGGAGTCCCACCTATCAGCCCAATGAATAAAGAACATTAAGTAATCTATATCTCAGACAGCACTTCTTCCCTGGTATCTCTGCCACATCAGTAGTTTTTATAGTCAGGCAGCTAAGAGATCCATATACAGCATTTTTCAAATTGTGGGTCTTGACCAACTTGGTGGGTTGTGACATGATTTCTCATGGGCCTCACTGAGTCTCAAGGGCGATGGAAAGATCAGACAACTGTCCCAAGCTCTGAGACAATTAAAAAATCAGAAAGCTGTGAGCTGCCCTGCAAGTAGCTGAGCTCCAGCAGTTGTGTAAAGACAGAAAGATAAATGTTTGAGCATCTGTTTCCTGCTGTGTCTTTTTTACCAGTGACAGGTAGTAGGACAGGATGGGTCACATCACTAAATCACTGACATCTTGTGGCTATTCATTAGTTCTGCCTTATTACAAGAATGGATCAGGTTTTAAAGTATTATTTGTACATAAATAATATTGTTTCATCCTAAATCTCCTGTAGTGCAATTCTAGGCAGATCTTCTCACAAGTAAGACCTATTGTATTCAGTGCAGCCTTCTCCTGGGAAAGTGTGGTTAGGATTGCAGCCCTAGCCAAATGAAGAACTCTGGATGCATTCTATCAGCATGTTATTAAATAGTGGGGTCCCAGTGCTAAAAGTTTGAGAACCACTTGTTTGTAATACTGAGCAAAGGCAGGGGTGCATTTGGTAGTCTGTTTAGCCCTTTTGTCAAAGTCAAAAGTTCTTCTTGTTTCTCTATTCCTCTAAAACTGGGCCCTGAAAGTTTGGCATGCCATTGTCAGGCAGCCAAATCCTAACTAATCCTACAATCCAGAGTAACTACGGGAGCATGTAAGAGACATTTACGTTGATGTAGTTACGGCACCACCTAGTGAAAAACTATTGGAAATTCATATTTCAATCCAGAGTAAATTGTTCTTACGTCAAAGCAAGGACTCCCCATAGTTACTTTGGATTGCGCCCTAAATCTGCATGCAGAACTGGCATGGCTTCCTCTGTATCCTGTCACCTAGAGGCCCTTAGAAGCCTCCTTGGGGTGAGTAATCATTAGTTTCTCTGCTCCAGGGTTACCCCCTGCAACCATTATTGGTTAACCCGGATTTGCAATAGGTCAACTGCTGCCTCTTAGTTGGGAGAAAGAGCAGCGAGGGGAAGTAGTTCCTAGGAGGCCACTTCAGTAGTAAGTGGGGTATTGATGAGGGGCACACCAAGATGGATTTCCTACTTGGAAGATACATGACAAAGAATGTTTGAATATAATAAGAATTTGTACCATTTGTCCTTCCTTTATATGGCCAGCTGGATCCAATCATATTGGCTCTGCCTTTCCATTGGACTAATTCAGTGGCGTGGAAAGGTGGGATTTGCTGCTTGGGTAACAAACAGCCTATCCTCCATAACAATCCAACCCAGGCTTTCGTGCTTCGCATGCAGCGTACGCAGCACCGAGCACGATACTATAGTCTTTCAAGACTGACGGAGGCCTGCTTATATGGAATATACAGAATATTAAAAGAAAATGGGTGACAGTTCAGCTTGCCAACTTACTAACTTATTTCATGCATTACTACTCTTCTGCTTCCTTTCTGCAGATGTATGTGACACTGGTTTTCCAGCTGAAGGGCTCCCGCTTGGCCAAGCCCTCCATATGTCTATCGCTTCTGTGCCCAGCTTTTCTGGTGGGTGTAGTTCGTGTTGCTGAGTACCGTAACCACTGGTCGGATGTGTTGGCTGGTTTCATCACAGGTGGAGCCATTGCCACCTTTTTGGTAAGTGACACTATAACAAGGGGAATACATGACGATATTTGACTTCACTAGGTACGGGAGAGAGGGCACAATGAACAAAGGACCTGTACCAACCTACAGCACAGTTAGGATTGTGCTCTCTGTGCAGCTTGTGCTCCATATAGTCTCTCATGCAGCCCTTGGGAAAGACAATAGCTTAGACATGAGCAGATGCCCCTATGCAGATTTCTTCATTTGTTTCCTGATTAGCCTGATGCTTCTTCTCAACTCAGCTACTGCTGTAGGAAGCGTCCTGGAGCTCTGCTTCCCTCCCCAAGCCCATTCTGACTGCACAACCCATTGAGTGGGCATGGTGGGAAGCCCTGCCCTAAAGTCTTCTAAAGTCTTCCTCAACAAAAGTCAGCACAAGCTGTATGAAGTGAAAGCTCATGCAACACATCAGTTACATTACAGCGCAGAAGCAGGAAAAGCTGACAGAGGTGCTCCAGGCATTTGCTAAGGGGAGGTTATCTGGCAAGGGGGGGGGGGAAGGAAAGCAATAGGATTATTCTGAATCAGTTGTCTTGGCCAGTAGGAGACTGGAAGAGTCACATTTCATTCTGCTGCCTTCTTTCTCCTACAGGTTACCTGTGTGGTGAACAATTTTCAGACTCCTTTGCCACCTCCTGAAGTGAAAGTTCCTCCTCCTGTGGATGTGGCCAGTGCCCCAGTTGTGGGCTTGCCTTGTGTGGACAGTTCCCTTGAAAAGTTAAGTGTGGCTCAGGTAAGGGGAACCCCTGATCCATCCCAGCTCACCTCCTGTTCTGTAAAGGCCTAAGATGTTTCTGTAGTTTGTGTACAAACCAGTTACACAGAGACAAAAAAAGTGCCATTTTCAAATGTGCCTTCAGACTGAGTGTTGCTTCACCTAGGAAGGCTATGAAGTGGGACAGTAGATTGACAGTTGTATTCTGGGTCAGTCTAGACATGATTTTAACAATATCATAGTTCCTGCTGTGCTTGCTTTCCCCCAACACCGTAACTGGCATGCACAGGAGAGGCATCTGGATCAGGCTGCTGCACATGATATTGATGGGTAGGCTGGGGGTGGTGGTGGGTAAACAGCATTTTAAGGAGGCTGATCCAGATTGTGATCATGGTGAGAAGGCTGTGCTACTGTGATCCCAATAAGGTTCAGGACCCCCACTCTGCCACACACACACAAAATATAAGGACAAAAATAAGAAGCATGCCAGGGCTAATGGCATCTTTCAAATCACATCTACTTTGGGTCTTTCTTTGGGTGAAGAACCTGTCTCCCCAAGCCAACTAATTTGTGGGGGTGAGTGGGAGGCTGAGCAGAATTTGGAACATTGCAATTGGTGGTTTGAAGTGGGGGGCAGCAGCTATAATGGAAGGATACAAGTACTGAAAAGATAGATAATAGATAGTATATTCCACTGGCCTACAAGCAAGATCTGGAATCAGAACAGAAGTCCTAATCTTGCTAGATGGTCAAGGAAAACAGAAGATGAGGATAGGGGATCATGGGGCATGTGCCAATGATAAAATGGAAGCAGGCGATAGGAACAGTGCATGCCAAAGACTCCAGCTGCAAACGATGAGATTCCATTGTGCACAACAGGGGGCAAGAACAACTTTGAGGAAGTCTTTCCAGAAACTTTGGAAATTAGTTTTTGGTTGAGTGTATGGCAGCCACCTTCTTCAAGCTATGCTGGGCAGAATATTCTGTGCCTGGGCAGAATAAATAAAGCAGAGGATCAAATAAGGAGGAATATTCAGTGGCCTCTGCTACATAGACATAAAGTTTTAGGGGAGATGTATGTGTCTAAATCAGAGGCAGAAGCCAACCATTTCTTGTGTGAATAGAAGACAATGGCAGGTAATTAGACACTAATAAGAGAAAACGTGTTTGCTTAGGAAGAATATTGATAAAATAACAATATTTGAAGGAGGAAGAGATCAGACAGAGAAGTGGATGTCTTCCCAAATGTGCAGAGAAATTCTGCAGGAGTGATCAAAGGGAGAATAAGGAGGGGTGCAGAGCAGATAAATTTGTGCAGAGGGAGGGGAGAACTGAGGAAGAGGAAAGTTTAGGGAAGGGAAAGTTGATAAGAAGAAGACCATGGACCAACATTTTTAGCTGCAGAAATGAAAATGGTGCATCTTTGAGATGAAGAAGAGGAGAAAAAAAGTGGCAGCAACATCAAGACCAAAATCTTGTCAGTTCTGACCACAACGGTAAGATGTTCTAGGCTAGCTGCTCACCTTAACTCTTGAGCTCCAAATTCTAGCTTTCTCACTGGATGAGAGGGCCAATTAAAAGTATCACAATCTTAGAATGTCCATGTGGATGGAGGATGCTGGGAGGGACGGAGAGACCTCTTAAATCACTATCCCTTCAGCTCTGTTGTTTACATCTGTCAGGATCCACACTATCCCTTCCCTTCTCCACTCACACAGGCCACTAAGGAAGCTAGAGCTCACCAGGGACAACCCATTAATAAAGCTAATGGAAGTGATCACCTCTGTCAGCCAATTTTTCTTTATAGACTTTCCTTGTTCAAATTATTCCCTGAGTTGGTAAAGGAAGAACAGAACAGAGGAGGAAGGAGAGTGGTGAGTCAGCTTGCCTCTCTCCTCCCTCTTCCGTTTGGCCTCTCCTTTTCAGTCCAAGAGTGGGAGGAGCAAGATGACCATATAGAATGGAGGACAGTGCCTCAACTTTTAAGCATAGCTTAAAGGAGGGAATTTAGGCAGGGAATTTAGGCTACTTTATAAATCCTCCTCTATGCAGTGCTTTAAGTTAGAGGCACTCTGTTCTCCTTTCTATATGGTCACCCTGATGAGGAACAGAAGCTGGCAGCACTGGGCACACTACCTTCACCATAGGAAGATCTGGAGTTAGCCCTGTCAGCACCACTACCATCCCTTAACAGATGATGCTGATTCTGCCTGATTGAATAGTCATGACAACATTGGGGTAGCCACCATGGACCTTTGTGGAATGAAGACATCAGACATAGTGTCTTCCTCCTTCCCCCTCATACACAGGTTCTATGAGCACTTCCTACATTCCAGGTTATTTTCCTATCCCTGAATTTCTCGTCTCCTGGGATGACTCACTTTGAATTCAAAGCCCCTCTCCCTTCTGGCCCATAGAGCAATTTTCACACCCTGAAATCGTCCCCATCCTCCTCCAAACAGTGCGTGATGAGCAAGTAGCTAATTTTCTCAATTTCTGTCATTTTTTCCCCCGTTCGTCCATATCTGCCCCCACCCTACTCCCCTGCCCTGGCGCTGCTCCCCTTTGGGTGGGGGGGATGTAGCAGGTGAGGGACCCCCCAGAAGAACAGGAGTTTTCTACGCTACTCTCAAGAGGCCTGGAAAGGCAGCTAGCGCGATCTCTCCGCTTGGCGGCACCTGGCAGTGCGGCAATGGCCCACCCCTACGAGTAAGTGTCTGCTCTGGGGGAGGGGAGCTGCCTGTGGGTCATACACAGCCATTCGTAAGGTGCTACCCTCATCCTCTCCCATTTCAGAGGATTCCTTGAAGGAGACTGATATTTGTGCAGGAAGGGAGCCCAAGTAATAACTGGGGTGGCTGGTTGTGGCTAGAGAGTGTAGTGTAGAAGATGTAGTGGTAGAAAAGGTGAGGGCTGTGGGCATGGTTGGGTGATGGAGGCAGGCAAGAGAGAGCAGAAGGAACTAGACCAGATGCTTCAGTTGCCTACAAAGCAAATACAAGTACAAGGTGAACTTGATTACCCATCTATTTTGAAGTCAGGGAGAATGCTGGAGCCCAAGCAGAAGTTTCCACTTTTCACTTTGAATGATTATTTTAAAGGCTGTTATGAGGCTGTTCACCATCATGTTTTGGGCCCAATCCTATCTTTCCAATACTGAAACAGCTACATTATGCCAAAGTGGATGTGCTGCATCCTGCAAAGGATGGGGAGCAATCATGGAGATTGCTTCAACATTTGTCCCCTTTCTTCAGGGTTGCATTGCTTTTGGTGCTGAAAAGATGGATAGGGTTGGGCCCTTTGATTCTTAATCTACCATATTTTTCACATTCAGGGCATGGTGCCAACAACAAATTATTAAAGGCCCAAGGGCAGAGTCCTGCATTGGGCTCCCATGCCACCCTCCCACATGTTCAGACCGAAGAGTTCAACCCAGCCAGGTGGATCCTGTGATGGGATGCCAGGCCTCCCTTTCATGTGGGGCAGGTGGATGGAGGTGGGTATGAAATCAGGGGTCAGCCACACTGGGCATTGTCCATGGATCAAAACCCATCAGAAGGCCCTTTGCCAGTTGCAGTGCTAATGCCCAATGGCCTATCAGACAGGGACATAGGGCATCTGCTGTCAGCACTGGGTGAAGGATTCTGGGAATTGAATGTACTTTAAAGTATGTCTGCTGCAGTTCTGATCCCTGACAAGAAACTTTTCAGGCATGTCCATAGATAGAAACCAGCAGTTACATTATGCATGTGTGCAGACGGTGTGTATGCTTGTATGCAATTCTGTGCAAGAGCCCTTAAATTCTGCAATTAGAAAAATTCTGAGATTAAAATAAACTGTGCCAGCTATGTCAATATATACAGTGTAATTGGCCTTGCTTGCTAACAGCAAGGTCAACTTGCTAACTGTAAAGTCTCCTAGGCATGTCTACTTTGAAATAAGTCCCATTGAGTTCAATAGGACTTACTCCTGGGTAAATATATCTAGGAATGTAACCTACTATGTTTTGTCTTGAGAGATCTGGACAAGAAGCATGCTGTTTTAAAATATAGTGGCGCCTTCACATAACAAACGCCACACGTAAAATATGTTTCATGTAAAAAAATAAAAATTTCTCTAGATTTTGCTTCATGTAACAAATTTGTTGGCAGTTGGGGCAGACGTGTTGGCCGGCAGCCCTTTTAAAAAGCGTCAGGGCTGCCTAGCACGCCTGCCCATAGCGAAAGCAACACTTCTGCGCTGTTCCTCCTGTGGCTGGGTGTCCGCTGGGCAGAGGGAGAGAAGAGCAGTGGAGAAGAGGGAAGCAGCTCAGGCTAGCCAGAAGGGAGCAGGGGAGAGAGAGGCTCAGGAGGAAGAGAAGGAGAAAGTAGGGAGACACTTGAAAAGTGTCTTGGATTGCAGAAGGAAGTGTCTTTGATGGCAGCCTCCTAACCGTGACTACCCAGAAGTAAGCCCCATTCTGTTAAATTATTAAATTATTTCCTTTGGGAAAATCTGCTTCACATAAAGAACATTTCACGTAACAAACTTGCCTCCGGAACAAATTAAATTTGTTATGTGAGGCGCCACTGTACTGTAAAATGAAAACTATGGCCTTGCAAGGATTTATTCTGCAGTTGTATTCTGCAGCTGATTTCATGGCCATGCTTCTCCCTGTGCATTAGGCTCTAGTGTTGCTTATCTGAAGGCTGTGCTGAGAACACAGATCCAAATGTACACTGTTTTACACAGGGGTAAGGTAAACAAGTGTTTGTTCCTGCTTTTGAAATCAGGCTGACTTGTCTCTCTTTCTCTCTCTCCTCTCTCTCTCTCTCTGTTCCAGAATCACAGAGCTGTGTTCACAGAGGTCACCTGACCCTCAACTGTGTCTCTTCCCCACCACCCCAGATGTCCTCATTCCCTCTCGGTCAGTCACCAGCGAGGTCTGACCAAGGAGGTGCTTCAGGTGTCCTTTCATCTGAGATGGGGTTTGTGGGAGGGTTTCTTACCTTCATGTGCTCTAGGTTTCCCAGCCTCTTCCTTGGTCTTTCCTGGGATTAGATTTGTTGGTCATCACAAAAGTCTTCTGATCATGTGATGTGAGCATGCAGCATGGCTGGGGTGCAACAAACATGTCAAAGAGAATAAATTAAGTTTTCTGAGAAGGCTGCTTGCTAGCCCATCGACAGGGACTCTGATCTGCTGTATGTTGCACGTATTGTTCTGGGGATAATTCTTCCAGGACTTTAAACAGAAATTTGCTTCCTATCTTCTCCTCATTGTGGTGTTCTGTACCCCTTTGAGGAAACTGTGATTCACCATGACTAGACATCTCTTCCTCCAATTGCTATTCATCTAGGAACAAGGTTATGTGCCATTTCCAACTAGCTTCACCTTAGTAAGAGCTATCACTCCATCCACTTCGGGCCCAAAAGCCAGATTTACTTAGGGGTTACGGAATTCCTAATTAAAATGCAACCACAGTGAGGATTTTGCTGCTCTGTGTTCAGATAAAACCAGTGCCCAGCACAAAACCATTGAGTAGGAAAAGAGAGTGGGTGCAAGAAAACGAGACTGGACAAAGCCTCTAACATCAGGGGCATCTACAGAGCTATATGGGGATTGTTACATTGCAGTAGTGTTGAGGTACCTGTCGAGGTTTCCGTATGTGTGTAGGGAAATATCTTTGTAGGAAGCATTTCCTTCTAATGCTTTCTGTCAGTTCTATGGAGCATAAACACAGGCCTTTATGGAACATTAGATGATGGCTTGTAGTCTGGCATCCATCGATCTGATGGGAAAAGTAAACTCTTAAAATTGCAAGATTGTAAAAAGCACATTTGGTGTACAACCTATGCAATATCTGAGGCAGAGGAGGAAGCATTTCAAACAGTCTTAAAGGGGCTCTCCGGTAAGAGCAGGAGCTGATCTGCCTGCACTAAAATCAGTGGCCATTTTTACAAAGTGCCCAGCCAACAGTATCAAGACATCTCTCATTAGTTATAGCCAACAGTATCAAGACATCTCCCATTAGTTAGCACTGCAGGCTTGAAAAGGATCTCTTCAGGTGGGAGACCTCTTGAGAACTGCCGATCAGAGTATTGGTAGACCATTTGGAGCAAGACAGATCAGCAGTTCATATGCACCTTACTCAACTGTACACAACTGCTCAGTGCTACACACACACCCAAAGCACTTCCTCTACTGTATATGATACTAGGAGCTCTAGCTCAGATGATGTTAGCATATGGTGCTAGGAGCTCTGACTTAAATGGTACTATTCGTCAAATGGATTAGGACCAGCAGTGAAGCTGGAGTTCAATGTACAGAGACTTTGCAGCCATGAATCTTTCATGACTGTTGCCAAAATACATCCTTATTGGGCTTGGAGCTCCAGTTGCATGTGGGCATCCTAAGGTAATGAGGCAAAGCCCAAAGACCACCCATTCCCATGGTCTCTTAACGGTGTTTCATGACTACAACTGAAAATCAGTTCTAAATATGTTCTGTTGCTGCAGTTTCTGAGCAGGAAATGGAACAGAGACATTAAGTATCCTCCCAATATCACAGTTCCCAGGTGGTTCCATAGAGGAAGCTATGACTACTTTCAAACTAGCTTAAGTATAGATATCTTAGCCTGTAGTCCTATGCCCAATTTTCTGACAGGTCCCATTGAACACAATGGGACTTACTTTTCAGAAAATGTGCATAGGATTGTGCTATTAGTGTCCCCACCTCAACTCTTCATCTTGCCACCTACTCTTTTATTCAACATATATCTGCTGCAAGCATCTTAGCAGACAGGCTCTTTCCACATTGCACCATTTCCCAAATGGGTGACACCCCCTCCCCAAACTCTTGGAAAGCAACACCACCAGTAATGCCTCCCAAGGAGTATCGGAGAGACCCAGTTACTGCCACATTAGCCAATGGCCCTGCCTGGCACTGACAGCCACTATGACTATGCAGTATCATCACTGGGCAACTGAACAGCACTTTTGGGGTGTGTCACAAGGAAGGGGTTGGGGCTGCTTTGGAAAGTAGCAGAGTGTTTGGCCTGCTGCTACTGTGCTTGGAACAAAGCAACACCCACACATTTCCAACATGATTTTAATAAAAAAGGATTTATTTAACAACCCTTTTTTTCTTTGAGAACTGGTTCCTTTTGAGGAGGCGTTTGGTGGATGGGTGGGAAGAAGATGAAGTCTTTCAAATGTCATACTAATGCAGCAAATTCAAATGTCTCATTCAAAAGCAGAATAAAATGGGCAATTACATAAATTGGGCTCCAAAATTACTGGAGCTGTGCACTGCTAGACCCACTGTCCTTTATAGGGCAAGGTCCTTCATGGCATCATAAAAGTCAGGCCAGTACTGCAAATGATGAGAAGCATGAAAGCAGATCCGGAAGGCTCTGCAGAACCTGGTAAGTTGGCATGGGGGCAAGCTTTGGGCACAGTGGGGCACTAAAGGGCCGTGTTAAAGCAGTGGTATTCAAGCATTTCAGCCCAGGAATGACAATCTGTCCCGGACCCCCCACCCCTCAAAGTGATGTCATGGATGTTAATGGAAGTTACTTTAAAGGTGCCCAGTAGCAGATTCCAAGATGGCTACATCCATCTTTTTGTGATTCCCCCTGAAATGAAGTTGCAACCCCCACTTTGAACACCACTGTGTTAATGGAGGAACTGGGGAGGTGTCAGGGATGGATGGGATAGATCTGGCCACACACCACATTCAGTGATGGGCTTCAAAGAAATTAAGAACCGGTTCTCTGTCCATCTGGCAGCCACTTTTAAATGGCTATTTTTAAACTTTATATGTACTATCTCTTGTTAAGAACCGGTTCCATAGAGTAGGTGCGAACCTGCTGCTGCCCACCACTGACCACATTCCACATTTTTCTGCCTGCCCCAGCAGTCGCTTTCTCAAGCTTGCAGCAGCCATGTTAACTAGGAAAGATCAAAGGAAACCCATAGACCACTTGGAGGACTACACAGATTTAAGTAGAAAGTATTTTACTTATCTCTGTCAGGCCTCCTGATTCCCTTCTCCATCCTCTGGATTCATCAATGCAGCTGCTTTGACATTACTAGTGGCGAATAAGATGGGGCCTAAGCCTGCAACCATATTGCACTTTCCTGGGCATAAGCTCCATTGAGCACAGTGGGACTTTATTCCGAGTAGTTTTATGTAGCCTCGTGCTGTAAATTAAAAAATCCAAACAAAAGTAAATGGCAAGGAATATATGACTGCTACTGAAAAAAAATGCACATCAGGGGTGCCACATGTGGGGTCGAGGACCATCACCTTTCACTGCAGCGAATTACATATATGATTATAGTGTGTTTCAATGGGCAGATAGCACATATATGCACCTGGCTATATGGGATTATATTCCAGCTGGACAATAGTCAATGAAAACGTAAGTTTTAAGGTACCAGAATACTATTTGTGTTTTATGCTGACACAGATTGGTTTCTCTGAAAGATGTTCTTAATTTTAAGTTAAAATTACCATTAAACAATTAAAGGAATTCCACTTTTCATTTTGATTCCAATAATGGAAGCTTTTTGGAATGTGGAATGCCAGCTAGAAGCATATCTAGAAAATGGCATGGCAGGAGCCCTGGGTTTCATTTGAAGGTGTGAGACAGTGTGCATGCACTCCTGTCACTACCCAAGTCAGAAAGCTTCCAGGGTGAGTTGCAGAAAGTGACTGCAGCACACTTGCAGCTGGGACCTTTTTTCACAGTGGAAAAACTGCACTCCTGTCGCCGCCTGACTCAGGAAGCAATAGGCATGCCTGCCACCTGGGTATACACCGTGCTATGAACTCAAGCACTCTGGCATATGCCTCCCAGAATTGACGCACGTGACATCATTACATTTTGCAACATCACAAATTGGTGCCCACAGGACGTCACAGCCGTTAGTACACCACAAGCATCAGTCCTCTAGAACTGGCCTGGATTCTCCTGGAATCTATGGTACATTAGTATTTGGAAGAAAGTGATCTTGGAAATTTTAACTGTTTCCAGTAATATACAGTATTAAATCATGTTGGGTTTTGGTGTTGTTTTGCTGGGGGTTTTTTTGGGGGGGGGGAGCAGATCTCTAGAAATGGCTTCAGCTGGAATTGGCATCCCTATTACAATAGGATCTGAAAATATACTTAATTCTTCCAGCAATACATCTCCCTATAACAAATTCTAGTCTGAGAAAATTATAATAGCTTCTTAAGTTCCATAAACAGATACAAAAATTAACATTTGTGGAGCTTCTGACCAAGTGTTTTAGCTTCAGTGAGCTCAAAAATGAAATGTTCTGGGTGTTTAGCATAGCCCTTTGATGCCTAATTCGAGGTGCGAGATGTACTGTGATGACAGGTGCCCACGACGTGTACAACCATTGCTGAGCCAGACAAATTCAATCAGGCAATTCTATAGCACCATGGCTAACAGTCTTCCACGCTGTGCCATAAAGTGTATTGCAACACTGCACCATCCAGGTCCTTGGCAGAAAGGCCAAAGCCTTCCTGTGCATACAGACTCAGAAGATGCCCACAGGAGCGGGTAGGTCCGGCACTGTACATGGGTGGGAAAATGGAGGAGTGTTTGTGTGTTAAGATTTTGTGTTATTCCTAAAAGATTTCTTTATGTATTTGCGTAATGATCTCATTATATACCGTATTTATGTGAATCTAATGCACCATCAAATCCAATACGCACCCTTTGCTTATAATCAAAATACCACATTTACTCAGTTATAATAATCAAATGCAATGTGCACCCTGTTTCTGGAGACTGAACTAGGCTGAAAAAGGTGAGCGTTAGATTTGAGTAAATACAGTATTATGTATATGCAAATATTCCAAAATTTGAAAAAATCCCAAATCAGAAACATTTCAGATCAAAGAAATTTCAGACAAGGAATTATACAACCTGTTCTTTGCTTTCTTGGCAAGCTGTTATCCATCAAGAGGAAATGAAAGCAATTAGGACCATTTCATTCAAATAAGATTTTGCTGAAAATCCCCTTTCCTGCAAAGCTTTTGTCCCCTCTGAAAATCAACACCGTATCCTTGAATACAAAGGAAGATTTTTTTAGGGTTCTTGAAGGCACTGTACTGATCTTGTCTTTGAGATTTCACTTTGAGTTGTTTATGAGTATTCTGAGTGCTTCTCTCACCTTTTGCCACAAGAAGAGATAGCAATCTGAGGTTGCTTTCACATGGACACTTGCATGCATACTATTCTTTGCTACAGTATTGTGTTGAAATATTGGGGTTTGGTTTTGGATGAACTGGCTTCCAAAGTCAACATGGCTTTTTTTTTAAAAAAAAAAAGGATTCAAATATTGAACAAATTTGTATGATAGATCTATTAACTGATGGTGAATACATATGACAGATCAAGGATGTGCTTCCATATCCAGACACAGTAAATCACTGAATACCAAACACTGGGGGCAGACAACAGTTTTTTCTTATATGCCTTACTTATAAGTTTCTGTCTGTTGCTCAGATCTGTGTAGTAGGCCTGATACTGCTATTATTCGATCCACTATAGCTAATTTAGAGGTTTTGGTCTGAGCCAAGGCTTCCTGCTTCAAAGAGGAAGCTCCTACCACCACATCTGGGGAAACTCAAAGAGTACTAGGGCAGCATTTCTCAACTGTGAGTTGAGAGTAAATTACACTTGGCGGGTTGTGACCCAATTTCTTGTGGATTTTACATAGCCTCCAATGAAATCACAGAGGGTGGAAAAATCAGATATCTAATTGCCTGAAGCACTGGGGCTATTAAAAAATCAGCTGCAAACTGCCCTGTAAAGAAGTGAGCTCCTGCAGTTTGCAAGTTTGTATAAATATAGAGAGATAAATGTTTTGAGTTTTTTTCTGTTCCCCCCCCCCCCCATGATAGGTAGTGGGGGCAGATGAAGGGAACTCTGAAGGGAACTTCTCCCTGCTAACCGAGCAAGAGGCACTCTTTCATGTGAGTGTTCCTCTTTTATTTAGCAGGGGGAGAGTAACTGGCCCTACAAACCCCAGCAATGTCTGTTCAAGTGGCTTCTGCTGGTGTTCTTTTTTGCATTTTAGATTGTGAGCCCTTTTGGGACAGGGACCCATTAGCTATTAATTAGCTATTATTATTTTTCCATTTCTTTGTAAACCGCTTTGTGAACTTGTTAGTTGAAAAGCGGTATATAAATACTGTAGATAGGTAGATAGATAGACATACATCTCTAGAGTTGGTCATGACTAGCTGGGCAACCTGCAGGTGATACCTTTACTTTTATAATTGGGAACCAAACCAAATTGGATAATGAACACTAAGTCCAGCCCTAATCCTAATTTTATGTTACAATAAATTAAAAAGTAATTCCAATATAAATGTACATATATTATGGTGCAAATGTCTGGGATGCAGTTCACCAGGATATGATTCTTGTAGTTGGGTCTTGGGGGATGTGTTCCCATCCCTTACCTTCTGCTGGTCTCTTGGAAGCTCATTTGCCTTGATTGTCCACTTTGTTTGTCCACTTTGTTTGTTGCCTTGATTGTCCACTTTGACAGCAAGGAGTTGTAGTCCAGCTTGTACTGGATTTGCTGGCTTCGCTTTGAGAACAAATCTTGTCTGCCCCACTGCTGCCTAGCATGACCTTTGCCTTTTCCTAATCTTCATGTAGAAGAACCAATCACATCGAACCCCCTTCTGATAAGGAGCAGGTGCTTCCCCTTATCAATACAGCCTGATGATAAATATTTCAGAGCAGCCTCCAGGCAGCCATTTTCCCCATTAGCTTCCCATTAACTGAGAGCGGGTGCATGAGATGGATTGCATGGGCAGGCCATGATTCAATCACTGCCTCCCCAGGGGCACTCCTTTTACGAGCCAGGCTGCACAGTCATCTTAGGGAGAAGAAGGTGGAAGCGGGCAAAGCAGGCTATTGTCAGATTTTCTATGTGTATGTCCATGTGCACACACATACATGCTCATGTATGCTTGAGCCACTATGGAAGTTGGAAGGGATGGGCAAAACCTAGCAAAGAAACCTACAAAACCAACCCCTTTCAGATCAGGGCAATAAGATCAGAGGATGTTGCCAGGACTCAAGCATGTGAGCTATGCCAGAGCACATATGTGTATGATGTGCATGTATCTGGAGAGAAAGATAAGGGTGACCATATGTCCCCTTTTTCCAAAACATGTCCTTTATTTTTTTAGCCTTGTGTCCTGGAAAAATCTCCAATAGCCTCCTTTTCCATTTCACCACATGCGTATGTGTCAGGAATTGAGAGCCAACGTTTTCTGCACCCCTCAGTAAATTAAAACTTTGTCCCTTCTTCCTCTTGTATCTTATCACATGCAAAGCAGCATCACAATCATATATTAAAATGATCAAGATTGACTAGGATGCCAAGTCCTTCTCTCCCTGTCTTTTATTTTTTAAGTGTCACATCTTTATATCTTATTATATTATAATGGGCATCTTTGCCCATTATATCCCACGTCTTTATAGCTTATATTATAATGGCCATATCTTATTATATTATTTGCCCACGTCTTTATATCTTATTATATTATAATGGGCATCTTTGGTGGCCAGTGTGCAAAGTTCTTGGTTGCATCCCTTGGAAGACAGAGACATTACTTATCTTAGCTGCCTTTGCTTGCTTCTCCCAAAAGTCCAGACAATCTCAGTCTCCCAGGTAATTCCAGATTGCGGCATGGATTGTGCAGGAGTAGCCCTTTGGTTGAGCTGCTCTGAGAAACCACCAACAATCAATGCATCCCAGCTATAAAACCAACACATTAGCCATTGGTGAGGATGTTATTTATTTACTGGTATTTGTTTGTATCCCCCGCCTTTCTTTGTAGGAAGGAAACCCAAAGCAGCTCATGAGTTCCTGAAGACACAGAGTGCAATCCTATTCATGTCTACTCAGTTTCACTGAGTTCAATGGGGCTTACTCCTTGGAAAGTGCTTTTAGGATTGCTGCCAAAATGTTGTGTCATAATAAGCAGATCACACTGACAAGTCCTAATCAACTTCCAAGAACTGATACTTTCCACAGTACAGCCCCAAAGTAAGAGAACAAGCATCCCCTTACTTGAGGAGGCTTCTTTGACTGCTCCCTTACCACGAAATGCAGCGCACACCCTGCAGTTGTTTAGGATTGGGATGTGAGTCTCTGATGATAGTGTGTATCCATGCCATACATCTTCTTTTCCCAGGACATGTTTTCTTTTTTAGCTCTGTGTCCTAGAAAAGCATCTTCATCCTCCTCTTTCTCCTTGTGATCAAGAAACTTGTAGCATTCTTGTAATTATTACATTATACATAATAAATTATATGTAATAGTTTTAAATTTAATAATAACTACCAGTAATAAAGTGTTTAAATTAACCACATCAAAGCAATATACTGCGCATGTGTGTTATTAGCTTTTATTTTGTCAAGTCTTACATTTTTCTTGCATGTCCTACATTTTGGGGGACTTTGTCCTTTCTTATGGTTTTGACATCTGGTCACCCTGCTCCTCTCCCTGATCCTTCTTTGCAGATCCATTAAAGTCACCCAGAGTTTTAAGCGCATGAGCTAGAGTTCCAGCTTGCAGCAGAGGGAGTGCCCTGGGTGGCCATGAACAACTTTGCCCAAGTGTAACATAACCTTTGATCTGCCTGAAATCAATGGGAGTGACTGGGTTCCAAGCCCCCTGCATCAGCATGAATAATTTACACTCTGAATCAGTGACAATAGAATTAGCGGCCAGACTCTATATCTGCTGCCAAAAGGGTGAAGCAAGCTCCACAACAGAAAGATAGGGTGGACTAGTCCAGGGGATTTGGATAACAACCATAGGGGCATTTTGAAGCATGTCTGCCCTAAAGCAGCCTCATAGTTCAAACATGGTGGGACATAGTATAATATATGCTGCAGAGACTCTCTGCTTCCAGAAACAAAATGGATACAACACCATTCAGGATGGCATTGTGAGGGAAACAGATCTGACCCAGACCTGAAGAATACACAGGTCAGGGTTGTTGCCCAAGCCCCATTGAAATGAATGGGGTCAGGTTTTTGAACATGGGTCTTGCTCAAGAAAACATCTCAGTGGTGATAAGGGTAGCATTTGGGTTTTCTATCACATGTGCCTCTGTGACTTGGACTGCACCTGCAGTTAGAGTAACTCTCCTAAAACCTTGGATTAATCACAATTTGTCAGCCTCACCAACCTCTTAGGGTTGTAGTGAGGAAGGATGTGAGGAACTATGTACACCAGTACTGAGCTCCTTGGAGGATGGGTGGAATTTATGTATGTATGTATGTATGTATGTATGTATGTATGTATGTATGTATGTATGTATGTATGTATGTATGAATAAATAAATAAATAAATAGGCAAAATTTTAGATTTTATTCACATTTTTCATCTGAAATTTCAACAATTTTGGTTTGAAATTGACACTTATGTCAAGGGAGTTCTTTAGATTTGTTGATAATTTTTTATTTTATTGATATTTTTATATTTTTTATTTGTTGATTTACCTCAATTTACTTGATAGTTTGCGGTAAGTATCCATCATAGATCTCACGTGTCAGTTGCAAAATGGAGTATGGGTACACCCGCCAAATCTTGACTATCGTGGACACAGCAGCTAACAAATAACAAGCATAGGGCAGTGCATGTCTACTAAAACTTAAATCCCATTGTGTTCTATCCATGGGGTTTACTCCCAGGAATATAGAATTGCACCCACAATCATATATCAAATGTTGCAATCAAATATCATTGAGTTTCAAACACCAATGCATAATATTCAAACATTTAACAAAGAAGGATTAATACAAAACTATTTTATCAATTGATGAATTACAGGAAGCTGGGCTAGATAGCCATTTGGCCTGATCCAGCAAGAGAGCCACACCAGTTGTGTCCACCCTCTGCTTCCATTCTCCTATGGTTGCCATAATTTTCTTCCATAATATTTGTATAGAACCTTCTCTTCCATTTGCCAGTATGTCAACACAATACCACCAAACCAGGATTGTCTCTGTTTTTCAGGACATATGGCAACTTTACATTCTCCCAATGCCAGGGTCCTGATCCACCTTGGACCAGGGAAGTCTCTTCATCTTCTTGGGGGAAAGGAAAGAGCAGATGAAATCTCCACCTTTGGGTGCTCTCCAAGGGTTGGTATCCCTGAACACCCTGCCAGGCCCAACATGATCATATGTCATAAATGGAAAAGAGGACAAGGCCCTCCTGAACACTATTTAAACACTATTTTACTTATTATTAAATTTAAAACTATGAGCACAATCCTAACCATGTCTACTCAAAAGTAAGCCCCACTGTATACAATGAGACTTAGGTCAAAATCCAGAGTAACTACGGGAGCATGTAAGAGATATTACGTGCACCCGTAGTTACTGCGCCACCTAGTGAAAACCTATGGGAAATTCATATTGCAGTCCAGAGTAACTTGTTCTTGCTCCAGAGAAAGGACTCCCCATAGTTACTCTGGATTTCACCCGTACTCCCTGGAAAGTTCCTTAGGATTGCAGCCTATCGTACATAATAGATTACTTATTATTTATGAATTACAAGAAGGCTCCATGCTGCCTACTCACAAGGAAAAGGAGGACAATGGAAGATTTTTTTCCAGGACACAAGGCTAAAAACTCATATATATTACATTCAGGTGGTTAAGGAAAACACTAAGAAGAAAAAAAGAATGTAAGCACTATATGACTTATTAAGAGCACAATCCAGAGTAACTACGGGAGCACGTAAGAGACATTACATGCACCCACTGTTACTGCACCACCTAGTGAAAACCTATGGAAAATTCATATTGCAATTCAGAGTAAATTGTTTTTACTCCAGAGCAAGGACTCCCCGTAGTTACTCTGGATTTCACCCTAAATTTAAAACTGTGCAATCTAATTTATGAATTACAAGAAGACTACATGCTGCCTGCTCAGAAGAAAAAGGACTTTTCCCCCAGGACACAAGGCTAAAAAGAGGACATATCCTAGGAAAAGAGGACCCTGTCCAGGCAGCCTGCAGAGATGGCATCCAGGTGCCCAGTGAAGTTGCCTTCCTGGCTGCCATGCTGGGGATGCTGCTTGGATGCCACTCCTGGGGTCTCCTGGCAGGGGTAGGTGGCACTCCTGGGCATCTCCTGCTTTCTCCACTGGGTGGGTTTTCCTGGCTGCCAAGATGGGTCGCCTTTCCTCCCCAGCACCCAGGCACAAGGGGATTAGAGCAGCAGGGCTGTGCCAAAGGGGGCTCCTTTTGTGATCCAAGGAAGGGATCGGGTAGGCAGAGGGATTTTTCCCTTCCAGAAACATGGAGGTTTCTGGAGTGAGGGTGGTGGGTGGGGAAGAGGCTGGTGGATAGGGGAGGGAAGAGCAGAGGGAGGAGGGGAGGCTGCCAGGCAGGCAGGGAGGGTGTGATCTCCATGCACATCAGGATGGGATTCCATCAGAAATCCAGGGCTTTCCTCAGCTGGGGCTGGACCATGGAAGAGAGAAGGGGAAGGATCTGGGGGAACAGGCGGCCAGATCCTCAGCTGGAGAGGCACCACAGCCCAACACCCACAAAACCTACAAGGGTGAGTCCAGGGCTGTCTTTTCTTCCTTCCTTCCTTCCTTCCAGGGCGGAATTTTTGCTGGAAGCCTCCAGCATCCAAGCCTAATTTCTGGCAACAATCCCACTTACTTGGGAGTAAGCCCTATTGACTAGAATGGGACTTACTTCTGAGCAGACATGCACAGGATTGGGATCTCAGTCTCCTTTGGCCATTTCTGCCCTCTCCTGCCCAGGATCACCCCTACACCCCACCCCAATGAGTTCCTGGCTGGATCTCAGCTTTTCTATGGAGATGGCATCACACTAAGGTGTGGCAACGTGGCAGGGGGAGAGGACCGCAGGGTTCCCTAAACTCACCCTCCCCCCAAAAAAATCCTCATCCTCATGTGTCTTTTATTTCCATTGCTAAAGCTTTTTCTGGTGTGTTGCTTACTAATCTTCCCCATCTGACTTTATTAGCCCCCTGAGGGCTAGATAATATTTCCAGCACCACCAGCCTTCCCAACAGACACTCTTTACTAGACAGGGTGAGAAAAAGAAAATGATGGAACTGTCATGTTTATCACCTACTCTCTCCACCCCCCTCCTTTTAAAAAAGAAAAATCACATGTGTATGTATGTGTATATATATTTATTTTTATTTTTATAGAAAGCAGGGATCTCAAAAATATCCCATCCAAATTCTCTCCATCATTAAAAAGACATTTGGGTTTCCTTGGTTTTGCATTTTCTTATGGTTGTCACTATTTTGGCCTTTAAAAAAAATACATGAAATTTCTCTAGCCTTAAGAACTTCTTTGGAAGCCTCTGGTGGGCCTTGAGGTGGGACATAAAGGTTTAAAACCAAAACATTAGTGTTTTCATAAGAATTTATTTTCCTTTAGGCTCCTCTGTTGCCTAAGTACTCTTAAACAAAAATGAAAGAAAATGTGGCCAAATCTTTAGAATTTTGGGGAAAAGTATCAATAATGATAAACAATTCTAGTGTTATAAGTGTCTTTATTTGTCTTGGGAAGATACTGGACCAAAAATTGTTGCATTAAAAGTTGCATCCAAAGTCACTTATGGAAACCTGGAAGCCCCACCTCAGAACCTTAAACCCTTCAGGACATGAGCCCAGTGCTACAAGGCGGACATGAGTGTGGGGTACCAAGAGTTGGTGTGATTTCATCTGTCCAAACCTTTCTCCTTCTGTTTCCTATCAGCAAAGCAAAATCCTACCTTCCTTCTGATCAGCAAATAGTGTGCATGTATATGTGTAAAGTTAAATAAAGCTTATCATTCTGCCCCCAGGGCGTATGGATCCAAGGTTGAGCAAACCCAATTACCAGATGGTTTCAGTATCTCCAAATCCCGTTGGGCTTGATCCCACTCCATCTGGTGCAAATGGTGCTCTTTGGATACCATCACAACCGACTGGATCAGACACTGTGTGAGGTGGAGTCGTCCATCAATGGAATTCACGGCCAATGCCTCCCTTTCAGGCAATTATTAGTATGGTTAAGCTCGGCAGTTTGGAGCTGGCCTTGGTGCTGGAATCAAATGGCAATGGAGTGCTCCAAAGGGCAGGCAGCCAAGTCGGGAGGAAACTGCTTGGACTAAAATTCAGGCCAGGTCTTTATTACTGCTTCAAAAATATAAGAAAGCTTCAGCCATCAAGGAGAATATTTTAAAGATTATGCTTTCAGGGTGCCTGGCAACAGAGGTTTGAAAAGCAGGTGGGCTGAAGAGGGGAAAAAAAAGAAGAGATGGAAGATATGATATACTGCATTTACCCAAATCTAACACTCACCTTTTCCAGCCAAATTTAGTGTCCAAAATCAGGTTGTGCATTAAATCCGATGGTTTATTAGATTTGAGTAAATGTTGTATTTTGATTATAAGGACAGGATGCGTGTTAGATTGGATGGTGCATTAGATTCGAATAAATATGGTACCTCTAGAGCCGCTACATAATCCAGAAGTGTAGATTCCCAGGCCTTATTGCTTCCCAGACAAAAAATACAGGCACCCTCCCTCTTTGCCCCAGTATTGATTCCATGATAATCAAAAAGATGTGAAGTGGCCCAATGAGTGCAATCCTTTACTGGAGGTCCAAGACTTCCTTTACCTTCATCTGTATACTTGTGCAGGTGCAGATGGCCTTCTGTCAGTTGACAGATTACCATAGTGTGCCCACAATAATAAACTATGAGGTGGTCATCATTGTAGTGTGAGGGGTAGGGTTTTTTAACCATTTATCTGTGCCTGATCTCAAATATAGTGAAGCAGGGAGGGTGGTAAAATGTTCCTTGCCAAATGCCCGGTTTTCCATGTAATTATGTGCACCCTGTGGAAAGTCACTATTTTTCCATTGGTCATCTTCATTAGGCCAGTGACAGCACTGGCCTAAATTGGAGAGGAGTGCACCCCTGTCTGAGATAAACCTGTTTGGGGAGACATGATGGATATGTGTGACATCCTTATCTCTTACCCTGTGTATTTCTTGGTTAGTTCTTAAGGATGGACTGCACAATCACGGTCACAGTCCCTAGTTCAAGGTTATGTCACCATTGTGATATTACTCATATTGTGGTATGGAAAGGGATGCTCTTCATTTCTATTTATGATGTTTTTTATCTTTCACAGCCCCCAAGGATCTCAGGGTGGTACACAATTCCTTTCCTCACCATTTTATCCACACAACTACCTTGCGAAGTAGGTTAGAACTCAAGAGTGTGACTAGTCCAAAGTCATCCTGTGCGCTTAATAGCTCAGTAGGGGATTTCAACTATGGTTGCAATCCTCAAGACACTCCATTGAATGGAGCTTATTTTGAGTAGAGATGGTTAGGATTGCACCCCATGTTTCCTCGCTCCTTGTTCTCTGCTCCTAATCCTACTAGATCTCAGTGCAGCAACTGTAGTGGTACTCCACCGTTGCCCTCCTCCCTCCTTATTGGCTTGATATGCTTGTGTCCAGATCCAGACAGCATTGCCAAATTAGTTGTCTTTGATCATAGGCAGGCTTTTACAGTTACTTCCTGAAAAGGTTCACTATGATTACTGTAGATGCATAGCTATCATAGCATTCCAAATGAGGCAAGGGAAGATGAGGTTGTCCTACCCTTTTGCAGATCAGTTTATGTCCCAGAGTTTATATATGCTACGGTAGATCAGATGTAGATAT
The DNA here is from genome assembly GCA_030015325.1 of Cryptoblepharus egeriae. Lineage (NCBI taxonomy): Eukaryota > Metazoa > Chordata > Lepidosauria > Squamata > Scincidae > Cryptoblepharus > Cryptoblepharus egeriae. The sequence continues at coordinate 112,681,247 of JAREYC010000002.1, forward strand.
ATGGTGATCAACAAGCTGTTATGGTGTAAAAATCCTAAATTTCTGCTCTAATTTTGCTCCCAGCATCCCTAAGCGTACCCATTTTTGTGCTGTATAATGGCTATGTTTGATCATGGAGGTTGTTACTGTGTCTGTTGTACCAGCTATTGTTGTACCAGTCGTATCAGTTGTACTAGCCCATAACTCTGATTCATGGGACATCATGAATCAGTTATAAAATTGCCATCATTCCAATCAGTTATAAAATTTGCATCTATGTAGGCCTTGGGTCTGTATTGTATTTGGACCAGACTGCCAATTATGACCCAACCCCACTCCTGGTGATTGTTCTGTGACAGGCATTCACAAGTGGAAAACAATGTCGAATACTGTAACTATTATTTTTGAAGTAGGCCTTGCCCTGGTATACTACAGTACAAAAAAGGAATGGGTTCCTACACTTAATCAGGGAATGGATCAAATAGCCACCATAGATTTTGAAGAGCTCCTTGTTATGAATAACCAGGAAAACTTTCTGAGATAAACAAACTTACACCATAGTGTTGTAGTCTGAAATGAAATATGTTCGGTTAAATACTGTGTTCAAACAACACATATCACTGTGAACAAACAAAAATGTTAGCTTAAATTGTTTTAGAATCATTTCAGTTTTATGATCTGTTAAAAGGTTAGGATGGAGAAATGGAAAGGAGAGTAATATCATTTTATATCTGAGGTCAGATGGAAAAGATTTAGGGGAAAGAGGATGTATGAATGCCTGGGATAGACTTCTTCCCAAAAAAAAATTTTTTTATTTTTATCCAGAAAAAATAACTTCAAGCTGATTAGAACTGAGTATTGGAAATTCCAGGGAACCCAACCCAAAGGCTGCAAAGCTGCAAATCAGTTCATCCACCAAAGTTTGCAGGTCAGTCCATCAGATCCAAATATTTCTGCCACCCTGGGATTTTTGTTTCTGTTTTTAACCAGCAGAGCAAATAGAAATACAATCAATTGATCAATCAGCTGGATAAATTTAATGAGCTGGTGAACTTATTTGGTATCATCTCATTGATTTTTTTCTAGAGTAAGTTTAAGTTCCCTCTTTCTATCCTGTACTGTTATACTCATCGGCCAAAATATCTGGGGGGAAAAATTGTTCAACAGATTAAGGCTAGTCTAAGATATGGGAACATTGGTGTCTGGCCATTTGCTGCAGAGAGGCAACAGGCATGAAGGAACCTGATTCTTTCCCTATCAGATTCCCACTATAGCCCAGTCTCCCAGCCATGTTTTCATCATCCTTAGAACTTGGATGCATTTTGCTGCCTCTTGAGAGGACATAACTGGGAGAGGGGACAGGTCCTATCTTAATCAGCCTTCCCTGCTAGGTGAATATGCACACTTCTAGGTGGGAACTCAAACATATGAATGGGTGATCAGTAGGGCTGGCCCTTGAACAGCAAGGCAAGGCACCAGCTTCCATCCCATTCTTATACCACAATGAGTGTGCACATTTTCCTACATGCATCCTCCACTTCTGCCACACATCGAAATGCAGCCGTGCCCCAATACGTGTCCACAGGGTGCATGTTGAAAGTATTTCCCATCCACTGCCAAAGTGCATGCCTCTCCCTTCCCCTTCATTTTGTCCATCTGCACAGAAACACTGCCTGCTCCTCCTGTTTCCTGGCTTTTCAAAAATCAGAGGACATAGAAAGGAACAGAAGGAAGTGTGGAGGAAAGTACTGTACAGCAAGTCCTCAGAGTTGTTTCATTCAACGCTGTTTTCTTTTATAGATGATCCACGGTTCTCAATCTTCTGACCTCCGTGTACTCCACAGCAGCACATTGTAAGGCTACCAGAATCCACTTCTGGGAAACGTTGGCCCTCTTGACCTTGTTGCACAATGATGCTTTGTGGTGTGACAGGAAAACATTCAGTGAGCCCGTCTCTTAAGAGAGCGTTACTGAGTCCACCTTTGATAAGATTGGCTTCATTATATATTGTTTTGCTTCAAGTTGCAGTTTCCAAGAACCTATTGGCAACTTTAAGTGAGGACTTGTTGTACAGTGCTAAACTGGAGAGAGTCTAAACTTGTCCTCCATAACTTCTTCTGTCTTTGGAAAGGTCAGGTTGGCAGAGGCAGCAGCTGGCACACTGATGAGTAAGGGGGCACACCAATATGGGGCATGATGAGGCAGGCAGTGGAGCCACCTCATTGCACCTCATTAGCAGCCCAAGTGCTTTTTTTATTGGGGGAAGGACAAAGCATGTGCTACTACCATTTTATCTCCATCAAGTACAATTGTTCCTGTTCTTTAAAGAAGTTCTTATACTTTGAATGGAGGCAATCATGCCACATTTGAAAAAGTGTAGAACAAAGTGGCTGTCAAAATTTGATAGTGCATCCAATTGTCCCATCCTGAGTGAAACGTTGTGGGGGGTGAAAGCCCACAATGCACCCCATTGAACACAATGCAAGATGACCATATCCATATATCCTTTTTCTGCTGGACCTAGAAGTGTGAAATTTGAGGACAGCCTTCCTTCTGTGATGTAGGTACCCACTAAGAACTGATTTTTAGAAATTTAACCCCTAATTGGGTGAAAAGGGGTGCAACATGTTTTCATCCTATACTTAACATTGAAGACTGATCAATACCCAGCCCCAACTCTTGGAAGCATGAAATTTGGGGAGCATATTCCTTCTGTGTCCCACTAAGAACTGATTTGGTGTCCAGTGGTGTCCAGGGCCCAGTGGTACCTTCTGCCCGATGTTACCCAGTGGTGCTCGGTGCCACTGGTGGTGCTTGGTGCCTGGTGCCTGGCAGGGATCCCTGTTGCCCACTGCATAGTGGTGCCCACTGCCCACTGCGTGATGGTGCCCACTGGTGTCCAATGCCCAGTGGTGCCCTCTAAGAATGCCTGGTATTCAGTAGGGATGCACTGTGCCCATTGTTCAATGGAGACTGGTATTGCCTGCTGCAACCTGGTGCCAACTGCCAGTGCTGCTTGATGGTGCCCACTAGGACTGTCCAGTGCTCACCTGTGCACACTGTCTTGTGGTGCCCACTGCCCACTGTACAGTGTGCCCACTGGTGCCCGCTGCCTGCTAGGGGTGCCCAATGCCCACTTGTGGCTGCTGGTGCCTGCTGTCTGGTGATGCCCTGTGGTGCCTGCTGCTGCCCACAGTGGTGCCTGCTAGTGCCCATTGCCAAATGGTGTCCACTACAAGTTCCCACCGGTGTCTGCTGCTGGCCTCCGCTGCTCCTTAGTACTGCTCCCTTCACTATCCAGTGCTTGCCAGTGCCAACTGCCTGCTGGTGTCCATGCCAGTTGCCCCAGCAGGTGCCAGTGCAAAGTGCCCAGCTATTTCCAGAGCCCATAATTATTCTTGAAATTTTATTCCTGCAACAGCAGGTTCCTTCTGCTAGTGTGTAATAGTTTTAAATTTTATAATAATTAATACAGTATTTAAATTAAGCATATGAAAGCAATGGGCAGTGGGTGGCGCAAGCGGTTAAGACGCTGTGCCTGTTAACCAGCAGAGCAGGGTTTGAGACCTGGGTCGGCCCCACAAGACAGGGTGAGCTCCTGTCCTTAGCCCAGCCCTGCGACGCCAGCTGGATCCAATTGTACTGGCTCTGCCTTTCCATTGGACTAATTCAGTGGAATGGAGAGAGGGGATTTGCTGCTTGGGTAACAGCCTATCCTCCATAACAATCCAACCCAGGCTTTCATGCAGCGTACGCAGCGCCAAGCACGATACCATAGTCTTTCAAGACTGACGGAGGCCTGCAATGAAAGCAATATATATTAATGTTTTTATGTCCTTTATTTTTCTTGGGTGTCCTACATTTGGGGGGGGAGCAGAGTCCTCTTTTACAGTTATGATATATGATCACCCTAACACAATTTGACTCACTTCTGAGAAGAGAGGCATAAGATTATAACTACAAAACTGCTCTAGGTATGTACTGTAAATAGCACCTATAGGACAGTCCATTCTATCCCAAAATCTTAGGCTGCAATCCTAATCTCCAGTTAGGCTGGTCTAATCCCCGACATAAGTTCTGTGCTGACCTGGGGCTGTCACAAAAGTGCTGTAAGAACCTCTGCACCATTCCTGGGAGAGAGTTAAGGCAGTGCACAGACATGTGCTTGCCTTCCTACGTCACCTCGGGAATGGGAAAACCAATGAGTTATGCCAGCCCAGGTTAGGAGTGCACTCCTAATGTAGGGAAACAAAATTACCTTATCTCTCATATCTTGTCAATACAAATGGCATTGCTTCAGAATACCCATGTGGAGCTGGAGAACCAAAACACTGGCTGCAAGATGGCCATGGCCTGACTTTGTTTGGTAGGTCCCAGAGGCTCTCAGCTTGTCCCAGAGGGTTTCAATGGATTTGGTAGGTCCCAGAATTCATGATTCAAAAGGGCTATTTGTGTCCCATCTGGAACAACCTTGTGGATTAGTTGTGACGCTTTGTGATGCTGCTTGATCACTACTGACTTTGGTGTCAAGAGACATTCAGTAGCAGTATTTCTTTTTTTCTGCCCTGATGGTATAAATGGATTTCGGTGGAAACAACAGGGTTGGTTTAAGGTCTGTCAGTCACGCGTCTGGTTTGAATAGTGCTGATTGTAGCATTAAGATTGTATCATGGCAATTTGTCCCCCAAAATCCTATTTTTCTGTTCTTCCTAAGGATGCAATCCTAAAGACACTTTCCTGGAAGTAAGACCCATTGAACACAATAAGACTTTTTTTGAGTAGACATGTTTATGCACATAGTAGATATGTGCTCTAAGTCTTTTGCCACCATAACAGAAATGATCTGAGGGTATACCTCTATTAGATGCCTCCTTCTGTCTCTTTTCAGGTCAAGATGTGTTTTCTGAAACAGTCCCTGTGGTGGTAGGTCGCTGAAGAAGACCTTGCTGGCTGACTAGCTCCTTTCGATGACGGGTATTCTTGGGTATATAATACGGATGGCGTTGTTATTGCTTGAGAATACGCGTAGTTGAGGGGAAGTTTATTCGTCGCAGCATCTGCTGGGTGGTAGCTCAGCTTCCTCCTTCACTTTCTCTGGTTTTCCTTCTCCATGATTATGAAGAAAACACCATTTTTCTTGGATGAAACCAATAGAATGAAGAACCTATGCTCAACTCTACCCAGCTGGGATAATACTTGCTGCGTCTTCACTCTCAATCAGACATTGGTTTTCCTTGTCCAAATTCCTGGTTGACATATTTAGCCTACATAACTCACTGCCACAAGATTTTGCTTGTATCTAGGCCTGGACAAGATTCTAAGAGCAAATTGGGATAGAAGCTCTATTGTTGAGAGGCACAAGCTACATACAGGTTTTATGGAAAAGAGAAAGGGTGCATTCCCTTGGGTTGGTAGAAAATCCCATTACTCTTCTCTATTTTGTGAATATCCCTTAAAATCAGAACCACTTGAATTAGATACACAGAGCCCCATCATATGGATCTCCATAGAGGTTCTTTCACAAGTGGATCAGATCTGCTTTGGAATATCCATTGCCAGCCATTGTTGGAGACAGGTAGTTCTGGGATAATACTGATTCTCTAAGATCCTGCATCCTAAGACTTCTGGAGCTACTGTATTTTTCTGGGATGGAAAGAAGTTGGGTGTCTTTTTTTGCTTCTCAGTGTATCTATTAAATGCAGTAATATCCTTAGCTGAGGAAAAAGTTGCAAGCACTAGCATTAAGCTGGAATCTTTCGTCCCATATCAGAAGCAAGTAACAAGAAGGACTCAGGGTTTATAAAATGTGGGTTGCAAACTGTTAACCAATAAGTTATTGATTTAGCTACCAAAATCACTTTTTTGTCTGAAAAGCAAGAGTATAAATATTTTTAATAAGATTAGCCACAGTAATTCCACCAGGAGTGGAAACGTGAGCAACCAGCAATTAAGCAGAAGGGGTTTTTTGGGTTTGCTGCAGCAAAATGGTGATAGAGCCAAGTGGCACATCTTGATGCATTTATTTACATGCTTGTGCATGGGATTTTTATACTTTTGACTTACATACAGGATGGCTCAAAAATGTAAACACACTTCAAGAATTGTTAACTACGCCATTTTTTAAAATTTAAATTGAATTTATATTGTATAGATGTCTCTTGTAATTTATAGGACTACACACACACACACACACACACACACACACACAGTGCTCAGGCTGAAAGTGCTGGTCCGAAGTAGGTTTTCATTTGTATGAGATTTTCTTTGAGATTTACCTTTCCTCTTTTCATACATTTTATTCCTACAAGTGGCCAGATTCAGCTTGAGCTGGTTCTTCACCCTAACAGTGCAGGATGAATTTGGGGAAGACATGGCTGTTCTTAGACCTCTTATGTTTTGGAGAAAGCAGATGATGGAAAGCTAGTCTCTGGAAACTTTTTCTGCCCTAACAGATCCTAGTTGAGAAGAACTCCACACACAACCTGTAAATGTGCTTTGGGAACCACCACTGTCACCATAAGAACTGAAGGTTGAAGCTTGGCCTGGTTGTTCCTTTGATTAATAGAGGTTCTCAGTCAGTGTCCCAACTGGTTGACCACTCAAAAGCATTGACCACCACTTCCTTAAAAGCATGGCTTAAGGCTCTCCTATAACTCTTACTGGCCAAAATAAGAATTTAGGTGGCAATCCTAGTGTCATTTGATGTTGGACCTTGAACTTTTCTTTCAGTGCCCACATTTCTTCAGCAGGTTAGGACCAGAAGCAAGTCAGGTCAGCATTTTTTGAGAAAAGAGTGTTCTGAATGCAGTCCTTGTTCTCAGTTATGACAGACCAGGAGGATTATAGTAATCATCAGAGTCTCTCCAACTTGCCCTCACAGATTAATATATGTTCAAGATCAATATAAGGATGAATACATTTCCAAATGTTTCTGTTTAGTTATAGCTTTTGTATCCCACAGTTTGCCAAGTGGGCCAAGGCAGCTTACAAAATCAAGTACTAAAATAACAGTCAAAGCACAAATAACCATGTAAAAGCAGGAAGATAAAATTATGGCACTGAGTATACATTGTAGATTATAAAATTTTAAAAAGTCTTAAAGGCCATCAAAGACACAGGATAATAACACACAATTTGCCTTGTGACTAAAAGATAGCAAGAAAGGCATTAGGAGATCTCTCTCTCTCTCTCTCTCTCTCTCTCTCTCTCTCTCTCCCCCTGTGTGTATGTATGGTACTGTGAAGACTCTGCCTAGCTCCTGCCATTCCCTCCCATTGCTTACATTTTGACCCCAACCTGATTTGGGGTTGCTACCCTACATTATGATGCTACTCTACATTATTACCCATAATCTGATTTGACATTATGCCTTCCTCTGACCCTCAATGATCCTACTCCGGAACTTGAATTTATATTGAATTTATATTTATATTACATTTTGTTCAGGCTACATTTCAACCCCTAGCAAATGCAAACTTTTGCATTTGAAGTGTGTAAACTTTTGCATTTACCAACAGTGTGAAGGTAAAAATGTAAACAATTTAAGCTGGTATGAGTCAGTGGTACCTTAATGGATTTTTCTCAAATCTAGCCTAATGGTACCCTTCTCCAGACAGTGTCTATACACCCAATTTTATAATGGTCAGATCATTTTTTTCTGCAATAAACAGCATGTTGAGTCTGTACTGTATAGTGGCACACTAGAAAAAGACTTCAACTTAACTATAAGCAATTTCTAATTCCACTATTAATTCCCTACAATTAATTCCCCCAACGTTGGTTCATTCAAGTTTGTGTGTGTGTGTGTGTGTGCGTTCGTCCATTCATTCATTCAGTCACAGTATGTAGAGCAGTTTGTATAGTTCCTGTAGTGAGAAAGGGAAATTTTGCATGAGTTTTTTTCCTAAGCTGTTACTGTTTCAGAAGTTCATGACAATGTTCCAGGTGTCTCCAAAGTGAGGCTCCTACGAGCTTGTTCTTCATCCAGAGGCATGTTTATCAAAGGTTGTGAAGATGAAGGTTGGTTCCCTTCCTGCTGTTCTATAGCTTTCCATCACAAAGATGTCTCACTTCATAGGGACAAAAATGCGATCCCTCCTTTGTTTCTGCTTGGGAAGAACCATCCCTGCCTGACGCCTGGTTGTCAAAAGGCTATGAAATGTGCTTATCAATTTTTATGGCATGGTTCAAGAACTGCTTCTGATCCTCTCCCTTTCAGCATTTGGTCTTTACACAAATTAAAATATCTAAATGCCAGAAGATGGTAGTAATTCTCATTTTTTTTTCTAACAGATATCCACTCTGACCAATTTTCTGTCATTTCCCCACCCCCATTTAACGCATTAATGCAGTGGTTCCCAAACTTTTCACTGTTGCAGTGCCCTCAGCATCTGGAAATGAATGATGATGACACAAAATACATCATGTGGTGATGTCACTACCATATATTTTTGAATCCTACAATGAGGCTGCAATCCTAAAGACACTTTCCTGTGAGTAAGACCCATTGAAGACAGTGGGGCTTACTTCTGAGCAGACGTGGTTAGGATTGTGTGCATTATCTCCAAGCACTGGTAGGAGGGTCAGGATGGGTGAGAGAGCTTTATTGTGTATGATTTTTGCATGCTGTGGCTTTGCCTGCAGCACTAGGACACCTGATGCTTTCTGGACCCTTGTGCCACTGTCTCACCACCCCCAACCCTGTGATGCCATTGGTTGTTTTTTTTTAAAATTTGTTGGATTTGTACTCTTTATCCCCAAAGGGATCCCAAAGTGTTGTGAAGCCCTGGGTGCCACAATGCACAGATTGGGAACAGCTGCATTAAAGGCTTGTGTCCAACACTGTGGCACCAAGATAACCTTTCATTTTTTTCAGTCTTGCTGCTAAAAGTGCCAGGTTATCTGGGGAACATAACATCATGGAGAGTAAAGCATATGAATGCCAGGAAGGACCATAATTGGGGATTATGCAGTTCAGTCTGCATAATCTGCAGAAATGCAGTTCAGTCTGCATAGAACAATCAGGTTAATGATAACACAATGTGTAACAAAATTTGAACAATTTCAAGTTGATCCAAATATTTAGGGTGCAGTCCTCATCAATTTAGGCCAATGTTAACTCACCCATCTTCCCATTCCCATGGAGGTGTGGGGAGGCTGGTGCATGCATGTCTATGCACTGGCCTGATCCCACCCTCTCTGCCCTAGCTGTGGTGCAGAAGTGTGTTATGGCCAGCAAGACCAGCATGGGATTTATGCTGGCCTTACAGGGATTAGGATTGCACTACCAGTTCTTCACTAATTTTGGTACAAAAATTTAAAAATGTTGCTATTTCACACGTAGTAATAGACACAATTCACTTTATGTGGTTGTTTAATATAATGTGTATACAATTCATCAGCAAAGGACAAACTGATGAATAAAAGAGATAACACAGAATTTAAGATCACTAAAAAGTTTTGATGATGCCAAAAATTGTGTCCAGGATTCCCTTGAAAACAGCTTTTCAAGGTAAGAGGCCAATATCAATAGATGCAAAGAGTGAACTGGTGATAGATGATGGGCACAATCCAGAGCAACTACGGGAGCACGTAAGAGACATTACGGGCACCCGTAGTTACTGCACCATCTAGTGAAAACCTATGGGAAATTCATATTGGAATCCAGAGTAACTTGTTCTTACTCTGGAGCAAGGACACCCCATAGTTACTCTGGATTTCACCCGATGTTAGATAGCATACACAAACACACACAGGCTTTAAAATAGTGAAACACATGCTTATAATATATGGCTTAGAACCGGGAGATGATACGTTCTCCCTAAGTAGTATGGCAAAATCTTTGCTTTCAGAGCCATTTGAGACTAACATATCTTCTAAATAGGGGTATCCAAACCCTGGCTCTGTGGTGAGCTTCTAACTGATTTGTGGCCAGCCTCTGGTCGTTTTAAGTGCATCTGACCCAGTTGACCTAACACAACTGGAGCTTTGATGGTGAGGTGAAGGAACGCGGGTCCATTTAAGTGTGTGCTTTATTTCTGTGCTGTGTGTTGGTGCTTGCAGAAATCCTAGAAATTTAAGCCCATTTATTCATTAATCTAAGTTCTAGCTCTAATGTAGTTATTGAATTTCCATCCCTTGACACTGTGCCAAATATTTGATGAGGCTCTTTGGCCAAAACATTTGGAAACCCCTGCTCTAGAACAGAGCTTCTCAAATGATCTGGTGTGGTGGACTGCAATTTGCCAGGGACCATATCTGTTCCATATTACTACAATTGTTTCTTTCCTAGAAATTTGCCATATACCAGCTGCTGATGGCTCATAGGCCAGCACCAGTCCATGGACCACCACTTTTATTAACTCTACTGTACAAGACATCATACACATCCGAGTGCAAACAAAGTCTCTGTAAAAAGAAAACAGGTCACCTCCCCAGTGTTTTCCTACAAATGTGTTTCTGGTTTTGAGTGGGGTTTTCACTAAATTAAAAAAGCATTTGAATGTATCTAATTGTGATTACTGTATATACTCGAGTATAAGCCTAGTTTTTCAGCACATTTTTTATGCTGAAAAAGCCCCCCTCGGCTTGTACTCGGGTCAGCTTATACTTGTCATAAGATGGGCAAAGAAGTGGATTTGTGTGGTAAAATTAGGTGCCTCGGCTTATACTTGGGTCGGCTTATACTCGAGTATATATGGTATGTTTAAGTGGACCCAGTACTATTTGTACATATCTAGTAGCACAGTCCTAACCAACTTTCCAACACTGGCATAGCTGTGCATGTAGAGCATGTACTGCATCCTGCAATTTTGGGGTGATGGGGAGGCAGTGGTGGGATTCAAATAAATTAACAACAGGTTCTATGTCCTCATAACCTAAATTAACAACAGGTTCTATGTCCCATTAGTAACCGGTTCTCAGAACCAGGTGCTCATGAGCAAAGAGTTCTATAAAACTGTGAGAACCCCCTGAAGCCCACCACTGGGTCGAGGGCAATCATAGAGGCAAGGTTTGTTCCCTTATCTCAGATTTCATGGCCTTACCTCAGTGCTGGAAAGTTGGTTAGGATTGTGCCCTAGGAAGCTAATTTATTTATAATACTGTACATAAGGCATGTGTACATTACTTCTTTATAAAAAAATATTCAAGGTGTGTTAGAACAAAGTTCTATATACTGAATGGTGTGTTTGTGTGCTTGCGCACCTGCGTGTGTGTTAATCTTGCTTTCCTAGGAGAGCCCATCCATTTCTCAATCCCATCCTATCTGGTGGTCAGACGGGACTGAGAAATGGATGGGCTCTCTAGAAAGGCAAAATTATATATGTGAGATTATGTAGGGTTGTCTCCAGTGGTGGGCTTCAGGGGGTTCTCACAAGTTCTATAGAACCCTTTCCTAATGAGCACCTGGTTCTGAGAACCAGTTACTAACGGGACATAGAACCTGTTGTTCATTTATTTGAATCCCACCACTGTCCCTATGGAACAGTTAAAAAAATTCATCATTTGAGAAAAATGATCTTTACAGTCCTGGTTGTCTACCATCCAAAAACCTTAACAGGCTCATCTTGGAGACACACAAACATTTGGGGATAAAAGAATCAACTTATTCCCATCTGCTCCTGTAACATCTAAATTTGCTGAAGAAGGCAGAAAACGTAATTAAGAAGGAAAATGACTCTTCTAGCAGGATGATGCTAGGAATTGTGGAGGGGTTCAGGATAAAGCGGGGGGAAGGATGCTTTGGCTTCCTAATTATAAAAGTCCACCCATTGGTACCCTGAAAGGAGTTGTAACCTGGCAACCAGATCTGCAGTCACTAGGCAACGTGGTTGCTGGGCAGCACAAAAAGTGATTGACAGCTCTGACAAGCAAAGATGGAAAACTGCACTTGACCCAGGAAGCTGACACCAAAATCTGTCCCACCTCCAACAAGAACGGCACAGCTCCGAGTTGCATCTCTGCCTGCCTCTTTTCCTCCCACCCGCAGCTGTGCTTGGAGAGGGTGGGCCAAAGGCTGTTGTTGTGTGGGTGGCCCGAGGGGCAACATCAGTTGTTAACCACACGTCAGTCAGGGCAACATCTGACGCGTGATTTGGACACCAGGAGTGAATAGAGATGCAAAAGCCAGCAGGGACACACATACACACATAGAACATTAAAGAGAGACAGTATCTCACTTTTTTCCTCCGAGGTCTGAAATTTAGATATTGTATGCTGGGAAAAAAATGGGGGGTGGAAATAAAATCTATCTCCTTCAGCATAAGAAAAGAAATACTTTTAAGCACACTAGAAAGGTTTGCATGTACAGGCATCCTGTACAGGCAAACAGAGAACGGCTCAGTGTCCAGTTTGCAAATCACCAGCTTATTTTTGTTTGTTAGTTTTTAAAGAGATGATGGTAGAACTCATGGGTAATCCTTTTAAAAAGTCCCCCAAAACAGACTGGTTCACTACTTGAATGCTCCCAGGGTAGTGACACTGAACAAACAAATCCAAACACACTTATATTCTAATAATTTGAATCATTATTATTTTCTGGTCTATCAGACAAGAGGCGCCAAACTCTCTTTGCAGTTTCCCTAAGAGGCGCTTTCACACATCACACACAACCTATGGAACAGTTAAAATAATGCATCACTTGAGAAAAATGATCTTTACAGTCCAAACCCATTCCCAGAATCTTAGGAACAGAGAGTATTAAAATGATTCAATTAAGCTCTCAGCAGTTAAAACATCAAAACAATAAGCACTCAAACCTATTAACTGTACACTGAGCTGAAAGCACCAGTTGCGTAGCTGAGGGTCCACTACAGCCCTGACATCTCATACCAGCTTCCCCTCTGAACATGACTGGAGCTGTGACCACAGTGGTGCAGGGATCATGAACAATTTTCCCACACCTAGAGGCTGGGACTTTACCAGTGCTTGAGGCTTGCTGTCCTCACTGTGAGCTTCCATGCACCTACATAGAGTGCCAATTGATGATAAGAACTTGGTGCAAGCTCTGCAGAGGACTGCAATCTTCTAAGACCTTCCAGTAGGCTTCAGGACTTCCCAGATACAATACTGTAAAATGACTAATGGTCCCTGCAGAGTCACCGTCACTGTGGTGCCATCAGGGCACCCATTCCTGGAGCATTCTCCTTAATGGGGAATGACCCATTTCTGGTCTGCTTGGTGGGTCTCAACCCGCCAGGTTGGGAACTGCTGCCTTAGAAGTTCACTTCCAGTTTTTCAGCAAAACCAGAAGTGACATTTTAAGGCCCTAGAACATTCTCCAGTTGCATTTTGAGTGGACAGGTCAGTGTTAACACCTTCTAGCTACACAGCTGGAAAGCTCCACTGAACACATCAGCAGCTACTTCTGAGTAAACATGTATAGAATTGGGCTGTTAAAGGTTGGCTGAATGGTTTGAATGGGTGGGTGTGCCAATCCTCAATCCATATTGATAATGGTGACAAATCTAATGATGGAGTGTGTCTCATTTAACACTCCCCAAAGTGTTCCATCCCATCTACAGTCAGCAAAGTGTTCAAGTTCTTCTACCGCTATTTTCATTTCATTTATGCAAACAAATGCTGTGCTGTTATTTGACTGAGTATAGCAGGAAACAGAAAACCACTTTGTTTTGTACAATCCGCAGTGACGACCCTCCCCTGTTCACATCATGACTTCCTATTCACTTTCAGAAGGGGTGCTGAGCAGGAAAATGAAGTCCCATTGAGGTCAATAGGACTTCATCTCAGGTCACTGTGGAGGATTAGGACATCCATTCGTCCAATTGTCTGTTTCTAGATCATCAAGAAAGTGATCACCAGATCCCTCCTCCACTATTTATTTCTAGATCACTAGGTATTTCTCATTTGTTTTGGTTCCCCATCTTCTTCTGGTTCTTTCCACCAGCTTCATGCAGCAAAAATAAACACACTCCCATCCATCCCAGCCCCCACCACCTGCAACCAACCTACCTTCCTCCAACTGTGTCATTCTCTGCTGCTGCCATTCTGAATGCTAGTTTCCAGATCAGCCAGAAGGTCATGTGGAAGTGACAGTTAAATAAAGCGCACACACAAAAAAATAGAGTCGCAAATATACGCAAAAGCATCACGTAAGTCCGTCAATTCACGACTCATTTCCAAGTCACTAGTCTGAATCTGTGACACCCATGACTTGAATTGACACAAATTGTAGAAAACACGTTTTCTAGCTCAAAAACCTGATTAAAGTCACATTAATCCAGGTCAAGAAGAAGCATCATCCAGGGCCATTCTGGCTGCCTTTGGCCCAACTGTGCTAAAATCACAGAATTCTTATTATTTGGGCAATATAAACGAATACTTAGGATTACGGAAAAATTCATGTGTAAAAAATTAATACTGTCTTAAATTAAATTACAAAAGTACTGTTCAAAATCCATTGACTTTCAAAAGGCAGTGGTAACTTTTGAACTATTGAGCAGTTTTTGAGGGAGTAACAAACAGTATTTCCTCCTTACAGTAAGCAAGAGCTGTAGGTGCTTTATTCCTGTTGCAATTTTGTAGCTGATGGTTATTCAGTTTTCCTTTCACACATCAAGCTGCCAGAAACTGCATTCCTTTTTCCCCCTTGTGGTATAGATTCTTATATTACCATTAGGCACCTATGTGTGCAACTTGTGCCTTGGATATGTTTACAATAGGTCCAGTTGGAACCTGGACAAGTGTGCTAATGGACTTGAAGATGGAATCCTTCCTCTCTAAATCAAAGGTAACCTCAATATAATCCTACCACTTAAATAAATGAAAAAGGAATGGATGCCAAAAGAGAAATAGTGGGAAGATCGAATGTAGTTAAAAGAAATGTAGTGGAGGTGTTGACAACAGCCTTTAGATTTTAGGATGAATTTTGAATTCTGAGAATTTAAGAACCAAAAGAAATAACTGAAGGCACAATCCTAACTAACTTCCCAGCACTGGCATAGCTGTGCCAGTGGGGCGTGAGTTGCATCCTGCAAGTGGAGGGGGCCTCCTCAAGGTCAGGCAATATTTGTTCCTTTACCACCTAAACCTGATGTTGTAAAATTGGTTAAGGAGTGTGCCCCAAGGTGCTAATTACTCCTTCTAGTAGTCATAGAAGCGTAGCCCTGCATTCTCATACTGTTCTCCAGCACACAACAGATGGTGTGTACATCGACATCCATTCCTGGGCACTGCTAAGCAAGGGACAGATGGTGGCACCGGCCCACTGAAAGCATCGCCATTTAGTAGCTGCTAAATATTTTAATTAACCCCCTTGGTGCCTGCCCCTCATGCCTTGAACTGATCTGTGACACCCAAAGTCAGTAAAAGTTAGATTAAAAAGCCAGAAAAAAGCTAAGCCTGGTGCAAAAGTGCAGGGTGACCACATGTTATAACCACAAAGAGTTCAAGGCCCACCAAAATGTATGACACCAAAAGAAAAAATGTGGGATATGATAAAATAAAAGCAAAAAGCTCTCTCTCTCTCTCTCTCTCTGTGCGTGTATGTATGTATGTATGTATGTATGTAAATAAATAAATAAATAAATAAAATTGTTTTTTCACCCTCCATGGGTGGTGTATGTATGTTGTCCTCAATCTCTGGTCCTCTACGAGAGGCCTGGGAGTTTGAGGGTTCTGCGCAGTATCTTAGCTGTTCCTCGCAATGCGCTTTTCTGGATCAAGTGTTCTGATGTCCTTCCTGGAATCTGTTGGAGCCATTCTTCCAGCTTGGGTGTCACAGCCCCTAGTGCTCCAACCACTATTGGGATTACATTCACCTTCACTTTCCACATCCTTTCTAATTCCTCCTTCAAACCCTGATACTTTTCCAACTTTTCATGCCCTTTTTTCCTGATGTTGCTGTCATTTGGTATTGCTATATCTATCACTAGGGCTGTCTTCTGGGCCTTATCTACGACCACAATGTCTGGCTGGTTAGCCATTACCTTCTTGTCTGTCTGGATATGGAAATCCCACAGGACCTTAGCCCTGTTGTTCTCCACAACCTTCTGAGGAGTCTCACATCTGGTCTTGGGAGGGGTTAATCCATAGACTGAGCAGATGTTCCTATATACGATGTCAGCAACTTGGTTGTGCCGTTCAATGTATGCTGTTCCTGCCTGCATCTTGCACCCTACCATGATGTGTTGGACTGTTTCTTGTGTGGTAAATCCCCACTTCTATGGATCTGGTACTTAGTGCCTGTTCTTGTGCTGCCATGATGAGGGCTTCAGTGCTATCTTTGAAGCCAGCTCTTTCCAGCCACTGATAGGATTTCCCAATATCAGCGACTTCGGTTATCTGGCGATGGTACATCCCATGCAGGGTCTTATCTTGCCAGGACACTTCCTCAGTTTCATCTTCCTTCTGTATTTGCTGTTGCTGTTGTTGCTGGAGACATTCTCTCATCAGCTCATCTTTGGGTGCCATCTCACTGATGTATTCCTGGATATTCTGAGTTTCATCCAGGATAGTACTTTTAACGCTCATCAGACCCCTGCCGCCCTCTTTCCGACTAGTGTATAGTCTCTGGATTTTAGACTTGGGTGGAAACCCCCATGCATTGTGAGGAGCTTCCGAGTTTTCACATCAGCTGCCTCCATTTCTTTCTGTGGCCAACTCACTATACCAGCAGGGTATCTGTTGACTGGCAACGCATATGTATTGATGGCATGTATCTTATTTTTCCCATTGAGCTGGCTTTTCAGGATCTGTCGTATCCTTTGATGGTACTTGGATATTGCTGTCTTCCTTGCCTCCTCTTCATGATTTCCGTGGGATTGTGGGATACCTAGGTACTAATAGCTCGTCTCTACATCTGTAATGTACATCTGTTATGTGTATGTGTGTGTGTATACACACACACACACACTCACACAATATTATTTATTATTAAATTTAAAACTAGTACATAAAATTTGTTACTTATAATTTCTTAATGACAAGAATGTGACATGTTGCCTGCTCACAAGGAAAAGGAGGAAAAGAATTTTTCGGGACACAAGGTATATCTTAGAAAGAGAGGACATGTGGTCACCCTGAATTTGCTTGCCCAGACAGTCCAAGTTAAACCTTGAGATAGTTCTGGACAGCTAAACTCCAGAAGAAACTCATAATGATGACTTTAAAGTTATATGTACACATTTAGAGAAAAACAGCACATCAAATTACTGAAAAATAGGCCATTGGTAGCAGCCAACATGGTTAGTCTTCATGCTCTAATGCATCCTAGCCGCTCCTCAAAACAAAAAAGGTAGTAGGACTCAATTTTTAATTTAAAAATTACAGGTTAAGTACACACACCAAAGAGTGATGCTGGAACACAAATGATAACCTTTGGTCCCAAAGACCTTTCCTCCCTGTTGCATGGAGATTATCTATAAGTATTTTAAGAATGAAAAAGCACTCTGTACGTTCTCCTAAGGAGTCATTACACATCTGAGAGCAAGACTCAATTTTTTTCCAGGTTATGGGTCTTTTCATGTTTTAAGCCTCTCCAAAATATGGGAGGGGGGACTCCTTGATTCTGCATGTCACAAACTTCCCTTATTCATTCCACATATTCACACTTCTTCTCCACAATAAATGGTATTGTGTTTCTTTACAGTTCTGTTACAATACAATCCTAAATGTTTACTCAGAAGTCTCACAGTGTAACAGCACAACATGTTTACTCACAAGTAAGCTCCACAGAGCTAAATTTACTCCCAGGTAAGTGTGTATACGATTTCAGCTAGGTAAGGTTGTAAAAGATTCCCAGTTTATAAATGCGTCTGGATGGATTGAGGGTGTGGAGGTCTACAACAAGTCTAATGCAGCACTTTTATTAAAATTCAACTCTGCAGATTATGTAGAAATCAGTAATGGAAAAAACTCACTCAAATGTAGGTGAACATATGTTTTTTACACATCCTAATGCCTTTGCAGGACCAATTCAAGATGCTGGTGATGAAATGCAGTCTTGGATGGTTTGGACTCCAGCCTGCCTATGAAATGCCAACTACAACCCTCTCGTCTCAACATGATCAACCAGAAATATACAGTGCACACTATGTACCCAATCAGTTTTGCAAGGATAGGTCCAGTTTCTGCTTCTTGACATGGAAATTCTCTTTCCCCGGGGTGGCGCAAGTGGTTAAGACACTGTGCCTGTTAACCAGCAGGCCAGGGTTCAAGACCTGGGTCAGACCCATAAGACAGGGTGAGCTCCTGTTCTTAGCCCAGCTCTGCAATGCAGCTGGATCCAATCGTATTGGCTCTGCCTTTCCACTGGACTAATTCAATGGCGTAGAGAGGGGGGATTTGCTGCTTGGGTAACAGCCTATCCTCCATAACAATCTAACCCAGGCTTCCGTGCTTCTCATGCAGCGTATGCAGCGCTGAGCATGATGCCATAGTCTTCCAAGACTGAAGGAGGCCTGCTTGGTGACTCACCACAGTTCAAGTTTGTGCTTTTTTCCAGGAGTGATAAAAAGCATTTTAATTCAGATTAGGTTTCTGTAACTGACAACAGAACTGCAGCATGGGTTAATCCAAACCCAGGGTGGCCACATGGCATAATCAAAAAAGAGGACAAGGCACCCCAAAACGTAGGACACCCAAGAAAAATTTAGGACATGACAAAATAAAAGTTAAAAACACATGTCTATATTTCTTTTAAGCGGTTAAACACTATATGGCTTATTATTAAATTTAAAACTATTACATATACTCTATTTAATCAAGTATAATGCTCACTATTTTCAGCCAAATTTATTCTCCAAAATCAAGGTGTGCATTTGATTCGATGGTGCACTAGATTCAAGTGAATACAGGTATTTTTATTATAAGTATAGGTCAGTATTTAGTTTAACAGTTTACTAATTTGTAATCAGTGGTGGAATTCAAATAAATTAACAACAGGTTCTATGTTCTAATAACCTAAATTAACAACAGGTTCTGTGTCCTATTAGTAACCTGTTCTCAGAACCAGGCGCTCATTAGCAAAGAGTTCTATAGAACCTGTGAGAACCCCCTGAAGCCCACCACTGATAATTAAAATTACATAAACTCATTATTATATAAAATAGATTAGATTAGATTTAGATTAGATTTGTTTATTGGCCAAGTATGATCTCCATACCCGGAATTTGACTTCGGCAACGGCTGCATACATACAACACCAACTCACAAATAACAAACACTTCATACAAAACATACCATCAGATAAGAACACTGCTTCAATATTTTCCAATAATCCCTCAGCATAGTTGTTGGTTCAGCAATTTAATGGCACAAGGGAAAAAACTATCCTTGTGCCTAGATGTCTTAGTGAACAAAGTCCTGTAATTGGGTAAAAATACTGTAAATACTGTAAAAATACTGTAAAAAATACTGTAATTGGGTAAAAATCAGAACATCTCCCCCATACTTTATGAATTACAAGCAGGCTACATGCTGCCTGATCACAATGTAAAGGAGGACAATCAAGTTTTTTTCCAGGACAAATGCTAAAAAAAGAGAACATGTCCAGGAAAAACAGAACGTGCAGTTACACTGTCTGCACTGAACCCCTGTGATGACCCAACTCAGGCTGAAATCTTTTCTACACTTACCTGGGAGTAAGCCCTATTGACTATAATGTGAGTTACATCTGAGTAGGTAAGGATAGTGCACACAGGATTGTGCTGTAAGAATTGAAGATACTACAAGCAAAACAATCAAGATATATTAGATAATCGCTTTCGGCTGCAATCCTAAAGACACTTTCCTGGGAGTAAGACCCATTGAATATAATGGGGCTAACTTTTGAGTAGACATGGTTAGGATTGTCGTTGATCTGAACCATCATCGTTTATGGAGCTGAACCATCTTCCAGGCTCCTTCCCTTGCGCTCCAAAAGGAAGAGACCTTCGACTGAGTTGAATCCCTCTTCCTTCCTTCTTCCCTCCTTCCTCCCACGCCTCTCAACATTCTGAAAGTGGATACATCAGCTGCGCTGCTGATTGGCTAAAGGTAGACGATCCCCCATTCTTCATTGGTTCCTCCGCGTTCCATTTTGGAACGTTCCCGGGAAAGAAAAGGATACATCTCTTGCGTTTCTGATTGGCCGCTGAGAGATGGTGCCGATCGCTGATTGGCCACGACGCAGCGCGAGGTTCTATCCGATTACCTATTCCGGCTATGTCTGCGGTGGTGCTGGAGTTGTTGGGTGCTGCCCCTACTGCGGGTCTTGCTCCGCGGCCGCTGCTGCTCTTAGGGCCTGCCGGGTCTGGCCGGTCGGCATTGCTGTTCCGCGCAGCGCTGCTGGGAGCCGCTGCTTCCCACTCCCGCGTGCTTTTCTTGGCGCCGAGGCCGCTGGAGCGCTTGCCAGGCGGGGGCGCTGCAGCAACCGGAGCGATCCAGGTACAACTGGGGTGGGAGGAAAGGCTCTGGCTGGCTTGTTATGGGCGTTGATATGGGCAGTGGGCAGACCCAATGCCATCCTATGGGAGTGTGATGGATGGACAGGGTGACCAGATGTCCTCTTTTTCCAGGACATGTCCTCTTTTTTTTAGCCTTGTGGTCTGAAAAAAAAATCTTCACTACCCTCCTTTTCCTTGTGAGCAGGCAGCATGGAGCCTTCTTGTAATTAATTCATTTGTATAGTTAATTAAGTTAATATTAAATTTAATAAATATTTAAAACTAAATTAATCAATTGTATGTAAAAGTTTTAAATTTAATTAATAAATTATATAGTGTTTAAATTACTAATATAAGATATATTAGATATATATGAGATATATATAAATTACTAATATGAGATATATATGAATGAGTGTTTTTAGGTTTTATTTTGTCACGTCCTACATTTCTCCCATGTGTCCTACATTTTGAAGAGCCGTGCCAAAAGCCTCCTTTTGTGGTTATGACATTATGATGAAGATATTAAAGAGAACAGAACCCAAGACAGAGCCCTGGGGCCAGAGTAACCATACGACTGGAAATTTCTGGGTTGTCCTCCAAAAGGGCTTCACTATTCTCCATTTTGGCTTCATTTTCGAACTTTTCAGTGGTGTGCAGTAGTTCATCATGTCATTGGGTTAGCATTGAAGATCAGAATCCAATACAAAAATTGGTTTTGAAATAGCTCCTACCTATCAAAAGTTATGGCCAAAAAACTAAATCTAAAAAATATGCATTGAGCTCTGTGGGAAAGTGAAAGTGCCCAATATCACGGCTTTCTCGTGAGTAGGCAAATGTGCCATTGTCTGCCAAAAAGGCCAGGCTGAGAGAAATCCAAGACCTTGCTCTGCTTTTGAGGTTTGGGCATCTGGTCACCCTGCCTGGGACACCCCACTCAAAACCAACCTCCAGGTTGACGCATAACCATTTACTAAAACCCTTTGAGTGCAGCTGTTGAGCCAATTGCCTCATCTAGCCCATATTTTTCCAACTTCCCAATTAAGATGTCATGTGGGACCTTGTCAAAAGCTTTGCTGAAGTCAAGATAAATGACATCCACAGCATTGCCACTGTCCAGTAAGCTCGTAACCTGATCGAAAAAGGAGATCAGATTTGTCTGGCAAGATTTATTCTTGGTAAATCCATGCTGGGTTCTTTTGATCACCGAGTAGTTGTCTAGATGTGCACAAATTGTGTGTTTTATGATTTGTTCTAATATCTTCCCCGGGATTGAAGTTAAACTGACTGATCTATAATTTCCTGGGTCTTCTTTTTTCCCCTTCTTAAAGATTGGGACTACATTAGCCCTCTTCCAGTCCAGTGGCACTTCTCCACTCCTCAAGGATTTCTCAAAGATGATTGACAGAGGCTCTGAAAGGACATCTGCCAGTTCCTTAATTTAGAACTCGAGGATGCAGCTCATCTGAGCCAAATGACTTTAATTCATTTAGGCCAGTTAAGTGGTTTCGAAGCAGTTCTCTGTCAGTCTTAATCTGCTGTTCTGCACCATCCATGTTTCCATTACCTCTTTGGGGATGAAAGCACATCCCTGCATCAGCCAATTATCCTGTACCCCCATTTGCACAGCCCTCCTTCTGAGAATAGGTGGATGCAAAGGAGTTGAGCAGCTCTGCCTTCTCCTGGTTTCCAGACACCTGTTGTCCATCTTTGTCCAGGAGCAGCCCACTGCCTCGTTTCTCCTCCTGTTCCTTTGGGCATATCTAAAGAAGCTCTTTTTGTTGTCCTTGAATACCCTGGCCAGCCTGAGCTCATACTGAGCTTTAGCATTCCTGACCCCCTCCCTAAAGGACCGGGCTATCTGCCTGTGCTCCTCCCTGGTGATCTTTCCAGTCTTCCATTGCCTATACTTCTTTTTCTTTAACTTTGGCTGTTCCCCAAGTTGCTTGTGGACCCAACCTGGTTTTTTGAGGTTTTCCCCCCTCCATTTTCATAGGAATTGTTTCTGACTGTGCTTGCAGAAGCTGCCTCTTAAGGAGCTCCCACCCATCTTGGGCCCCTTTTCCTGTTAGTTCATCAACTCATGGGATCCCACCTATGACTCCTCTAAACTTGTTGAAATCAGCCTTCCTAAAATCCAATATAAGGGCTTCACTGTGCACTCTTTTTATTTCCCATAATATTCTAAATTCCAGCAGTTCATGATCACTTTCCCCTAAAGTTCCCACTATTTTGACCTGGTCAATCAGTTCTTCACGATTAGTTAAGATCAGGTCAAGGATGGCCCCTCCCCTTGCAGTTTCCTCCACTTTCTGGATCATGAAGTTATCTTCCAGGCCCATCAGGTATTTATTGGAGCTTCCATGCTTGGCTGAGTTTGTCTCCCAACAAACATCTGGATAGTTACAGCCCCCATTATAATTACCTCATATTTCGTTGCAAGGTCTGCCAGTTGCTTCAAGAAGCCATCATCCACTTCTTTTCCTTGGCCTTCAGTCTATAGTAGACGCCTACCACAATGTTTTCTTTTTTGTTTTATCCAAACCTTTATCTAAACCTCTACCCAAAGTCCTTTTTATATGAATATTTTTGGGTTGTGGAATGAATCGTTTGAGTTTCCATTATTTAATATGGGAAAATTTGCTTTGTTATACAAGCATTTTGGATTACATGCATGCTTCCGGAATAAATTATGCTTGTAAACCACGGTACCACTGTACTATATTAGTTAGTCCCCTTCCATAGCTTTTATGTATTTCCTTGTCTATAATAGTATTAATATTCTTTTTTCTTCCCTAGAGAATCCATTTCCTGTACCCTCCATCCCTGAGGGATCTGTTTCATCTAGTGGCCTCCTTGCATGAAACCTCCTCTGGCACCCCTTCCCTAATAGTGTTGGATGGCTTGGAAGAATACTTGGACAGGTGCCCTGGCTCATGTATGGCAGCTCAGCTAGTGGCCTTACTTCTGGACACGGCTAATTATTTCAGCCAGAAGCTCAGCATGGAGTCTGTAGGCTGTCAGCTTCTCGTTTCCATGAGGTTACCTTGGGAAGCTGGAGAAAAAACGGACCAATTCTCAGCCATTGAACGCTATTTCCCAGCCCAGTGCTGGCTTCACCCAGATGCAGAGAGAAGCAGTGACTCGGACAGCAAGCTGGTTACTGCCCATCTCTCCCAGCCAGGGACTGCAGAGCGAGAATGGCTGGTGAGATTTGATCCACAAGGTGACATGAAAATTTCTCCACTACCATATAAATGTGGACATGATCGTGGCTCAGCTTTGGGGAATGATACTGCAGAAGATTGCCCCGTTTTGCCTGGTTCTCACTCTTAGGTTGCTAAGTGTTCTTAGTCAGAGTCTTTTTTTACATTTAAGTTCTCTGCTTCCAGACAGTTTTTTAACCTATAGCAAAATTCCTTTTCTGGATGATGAGTATACTGGACTTTTCTCCCCATCAGCACGTGTCAAGTTTGGTTTTCATTTCGGTTGGGCTAGTAAGCCCCTTGAGTAGCAGATTCTGGAGTTAGAATATAGATTTTTTTTTTCCTGATGTCCACAGCAATCTTGCTTGCTTCAAGTGTAAAATGCAGTTTTCTTGCTGGACTGGTTGCTACAGAAGGTCAACAAAATAGTGCCTTCAGGGTGTGTCTTTAGGGCTTGGAAAACAGGACATGAAGACAGTAAACACTGCAGTTTTGCTTTTAATTTTGACATATCAATCTGTTACGTGGCTGGAAATGGTTTTCAGAGAATGAGCAGACCAACTGTGTAGTGTGCGTGGGACGGGTGTTAGTGGATTACAGTACAGTATAAGAGCCTTTCTGGTCCTTTCAATGTGTTATCTCCACAGAATAAATAGAGGCCTCTACTTGCCACTTTGTCTTTGTGGTCACTGTCTGCTGTGTGCCATATCTGTTGTTTACACAAGCCTAACCCTCTCCCCCTTCCAAAAAACCCCTCTGTATACAACTTTAGTATGTATTTCAGGTGCTGAATTTTAAAAATGGCATTGGTTTTTGGCCAGTTGGCCCTAGTTGTGAGGGTACAGCATAGCCACCTTATATGCTGATTCAAGTCATGGCTTCCTCACAAATCATGGAGATAGTCATAGAGGTCTCCTCAAGTTAAGGAAATGTCTGTACCCTTACTTTAGGACCTATGGCAATCCCGGCCCCACTACAGCACGGGGCCACAACCACTCCCGCACCTGCTGGCCTGCAACCTTCTGCCTCCTTCTTGAAGGCCTTGGGGAGCCAAAACATCACTTCCAGTTTCATGGAGAAAACCAGAAATAATGTTTTGAAGCCCATAGAAGTCCTTCAGTAGGTTGGGGAAGCTGCATGCTACTTTCGCAGCCCTCAGAATGCCTCTGGTTGAAAGGCCCCCTCCCTAATAGGAATAGCCCTCAGATTGCCACTCTGGATGACTGAGGCTGCAATCCTAATCCTCAGTTAGGCTGGCATAAGTCCTGGCACAAATCCTGTGCTGCCTAGAGGTTTCACAAAAGTGCACTGTGCCACTCCAGAGGGGTTGTTAGACAAGTGCACAGACATGTACCAGCCTCCCACTACCATCATGGAAACAGGGAACAGGTGAGTTATGCTGGCTTAAATTGGTTAGGAGGACAGTGCCTGAGGACAGTGGCATGGGGTTGGCAGGATGGCACTCCCCACCCCCTCAGCCATGGACTGAGAAAATTTGCCCCTCTTGCTCCCTATCAAGGACGCCCCAGCTTGGGGTCCTTTCCATTGCCTCCTTACATGGGACTAAGCCCCATTGATTGTAATAGGCTTACTTCAAAATACATTTGCATAGGCTGGTCTCTCGGGAGAGGCTGAGCAGGTGCAGGCAGAGTACCGAAATTGGCCGTTTCCAGGCCAGGACTATTTTTTGCTTGTTTATCAAGACATCACTTTTATATCAAGTCAAAATTTATTAGAAATGTTTGCTTGTCTGCAAAACACTCTCCATCCGAGTTACTCTCAATCCAAGGTTTTACTGTACAGATCTATAAAATTTTCCCAAATGCAGTTGCATTCTGTGGTAGCATCAAGTTGAATATGCTAAAAATAAAATATTTAAATAAATGGGTACCCACTTAAAATTGGTTTGTGACCCATTTGGTGCGTTCTGACCCACAGTTTGAGAAATACTGCTGTTTAGTTTTAAGTGTATTTCTTTTTCCTTGTATTCCAAACATGGGCTTGGATTCACTTATACACAAGTGGGAGTTTGCTGAAGAACCTTTGCTTGCAACTTGCTCCGGGGGTTGTCTGATGTACTGGGGGACAGGCAAACACCAGTTCCAGTATACAACTTTTGCTTGCACAGGAAAACTTTGCGTCCAGAGAATCTTGCCTATCAAAGGCATGCTTGCTCTAAAAAGTCAGAAGCCGCACAGACTATCCTCAAGGGAACCATTCAGAAGCAGTGACAGAACTCACAGGCCAGAATGCAGTAGCCCAAATGTGTTTTGCACAATGGGGAAGGGACTTCTCCCCCCCACTTGGTCCTTCTGTTCCAAAGCCCATGTTCTAGATCTCACCCAACCACAGCAGGCACCTGGCTGTGCTCCTGCTACTTTCCGCAAGCTGCGTCCCAGATAACTGCTGTAGAGGTGCTTGTTGTCGTGCTGATAAGCCCTATCGCAGGGGCAAGGCCAGGGCTGGGTCTGCTGTGCGGGTGGGTGTGAGGTTAGGGCATAACGTTCTTTGAGCAGTGGCTTCCTTGCTGAGCCAACCTAAACCCTTTTCCTCTTGTCTCAGATTGTTTTATTGCACATAGAATTATAGCAGTAGGAGCATGGAGGTAGTTTAGAAAACCCTGCGTACTACAGCAAGTAAAACAGGAGTTTAGACCTCCTGAATGGCCAGACAGGCCCACTCTGTATATTCGTTTAAGTCTATAAGCTAGAAAGCTGAGGATTTGATGGGA
The DNA here is from genome assembly GCA_030015325.1 of Cryptoblepharus egeriae. NCBI lineage: Eukaryota > Metazoa > Chordata > Lepidosauria > Squamata > Scincidae > Cryptoblepharus > Cryptoblepharus egeriae. The sequence continues at coordinate 112,707,547 of JAREYC010000002.1, forward strand.
CTCACATTTCCAGCATGGCAAACACAATGTCTTGTTGATGTTAGGTAGACCTGGATTGGGGCTGTACGGACAGGTTGGGGATTTATTGACACTATTGAGGAGGGGAAAGTCACTCCGAAACAAGGAACAATAGAAATGAAAGTATTTCTTTACCCCTTTTAATAAAGCCACGCGAGTCAGTGAATAAGTAGAAAAAAGTTCTTACATTTATTTTTAAAAAGTCATTTAACAAAAAATACTTTCAAAAGAATTCAGTGTAGACAAATATGCAAAAGTTACAGTCCCAATGTTGAATCATCTGATTTCACTAGGTGACATGGTGATCCATGCTTTTGAAGAAAAGTCCAGGATCTTGCCCAGTTTTTCCACAAATGTGTGAATATCACAAATCTTGCAGTGGAAGATAACTAGTAGTCTTTGAACTGCCCGTGTGCATTTCTCCTCGTCTGGGCAATTTCCTAAGCAGTTATGATTAATTCTCTTCAGTAATTCATGTGCCTATTTAAACTGAAATGAAGAGATAACCCCCTCATTGTATTTTTAATCCCCATTTTATAGGGGAGAGGTTTGCAGATAGTTGGGAGACCACCAAGCCAATGGTGGTCAGAACAGAAATCCTTGATCCCAGATGTTTTCCCATGTTCAAACCCAGTGGTTCTCAAGCATTTCAGCCTGGGACCCCATTCTGAGAATGACAATCTCTCTTGGAACCCCCCCTCCCGGTATGTGATGTCATCAACCTGGAAGTGATGTTATGCCTAGAAATGGCATCACTGTGATGCCAGAGCTCCTGTGTGTCTACTCATCATTTCAATTGGACTTACTCCAAGGAAAGTATGGATTGCACTTGACAGCCCATTCCAAGACGGTTGCATCAAGTGCCAGATTCCAAGATGGTGGCATCCAGCATTTTCCTACCCCCCTTGAATTGAGATAGTGATTCCCCCAAGGAGTCCCGACCTCCACTTTGAGAATGACTGCTCTAACCCTGAACTCTACTCCCTATCTGAAGCTGGAAGTTTGTGTGTTTGAAGCCACAAAGCCTATTGCTAACTGGAAACTGGAACTCGCTGGTTGGTTTAGCTCAGTTGCTGACTGTAAACTTTATAGAAGGAGATTAAAAGTTGCCACTTACCCTACAATCCAGAGTAACTACGGGAGCACGTAAGAGACATTTACGTTGAAGTAGTTACAGCACCACCTAGTGAAAACCTATGAGAAATTCATATTGCAATCCAGAGTAAATTGTTTTTACATCGGAGCAAGGACTCCCTGTAGTTACTCTGGATTACGCCCTTAATGAGATAAAGACCTTGCTGTAATGTTAACAGTACTCAGAGCCAAAGAGTACTTATGGAAGCAAGCATTTTCAAATGTTTCTCTGTGGTATGGCTTCCCTTTGTCGACTTACGACCACCTCTCCGTCCACTTAAGAACTTCTCTTCCTCCTGCAGGTGGAACTTGTTGGAACCACCTTTAGTTTTTGAGGTGCCTCCTTGATTTCTCCACTGGCTTCCTCAAGTTTTGGTAGAACCAGGATGAAGATGGTGCTAGGTTCTTGGCCGAGTGACTGCCTCAATTCTCCTCGGTTGGGAATTGACTTTGTAATTGTTGTCGCTATGAGCACACTATATAGGTAGGCAAAAAGGACTGTTGCTGGAAACCTCCCTCGCAGAGATTGGTGTATAAGCTCGTCTGCCCATCGTTGGAACCCACAGGGCTGTAGTCAGCAGAGATCCCAGAGTCAGATACCATCTGGTACCTGCTCTTGAGCTGTGGCTCTGCCTGGTGATTCCGTGGAGAAAGGCTTTCTGAACTGGGGTCAAACATTGTGTACTCAAAGCTAGAGGAAGTCTGGCTCGGCTCTGGGGTCTCTGTTCCTTCAGCAAGGGCCAGGTCTGTGCTCTCACAGCTGTCACTGTGCATTAAGAGCAGGGACCCGCTCCCTCTTGGATGGCAAGGCACAAAATCTTCATCCAGTACTAGGTAATCCTCTTGAGATAATGTTGGAGAAGGAGGGACCTCCATCAAGCCACGGGTCTTTGGAGGGAGAGGAGGTGGACTAACTACCTTGTGGCTATCACATTCAGACACAATTTCTACCAAGAATGGTTGATCCTCCAGATGGAGGGGATTCTGACTCCACCACAGATAGGTGCTCTGATGTCCCAGCCATAGCTGCAAAGGGAAAGATTATGTCAGAAGCAGGAAATGGAAGATAGCGTGCTATTCTATTGTCAGAGACCAAAAGCCTCCCCCAGTGTAATATCAGCCAGTATATGGAGCTTACATCCCAAGAGAATCCCATTGGTATCTTCCTTTCCTGTTTGCTCCCTAAAAATTTATCTGTTCTCAAACACTCTAACACCAAAGGATTGTCTGGCTGGATTTTTGTACTAATGATAACAGCAGAACCTCTTTAAATCCCATCCTGTTTCTTGGGTTTACCAAGAGGTGTTTTTTAGTTACTCAGTCCTCTTCGCTTAGCAAAAAATGTGTCAGCTACCACAAGTGTCCTTGCCCTCATATCTTCAAAAGCTCAAGGGTATTTCATCTGTTACAAGACTTCTATAAAATAGTTCTTAATATTATTTTTTAACAGAGAATTTGATATTCCATGTCAAAGTATTTGATCACCAGTATTTGATCAAAGTATTTGATCACTCATTTTAATAGGGAACAAGTGGTCCACATTTACTTAGGACCCCTAGCATCCCACATCCCGCTATAGTGTGACAATGGAGAACATGGAGAACACCTTCAGGTGAGAAGGGCAGGTGATACAATACCTGAAAATTCCCTTTGTAGATGGTAAAGAGATCCTTGAACTCATGCTCTGGAGTGGGGATAACTGGCCAGATCTTCTTCTTCAAAAACCTGGTTGGAGATAACAAGAGAGAACACCACATAATGAGAATGTGTATGAATAACACAAATATGGACACAGGCACATCCCATCTGACTAGGGAACCTCCAGATCACTTTAACTGTTGAAACTGGAAATGCTCATGAAGTGCAGTCTGAATCTGATCAGGATCCAAATGCATAAAGTGTTGAAAAGTCCTTCTAAAAGAGGCTGATGGGAGAAAAGAATGATTCCCAAAGTTGGCAGACACTACCTGCGATGAGACATCAGAGTGATGAAGGCCAAGAGCAAAACAATCAGCACAAGAATGAGAGACAGTGTCAGGATGAGGGGATCAAGACCTGTAAAGGAAAAGAGTAGCTAAGTTCAGCAAAAAGTACTCTAAATATCTTGTACATAGTCCTCTAGATATCTTTGGTTGACCCCTAGATGATTTTGGCTTGATCCAATACAGCTCTTCTTTCTTAATACACTAATCTTCATAATCCCCTTACCATCCTCAATACCCCCAGTCAATTAAGTGGCTGTTGTCAGCTGGCTGTCCATTCAAGCAGACTATCAGTGCTGTGACCAAGTTTGCCAAAAGAACGCTTACCATTAGGTATCACTACAGTCACGGTTTGCGACCAGGCACTCCAAAACCCATTATAGCTGACACCATCAGGCTTAGCCCGCACAGCAAACGTGTAGCGGTTCTGGCCTTTCAGGTTCTTGATGAGGCAACTTGTCTGCCCTGTGGGAATGTCCAGCTAGAAGCAGAAAGAACAAGCAGATGTAAGAGGAGAAGGGGAGGTGATTTCCAAAGGCTGGGAGCAAACAGTCAGCGACTTACCTTCCGGGATTTGAATCCCTCACGAGTGACCATCACCTCATATTGGATGCTGGGCCCCATGTATTCAAGATAGGGTGGATGCCAGCTCACATTTAATTGCCCTGGTGTCTCCATCAGCTGCACTGTCAGGTTAGAGGGGGAATCCAGAAAAACTGCAGCAATAGGAAGAGAAGAGCAAGGTGAGATCAGGACAGGGAAACAGTCTATGCACTCACTTACTTATATTTTAACACTGCCCTTCCTTTAAGATCCTCGGGGTAGTGTACATTCCTCCCTTTGTCCTCACAACAACCCTATGAGGTAGATGAGGCTGAGAGAGAGGACCAGGTCGTGCATGCCAGGACATTCACTCCTGCCTCTTGTATGCCTCTTCACCCTTCACCTTACCCGTATTCCCATGCAAAGTCAGGTCCAGAAGTGGGCTACCAATGCTGCCACCATTTTTGATGACAGATTCAACATCAGTGGCTGACCACTCCTTGCATATGGCATTGGTGGCATCACAATGGACCCTATAGGACTGAGCCGTTGGTTTGCTAAGTATACAACAGGCATGTGCCTCAGGATTAGGGCCAGTGGTGGGCTCCAGCAGGTTCACACCTACTCTATAGAACCAATTGTTAACAAGAGATAGGACATATAAAGTTTAAAAATAGCCATTTAAGAGTGTCTGCAAGATGGGCATGGAACCGGTTGTTAATTTCTTTGAATCCCATCACTGAATATGAACACTTTCAGATTTATGGAGACTCTAAGCATGGTAGGATGGGGAGGGTGTGCTGCCACAGACTTCAGGAGCTGCCAACATCCTGCTTGGGACTTACCTAGCTGGTCCACCCAGATAGTTCTGGCATACAGGGAGCTGTTGGGAGCGTGTCCATCAAAGACCTGGATCTCGAGAGCCACAAATGCTGCAATGTAGGATCTTGGAAAGATGCACATGTACCGTGTGGTGTTCCTGGCTGTGTACTCCACAGTCAAATTGCAATTGTTCAGTGTGGTTTCATCCCTGGACAAAAAGCACACGGTGAATGATAACGTTTGGGTGGAACCAACCAGGCAGATGGTCTCCATTGTTTGCAAAAGAAGCAAACCACACACTGTGGCTTCAAAGCCAAAGTAGGAAGATGGATGTTAAGAGCCTCATGACATCATGATTGTGTTTTCCATTGTCTTCCTTCTCCATTTTCAATGCTATTCCGCTCACCTGGCCTCACTGTCTCCCTCAACATCCAAGGATCCTTCACTGCCTAGTCAAGTTTTGTCAGATGTGTTGTTACCACAACATTACTTCATTCAATGACTCCTAGATTAAAATATTGTATTAGGCAACACATCTTTTTTTTGTTCAACTTCTAATATTTTGGGGAATGGAAGGGCATGCATGCCCAGAAAGGACAATGCATGATTGTAAATGCCTGTGGGAAGCACTTGGGATTTTGTGCCCACAAAACTCATAGCTCCATCCCTTTTAGCAACACATACATAATGGAATTTCCAAGATCACTTCATGCATCATGAAGAGAGTAATCATGTAAAGGTTGCTCCTGGATTCTTCTCTTCCCAATCATCACTGCCTTTTTGAAATGCTGAATTCTGGTCCCAGTGCAGAGGATAGAAACTGGGGAGAATGGTAGAGACTATTGTGGAGGAGTAGACACCCACTAACCCTACAATCCAGAGTAACTATGGGAAGACATAAGAGGCACTTACTCTGGATTGCTTTATGCATTTCCCATAGGTTTCCCATAGGTGGCACCATAACTACGTTGGTGTAAAAGGTCCCGTAGTTACTCTGGATTATAGCCAATGTCTCCTCTCTATTGTTCTGGTTTTCTTCATCCTTTCCATTCTAGCTTTGCCTTTTCCAAATGTGGGAAAGCATAGTAGTCACAGCCATTGACTAAAGCAGCAGAGAAAGAGGTGCTATGAACACCTGAAAGTGTTATAGCAATTATAAGGTGCATATGAAGCTGCTTCTACCATATCAGATAATATGTCTATCTGACTCAATGCTCTGTACAGTGAGTGATAGCTATTTTGGAGAGATGGGAAAGTCCGCATATTTGTTGCTACAGAGAAAATATGATTCCCAGGGCCAGTCCAAATTTGCACAGTTCTGTGCAGCGGTTCTCATAATTTTTAGAACTGCGACACACTTTTTAGAATGTTAATCTGTCAGGACCCATCAAAAAAGAACATTAACTGAAAATGATGTCATGGAGAACAAGCCTAACCGTGTCTACTTAAAAGTAAGTCCCATTGTGTTCAATGGGTCTTACTCCCAGGAAAGTGTCTTTAGGATTGCAGCCATGGATGGAACTGACATCGTCCACCTAAGCTGCGATCAGCCAAAGTCCCATTAAACAGCGAGCTTATGCTGAATGCAGACTTATCCTCATGTACAGCCTATCCCTTTCCAGAGTTCCATCTTCCCACCCATACAAGGCAAAACACTATATCTCTCTCACCTGGAACCCACCCAGCAGCTCTTTACTCCTTGTTTTCACTTCTGTATTTTCAGTGGCACCTGGGCTAGGTGCTATATGACCCACCCGAGAATTCACTTGCAACTCACTCGCAAGTCAGAGAAATGCTAGTCCAGTGAGTATTTTGTAGAATGTTGGTTATTCAGGTGTCAAATACACCTGCTAGCACCAGCGCCTGTTGCCTGTGGCACATTGATCATGTTGGCACATTTCCCATTATATATCAATATCAAAGCTATAAAACATTTTCTGCTGCAACTCATCTTGTCAGCCACACCATATCCTAGAATGTCCTATGGCAGTGGTACTCAAATATAGGAAGAGATTTACTCTCCTTAAGTCGGTGGGCATTTCAGCCTAAGACCCCCTTTCAAACTTAAAAATCTGTCCAGGACCCCCTGTCAAACTTACTGGGATGTGACATCACTGTGATGCCAGAGCTCCTCCATGCATACTCAGAAGTAAGTACTATTGTATTCAATGAGACTTACTTCCAGGAAAGCCCAGTACCAGATTCCAAGATGGTGGATCCCACCCTCTCACGACCCCCTGACCCAAGACTGCGACCCCACAACAAGGTTCCTGACCCCAGTGGTGGGATTCAAATAAATTAACAACAGGTTGTATGTCCCATTAGTTCTCAGAACCAGGTTCTCAGAACCAGGCCCTCATTAGCAAAGGGTTCTATAGAACCTGTGAAAACCCCCTGAAGCCCACCACAGCCCAACCCCCCACTTTGAGTACCACTGCCTTAAGTCTTTGTGGGGGAAGAGCTGGGGCAGTAACATGATTCTTTGGATATGAGCCTGCAGGGCAAAGGGGGCAATTTTTTACCTCCCTAGGGGTTCTGCCAGCTTGTGCAAGGGTCTGGAGAGCCCTAGGAGGGTTTGCAGATTGCTTTGCAGACCCTCCCCTTCCGGCTTAAAAAAACTGAAAATTTTTGGTACGATTCTGAGGTGGACATTTACTTGACATTTAGTGGGGGTGGGTTCACAACCCCCTTGTGTGAGTAGCACTACCCTATAGCCACCAAGTTGCACCTCATAATGCAACACTGCAAGACATTCTGGGGTATCACGTGGCCCCGAATGCCTTGCAGCTGCTTGGTTGTGCCATCCTCATGACCCACCAAGAAATGACCCACTTGTGGCCCAGTTTGAGAACCATTATCATACGATTTCATGAGCTCTGACAATGCATTAAAATTATTTAGAGGCTAAAATATTGGCTGCCAACCTCATTGCTAAGTTCAGGAATTTTTTGCCACTTTATAGGCAACTGATTGTTGCCTATTCCAGGAGAGAAGGATAGTGAGATTGGACAGAAACACTGTCTTGTAAATGTGGGACTAGGCATGGGCCATGGGCTGTGGGTGGCGCAAGTGGTTAAGTCACTGTGCCTATTAACAAGCAGGCCAGGGTTCGAGACCCAGATCGGCCCCACAAGTCAGGGTAAGCTCCTGTCTTTAGCCCAGCTCTGCGACGCCAGCTGGATCCAATTGTATCGGCTCTGCCTTTCCATTGGAAAGGCATGGGCCATGTGGAGTAGGCCTGAAAGGGAGGACTGCTATAGGTGCACAGTAAATAGTGTAGAAGGTTTATAGTCCTCCAAAAGCAGCACATAACCACTAGCAGAAACACAGGGTACAATCCTAACCAATTTAGCCCAGCACAACTCACCCATTTCACCATTCCCAAGATGGGAGTTGTGCTGGGACTTGTGCTAGCCTAACTGGAGCTTAGGATTGCAATCTCAGTCTTGTAGCCATTGGTTGAGCCTTAAAGGTTGAGCCCCACTGGCTAGCTTTCACATAGTTTTATCAGACACTCACTCAAATTTGTAGCCAAAGATATACATGGTCTGGTTCTCCCCTTTCTTCTGTGGTTCTGATGTCTCCCAAAAGCAGGTCAGGTCATCCAGCTGTTGTGTGAAACACTTGGGGTCCAAGCGCTCCTCTGTTAACAGTCGGGCAGCTATGAGTAAACAGGGTCACAGGCTTAATGCCACATATAGGAATGGCAAAAAGACATGAGTTCTGAGAAGTTCTGTCTAAGCCCTGCTGCAGGTCACCCTCTTATGCTTGGTTTCCTGTTCCTCCTCAAATAGACATCCCTAGATAGTATAAGTCTTCAAACTCTCAAAACAGCGTTAAGGACAAAGCATGGAATGAAGCATATTTGTACAATATTTTTACATTGTACTGATCTGCATTATTATGACGGCTGTCTTGTAAACAGTATGAATAGCTTATATTTCATGATTAATTTCTCTTCCTTACATAAATTATACAAACACACACATCTCTGTGCTGTCTCCATCTTGACATGTGTTTCCCAAGATAAGCGCTACTATGCACTCTCAGTCCCTACTTTTTGTTCCTGCCAGTCCCAGCAGAATCTGGGTTGGAGAAAGTAGAGGAAGAGTTTCAAAATTAGGTATGTGCATGGCAAGGAGAAAAGGCAGATTCACTTCTATATACAAGCAGGCAGCCCAATCCTAAAGGTGGCAATGAAATAGTGCCAAAGTGGCTATCACTGCATCCTGTGGCCTATAGGGAGTAAGAGGGGATGGCAGGTGGTAGAACAGGGGCAGGAGGTGGGAAAAGGGCAGCCGGGGCAGTTATAGATGGCAGTCATGTGCACAAGGATCCGTATAACAAGGATCCTTACTTATAAGGTAAGTATCCTTACTTATGAGGTATGTCCCTTACCTTGATTTTGCTCTGCCAAAATGGCTGGTTTAGAATTGAGGAAATTCAACGGGGAAGCAAAGGCTTTCTAAAGGGGCCCATTGACTGCCCCTCTTGGATGGATGCCTTGTGCCACTGACAGGGTGAGGGTGTTGGTGGGATAGAATTGCTATTGAAATGCTGACTACAACAAGACCCATCTATCTCATTTCAAACTGCCTAAAACTCTACTAATCAATATGTGCCCTTGAGTCAATTAAATGAGAAAGGTGGCATATAAATATAATACACAAATAAACATATAGAGATTGCTATGTCCCTTAAATTTACAGTATACACAATGAATTTACAGTGAATGAGCTGCAGTCTATGATCAGGTCTGTCAGATGCATCCTGAGAGCCTCTGCCTTCACCCACAAAGTAGATTTCTAGCTGACGTGGTTTGGGTGGATGTGAATGAGTTTGAAAATGTGTGGCCAATGTTTTGAAAACACTGGAATAGGGCCAGTTCCTATCTATAAGCTGCAATCCTACCCATACTCTCCTGAATAAGCTCCATTGACTATAATGGGACTTATTTTTGAGTAGACAGAGGACAGGGCTCTAAGCCATGCTAATATTGCCCCATCGTTACACAAAGAGGTTTATTGTTCTAACAGAAAGGAGAAAGTAAATAGACATAGGGTGCAGGCCTAAGAAATTTAGGCTAGCCTAACTCACCTGTCCTATCTTTCTGTGATGGTGCTGAGAGGTCAGTGTATGCCTGTTCATTGGCCTAACCCTCCCCACTCCACCCAGCAGTGGAGAAAAAGTGTCTTACTGCATTTTTGTGACACCCCCAGGTCAGCACAGGGTGTATGTTGGGGCAGAGGCCGGCCTAAATGGAGCTTAGGATTGCAGCCAAACTAAAGCAGTGATTTTCAAGCTGTTTCATCTCATGGCACACTGACAAAGCACTAAAATTTTCAGGGCACATTATCAGATTTTGACAATCGACAAGGCCACCGTGCTGTCAGTGGGAGGCTCACATCCCCCACTGGCCATATTAATAAAGACCTTCCCCCAAATTCCTTTGGCTCACCTATGGACCACTCACAGCACACCAAAGTGCCATAGTACAATGTGACATGGTACTGTTGAAAATGTCTGAAGAAAGCATTGTATTTGCATAAATTCCTAGGCAAAGCTAATTAAACAGAAATATGTTTGCGTTGAACCCATTTGCATAATGAAATACAGTACTTTCAAGATAAAATACTTTTATCACTTTTAATACTTTTATGTCTTTTTAAATAATATGTGTATAACCTCACTTTTCCCACGCCAAAGCAAGCGCCCAAGGTGGCTTGCAAAGCTTTTGAGCACAATCCTAAGCATGAGTATTCAAAAGTAAGCCTCATTGTGTTCAATGGGTCTTAGAGCACAATCCTAACCATATCTACTCAAAATAAGCCCCATTGTGTTCAATGAGTCTTACTCCCAGGAAATTGTCTTTAGGATTGCAGCCTCCCAAGAAAATGTCTTTAGGACTGCAGCCTTGGGGGTACAATCCAGAATAACTACAGGAGCTCTTAGGTCAACGTAAGAAAAATTTACTATGGATTGCAATATGAATTTCCCATAGGTTTCCACTAGGTGGCGCTGTAACTACGTCAATGTAAATGTCTCTTCCGTAGTTACTCTGAATTGTAGGGTTAATCTTTTTGCTCTCACGACAATCCTGTGAGGTGAGGCTGAGAGCATGTGAGTAGCCCAAGATCACCCAGGAAGTTCCATGGCTGAGGGTTACATGCTTTGGAATATGACTTCTTCCATATATTAAATACAACCTTAGTTCATGTGCCATGCGCAATGCAGGCCAAGTGATGTGTTGAATATACACACACTCTCTTCCCTTCAGTTAAACCAACATAGTGTGTGTTAGGTGCTATGTTGGTGAAAAAATCCTAAGGTCTGCCACGGGGTTGCCAGCACTAGCATCGCAACATTTGTAGTCTCAAAATTGCATATTATGTAAAACCCATTTCACAGGTCCTCAAAGAGATAAATCTGCAGTACTAGCAAAGATGATTCTGCAACTGGCCATCCCTTCAGCAGAAACTGACCCAACTTTCTGATCCCACACCATCCATTCCCCTCCCAGGACCCATTGCATCTTCCCAGGACTACATACACCAGTATTTAAGAATATTGAAATATTTAAAAATAATACGAATTGCTTTTATCAGTTGAAAAAGACACCACATGGAAAAGTCATGGATGACATGGATAACAGAGTAAGGACATAATCCTATGCCCAATACTAACAATTGAAGACATATTGTGTTCAATGGGGCTTACTCTCAGGAAATTGTGGTTAGGATTGCAGCCTTAGAGTAATAATGCGTGTGGCAAAGTACATGAGATCAAACAGATCAGATCAATTTTGATTCGGGTGGCTCCCACTTCTTATTATCACACCACCATGTGATCAGCTACAAGCCAGGGTGCTCAAAGGAGACTCGGTACCCAACCCTTGCAAGATGGACTTTCAGGACACTTTGCAGCGTGATCCAATTATTGCTTTTCTGCCTTCAGTCGCATACAGAATTGGAAATGCTCCTTCCACATTGCAGGCACAGTAGACTAGCCAAACCTACAATCCAGAGTAACCACGGGAGCACGTAAGACACATTACGTGCACCCGTACGTACTGTACCACCTCGTGAAAACCTATGGGAAATTTATATTGCAATCCAGAGTAAATTGTTCTTACACTGGAGCAAGGACTCCCTTTAGTTTCTCTGGATTGCGCCCTATGACTCCTTTCCCCTTCCTGTTTTTCTTGTGGTCTGCCAAATTTGGGCATTTACTTCTCCAAATAAAGACAGAATACTGTTCATCCTGTAGCCATTATTTCATTATCCCACTGATACTCATTATTATGAGAGTATCCTCATTAATCTCAGGGACAATATGAGTGGACAGCATGTAGATGATGATCTACATACAGGCCACACAGCCAGCCTTAGGAGCTGCAGGGTCCAATTGTAAACATTTTTGAAGAGTCCCAGATTCACAGCCTGCTGATGCCCAGTAGGGATGTGGTGCCTCATGGTGCCTGATACCTGATGCTTAGTGCCTGTTGGTGACTGGTGCCCACGGTCCAGTAGGAGTGTCCAGTGCCTAGTGGTGCCCAGTAGGGATACTTAGTGCCTGCTGGGAAGCATGATTCCCACTGTCTATTAGTGCTTGGTGGTGCCCACGGCCCATTGGTATCTGCATCCCACAGGTGCCCACTGCCCAATAGTGCTCAAAGGTGTCCAGTAGGATGCCCAGAGCCCAATGGTGCCCTCTGCCACCCACTGCCTCCCACTGCCCAGTGGTTCCCAGTGCCCAGTGGTTCCTGTGCCCAATGGTGTCCAGTGCCCAGCAGGTGTGCCTGGTGACTGCCGGTGCCCAGCAGTGCCTATTGGTGCCCAGTGTCCCCAGCCTGGTCCCAGTGACCAGTGTCCAGTGGTTCCCACCAGTACACAGAAGTGCCAGTTGTTGCCCAACTGTGTCTAGGGCCTACAAATATTCTTGAAATTTTACTCCAGCAACAACTGGTAAATTCTGCTAGATTTAATACAAAATTGCATACAAGACAAGATTATCTTAGTGCAGGTGGCCCTTAGGCACGGGGCTCAATTGAGAATATAATCGGTTCAATATGCTTAAAATTCAGCCCTAGGCACCCACAACTGCATGAGCTGTGTGGATCCTTGATTTAGCGCCCCAACTGAGCACTTCCCTTCCTTCCTCAACTCCACCATCCCATCTTCCACCCAGTCTTATGTCTACCCCACCCCAACTTGCACTGGCCAGCCCTGCCCACTACCTTTGCTGTTGAAGGCAATGTCAAGGCTTCCAGACCTCTCTTGGGAAAAGGCCATTGCCCAAAGTGCCATGATGAAAAAGGCAGTGTTCTTTCTCCTGTCTTGCTCCATGCTTGTGGGGGTGATGATCTCCCGCCAACCGGCGTCTTTCCACTTGCTCTGTGAGTTGCCTTCTGGCTGGAGCGCTTACCCTCACTTTGCTCCACGGCTGGAGACTGAAGATAAGGGGCGGACCTGGAGTGCCAGCAGCTCTGAGCAGAGGGAATAAGAAGAGCAGCCCTTTTCTCTTAGGTCTCCTCTTGGATTCCCTCAAGGACTGAGAAGAAATCCTGTGCTGCCATCCAGCTGAAGGACCTTTGCCTAGGTTTGCCATATGTCCTGAAAAACAGGGACAGTCCCAATTTTTGGAGATTGTGTTTACATAGTGGCAAATGGGACAGAGGGTCCTGTCCCAATTATATGGAAGAGAATTATGGCAACCCTACCTTCATCCCTATGTTACGTCAATAGCAAATGAACCTCTGGCTTCTGTCTTGATCCACAGCAGTGCATTTTTTGAGATGGTTTTTTTCACAGCCCAGGAGCTAATTTTCAAACCCCAGATTCAGCCCTGGAATATTTGAACTGATGATCATGAATAGCAGACACACATGGTGCAAACCTAACCAATTTAGGCCAGCACATCTCCCCGTTTAGGCACACCCATCTCCCCGTTGCCACAGTGGTGTGGGGAGGCTGTTGCATGTCTGTACGTTGCCTTAACCTCCCTGGAGTGGCACAGAAATGCCTTCCAACATTTCCAGGCCATCACAGAACTTATGCCAGGACTCGTGCCAGCCTAACCAGGGATTAGGATTGCACAGTGAGTGCCTCTGATCACAATGCAAAAGGCATTTATTTCTGTACTTATGCACTATAGATTTCCAGATTAGAAGCTCTCATGCAGGCAGGTAGGCAGTTGGTCTCTCTTTCAAAATTAATTCCAGGATTGGAGGGAAAATGTTAATGTTTTTTAGATCTTTTAAAAGATCTGAAAAATCCAATGAAAAAGAAAGTGGGACAAGATTCCCCAATTCATCAAGGACAGGATGAGGAACTGACCATGATGCAGATTTAGTTGAAGCACTAGGAAAAACTTTTAAGGGCAAGGAGTCACTCGGAACAATTGTAGCACCTCTTTTCTGGGAGATTGGTACAGGCAGCAGGAAGGCTGACTTATGGAAAGACAACCTGTCACAACGGGATGGTGGCAGTGATGGTGGCTTCCAGCTCTATGCTATGATAATGACCAGTCAAATGTAAGGCATGAGTCCTTTTTATTCTTTGTGGAGCAGAAGTAAATTCACAGGCCCAGAAGATCATTTGGTAGTTGATATGGGGGAGGGGGGGTAGGTGCCTCATTATGATCTGGCTTTCCACCTCCATCTCAGGAAAGTTACTCAGTTCACACTTACGCAACCTTCCAGATCAACAGTTTGGGATGTATGGCCCAAAGAACCCACAGTACATTAGAAGCTAGAGAAGTTAGAAAAAGGCTTCACTTTCATGGCGTGTTGTATTCAGGTCTTTTGTTCCACAGTTTCCCCTAGTCAAACAGGTTTGAAAGGTACGGAAAACAATATAAAAACCTGCCAACCCTGTTGAACAAGTAAGTGTACATTCTGAGAGTTGCTGTCCCTTCAACACTCTGTCCTGAAAACTGTTGGTGCCCAGTGATTCCTGAGCCTGCTGGTGCCCAGTGCCCAGTAGGGATGCCTGGTGACCACAGGTGCCCAGCAGTGCTCACTGGTGCCCAGTGCCTGCCACCTGGTGCCAGTGACTGGCACCTACCAGTACCCAGTACACCAGTGTCTGATTTGAAAAAACTATATGTGAGCAGTGAGGATGCTCTGGGATATGTTAGATACACAAGAAATAATATTGGCTGGTGGAAGTCTCTTGCTTGTGGACTTCTCAGATTCAGCTGGTGCATCACCAAATACTAGACTAGGAGGGTCTAATGTAACGGCACTTCTTCTGTTCCTATACCTCAGTGGCATATTTTACGAAGATGACAGAGACTACAACAGGTGTAATGTGGTCCATTTATTGTGGGGATAAGTGTATTGCGGGGAAGGGTTTCTTTGCTGGGGAACTCTTGGGGATTCACCAAATGCGCTGTGTCATTTGCAGGGAGAAATAAGCTAGGTATTAAAAGCATTGCTCCTTTCCATCTCTCCAGACGTAAGGAATTTCACATATCGTAGTCTCTTTGTCTTTCAAAGCAGGCCAGTAACAGGCATAGAAGATACAGCTTCTGTGCCCACTGCTAGTCTTGGGAAGTGGAATGGGGGAGGGGGGGAGGGGAAAAAGGCGGCACAAACAGAAAGTGTTTGGGTATGATAAGACCCAAGGAACGTGTTCCTCCTGCACAGGGCTTGTTTATTGCAGTCGCTGGTACTTTTCGAAAACATCAGAGAGTTATTGAAGTCACAGCCTCTTATCTGATCTTTCTCTCCATTTGGCTGTTACTTGGCTTTAAAAAATCTTTGACGCTTTTTAAAAAAAACCTATTTCATCTCTTTTTTGGTGTATTTGATGTATGACAGGCCTAAGAAAATAAGAAGGGCGCTGCTGGATTATACCAAATGTCCATATAGACCAAGTGTCCATATAGCCCATATAGCCCAATAGTGGATAGCCAGATTTTTTTATTCACTTCCTTTACACCATGTGTAAATTTATAAACCAGTATCATACACCCCATTCATCTTTTGTCCATCTAATCAACAAAGCCCCAATGCTTTACAGCCCTGTCCTAACTAAATTCCCTTGCCAGGACGGTGTAGCCAGGACAGGCTCTTCTATATCCCATGGGGAAATTTTTGCTACGAGATCTGTTCTTCAAGGTAAGCCCCAGCAGCTGCAGTAGGTCAACCTGGACCTGCACCAGAGGCATCTGAGTTGATCCATTTTTGTGGATCAGGCCAGAAAGAGGGATAGGATACAGAATACTCTTCCACCACTGATCTTGCATTCGCCAGTCCTATCTGCCCTTCCACATCCTTCTCCACACTTGCACTTGTTGACTCTGTTCTGTGTGCAAGCTTTGGTGTTCTCATTGGTGTGCAGAGTTCTCACACTTTTGCAAAGCATTTTAGTGGTGCCATGAAGTCAATGCATGCTGGCAGAGCGCATGCTCTACTGGTGCACCTCTTGCAGAGGATTAGTACCCGAGTCTTGCCTGCTTTGCAAAGGACTCCAAACCAGGCTCCTTGTTGTTTTATGGTTACTTTGAAACCTTTCTCCAAAATGGAGCTTACCAGTTTTCTTAACTAGCACCTTTTGCAGGTGTTTTGAGATGTGAATGTATTTTGAGATGAGATGTGAACTCACAAGAAAGGAGATTCCAGTTGAATATCCAGAAAAAATTCCTGACAGTGAGGGCGGTTCGGCAGTGGAACAGATTGCCAAGGGAGGTGGTGGATGCTACCTCACTGGAGATCCTCAAGCAGAGGCTCGACGAGCACTTGTCGGGGATGCTCTAGGAGGATTTCCTGTTGCAGGCAGGGGGTTGGACTAGATGACCTACTAGGTCCCTTCCAATTCTAGGATTCTATGATTCTAATTACTAATGCAACTTACTGTTGATGCTTAGAAAGCCAACGCAACCGTTTCTTTTGAAATAAAACCTACTATGGGACACACTCATTTCTCTGACACCATAAACTGAGCAGATATTTACATAGATGTTTTTAACTGGTTAGGCCTCCACCAGGTCAGATGTCATTAATGTCCAGTTCTGCCTCAATATGCACCGCTTTCCACACCAGACACTCTGTTATTGCACATTTTCCTGGTTTGGAGAGATCCTTTAGGAGCTCTTTGCTGTCTCTTCAGGCTTTTGCCATCCTGAACAACTTTGAATCATTACAGCTTAGAAGTCCTCATTGATTAAGCAGATTCAAGGTAATTTATGCAGAAATTAAATAGCAATGGACTTGGATGGGGTACTGTTTGCTTCACCCTTTTGTGAAAACTCTGATTTATTCCGTTCCTCTTCTTTCTGTTATTAAATGGTTGTTTTTGAAGTGTCAGCTCTGAATATGTGTGTACAATTTTTGAAGGCTTCTCTGGATTCCAATTTCCATTGAAATTCCCACCTTTTCCTAGGTGAAGAGGGAAAAAAGTCCTTGCTTTTTGATAAAGTTCTTAATTTATTCTTTTACCTTAATTTATTCTTTTACATTACTGCCCATAGAGACAGTAATGGAGATAACTTGATCCAAACAACAGCTCAGAAGGGAGGTGAAACCCAGGGAGGAAACCATCATGCATAAAGGAGTTCAAGTGTGTCAGGATGTTGACCGTTAAGTTGTGTCCTGTGACTGGATATGTGCCGCAAGAGAGAAGACAAGACACAGTGGATTAGATTAACTATTTACTGTATTTGCAAGTTTAGAGTAGTCTAACACAATCCGGGTCATGCTCTTGAATTAAGTCCTTCAGTCTAATTCTCCTCAGGGCTAACCAGTATGCTTCTGCTCTGATGAACAGCTGAGCTCCAACTGCTGTTTTCTAACCGCCAGTTCTCCAGCGGTCAGACTCAACTGGCAGATATTCAAAGCTGAATATTCTAATCATCTCAGCTTGCCTAGAACCAACTGTTAGACTGAGAATTTCTAACAAAGAGAATGCCAGCATGTTCTGATCTAGTGCCGCAAATGTCTCAAGCCCCCAGCATGAATGGCAATGTCAGAAAAAAAAGTCGGCACAAAGCCAAAAAATAGGCACAAAGTAACCTACTTTTGCAGGGAGAGTGCGTGTGTGTTCCAGGACATGCTGAGAATTACATGTTAGAAAGACATGGCATTATCTGTCACCCCCATGACTTATATCTCCACTATCCTTTACAGCAGAAACCCTTCTTTGCGTGGGCTTGCCTTCTCTTCTTCTGAATTGTGACCTGAACGTCATTTTTCCCTTGGGAAACCTAACAGTGCCATCTACAGATGATCATACCATTGCATGCCTAGTGCTCTCCAATGGTTATCTTTAGTCAGGAAAATGATTGGGATTCTGTCCCCAGAGAGGTTAGCACAATCTCTGCTCCTCAATTTTTTTTCTGGTTCCCCTCAGTAACAATATGTCCTCTTTTTTAGTCTTGTGCCCTGGAAAAAAAAAACTTATCTTTTTCCTAGTGAGCAGGCAACACTTTTTCCTAGTCTTCTTTGTGTGGCAGCAGGAATTTGCAAGATAAAAGGGGCTTTTGCAATTTGCTAGCTAGAAAAGCATTGAGTAACATTTATAAAGATGGGTTCCGCTTTTCAACAGTTTCACTTTCAGATAGTGCTCTCTTTCCCAACCCATCCAATAAGTTGGGGTGCCTGTATAGTGTTCAGCTACATGAAAACAATATACATGAGGGTTTTCAGCTTTTATTTTGTCATGTCCTACATTTTCATAGGGTGTCCTTTATTTTGGTGTGTGTGTAATTCTAGAGAGTGAATTGGTGAGAGGCTTTTCCCTCTGTGTGGCTCTGCCTGTGTGCCCTACTACTCTCTGCTTCTTGTTCAACGCACACAAAGGCTGCATTGGCTGTGTATGGAGTTGCCCTTCATTTTTAAATATACTGTACTGGGATAAAACATGTGGTGGTGGGGCACTGTGGAATCCCACAACTGGCCATTCTACAAACTTCATTACTCCCTCATGGGGCATTCAGTTCTCCTGGCCAATTTTGTGGGTATGCATGTGCGCCTGAAATCCACTGCTGTGAGGGTGGAGAGAGGTTTAGTCAGATGTATTCGCTCTGACTCTAAGGACTCACTTTCCCGCTTTAGTGAGGCAAGACTCCAGGGCTGTTCATAGCTGCTCCACTTTGAGGAGAAGCTGAAAGATGAAGAACATTACAGTAGTTTGGGGACTCTGTACAAAAAGGAGTGCCCAGAGGATGGTGAGTGTTTGACAGGGTCCCAAGAGCGGGTGTTTGTGTTCTTGGAATGGAAGAAGATAGAAGATTGTGAGGCAAGGCTGGACTGAGGGACTCCAAGGTAGAATGAGGAGGAAGAGATGGGGATGTAGGAGGGGAGCAAAGCTGGTCAGTTGACTCATGAACTCCCAGGAACCAGGAGGAAGGAACTGGTGTTGGGATTGTCAGGAGGTGCAAAGGTGGCTTGACGCGTCGGGCTGGACTGGATGGTGTTAAGTGTGGTGAACTGTGAGAAGATGTGGAGCAAGATGTGACAGCGAGGATTGTAGTGCCAGAGTCCTTGAGTCCTTGAGGGTTTTGAAGGGTGGTTTTGCTTCTAGGCTGTGTTGTCCCGAAGTATGGAGGATCTGATACCCCTTCCTTGAGGCGCAGAAGGAAGTCACAAGGGGCAGTAGGGTTCATGGCATAGAAGGCATTGGCACTGTCAGGAATCAAGAGCTCTTAAGATGAGAGAAAGAATAAAGATTAATATAGGTGAAGGTTGCTAGTGGTACCACTATCCCATCTACCAGCCCATCTTTTTCTCACCTTGCCCATCCCCCAGAAGCTGTAGGAGCTGGTAGTTGTGCAGTGATGCCCCCTCCAAGTTGTGCTTCTGCAAGGCACGCTGGACCACAGCTGTGGTCTTGTCCTGGCTGGTTATCTGTGGAGAAAATTCATCCTCCATGAGTTGCAGCAGGTGACCCTGGTGAGGCTCAACCATATAGTAACATAATACAAAACATAAACTTTTGAACTACATACAGACTTAGATGACCAAATGCCAGCTGAATCAAGAAAGTACTGCATTAAAGGAATCTGAAAAAGGCAGGAACACAGATTTTCACATACCTTTTGAAAAATATGGGTTTCTAGCTGAAAAAGAGTTACATAGTAGTTACTATGCTAAACTGTAGTGGGAGACCAAATTCCGGGTTTAAATTGGCACTCGAGCCTTACTGGGTGATCTTGAGATTCAGTTGATCTCTCAGTACCTATTTCATCTATTATGAGAATAACGGTGCAGGCCAGAGAGAACAGTCCAGCTAAGCTGGCCTAAGGTAGGCCCTATCCTGAGCTGACAGGAGGGCTCTCGGTTGACACTTAGGCCAAACCCACAGGGCTAACTGCTGCTGAAGAGGAGCAGCACACGGCCAGCTTGCTCACTGGGCTGGTGTAGTTGTGCCCTCTCTTGAAGTTGAGTGGCGGGAATGGTAATTAGGCTAGCCTAAAACTTAGAACTTTTCTTTTGTTTCCATTTTTACTCTTGCTTATCATGGGCCTCTATGGGTCTACTCAGATTTATGCCTGCTCCTGAGGTGGCCTATCTTTGAGGATCTGGGAGTGTACATGTCCGCCCTGGAAACAATCTCTGGATATAGTCTAACTGCACTGTTCCAAGCCATGCCCCACATGCCCTCAACACTCCCCCGCTGAACTACCTAGGCTAGCCCTGCTAGGCCAGCCCAGATCCATCTGTCTTGGACCGCCTAAGTACACTTTGGCTGGCCCAAGCCTTCTCTAGTGTAGCTATGCTGGCCTATGCTGGAATTAGGCCAGCCCAGTGAAGATAGGCTAGCCTAACTGCACTTCAGGACTGCAGCCTAAGAGAAAAAATCATTTCTGCTGCTTCTTTGAAGAAAGGCCAGGATCAATATGTCCCAAAACATCTTCCTTCTCTTAGACCAGAAAGCATTTGAGGGCCATTTAAAAGACTCTCCAAATATAAAACCAGACATGCATTGTGACCGCTCTATCAAATGTTTGGGGTGGTTACTATGTGTTTTCAATCAAATCAAATGGTTCCAATACACCTGTATTTATGTCATGAATAAAATCCTCACCCTTGGTTTTCTGAAGGCAGAGGTCCATTGACAGCTAGAAACGAAAGAGGATATTTTGCCTTTTGGATATTTGGATAAAAGACTGCAGGTTTGAAATAGAATTAATTTGAAGTTTTGTTGCAGTTTGTGTGTGTGTGTGTCTGTCTGTCTCTTGTGTAATGGAAACACTCTACAATGTGAATGAAAATTAATACAATGAAAAATTGTCATATTCTGTGAAGAAGTGAAACCTAACATTAATTGAGCACCTTTGCCTTCCTCTACCTCCAGGAAATGCTCAAATTCAGACCATTTTGCCCTAGGCCTGCAGCTGCCATCAGCACTACTGAGCTTGTTCATGTGTCCCAGAGTTCTCCTCACTGCCCAATTTTTCTCTGTATCACATACCCTTGGTTCCTGGGGCCTAATCCTAAGTTCAGAACTTCTAACTGCAGCAATTTATGGAATCCATCTGTGGTCTATCAGAGGTCTATCACCCTCTGACCCATTCTGATCCTCACACACCCAATCCATTTATGTACCATCCGGTCCTCTCCTCACTGAGTTCGCATTACATGTTTTCTGGACCCCACAATCCAATCACTCCCCCAATGTGTCCAGTACCCTTTCTGTCCCTTACCCACTCACCACAATGCTACGATAAAGGTTGCCAAGTGCGTTATCCATGCTGACACGGATGATACGTGATTCAATCCCTCCTTGCTTAGAGACAGGTGAGGCAAGGGGTGGTTCAATCAGAGGCCAGAATCCCTGCTGGAATATAGGAAAATCCTGGATGGGGAAGAGGCCAGGAGATTAGTTTTGTGCATTATGTCCTCCTCTATACCTTTCTGTCCCTTGTGTGTGTTGTTTCTCATCACTTCTTTGGCCACCAACACCTGCAGGACTCTTTTTCAGAGACTTCTGCCACTTCCTCTCTAGAACAATAATTACAGCCACAGTCTTGCATAAGTGAAGCAAGCTGGCTTCTCTGAATATACTTTAGATCAGGAGTGAGCAAGCTGGGTCACTTTAGGGATCTTGAATCTTTTAACAATTTTATAGGAGTGGGCATTTCAGATGGTTTGTTGAACTGTCTGAAGTGGGTCTCTGGACTGTAATCTTAACTTTGCTACCTATAATACATGCTTCTTCTCCATGGCTTCTTCACCATGGCACACTCTTGACTTGGGAACACTCTATTATACTGATTCTACTTCATAGCACTCTCTGTTGTCATTACCTTACAAGTGGGGGTTCCACGAGTTGGGGAACAAGGGGTGCTGGAGCTATTCTCAGAGTTCAAGCTGCCACAGGAGCCCATTGGTGAGATGCCAATCTTTTCAGGGCCAGGAGAAGTAGAGGAGGCTTCTGAACCTAGGAGAAGTCTGCAAAGGGGATCTGTTTCAGGTTGGCAAAACATTTCTGTATATTCCTCCATTTTTCCCCATGTCCCAGCGACATCAAGTGAAATAAAATACAAGGTTGGTGCCCAGAATGTCATCGTACTCTGAAACTCTTGTTCTCCACCCTGGCTTGAAACCTTCACACAAGTAGTTTTCCTGGGAGTTAGTACTATTGAACACAATGGTACTTACTTCTGAGTAGACATGCTTAGGATTGCACAGCTAATTAGTCTAAGAGCTAGAAAGAACTCTCTTCAAGCACTTAGGCCTAGCTGCCTGGCTAAAATACTACTTGTCATCCTTCTCCTTCCTCCTCTCCCTCAAAGTACCAAAGCTTGCTGCCCAATTACAGAACTATCTGCCCCAGGAATATAAAAATCCACCATGGCTAGACTCGAGTTGAATCATGAGTCACCACCACCTCTGACTTGTTCACTTGTCTTAATGTGTGGCTGTGGGAATTCATCTGGACTGGAGACTATTTAGGAGTCTGACTTGAGTCCCAAGTCTCTTCCATAAGAAAAAGACCAAAAAATCAGGACACTTCCTTTGTCCAGCTGATTGCCATGGGACAAGATCATTCGTGGCGCAAGTCCCTCCCATGTGTGTTGGCCACCTGCAGCAGCTGGGAGCTAGGGAGTTGGCTGCTGCTGACGTCCAAAATAAAAAGAAACAACCAATAATAAAAAATAAGCATTTTCCTCCACCCTCAGCACTATCACAGCTTCCTGATTCAATTATCTCAACCTACTCTGCTGCTATTGCTTGTTCTGTAATGGCAGATTTGAATGTCCATTTCTGGATCATAAGGTCTTTAGCATGATGTAGAAATGGCACACCAGAGAGAGATTGTGTCTGATGATGGGCATCTGTTGCTTCTGTGGAAGAGGACAACAGCACATTAAAAGTAAGCAAGCACACTCAGGCTTTTCATGTGTACTCGGGACTTGCGTCGTCGGGATTAATGACTCATTTTCGAATCAGTGGCTTCGGACTTGAGGCAGTGCTGAGTTATTGACATGGCTGACTTGATTATACATGAGTCAGTGAAACACATGTTTTGTGTTTTTGTTGTATGCTGCCTTGGGTCCCTTCAAGGAGGAAGGTGGGATAGAAACACAGTGAACAAACAAAAGGTGTTTTTGCAACTCAAACTTGAGTTACCTGACTTGAGTTCCCATCCCTGACTTGTACCCCTCCTCTCTTGCTTTTTTCACTCTTCTGGAATCAAGCTTATCCACTCATGAAGCACTAGATAGCCTGTACTGTGGCTGAGATAAAAACAAGATCGCTATTAAGTTGAAATTACAATAAAACTGAAATCAGGCCAAGTCATAACTCAAATGAATAAGGTTGGGAACCTCTCAGCTAGCATCTCTCTTCTTAACCTGACCTCCTTATCTTCCCTCCTCAGAAATGAAAAACACCCCTCCTTTCTCTTGCCATTCTATTAAGCCTCTTGTTCTTAGGGTTAAAACATTTTAATAGGAATAGCTGGTGTATGCTTGTTCATACGGTATGTTGTTTCTCATTTGTACTATTGTTATGCTTCTCACATCACTATAAGTTTGCTCCTTGTGCTACATTTATCTTTATTTCTCTTCCTATTTTTGGAAACATAATTTAACAAACTGTATATCGTGGTCTGAATTCTTTGCTTTCTCATTTTCCTTTTTCTGTGCTCCAAAATATGGATTTCCCCTAACTGAACCATGATGGCCAATGGTCAAGAATACCTACATATGCATTTTACAACAACGCTTTCCTATATGATTCTGAACAGGCAATGGTAACAGGAAAAGATGATGGCTTGTTTGTCCAGGGGAAGGGCAGAAATCAGGCAAGAGAAGCCAAAAAGCAGAAGCAGCAGATGTGGCATCAAGAAACCAGAGGATAGACTTACGAACTAAAGCGCTTGGTGAGGCTGCGATGCAATTTTGGAGAGTTTGGGCAAGAGTCTGCTGGTGGTTCAATGACACGGGAGATCCGGTAGCTGAAGAGGAGAGCAGAGGCACATTACAACCATGCCTGGTGCACATGTGCCTCTGTGTGTGCACCTGCATCTGTCATCTGACACAGCTCTCAGTCAGGATCCTTCCCTGCTCACTGCTTAGCCCTTACAATGATGGGATTGTGGTGGCTATAGCAGTGACTATGGTTTTCCCCCACTTAATTTCATTTATTTACTATTCAGCCCACTGTGGAAAACTGCTCCATGAATTTTGGGGATCTTGATGATCCCATGCTCCATGAACTTTGAATCTTGATGAGAGATTGTGTCTGACGATGGACACCTGCTGCTTCTGTGAAAGACAACAACTGCACATTTAAATATATAGAAAAGTTAGACCTGTAATCTGAATAGATAAATAGTTAACTACTAGGTTGAAACTGGGTGGGCTTATGATGGTTGAATGATTTGGTGTTTTTACTAATAATTGTTGCCACCCATGGGCTGTGGGTGGCACAAGTGGTTAAGACACTGTGCCTGATAACCAGTAGGCCAGGGTTTGAGACACAGGTCCCCACAACACAGGGTGAGCTCCTGTCCTTAGCCCAGCTCTGTGACGCAGCTGGAACCAATCGTATTGGCTCTGCCTTTCCATTGGACTACTTCAGTGGCATGGAGAGAGGGGATTTGCTGCTTGGGTAACAGCCTATCCTCCATATCAATCTATCCAGGCCTTTGTGCTTCGCATACAGCGTTGAGCACGATACCATAGTCTTTTGAGACTGATGGATGCCAATGCATGCATTGCCACCTTTAAGTAATATCTTTTCAGTAGGAGAAAATACGTGCTGAAGCTGATTGAAAGGATAGTCTCTAGTTCACTCTTGTTGGCCTTGGGAGCAGGTGAGGACAACATTCATCTCCCCAGGCAAGAGCTATAGGACAAAAGGATGCATTACAAGGAATTCACAAGAAAGTGCATTTCTTGTAATGCATATAAGGAGGTGGCTCAATTTTGCTTTTAAAACAAACATGAGAGGGCATGCAGAATGAGATGAAACTGCTGGGAAGAGGGGAGTTTTTAAAGTTTTCCCTGCCACTGTTCTGGTCCTGTTCATACCCCCACCTCTATTTTAATTAGGTGAAAAACATTCAGTTGAAAGGCATTGAGAATTTTCTACTAATTAAAGTAGTAGGAGAGTTGTGATCAGGGACAAGGCAGTGGTGTGCAAAGTGTTAAAGCCCCCTTTAACCCTATCCCCATGTGTATCCCCATGTGTTAGATTTTTAAAAATAACACAACACTGGGCTTTATTATGCATTCCTCATGGGGTGTTCTTTGGACCTTAGCCTAAGACTATCCACTGAACCTGGCAAAGTGTGGAATGCTACAGGATCTTGTCCTTTCCAGCTACCATGCAGCTGGCAAAATCTTGTTTGCTATTCCTTTCCCAACAAAAAACTAAAAAAGCACCCTTCATTACCTCTGTTCTTCGGAAAGCTGTGGATGCTCTTGGAAGGACAAATGAAAGGATGGGTTGGGGCAAAGATTGTATCCCTGACAGGAGTCTTGTAACTGACGGATTAAGGAAAGAATTGCTGCTTCCTGAAGAAAAAAACAGTGCAGAGGGGCTTATAAAGGAGTAATATTTCTAGTTTCCTGTTTAGGGAATAAATCTCCCCTTGGGTTCCATGTCCATTGAAGCACAACAACGACTCCCACCACCCTTCTACAGCTTTTCTTTTTTCCATTTACCTTGCGTCTCTTCTCGAAGTTAATAAGGTTGCCCTGTGGAATTGGAGAAAAGAGACAGTGAACAACTGTTGAGTACACAGCCTGGACCATTTCAGCCTGCACACCTGCCAATGCTTGGGACACCTGAAAGTGTTAAGTGGAGGCTTTCTCTTGTTGCCTCCATCCCTTCAGAAAAAGCTGTGCCACAAGGAAGGGAAAGGCAGCCATGCTAAAAAATAACTTAGGCTTGTGCAGCACATTCTGGTGGGTTCACTAATTCAAGCATGCTTGGATAATCTGAGCCCAATTATCTGACAACTAGTGGAATTTACCCATCATTGCAGGAGTAAAATTTCAAGAATATTTGAAATTTCATGGGCAATGATAGACACTGGGACTGCCACTGGATGGTGGGTACCACTGGGCACTTACAGGCACTGAAGGATACAAGGGGACAGTGGCAGGCAGCAGTGGGCACTGATGGGAACCAGATATCCCTACTGGACAACCCTTGGGTACCGTTGGGCAGTGTACAGTGGGCAGCGGGCACCACTAGGCACCAGCAGGCAGAAGGCACCAGTGGGCACCACTGGGTTCCAACAGGCACCAGCGAGCAATGGGCACAAGGCATCTTTACTGGGCATTCTTACTGAACACCAGCATGTAGTGGGCAATAGACACTGAGCAGCACTGGACACTGGGCATTCCTACTGTGCACCAATGGGCAGCAGGCATCTCTAGGAACCAGCAGGCAATGGGCATCACCAGGCACCACTAGGTTCCAGTGGCCCATCCCTACTGGATACTGGGCAGTACTGGCTGCTAGGCATTCCTGTCAGCTACATGGCACCAAGCACTACTGGGCACCAGTAGGCAACACTGGACACCAGTGGGCAACACTGGGCAGCAAGCACCACAGGGCACCAGACACCACTAGGAACCAAATCAGTTCATAATGGGTACTTTCATCACAGAAGAAATAAGCTCCCCAAATTTCTTCTACGTCCAAAGGTTGGGGCTTGGTGTTGAGTCTTCAGTCTTAAGTATAGGGGCAAAAACATGTTGCACACTTTTTCACCCCCTTAGGGGTTAAATTTCTAAAAATTGGTTCTTAGTGGGTGCTACTGTCACAGAAGGAACACACTCACCAAAATTTCACACTTCTAGTTCCAGCGATTTTGGCTGGTCATTGATGAATCAATAAGTTAGTCAATGAGGGCATTAGTCAGTGACTCTTTGATTATACAATTCAGGTCCATAACCTCTGGTCCATAGCCCACTGCCGGTCTCTGGCTTCTTAGTGGCCACACCACACTGGGACTGGAGCCTAGGACTGAAGGCCAGAACCCTGCTATCTCCAGCTCTGGAGTGAACTGGGCATGCACGGCCCAGTCACTGACTGCGCATTCCCAGCTCGCGTGGGCCCACAGCCAACTGGGGACATGAAGCCCAGTCACTGGACGGTGCAAGTGCAGTTTAGACTGGAACTGCACATGTGCAGCCTGGCTGGTCCACACAAACAATTTTTCCCATAGCCTTGGGCTTGGTCCTCATAAGGTTGAGGACCATTGATATACATATAGATTATAGTGAGGAAATTTTCAAGGACTGCATTAAATGGTTGTCAGCCTTCTCCCAGAAAACTGGAACATATTTTGTGTATCTGAAGCCAGATGGAGATCAGGGAGTGATTTATTCTAGAAAATCCAACTGAGGCAAAGTGGGCACAGAGGGACAAATCTGTGCTATGCTGATAATGTCTGATCAGCCTGGGGAAGATCACTATTCAGACTCTTCTTCGCAGAATTGCTCACCTCCACAAAATCAAGCAGGGCTGTGTCCAGCATGATCAGATCTGTCAAAAAGGTGCCAAGATAAGGAATGGTGGGTGCCTGCAACAAACCAAAACCACATTCACAATCCTGCCAGGTGAAGATGTGCATTAGCATGAAGGGGCCAAGAGACAAGTAATGCTCAAGAAAGATGCTATGGTTTTCACTTCAGGTACCCTGCCTTCCAATGATGCCACTGAATGTAATTTGCAAAAACGTGGAGATGTTTATGTATGCCCAAGGAAGGGAGAAAACAGTAGAAACTGAGTTGAAACACATCTCTGTGAAGATTGCAGAATTGACAGGGATATAAATTATCAGATTCAATGTAAAAATCTCAAACTTTGATTACAACAGGGAAGGACAGATGAATACACAACTGTATGCATAGATGGAAAAAGTTGCAAACCTTCTGCCAAAATGAACATTGCCAGAGATTAAGAGATACCACAATGCAGGGTGTTGTCAGGACACAGAGTTAGGAAGAAACAATAAAAGTACCTGACTTGGAAATTTTACCTAAAAGACTAGGAAATCTATCTCACCTGAATTTGAAATTCATCACCTCATTTTCTAACCTGATGGATGGTGGTGACCCATTTTGCTTAGTTCACCCCTTGCTTCTCATCTCTCATATTTGTTCCAAGTCATGACACATTTAGATAAGACTTTATATGTAGCAATTATATGTATGATCTCCCTCACATTTCTCCATATTTGGAACGCAGGACCAGGTTCCCTAAACTGGAGACAGCTGGGCACTGAAAAGAGCTTCCTCGGTGCGATCGAGGAAAACTTCTGTGGGGGAGCTACCAATCTTCCACCCAATCTCCCCCAAACTACACACCTCTCAGCTCCATCTGCTCAGAATTCTGGGCACACAGCCAACTGGGGTGATGTAACACAGAAGCAGCTGGCTAGCGCTTGGTTTTGGGGGAGATCAGGACAGAAGATCCATGGCTCCCTGCTGAATGGTTTGCCTCAGTCTCAAAGCAGAGGGTTAAGCACATATACTGGATCTGGCCCTTGGGCTGTGGTTTGACCTGCTCTACTTTAGAGCATTAAAGTGTCTTCAGTTCTTCCCCCAAGATGGACAAGGTTGATCAGCAACAGTCATCAGAGGAGGAAAGGCTCTTACCACTAGCCTGGTCGGAGGTCCCTGTGTCAAAGATACACAGGCAGATGCTTCAGTGGTGCTGCACCCATCACAGGCACCCTGATTGCCTCCTTCCTGCAGTAGAGAGACACATTGTTAGAAGAGCAAACAAAACCTGTGCAGATGTACCTCTCTCAAAATGACAGACATAACTTTTCCAGGTTGCGCTACTCCATCCAAATATGGCTTCTTAAGATCACTGAGGCATGGAGGTATTCAGCCACTTATCGGAGACACTGGCATCATTTGTAGTTGTCCAGGATGCAGTGATCCCTCCATCATCCCCAACAAATCCTCTCCTCTTCCTGATAGCACAACCATACTATGGCTACAATCCTAACCAGATTTTCCTGGGAGCAAGTACTGTTGAAGTACAAGTACAATGGGACTTACTTCTGAGTAGACATGCTTAGGATTGCACTGTATGTCCTTCTGCCAATACCTCTCTTTATGCAAAGTCCCCCTCTTATCATGCCCCACCAGGCATAGATCCTCCCTTCCTCTTATCAGACATTGATCTGTTACCTGCAGTAGGATTTCCCGGCAGTTCAAGTGATTGTTGTCTTCAGAGAAGATTTGTGAGAGCTTTCGGAAAGTGCTTCTGATGTCCCTGTGGAGTAAGCAGAACGATACTTATGGAACTGCCTGAAGCAAGTGTTCGACTTACAAGTCCCTCATAACCTGGAATCTCCAACTGGCAGGAGCTCTCTAGGGTCTGATTCTGATGGATGCCTTCCTCAGGGTTGACACTGGGGCGGATCCATGAACCTGCCACTGTCTACTGTCTTACTAAAAGGATCAGGAACTTGCAGAACAATGGGATATATTAATCAACACCTGGGTTACATCAGAGCATGACCCACTTTATATCTTGATGCTCTCTCACCTGTTGACGGCAGCCCAGGTGCGCTTGAGTCGGTAGATGGAATTGGACTGCAAAGCAGAGAGGATGGCATGCAGCGAAGAGAAGTTCCGTAAGGCCCGACACCGCTGGATGGGCAGGGAAGCCATTTTTGATGCGTTGAAGATGATAAAAGGTTTTAATAAAAAGAGGAAAGATTCTCAACAGGATTTCAAGGCATACATTCAAAAGTAAAAGGCAAAACAAACACTGTATTTTATGTAGAGCTGCATGCTTTGCTCATTAACTAACTAGTGCTGAGATTGAAGAGAAAACTTTTTCTTTTATAAGTATTTTAGTTTTGGTGTGTCAAAAAAGATATGATCTTACCTTTCAACAAACTTATTAAGTTTTTTATTTATTAAATTGCAAGTTATCTTACATGTCCAACAGTATCTCAAATAGTCACCAACCTACTCTGATGCTTAGTAAGATACAAGTGTTATTACAGGCCATAAATTACATGTTAAAAGGCAGGTGGAAGGTGGCCCTTCCAGATTCTTTACTCCTCAGCCCCAGCCAGACCAGTATTTGCTCTTGTTCTCAGGTTCTCCTTACTAATCAGCCTTGTACCCTATCCATTTTTCTACTTTCCACTTATTACAGTCACTTTTGTAGGAGGGCTGTGGCTAATGCTCTGCTCTCAAACGGTTCTGAGTTTTGACCCAAGATTTGTTCTTCTGCATATTCACAGAGTGTGCAGTGTTGTGTGTGGGTGGCAGAAGAATTCAATTCCCACCCAGGGTGTATGCCAGGCTATTTTGCACCTTAGGCAATTAAAAACAGAATATGTAGATTTTTCATTAAAAAGATAAAAGGAAAGGTTTCCCCTGCAGGTTGCTTAGCTAGTCATGACCGAAACTAAGGGGGGGTGCTTATCCCTGTCACATGGCAGAAGAGCCAGTGTTGTCCAGAGATGACTCCATGGTCATGTGGCTGGCATGATTAAATAGCAAAGGTGAGCAGAATGCTGTTACCTTCCCACCAAAGTGGTACCTATTTATCTACTTGCATTTACGTGCTAGGTTGGCAGGTGCTGGGCAAGGGATACGAGCTCTCTCCATCAGTAATTGGATCTTGAACCGCTGACCTGCTAACCCTCAGGTTGATAAGCACAGCATCTTTATCACTGACACACCACACCCTAGATATTTTTCTTAAGATCTTATAATTAATTATATTCCATTGCACTATTGTGCAGGGAGAAAACATTTTATTCTATAGGTATTTATTCTATTTATTTATAAATTGTCAGTTGCAGTTTTTTTACATGGCTTAATAAAGCTAATACTTATAATACCTATCTCCTCTTGGGCCTGTGCCTTAAGATGCTGCCCAGTTGGCCTAATATCACTGGCCCAGCCCTCATCTCAGTCTTGAGCAGGGCCAGACAACCAACCTGCAAGCACCTGAGGCAGCAGGCAGATCAAGTACTGCTACTCTTTACTTAGTGATGTGCCAGTGATGGTTAAAGGCACTAGGAATGAGGTTTGAAACTGAATTTTAAAAAGTTGTCAGGCACTTTAAAGACTTGATGATTGAAAAGTAAGATACATCTGATCCACACACAAAAATGGAAAACTGTCACAAAAATGGAACAAAGAATTTCTAAACTAATAAATATAATTTCTACACTAATACATATCAACTGTTGTGTATTTATTCCTGGGTTTTCAAGCCATTAAAAATGATTTTTATGGTGAGGAGATTCAAGAAGAAGTGAAAATGCTTATCAAGCTTCACCTTTGGAAGACCGGGAACATGTGTGTGTTAACTTTTCCAATAAGAAAAAGCAGTTTTTTCAGTTGCTAGAAAAATCTGGGAATAAATACACAACAGTGAATTTTTACACGATATGACCCCTTGGGGTGCTCACTGCTATGCCTCTGTCTCACTCTCCCTAAGGGATCAAATCCACTGTAGCTCTTTCCAAGTGCCTCATTCTATCCCCCTTTTAAGGCCCAATCCTATTCAATCCTAGTCAATTTTCTAGTACTGATATGTACAGGGGTGCCAATGGGGTGTGCACTGCATCCTGTGGTTGGAGGACAGCTTCACAGGCTTCCTCAAGGTCAGGGAACTTTGGTTCCCTTATCTCAGGTCTGAACTGCGATTGCACTAGTGCTGGAAAGTTGGATAGGACTGTTATCCTTGTTCTTCTCATCTTGAGACCCTGCCTCACCAGTTCCCACTCACCTGTGCAATGTTGATCCATTTCTCTAGCAGGTGTGCACGCTGAGGAGTGCGCAGTGTCAGGTCTCCAAGCACCGACGCAATGACACAACCAGTGACTGCATTGAACTGGGCCACGGTGGCACGGACACTGGGAGCTATGTGCTGATTTTCTTTCTTGTCTCGTTGAGACCACACGCAGCCAAGGCAGTCAAAAGGTTGTACTGATCTAAATAGGTCCTAAAGAGGAAGAATGAGAGAGAGGAAAGGAGAGGGCCAGCACAAGGTCACCAATACATCAACTACAGAGATGGGATTTGAACCCAGTTCTCCAACATCCAGCAAGAACTCTTTGCCTGTGAGACTAGGCTATATGGAGTGAGTCAGTAAAGTAACTATTTTCTTTCATCCAACCAATTCCAGAGGGCATAAAACTTATCAAGTTCTATCCCCATTGCTCTCCATACCTCACAACCCAAAAGTCCTAAAACCCACTAAACTCTTTATGATGGGTGTTTTCCAAAGCTGTTTTCTGTTTCTTCCCCATCTCTCCATATTCTCTGTGCCTTACTGCATCCATCACGGTCAGCTGCTCAGCCACTTCATCCACAGAGAAGGACAGCAGGGCTGGTGGCTCCTCGCAGTCACATCCACCAGTTGCCTCACACATCACCTCTGATGGTGCCACCTTTGGGGACTCTCCTCCTGCACAGTAGTAAGAAAAGACCAGTTTGAGTGTGTAAATCC
This sequence comes from Cryptoblepharus egeriae, assembly GCA_030015325.1. Lineage (NCBI taxonomy): Eukaryota > Metazoa > Chordata > Lepidosauria > Squamata > Scincidae > Cryptoblepharus > Cryptoblepharus egeriae. The sequence continues at coordinate 112,739,953 of JAREYC010000002.1, forward strand.
AAACTCCAGGGAAGTAAGCCCAGGGAACTGGTATATTAAAAATATCTGCACCAGGACAACATCTTATCTCTTCCAACTGGGCAGAGAAGGACTTTTTAAAGCGGTGTCCTTTTATTTTGTGCTGGGAGAAAGCAATTATATTACTTAATTATTATTATTATTTATATTTATTTTGTGCTGGGAGAAAGCAATCACCCCAGCATGGTTTCTTTTCTAGTGGCTGTTGCTGGTTTTTCTTTTTCATATATTTTTAAGATTATGAACCCTAAGGAGGCAAGGAACAATTTATTGATTTATTTTGGTTTGGAAGCAACTTTGTGAGCTACTTTTTGTTTTTGTTAAAAGGACACAATTTACACCACTTAGTATAACTCCTCTTGCCTTCCCCTGCCTGCTGTTCAATATATCATAAGGTGGTTGACAACAACAACAACAACTACTACTACTACTACTACCACCACCACCACCAGGAGTCTTTTTGACAGGGTATGCACCTGTACTGGACCTCTGTGGGTGAGTACTGGCACACACATAGACAGACAGACACACATACAGTTGAGTACCTGTGAGTACTGGCAGGTGAATACTGGCACCTATTTTTCCAGAAAAATAGCACTGACTACTAAAGTACTACTACTCCTTTGACCCAAGAAATCAGTGCTAAGCTGTATTGAATAATCTCAGATGGATTGATGAAGAAAAAAGAGAACAAGCAATCTCTTGGGCATGTGCTTGCATGCAGCATAATTTATTTCAGCCATAGAATCTGGCCTTTCTGTTTACCAAATGTAAGGGTTTTGATAAAGACTAGGTTTTAAAGTGATTGCCATCTATTCAGCCTGAAAACATACAGTATGATGCACCCAAGGCAGGCTGGTGCTGTCATGTGCCTGCAGACACGGTTATATCCTGTGCCTTCTTCAGTGCAGATCACACCAAATGACTATGTCGCTTGTGGGCAGCTCACCCCTCCAGATGTGTGCTAATTCAGAATTGTCAGAATCAACCCTGGAGCAGACCTACCATCAGCTGCAGCTGCTTCTCTTTTGTCTCCCTCCTGTTTCTCTTTCTGGGTTAGCAGCAACCCCTTTGCAAGAGCACATACTGGTGAATCAGGAGCAAATTGGCGCAGGTAATGCAGGGTCTTATGTAGGCTGGAGTGCTCAGGGGGCTCCCAGAAATCCTCAGAGTGGTCTTGCAACCAGCTTTCCAAAACATGTAGCACTGCCCTGCAACCAGGAAAGAAATACCACCAGACAAATCACACACAGGTTGCAGTCCTATCGCCCAGTTAGGCATAAATCCCAGCAAAACTTCTATGCTGGCCTGGTGGGCCAGGCCATAAGGGGTTTGTTAGACCAGTGCCATAAGGGAGTATAAGACAAGTGCACAGACATGTGCTGGCCTTCCCACACTACCATGGGAATGAGGTGACAGGTGATTTATCCCCGCTTAAATTGGTTGGGATTGTGCCTCCCCAACCAACACGCATTTGCCTCAGTACCCCTTTCTGTTCCTCATGATCACCTTCCTTTCTCTGGTGCCCTCCATTCCCTCCAACCCCATTTCCTCCAACAAATAAAAACCAATAATTTAGCATGTTGAGTTTTCCTAGTCTTATGGTGTAATCCTAACCTAGGCCAGTACAACTCATCAGTCTTCCCATTCCCATGATGATGTAGGGAGGCAAGCGCATGTCAGTACACTGGTATAAACCTATCCTAGGAGTGGCGCAGAAGTTTCTTGCAGCACTTTCGTGACACCCCTAGGTCAGCATAGGACTTATGCCAGGGCTTAGGCTGGCCTAACTGGAGATTAAGATTGCAGGCTAAATGGAAGGAAAGCATCTTATTGTTATCCTACAGTGCTAGACTTTCTGTATCCAGAAGTAGTCATTATCAAGAGACATATCACTGGGATTTTTTTAAACTTTATACAATAGCTTTCTTTATTGCAGTTACCAGGTAAAAAAACTTCTGGAAACTCTCACTTTTCTGAATGGGAGCAACAGAAGCTGGTTAAAGTGGCCGATGGAATGCAACGCCTCAGCACAAAGGAATCGAATCCTGCAGAGGCTTTCTGGAGCTTGCCTCTTCTCAAGGCAGCAGGAGCAAAATGGTCTCTACTTGTCTTTCACCACCCTGCCAGGTCCTTCCTCCTCCAAGAATCTTGCCATGCCTGGGTGTCTCACCTGCTTTGGTCTCCATACCCACCCACCCTCTGCCCAGTGCCTCACTTGTCTGGTCCCAGTGGCAGCAGCATCTCCAGCACCTGCTCAGCAGTGGTAAAGGTCCGGTAGGTGGCAAGAAAGCTGGGTATGTAGCTAAAGTCACCCTCCGCGGTGGCCGACACCAGCCACTTCACCAGCCTGGGGAGAGTGGCAGCCCGCAAAGAACGTCTCTTGCAGGTGCGGTAAAGCACAAAGGGGCACGCCAACTGGTTAGGATTGTCCTGGTGGAAAAGGGACAGGGAAGGTACAATGAAATGAGAGGCAGAAGACATGTGAGGAAGCCCCCCAGTCTCTTATTACTAATAGTTCCATTATAGTCCCTTAAATAAGGTGTGGTTTCTTATTTGCACTGAGTAGAGATATTTTATTTTATTTATTTCCTAATTTATACCCCACGTTTCCTCCCCTACAAGAGGGAGCCCAAAGCGGCTAACATAAGAGAAGAATAAAACACCATTAAAATAATAAAAAATAGAAATTAAAACATAATTAAAATACACTTAAAATACAATTAGATTTAAAATTGAAACGATTAAAACAAACTAAAAACTTTGTTAAAACAATAATATATAAAAACACAATAAAACTACCCCCCAACCCCTGCCCCATTTAAAAAGCTTTTTTAAAATAAAAGTTTTTTAGGCTCCGCCTGAAGTTCTGTATTGAGGGAACTTTCCTCAGTTCTATGGGGAGGGAGTTCCAAAGCCGGGGTGCCACCACCGAGAAGGCCCTATCTCTGGCCGCCACACCTCTCGCGTCTCTTAGTGGCGGCACAGTCAGTAGGGCCCCCTCAGATGACCTTAGGTGACGGGTCGGATTGTGTTCCCTTCCTTCATTTTGGTGGCATTTATATGGTGCTTGACAAATCTCTTTTCAAATTTACATTTTCATTTGGTTATTTTGTCTCTAGTGTACCTTGGAGCCTCTCAAAATTGCCTGCTCTTTCCAAATCAAAACTCAGTGTCCCAAAGGTGGAGACCCCAGTGCAAAGAGCACTATTGCACTGCAGGAGTTATAGTAGCACAATCCTATGCAAGCCTACAGAAAAGCTAATCCATTGTGTTCAATGGGGCTTACTCCTAGGAAAGTGTGGATAGAATTGCAGCATCAGAGCAGGACATGACCTATGTAATGTAGTGTATTTTTATTTATTTGAATCACCTTCCTTTTCTCATTGTTACCCAGAGTGGCTTGCAATATTAATAAAATTACAATTCAAACCATGCAAGGTACAAAACCAAAAATGAAAATGAACCACATTGATAAAAGCGTGTAATAAAAGTCTCCAATCAATTATTCCCACCTCTTCACTCTCTTCCCCAGTGTCCCTTTGATGATTTAAGTTTAGGTTTAGCATGGAGAAAGAAGCATACCCTACAATCCAGAGTAACTACAGGAAGACATAAGAGACACTATCTCTGGATTGCTCATGCATTTCCCATAGGTTTCCCATAGGTGGCACCATAACTACATCGGTGTAAAAGGTCCCATAGTTACTCTAGATTGTATCCATAATCTCCTTCCTATGGTGGTGGTACCTACCAGGTGACAGGACATGTTGGCCATAGGCTCTGCTTTCACTCGCTGAAGGGTGATGCTGTAGATGGCACCATCTTCAACCTCTTCGCCCCAGTGTTGCAGGGGTGTCTGGGGAGAAGCCAGAGTAGAACTGAGACTGGGATTAGTTTGAGGATTAATTAGATTATCAATGAAGTGCCAAAGGGTAATGGAAGGTACAGTCTAAAAGCACAATCCTAACATATCCACGCAAAAGTAAGCCCCATTGTGTTCAAGGGGTCTTATTCCCAGGAAAGTGTCTTTATGATTGCAGCCTAAATCAGACTCAAATGAATGAAGGAATGAAAGAAGAGACTGGAGACCCATTGCCAATCCTGCACCCCTCCTGGGACTTGATCTGCCACAATCAATGACCTCTTCTGGCACCTGTCTTTCCCATCTCTCCCTGAAGACATGTTGTGCCTTCACACAATCCTATGAGGTAGCAGCCAAAGATCGCTGACCAGAAAACCTGATGGGCAAGATAGCAAGAACAGCTGTGTGGGATTATATCAAGAACACAGTTTTGATAAGGCAGTACTTATAGTATTATTATTGGTTTGAATCCAAGCCTTCTCTTGCACAGACTTTGAAAATGCCAGAACCCCCCAAATGAAACACTGTGATATTTTGGGGCACCAACATACAGAACAATGATCTAAAATCAACTCAGTAGGAGAAAGACTCTGGAAATCAGGTCCCTAAAGATCTGTTATCAGCTTAAAAGAAAGGCTCAGACCTTTAAAAGTTAAAAATGCTGGAAAGAGTCCAGTTACTGTTCTCAGTGGAATGTGAAATCCATAGAGTGACCATGTGACCCTCAACATGCATGTGCATTGGCATCCATCAGTTTCGAAAGACTATGGTATCGTGCTTGATGCTGTGTGCGAAGCACGAAGGCCTGGACAGATTGATATGGAGGATAGGCTGTTACCCAAGCAGCAAATCCCCCCTCTCCACGCCACTGAAATAGTCCAATGGAACAGCAGAGCTCAATACAATTGGTTCCAGCTGCGTTGCAGAGCTGGGTAAGGACAGGAGCTCACCCTGTCTTGTGGGGACCCAGGTCTCAATCCCTGGCCTGGTGGTTAACAGGCACAGTGTCTTAACCACTTGCGCCACCCACAGACCACAAAATGACATCACTTTTATAAAAGTAAAAAAGTCAGCATGCACGCACCCTTTGTGTTACTGTGATGTTTTCACACTTCCATCTTGCACAGGCAGTTGCTGCAAAGGCACATTTTTGCATTGACAGCGCCTTTTCAGTGGTGGCACCTCATTTATAAAATATCCTTATGAGACAATTTACCATATTTACTTGAATCTAATATGCACATTTTCCAGCCAAATATAGTCTCCAAAATCTCCCAAGTGTTGATGGGAGAACATCATATTGGACAGAGCCCAATGATTATATTTCTAGAAACCATTGCAAAACCATCTCCACATCCACTCCAGGTTGCCATCTTTTTCAGGCCTGCACTTGAGCTATGCAAGCAGCCTAACACACCAGGGTGACCAGATGTCATAACCAAAAAAAAGAGGACAAGCCCCTCCAAAATGTAGGACACACAAGAAAAATGTAGGACCTGGCAAAATAAAAGCTAAGGCACTCATATATATTGCTTTCATGTGGTTAATCTAAACACTACATTACTTATTAAATTTAAAATGAATACAGGTTGCAATCCTAGACACATCTTCCTGAGAGTGGGCCCCACCTTGAATACAGTAGGACGTACTTCTGAGTAGTCAGGCTTAGGATTGTACTGACAATTTATTACAAATAATTTTTTAATTACTATAAGATTATGTGCTGCCTGCTCACAAGGAAAAAGAGGACAGTGTAGATCCCCCCAATAACAAGAGGACATGCTCTGGAAAAAGAATACATATGGTCACCCTTCCTAATTCAAATAAATTAAACTGATGAAGTTCTTCCTTACAGAAGAGAGATAGGAAAGATTCCTGAAGCTTAATTTCTGCATGCCATTCTGTTGTTAAATTTACAGAAAAAGGAGGAATTGTCATCATTCTCAAAACACAAGGCAACCGTTTAGATTTTGGAATGTACGCCACCATTGTGTCCGTTCTCCCTTGGTGTAAAATATGGACAAAGTGTGAGATCAAGGTGTTGTACCAACACATTTTTTACCTTCTTCTTAGGATCGCATGTGGTTTACATAGTTCTTCCCCTCCTTTCATTCTCACAACCCTGTGAAGCAGCTGATCATGAGAGATAGTGACTGCCCAAGGTCACACAAGAAAGCTTCATAGCTGAGTAAGGATTTCAACCTGGATCTTCCAGGTTTAAGTCCATCTCCTGAACCATGACACCATCATATCCTGTCCAGGAAAGCTGTGGGTGGGGGGATTCCAAATACAGATCCTAGGTAAGGGGGATGAAATAAAAGTAGCCCAGCTTGGAAACAAGACTTCAGATAACTTGTTCTCTGGCTGGACACCGATCCAGGAGCTCCTGCTTCACTCCAGTGACCTTCCCTAACATTTCCTGTGGAGCCACCAGACCGGTCTAGCAAGAGGTGTAAACATAACACCACCAGCACCACCATCTCCACTACCCTGTGCCAAGCACCCTGATCAAAACAAAGCCAAACCAAGCTCCCTTCACTTTCTCTCTTAGATCCCATACTTGTAGGGCATATTTGTGTGTGCATATCAAACAAGGCCAGTACTAAAATAAAAGGATGGGTGTGTATCCTAGCCATAGTGTGTCTTTTAGGTTTTTAAGTTCACTATATGTAACAATCCAGCATAATGATTCAGTGTTTGTTGGAAATATGCTTATTGTGGTTAGGATCCTGATGGCAAAATACATGCATTTGAAAGGGTAGCAAGTGCACAAAAATGTGTTAAGCTCAACTAGCTTTTGGGCAAAAAAAAAGCAGGCCTCCGTCAGTCTTGAAAGACTATGGTATCGTGCTGGGCGCTGCATACACTGCATGCAAAGCACGAAAGCCTGGGTTGGATTGTTATGGAGGATAGGCTGTTACCAAAGCAGCAAATCCCCCCTCTCCATGCCACTGAATTAGTCCAATGGAAAGGCAGAGCCAATATGATTGGATCCAGACATGAAATAACAATGATTAATTTTATCTTTTCCTGCTAATGTTATTTATCTGTTTGTTTCTGCTTCATAAACATTCTTGTTTTTTTAAAAAATATCTTATTTTGAAATGTCCAATACAGAAAAAGATGTCTCTGTATTGGATACTTAGAGTGATAGGAAGAATTGGAGGGAGGGCTGTTGGAGGCCAGATGAAGGGAGATCAATACACCTGGGCTGGGGAACTTTTTTGTTGTTGTTGTTGTTGTTGAAAAGTACTATGTAATCACTCATAATATCCAGCTCTCTGGGAATTAAAGTAGATAAAGTTTGTGAATTAAAAGAAGTTCAAGAGGAAGTAATGGGAAGGGACTACACCAGCCATTTTCATTTTCAACTGCTATGCCATAGGTTTATAGGTTTGCTGCGGGAATTTAGGGGAGAGTAGGGGCATCTGGGGATATGGACCCCACTTGCACTGTGGTATGTTCCTTGTCAATTGGCTAAAAATCTGATGACCATTTTAGTGACTTTTTAGTGTGCGGTGAGATGAAAAAACTTCCCTAGGGACCTGCAAAAGGCGATGTTATTTTTCCCGACAAAGGATAACACTCATTTGCCAGGAAAAATAACCTGCCTTTTTCAGGTCCCTATCCATCCCTGATCTTTGTTTCCTCTGTCCCTTTTCTCGCAACCCTACAAAGCCAAGGTGTTTTTTCCAGGACATGTCCTCTTTTTTGTCTTGTGTCCTGGGAAAAACTTCATTGTCCTCCTTTTCCTTGTGATCAGGTAGCATGTAGCCTTCTTGTAATTAATACATTATGGCTGCAATCCTAAACACACTTTCGTGGGAATAAGACCCACAGATCACAAGGGAACTTACTTTTGAGTAGACATGGTTAGGATTGTGTTCTATGACTGCAATCCTAAAGACTTTTCTGGAAGTAAGACCCACAGAACACAATGTAACTTACCTTTGAGTCGATATGCTTAGGATTGTGCTCTATATGAAATAGTTTCAAATTTAATAATAAACAATATAGCGTTTAAATCAACCACATGAAAGCAATACATAGGAGAGTGTTTATAGCTCTTATTTTGTCACGTCCTAATTTTCTTTGGATAAACCCAAAAAGGTAAGACGCCCTGGAAAAAAGCAGGTCAGAACAAAATAAAAGTTTAAAATTACTAGATATTTTAAGATATTCCTAGAGATTACTTTCATGCTGTTATTTTAAACACTTGTTATTAAGTTTAAAACTATTACATATAGAGCACGATCCTACCATGTCTACTCAAAAGTAAGCCCTATTGTATTCAATGGGTCTTACTCCCAGGAAAGTGTCTTTAGGATTGCAGCCTTAATTTATGACATGCAATTTATTAATTACACAAGAAGGTTACACGCTGCCTGTTCAGTAAGAAAAGGAGGACAAAAAGGAGAAAAAGGAGGAAAGGAGGAAAAGGTTTCTTTTTTCCTGGCTAAAAAGGAGGACATGCCATGGAAAAAAAGAGGATGGTCACCCTAGGCATGCATCTCCAGGCAGGGCATCCCCAGATCCACATCTGGCTGCCTTGCTGAGCCCCTGCAGCCGCCTCTCCCGTTTCTCTTCCCTACCATGGCAATCTCTGCTTTGCCCATCCTTGGGTCTTCCCTGGAGCAACCCGGATCCGGTCCTGCCTGGGTCTTGCCTGGCGTGGATGTGAGAGGTCTGGCCAGCTGGCTGGCTCTGCCCTGATGGAGGGAGGGACTGAGAGGTGCTGCCCTCCCTGGGATGGGAACCCTCCCTCCAGTCCAGTCCAGTCCTGATCAGATCAGGCACAAAGGAGGGGAGGGGGAGCAGTCCCAGAGACCAAAGCTCCCTGCAGATGGGATTTTGGGATGAGCAGGAGCCCCCCAACTCTCCCCCCCAAATCAGACATGGAGAGCCCCACCTCTCCCAAAAAAAGACTGCCTGGGAATGCCCCCCCCCCAAATCAGACAGGGAGTGCACCCCTACCTTCCCCCCAACTATCCAGGGAGAACTCCCCCACCACTCCACAAAAAGTCAGTCTTGGAGAGCCCCCACCTTCTCCCCCTCAATTAGACAGGGAGAGCACCTCACTTCCTCCCAAAAAATTAGCCTGGGAAAGTCTACCCTACAAAAAAGACAGCCAAGGAGAACCCCCAAATTCCCACCCAAAATCAGACAGGGGGAACTCCACTTCCTCCCTAAATCAGTCAGGGAGAGCTCCCTGCCCCCCCAAATCAGCTGTGAGAGCCCCCCACCTCCATCTAAAAAATCAGCCAGGGAGAGGGCCCCCCCATTAGCCTGCAAGAGACCCCCACCTCCACCTAGAAATAAGACTAGGAGAGCACCACCCACTGTCTTGCAATTTATTAATTACACGATCAGCCTGGGAGAGCCCCGACCTTCCCCCAAAAAGGCAGCTAAGGTGGGCTTCAGGAGGTTCTCACAGGTTCTATAGAACCTTTGCTAATGAGTGTCTGGTTCTGAGAACCGGTTACTAATGGGACATAGAACTTGTTGTTAATTGAGGTTATTAGGACATAGAACCTGTTGTTAATTTATTTGAATCCCACCACTGGACAGCCCCACCCCCCCCCCCAAAAAAAAATAAAATCAGAAAGGAGAACCCCACATCCTCTCCAAATCAGTCTGGGAGACTCTCCACCTCCCCCTTCCAATTCAGCAAGACAGAGAGAGCAATTTCTTGTTAGGGCAGGAATGATATAAATCCATCTTCTGGTTCATAAACTTCCTTCTCTTGGCACCAACCAGTGTCCAAGTTCTACCAGGGCCTGCCACACTTCACGGCCATCTACCCACCTGGAATTCAGTTCAGACAGACATCAATGGAAAAACTCCAGCAGAACAGCCTCTGCTCACACTGTTCTAAAAATGTGTCATAAAGCACCTGCCATGCTTTATGCTTAAAATAAAGTCATCACCTCCAACCCTGAACCCTACAGGTAGAGATAAGTTAATGAAGTTAATATGCTTCTTGCAGCTGGAGTCAGCAAGCTGCATGATCATCCAGCTCTTAAGGCAATGAAGTGGTATCTATAATCAAGACACCTCACCCTAGAAAACCCTATTTACATGTAATCATTTGCATGTATATACATGTAATCATTTGCATGTATATACATGTAATCATCACCTTCAACAAAACATGAAAATGGGGACATCTGCACCAGTGAAAAGAGGGCTGCCTTGTCAGTGATGTTGTACAGTACCTGGTACTTATATGGCACTTTTGGTTCTCAGCATTGGGGACAAGTTATCCTTTCCTAGATAGCAACCTCCGTTCATTGTGTGTGCAAAAAGTGCTAAGTCCATTTTAGCTCAACAATCAGCACTGGGTGAACATGGAACTGGAATTCATCAAAATGGAGAAAATTGATCATGGAAAAGGGAAATGAAAAACAAAATTCCGCCAGTGAGCTTCACACACTGTATTTCTCCAAGAGCAGGAGATCCATCCTTAGGTTGGATACTTCAGATGACTGATCACCATGAGCACTTTCACCGAGCAGTAACAAACATCATAATTGTTTGATTTAGCCCAGAATCTGTCTGAGGCATAAGGTGAAAGCTCTGGATCGATCCAGAGATCCGCTGGGCAAACTGGTGTGTGGAATTGGGGACAGAGTATCCAGGCTGAGTCCAAGTGCCTCTGTTTCCCGGTTGGTGCTGTAAGGATGTAATCTAGTCCCCCATCTCAGCACTCTAACGTGCTCCTGGATTTCCCAGGATGACACTATACATACCAACCTGACTACTGGATGCTGGAGTACTCTTACCATAGTAGATTCATTCATGAACATCTTTACCACACAAGACTTCTTGCTGCTGGATCATGGCAAATGCAGTTCTGTGTGTGTGCGCATGCGTGTACATGTGAGCTCACATGGACATGCATGTGCGTATTTGCCTGAGACAGATATAGTTTATGTGCACCAAACACACAAAATACTGTATGTGTTTTCTCCAGTATCCAGAGTAGCAGAAGGCAAATGGCAAGCTTTTTCCTCAAACAATGGAAAGCCAGAATCCATGATAAGAGAGTGAAATGAATAAATTGTACTTGGGTTCAAGGTCAAGAGGGGGACTCAGGAGCCAAAGGATGGGACCCAAACATTTTCTGGAATCTTATATTTTCTTAACTTATGAGGGCCTACAAAGCAAGGGTGCAGGGGAGGTACCAACTGTACCTGAGACTGAGGTCCAAAGGGGGCAAAGAATCCAAAGGGGGGAGATGGAAATTTCCTGGAATCTCAGAGAGACAAGGTGGTGTAGGGAGTTGGACCGAGACTTACAAGATCCAGGTTCAAATTCCCTTGGCCATGAAGATTCCTGGGTTATCTTGGGCCAGTCACTCACTTGCAGCCTTGCCTACCTCACAGGGTTGTTGTGAGGAGAAAAGGAGGGGAGGAACTAAAGCTTTGTAATCTGCCTTGGGTACATTTACTTTGACATGGGAAAGGCAGGGTATAAATCCATTAAATAAATAAGATGTTTGCATATGATGTGATGTTTAAGATATTTTGCATACATATATTGTGTGAAGACTAGCCCATTCTTAGGCTGGGAAATTCAACCCGAGTGTCCTTGCAATCTTCTTCTTCCCATCTTCTAGAGAATCCCATCTCCCTCCCTAGTTTTAGAAATTGTTAAGTAACACTTTTATTTGTAGACATGAATGCTAGGAACTTCTCAGCTGTCTTCTGCCTTAACTGTTGGATGCTGGTTCCAATTCTGCATGTAATCCCACCCCTGGCAGAAGCACAGACATATAGATAGCTTAGCCTGAGCAGGTTTTATTCTGTTGTACACAGCAAACACAGCACTTGATGCCCCCACTCAGAGTGCAACTGATTCCAAGATCAGTACCTCCCTCCCAAATCTGGGTATACAAAGGACATGAGGCTGAAAATGGTGAAGGAGGCTCACCAAAAAAGCAGCAGACAACGGAATATATAATAGTAGAGATCTCTCTGTTCAAGGCTTACAGATTCTGGGAAAATATCTGGATTCATTTGGAGCATTGTCCCTGACAAGCATCAGGGCCAGGCCCACACCGACAAACCCATGCTTCTCTCATGGGTGGGAGCTGAAAGACAGGGGGACAGGAGCTATGCACAGGCTGCAGCTCACTGTGGGTCCCAAAGTGGTTCATGTTTCACTTTTCCTGTGGCCTGCAGTCTTGATGGGAGTGAAGTGTGGAACTGGCTCACACAGGAGACCAGTGACTAAGGAGGCACCTTTAATAGCCAAGAACCCTGAAGCACAGCAGGAACTGGGAAAGGCAGGACTACACAATGTACAGTCACTTCCCATCCTTCTTCCTGTAGCGAGTGCGACGTTTGGTCTTGGACTCGATGATCTGCTGGGACTGACGCTTCAGGGCTGCACGTGTCACCACATCGGCATCATCTTCCGCGCTCTCCTCCTCATCTGTCAGGAGATCAAAAAATCTATGATGCTGCACAGCCATGTGACCAAGACTTAGGTCCCAAGCCCAAAGAGGAATACCACACCATGGCAGGAAGTTAGCGTCAGCCATAGAAAAATGCCTGCCTTATAACATAACCCATTGCCAGAAGGTCGTAAAAATAAGTAGTCCTGTAGCAATGGTTACGCCGAGAGACTATATGCATCTGTATGGGGCCAATAATGCAGTGCATAAAGGAAAATCATGTCTCTCAGCAAGTTGCCATAATTCTCTTCCACAAAACCTGGATAGGACCCACTGTCAATGCAATCCCTAAAAACTGAGACAGTCCTAATTTTCTGGGACATATAGTAATCCTACTCAGTGAGGAACTGCTTGCACTCCTAAAAGAATCCATTCACTGCAGATGAATATATAGAACCCCAGGTGAGTTACAAACAGGACAGTGTGCAGTCTGGGCAAGCAAAAATACTTCTAATCAGTGTAGTAGGCTATTGTAGGCTGCAATCCTAAAGACACTTTCCTGGGAATAAGAACCATTGAACACAATGTGGCTTACTTTTGAGTAGACATGGTTAGGATTGTGCTCAATACTTACTTAAAGAGCCAAAGGAGGATTAAACAATCAATCAACAGTATTTATATACTGCTTTTCAAAGAAAAGGCAGCTTTATATATGTAGATCTGAATACCCCTCCCAAGATTCAGTTGCTTACTCACCGTAATACATATCTGGCTTTTGTCCTGTGGGGAGTTTCACTCTAGTGTTGAAGGTAGGCAACCTCCTCTCGATTTTAGAATGGAACTGCAACAACACAAGTGGAATTTAGTCTAGGGACGGGGTGGGGGGAGGAGAAGAACAGCTCCTGCTTGCATGCTGGGACACAGCTGGTAGCCCAGCAATTCAGATCTGGACTGTTTTTCCGCAGGCTATCTGTGTCTATGTCATGGGCAGAGACAGAAAATTATTTATTGAATTGCACAGGCCACTTCATCCCTAAGGCTCTGTGGCATAGTGGCAAAGACAATAAGCCATGAGCCGAAAAGAATTCCCAGATCGAAACCAAAAAAGAAGTCCCTAGACACAGTTGCATGGCTAAGGGGAGGTCACAGGTACCTGCTATGATCCTGACCCTTTCCTCCATAGCCAAGCTGCTTGGAGCAAAGTGACATATGTGAGCACATATGCGAGCACACCGAGAACTAACAAACCTGCCTTCCCTGCAGTCATTCCTAGTGCAGTCAGAGCTTCTTTCGGAAGTAATTGTGGTGACAGCATCACATCACTGTAACTACCTCTGGGTTGTTGTTCCCGGGCTACATGGCTGCCTAGGCAAACTGCTCCTTACTTCAATCTCTTTACTTTTCAATGCTTTACTTCAATGCTCTTTACTCGTCAATCCCAGACTTTCATGTGTATTATGTAGAGGCTTCTCTTTCCAGTGAGATGGGATTAAGCAAGAGGGCGCAATCCTAACCAACTTTTCTGAACTGAAATAGCTGTGCCAGTGGGGCATATATTGTATTCTACAGTTACGGGCCAGCTATAGAAACCTTCTTACAGTAAGGCAATTTTTGTTCCCTGTCTCTGACTTGCACTGCTCTAACCTCAGTGCTGGAAAGATGGTTAGAATAGTAACATGGAGTTAATACTACCAGCCTATCTTATAAGGATTACTTAGAATATAAGAATTGTTTTGATTACCTGGAACATTGATCTTCTGCCTGTTGTGTGCAGTATGTCACTTGGTTGAATGAACCTTAATGTTTCTTAGGGCAAAATCCAGAGCAGTTATGGGTCCACACAGTTACGTCACCCTCTAGTGTTATCTTATGGAAAGGCACCTTAACTGCTCTGGAGCAAAGGGCTTAATTTGACTTTAGGATATAGGCCTTAAGCTGCATTCCTAACCTCCAGTTAGACCAGACTAAGCCCTGGCATAAGTCCTGTGCTGACCTCGGGGTGTCACCAAAGTGTCATAAGTCAATTCTGCACCACTCTTGGAGGAGGGTTGGGCCTGTGCATAGACCTGTACTTCCCTCCCTACATCACCTTGGTCACCGAGTTGTGCCAGGTTAGGATTGTGCCCATAATTACTCAGACCTTTTAATTACAATGACAACACAGAATTTGCTGCTTTAAAAATTAAACTTCTCCATGGGTATATTTGGGGTTCTGATTCCAAAAATGGCATTGATTTTGCTCTATTACATCTAGTTTTAGAGAAACAGCACTGCCTCATCAGTGAATGGTTCAAGGAGCTCTGTGATGAGGCAGCCTATGTCACGGCTTTCTTGTAAGAAGCCATGGCATAGGCTGCATCATGAGGGAGCTCTGTTATGAGAAGTGCTCTCCTACAGTATTATACATTTTATTAATTTAATATTATAAATGTGTTGCAGAGTCTCTCATTCCGTTCCCCCTCTCTCATTTCTAAATCAACCTTTGGGGGGACTTACAAGCAAGTAATCCTTCTCCTTTGTTAGTTAACTACTCTGCCTCCTGCCATTTATATGCTAATGTGAAGCATGGTCTTCTTATCCTGCGATCCAGAGTAATTACAGGAGCACGTAAGAGACATTACGTGCACCCATAGTTACTGCACCACCTAGTGAAAACCTATGGGAAATTCATATTGCAATCCAGAGCAAATTGTTCTTACACCAGAGCAATGACTCCCCGTAGTTACTCTGGATTGCACCCATATTCTCCATTGCCAAGGCTAAACCAGCCACATGCCTCTTCCCCATTCTTTCTCTTTTTAAATCTTGACCACACCTACACATGCCTGTTCTGTTTTGGCTCTGATTGGGTGATGGTCCTCAGGTAGTAGTCTTCCAGCCTTCCCCTTCCTGTAAGGAAAACTGCCTCTCCCCAGGCTTGCCTTTTTCCTAGGTGGGCATGTCCTTCCTGGACCTAGGGTATAAAGAACCCTGCACTCTATTGTTCCCTCTTTTTCTTTTCGCTTGGACTCTTCCCCTTGGATCCTGGAATGGATTGAAGAAGGTAGATATTGCTCCCTCCATTTTCTTTCCTATCTCCCTCTCTTCCCCTTCCCTTGTCTCCCCTTCTCCTTGGTACACACTATGCATTGAACAAGTACACCTCATTTTAGGATACTGAATGTATGTAATATTAGTTTATGCTCTATGACAATAAAATCTGCATCTTTGTGACAAGTTTTTTTCCTTAGTGTTTCACGTTCTAACAAGGGTATCCCCTCCATGACGCTGTTTCGAGTCCTGCCTAGATCCTGTATAGTAACCAAAGAGAAGCACAAGCTAATTTCCCTATTTTTACTGCTCTCTTGGTAACAGCTCCTTGATCCATTCAGTAATGAAGCTATTCCATATTTCCAAAATTAGACAAGATAGAAAAACAGATGACATTTTTGGAATTCTCACGTCAAATTTATTTTTTAAAAAACCACCATAAATTTTGAAAACATTTTTCTGAACTTTTATGCCAGACTTTGTTTCTCAATTTTGCAGGCCTTTGTTTATCCGAGTGTGAATAATGCAACACCAATCAGTGCTTGGTACCTTACTTTGTAGGTTGGAAAAGGATTTTGGAAGCCAGCCATATAGAGAAGGGAAGGATTGGGTGAAATGAAGTTTCAAGCTGTGGTGGGATATACCATTGGAGAGGGTACAAGGTACTCCCACTGGAGACACAATGCAGGATTGTGTCTGCCTGCCACACAAGTCTTCACTTGAGTATTTGTAGATGTTGCTAACATAACAAATTCAAATCTCCAGGACTCTCATCCAAAGAAAGGAAAACCCTGTAGTGTTACCCTTGGAATTTTTAACTGCTTAGGAAATAGGGAGTATACAGGGTGATTCAAAATAAATGGGACAAAAAGGCAAACAACCTTAAATTGCTGTAATAGATTTAATCTTAAAATAAAAATATAACATGAAAGTACAACTATACAGTACAAAGTTTATCTGGCAACAGTGAAAAGTCTGCTATTATCAAAAATAATAATTAATATGTTTTCTTTGTCTTTAGAAACTTTATAGTTTCACGTTAAATTTGTATTTCAAAAATAAACCCATTGCAGCAGTCACAGGTATGTTTTCTTTTTGCCCGATTCATTTTGAATCACCCTGTATAATGGTACATAATCCCAATAAAATATAGGCCATCAAATGAAATGTTTACAGAGAAAATGAGCTTGATCTGGACTCACCTCCACTTCTTCGATTCTCCGAAGAAGTTCTGCCTTGTCTCGACCTTCAAGGTGTTTCAGCAAGAACAACAATTTCTCTTCTGCTTGAGCCAGAAGGTCAAGCACATAATCACTGGACTTCTCATCCAACTTGACTAAAGCAAAGCGGCTATTTTGCTAGGGAGAAGGAGAGGTACATAATGTATCCTGATCCAATGGGAAAGTTGGGACACTACAAGGAAATTTTTTGTCCACAATCACAAAGAGATAGAAAGAGAACCAGGACAGAATCCAAGAACATTGCTTCACAGTTGCCTTGTCTTTGATTTCACTCTACACTGGTGAGAACAGGTCCTGCTATAAGTGCATGTCTATCTTGCATCCTCAGGTTTGAAAATCACACAGATTTCATTCCTAACTCCCTGTGGAACCTCTATCAGCAACCCCCTTTTTGCAAAATGCTGTGATGAATGACACGGCTCAGGAGAGCATCCCACTGCTGTTACCAAACACAGCAGCCTGGAAATTCATCAGGCAGAGTCTCTTTTATAAGATACTAATCAAACTCCACATTAAATGTGTGGAGCAAGAAGCTCCCAGCAAAATCTGGTCAGCACAGCGAAGCACTCACCAGCTTTATGTGCTGCAGTTTGGAGGACAAATGTTCCACTCCAGCCTTGGCATTGAGCATAACTCGGGTCACCTTGTCCAGGTCTCCCTTGGTTGCATCACGCCTCTTCTCCTCCTTCTCCAGGTGGCCACGCAATTCTTTCATCAATTTCTCATTCCTGGGTAGAAGAGATTGTGGAATGGGTGCCCCAGAAGAGGATCCAGTTTGTTTGGAGAGCCTTTTCTGCTCTCCACAACACATTTTTGTCAAAATGTGGACAGCAAAAGGCAAAGAATGCCATTCTGAACAGCTAGAGGCAAAACTACATTATAGTCTCCCTCAACCCACCCCCAATATAGGTGCAAAGTTTGTTGCCCAGAAAATGCAGTTCATTTTCTTACAACCACTTACTCAACCAGCCGGGCCTCTCCAGAGTACTTGAGGTGTTGAAGCTGAGCCACCATTGTATCCTTCTCTTCCTTAAGTCGGACCAAGGACTCTTCATTTTCATTCTTCATTCGCTCCAATTGTTTGAAGGTCTCTTCTTGGGCCAGAAAACAGGCCACAACTTCCTATGAAGAAATTGACGGGGATTGACAAGCTCCCAGAACCAAACTTACCTGCCTCCTTGCCATACTGCAGGTCCCTGCCTCACATGCCAATATGAGGAAAAAGTGGTTTAGCATGTCCTCCACAGCAGTGAGGTAAGCCAGCAGATCTTATTGGGTATGTCTGTTAGGCTTCCCTCCTCTAGCAAAAGGGAATACAAGATCACCATGACCAAGACTATGGTATTGTGCTCGACTGTGTTTGCGAAGCTCAAAGGCCTGGGTAGATTCATATGGAGGATGGGCAGTGGTGGGCTCCAGCAAGTTCGCACCTACTCTATAGAACCGGTTGTTAACAAGAGATAGTACATATAAAGTTTAAAAATACCCATTTAAAAGTGGCTGCCAGGCGGGCATAGAACCGGTTGTTAATTTCTTTGAATCCCATCACTCAGGATAGGCTGTTACCCAAGCAGCAAATCCCCCCTCTCCAGGCCACTGAAATAATCCAGTGGAAAGAAGAGAGGATATGATTGGCTCCAGCTGCGTCACAGAGCTGGGCTAAGGGCAGGATCTCACCCTGTCTTGTGGGGACCTGGGTCTCGAATGCTGGCCTGCTGGTTAACAGGCACAGTGTCTTAACCTGCATGCAGTGTCGAGCACGATACCATAGTCTTTCAAGACTGATGGATGCCAAGATACCACTCCAACAAAGGAATGGGAAAACATACATGATGGCCTAAGTTGGTTAGGATTGCAGCCTTAGGCTGCAATCCTAAAGACACTTTCCTGGGAGTAAGATCCATTGTACACAATGGGGCTTACATCTGAGTAGACATGGTTAGGATTGTGCTCTTTGTAGCTTTCAGACCTCTGGGTGGGCTGTTTTTCAAATGCTTGGACAGATCAGTGGAGGACATGTAAATAGAATGTGCATTACTGTTTCCTGTAATTTGGTTTCCTCCCGTGTGACTAGTCTGGGTGCTGTGCAATTCTTCTTGTGTGAACAAATGTGTTGGAAGTTGGTCCATACCATGTGGACCTTGCTATGGATCTCAAAGGGTTTCAGGCTTTTAATAGTGACAAACAGTCAGGATAGGCAGGGTAGGCAGAGCCTAACCTGATCTAACAAGAAAAGGACCCAACATGTTAAAAAAGCACCTTTTGCTTTTCCCTGTATGCTGCAGCATAAAGTAAAGCTATCTGACATTCATAATTTTTACTATCCTTCCAAGCTTTATGGCTTGAAATCCAGCTTTGCTAAATCAATACTCCCACCACAACCTGCTCAGCTCTGCTAGAAAATATCTTGATTTCATGTCCTCGGCTTCTTGCCCTTCCAGGTATCAGCAATAGAGGTTCCTCTTATGGGTCAGTGGCCCTAATAGATGGTTGTTTGCAGGTTTGGCTTCAGCTAGGAAGTAGCAATTGATTGCTGAGTGATAGCTTGGCTGTGAGCCTGCTGCTGGCACAGCAGCATTCCTGCTGAGGGCACAGCATAGCTGGCCGGGATGGAGGTGGGGACAGGCAAGGGATTTCCCCACAAATGCTTTCTTTCCCAAGCAAATGCAACAGTGTTTTTGGAAAAGGCTCACACAAACCTGCCTTCAAACTAAGCCTATTTGGCCAAGATCATGGCCAAAATCAATGCCTCTTCCAAGGCTAAAAAATAAGTTTATGAATGGAATTGCCTGGAAAAGCATCAGAGCACAATATGAAATTGGGCAGGTCAACCAAGTCCTGAATGATTAGAGGCAGCTGGAAAAAGGAAAGCAAGGGAAGTTTCACGGTCACACATGAATGAGTGGTGCCCTAAGCAACTATGGCGTCAAGCCACTACCAGCAGGAAATGGTCATGGGATGTGCAGAAACTGCTGCAAACTGGTGAGTGAGAAGATCAATACAGAGTTCTGTTATCTGGCTCTCTCTCAGAGTTGTATTATTATTAGAGGAGCCAGGAAAAGACATTTTCCTTCTATCAGAAACGCTCCAGACTTGCTTCAGTTTAGATTATCACGTGCTTCTGTTCTTTATATTATCTGATATTTTTTCCATTAGGTTATTCTGGGAGAAATCCTTAGGTAAGAATTGCATAACACTATGGTTGAGGTAGCCTCTGCTCTAACTTCCTATCCGTTGGACTTCACTGGGGTGAGTGATGATAATGATGATTTAATGTTGCTTTTCAACAACATTAAGCAGTTGATTTTTTAGTGAATCAAAAAATTAAATTAATTTGGGCCAGTATCTCATCCATAGTTAAAAGAAAAACCTGCACATAGGAACGACTGCTTGCTTCTTTCTTGCATGAGGAAGAGGGGTGTAAGAGCGGTGCAAGACCTCATGCAAGATCGGTGGGATGCTTTTTCCAGCATTTATCCTTCTAAGTGGGAAAATGTATTCTTTTAAGAATGTAGGAACATAAGAAGAGCCTTGCCAAGGGCCAGACCAGCTTCTTGTATCTCACAGTGGTCCACTGCTTCCTCATGACAAGTAGATACCTGCATCGTGTAGCCTCTCCCTCACATCTGGCATTCAGAGATGCCAGTCTCTGGGTTACCTCTGCAACTGTGCAGTCCAAACCCATTTTACATAGGCTATGTGTGTTCTGTAAGAGAGTTCCCTGAATTCAGTCCACTCCAAACTAAGTGTCCCACTCCCACAGAATCAGTGATGGGATTCAAAGGAATTAACAACCGGTTCTCTGCCCATCTGGCAGCCACTTTTAAATGGCTATTTTAAAACTTTATATGTCCTCTCTCCCATTAACAACCGGTTCTATAGAGTAGGTGCGAACTTGCTGGAGCCCACCACTGCACAGCATGTTACTTCATTGCCACATACTGGACATGACAAGATTCTCAGAACATCTCAGAACATCTGTGAATTCTCAGATACTTATCAGTGAAGATAAGCAACTTCATAGTATCTCAAATCAGTCTCGATCTGTACCAAACAACTAATGCTAATGAATGGCTCCTAGAATGGGAAGCGGTACCCAGTATCTCATCCTGGAAAGGAAGGGAAAATTTAATTTATGTTGTCTAAGGGCCAAGGAGTTTGCAAGGAAAGGCCTAGGAGGAGGAAGCAGGCAAGCACTTACATCAGCATCTGTGACACCAGTGGCTGTTCGAATCTTGTCAAAGGCCTCCGTTGCAGTGAACATGGCCTGTCTGGTCTTCAGGATGGTTCCTTTCCTGAGCTGGAGTTCTCTCAGTGGGTCTTCAGTCCCAAATGGGAGGAGGTCCTTCTTGGAATGCTGAAAGAAAAAGATAGAACCCATTGAGAACAGGTGAAACAGAACACTTGCTCCCAAATAATCGACCTCTCCCTGCTGCTTTGCAAGATGGGCTCTTATTAAATTTGGGAAGCCCTGAGGTTGGTCCAAGGAATTTCACTCCACTTCACCACACTACCTTAAGCTGTATTTTTTTATTAAAAATTAATAAATACAATTATTTTAAATAAATAAAATTTATTAAAATTAAAATTATTCCTATTTTGATTTTTTTAATGACACTAATTTCCTCTCCTTTACAACTGCAACTGCACTCTGGCGATCAGAACTTCTTGTTCCCTGGTATGCATCAGCCAGCTAGTGAGGTATATGACACTCTGTGGCTCTGTCTCTGAGATATTAACATAGCTGAGAAGGAACCCCATCAATTTTTACCTATGATTTACTGAATCATAGAGTTGGAAGGGATCCAGTGGATCATCTAGTCCAATCCCCTGTAGCAGGAACCTCATCCCCTCATCTTGTGGGGACCTGTGGTAAACAGGCACAGTGTCTTAAGTACTTGTGCCACCAGAGTGAGTGCTTAGGAAATATCTTTCTGAAAGCAAACCTCTTTGGATACAAGATTGGAAACCTGTGAAAGGAACTCTGGCTGCTGATATCACAGGGCTCAAAGATAATCTAGTCCAGCCCTCTGTAATGGCAAGATTATCCATGGACTTAGACACATCCATTCTGAATATAGCATGGGAGAACCTTCAAGGTTGCTAATCAACCTAGCTAAGGAAAGCAAGATTTTTTTTCCCTTCTATGTGTGTTTCAATTCTATGTTGGAATATGAATAAAAACCAGGGTGCAGTCCTAACGAGGGTGCAGTCCTAACCTAGGCTAGCACAACTTATCTGTCTTCCTGACTCCATGGTGATGTTGGGAGGCAAGTGCATGTTTGTTCACTGGCCAAACCATCCCTCAGGAGTGGCGCAAAAGTTTCTTACAGCACTTTGGTGACATCCCAAGGTCAGCATAGGACTTGTGTCAGGGCTTAGGCCAGCCTAACTGCATGTTAGAATTGCAGCCCAAGCCTCCAAACAAGAAAATGTAGTGATAGAATAGGAACAGTGCTAGTGGAGGGCACTGCATAGTGGGATGCTTGGCCCCATCCCACTAGCAAATGCACTGGGTTGTGGGGGAAAGAGATCTGAGTCTCCAATGGCAAATTAAATAAACCTGAGCAAATGGGACTAGGAATTTCCATATTCAAGGCTGTAATGATACTGCTGAATGGCATGGCCTATGACAGGAGTCTCCAAACTTACAGGGCATCAAATACTTGGCATGGAGTTGAGCGCCAGAAAAAAAATAATTATAAAATTTAAATAGATACATTGGAGATGGAACTTCAGTGAATGAATGAATGAGCTCAAATTTCGAAGATTTCTCCAAGCACCAATAGAAATAAAGAATTTCTCCAAGCACAACGCAGAAGTGAAGCACATACTCAAATGGAGACCCACTCCCCCCAGCTCCTAAGGTTTCAGAAGGCACAGAAATCTACTTCATGATTTTGGGAAAACCATGAAATGATTTTTACACCCTCAGAACACTCTCCAGACAAGACCAGAGCACAGCTCTGGTTGTGTTTGGTCAAGTAGCCCAGAAGCTTGCAGGGTATCAGAGACAGGCTGTGGGCCAGATAGAGGCTTACTGCAGGCCATATCTGGTTTCTTGGTGGGGTTTGGAGACCCATGGTCTATGCTAAGGACCAAAGTTTAGAAGTGAAGAAAGCTGAACTGAACAGTAATTACCACATTTTCAAATTGGTTAGATTCCTGGGTTACAAACACATGTGTATGAGTGC
This sequence comes from Cryptoblepharus egeriae, assembly GCA_030015325.1. NCBI lineage: Eukaryota > Metazoa > Chordata > Lepidosauria > Squamata > Scincidae > Cryptoblepharus > Cryptoblepharus egeriae. Next base: position 112,762,699 of record JAREYC010000002.1, read on the forward strand.
ATGGGATGAGAGGGGACAGACCTCAACAGGATTTCTAGTGACTGGAGCAGGGCCAAGTTCTTAGCGATCCTCTTGGCTATCAGAAGCAGACTACGTATAACATGCAGGTTAAAGACTTCAACTGCTTAAGTGACATAATTGTATTGGAGAACTACTTGCCCATTCAGTTTTTTTCAGACCTTCAGTTTCAGTATGACTCCAGGAAAGTGTCTTTAGGATCGCAGCATATTATCTCTTACCCGTCTTTCTGCCCGTTCATTCTGGGCTCTTTTCTCCTCTGTCATCTTCTTCAATTCCTTCAACTTCTTATCACGCATTTTACGTTCTCGATAGATGGTTTCTTCTTGGCTCAGGAGCTGTTCCTGTATTGCAGGGGGAAAGAAAAGTGAATTCCTGCTGGAAACATCAATGTTTCCTTCACTTTAAGGACCTGGTGCTATTTGAGTCAAACTGGCACCAAACTTCAAAAACAATGGAAAACCATAGTAGAGCTCCCATCACACCAAATGTTTTTTAAACTGGAACAGTGGGAGATTGGGATTCAATCACTGAGAGGAGGATTTATTCCTATCATCCCATGCCAAGTTATAGAAAAGGGTTACTTGAGCTTTTCAACCCAGGACTCCTTCTGAGAATGACAATCTGTCTGGGACCTCCCATCCCCGAAAGTGAAGTCATGGCTGGAAGTGACATGAAAAGTGCCTAGTGCCAGATTCCAAGATGGCTGCACCAGCTGTCTGCAACCCCACCCTTGAATGAGTTGCAACCCCCCCAAGGGGTCCAGATCCCTGGTTTGAATAACAGTTATAGAAAATCACTCCATCTCCCTCCACCTGTTTCTGTTTGACCAGCAATGGCCGGATATTTACCATATAAGCACAAATTTTGCTATCCATTTCACCATTCTGGATACATCTAAAGTTTTTATTTTTTTTAAAGCAAGGTTTAGAAACTTGAAAATATATTGAAGATCCATCAGAATGTTTTTGATCACCTGAATCATGGAATCAGAATCATATATGTGAAATGAAGAATGTGCATGCAAATATTGTTAATATTCACAATTATTAGTGACTGAGAAGATGTGTTTGCTGATAACATAATCCAAATAGTTTTTTTTCCCTTTATTCAGAATGGATACTTGTTCTGTATTTTGCCTGACCTGGAGTAAACAAATAATTAACAACACCGAAAAGGTCTCCAATCTTAACTTTCCTCACCAAATCCATGCCAAATTTAATCAAGGAAGGGATGTTAATGAAGCCTCTGATCTTCAGAGCTTGAGTTCAGTGTTGCAACCTTGGTAAGATGCAAAACAATAGCATCCTTTTATCACCAGGGATGAACAGTCAAAGGCCATCAAGCAACAGAAGAAGGACCTTTCATGAACTTGCTCCACCAAAAAAATCTTACAAGGATCAATGGGAAAAAAGTATAAAAAGCTGTGCCATCAGATCCATGTGTTTTTGTTCCTCAACTGGCACAGGACTTGCGCCAGCCTAACCAGGGGTTATGATTACACTGTCACTGTCTTTCTGAGTCTCTCTCCCCAAAATATTAACAGAGCTGACATATTTAGCTGACACAACTAAGGCTGCAATCCTAAAGACACTTTCCTGGAGTAAGACCCATTGAACATAATGGAGCTTATTTTTAAGTAGACCTGGTTAGGATTGTGCTCATAGTTAATATCAGATGTTAACACAGCCATACCAACAACCATGGCATAGAGGCTGAAAATAGCTGATTTAGAGCCTACCCACATGACTGGCTAAAATACATTTAATGACCTTGATTTTGATTTCCCTTCCTTGATTTGTAAAATTATAATAAAAGTTGACTGTATGTTCACTTTGCATCTCTCATCCTCCCCTGCCAAACCACTGCGCTGTATCATTGGCTGCTGCGCAGGTTCCCAGCACAAGAAATAAATTTCCCTAGTGTGCACATTTTAATATATGTCTAAAAAGCACAGCTGTAACATTTCACAGCAGGGAGACCATTACATGGATCTCCTGATAGTGGGCTACTCAGTAGACCAGTGATTTTCAACCAGTGTGCTGTGGCACACTGGTGTGCTGCAGATAGTCCTCAGCTGTGCCGCAGGAATTTGGGGACTGGCATTCATTAATAGGAAAACTGGGGGATTTGTACAGTCTGGTGTGCCTTGACAATTTCAGTGACTTGTTAACTGTGCTGTGAGATGAAAAAGATTGAAAATCACTGCAGTAGACCTTAGGATGCTCCAGTGTCTCCTGGCTCTCTGAATGCCATCTCGTACACTCATTTGGCATTATGTCACTCTTTCCCCACCACTTTTCTTCTACAAGTCCCCATATACCTTCAGTAGCCACAATACACCCACCCTGTAGATTGCTTGCACAATACATTAGTGTAGTGATTCCCAAACATTTTTGACTAGCGGCTCCCTTGAATTACTGAGCAGTCACAGTCAATGGCCCATTATGGCTACAATCCTATACACTGTATATGGTGGCATCCCATACACTGTATAAATGGCTACTGTATGGACATTGTATAGGAGTCTAAGGCTTCCCAAGAAGCCAAAGCTCACAGTTTGAGAACCACTGAATTAGTGAACGAAACTGTGCTATGCCATGTGTCCCTGGCAGTACTTCATCCTGATTCCCATGCTGTGCTGATCCCTACCCTGGCTGAATCGCGGGCATGTAGCGCATCAGCATTCACGCTTTCCAGGTCCTTGAGCTCATGGCGCAGGCGGAAAATCTCAGCTTCTAGGGCATCCAGCCTGTTTTGGAAGTGCAGGCTCTCCTCCTGAAAGGAGATGAAAGAGAGAATTTGGGAGCATAATAGCCTATGCTCAAATACTGTAGGGGGTACCACAGAAATCCATTGTGGGATATGAGTCTCCTAGAAGCTCTGTAAACTACCAACTGATTAACTCAGTGAGATTTTTTTAGGACTAGATGGGCACAGACTAATAAGTGTTACTGCTACTTCTTGGCTGTTCCAAAATAAATGGCAATACACCAGTGTTTCACCAATGGCTGAAACACTGCTCCCCATCTCTAGGATGTAGAGGAGTGGACCAGAGTAGGGTACTTCCTCTTAGCATTCACTGTTAACCATTGAGGGCTATGGTGGCTCAGTGGTTAAAAGATGCCATGCTTTTGACCTGAAGGTCTGCAGGTTGGTGGTTCAAAGCCGCAAGATGGAGTGAGCTCCTGTTACTTGTCCAGCTCCTGCCAACCTAGCAGTTCAAAAGCATATAACTACAATCCAGAGTAACTATGGGAAGATGTATGAGACACGTACTCTGGATTTCTCTATGCATATTCCATACGTTACCCATAGGTGGCACCATAACTACGTTGGTGTAAAAGGTCCCATAGTTACTCTGGATTGTAGCCATAATTTCAAGTAGATAAATAGGTGTAACTTTGGTAACAGCATTTTATATTACTTTGGTGTTTAGTCATGCCAGCCACATGACCATGAAAACATCTAGCTCTTCAGCCTTGTAATGGGGATGAGTACTGCTCCCTAGCATTAGTCATTACTAGCTGGGCAATCTGCGGGGGACACTTTTCCCTTTACTCTTAGGAATTTGTATGTCTCACCTGCATATGGTCCTTTAGCTTCTGGTACATGCTGGTGATGCGTTGTGCCTCCTCAGCCTTGAACCGAGCCTTTTCCAGACGATTCTCCAGGGTACGCAGAGTCTGGATGGAAAAAGCAAACTGAGCTAGCAGGTAGTTGGGGAATCTATCAAATATGATCGAGCTCAAGGATACATAGAATCCTAGAGTTGGAAGTTACCCAGTAGGTCACCGAGTCCAACCCCCTGCCTATAGCAGGAAATCCTCCTAGAGCATCTCCGACAGGTGCTGGTCGAGCCTCTGCTTGAAGATCCCCAGTGAGAGAGAGTCCACCACCTCCCTTGGCAATCTTTTCCACTGCCGAACCGCCCGAACTGTCAGGAATTTTTTTTCCAGATATCCAACTGGAATCTCCTTTCTTGCAGTTTGGTTCTAGTTCTGGTTCTAGTTCTAGTAGGTTGATCTTCTCCCTTGGTTCTACTTCTGCTTTCAGAGGCAGCTAAGAACAAATGAGCCCTTTCCTCCCTATGACAGCCCTTCAGATATCTGAAGAGGGCAATCATTCTCCTCTCAGCCTTCTCTTCTCTGGGCTGAACATCCCAAGTTCCCCCAACCTTTCCTCGTAGGGCTTCCCTTCCATCCCACTGATCATTCTTGTCGCTCTCTTCTGGACTTGCTCCAGTTTGGCTGCATCTTTCTTCAAGTGAGGAGCCCAGAACTGAACTCAGTACTCAAGGTGAGGTCTGACCAATGCTGAATAAAGAGGAACTAGAACTTCTCACGATTTGGAAGCTATAATCCTCTTAATGCAGCCTAAAATGGCATTTGCCTTCTTTTGCAGACACATCACACTGCTGACTCATGTTCAGCTTGTGATCCACCGCTACTCCAAGGTCCCGCTCACATGTTGTGCTGCCAAGCCAAGTAGCCCCCATTTAGTACCTGTGTTTTTGATTTTTATTGCCTAAGTGCAGAACCTTGCGCTTCTCCCTGTTGAAATTCATTCTATTTGTTACAGCCCAGTATTCCAGTTGTCCAGATCCCCCTGGAGGTTTCTCCTGTCATCTGTTGTGTTTGCTACTCCTCCCAGCTTGGTGTCGTCTGCAAATTTGATCAGGCTCCCCCATATCCCTTCTTTCAAGTCGTTGATGAAGATGTTTAAGAGAACTGGGCCCAAGACAGACTCCTGGGGCACCCCACTTGAAACTGATCTGCAGGTTGACACAGAACCATTTACTAAAACATTTGAGTGCGGCTGTCAAGCCAATTACAGATCCACCTAATGATTGCCTCATCACATCTGTATTTCTCCAACTTCCCATTTAAGATGTCACGTGGGACCTTGTTGAATGCTTGGCTGAAGTCAAGACAAATGACATTCACAGCATTGCCACTGTTCAGTAGGGGCTCATAACTTGATCAAAAAAGGAGATCAGATTTATCTGGCAAGATTTATTCTTGAAAAATCCATGCTGGGTTCTTTTGATCATTGAGTACTTGTCTACATGTGCACAAATTGTGTGTTTTATGATTTGTTCTAGTATCTTCCCCAGGATTGAAGTCAAACTGATACCCCTACTCCAAAGTTCCTGTCCCTATTTCCTGCGCCCTGCCCACTCACCCACAGTCCCATCCAATATTTACCCTCCCCCTGCCCCCCAAAATGCCTCACTTTCACTTTCTCCCCCAGAACCTTTTGTGTTGACCAACAACACACTCCATGGATGGGCTTCCCCAATTCTCATGTTAGTGCAAACTCCTTATGGCATGCCTGTAACAGTATTGGGCCAAAGGGAGATTAGTGGGTCACCCTTAATTGCTAGGTGGAAAGTCCCACAAACATTGATGGAGCAACACAGACAAATACAGTTTTAGGTTTTAATTGTCAATTCCCTATACCTTTGGAAGAGTGCTTTATTACTGCTGCAACATAAATAAATCCATAACTGTGGGGGATCCACAAGGGATCCAGACATCTTCCCTCAAGGAAGCACTGCTATTGTGGGGCATTCCATTTGGTCACCAGCTGAGCAAACTTCCTAGAAGATGATATCTAATTTAGGATAACCTGATCTGGACTGTCCAGACATCCTGCACTATGAACTTGACATTTGAGTTGTTTGTTTTATAATAAAAACAGTCTTCATGGTCTGAGCACTTCTCCCTGGTGACAATGAAGCATGGGAAGCCTCATTAGGTCCACCAGAAAAAAAGAAAAGAAGCAAAGGCTGATAAGGCTACTCCTTCAATTCCATAATATTTGAAAGGATATTTAATTAAAACATACATTCCCAAGAGAAACCAGAATAGGAAAGCAGCTACTTTTTCTCATACTGGCAAAATATTAAGATTTAACAGCACTTTCTTTATGTGCTCAGATGTCTTTTTCACACTCCATGTGGGTCTCTGAAAAGCTTCTGGTGGACTGTGTCAGCCTCAGTCTTGTAAGGGTCTGGTTTCTCTCACCTTGGCTGCCTCAATGTTTCCTTCCTCCATTTCATGCATGTCATGGATTTCCTGTGCCTTGACGTTGTATTGAGTTTGCAGCTCAGACAGTCTGCGCTTCCGCATTTCGACTTGATACTTCAGGTTGTTTAACTGATTGATTTTCTCACATAGCCTATGATTGATAATCTGGATAGCACCCTTTTGGGAGGAGAAGAAAGGAATGAGTCAGCTTGGTCTATCAAGCAGATAGTTTGTTTAACCAGGTGAAGTACATTCGAATGAAAACAGACAAGGGCTGCAATCCTAAACACATTTTCCTGGGAGAAAGCCCCACTGAACATAATGGGACTTACTTCTGAGAAGAGAGGCATAGGATTGCATCCAAGATGTTTTAAGACAGCAAAAAATAGTTTGAGAGGCTTTGCTTCCCATGTTCCATATGCACACATACACACATTTTACCATAGAGTTGCTTCTGGTCAAACAGATTTTGCAGCTTCTGAAGCAATGTAAAACATTAAAAATCTGTTCACTGATCATGAAAACTCCCCTGAGTTTATATTTTGATTTATACTGTAGAAGCAGCAAGGTCTAATAAAAAGAAAACAACTGTTTTCTCAAAGCTGAATGAACATACCAATGAACAGCCCTCTCTCTCAAACCATCTTTGGGGATTGAAAAAAAAATTATCATTCTCTGCATCCAGCCATGTTATTTTCGGAAAGCAATTCCATTTCCAGTCCTGAAAACCCCAATTTTCATTCTATGCAATGAATGAAATACACATAGACAGTGACATACCTCTCCAGTTTTACTTTTCAGAGATCCTTGATCAGCTGGGTGGTCATGCAAAGCAGCCTTGACAACTTTCTCCTCTCCCTGCAAAAATGAGACCAACCATATTTCAAAATCTTGCTTAAATGCCCCAGATCAGGAAAATCCCTCTCTTGCCCCATCTTTTTTTCTGTTTTTTGTTAAAGCAAAGAAAATGCTGAGAGTATTAAATGCAAATATCCAAGAAAAACTAAAGTAATTAATAGTTATGTCTTACTGGACTTCAGTAGTAAAGTCTTACTGGATCATCAGTTGCAGATCCCAAACCTCAGCCTGTGGCCAGATGCAGCCTGCAGTGAGCTTTAATAATGTGACCCATGGCAAGTTTCTCCATCCAGGCTGCGGGCAAGCCTTCTAATCCTCCAGATCTGTCTCTAATACACTTTTATATGTAAATGTATTCAAATTTGAAATATAAATGGTCTCTCTGGCACTCAACACAGTGTTAAAGAGATGATGTTATCCTGCCAAAAAGTTTGGACATCTCTGAACAAGTACTAGGTCTGACCAAGAACCTGACAGACAGCACATGAGGTACTGTAAATGTCTAATATTTGAGGGGAATGGATAGCATCTCACAATTAAAACAGAGATAAAGTCTTGCTTCTTTAAGGGCAGGCCAAAACAATGTGGGCTGAATAAGCTAAACAACTGACTTACATATGGTGTTGGAAGTGCAAGGCATTCCAAGGGAAGAGAGATCTGCATTTCACTGGTTCCCCTGTTGCAGTCAGTAGCCATCTGGAACAACCTCAGCCTGAAAAGGTTGCAATCCTAAACACACTTTCCTCGGAGTAAGACCCATTGAACACAATAGGGTTTGGTTCTGAGTAGACATGGATAGGATTGCAAGTAGCTTGTGTGTCAACTTCTCGTATTTGCCAAATGTGTAATATATGTATTTGACATCCACATCTTACCCACCTGCAAAACTTATACTTACAGGAGAATTATTACAGCTGAAATTCTCATCTGAGAGTGGAAGAGAAACTGGTTATGGATTAGTGCTATCATGAGTAATGTTAAATTCCTCTTGTTGTTTTCACTGGCTAAGTAATGGCAATCAGAAGTGGAACTGGAGGGGGGTGGCGCAGTAAGTACGACATGCTCCATAACACACTGTGTAAGCAACTCCCCCCCTTTGGCATGGGAACCATTCATGACATCAATGTTCCCATTGATGCCCCTAATAACTCCAACACCAGGGGTTGCTTACAAAAGAGTATGCAAAGAATGCAAAGAATGCCATCCTTACCATGCTACCCCCCCCCCAATCTCCTTACCATGCTACCCCCCAATCTCTTCTTCTGAACGGTATCCATTTTTCCTAGGTTCTAACATTGCTAGGAGCCTCACCGCTAAGATATCTGCCAGCTTCTGGTGCAATTGCTTATTTTCCTGCCTCAGTCGCGTAATTGTGTCCTTGTTTTTCTTGATATTCCATTGTGAGTTCTCGTAGAAAGCTTTTCGGTCACCTTCTGCAATGAATACAAGTAAAAGGCTGTACTGACATTGTATATATCACTAATTCAAAAAGCTAAGCACAGCTAAACTGGGCAAGAAAGGACCAGCTTGGGCGACATCAAGTAATCCTCCTTTCGTTTCAGGATGGGCAATGGTGAAATAAGTTCATTATAAAAAAAGTAATATTACATCACAAGAATATGCTTAGTAGGTAGAGGAAAATTGATTCTGTATTTCTTTGGACTCAGAAGTGTAATCATGGACTTAAAGCAGCTCGACACATAAGCCTCTTCCTGTAGACAGAATAAAAACAAATGGGATTTTCTTTTGATGTACGTTTAGAGCCTGAAAACAAAGTGTTTTTATATATTTCTCAGTAGTTCCTTCCTGTGAAAAGAAACAGGTCATCTATGTCAATCATGCATCTGTTGTATGAAAGTAACAACTGATGGAATGTACCTGATTTGTATATTTATTATCACAGGAAATGTTAGTACTGACTCACAGTGAATTAGATTAATGATATCAGCAGTCCTCAGTATTTAATGTGACCTGACAGTGGTATAGTCATGGCTATCATATGGCTGTTCTTACAGTCTCTGACTTTTAATGAAAGAATTTTTAGTCAAAAAGCAAGTAGTTGTAGAACCACACCAGGTTTTTTTTCTATGCACAATTAGGCAATTATCAGATTTAATTAGTACTCAGTTTCACTAAGGCTGTAATCCTGAAGTGCCCATAGGGCAGCCATATGAGCAGACCCATAGGGGTCCATGATAAGCCAGAGTAAAAATGGAAGCAAAATAAAAAGAGCTAAGTCTCAGGCCAGCCTTAGCACCACTCCTGCCTCTCAATTTCAGGATTTGGCCTAATTGTCAGATCAGGATATGGCCTACATTAGGCCAGCTTAGCAGGGCCATTCTCTCTGGCCTAGGTCAGGATTACACACAAAGACTTACAAATAGCCTTATCACCACCCGATGCACAAGACTTTCCTCCAGGTGATCAACCAGGGAAGTTTTATTCTTCTGTGACAACAAATTACTATTACAGATATAGACAGAAAGCTATTAAATAATGCTGTTGGTGAGAAATTTTTGCAGACAATCACAGGACTACATGTACTATAACCAACATATTATAATGACAATTATAGATTATTAAAATAGGTTTTCCAATTAATTGTACTATGGTGGGGACCTTCACTGAGTCTCCCACCTACTCCAAATGTTCATTCAGCATGGCTTACCAGTGTTTTCAATCTCCTCTAAGAAGAGCTTTGAGAAGCATCAATGACTTGCAGCATAATCCCATAGGATTGCAGCTTTTAGAGCAGTGGTTCTCAATCTTCCTAACGCTGTGACCCCTTTATAAGTTCCTCATGTTGTGGGGACCCCCAACCATGAAATTATTTTCTTTGCTACTTTATAACTGTAATTTTGCTACTGTTATGAATCGTAATGTAAATATCCAATATGCAGGATGTATTTTCATTGTTACAAATGAAATGTGTGTTCTATGCACACATTGAACACAATGGGATTTATTTCAGAGTAGTCATGCATTGGATTGGGCCCTGAAGCTGCAATCCTATCCACATTTACAAGGGAGTAAAGGCCCCCTTGACTATAATGGGATTTATTTCAGAGTAGGCATGCATAGGATTGGGCCTTGAGGCTGTCAGTCAGCCCCAGTGCGCGCGCAGCTACAGCCAGAGGTCTGGCAAGCCTGACCTGGTCCCCTGCATCGGGGTCTTTAGGCGACCCCCAGGAAAGCTCTAGGCGACCCCCAAAGGGGTCCCAACCCCCACTTTGAGAAACGCTGTTTTAGAGCATATTACAAAGTTCAGATCCCAGTTCAACTATAATTCTTGTGAAACTGTAAGGAGCACTCTTTACCCCCATCCATAAATTACTTGTGAATTAACAAGGGGTTAGTAGCAGATTGGACTATTCATGAGGCTGACAGGGAGGAACTTGCCCCAGAGAGCAGATTTGCAGGAATGCCTGCCTGCACCTCTCCTCTTCCTCATTTTGCTCCTTGGATCTGAAAAGCAAGAAGGAAATGGAATGAAAGAGGAACTGTGGAGGAGTCTTTGCTTCTCATATTTTCCTCTTTCAACCCATTCCCTTCTTCCTTTTCAAACCCAGAGAGTAAAAGGAGAATACTAACAACTAGGGCACATTGAGCAAGAGGGCTCTCTCAGAAGCACACTCCTGTATTTAATGTATCACTGTAGCCACTAGGAGGCTTTCCTGAGTCAGCCCTGATTCAGGATGCTACAAAGTGAGACAGGAGTAATAACAGGTTAAAAAAGAGGTTAAAAAAGATCACAACATGGCCCTGATGTTTTATACACAGACTATGCATTATATAAATCAATATCTAAAGAACATATGTACAGTAAATGATACATGACCATATTAAACAATCACCTTGTCTGTATCAGGGCCCAATCCTATTTAACTTTCCATTGCAGCTGCAATGCAGCCCTGAGGTATAAATGATGAACAACATTACCTTACCTTGAAAAACACTTTGTGACTGTCCGTCCTATTTGCAGTGTGCAGCACACACCATGTCGGCACAGCTGTATCAACACTAGAAAGTTGGATAGGATTGGTCCCTTAGTCTTGAGCTTACGTGGCGATTCTCATGGAGCCCAACTTTGTGCACATTTCATCAGAAATAAAAAAATCCCACAATGAGCAAGGAGGCTTCCTCTGAAGTAAATGTATGATCTACTGGGTCCTTTCCAACTCTAGGATTCTATGAAATGCAGGGCTCTGCTTGATTTTTGGAGACTCTACGTCAATGTGACGGGGCTGCAGTGGCTCAGTGGTTAGAGCGCTGGAGTTACAGCCCTGCTTGACGGGAATTCCACTCAGCAGGCCAGCAGTTCAAAAGCTGAGTACAATCAGATGGTATGAGCTCCCATCCTTAGCCCAGCTCCTACCAACCAAGCAGTTTGAAAGCATGCAAATGCAAGTAGATAAATAGGGACCACTTCCCTGGTGACAGGCCCCCTGCGACAGGCTGGCTAGGTATCCCCATGCTGTGTCCATCATGGAATGGAGGAAACTCCAATCCACAAGTGGACACCATCTCACACAATACAAACGCTGAAGATGTTGCCTATGTCAGTGTGATGGAATGGTGCCTCCCAGTGGTTAAGTGCATAAGAACACAAGAAGAGAGCCCTTTGGCTGGATCAGGCCAAAGGCCCATCTAGTTCATCTTCTTGTATCTCACAGTGGCCCACCAGATGCCTCGGAGCACACAAGACAAACAGAAGGCCTGAATCCTGGTGTCTTCACTTGTATTTGGCATCTAAAATAAGGAGTTTGCCCATATGCATCATGGCTTGTGACCTTTAATGGACTTTTCCTCCAGCAATTTGTCCAATCTTCTCTTAATCAGACTAGATGCCTTCACCACATTTTGTGGCAAACTTCTGAGGCGGCAATTCTAAGTTCCAGTTAAGGCAGCCCAAGTCCCATGCTGTTTTAGGGTGTAACTAAAATCTTCTGTGCCAGTGCACAGGCATGTGCCAGCCTCCCTACACCACTGTGGGAACAAGGAGTAGGTGAGTTGTGCTGGTCTAAATTGGTTAGGCACTTAGGGCTGCAGTAGCTTAGTGGTTAAAGGTGCTGTGCCTGTCAGTCTGAAGTATGAGACCCAAGTACTGCAAGACAGAGTGAGCTCCCTTCCTAAGCCCAGCTCCTGCCAACCTAGCAGTTCAAAAGCATTGAAATGCAAGTAGAGAAATAGGTGCAACCTCAGTGGGAAGGTGACAGTGATCTGAGTGCATGTGGGCCACGTGCCCATGGAGGCGTCTTCAGACAACGCTGGCTCTGTGGCTCTAGAAAAGGGATGAGTACTGCACCCAAGAGACAAGTCAAGACTGGTAGGGCAACCTGTGGGTGGGGGGAAGGTTACCTTTACCTAAATTGGTTAAGATTGTGCTTCAGTTTCCAAAGATCACAGCCTTTCACAGTCAGGGACCCCTTACCTAAGAGCTGTATCTTGCTCTGCAGCTCCGATATCTGCTCGTGGACGGGGGGCTTGATTCCTTCGAGGTGCTGCGTGGCTGGCATGGCTGCACCGAAGCCGACGGCGACAGGGTGGCGCGTGGAGAGTCAGTGGGCCTGGCGGAGGAGAGGGTGGTGGTGGTGGTGGGCACAACAGGGGTGGTGGAGCCCACCAGGGCTGGTGGGTCACCCAGCTGGGACCCACTGGGCAGGGGGGGTCAAGAAAGAACAGTGTGGAGGAGGAGAAGGCAGTACAGCTTTTGGGGGTCAGGCTTAGTGCCCCCCAACCCCTGCCCAGAGCCTCAATGTCTTCTGCAGGCACACAGCACCCCCCAGCCCTTTCCAAGGCTTGTTCTGCCCTTGGCCACTCTGCAGCCTCCTCACTTGTCCATCTGTAGGAGCATCCCTAAGCCTGGATCTGTTTCCATGACAACCAGCTCTGATGCAAAGCACCCATTGGTCCAGGGAGAAACAGGCCGAGATGCACCATGGGAAGAAGGTCAGGTGGTCCACTTATTCCAACGTTCCAAACCAGGCCATCGGTTTTTTCTCAGATTCCACTTCCGCCACACTCAACAGTTTTCCGTGCCACACTCAATATGGCGACAGTTTCTTTGCCACACTCAACATGGCGCCGGAGGGAATAAAGGCCGGAGAAAGTCCCCGCCCCCTTTTTGCCTCCTAAGACGGAAGTTGGGTCGTGTTCTTCCGGTTTTGGGACGGTGGACTTGGTCCTTCTTCCACGAGGGCTCCTGCGCTTGTTGGTAGGGAGGAGGGGCTGAGTAAGAAGCCTAGGCTGTACCATGACCTGTCTCAGTGGGGGGGGGGGGTTGTGGTCATTGGCCACCTTTGGGGGGGAGATGGGTGGGCACCCCCCTGGTGGGCCCCTGGGTGGGCCCCGTGTCTCAGGTGGCCCTGAGGCGACCACAGCCTGGTCACCCTTCTCAGGATCTCCAGAGGAAGGGGTCACACCGCAAGGTGAAGGGCTGGAGTCAGGGGAGGTGGGGGGAGATAGAGGCTGCTTCAAGAGTGGGGGTCCCTGGCCACTCCCTGGAGGGCACCTGTGGCTGCCCATGTCTCAGGTGGCCCTGAGGTGCCTTCCATCTCCTCCTCCTCCTCCTTCTCAGGGTCCCCTGAGCAGGGAGTTGCATCTCAAGGTGTGGGTCTAGAGTCAGGGGAAGGTGGGGCAGGGAAGTAGGTGGTTACCCCCTGATGGGCACCTGGGTGACTACCTATGTCTCAGGTGGCCCTGAGGTGCCCACCATCTCCTTTTCCTCCTCCTCAGGGTCTCCTGAGCAGGGAGTTGCATCTCAAAGTGTGGGGCTGGAGTCATGAGGAGGTGAGGCAGGGAGGTAGGTGGCCAGCCCCTCATGGGCACCGAAGTGTTTGCCCTTGTCTTAGGTGGCCCTGAGGTGTCCACTTCACAAAGCATCTGAAGGTGAGGGGCTTGAATAAGAAGGGAGGGCATGGAGGTCTGTCGCCCATCACTGATGGGTACCTGGATACTTGCCTGTGGCTCAGGTATCCTTGACCTGCCCACCACCTCAGGGTGTCCAAGCTAGGTATCTGAAGGCAAGGTGTTTGAATACAAGGGGGTATTCAGGCTGTTTCAGGGGTGGAGGTCCATGGCCAAGGTCTGGGTGATTGTTCATGGGTCTCTCCCAAGTCAATGATTCTATGTCTCAGGTGACCCTAAGGTGCCCACCGCTTTCTCCTTAGGATCTCCATGCAAGGCATTTCAAAGCAAGGGACTATATTTAAAGGAGGAGTAATACAGGCTTTTTCAGAGGTGGAGTCCCCGATGGGCACATGGGTAGTTACCCATGCCTTAGGTGGTCCTGAGGTGCTCACTGTCTCCTCTTCCTCCTCAGGGTCTCCAAGCAAGGCATCTCAAGGCAAGGTGCTCAAATAAAAAAGGATGGGCAGGGAAGATACAGGCTGTTTCATGGGTGGAAGTTGGTGGCTATCTCCTGGTGGCCATCTGAGTGATTGCCCATGTCTCAGGTGCCTCCAAGCACCACATTCTCCTCAGGTTTTCCTTGTATGGAAACCATCTCCAAACAAGGGACTTGAATAAACGGGAGGGGATAGATATAAGATGCTACAGGGGTAGAGTTTCATGGCCAGCCCATGGTGGGCTGCTGAATGGTTGCCCTTGTCTTGTGTGCACCTGAAGTGCCACCATTTAATCCTCTATCTCATGGAGTCACATTTGAAGATAAAGGTTAGAATTAATTGTGTGTAAGACGCAGGCTGTTTCTTGTATGACTCCCTAAGAGCCTTGGCTGTTATATCCACCCATGCCTTCTTTGCCAGTACCACTCCTTACTCATCACTTCCCCCAACCAGTTTTAGTGGACTTCCTCTTCCACTACCTGACACTGCTGGCCTCCACAAGATTTCAACCCCTTCATGTAGATCCACTCAGATTTAGTGACTACCCCCACATTTCTGTCTGCAACTGGGCAAGAACTCTTTTGAGTGGGTGTTCCTCTTTTATTTAGCAGCAGAAGAGTAACTGGCCCTCCTTACCCTAGCAATGTCTTTTGTAGTGGATTCTGCTGGTGAGCTTTTATATCTTTTTAGATTGTGAGTCTTTTTGGGACAGGGACTCATTAGCCTAATGAAATTAGTTATTAGACCCTAATGAAATTAGTTATTTCATTTTCTCTGTATAACCGCTTTGAGAACTTTTCATTAAAAGTGGTATAAAAATACTGTTGATTTATTGATGATTCCTTTACTCAGAGATGTTGAAAAAGATAGGACACCACTGACTTTGGGATTGAGAGAAGGATCTTCCCCTTATTTATTTGCAAAGCATTTCTATCCTTAGTTTCTATTATAAAATTAAATTGCCATGTGCTCACTCCCAGACTACAGATGTGCCATAATCATAATACACTAGTCCTGTGGTACAACATGTGACCTGAGTTAGCCAAGTGCTGTGGAAAAAGGCAAAAGTCTCTCAGATAACTAGAGAATTTGCTTTCCTCAGCCATAAATACAGCAGCCAATTAAGAGGCAGATGTGCAGCAAAGTCCACCCTCTGAGGACCTGTTTGCATGGTTACTATGGGGATGCTGCTGAGGGCCTCCTTGCTAAGAGGCATCCCTGTTGCAGCCAGAATGCACACAAGCATTCAGTGGGTCTGCATCACCCTGTGGTGAATTGTATTGGCAGATCTTGGAGATACACAAATTGATGCTGAAAATCCATGGGATAGGTAGCCCTATATATCATGGCTAAAACAGGATTCCTTTCCACACAGCAATCTTTGAGAGTGTCCCAGTAGCATGGGTAATGAGTATTTTCTCAATTGCACATACAAATCTTATGATGGTTATGTCTATATACCCAGCATTATGCCTTCAGTTTTGACACTCTCTAATGACTTATATGTTGTAAGACCTCTTTCCTCATCAAAGTGGGTCACAACTGAACAGGGAAAGCGCCTCTCAATTTAGAAAAACAGATTATAGGATATAGATTATTTGTGCACCAGCTCTGTGTATTTGTGCATTTCCACCTGTGACAGAAATAATCAGTTGTGGCTGCAATCCTAAAGACACTTTCCTGAGAGTAAGACCCATTGAATGGAGCTTACTTTTGTATAGACATGGTTAGGATTGTGCTCTAAATCTGTTCTATTCTGAAACTGTGATAATTTAAAAAAAAGTTAGGAGGATAGGTTTTTAATTCGAAGTTGGCCAAAACCGAGGTTAAACTAATATGGTGAAGTGTTGAGGAATGTTATTGTCTGTTTGCTCATATAGCATGGGAAGTTTCTCTGGTATCAATTTTTCACTTTCCTTCAGGAGCTGCTGCTGCTTTTGCCTGTGGATCATGCTGCTTTTGCCTTTGCTGCTCTCCACACTTTCTGGCCTGGCTTCATCTGTGGAGGTGAAGCGACCCCGAGGTGTCTCCCTAACCAGTAAGTTCCTAGTGGGTTATGTAAACCACATAGCTTGGTATTGCTTTCTGAGGTGGACATGGATGTATGCTTAATTTTCTGGTGCAAAGACTTAAAAGTCTAGGAAGTTGGTGGTAGCTTGGAGTACAGTTTGGAAATATAGTTGGTGCCTGTTTCTGCAAAGGATCCATTCCTGGACCTCATGCAGATTCTGAAAAAAGCAGATCACAGTACTGCAGTTTTTGAGTCCACCTCATCGCCAAACATAGCCAGAGCCTTGTTCCAGTTGCTTTCAGAAGACTGCAGAAGCCACACATGTCACCTGTGGCCTCGGAAGTTTTCAGAATGCTTTCTAGACACTTGTTAAAACAGCAAGTGACATTTTATGCCTCTAAAAAGCATTCAGAACCCAGGGAAACTCTCCAGGTCTTCCCTGGTTCTCCTATGAGGCATCCTGAAGCCTGCAACTTCTGCGAGCTTTAGAGCACTTTCTGGAGGTGACTGGAATGCAGCTGTGGCCACTTTCGGAGGGCTGAGATTGGACCAAGTTTGGTTCAGTGCTGGTCCAATGGGACCCACATTTGAGCCAGATATACGGATGGAAAATCTGAGGATACATGGGTTCAGCCTGTATAATATTTATTTAGAAATACAACATGGAAATATTATATATTGTTCTTTCAATAGTTAACTCTTTCTGTTCCTTTTTATCTGGAGGCTGACATTAAATGCTGACATTAATGCTTAAAAAAATCGGTGGATAAATCCTTGGTTTGTAGTAAAGACCTACAAACCTTACTACATTATTTACTACATTTACTATATTATTCAGTATAATAGCTGTTTTTATATTGCAGTGGAAGCATGCATAGGAAAATGATGCCAAATGTTATGTGCTTTTTCATTTTCCATATTGAGCACCCACCATTTTCCTGTTCCAAAAATAGGAAACAAAGTTCCACAGTCCTGTCTTACAGCTGCACAGCTTTGTTTTGGGCAAAGATGTATCTCATCCCATGGGCAGGCTTGCCTAGAGTTTGAGCCATCTGGCATAAAATACTGAGATTTTTTCTCCTTGTGCATCACTAAAATGCCTTTTGAACCTCTCTTATGCTATTTATGAGTGTAAGAGCATGGAAGAGAGACTGTACAGCTTGCTACTTTAGGGTTACATCCATATTTATGGAGCAATTTAAGGGTAAGATTAATTCAGCTTCTTGAGAAAGGCACTTCGATTGGAGCTCTATAGGCTTCTTCTAAAAATGATTAACAACCAGAACATGTCACATACTTCTGAGTGACTTCTAAATATCATATAGGCTTCTGAGAAGCCAGGCATGTTTTATGAATAGATCCTGAGTGTTAAATGTTTGCAAGTTCCAAGACAAACTTCTTTGGAGGATATGTGAAGATGGACTTGCTTTTCCCAGTTGAAGATTCTTTCAGGAGGCACTAGCCATTTAACTTCTTGAAGCTGCCTCCAAGTTGCACTCATTCCTCTTGCATATAATTGCTTCTTTCACCTGCTTCTGGTTGCAATTTTTTGACATTTGAAAGCTAGGCTTTATCAGTCCTGTCATACTTCAGTGGTTGAACCAAGTTGGACAGATCTGCAGATGGAAAATCTGTAGGTGAAGTTAATTATGTTTATGGGTGTTCTAATCTCAGCTAGTATATGTGAATAGGGGGAAGTGGTGATAGCTGTGGCCTAATTCGATTCAGATTTAAGAGTGTGATCTTGTAGCATCCGTAAGCCACCTACACAGAATCATACCATGATACAATGGATATTGTTTTGTCAAGTAAAGGGTTTTTTAAAGTTTCTTTATGCATCAAACATTGGCAATGCACGTTTAATTCCTTTCTGGATCAAACTGTTTGGACTTTAGCTCTTGTTTTTAAATCCTAACTCTCTTTCTGAATCAAAGTTCTCTTCCTGTTTTCAGATCATCATTTCTACGATGAATCAAAGCCTTTCACTTGTCTGGATGGCTCTGCAACGATAGCCTTTGATGGAGTCAATGATGATTATTGTGACTGCAAAGATGGCTCAGATGAACCAGGTAAATGAGGCTTGTCTTTTGGAGACTGTCTTCAATAGCACAGTTTATCACTGCTGAAAAGCGTTGCTGCTGTTCAATTAAGTGCTAGTAGGGTACACCAAAAAGTTAACAGCATCCTCTCCATTCATTCTCTCAAAATGAAACAAAAGGTAACATACTCCAACTTTCTTTTCCCCTTTAATCCTCTTAGATGCTCAGCAGGACAGTAGGACTTTCTTTCCCTAACTCATACATAGCAAAAGGCACACCAAAAAAGAACCATTAGCTGGTGAGGCGAGATCCAATCTTATTCTTCAGTGATCTTCAGTTCCTTTGTGGCAGTTAACATCCCAGAACTTCAGTGGATCATGACTAACTCCGATGCAAACCTTCCAGTGGTTATTTGTAAGACTGGCCTGCACCTTTGCTTGTGGCTGCATGCATAACTCACAACAGAGAGTGTGTGTTGAACACTGAAGTAGGAGAGAGATATATATTTGGGCTCATTAAAAGTAATGTCAGAGAATGAGGTAAAGAGTGTAAAAGATGTTGACAGAAGATGATGCGATTGATTTTTGGATATCTGGTATCTTCTAACTTGTGATTTAGACTGTGACACTGAAATGATTCATGTCTGGATAGTGTAGATAGGATAGAGTGTGATTGCAATGTGATTGCAGGATTTTGAGCAGGTTTATGCATCATATCTCCTGACAGTGAGTTTGGAATGAACTTGTTGTTGCAAGAGCCCAAAATAATCAGGTTAGCCAATTTTCTGTTTGTCTGGATTTGAAATTTATCTGGAATTTCCTACCTTAAGACTAATTGATCGCAGTAGTGCCCATAGTACCTCTGTCCATAGAATCCTCTGATGTTCTTCAGAAGATAAATTGATATGGAAAGGATTTCCTGGCTGTGAAGTATAAATTGCATAGGACAAAACGGAGGAAATATAGGCACTGGAAACTATACAGGTGTATTTTTCTTATAAGGAAGAGGGTGGGACTTGCACTTATTGTCAGATGAGTCATCTTTGCTTAGCACAGATCCCAAACCTTTCTCAGAATTTTTGGTGTTATATACCAGTTATCTCTTATACCAGTTATCTCTTATCAACTCATGATGCTAAAATAAAAGGAATTCAATAATACAGTGAAAATAAATTACATTCCTTGCTTGTTTACCAAATTTATTCAAATTAGATCTTAATTTTTATTTTAATCAAGGGTGCGTAGTAGGGAGTGGTGAATCTGGTTCTGTAGATAATTGCAAGTGTCCTGTGTACAAAAGGCTGGAACTTCATCCCATTTTGGGATAGTCCCTCTTCTTCCATCACTGGTGGTGGTGGTGGTGGTGGTGGTGGTAGTAGTAGTAGTAACCTTTATTTATACCCCGCCTTTCTCCCAGAGGGACTCAAGGTAGCTTACAAAAAAAAAAATTCCATTAAAAAATCAACAATAAAAATCCAATTCATTAAAACATTTAAAACAGGCATCTTGAAAAAATAAATATAAGATATCTACATTAAAACACTGATTAAAACCATAATAAAAGAGTTGTGCAGTAGAAGTAGCCAGATTAAAAAAAAAAAGCAGACTAAAAAGTTCAGAAGGCTGCTCTGAAAAGAAATGTCTTTAGGCCATGCTGAAAAATTTAAAGGGAGTGGTTTTGAGGGAGGTAGTAGATTTGATGAGTGTTCCCATCTGTCTATCCAGGGACTGCTGCATGCCCCAACGGCCGCTTCCACTGCTCAAATGCTGGTTACCGTCCTCAATACATCCCCTCATCTCGAGTCAATGATGGAATTTGTGGTAAGCTATTATCTTATGAAATCAGGGTTCTCTAGGTAGCTAAGCCCATCTGGTTAGATGCTAATTGCTATTCTTGGCTTTTCCCTTTTAGATTGCTGTGATACCACAGATGAGTACAACAGCGGCATTGTGTGTGAGAATACCTGCAAGTAAGGCTCAGACTCTAGTTTTTCAGGAAAGCATTTTTCTCTGTTTAAAACAAAACAAAAAAAGCAACCATAGGAGGCTAGTTTGGAAAAAAGATCCAGGATGGTACAGAGTTGTCACCAGGCACCAACCACCTCAGGCAGTGAACTTCAACCTTTTTTCAGTTCATGACACACTGACAAGGTGCTAACATTAATTAAGACACTTTATGTTTTTGGACAACTGATAAGACATGCTGTGCTGTCAGCAAGGGCCTCACATAATCCCAGTAGCCCTATTGCCCGTAGCACCTCTCTCTCCAAAATCCTCTGTAATACTGAGGTTCTTCAGGAGATAGGTTATATGGAAATGGATCCCTGGTGGTTGAACTTATTGTCTGTTGCATCTGATTTCAGTGGGAAACTTTAATATGTGATGGTATAAATTTTTGAAGAATTCCTCAATTCCATTCAAGGTATCACTGGGTATGTGCTACTCAGTGCAGCGCTGCTCATAGTGGTGATATACAGCCTGCCATGGTGATCATGGACTATCAGTCCACCAACCACTGGATGCCAGTCTGTGTTGAATTTAGGAAAAAAGAAACTAGTAATAATATGACATAGATATGATACCAGTCCATTGGGGCAAAATTGCTAGTCACATAAGATTGATGGAAAAGCACTGACTTTCATCTACCTGCCCTGTGCAGAGAGATGGGCCGAAAGGAGCAAGAGGCACTAAGGCAGATGGCTGAAGTGGCCAAAGAAGGCTTTGAACTTAAGAAGGCACTAATGGAAGAAGCAAGTAAGAGAAAAGAAGAAAAACAGGTGAGGAAGCAGATGGACCTTGCTGGTGGAGAAACCATGTCTGTTGCAGTTTTCCTTTGTATATTTTCTGAGCCACCTGAGGAAGCCAGGATATTTCAGCTCTTTGAGTAGGTATGAGGGCTGGAGATTGGGTTTAACACATTAATGCAAGCATATTAACTTTTTTTCTTAGAAAAAGTTAGTGGAGCTACAAGAGGGGAAAAAGTCTGTGGAAGAGCAAGTTGAAACGCTGCGAGCAATGAAGGAAGCTGCTGAGAAGCCTGAAAAGGAAGCCAAGGAACTGCACCAGAAAGCCTGGGAGGGTATGATTTGACATGGTTTAGGTTGGGGAGTGAGGATTTCATGGTGTTGAGAGGTTCTGTGGCCTAACCAATAGCCATCTACTCAAAGAGACCAGACATAGTGGTCTTTTGGGTGAGAACCAAGAAAAACAGGTGACTTACAGTTTAGGAATGAAGAAGATGCAGAGGTGGTAGGCCTACATTTGTGATTATGTTGGGAGAGGCACAGTGCCTGTGCATTGGAGCTTAAGGAATCCTTATTTAACCTTGAATGAATACAATCTCCATCTTTTTCCCTCCCTCTTCTTCTGCCTTGTAAAATGCTGATAATGATAATGATGTTGATGCACCTCGACAAACATGGGCATGCAGGAATTGTTCATTATATCCCTCACCTGCCCCCATTTCTGGTGATTATTTTTGGAGGTATTTCCACTCATGTATGGTGCAGTCTGTCAGGCTTCTGACAGAAATCCATTAACACATTTTAGAAGCAAGAGGTTTGGTAAATAATGGCAGATTACCCAGAAATAAAAAGTGGTTCTATGGAGTGTAGATTCCTTGGGCTTAGCAGGCTTTTAAGGTTTTTAAATAAAGGAGACTTTATATCTGTCATCCTTGCAACAGAACAGAAAGCAGTTGAACAAGCGAAAAGGGACCAAGCCAAAGCTGCAGAGGCCTTTCAGGAGCTGGATGACGATGCAGATGGAATGTAAGTCTTTTGAGTCAGCGGCCAGATACTGTTTCAGTGCCTATGGTTGAAACCTAGAGCAGGACAGTTGCTGATCCAGCCGCAGATTCCTTTTAGTTCAGGTGTCAGTACTAACTAGTGCTTTATAAATTGGTGCTTTTCCAGTTGGTCTTGGAAAATAGGTGGCAGTGAAAGTTGATGATGAGTGTGTGGTTTCCCAGCACTGACACTTAAATGGAAACCAAGCCCCTCTAGGGGTTGGTTTTTGCCTTGATTCGTGATACCATGTGCAAAACTGACCCTCCAAGAGATGCCTAGCAAATCTTTACATAGAATCATAGAATAGAGTTTCAAGAGACCCAGTGGATCATCTAGTCCGACCCCCTGCCGATAATCGATAATCTGACCGATAATCCGACCAATTATCGGATAATCCGACCGATAATCCTCATCTTGTGGGGACCCGGGTCTCGATCACTGGCCTGCTGGTTAACAGGCACAGTGTCTTAACCACTTGCACCACCAGAGGATCCATGATACTGAGGAATAGAAACTCCACATTATCTAGCAGTTCCTAGTCAAATGTTAACAATCTTTAAGAACCAAAAAAGCATTTGATGTAGCATTTTGTACATCACGAGTTATTGTACAGCTACAAAAGGTTTGGTTAGCACCCTAACTGTTTGCTTTATGTTTTCAGGGTGTCTGTTGCTGAGCTGCAAACACACAGTGAGCTGGATATTGATGGTGATGGGATTTTCTCAGAAACAGAAGCTCAGGTATGATTGGCGTACAACCCAGATGTGAAAAGGGGGCTGCTCTAATGTGAACAGTAATGGCTTTTGGTGGTTATCATTGGCTCTTTCTAGGGGATCATTTATTTTCAAGTGCTTTGTATGATTCTGAGTCCTCTGCTCTCTCCTGCTCGCTATGATTTTAATTGTCCTCTCTCCTAAACAAACAAATAGCCATTATCTGATACTTGGAGTGAAGCAGTACTCTGGGGAGCAGCAAATTCTCTGCATAAAAGCAAAATCCTACTGCCAGAATAATTACAGTTGCCTCTATAAACCTGGGACTTATGCAGTAGTCAGGGAGGGAAGAGTATAGAAAAATGTCTGCTGGTATCTATCATACCTAAACCCTTAAATCTTTTCACCAGTTCCACTCAATTTGGATGGGATGTGATTTAAGTCATACCTGGATGGCCTACTGGTTTTCCCAACTTTTTCAGTTTGAGCCTGAATTTTGCAATATGAATTTTGCTCATGATCTGAGCCACAGCCAGCTCCATCTTTGGCTGCAGAGAATATACTGTAATTTGATATCGGTGAAGACCATCTGGTGATGCCCACACGTAGAGCCGTCGCTTGTGTTGGAAAAGTGTGCTTACTATGACCAACATGTTCTCTTGACAAAAGACTATAAGCCTTTGCCCTGCCTCATTTTGCACTCCAAGGCCAAACTTGCTTGTTATTCCTGCTGCCTCTTGACTTCTTATTTCAGCATTCTGATCCCCTATAAAATTTTTTTGGTGTTGATTCCACAAGGTGTTGTAGCTCTTAGAACTGATTAACTTCCTCCTCTTTGGCCCCCTGTTTGGGCATAGACTTGAATTATTGTGATATTGAGTGGGTTGCCTTGAATCCAAACTGAGATGATTTTGTCATTTTTGAGGTTATACCCTAATACTGCTTTTCCCACTGTTTTATTTACTATGGAGGCTACTCCATTTCATCTATGGGATTCTTGTCCATAGTAATAAATGAAATGTTCTTCTGAATTAAATTCACCCATTGCTGTCCATTCTAGTCCACTAATTCCCAAGATGTCAATGTTCAGTCTTGCCATCTCCTGTTTGACCATATCCAACATAGCTTGAATAATAGATCTGACGTTCCAAGATTCTATGAAAATTTGGTCTTTACTGCACTGGACTTTCCTTTCACTTCCAGACTCATCCAGATCTGGGCATCCTTTCAACTTTGGCCCAGCTCCTTTGCTCTTTCTGGAGCTATGTGTATTGTCCTCTGCTCTTACCCAGTAGCGTACTGGATAGCTTCTGACCTGAGGGGCTCATCTTCCACTGTCATATCTTAGCCTTTTGATACTGAAGTCCATAGTTTTCTTGAAAAGATACTGGAGTGGGTTGCCATTTCCTTCTCCAGGGGATCATTGGGGTAGTTGCTGGGAAAAGGAGTCTGCCTTGCGGCTATAGAGGATAGTCCAGACTTTCTTTATTCATGTCAGAAGCACATACATGGGTAAAAATTATCCAGTCTGGGAAGCTCCAATAAACCGTTTGGACTTCTAAATCTCCCCAACCAGGTGGTTACAGTGTGAAAACTCAGTCCTTGTTGAAACCTTGTTGAAACCGTGTTGTCCTCCAAGAAAACCTAACAGAAGATTCTAATGAGCCTTCTACAAAGATTTGGATTTGAGTGATTCCACCCAAAAAGTGTTTTTAATTGTGATTGGCCACTGAATAGATGATCAGACCTCCACATGGGGCAGATTGATGCTTCTTATGCCCCTCAATCTCTTTTCTTTCTCATCTGCAAAATAATTTTTGATCATAAACATACAAAGGTTTGAGGTTCAAGTTGTGGTTTGTTAATTCATGGGAACGACCTTATTTGATTTTCAGAGCAGAAGGTTCCAAGTGGCTTTCTTTGCTTGTAGAGTCCACGAGATGGCAGTAATGTTGCATCTGCTCTACAGCAGAGTCTCTTTGCAAACCCCTGTTCAATAGCAGCTGGACTGGAGTAGAGGGACTGCAGATCATTCCCATTCCAGTTTAGCTCAGTTCTGAAGAGAAACAAGTTCCATGCAGTGAACCCTTTCTTTTTTCCCCAACGAAACTGATCAGAAGCAGATTGGGGACAAGAGAATACTGTGTTGTATGATTCATAGTTAACTTGTCTGAAAACATGATAATGATGGCCACTTGTTCTGATTTAATGGGAGATTGTGGAACAGAACTTGTGGACTTGAGAAGGATGCTGTCATGTGTGACTGCTGTGGGATAGAAGGCAAGGAAGCAACTTGCTTACCTGGTACATTATATCAATACTTAATTTGAATTGCATTCAGTGCAATAACAGTGCTTTGGTGCATGACCAGAGGAAATTTCCATCCATTACAATTTCTGGAGATAATGGCCAGGGCTTGCACTTGTATCTTGGCAATCAATATGTTTTACTGACATTTGGTTTTTATAACATTTTTTCAAATTGGAGTTTCTTAAAATGGCTATTTGGAGGCAAAGCTCTGTTTCATACTGATTTCAATGAGGTTGTGGATTCTGAGCAGTAGGTTTCTGAAACTTGTACGAATGGTTGACTTTCTAAAAATATATCAGGATGAAGAAACCAGTCATGGAAGCAAGTCTGTTTTCTCTTTCAGACATTGTTGGGCAACTCCTTGCAGGCAGACATGGCCAGTTTCCAGGATATAGTGTGGGCAGCAATCAAGGAGAAGTACAAAGCAGAGGTAAGTGTGCCAGCTTTATTTTACTCTACTGCAGTTCCAAGGGCTCACTTAGGAGAAGAAATGAGCACCTGCCCAATTCTGTTACTTTGGGAGAGTTTTTGAAATTGATGTAATCCTTCATAACTTCATCTCCCTGGGTAGTGGGTACCTTGGGAGGGGGGTATTGCTGTGTTGAATATGAATGCATGTTCAGACTTGTACTTCCCCTCTCCTATCCGAATGAGCAGCTGTATCCATTCCTCTTGCATCAGCAGAATGTGGGCTTCAACATTGAATTTGGACTCAAACCTAGAAAGATTTTTGCCCAAATCCTGTGACCCTGTACATCCAGCAAATTGTACATCCAGCAAATTGTTGTGGTGGAGTATGTTGCTTGACTGTCATTCATTGTTATAGAGAAGTTTATATTCTACTTTTCAAGAGGTATCTGAAGGTAGCATGAGCCCTATTTAAGATGGACTCTATTATATTGAATGTGATAGCTAGACTGAACTGGATTGGACACAACTGATGTTTTTGCCAGCCTGCAGTCCTTTCCTGTTTTCCATCAATCTCTTCTGTTCCTGCTTTTTCTGATCCAGATGTTCCTGAATTGACAGCTGTAGTATTCATTCTCCCTGCCTTTCAAAATTTTCAAAGCAGCAGAATTGGGTTTGCTAACAAAAGTCATTTGGCATGGTTTGCATTAAACTCAGTCTTTCCTCTTCAGAGTTTGGCTGATGCACAACCTTTGCCACCAATTCCAGTAGAGGAGGAGCCAGACATTCACCCTGATTCCCATGTGGACCATATACCTCCTGATGAGGATTACAATGAGGATGAGGATGAAGAGGAAGATACTGATGAAGACAGCATTGATGAGGAGGTAAGATATCAAACTAAGCTGTAGTCTACAAAGAAACGTAGTTATCCTCTTCCCATCTCCCAACTTAAATTCTATATGCAGAGTTATTCACAACAGGAATATATATGCCAATGCTAGCTTTTGCATATATTCTTCTGGCTCAGTACATAAGTACTCAGAACAATACTTCTGTTTGTTGCTTTCATGTTTTGAGTTTTGTCTGTCGTCTCCTTTCTGAATCCGTGTATATGACCTGTAATATTTTGTAAAATATTTAACGTTCATGGGCCTATTTATCTAGCTGGGTAGCTGTTTGCAGCTCTGAGTCCTTGGAAGATAGTTGGATAATATTATACCCCAGTTAGCTGATGTCTGTGTATCTTACTGATACACAGTTAACTGATAACTTGTGTATTTTACAAAAAGAGAATGCCAGCGGCTAAAAAAACAAGTTATTCAATCTGCTAAAAGGAAACCAATTACTATTAAGAACTTCATAGGATTTGGGTGGACCCTTGAACAAAGTTTCTGTTCGCCTCTCTTGCCCTGCATAGCTACATATGTTCCAGCTTCCCCAGGTCATAACAAAATATCCACACTGATCTTTCACATGTTCACCCCTACTCTTTCACGTGGAGCACAGTAAGAATAAAGAATTCTTTGCTTTATTTTACGTAACATCTTCCATTCATAAATTCAAGATGTTCCATGCCTGCCAAAATGCTTTGAAAAGGAGCAGGATGGACAATATAAGAAGACACAACTGGCTATTAAACTGCTGAGGGATTAGTGTGTTGAATATTGGTGCCCCAAAAGATCATCACCCAAATCTCTTTCCAATATGAACACCCAAACCTCTGTCCCACCTAAGTATCACAAAAACTTCTGTCCTACATGAACATCAATGTGGAAATCTCAGTATATAGATATGCTTCCTACTAGTGTCAGTCCAAAGATGTTTGCTCATTTGGCATTGGCCCTTATTTCACATTGGAAACCAGAGTTTAGGATTGCAGTCTTAGGCACCTGGTACCTGTAAATCCCATCTGTTATCACCATTTGGCTGTGGGTGGTGCAAGTGGTTAAGACACTGTGCCTGTTAACCAGCAGGCCAGTGTTTGACACCCGGATCCCCACAAAACAGGGTGAGCTCCTGTCCTTAGCCCTGCTCTGCGATGCGGCTGGAACCAGTCGTATTGGCTCTGCCGTTCCATTGGACTATTTCAGTGGCGTGGAGGGGGGATTTGCTGCTTGGGGAACAGCCTATCCTCCATATCCATCTACCCAGGCTTTCGTGCTTTGCATGCAGCGTTGAGCATGATACCATAGTCTTTCGAGACTGATGGATACCAATACAATATATCACCATTTGAAGATTTCCCCTCTTGCGTATAGGATGATTTTTAAGCTAAAAGTTACACTGCTGCTTTGGTGTTTCTACAGGTTCTCCCCCCAAAGCCAGCCTCTGATGACAAGTCTGTGGAGGATGAATTGGAAAAGATGCCTCCTTACGATGAAGCTACTCAAGCTCTGATTGATGGTAGGCTATTTTACTGAAACACGTGCTTTTAGATGGGAAGTTCTCCATGATTTTATTTAATAAACTAAAGCCTATGCACAAACCAGGAGGGGGGTAGAATAGAGGCAACCATTTCAGAAGAAGATATGGTAAAAATAATATTGATGCCACCATTGTGGCATATGAGGGGACAAATTGATGTTGTTTTCTGTTCCTCATCTGTGAAATGGGAATTGAAGTTGCTTCCTTTGCAAGATTATTGCAGCATTGGAATTGCTGAAGGATCTGCCAGGAACTTGCTTTTGAATGGAAAAGAGATGAACAGTGAAACTGCCAGATTTGACAAACAATTGCAAATGTTTTCAAATAGCTGGGTATGCAGCAGACTATGGAGAGTTCCAGGAGAGAGAGAGAGAGAGACTAAGCACAATTACTTCTAAAACAAAGTATTAGCACATGCAAATTATGGGAACTAATGTGTGTGACTTCTTGGAATCCCTGTGCAAGAAGAGGGTTGTGGAACACTTCTATCCTGAGTTTATGAGTATCTGATTCCCTCTGAGCCATAAGGTAGATTGTTTCCTGGCCAGCTTTGCAGACATTTCTTCATATCTTGAGCTGGTAATCTATCTCAGTCCTTTCCTTGGATGCAGGGTCAGCTGCCTACAGCCCAGTATCCTGGAGGCTCCAGTGCTTTACCCCCGTTCTCTTTCCTCTGCTTTTTTTTTTGGTTGGGGGTTGCTGGGCTTGATGCTGCACTGGCAGAAGTAGAAGCAATGTTGTTTGGGCTTGCAGGCACCTTGCAATACACCACCAACTCCAACTCCTTGAAATATAGTACTACAGTGGTACTCTATGTCAGTTAAGTGCATTTGTGGGTAGGAAAAATCAGACACAACATGCTCTCCAGCGTGGGCTGTGTTAGTTCTCCTGCTTCAGTGACAAAAGAAATTAAGCATCTCAAAGTATAAAGTGGGCCTCACAGTCTGTGACCCATTGGGTGGGTGTGTTACATGCATAAACCACTATAAGTGTTTTTTTTTTTTGCCAGATTATCTCCTGGACATGTCTACTTCGGACGTTTAAATGCAGGAAAGACCATCACATATAGATTTTTAGTTTTTAGATAGTTGTTGGTGGTCAACTTGACTTGCCTTGTTGAGAGGGCTTCTCCCATATCTTGCTAACAACTTCAATAATGTCTGCCTCTGTAGAGAGATTTGACTTTCTCCCTTCACATGGTGCAGAAGCCACACTGAGTGAGCAGCACCACACTGACTCTTTTCATGCCAAAAACTCATGCTTTGGGATAAGGTACGGCTGCGACCACATGAATTTTTATCTTCGAAAGGTGATTGGGGCTTGCCTCTTTAATTGTATGGAAGAAGCACTGCATGTTCTTGCACATTCATCATCCCTCAGCTCTTTGTGAAAATGCACTCTGAGTAGGCCTTGTTGCTAGGTGAGCTTGTTCTAGCTGCAGTGGGGGCTTCTTCTCAGACCCACCTTGAGATGCATGTTCTTGGGAACAGTAGCAGGGTGGAAAGCTAACAGTGACTTGGTTATAGGGAAGAGCAAGGCAACAAATCAGTACTTCTCCATTTGTTTTGCATATTTTTTGCCTATTTGGGACCTATCTAGCACCTTGAAGTTTCTATGGTGCATTAGCATCCTACAGGGACCTGCCGTGCCATTTCAAGCCTGTAGCCTTGTTTACTCTGCTATGGTGCAGCATCTTTTTCTTCTTCCCAACCAAAGGGCCAAGTTTTGAGCACATTTATTGGATCATACAGACCATCTTATATTCAGGAGTGGGGTGACACCCCCATTCCCTTATACAGTCTCACAGGTGAAACCTGGTTGATTCCCATAGGTTGTGACTCTGAAATAATCTGGGGCTTCCTGGGGAACTTGCCCACTCGCTTTGGTGCAGGTTTGGGTGTTGATATTTGAGCAATGTCAGTAACTAGGGTAGGGAAAGTACACTGCCCAGAGAAGTCACATCAGCACGTTTATTTTGTTTGCCTTTTACATCTTTTCCCGGCCGTTGACGCTTTTACCTCTGTTTCTCCCTTTTGCAAGTTCATCAGTGATTCATTTTTTATCTATGCCTTCATTCCTCCACTATGTTAATATCCTGAACCCACATTTCAGCTGCCTTCTGTGCTCCTAAGGAAGTTTCTGGTGTTTCTGCAGAGCCCTAGATTTTGGGTTTATGGTGGCTTCTTGGCCTTTTTTAGTAAAGAATTTCTTATTCTTGTAATTGTACTTAAATGCATTCCCTTGATGTTTGTGTCTAAATTTGAAAAACTTTAAGGGGATTGAAGAGTTTGGCTTTTCCCCAACCATAGTCCAACCTGCTTTGTAAAACCTCAGTAACTTTTCTATTCAAATAAATGTCATAAAGAGGCTTATGAGCTTAAAGCAAGACAAATGTGCTATCCATACAGAAAACAAAAGCTATTTGCTCTAAAAGGAGATGAGCTGCTCCTTTTTAGCACATGACTGAATAGGGATGCTGTTTGTATCTAAGAAAAAAGGCCTCCTCATTTTCTTTGCATAGGTTCTGAACAAAGCAAAGCTTATTAGATTGTGTTTGGGATGGGGGTGCAGGATGAGGGACTGTGCAGTGCTTAGATGTACTTGTCAGGAAAAAAAAATTCTTAATTGCATCTGACTCCTGGCTGTGGGTTATATATTCTCTCTTTCTTGTGTTTATAAATTGCTTTGGCTGAAGGCTAAAGATTTTATGATGATTTGGATTTATCCAGTGCCATAATCCCAGAGCATCTACACAAGTCAGTCATGGAGAAAGTAACTGTGGGCTGTGACTTTTGAGTGCTTATCCATGTAAAGAAGACATTGAGGGCACAATCCTAACCAACTTTCCAGCTCTGGCATAGCTGTGCCAGTGGGGCATGTGTTGCAGCCTGCAGTTGGAGATGCAGGTTAAGGCAGTGTTTGTTCCCTTACCTTGGAATTGCGTTGTCCTTACCCCAAAGCTAGAAAATTGGTTAGGATTGTACCATGAAGTCAAACTTGGTCCATACACATCACTATAAGCACTTAGAGTGTAATCTTAAGTATGTCTACTCAAAAGTCATTTCCATTGTGTTCAATGGTACTTACTCCAGAAAAGTATGGTTAGGATTGCAGCCTTAATTGCTTTTATTAACAGCTCAGCTTAGCTGCAGATAGCTTAGATCTTCTTCCTAATATGGTGGGGCTAGAGATAATTCATTGGAGGCAAGTAAGGACTTTGCTAACATTAAGGCAGTTGACCATATGTGAATTAAGGTCTTTCTCATTATTTTCTCTTGTTTCAATTTTAAATCTAATTGTATTTTAAGTGTATTTTAATTATGTTTTAGCTTCTATTTATTATTATTTTAATGGTGTTTTATTTTTATTCATGTTAGCCGCCTTGGGCTCTCTCTTGTGGATGAGGAAAGGCGGGATACAAATTCAGTAAAATAAATAAATAAAATAAATTCTCTCCATTGGGGTGGAAGGATCTGTCTCAAGCCTGTCAGGAAGCTTGTAGGTGAAAATGTTGCCAGACTGAGTAAAAGATGGACACCCGCTTGATTCTGGCTGTATCCAGATAAGAACATTCATAACCTAGTCCTGTGGCCATTTTCCATGGTGTCTGTTTTGTGGGTGCCATTCCTGTATCCTTTGTTGCCCTGCCACAAATATTCTTCTTGGCATCCATCAGTCTTGAAAGACTATGGTATCATGCTCAACGCTGCATGCGAAGCTGGAGTGTCCTCTCTAGAGCATGAAGGCCTGGGTAAATTAATATTAATATTAAATTAATAAATTAAATTAATATTAATATGGAGGATAAGCTGTTACCCAAGCAGCAAATCCCCCCTCTCCACGCCACTGAAATAGTCTAATGGAACGGCAGAGCAGATACAATTGGTTCCAACTGTGTCGCAGAGCTGGGCTAAGGAAAGGAGCTCACCCTGTTTTGTGGGGACCCAGGTCTTGAACCCTGGCCTACTGGTTAACAGCCACTGTGTCTTAACCACTGTGCCACCCGCAGCCCACAAATATTCTTCTTGGCTTTCCTATTCCACCTTTCTAACAAACAACCTTAGTTGAACGTTCTCTGCCTTTCTTTCACCCAGTTGTGCAAAGGACTGCACTGTCCCAAGTACACTGCAGCAGACAGGCCACTACACAGATTGTTTCAGTAGCATTGAATCCTCAGTTGCCTATGTATTTGGCTAGTCTAGGAGGTAACTCATGCAGACTATACTGTGGATGCTATTGGTCAGACCACCACCTCTACTGGTGGTGGTCAGACTGAAGCTTGGTCAGACCACCACCTCTACTGGTGGTGGTCAGACCACCACCAGTAGACCACTGTAGACCACCAGACCACTGGACATCTATTTGGCTTTCTGTGCAGCATATCTAGAACACACTGAAAAGAGCATTTGTGCATTTGGAAGCACATATTCAAGCAGTTGAAGGCACTCACACCCCAAAACATTGTGGTGTCTGAAGAGCCAGCAGACAAGCTGTGCAGCACATCTGAAACCCTGCATGTTAGTAGTGGACAGCGCAGCTTTGCTGAAGATGGACAAGTCTTAGGCTTGGCCCGTGTCTGGATGGCTGACTGCCTGGGATCCCCAGGTGTGCCTCCTTTGTTAAATGGTGAAAAAAGATGGGATGTAAGTGTGTAATGTTTTGAATCTCTGCCCATTGCTTGCTTTCTTGTGGCTGTGTTGTCATCCCAATCAACTGAAAAGCAGATGAAACAAGGGATTCCTCACTAGCTTTCTGAGAGCTTCTGTTTTTCCTTAAACCCCTTCTGGGCTTGAGGTGGTTAGAGTGCTTCTGTGGGGTACTGAAAGACATGAATGTCTTATTCAGAGTCCCACAGCAGGAGCATGTCCCCAAAGAGGATCTTCATCAATCAAAGATAAAATTATCCTTTTTTCTTAGGATTCTCTGGATACCAGGAGTCAATATCACCTGAACTGTAGCTGTTTCCTTACTCCATTTTTGGCAAAGTCTGTGCAAAATGCATTAAAGTAAAACTGGCCTGGTTGGTGACCTTATAGCAGTTGAATCTCTTTATTACTCTTGGCTTATTGATGTGTACTTAAGATAACTATTGCCAAGAACCCTGCGGGAAGAGATGAGAGTGATCCTAAGATCTATAAAATGAATGTCAAAGAGAGGCTCCCTTGGAGGAATAGGAAGCTGTTCTAGAGAGGATGCATATTTACAGTTCTGCCATTATACAAACCTTCAGGAGAAGCAGTGCCTCAAGACAGTTTATCTGTATTCTTCAGGTGTTGATACTAGAAGCAGCATTTAGGAGACAAGTTCCCACTGTCACCTTTAGCTCCTCTGACAGGATAATGTTGACCCACACCTGAACATTCACCTACTTTTTAGAAGATGCCTCTAAATGTGTCTGCATGCTTGTGGTAACCTGCATGGGTGTGCTGATGTGTAATGTACATATTGAAGCAGTCATAAGTAGTTCAATACGGTGTGGAAATGTTTTTTGGATTAGAAACAGATTTCTAAATTTGTTGGCTTCTAACCCTCCAATCCAGAGTAACTACAGGAGCACGTAAGAGACATTACGTGCACCCGTAGTTATGGCACTACCTCGTGAAAACCTATGGGAAATTCATATTGCAATCCAGAGTAAATTGTTCTTACACCAGAGCAAGGACTCCCCGTAGTTTCTCTGGATTTCACCCTAAATTGGCTAAATTAAAGAGTTGCCAATCATCGAAATACATGGTCAGCAGTGTAACCTCATTCACTTTAATATGCATAATTTGTCTGAATAATTCTCATTTGGTTGACTGTCTTCAGAATTATACATTTTTACTGGTATGGGAGAGAAGTTGCATTTTGGAGCAGTGTGCTGGGGGGGGGAAAAGAATGGAGGCCTGTTTCTTTATTGTCACTTACACAACTTCTGTATTGGCTGCAACAACATCTGTATTGTACATGGAGATGTACCTTTTGTGTTGAACACCTTCTAGATTTTTAAACTGGAGAAGCCAGCACAATTTAAAACTGTTAGTTATTATTGCAAACTTCAGAATAACTATTTAAGACTATATTCCAACTCTGTGTCATTGTGCCAAACAGCAGTTAGATATTGGAAAATTCTCCCTTTATTTGAGGTATAAATCCACCCACATAGCCCCATTTGATGACAAACCATAGCTGTTGGAGCTAGTTCACTTCCAAAGGGCACTGCACCATGAAGACAGCAAGCTGAATAGTCCAGAAATGAAATCAGATACGCAGATTTATTTAGCAGGGGTAGAGTAACTGGGCCTGCTCACGCCAGCAATGTCTGTTCAAGTGCCTTCTGCTGGTGTTTCTTTATTCCTTTTAGATTGTGAGCCCTTTTGGGACAGGGACCCATTAGCCATTAATTTTCTCATTTTCTTTGTAAATCACTTTGTGAACCTTTTAGTTGACAAGGCAGTATATACTGTATTTCCTGGCTTATAAGACACACTTTTTTCTCCCTAAGGGGGGGGGGAATGTCTGTGTGTCTTATAGAGTGATGGAGCCAATCCTGGAGCACCTTACCATCATGTCATATGTTGTTGGATTCGTATTGAAGAGCAGAATCCAATATAAAAATCAGTTTTGAGATAACTCATTCCTATCAAAAGTTATGGCCAAAAAGTAAAATCAAAAATATAAAAAAAATACATTTTTGGCAATTTTTTTAAGCAGGTAGGAATTTTGGCTTGGGGGTAGGAATTTTGGCCCTGGGGTTCAGGAATTTTGGGTTTGGCATCTGGTCACCCTGGCACAGTTGCAATCCTAAGCAGCCTTCCCTGGCTTGGAGACTTGCTCCAAACTAGACATGCACAAGACCTGGTCCCTGTTGCTCTATGCCTGTGCTTCCCTAACTCTTCCCTATGTATCTAGATCCCCTCACCTTTCCCAGCCTACCCCCCAAAAGAACCCCCCCTCCAACTTACTTGCCTTCCTGGACCATTTGCAGTGAGATTTGTGCAAAAGTCACAAATCACTGACTCTAGAGATGATGAGTTTTTGGGGTTACCAGAAAATTAGAAAAGTGCTTGAAGCTTAAAGTCTTTCCTCATTTGTTAATGACAGTGATAAGGGTTTTTAATACCACTGTTGACTTTACATTGTTGAAAAATTATTCTGCTATATTTTATTAAATATATTAGTACACCATTTGGTTCAGAATATTTTATTCTTGTTTTGCTCCTCTAAACTTTGGTGCGTCTCATGATCCGGTGCGTGTAATAAGCCGGGAAATACGGTAAATACTTGAAGATAGATTTAAACCATGGTGTGCCTATCTATTCAGTATATGTGTTGCAGTGGAGATGAAGCAGTGGCCATACATATCATGCCAAAGCATAGTAGGGGCACATGTGTGAGCATCCACACAACTAGAGATGCCAGTCACAACCCCTTAGGCTGTGTTAGCATATTACCAGTAATTGCTGTATGTGTGTGTGTTCTAATTTTTGTTAAACACCTTGATTCTGTGAAAGGCAACAACAGTTTAAATGCAAAAAAAATCAGTGTATTGCTTATTCGTAAGTTTCCATTTCTGCTGTTCATAGTGAGAGAGACAAAAGTCGGGAAAAGTTGAGTCATCGCCTCCCTAATAATGAACCCTTTGGAAAGGGTGATGTTGTTACCATCACCTGAGGTCTAAATATAGCTCTTGGGGGTGCAGTTAGGGAGAGGGGGAGTAAAGGTTTCTCTGAACAACCTGCCTCCAGAATTGGTCACGAAATCAGCTTTGTGTGGCTATTTTTTCTCTGAATTTCAGTGGCTTCCCAAACCACTGAACTAATCTGTTAACTCATACATTTCTTTTCATATTTGCAAATGACCCTGTGTGTTGGGAGCTGTGAAATGTTAAGATTTACCACAGGTGACTCCTGATGGCTTGGTAAAGCATTCTAACTCGAGCATCACATTACTCTTAATGCGATGCCACCTCTTGCAAAGGGCTCAGATACCATGAAGTATCTCTTGAAACTGTCTGCAGTGGGATTTGCTTACACCAAATCCTATAGACTTGGGCAGAGACAGAGGGCAATCATTTAAACTGAGTCAGGCTTTTGCTGTTCATTTCTTCTGGAGCCTTTCATGTTTCTAAAACAGGGTCTGTATATTCCATGACACAGGGCTTGTCAGAAATGTACCAGACACAGCAAAAAGCTATTTTACAGCTGTAATAAAACAAACTGGGAAACTGTAGGCATGTCTGCACTTTGTGTTCTGGGAACATGTGCAACCTGAATAGATAATATCCATTAGCATTGCTAAGCAGAGAATCCATTTCTCATATCTCTAATGTCCAGGAAGCAAAAGGCGATCAATAGGCAGAGCTGGCTGTTTAAAATGGCTCATGCAGCTTAAAAGGAGTGGTTTTTCCCTATCTGCAAGGAGAGCCATCAAAACCATACCCTTGATTGCTCGTAAAATCATACACAGGGAAGCATTATGCATTTCTCTAATTTCTGTTTTTCCCACACTCCCTTTCTGCTGCAGTTATTGTACTGAAAACTGATTTATTCTACTTCTAGAGTTGTACTTAATTCCAGCTACTTGGAGAAGGGGGTGCTCAAAAGTTCAGCCAAAATAAAAAACCACTGCATGAATTCCACCTGATTTGGATTCTTTTCTGGTTGTTTGTGGTGGGAGATAAGTGATTTCTAGGATATTTTTATTTGTTCTGTTCCAGTTAGGACTTGAACCTGAACCTGAACCTAAGCACAGTCTGAAGAAAAAAAAATTCTTGGGTTGTCAGTGATGCATGCATATTTCATAGTCAGTTCTTTCTTATGAAAGGAAGAAAACCTCTTCTAGAGTGGTACCTCTCCCCAAAGGCTTCTGCACGTTCCAAAATTTAATTTTTTAAAGGTTTAAAATGAAATCTGCTACCTTATCATTTGTGGGACAGTGTCTATTTAAGAAAGTGATTTTAAATAAATCAATTTATTGAGATTCATGCCTGCATACCAGGGTGACTATATGACTGGAAAAACCCAGACTGTCCGGATTTTTAGCCTCCTGTCCGGGTGTCCTACATTTTGGCTTCATTGTCCTACATTTTGGCTTTGTTTTGGAACTTCGTGATAGTGCACAGTACCCCATCATGCCATATGTCATTGGATTCGTATTGAAGAGCAGAATCCAATGCAAAAATCAGTTTTGAGATATCCCCTTCCTATCAAAAGTTATGGCCAAAAAAACTGAACCTTTTTTGGCAATTTTTTTTAGCAGGTAGGAATTTTGGCTTGGGGAGTAGGAATTTTGGGTGTAGCATCTGGTCACCCGGCTACATACCAACCTTTCTTAGTAATGAAAAATAGCCTTTACAGTCTTCTTGCCCAGTGTGGCACCCTTTGTCGTAAGCATACTGGTTAATTTTTTGTAAATGATGCCAGTTCTGTGTAGAACATCTGACATGTGATTTTGAATAGTTTGCTTTTCTGTGATCCACAATGTCAGGCTTGCAAATGCATTCTTAATTAGGCTTCTTCCCCTCTGGCTCAGCTGCATGGAAATGCCTTTTGTCTCTTAGGTGGAAGTGATAACATTTCCTGCACTAGTAAAACACTCAGATTCAAGATACAGTGTCAGCTCAATTTCTGAAATGAACTATAATTCTTGGGAATGATGGATTAATGTGTTTAAAACACTGTTTTGTGGACCTTTAAAAGGCCACGTAAGATTTAAAAGAAGTTAGGATTTTTGGTTTTCTCTGACAGTACTGTATGTGAGGAATTAGTTTTGTTTTGTACAGGCATTCCTCACTTATTGGATGGGTTAAGGACTGGGGCATTGTCCATAAGTGAAAACCGTTAAAAAGTGGAACCCAATTTTTTTAAGTTTATGAATATTGCTTCCAAAGCTTTTTTTAGCTTGCAAATTGCAACTGCCCCGTTTATCTTGCAAATTCCTGATGCCACACAAAAATTTCTGCAAATGGATTCTTATTAACTCCTTCCAGAATGGGATTAGACCAGGGGGAAGGGCAATTTTGGCCTTTGGAACAGCAGAGAGGTTGAAAAAGCAGAACATGTGTGGAATGAATGATTTCTAGATATAATTAAAAGGTGTAGAAAGAGTGGTTTGACAAAAAACGAACCATCAAAGTGAGGGATACCTGTTCCTTCAATTTTAAGTGAAAAGTACTTAAATTTTAAGTACATATACACATGTACTGAATGCATAAGAAATACTTTTCAGTATTCCAGTTTAGTTTGCAGCACATGAGCTGACCTCTTCTTCTGGTATCCAGTAGATGGTGCCAGTGGATCCCCGATTTTCATACTAGTTTATGAGTTTGACAGGTGCTAATTACTCCCTATCCCAAGCAACTAAGATTCGGAAAACTAAGACAGTATGTTTTACTATACTTTGGAAATTTAGAAATACAAGTACTAATGCCAGAGCAATCCAGGGTTGAACTTAGGCCACAAAACAGGAAATCTAGTTCCAGAAGGCTGGTAGCATTATGGCTGAGTGGATGAGTTTTGGAAAAACGCATCCATGGATGTGGTATATTCATAGTAGTCTAGTTAATAACTGCAATGTATAGAGTAGTGGTTTTTTGCCTTTTGACAGAAAATCCTGTCATCCTGTAATGGTCCTGTAATGATCAAGAGGTAGAATCTCCCAAAAATCATGTAATGATCAAGATGATCCTCCCAGAATTTATCATCCACCAATGTCTTTTTTCCAAATGCTCTTCAGACCTCTGTGCTGCACGTACTCAAGCAAGCTCTATTGAGTTTTGTCGGACTTAATACAAGACTAATGGAGCAGTCATACACATATAGACTAGTGACACAATGAGGCTTACTTCTCACTAGGCACACATAGGATATACCTAATCCAACCTAATCACAAAAACCTCAAGCAAGTGGTAATCTAAAAGAGTGTAATGTATTCTTTAATAAGAAAATAGTCATGTTCTCATGCAGAACTTGCTCTCATGTGCACACTTATCCTAGCTGTTCATTGGTCCACCATGGTTGATAACATTACTCTGTGCATCATCTGCATTGGGTTATGACCCGGTGAAGCATGCCTTGCATGCAGAAGATCCCAGGTCCCAGGGACATCCAATTAAAGAGCTTGGAGGCATAGGGGTAGGAAGTGCCGTTGCTTTAGAAGGCCCTCCCAGTTGGAGAAGACAAATCTGGGATAGCTGGACCAGTGTTCCAGCTGTTTCAGGCAACTTCACACCTCTCCCACAGGATTTATATTTGTGAAGGACTTGGAGGCACAAAAGGAGAAGCACCCACAGACCTGTGGCAGCAAGATTGCTCAAAGTTCTTCCTTCTCTTGGAAGGTTCAAGAGTACCTCCTCCTTTCCTGTGGCCTCATTCCCCTCTCTGCCAAGGGCAGAGAGATCAGTAGCATCTATCATGTTGCTCTTAAGCAGTGTCCCAGTAGTATAGAAATGTGCTAGTGGTTAGCTTTCATTTTGTAATAATACGGAAATGACTCTTTTAGATCACCATTAATAGATTCAGTCTGAACAACATGATCCATCATTTTCTTGTTTTCCCCGCTTTGGACAAGACCTGAAGTTGTGGGGGAAGAAATGCAAGTCACTGGGTCTTTGTTGTCGTCTCTTTTGAGGATTCAGAACAACTCCCAGTTTTCCAATGTTAAAGGCTCCTCTGTGCAAGAATCGAACCACCTGCTCTGCCTTTGCACAGGCTTGGTGAAGCTGGATAAGCTTGCAAGGGAGAAATGAAATGTAGCAGACAGAATAGTTAGACCCAGGGCTGGCAGCCTGAGGCAGATCAGAAGTGCCACCCTCCATTCTGCCATGCCCCATGAAACTGCACATCCTTTATCTTGTGGTTTCCTCTGCAGTCTCTTTAAACAAAGTGGAAAATGCAGAGCGAATCTGTGTATTAAGAGCCTGCATGGAGGAAGAGGAGGAGGGACTGGCTCTATTTGCAATTGTCTGGAGGGAGACAAGGGGCCTCTGCCACTTTCTCCATCCTCCCTGGTTTTTGTCCAGTGTGAATGTTGTTTTTTGTGTCACGGATGGGTCAGCCATGGTTGGGCCTGCAAGATACAAGTTTATCATGAGCAATCCTCTCTCTCGTCCACGGTTCCTTCTCTTTGAAATGAGATGAATGGCAGCTTGCCTTGCAGAATCATTTTTAGGATGATCTTTAAATAGCATGGGTGCATTTTTCTCATTTGAAGAATAACTAGGAAGAACTTGCTGAGAGCAACATGGTAGCTTGAGTGCTACTGCTGGCTTTTGCAAACTAAACATTTTATTGCCTTAACTTTCCTTCCCCCTGTATTTTGTGTGGTTGGTGTCTTGTGCTCCCATTTCATAGGGGAGAA
The DNA here is from genome assembly GCA_030015325.1 of Cryptoblepharus egeriae. Classification (NCBI taxonomy): domain Eukaryota; kingdom Metazoa; phylum Chordata; class Lepidosauria; order Squamata; family Scincidae; genus Cryptoblepharus; species Cryptoblepharus egeriae. Next base: position 112,802,987 of record JAREYC010000002.1, read on the forward strand.
ACACAAAACAAGTTATTTTGCCAGACCTCAATTATAAAGTGCTGCTGGCTTGAAGGGAGTTCTGCACACATATTAATGCAAGTTACCATTTTTACTGGATTTTGCTGCTATATTTTTATTTTCCTGTGTCTCTTCCAGCCGCTCAAAAAGCCCGGGAACAATTTGAAGAGGTAGAGAAATCCCTGAAAGAAATGGATGAGTCAATCAGGTAAGCTGCAGCTGGTTTGTTGGACCTCTCCTCAGTCGATAAAAGCTCCTTCCTGACTCTTTTGTGCCTGACTTAGGCTGCAATCCTAAAGACATTTTCCTGGGAGTAAGACCCACTGAAAACAATGGGACTTACTTTTGAGTAGACATGGTTGGATTGTGCTCTTAGGCTGCAATCCTAAAGTCCGGTTAGGTTGGCCTAAACCAGAGGTCAGGGAACAGGGGTAAAATACCCCAGATGGTGTAATTTTGAGATTTCTGGGGGTAACAGTGCTGCCAGAATGACCATGGCACAGTTGAACTAGGTGTGCTGCTGTCCTTGATCCTGGGCTTTGCACGATGCTGTCCTTGTTCCTGAGTGGGCAGGAGGCAGCATTTAGGGAGAACCTTCCGTAGGAGGGCACCATTCATAGTTTCTCCTTCCCTCTTCTCACTCTTCAAAGCATTCTTATCTCCTTCCTATCTCTTCCCCTGCCTCTCCTGCTTCCTGCTGCTGGCCTTGGAGCCTCCTACAGAGCCAGCCAGCGACCAGGGACAAAGAGCTGAAGGCGCGCTCAGGCTTCCCCGGAGATGGGGGAAAAAAGCCAGAGCTCCTGTTTCTGCGGGTGAGAGGGAGTTACATTGCTTGACCCTACCAGCGCAGCTTGAGAAGACTCCCATCTAGGCTCCTCAGTAGAGGCCATTTTGCACATCACCTCGTGGTCCCACTGCCTGCACCTATCAAACTACTACCTTCTCCTCCATTGACCTCAAGGTAAAGGAGAAGGAACTTGGAGGAAACTGTGGGGTTGCATCCTCTGTGCAAAGCCTCCTTAGAAAAGGCACACTCTGAGCTCCATCTTAGTTGTGTCTACTCAGAAGTAAACCCCCTTAAATTCAGTGGAGCTTACTCCCAGGAAACTGTGGCTGGGGTTGCAGCCTGATTTCCTTCCTTTCAAATTAAGGGGGTAACTTTGCCATATCTAAATTTATTTTGGGGTAACAGGTAAAAAAGTTCCCCGACCCCTGGCCTAAACCATGACATAATCCTGTGCTGTCCTGGGAATGTCACAAAATGATGTAAGCCACTCCTGGGGGAGGGTTAGGCCAGTGCATATCGCCACAGGAATGGGAAGAATTAGATGAGCCTAGGTTAGGATTGCACCCTAAGTCTCCCTTCTTCCCAGCTCCATCACCTCTCTGCATCTGTATACATGCTTCAGTGGCATACATTAAATATGCTTATTTCAATGCCAGTTCTCTGATAGGTCTTCCTTAAACTAAGAGCATAATAAAGCAGGGCAATAGTGTTCTTTATGGGTAGTTAAAGAGATGACCACATAGTGCATTTCCATAAATTGGGAAGGAATTCTGTTGACTCGCTTGAACACTTTCTATCAAGTCACTTAGGTGGATGATGAGCAGCAGCAGGGGGAGTGACTCAGAGGTCCAAGTGGCTGCTTCCTTGAAGTGTCAAAGAGTATAGTATTCAGTACAAGTCCAAAAGAGAAAAGCTGGCCCTGAATAATCAGCAAAACTGACCTGGGTCAAAGTGAAGGGAAGGAGGAGCCATTGTCTCCTGATTATTTTCAATGCCCTAGAGCTGGCACAGCCTCACATGTGTCATTTGAATGGATCAGAGAGCAGAAGGCCGCATCCTCCTCCCCCTCAACCACCCTCCATTGTTGGCCTGCTTGGGCAACACCCAGGGGAATCTGAGCAACTTCCTATTACTGCTTTTTCAAGATTTTCCTGCCTTGAAAGCAACTCTATAGTCTTCACTGTTGTATCTCTCCATCTTGCTGTCATTCACCTGTGTCAGTTGATCCATCACTGCCTCTTGCACCACAGAGAGATCTGACATGCTTAGTAGGGTTCAGCCATCAATCCTGCAACAAGGCTTCATTATGCGGAAACTTCAAGGTGGCTGCTTGCTAAACAATTTTTCCAAAAAGGAGGAAGGACAAAATAAGACTGGGGAGTTCTGCAGATAATGTTTTTTTCTAGCAATAGTGGAAAATAGCTAAGCCTGAGGTCATCAAGTCATCATTATGTCAGCCTTGAACATAGTGTTGATAGGAGCCCCAACTTCTCTTCATTGTGCCACAAGTGCCTGGGCAGTTGTCCTCTAGCTCATTTCCTGATTTTGCAAGTGAGACCACTTGAGATGGATCAAGATAAATGTATTACAATCTATTTCAGTGCGTAAGTTGTTAGCTTCCAAGCTCTCTTGTTTGTCATTAGATTAATATATGCAGCTGGGACAATTTAAACCTCAAACTAACTAGTCTACCATTTCATCAGGGATGAACCAGCAGGCAAGGCTGTAAGGCAGGGAATACATGGTGCACTGAAAGAATCCTGGTGTAACCCCAGACATTAACATGGGACAGACTACATTGCAAGTAGTTTTCTGCCCTGAATATTCTGCTTGTAAGTCAATATAATTTCATAGCTCATTTTACATCCCATATTGAATTCTTGGCAAACCTTACCTTAGATGTGTTATCTGATCATGCTTCTGTGAGGAATGCAAAGTTGGTACAAACACTGATGAAGTTGCTTTCTTTGGTTATCTTATCCAGAACATGATGGCTGATTAGTCATTAACTTGCCTTGTTCTTTATCAGTAAAGAATATGAAGCTCTGTTAGATCCCTGTTTAGACATTTATGTGCATGAGAGAGGGGATTTGTTTAGGTTAGATCTATGTTTAGGTGAGGAGTCCATGAAAATAGTATAGTAAAATTGTAAATAATATAAAAATATTATAAATAAGCCTCAAGTGCCCAGCCTCTTTTTATCCTACCATCTGGTTTACACAGACCCTTCTCCCAAGGTAGTTAGACTAGGATGCTATTATTCTGTTTTAGCAGGTCCCTAATAATCTGCAGGGAAATAACAGCAACAAGAGTGTTGGGGAGATGACTCCTCTTTCCCCACAGTACCAACGAACTCCTCAACTGAGAGCCCAGAGAGCCAGGGCCACTTATCTCATTTGCCTGATGAGGCTCACAGAATTTGAATCATGTTCTTTTTATTCCACAAAAGATCATGACAGAACTGCAGTGAAAGGTTTTAGAATTATGTTTTATTTGTTGTCCAGTTCTGCCATGTAAGCTGCTTTGAAAAGCTTGTTGATAAGCAGAAAATACTTAAATATGATGTCAATATGGCTCATATGCTCCACTGAATTTTCATCAGTTTTGCAGTAGCTGTTCCTTTCTAATGCAATCCCTATTCAGTCCTATTTCTTTCTCATAATATCAGCTTGCTTCAAAGAAGGTTGACTTGTGCCTCTTCTTCCCAGGTCCAACTGTTTCCTTGGTTCTCCAGGTATCCAGTTGTTTTGAAAGATAAAACGCTTTGATTCAGTGGGAAGAGACATCCTTCTTTTTCCCATAGAAAGGAATCTTCCTTCCAGGATCCTATTCCATATCCTGTGTTTAACCCATGCAGCCTTGTTCCCCTACCCTCAGCTTGATAAAAATATATCCTACCCAAGCTCAGCATGACAACAATTGAGAGCATATGGGTTAAAAAGTAAATGTCAGTTCTGCTGAGGGTCACAAGACAGTTGACTGATTAAAGGGTTAAAAGGACTGTCTTTAAAATCATGGTGCTGGCTGCTGCTTTGCCACCTTCATGCATTTCAACTTGAATATTAAGCTTGGTTACTATAAGGTTTCCCTGAATAAGAAGAGTATTTCCTACAGGTTTGCTCTAGGGAGTTGGAGATTTCTCTTGACTCCATTTGTCATTCAAATCACATCTTTTTCTTTCTTTCTTTCCTCCCTCCCCCCCCAACTTGGTCCAGTCCTGATGGGGGAGGGGGAAGCAGAGAAAGGGTAGAAGCTGAAAATAAATTTCAAGCTGTCTTCTATTGATTGCATACATAATTATTGCTGTAATCATGCCACTCCTGAGCTCTTAGGCTGGGCTGGCTGATTCAGGGAACAGATGGGAGACCTCGACATGCCTAGCTTCGATGACCTTGGTGACAAGCACTTCATTTAGCTGCTGGAAGAGGGCATATTTTGTTGGTTTCCCCCCCCCTTCCCGATTAAAAGGTGCCAGAATTCTGCAATGCTGGATACATTGACTACCCCAGATAAAGCCAATGGCTGATAATTATGTTTTCTGACCCTCCCTTCACACAATCATGGTCCATTTGCCACAAGGAGCCCTTTTTCATGGAGTAGTGTTTTATTTTGAAACTACTCCCAATCTGATGAGAGAACTATATCAACCCCCATTTCTTTCTTGTGCCTCTTCATCTTGAAAATGAAAAAAAACTTAATCCTGTGCAAATAGGTTGAATGAGTTTAGATTTGTTGTGATTCAGACCAGTCAGCTGCACCTCTCTACCCAAAGCCTGTCTGCTCATGAAGCCCACCGCCCTGTTGCTTCTGAAAGGATTCCCTTGGTATATTTACACAATTCAACAGCATTTGTATCTAGGCTTTAAAAATAAATGTCACAAGGAAAGTGTGAACTATTTAAGGCAGCTCTGAGCTTTGTCTACAGTAGTTCAAGGACAGGAAATTGAATTTGAGACTGTTAGTGCAGTCTTAAGCATGTCTACTCAGAAGTAAGTCCCATTGTGTTCAAAAATACTTACTCCCAAGAAAGTGTGGTTACAATTGCAGCGTGTGGCTAACCTCCAGTTTGATCTTAACCCCCAGTTAGGTCTGCACAAGTCCTGTGCTGGTTTGGGAGTGTCACAAAAGTGCCGTAGAGCACTCCTGCACCACTCCTGGGGTGGGGTAGGCCAGATATGCACCAGCCTCCCCACACCATGGAAGGAAGACGGTGAGTTGTGCTGGCCTAAACTGACTGTCTTTGTTATAGATCCCAGTTGGACCCTAGTCTGTGAACAGGTTCAGGTGTCTAAAGTTTGTGAGGTTGTGTCAATTTTTCCAATAGGGAAGACATATTACCTTCTAGCAATTTCTGTGCCTCTGGGACAAATTCCATTCTGGAAGTTGTCACACATACACACACACACAAGTTACCATGCTGAAAATGTTTTCTAGGGTGTCTTTGCAGGCAGAGGATGTGTTTTTTAGTCCAGTGAAACATTCCATTATGTGAGCGGTCCAGCTGCAGTCTGAAGTGGCTCCACCGAGATGCAGGTTTGCCACCTCCATGAGAACGAGGGTTGGAAGAGCAGGTGCAAAGTGAGAGCCTTAATTGAAGTCCTCCTTCAGCATTGACTCGGGCATCTCCCAGCCAGCCATAACTCAGCTGCAGTTGTGGCACAAGCTGCCCCTCCCTATCCCAGGGGAGGGCTCCAGTTTGGCCCATTAGGAAAGCTCTTAGTTGATCTGGGGCGGGGGGGGGGGGATGCATTGGCTAAGTAAGCAACTAATGGAAGTCTGGTGCAGCAGCTGAGACCTGTTTTTGTTGGTGTCGCTTTTCAAAAGGTTTTTTTTCTTATTTAGATGGAAATGGTTTCCAGTTTCTCTAAAGGAAGATACATGCTTGGCAGTCAGTTTCTTTTGCTTATTTCGGGTTGCTGCCCACATTTTTCCTCTGCCTCTGCATGTTTGCTCATCTCTATGCAAGCAACAGCCTTATAGCTGTAGCCACTTCTATTTTTTATTTTTCCACAGGCTGGGGAGGTGTTGTTAGCATGTTGGCTTCAGGCCACCAAGCAACTCTGTGCGCAAGGCTAGCCCAGAACCTAACGCACACTCTGCTTTGCCATCATAGATGGTATCCTTTGATGGTCAATTTGTGGCAGCAGTGGGAAGGGGTGAGAGGATAAGGGTGAGTTATACATGGAAAAGCTGAGAACTCCTGCCATCTTCCTTTCACTGGAGCAAAGTGGCTGAAAAGGCAGGTCCTTGATTATAACAAAGAGCTTTGCATTTCCACTTGCCTGGAAGAGACCCGTAATTAGGAGTAGCCTTGGTGACAGGGCCGTAGCCATGGGATACAGCCTCCCCAACGAGTCCTATTGCTGCCATGTGGGTCCCCTGGGGCTGCAGGCAGATAAGGTCCAGGAACAAAGACAGCCACTTAACAAAGAGATTGGGCAAAGGGCACTGACCCCTGACGCAGGCCTGGCTTGCCTTCCACCAGGTTAGGAGAGAGAGGTTGATGCCAGGGTAGTGTTTCAATCCAGAGGGTCGGAGCAGAGATGCTGGTGCACCACCCTCTACCCTCTGACCTGCCTCAGTGTTAGCAGCTGGGCAGGAACCCAATCTTGGTGCTGGACTATCTCAGATCCTTGCCATAAAGTCTAGAACACACTTGTCAGTGGTGGGCTGAATGAACAATTGCTCTGGTTCAGCATCAGCACCTTATGTTCTGTTTTAATTCTTTAAATTGAGGCAGCTTGTAAGACAGTCTGTCACTACTGCCATATTTTCCCCTCTTCAGCAAATCCCTTGCTTGCCTTAAATCTTTCTTCAGAGCTTGCATATTCTGCAAAGACTTACCTTGATTGCCGTATCCTTTTTGCTCATTGTTCCCATTAAACCTGTCTGTGCTCACCCTGATATTAGGAGCCTCTTCATGAAAAATAGAAGATGCCAGAAGTTTGCCCTTTCCTCTCCCAGCCCCCTGTCCTTTTCTGGTCTCGGCTCTCTTTCAGACCACTTTTCTCCCCACACAGGCCTAATTACCAAAGGTCCTCGGTTTCTCCTTTGTCAAGCAGTATAAAATTCGGAAGAAACCTGGAACATTCAAGTTTGTTTTGTTTTCTGAGAAAGTTAAAGGTGTTCAGAGATATTCCTTCAATTTCCTTCCCCCATGAGGCTGGCTAATTCAACAGTGCCATAAACCTTGTGTGCAGTTTTTTATTTTCCTCCAAGAATGTCTGTCTTTGTTTTTCCAGGAGTCTAGAGAAAGAGATCACCTTTGATTTTGGACCTCACCGAGAATTTTCTTACCTCTATGGGCAATGCTATGAACTTGCCACTAATGAGTAAGTATCAGCTCCCTCTGGGGACTCTGCTTTTTGCTCATCTGCCGTCAGTCATGCACTCTCCTGGCGCTTTATGTTGTGAGCTGTCACTCTAGTTGGGCAAGACAGCTGCAAGTGCCATGTTATCTGGTGACCTGTTGTGAGAGGATGAGGACAAGTGTCGGCTTTCTAAGCTGGGGATGAGCAGGAGGTATCTGCATGAGGATAGATCCTGGTCAGGTAAGATTGAGGGTTTGCCCCACCTTTTTAACAACTTCACAGCAACCAAATCTCTTAATGCTGAGACTGAAATGGTCTTGATCTTTTATTCATTTTGTTAAGAAAGGCTATATACCTAGCTGTCGCTGCTATTTACCTAGCTGTGAGATTTCACGATGGGATTGTCCCTGATTTTGGATAGGTGGTAGTATGAAAAAAGTTTAAATCAAGATGGAATATCTGTCCTTCAAAAGCAGATCATCTTTTGATAATGACGGGTACTGAGCCAAGAATCAGAAGTTAGCAGGAGGAGCTTACAACTGTGCTTATTGGAAAAAAGTGTATTCCTCATTTCTTGTGTCATTCAAGAGACCTAGAAACATGCAATTGCTTTTAAAAATGAACATTTTTGATTCCCAGAATTCTTGCACATGCATATCATATCATATATTAAGTGTCCGACAGCACAAACTCTTAGATGCCTGCCCTTGGGAGAGGACTAGATTGGGAAGTTGGGGTTTGTACGTATGACCCAAGCAATGGCCTAGTTAGAGAGATTTTGATTTGAGCCCCCACTGGTCTGGAACCCAATCGCAAGGATTCTTCCTATAAGGAGAATATTGAATTGTGGTCATTGCCAGAGATATGACATAGAGATTCATGGCAATTTTCTGTTTTCTCTTTCAGATATATTTATCGTCTGTGTCCCTTTAACAGAGTGTCCCAGAAACCGAAGCATGGTGGCTCTGAGACCAGCCTGGGGTAAGAAGCTCTGCAGTTCTAGCTCAAGACCAGGAACAAATAAGTTGTACCTGTGCCACTCTTTGCAATCCAACATCACCTACCTCCTGACGGGGTGGTGAAGCATAGTACTGAACAGACTGAGCTACAAATGGAAAATCCCTAGTTTGAAGTTTGTCCTTTCTGCAGTTTCGCTTTTGACAAGCTTCTCTCTCTAACTCTTTCCCCCTTTTGCTCAATTGTAGTTTGTGAATGGTAGAACAATCTTTTAAGGTAGTTCTTCTGGTACGAAGGATTACAGCAACAAGAGATTTGATGTACTCTGAAGCATAAATGCTAAATATTATCACTCTAACAATTTACAATGAGAGTCCTTTAAAACCAGCAAGCATATTTTCTTTCCCATTAGAAACTGGAAAGAAACTTTTCAGTAAGTATGGTGTGCAAGCGGTTTAAACAGGTGGCCCCATCCTTTTGGAAAGTGCCTTGATATGGCCTCATTTTGTGACTTGGAAATGACACCCACTATCTGTGTGGTTTTCTAACACTGACCTTGCCCCTGAAAACAGCCCACAAACTGGGAGGAGAGGAGCTCCCGCTTGTCCAAATCAGCTGCAGTACTTTGAGCAAGAGCTGCTACAAGTGCTCTAACATGTCTTGCTTCCCTTCTAGCACATGGGGCTCCTGGGCAGGTCCAGATGATAACAAATTCAGCATAATGAAATATGAGCATGGGACAGGCTGCTGGCAGGGCCCAAACCGATCCACGACGGTGAGTAAATTTCAGTGGCCATAAGAGACAGCAGCTTTTTCTGGATGGCAGGCTTGCTCAACATGAAACTCCTTGAGCTAGTCACTTGTAGGGTTTAGATACCTAAAAGGTGGTTATGAGGATAAAAGGAAAACTCTCATACAGTGGGCAAAAACAGCTGCAGTGAGTCAGAAGAGGAAGCCACGATGAGTACCTTGCCCAAGAGGGATCACTCTGACATTCCCCCTTCCCTTTCATTCATGGGTCAGGGGGTGCTTCTGCATCCAAGAATGTGGCTTTGGAATTTTTTGTGTGTGTTGCAAGGTGGTACTTTTTGCCCACCTTTGGCACCAGCTAACCTTCATCCCGGCATGGATGCAATGGTTAAATATGTGTGGTATGGATTTTGCTGTGAACCAGTGAAAGAGTTGAGGTGGGAAACCAAGTACTGTATGTCAGTTTGTATCCAACATTTTTAGGCCCTGGGTCTGAACTTCAGAATGGACAGATTAAACCCTTTATCTTGACTTTTCTTCCACTAAGGTGAAACTTACATGTGGCAAGGAGACTGTAGTCACAACCACAACAGAGCCCAGCCGTTGCGAATACTTGATGGAATTTGTCACTCCAGCAGCCTGTCATGAGCCAAAAGATCCTGATCATGATGAACTCTGAGGGAAGGTGAGTTTAACTGGAAGCCTTAACCTCAAGGTGAGGATCAGTTACTGTGGGTAATAAGGAAATCCATAAGAAGCGGAGCAGTGATCTGAAGCAGGGAAGCTTCTGCCCTTGACTGTGGAGGATTGAGGCTCTGATTGTACCAGACTGGACCAGAAGAGGAGCAGAGGCCTTTCCTTGCTTGTTTATCAGAGTCCTCCTGGATACATTGGAGGACTAATGTGAATGCCACTTTTTCCCTCTTACTGACTTTTCTGTCTGCCTTTTGTTCTTCCAGATGTGCACAAAAGTGATTGCCAGCAGGACCAAGTGCTAACACCTCTTTTCAAGGAAGGTTGGTGGATCTTCCTGACTCAGAAGCCACCTCACTGTATTTCTGAGAGCCCACTTTTGTGGATTCCCTGCATGGATTCCAGCAGTCCTTCTCCACTGCCAGAGTGGACTTTGGGGCTTTGAAATTGTTTTTTTCCCTGTCCAGTAGGGAACTTGAGCCTTTTTTCCTTCCCTGATCCTTTTCTAGAGTACAGCTTGATCATGTTTAGCTGTCCATACTTTTCCCCTTGTTTCTGGGAATGGCTTCCTCAGCCGTTTACTATTTCCTTTTGATGGATGAACAATTACTTTCCAGCAAATAGCAAGACCCCTCTGTTTTGTCCCAGGGCCTCCTCCCTGAAGTGCTTTTCCCCCAATTGCCATTTACTTTGAGCCAGATTTCAACTTGGCTTCCATGCCGGCAGAGGAAGAAGATTAGAAGAAGCACATGTGCACCGCTTGCTGCTACTGCCAGCAAGAACTGGGTTTTTTAGTCTGCTCTTTGTTGTTAAACTCTTACAAATGCATTCCCCTTCCAATAAAGAAACATCTCTCCTATCTTGTCTTTCTCTCGAGATGGCATAGGGTGGGGTGAAGAATTACAGGCATTGATGGGGTGCTAAAAAATGGGGGGACTCACTACAGCCTGTTTCAGGCCTGCCTTCAGTCAAGCAGCTGGTATCAGCTCCTCCAGCATGTGTCCCTTTCCCGTCCCCTTTCTCCCTTCCCCTCCTCTGCCCCACAGCCAGAAGACTACTTCTGTGAAAAGCACTGTGGGGGATGGGATGGGTTGGGTTAGAACCAATAGCCCATCCTTTTCTCCTTCCCCACATAGTCCTGAGGGAGTTGGGCCTCCCGGCTCTATCCAGCCTGATAAAGGTTTGGGGGAAGGCAACGCTGGTGCCTTTCACCTGCTCCCCTTGATTTGCTGTCAAAGCTCAGCTATTTCCATAACAAAAGGGAGGCTCCTTCTCTTGCAGCCCCCATTGTTTCCCATCTGAGTCCCTCTCCCCAAAAGCAGGTGGTCTGCTTGCCAGGGTGGGGTGAGGTGGGCAGTTTTATTGAAAGGAGGCCCCTCTTGTGAATGGGGAAAAGTTTTACTGTATTAGGGGTTCAGGTCATCTCTGGATATACTGGAAGGCATGTCCAGTTTAGGTTATTGCTGTGAGGATACCACCGCCTTATTTGATCTTCACAGGAGAGGGCTTTAAAATGTCCTTATTTACCCCAGTGAAAGCATGGATTTAAACAGAAGCATTTCCAGCCTCAGCTGTAAGTCGAGAACTTGTAACCCAGTCTCTTCATGTGGATCAGAACCTTCAGTTCTGAAAAGAGCAAGAAGAGTGTTGTCTCTGTGCTGTCCTGCACACACATGTTGCTGCCACCACTCTATCCAATTGTTTTTCCCCCCAGGTCTTGGAGAAGCAGGTTATGTCCTTTCATTAGCTTCTCTCAAAGCGGGAAAAATGTGAACTGAGCTTACACTTTCTGTGAGCTCTACCTAGGTGGTTCTGTAATTGGATCACTATAACAGAACAAAAAGACAGATACCAGCAACTGCCTTGTATAGATTCGCTAATGAAGTGTCCATTACTGTGCACTGCACTATGTGGCAGAAGCAATAGTCCCTTTTGTGCACATATGTGCATTTTTTTTTTTGGTGCAAACAGGTCACCAACTGCATTGGCCCTATACAGTGTTTATTTGTGCTTCATATCAGAAGGAAACACTTAAAGAAACCAACATGATGAGGCATAATGCATTGGATAGCTTCAATGTCAGAGGGGAGCAGGATTTGCCCACTGTGTACTGTATCTTGAACACATTAATTTTGCTTTATGGAAATTAATAAACATCTTTATCTGTGCCCATCTTGAGCCCATCTTTATCTGCATCTCTTTTGTTGTCTCACAGAAATGTGACAGATACTAGGAACTTTGTTTTGCTTGCAGCTACTGTTAACACTTTCCTCAAGTTTAACCAGTATACAGGTCTTGTTTTGTGTGCCTCTGCCCAGTCTGAAATTACAGGTAGCATAAAAATTCCTGGGGACCGTACTGAAATCCATGTGAGAATTCCCCCATCTTAAAATGGCCTATGAAATGTGTCACTTATATCCAGTCTCTAAATCTTGCCAGATACATATTATTCCTTAAGAATGATACAATGCCCATAAATATTAATGCAGTTCAGCTGGAAAACACATCTGTTGGCATAAGAGAATGGGGTGAAATCAATGTAAAACAAAAGGATTTTTGTTCATTTACAAGCCTGTGAGATTGCAGTTAGTCTGTGAAAGGGATAGGCAAACACTGGCCAAATCGGGGACCCTCAATTTGGCTTTCAGGGAGCCTCCAGTCTCAAATTACCTTCTGGCCCACTGGAGACTTTTGGCCCATGACTGCTAATGGTTGAAACATCCACAGTTGTTTGAGGTGCATCAGTTCATGTCGCCATGCATTTTCTCTTTTACCCTGGGCATTATTTAAACCCCTGATTGGCTCTGAACAATTTATTCCCCCATGTGTTTCTGACTTGGTCTGTATATTTGCACTGTGCAAGAGGTATATGGTAAACAGGTCATAGTTCTCATATGGTTCTACATGCCTGTGTTACAGTTCTTGCATGTATTATAAAAGAGGTTGGTAAAATTCATTCTTAAAAATTTTGTCTCCAATGAATTCATTTATGTGAATTTATTCAGATTTGAAATGTATATTTTTTCCAAGCCTCCTACATAGTGTCAGAGATGATGTGGCCCACCTGCCAAACTGTTTGCCCGCCATTGGTCTACAGCTTATTTCTTATCAAGCCACAGACCTTTGCAGACCTTGCGCAAAAAAAAAGGTTTGCTAGTCAGTCTTAACTCTGCTCAGAAAATGAAAATTTCAGATCTGGCTCAGACTAATAAGAGATTTGCAGGAGTATGCCTGAGTGATAAATTAGAAAGTGGTCAGGATTTTCTGCTCTTTTAAATTACACACTGTTTTGTGAGGCTAATCCAAGTTGATCAGTATTGTGTGAAGGGAATACAGCTTCATGCTCCTCTGTGCTGCCTTGCTTGAATCCTCTTGTACCACATGAAAGACAGACACACATAAGATTCTGAACTTTTTATTTTCTGGCATGAAAAGTACAAATAATTAAACAATTCCATGTAAAAGATTCATACAGCCGCCGTGCCTGAAATCCCAGTAATAAATAGTCTAAACTAAATGCAAAGTGTCATTTTTTCTTATTTTTACAGCAGTTTTTTAAACCCTTCCCACATCAACTGACTCTCTCGTGATCTTTTTTCTTTAATATTGTTTTTAAAAACTGTCCCAATAAATAAGTGTGAAGCTTAAAGGAGCTCTGGAGGTCAGGCACTCATGGCCTGTCATCTTCTCCCCTGAGCCCCACCATGCCCTATAACTAAATACATTGGTGGGGAGGTTGGGGGCATGTATAAGGTTCTTAGGATCTTGCCATCACAACAGACATTCTTTAACCCTCTGCTCCCTTCAATGTTGCACCCTGACCCATTGGAAGCAAATTTTCCTGGCAAACTAAAGAAATTTCACAAGCCCCTCTTGCTCGCTCTCTGGTGTCTGCTGTCTTCATTATTCAAAATACACTTTCCCTCCCCACCCCTGATCCAATCCCCTAATCAATCCACTTTGTTTAATAGTAAACTCAAACTGGCACTTATTGCTACTTGAAAAAAATATAGAGAAGAGGGTAGATTGCTGTGATCATTTTTTTAAAACAATTGATAGATCACAATAGAGAAAATTTTGTTTTGCCACTAAATGCCCTTGTTGAGATGCAGGGAAGGGAGTCAGATGCAGGGTGTGGTTGCGGGATTAGAAATCAAGCAGGATCTGAACAGAGATAGCCACAAGGCATTTTGACCAAACAGTTGGGACTGGAGAGAAAAATTTTCCAGTAGTTGAATGTTACTAATGGGCAGCTTGACTCAGTGGCTCTGGTTCAGAAAAGTTCTTTAAGCACAGACGTGGTTTCAGTGGCTGCATAGTCTACTCTATACAAAGGGAGCCAAGCTTCACTGTGTTTTAGATGGCCCTGAGGAAGTGAATGTGGGGTGAGTTTCTACTCACCAAAGTACTTAATTTTAAGGAGCCCTTCTGCCCTGCTTTTCTGCCATTCAGGCATACATTGTAAGGATATTGAGAACTGTCCCTTTGCAGGCTCCTTGGCCACACTATAACGCTGAACAACTGCTCATCCTATTAGTTACTGCTACAGTGTGATGCTGTTTTGCATGAAAACTGATTTAAGGGCCTGAATGTCAATTTCTGATATGTTACTTGCATGGTAGGAAAGAAGTGGCTTTAATCCTACACATAGGAGTAGCCTCCAATCCACAAATCTCAAAGGTTCAGCTTTGGTTGCACCAGCACTCTGAGCATTTGCTTGAAGCAGCAGCAGTGTGAATTACATCCCAGCTTTCCTCCTGGGAAAGACACTCTCCTGGGAGTAAGACCCACTGTACACAGTGGGGCTTACTTTTGAGTAGACACAGGATTGCACCCTTGGTCTCATTGCAGAAGATGTGGGAATGCAATTTCTCCGACTGCAAACAACTTGGTCTATGGCATTTCAAAGTAGCCAGTAGCCTGCCTCTTGGATTGTTAGGACAGTCACACAAAGTGACAGGAGTTTGAACGGGGCCACCCTTCATGCCCACTCTCCCATAGACTCAACAGCATAGGTGTAATGATTATTGCTGCTAAAGCGGGATCATCATCCCCAAATAGTGGTTTACTAAAACACTGAAAAAAGTAGAAAAGTGTGTGTATGTGAATAATGACATTATTAAAACATAACAAACGTCTCAATAAAGACAAAAAGCAGGGCCTTCCCTTCACTATGCCATTTCCAGGAAATTTTGACAACCCAGCCACTCTTCAGCAAGGCAGCAACTTTTTAACCAAACTAAACACAACCTTTGAAATTAACACAACCTTCAGTAGTTTGGCTAGTGTTATTATGTTTTAGATTTTGTTTTAATGGGTAAATTGATATTTTAATTTTTCATAAGTCACACAGCCAGGTAGAATTGTAAAGAAAAATCTAATCGTAAGTTTTCTTCGAGGTGCAGTTACAAGAGGCATACAGCCAATGTGAAATCTCTTGGAAGTGGGCTGACAATTTACAGCTCAATCTGATGCATGTCTACTCAGAAGCAAGTCCCATTATAGTCAATGGAGTTCACTCCAAGGAAAGCTCATAAAGGATTGCAGCTGAGAATGCAAGCTTTTGAGAACCAAACTCTTCAAGCCAGAAAAGCCAGCAAAAAGCTATATAAGCAAAGTGTTTTGCATTTTTGTTTTATCTACAAGTGTTGGCCTTGTAAGACATTGGCTGCAATTCTAAAGACACTTTCCTGTGAGTAAGACCCATTGAACACAACGGGGATTACTTTTGTGTAGACATGGTTAAAATTGTGCTCATTGTTTTCCTTTTTAAATGTCAGAAAATTTAATTTTTGAATGCATTAAATCTGAGCATTTGCTGATTTTGCCTAATTTTAGTTTTGTTCAGCATGAGTGTCTCCCTTTATTTAAAAATGTCACTTACTATACAGTCTAAAATCTTAGGATGTGACTTTTCCCCTACCATATTTTAAAGTGGAAAGAAATTCATATTTGCAATACTATTGTTGGGACTTTGTTGTTCTCAGAAGTAATCCCCACTGGTAAACTTTCAGGGGTTTGCAGCCACATAAACAAATTATTTGTGTCATATAAGCAAAATCTCCCATTGTGCTTAAGGATCTCAGTAAATCAGAACCAGAGAGGATATAGATTTCCTTTATTCCAACAACTTTCAGCTGCCTGTGGTGCATATTTAAAAATTTAAAATAAATAAAGAAAATTGTCACTGAAATAATTTCTTTTAACGTGTAGGAGGGATGCTGAGTGGCAGCATGTGAAGGGCAGAGGGCACAAAATACAAGAATCAATAGAGGAACTGACAAGCTACAGCATCCCTCCCCCCGTCCCATAACTTTCTATTAGGATGAAGACTCAAATGTATGTTTCCCAACAAGACAAAAGTAGATGATGTAACATCGAACCCCACAAACAAACTTGCCTATAACGACTTTGTTCTATATGCCACATTTGTTGGTTGTTTTGAAACATTTGCCTCTGTGCACTTTGCCCTGTTGGAGAGCCTGTCATTTAAGCTTTAATTATTCATATTATTGTTTCAATTTTGTTTGCTATTAATAAATAAATTAGGAATAATCACTCCTCAGCAAATTAAAAAATATTTCCCTTTTAACTTGCAACTCTGATGAGAACATAAATATACACAAATGTACTCTTACAAGGCAGTAATAAATATTTAAGTTAACAATAAGTTAAAACTACAAGAAGCTAAAATTCGCAAAAGGATACAAGAGTTAATGGTGCCAGTTTTTTTGTTCTTTTTCTCATTTTATCGCAAACAGAAGCTGCCACAGACTCTTACAAAACACAAGTGAACACATTTATTGTCAAAAAATCAAGAAATCCTAAACTAATTTCTAAATCATTAAACAATTAAAACTCGAACTAATGCTAAAATGTTTAATTATCATTAAGTTCGTCTTTTAAATGTTGTTCGTTGTATTTTTTGTTTCCAGTTTTGCTTTTAAGAGCAAAAGAAAATAAAGTCCCTTGCTCAAGTGCCAAGGATGACTTCGTTGTTCTCAGCAAAACAAAGATAAATAAATAAATAAAAATGGAAAATAGCTGATGTGCATTTTCAAGGATGTGATTTTTGAATACAGATCCAAAGAAATGCCTTTGGGAAAGGCAGTAGCAATTGTGTCCCCTTTTAAAAGTTGGTTTGTAAGAGAAACTTCCCTTCTTGTTCCCTTGGAAGGGTTGGGAGGGGAGATATGAAAAGAAATGTGGACGTGGATGTCAGTGTAGTACAACCCTTACAAGCGGATTAATCCCATTTGAAAGCTCCGTTCTGAAGGGAGACAGCCATAAACTAAAATAAATTAAATAAATACTTTTTTAAAAGCAGCAGCCCTACAGAGCAAAAATTCTGACAATTCAAAGTCCTCGGCTCTTTTGGCTTAGATTTGAGAAAGTGGGTGGTACTTCGGCAGAAATGGCTAAAACTCCCAAGACATTTGGCATTTATATCTGCCGGACGGGCTAGTAACACAACCGTTCTTTTCTTTCTTTTAATCTTGCGTGAGTTAAAAAGAACTGAGCCAGTGGTATGGAGGAGCTGTCCAAAAACAAATACTTTGGCCTAGAATTCTCTCCCCCATGAACCTGTAGGGGATGTCGGGTGGCCTGTTGAGGACAAGCAAGGAGGGGAAGAAGGGTCGGAGGTGTCTTTAAATTGAGGGCCGGACTCCCTCTTTTGCCACAAGCCTCATCTCTATCAGAGCACCTACATCAAGAAAAGTTACATATGGTAACAGAGAGGACGTCTTCAGGCATTTTGGTAACTTTCTTAAGAGTGGGGGAAAAAAACAATGGCAAAGCAACTAGGAACAGATTCAGTATCAGAAAGCCTCCCTCCAAGCCTTTGACCAAGGGCCAATACAACCAAGGACATGGTGAGGACATGGTACTGTACCTCCAGCACAGAAGATCTATTTGGTTTGAGACAGTGATGAAGGGAGTAGGGGTCATCTTGCTTTTACTTGCAAACCTATTTACAACGGTCAGAACAAGATGATTTGGTGGATGCACACGTTAGGTGACCGAGTGAAGGTTCCTGCAGGTCTGGATCAAGGTCGGCAGAGACACTGCCCTCCCCATTACCGGGTAATCCCTTAGGTATGTTGGGCTATCTTACTTACATGGTAACAGGCTTGGTGAAATTCATGGCCCAGCAATGTGGTCACAGACAAGCAAGGCCAGAAATGGAAGTGCTTAGATAGATTGCTGGGGCCCCTTCTGCTAGATGTTTTAATGCATGTTTCCCTTCTATGTCATGAACTGCCTGGACCCATTCACCTGGCTGTGCCAAGCACTGCCACAGTAGTATGAGGCAGCCCTGGGCACCAAACAGGCTCTGGCATTGCCAGAGGAGCTGATCAGTGGTTTTGGATTGAGGACGTTGTTCGTCATCACTGCTAGGGAACTGAGCAAGTGTCTTTTCCACCTTCAAACACTGGGCAACTCTGAATCTTTCCCCCCCCCCCATCCACACCCACGCACGCACACACACACACACTGAGAGTACAATGTGGTCAGCTACAACAGAAAGGGATGGCAGGGGAGCTGATAGTTTAGCATCAGAGCAGGAACATCATGTCAAGAACTTAGGAGTCCAGCAGACAAGAAGCATGTCTTTGGCAAGGATCCAGAATGGAAGTCTAAGGAGCTGACCTTCCTGTGAGATAGGTTCAAGGTGGTCAGACTAGGCCATGCTGGCCCATGCTGCCTCACGCTACATGGGAGGTCTGGAACCCAATGGTGCATCTCAAAAGATGGAAGATTTATTGCTGCCAATAGGAAAAGAGAAACCCCCTGAGAGAAATCTTAAAGCATGGGAATTGCAAAGCCTTCCTATGGTCAGATTGCTCCACAACTGCCTCATGGCATAAAGAAGATATCTGACCCCTTCTTCTCAATTCCTCTGTACCAACTAGTTTATGCTGGAGCAACAAGGTGATCTGCAATTACTTTTGTCTACGCTGGCAAAGTGCTGTGTGTCTTATAGAGATGATTCAGATTAAGGGGATACCTTCTTCCCTAGGGAAGATTAGCCATTGCAAGGTAGGCACAAAATCTAGCGCTTAATGTGGAATTGTTGTGCCATTTCAGAGCTCTGTGCATTGGTTAATTTGGATTGGGAAGGAATGGTGGTGGAGGACAGACTCTATCCATCTGTCAATAGCATTTCAGGAGACAGGATGAATATTGGCCATCAACCCCATGCCAAGATTTGACATAGACTTTTGTTCCTTGCCGATGCTTCCACCACAGCCAGCTGCTAATCCGGATGTTCGGAAGGAGGAGAAGGTGCTGAGAACTGTGCCCCTTATTGAAAAGGAAGGCATGGCACAACCCTATAGTATCACCATTCTATTTCCCCCCTTCCTAGGCAAGGTGGTATAGGATCACATGTTTTCAAGGATCACAATGAGCTCCTTAAAACACATACAACTGCCATATAGCCATTCTGGTGCAGTGTAAAGTTTACACTTTACTGTTGCAAGGAACCAAAAGGCAAAGTGAACTAAGGCATTACCAAAGCAGACCACCAAACCCTGGAGGAAGGAAAGCGGGATATTTTTAATGTTGCTCATGTTATCTGGGAAGGGCGAGTGGGCAAATGTTTCAGACTTTTGTCCCACTTGCTATATGAAATGAGTGAGAAATCAATGAGAAATTAATTCCTCCCTAGCAATTGAATCCTTCCTCAGAAAGGCCCAGGTCATCCCAAAACTGACTCAGCTGTGCTCCTCTACAGTGCCGTCCTCGGAAACAGTTTATGTCTGGCCCAGAGGGGTATGTTTGAAGATTCTCCAGCCATATCTACAAATCATTCTCCAGATCTGTTTTCCAGTCCGCTTCACATTTCAGGTTGTCAGATCAGAAATTCAAAGCTAAGAGTCTCTTTCGGGGGGGGGGGGGGGGCGGGTGTTTGGAACCAGGGAACCACTTACATATCTTTTTGGTTCTTGTATATTAAGTATGCACAAAATGCATTAAATAAAAGGCATCCCTTAAAATAAACTAGCACCACTTACTGCTTTCTCCTCATG
The DNA here is from genome assembly GCA_030015325.1 of Cryptoblepharus egeriae. Classification (NCBI taxonomy): domain Eukaryota; kingdom Metazoa; phylum Chordata; class Lepidosauria; order Squamata; family Scincidae; genus Cryptoblepharus; species Cryptoblepharus egeriae. The sequence goes on from JAREYC010000002.1 coordinate 112,822,519, forward strand.
TCACTTTCCTAGCAGGCCTACCAGGAGGAGCCCGATGTATCTCTGCACAGTACTTAACTGGGACTGCAATCCTAAACCCTTAAGTTAGGCTGGCACAAGCCCCATCACAAGTCATGTGCTGGTCTGGGGGTGTTGCAAAAGTGCTATAAGGTACTTCTGCACCACTTCTGGGGATGGGGAAGGAGTAAGGGCAACGCATAGACATGTGCCAGCCTTCCCACATCACCACAGGAACAGAAAGATGGGTGAGTTGTGTTGGCCTAAACTGGTTAGGATTGTGTCCACATTGTTGGCATTTACTTAAGTCTTAAATGTATTCCTCAGAAACCTCCCAAATTGGATCAAACTGTCTTGCCACTGAAAAATTTAATCTGTTATTCTTAATAACATTGCACAGTTTGGTTTTTTTCTCCAGGAGCTTAATCTTTTTCTTCTTTTACACTTGCCAGTAGTTCCCAAATGTTTTTGACTAGAAGCTCCCTTGACATCTTGGGCCATTGGCCAGAGCTCCCCATTAGGGTTACAAACCTATACATTGTATAGGGTGGTGGTTTTTCACAAGGATTCCATGGCTAGATTCTATGGTTCCCGGGGGAATCACAGTTCACAAGTTGGGAACCACCGATATATGCCATAAAAAGCTTTTTTAGTTTGATGAGCTCTGGGCACAGATTCTGGGGCTCTTGTCCTCAGCAAGAGCAGAAGGAACCACTTGCTGCTAGAGCCTCACTGATAAGTAGTACTTCTTTGCTGCACACTTGGGGCACACTTAACAGCTGTCCTAAGGATTATGCATATATTGGGAGGTTGGAGTACAGTCTCTCTCCATGTAGGAGGCTTTCCTAGCACAGCAAATTTGTCTGTGGAAATCAGTTCCCACACAAGGGCAGTATTCACTAGGTGGGGTGTTGTATTTTAATTTTATTTGTATTTAATCCATCTGTAAGGCTTCTGAATAGAAAGCAAGAGAAAAGGGGGAAGGAAACCTTTAAAGAAAAACAACTATGGAAATGGATATGAATAAAAACTATTATTAGCTACTAGCTGATACTCCCAAACTAGTTTCCAGTTTCTAGCTTTCTTTGCTTTTTGTTCTTTTGGCAGGGGGATAAGTTGTATAAAATCCACTTAATCAAAATTAAATAATTATAGACTTTCCGTCCCCCAATAACAAATCCCCCCCCCTCTCTCTCACACACACACACACAAACTCTCCCACCACCACCCCATCCTGAAGAGTTTGGTTGAACAGAAAGGGAGACAGAATTGTCCAAAATCTTTGGGATCTGAGACACCAAGTGCTGCTTTTGCACAAGAGTCTCAAGGCCTTTCCAGGCAATTGTTTCATTTTTCACTTGGTGCAATTAAAATATATATGTAACTGATACACATATTTGAAACAGTTTCAAATATCATCCCTTATTGTATCTGTTGTAGAAAAATGCATTGGTCCAGTACTTGCCTATTGTCTATCTATGCCATTCATTTCATTATTTTTCTTTTTAATCTTCTGTTTTAAACCCCTTCCATGTCTTCAGATGGTGTAAACATCTCTGCCATATGTGCGGAGGAGCACTGTGGTACATTTATTATTTCAACACATGCATGCATACATGCACACACACACCTGCAAAACAGGAAGGGCCAAGACACTCAACACCACCCCTGGCATAGAACTGTTATTCTATTTCACAAACCTGGGTGAAATTGACAACAGGAAAAGAAGGCTTCCCACAACTCTATCAGAAACAAAAAAACTGAAATAGTATCATGGTTGTCCCCTACCATTGACAGCAATGCTGTTCCCCTTGTAGCAAGACTAACAGCCCCGACTCCAATTCATTACATGGGGTCTCTCTATCACGCTTCAGGCACTGGATGGGGCTTCTTAGCCCTATGCATAATCTATGGATATTTGTTTTTTTTTCCTTGTCTGGAAAGGCCCTTAAGAATGGATGCGTGTACAGCAGCAGTACTTAGCGCCTTGCCCTTTTTCTCCACTGAAATTTATTTAATTTTTTTGTGAGTGTGAAGTTCAAGAATCCCAGTAAAAACTCCCAACAAGGTCTCTTTTCCTTTTTTATAAAAATAGATTTTTTTATCTTTTTAAATTTTGTTGACTTTTGCTTCCTATTTTCGCCTTTTTAAATGTATTCTTTCCCCCCCTTTTGTTCGGTCATGTTTGATCTAAGAATGAAAAAGAGAAAGGAAGACCCCACCCATCAGCCCATCCCCACTCCAGCATCTTCCCCTTTGCCAAAAAAAAAATCACCTTTCCGACTTATCAAAAAGTCAATGAACATAACTCTGGGATTGGCTCCCTCCTCTGCCTCTCTTTCCGATGACCCCATACTTGGTCCTGCAAATTCTTCAGCTATGCATTTCCTTAGCTTAAAGAAAGAAAAAAAGAAAGAAAGAACTAGGTTTTGGAAAGGAGGCCAAACAGGAGGTTTAAGTGTACCACTACCTAATCCTCAAATAGTGAACGAGTCTGTATCTAGAATCCTAACCAATTTTACCCATCTAGTCCACAGTCTGGCTAAATGCCTTTTGACCCTTGGGATTTGGGACTCCACCCAGATCCCACCCAGGCCTGCCTGCTTGGTATCTCCATAAACCCATGCTATTATCTGAATTCATGTATCCAGGGAAGTAAGCAAATGATCAAACCCGATTTGCCAACTTACAAAACAGAGTTGAATAAAATGGGCCTTTGCATTCCCCCGAGAAGGAGGCTTCCTTGCCAGCTACCTTGGATGGCAGGCAGGCAAGACCCTCATTTAGGACATATGAGGCAGGGTTTATGTCCCCAACACAACATCATTCTAGTTAAGGGTCAGGCAAGGTGGTGCAACTGACAACCAATATCACTAACATTTGAGACCAAGGAATGAGATGAGTGCAGTCTTCTCCCACCACATTTGTCCTTTTTTGCCACCATGGAGAACAAAGGTGGTGGGCTGGATCAGAAGAACTCCTCCCATTAGTGTAGCTCAGAATAGCAGGCAAGACTTTCTTTTTTTGGATCTGCTGACCCACAGTATTCTGGCACTTGCCAGATTTGGGAGGGGGTTTGCTTCTATCACTTTTATTCTCTGGGGTCAGGACACTGTCCCACCAAAGGAGCTGCCTAAAGGAGTCAGAATTCATAGGATGAAAGAAGGATGGACAGAACTGGGGAAAGCCTCTGATTTGGACAGGGAAGATAGGAAAGCCGAGGAGGGGTGGGGAGGGTCACCAAGCATAGAAACAGAGAGGTGTCCTATTCTGAGTGGATGTCTCCCCTGCACGTTGCCAGAGCAGGGCTTGACTTTCAAAAAGCAGCTGACTTTTTGCCGTGTCTGTGCTCCCCGCTGGGCTGTCGGGCACAGGGGAGAAGGAGGGGGAGAAGTCTCCTGCTCCCCAGAGAAGATCACGGTGTCTGGCGGTTTAATATTCTGCAACTTTGAGTCAATGAACTTTTCCGTTCTCATGGTGAGTTGGGGAAGAGGGCTGTTTCCAGCACACTTGTTGCTCCCCCCTCCCCCCCATCTCTCGCGCTCACTTGCTCGTTCATGCCTTGTGTTGCTTACTGGTCTTGAAGGAAACCTGGAGGATTCGGTCACCCAGTCGGTAGCCATTGAGGCTGGCGATGGCCATGGCTGCTTCGTCGTAGTTGGTCATGGTGACAAAGCCAAAGCCCTTGCACTTGTTGGTGGTGAAGTCGCGGATCACTTTGACGTTGGTGACTGCCCCAAAGGGACCAAAGAGCTGCCACAGGACGCTCTCATCGGCCTCTGGAGAGAGGTTGTACACAAAGATGCACCAGCCAGCACTGGAGGCCCCCGTCAGGTTGACTCCCGCCAGGCTGGTCATGCTGTCGATCGTGATGGGAGAGAACCTGGAGATCAAGGAGAGAGGACTACTTTGGGTGTAAGGCTGGCATTCTACCAGCATGAGCTCACTGCATTCTGGACAGGTTTGGGACAGTGCTGATATTCTCCCCAGGGAATGATTTCAAGCTCCAGCCATTCAGCTCTACAAATGTCACCAGCACAGGGTATAAAGGGAAGGACCTTGTTCATGGAAGTGGCTCCCAACAGGTTCCTACACCTATGCCAAGAAGACGGCAGAAGTGGGTGGCGCTTAAGGCCAAGCACAACGCAAGCTTATCCCTGCAGAATTTCGCCCACTCGCCAAATCATATCTAGGTCAAATATGTCTGTGCATTTTAACTCACACTTTCCCTTGCAGAATATTCCTATCATTAAAGTTTCCAAATTTAGTGTTCCCCTTTTTTTGCTTGTAAAGGAACCAAGATAATCTGCCTGATCTTGGAGTTCAAGGGCTCTTGTGACTAAGTATTCCCAGCCATACGATGGGAAGAGAGGGTACATAGTAACAGATTACCTTTGCATGGATAGGTTTATCAGTATGGAACAGAGAACTGGGAGCAGAATTTGGCATGTTGAGAACCTCAGTTTCCATGTTTAATGTTTAATGAACCATCAGGTTAAAAATACCATGGTTTTAACCTTTACTGTTGTTTTTCTGCTGTTTTTTTTTTAAATTATGAATAGTATTGATTGCATTTTTAATTTTAATATATCTTTTGTACACACCCTGACATCCGTGGATGAAGGGAGATATAGAAATGTATTAAAAGATAATGGTAGCAAAAAACATCACAGAAATGCTTTCAATAAAGGCTGAGAAACAAGGCAAAGGCTGGGCAGAGATTGCTGTGACAAGGATGGGGAGGCAGGTCCAATACACATATTTCTATTCCTTCCACATCCTGGGAAAACTCTTTCCTGTCTTGCTGCTGGTAACTTACTGCACCCCAGTCCCTTCCCTTTCTGTCCTCTGTTACCCCAATTTTTGTTGTCAATTATAATAACCCAAAACTTGGGATTGCGTCACACAAATCACTCTGTGTGATTTTTTTGTCCCTGTCCCAGAATGTGCCATATTTGTGGCTGACATCTTCACAAGGTTCTTGTCACCATAGCCAAACCTTTTTTCAAATTCAGATAAAGGGATTTGATCTGATGATGAGTGGCTCAAATGACTTGTTCACCTCAAACCAGGTGTAACCGAACAGGTTGTGTGACCCTCTGGAGCTTAAGGCACTCAACATGTTAAGCGAGTGTCTTTCCAGTTTATTGATTCTACCCAGTGGTGGGATTCAAATAAATTAACAACAGGTTCAATGTCCCAATAACCTAAATTAACAACAGGTTCTATGTCCTATTAGTAACTGATTCTCAGAACCAGGCGCTCATTAGCAAAGGGTTCTATAGAACCGGTGAGAACCCCCTGAAGCCCACCACTGGATCTACCTACAATTCAGCAATCCTACTTTATGTGGGACAAAGCTCTGCTGGCCGCAGTGGAACTTTCTTCTGTGCAGAGGACAGAACTACTCAGTCATTTGGTGCTGTATTTGGAGTTGGCGGTGACCTGCTCACCGTTCTGATAAACCCCCTTCTAATCTTTTTTGGAGCAGGAAGGGACTGAGTTACAATAAGACTACAGACGAGACAGCTTCTTCTTGCTGAACCTAAGGAAACATCCAGGTGTGACCCAGAAGCCCCAGGGCAGTCTGGAACAAAGAAAGGACGTTGGCACAGCAAAGCCTTTAAGGGCTCAGTCCAGTTCTAACCAACTTGATGTGGAGCTGGAACTGATGTGGAGCCCCAGGTAAAGAAAGAAACATTCCCTTAACTTTATTCATTTCTGCCCAATGTTGTATATATGGAACAGGGGTCAAATGTATACACCTGTAGCCTGGGCAGGAATGGATTAAGGAGACGTCCACAACTGCCTTCCAACCACAGGATGCAATGCACACCACCTTGGCATAGCTGAATCAGTGCTGCAAAGCTGGATTGAATTAGGCCATATCTTTTAAGCACAGACTCAAAATTGATTTGGGTCTTATTAATATTGGTCTGGGAGCATCTAATGCTATAGCACTGTTGAAACTCAGCAAGTGTGAACCTGACAGTAGCCTGGCTGGGAGGCCTAGGAGGTCAGCTCTGAACTTTCTAAGGAAGAACAGGGGTAAACATAAATAATAATGGTTCAAATAGGTCAAACGTTTTCCATTTCTCACAGGGTTTTGCTACAGCTTTAAGAAAAAAGAAAAGGTCTATCCCTTGGGTTTCCCCTCTTTCCAGTTCACCTTAAGTGTAATAATCTGAACTCCTGTCCCTCAAGCAATGCAGCTAAAATGAAACCAAGAAGCACCCAACACAGTGACAACAAAGAGAAACACAAGACCAAAAATAATAAGGCACAGCCAGTCATCCGAACAAAACAGCAAACTCTCTCTTTCTTTCTCTCTCTCTCTCGCTCTCTCTTCCTCTCTCTTGCCAAACCCCAAACAGAATGAACAGAAAGTCATGAAGATCTCTACAGCATGTCCTTTAGACACACACATCCAAATTCCATAGGTCTAGATCTATAGGTCTAGGATAGAGGATGGAAGGAATCTATTCTTTTTTTACTTTTACATTCCCCATGCTCATTGGGAAAGGTAAAAAGGGGGGGAAGGAGGGAAATAATTAAAAATTAAAAATTAATACTGGGGAGAGAAATACTGAACCAAGCAACCAAAAGTAAAGATTTCTATGTTATTTTTTAAAGCTCAAGTCAATTAAGGAAACAGTGATCTGCCTTAGGAGAGTCCCCCCCCCCACATTTATGTCTAGTTGTGACCCCCCTGATCTCAGTCTGAAAAGAACTAGTGTGACTACACTGAAGAGAGGCCTGGCAATCTGGTACGGCAGAAGGAAGGCTCGCTTCTGGGTCTGTATTGACAATCACCTTTTTAAAAAAAAATCCAGCCTTGTGCTGTGGGCCAAGGTGGGGAGGGAAAGGGGGGAGTGGCGAGGAGTGTAGGCTTTGGAAGGCTATTTACCTCTTGACGCCGTATGCCATGTTTAGCAAATTGTCGAGCCTGTGGGAGGAAGAGGAAGATGAGGAGAGGCCATTGTTAGTAGACGATCTCGTAACAAAATGGTCCTGCGAGGTCATCTGGTTTGGTTATTGGTGGGGTGAGAGGATAGCACATGGATTCTGTGACTAGCACAGGTTGCCATTTGTATGTGTGCAAATGCACTGTTGAGGCCCTGGCAGAATGTCATGCCTTACATTTGGGGAAAAAATGTTGAAAAATAATAGCAATGGGAGAGGCGATCCAAAATAAACTACTTTTAAATCTATTTTTCACATCCTGGGGGAGGGTGGTGGGGAGTGGGCAGGCATTAATTACCGAGGGCAATGGAAGCTGCAGTTCAAACATGAAAATGATGACGATGAATATGATAATTTATCCTATTAAAAACAAACCCAGAACAGCACATGGCAAACATTGTTACAGTCACAACTTGCCATCTTTGTTTTTAACTCTGTACTATTCTATGCAGAACTATAAGTCTGATTTTTATTGTGGCAACGTGTTTGATATTGCTGTGGTACATTTACTCCCAAAATCTGCATGGTTGCCTCTTTACTGAAGAATGTCTACAGCTGATATTTGTAATCATAAATTTCTAGTCCTCATAGTTGCTGGCAAAAATCAGCAGGTTCCATGTGGAGTTTTTAGCAGTCACAGTCACAGTTTTCAGGGCCATTCCTATGGCCTCCCTCAGGACCATCACCAGCTTCTTTTGTTAAGTATGGCAGTCATATTTCTAGATGGAGCCTCAAATATAGACATGGGAAGCCTGAGCCCTGCCCCCTAAAGACTGAGATGGCAAGGTGTGGCACCACCACCCGATTCTACTCCTGATGTGCAATGAACACAGAGATGCTTCCCCCCTAAGCAATCCTGCAGCATACATAGTATGCTGCTATTCCCTCACTTCATTCCCATGGCACATGAAACACACCGCTCACTGCCTTTCCCACTTCACCCCGTTGGAAGACACTCTTTGCCACTGCACTTCCTAGCAGCACATAAACTGACATATCAAGGGGGATTGCCAAGATGGAGACACTGCATGGCAGCCAGTAGAGGTAGCTGGTGTACCTGGAGTTCTCCATTGCCTGTGGTGCACCTCAGTGAATTCACTGACCACAGAAATCCAGGACTTCCTCAGAATCAGCATAGATGCAAGTAACTGGCTATGCAAAAGTTATGACGGTGCAATTCTGGGGTGTTTAAAGTGCTAACCAGCTATTTGAATTGTAGTTCCTTATTCCTTTCTTTGGGTTCTACCCAGTGGTGGGATTCAAATAAATGAACAACAGGTTCTATGTCCCAATAACCTAAATTAACAACAGGTTCTATGTCCCATTAGTAACCGGTTCTCCGAACCAGGCGCTCATTAGAACCTATGAGAACCCCCTGAAGCCCACCACTGCTACCCCGTCTATTTTTTTAGGTAAGAGGATATGTGATCATGAAAAATCCAACCCAAGTCAGAGAGCATCCTGAAAGGGAAAGTTAGATGGTTAATGTTTGAAGCACTACCATTCTTTTGTGGTGGAAAGGAGGAGCAGGAGTTCTCCCTTGTTCCTATTCTTAAAACAAGCTAAAACTCTTAGAAAGGAGGTTGTGCTGTCACAAATGACAAAAGTCTCCCCGAAAGTATTTAGTGGGGCACTGTAGTGCTGTACGTGAGGCACTGAACCCAGAGCCCAACCCTGGCCTTCCTGTTCTTACAGTTCTCCCTGTACAGCCTTATACATATGGACATGCATATGGCAGCTCTTCAAAGATTTGACACCAACAGATAACATGTAAAGGAATTCCAAACCGTGCTATGGTGCAAAAGGTGCAAATTTTAGTAATTTCCTTTCCCATAGTGCAATTTCCATAGTGCAAAAAGTGCAAATTTTTAGCAAATTTCCCAATGAATATAATTTAGTTGTAGAACTTTGAACGTTCCCTCCTCCCATTTCAACTAACCTGGACTTTCTGCTGATTTGCATAACCTGATGTGAGCGTACAATGGATAAAGAACTTTTTTCAGACCCAGGTTTATGTTTATAGTTTTATTTTATGGCTCTATCGGAACATTTATGACGAACATTTATGTTTATGTTATGAGTCGTGTACCATTGTACCCAGAAGAAAAAAAATACCTGTTCACATGTTCAGTGGGTATGACTCATTTTTCTATGTGAGTGTACATTGCAAGTCATGCAAATGCCATGTCTTTGTACAACATCTGTGTGGTGTACAGGGTCCCATCAGAGGCATATGAGAGATGTATGTATGTGCTGTATGATGACATGATACAAAAGCTAACTTTAATCCACAGAACTGAATCCAAATTATATCCTGCCTAATGAACTTTGGCGAGGATTGAGCCAAAGACAAGGTTATCTGGGAATATAAAATAGATAAAGCAGCATTTTCTGCTGGTAGAAATGAGTGTGTGCAAGCCTTCCAGCTATACAGAACGCCTAATCAAACAGAAAGAAAGTGCAGAGCACTATCCTAACCATGTCTACTTAAAAGTAATCCCAACTGTGTTCAATGGGTCTTACTACCAAGAAAGTGTCTTTAGGATTGCAGCCTAAGTTTCCATCAAGTGGAAAGCTGGCTAGCACTTTTAAACACCCCAGAGTTGCACATTTCTGATGAAAATAACTCTAGGCTCTGACAGACGGATTTGGATTGCATAGACTGGTCCATGCGCATGAGGTGTATATTTGAGGGCAGGTGGTCGTTTGCTGCAGAGATGAGCCTGCCATTTGGGTAGGGGCTAAGTCCAAGTTCCCCCTGACTCCATCAGATTTCTTGATTGCCTAATTCTAGTGGCCTAACCACACACAATTGCATGGTTATCTTATTCTCCACTGAAAGAGTCAGAAAATACCTGTTATCTTGCTAAGGGCCCATTTTTATCCAACTTTCCAACACTGCTACAGCTGCCATGCAGCCCCAAGGTAAGGAATAAATGTTCCCCTACCTTGAGGAAGACTCTGTCACTGCCTCCCCACTGGCACAGCACTGGAAAACTGCATAGGTTTGGGCCCTAAATTTCCTATACCCCACAAATCAGTAGCACATCTGGCACATGAAGTATTACCATAGATCTATATGGCAACTGGGAAAGAAACTGCACAACATTGTTACCCGGTCTCCATATCTCTTGGAATATGATTTTGAGCCAATGTCAGCTACCCTGGAAGCCCCACAGAATCCTTCCAACATAGGACAAGAAGGAAAAATCTCCACCTATCTGAAGAGGTCTAGAAATAATCTGATTCTAAGCACAGGTGTGAGACTATTCAGGACATAAATCTGAATTAGCTCATTAATTCCTCAAATGCTATGGGGGACTAACAACAACAGATCTTGTGATCTGTTATCAAAAGTCATGGTGAGTTGCAGAAGGTGCAGGATGGCCAGCACAAATAGTAAGAGCCCATGCGCAAGCCAATGTCTCACCCAAGTGGCACCAAAGCTATCAAGGTGGCAGCAGGAACAAGTCAGATGCAGTTTGGAAGATCAGGACAGGGATCGGGTGGGCAGGCTTTGGTTCAAGTGTGGAAAGGGGTGAGTCAGCAGCAGTTTTGTATGCCAAACTGGTATTCTCTCTTTCCTCGCCCCACATGCCACTCTTTAGAGTTATACCATTAAATGGCTGGCATGGGCCTAAGGAGTCTCACGGGTAGCCAGGGTCACCATAGGATTCATCTGGACATTGTTGCATGAACTTTGGAGGCAACACTGCATTGTGCAGGATGGAGGATAGGATACAATTTTAGCCCACTCAAGGGGTCACCTCCAAGTCACAGAGTCACTTCTTTAAGAGCTTTGCCAGTTCACCTGAGGACGGGGTGGGTTGGCTCTACAAACTGTTTTGGTCTATTTTGGAATGCAAGGACACTATTTAGTATTGGATTTGGTTGGATAAAGTCCATTTATCCCTCAGGAACACTTTCTGCAGTGCCTTCACCTGGCAAGCAGCTTTTCTGCTGTCATATCTTGCTGCCTAACATTACTTGCCCTCTGCTTCAATTTGGTCCTTCCCAGACATTGCTCAACACATGGGGGGTTCTTAGCCTGGTCAGAAAAGGACATGGGTTTTGGAAGGAGAATTAAATGAAGGCAAGTAAGTCTGCCTATGAACAACTTGCAAAGAAAAGAAGTAATATAAGGCATCTAACACAAGATGTATTTCATCTCTGACTCTCTACATCTAAAACAGCAAAAGATAACTGGTAAGTCAAAGATACCAGAAAATGATTGGTGGGTTTTAAGGCACAAGATTTCCAGAGGAACTTCCAAATTTTCTGCCCAGTTGAAGAGCTAAGAATTTATCAGCCTTTTAGTGGTGGGGGGGCAGAGATAAAAGTCGAGAGGGCACAATGCAGCAATGATATCTAAAAGAGGTAGGAAGCATCCATCATGCCTCTCTGGAGGCAAAAACCTAGAAAAATCCCTAAATCCTGAAGTTAGCAACACCCAACACTTTTTATGCCCAAAGCAGAGCTCTTTGAATCTACTCCATCCCAGTTTCCCAGTTTATTATTAGCCCCGAAATGCTCCTGATGACAAGATAGCAACTCCTATTAGAGCCATGTCCAAAGCCATCATGCTTAGCAACACTTCCTTTGCAATCTCTCACACATTCCACCTTCTCATTCCTTTATCCACACCAACTGTGGAAGGCTCAAATCATGCCTTGCAAATGCCTTGCATTTCCTTGCAAAGGAAATCTGTCAAAAAATACAGCTAGCTCCCTTCTACAGTCTCTTCCTTTGCGCAGTAATATTGCGAAATGTGTAAGACAATGTGGACTGGCTGGTTGATAGCATGAAGGATAAAAGTGGCCCTCATGGTGGATAAAATGATGGTGACCATCATGATGGGTAAAAGTGATTCAGGTTGAACCCCACCACAGCCATGAACTCACTGGTTGACTGGGTATCTCTCAATTTTACAGCTATATAAACAGACCTATTACACCACATTGGAAATTTGTGAGAATGAATGGAGGGCCAGGATGGTGCAGTGATTCTAATGTTAGATGTGGAAGATCCAGGTTCAAATCCCTGCTCAGCCACAGTTTCCTGGGTAATCATGGGCCAGTCACTCTCTCTCAGTCTTACGTAGTTCATTGTGTTATTGTAAGGACACAAAGGGTGCAATCCTATCCATGTCTACTCAGAAGTAAGTCCCATTGTGTTCAATGGGTCTTACTCCCCAGTAAGTGTCCTTAGGATTGTAGCCAAAGTGTAAAAGAACCATATATATCAGCAGATGATTAAACAACTGCTGAGCCTTAAGGACAATCAGAATGTGTTATGAATCTGAATAAATACGGGATTCACACAATGTTCATTTGGAAAAGAAGTGAAAAGCCACTTTACACAAGATTTTCCTACCTGGTAGAGAGAGAAAGCCATGTAAATCAAAGCACTCTGTCTCACATGAAAATCACATGTGTCTTTTTTATCATATTTACAGAAATAGGGGAAGCTATGACAGGTAGCTAGGAATTAGATACATGTGCCATCTTTGCACACAACAATATATTGGTGGTGTGAGGTTGCTCCCTGCACCTATGTACAGCTATGTGGGGAAAATGTCGCAAGTGAAGCATCCCTAATATTTAACATGCATGAAGAACATGTACTAGATTCTGAACATGTGCTGAAGTTCTGAATTCAGCCACAGCTAGATAATCTAAAGCAAATAGGTGAAAGCTAAATAGCTTATATCTTTTGCTTGGCTCTGGGTTTTCAAAACTGACAGTAGCACCAGGGACTAGTTTGGTTCAGATGCATGGCATCTCCTTCCTTCCCCACTACATCTAGAGAGTAAAAAAAAGAAGGGGATGATGTGCAAATTCATAAGTCCCCTTTCCCCCCCCAAAACACCCTCCTGCCTCATGGAGAGTTTGTGCCAAAGGGAAAGAGTTTGCTCAGTGGCCTCCCTTCCTTTCTCCTTTAGGCAACATAGTAAGTGGCACAGACTGGCATTAATTACTCTATGGAGGATGATGACACTCTATCCATTATATCTGATGGAAATCTGGCCACACACTGTATCTGGCAGTAAAATGGAGTTTCCAGTTACATAGCTACAAACCCCTTAAGTGAGCACTGTGCAATTTCAGTGGTGGGGTTACGGGACCAACTGCTGCGGAATTGCTGCAAGAAAATCCAAGTAGGTAACAATCTCTCACACACATGACTCTGACTAGAATGGCTGTCTAGCCCTATCCTATCACTAGCACAGCTGCTAGTGAACTTTAGCAGAAGCCATTTTAAGCTGAGCAATACTCTATCAGGAAACTCTCTGTAACAATCTGGCAGGCCAGATGTCCCCTCATGAGTTTGGACCCAGTATCTCAAACATATGAGGATTCTCATAACCTGGTCTCCACAGAACTGAGCATGACGAATATGTTTGTAGCCAATGGATGGTACAATTTCTTCCTGTCCTGTTTTGTGACTATCAGACCTGGATATGAAGCATTGCTAAAATTTAGGGAACGATCCAGGAATGTGACTAGGAGCCTCCTGGGCCCTGGTTGCATATGGGCCTGAAGAAAGAGCATCAAGTAGAACAGGGGCAGTTCACAAAGCACAAGCCCAATGCATTAGCTTTACTAGAAGCAAGCTCATAAAGAACCACCAATGAAATTCTGCTATAGGGCACTGGAAAGGTATGAGAGAGTTTTACAACATATCCCCCCATGTATATGACTGTGGACCAACAACACTCCTGGCATTCAACACTCCACAGACTACAGATGAATGCTTTGGTACATGGCACTCTAAATCCCACAGCCCTCTCAACAAAAGAGGTGACAATGACTGCTGCTGGGTTTAGAGGAGGACCTGATCTCTCAGACCCCTCCCCCCATCAGAAGAGAGGGGAAGGCATCTCACCTGAAGCGCTGAGTCTGGTGGTGCAAGGGTCCTGTGTACCGTCGGGCTGTAGTCTGATACAAGTGTGTAAGCAATGCTTGCCCTGTCTTCTGGCTGGGGTTGTTGGCAAACTTGACCGTGATGGGTTCACTGGCACCAAGTGGTTTCTGCCCATTCAACCCCTTGATGGCCTCCTCAGCTTCTATCCTCTTGTCAAAGCGGATGAAGCCCACCCCTCTGGAGACACCTGCAGCAGGAAAAGAAGTGGAATTGTATATAGCTACAAGGACGGTACATGAATTAGTAAAAGTTATGAATCACTCATAGAGCACTAGATATAGTACATGTTTTTCATTTAATGGCAGAAACTCTTTCTGTTCAAGCACTTTGCATTTATGATAATTTATCTTTAAAAAAATGTTTTTTTAGTGACCCTGAGGAAGATCACTGGCTGAAATTCACTAGGGCATCTTTACACAATAGATACTTTTGAGTATCACCTTAAGATGCTTCTTCCTTTGGTGTTTGAGAGCCAAAAGCATATGGGGAGCAAGTACGAGAGCTCAGTAGGTATTATGTACAAAAGCAGGTGTTGATTCTGTACTTCACACCAAACACGTAACTAGGAATTAATTTCTAAAAACATTCAGCTTGGAACTTAAAACTTCTGAACCTGAAACATTTCCTATTATTCTCAGCATTGTATATTGACTGTGGCTACTTGATACATAAGTGGCACTCTGCATATCCTCATATAAAGGTTGGCGTCACGGATGGAGGCTGAGCTAGGTCGGGCATCGGATACCTGGCAGGTTGGAGAATATAGTTAGAAAGACTCTGAAGAACATGTCCTGTATATGTTATTATTTCACATTTTCCCCAGAGAAAGGCTAGATTATACCACTGGGTTCAGACATCACATTACTGGTTCAACACACCACTGAGGCAGCTTTCAACTGTGTTGAATGTCTCTTACATGACTAGAATACTGAATCTAACCAGGGTTGAAAGTTTGTAGAGAATTCTCAAACCATAGCGCATCAAACCAGCCAAGGTGATCAAATTGTGATTTCAAAAACTAATAAATCTTCCATGAAACTGGGCACACAAGGAAAAGAGGGGAAGGGGAGAAGCAGAAGTAGGAGGAGCAGGAAGGATGAAAGGTAAGCTGCAGAGACGTCAATGTGGGTCAAGACGGGGAAAAAGATGGAAAATGTAAACTGCTTTGTGAATTACTTTTTGTTGCAAGTGGTATACCAATATTCTTAGCAATAATAATATGACACT
The DNA here is from genome assembly GCA_030015325.1 of Cryptoblepharus egeriae. Taxonomy (NCBI): domain Eukaryota; kingdom Metazoa; phylum Chordata; class Lepidosauria; order Squamata; family Scincidae; genus Cryptoblepharus; species Cryptoblepharus egeriae. The sequence goes on from JAREYC010000002.1 coordinate 112,837,630, forward strand.
GATAGCATCTTGAGCATTGTTGTGCATTGGCATTTACTCAACACACCAATGCATTCTCATCCTGTTCCAATTGGAAGCCTCCAGCATAAGGAGAATTTTCAGTCTCCTTCCTCTGTGCTTGAGTTATTTTTGACATTCTCTTTTCTACTAGTAGAACTGGTATCCTACTGTGTGTAGGACACCAGTGTGTAGTAGGATACCTACTGTGTGTGGGATACTGTGTGTAGGTGGGTCTGGTATCCTACTCTTGCTGTTACCTGTGACCTGATCGACAAGGATGCGGGAGGTGATGATGCGTCCATACTGTGAGAACAGCTGCTCCATCTCTTTCTGGCTCATGGTCTTGGGCAAGCCACTCACATAAAGGTTGGCGTCACGGATGGAGGCTGAGCTAGGTCGGGCATAGGATACCTGGCAGGTTGGAGAATATAGTTAGAAAGACTCTGAAGAAGCGGCAGGACTGACCTCCCACTTAACCCAGGAGGCCCCTGCCCTAGAAATAACTTCTTTCCCATGAATTTGGTTTTCCACCTTCTTCCCTTATTTACATTTACCTGCCTCTTATGGTAAACTTTAGACTGGAATCTCCTCAAAATAAACAGACTGTGCTTTGACACGCTTTGTTATTCTGCATTTCTTCCTTCAGTGCAATCCTGGGGACTACAGATGTTTAGCTTGACTACCAAGACTAGTGAAAGTGTGCATAAGTCTGTACTCACTCTGTACATTCCTCCATAAGCACACATCTTTTACCATCATCTGCATTGTTCTATTTAGATTTATGTCCAGGCCGATTTCAAAGGCTCAGAGCACATAAAATGAAATAGTCCATAAACAGAAGAGTTCTTGACGTTATCAGCCTTGCTTTTCATTATCTTGTGAGTCCTTCCTATCCACTTCCATCCCCCTTACCTTGATTGTTTTTGTCTGGAGTTTGAGACCATTCAGCGTGTTGATTGCTTTGTCAGCGTCATTGGGGTCCACGTAATTGACAAAGCCGTAGCCTAAACTCTGCCCTGATGTGGATGGGGACAAAAAGACAACAATGAGAGAGACGCCAAGCAATGAAGAAGATAAAACAAAAAGAATTTATTCTACCCCAATGAGGGGAAATTGGATGAATTCAGTGCTTCTTAAACTATGGGTCATAGTCTGAGGCAAGATGGATCACATATTGGGCCCACTATCTGGCTCCTCTGCCCACAGTCTTGCCACTTGCCCACCTTTCCACTGTCCCAGAATGCCACCCTCCCTCCTCTTTCCCACCCTTTTACCGAGAGAGTGGTGTAGGAGTGCCTTAGGGCACTTTCATGACCCTTCCAGGTAAGTGCAAGGGATGTTTGCTGACCCAGGATGCTGTTTTGGATTGTGCCCAAAATTTCATAATGTAATTTAAAATTTGACTGCAAAATCCAAAGCCTGAATCTTGAACACCAGATCTGAGCAAATTTATGACATGACAAAGTTAATACAAATTCTAGAAAAATTGAGTATACTTCAAATTTACAAATTTAATACTTTTATTATTACAAACCAAAATCCTTATATGCTTCTGCATGCTTGGGAAGCTCTTATGCAGAAACCAATATCTTGGGACACAAGACCCATTCAAGAGCCTGCCAGCCAGCCACAGAGCCACCCTATTCACAAGAGTAACTGAAGCAGCCTAAGATGGGAGACCAGGTAACCACATCCATCCACCCACATACCCCAAGTGCAACTTCTCCTACACACTCCCAGAATTAAAAAAAAACAGGGGAACAGAACAGAGAAGGAAGTGTGGAGAGAAGAGTGATGGACTAGAGACTCCCTTAGTGGAGCAACAGTCACTGTTTCCACTGCGTATTATTGTCTTCCTCTCACTGCCTGGATTCAAAGGAAAGTGTGGAGCAGAAGAGAATGATGAACTATAGTATCATGGATGCTCCTCCACTTCTCCATACCTTTTCCTGTATTCTATATTCCTCATCCTTTTCAGGACATTCACGTGGTTAGGCTCAAACAAATCCTACGCTGGCTTGGGATAGGGTTGCCATAATTCTCTTCGACAAAATCAGGACAGGACTCTCTGTCCCATTTACCAGTATACGAACACAATCCCAAAAACTGGGATTGTCCCTGTTTTTCAGGATATATGGCAACCCTAGCCTGGGGGTGTCACAAAAGTGCCATAAGGCACTTCTGTGCCACTCCTGGGAAGGTAAGGCCAGTGCACAGACATGCACCAGCCTCCCCACATCACCACAGGAATGGGAAATGAATGATTTGTGTTGGCCTAAATTGATTAGGTTTGTGCCCTTAATGAGCAATGAAAGTGATGGCTGGTGCTAAGGGGGTGGACACCATTTGAATTGCAGCGCCAAATAGGTTTTCTGTTCTGGTTACTGAAAATTCAAAATATACTTACAGTGGCATAAACAAGATGCTTGACCAAATAAGTTCAGATTTGGTGGTAAATCGTTGCAGCAGAACTTGTCATTTCATGTATGGAGAATGCTATTAACTGTACAATGATGTACTTGCAGAGGACAACCACAGGGATTATAGATTTTTAAACAGAATTATAAAAATATCTGGGTTATAAATAATTCAGGTTTTCTCTGACATTTCATACATCTGGGAAAACTAATTAAAAGGAATTCCAAATTTGGTGAATGCTATTATTAGAAACACCAGGGATTATAACTTTCATGATATGAAAGCTCTAAGTTGCCCAATTTTCAATAAGTAAAAGAATCCTATGTTGTGATGGTAGAAACAGTTTGTACAGTACTTTAATGTCAGGGAACAATCATGTTCTAATTTTCACTGTTCAATGACGAAGGAAAATCCAACTTTAGTGAATGTGAGTTTGCATTTAATTCACATGGGAATTGCTCTACCTTACCACATCAAATGTGAATGTGTACAGACCAGTTCAACTAACTGTGAATGCATACATCACAGATTCTAAGGGCAAAATCCAGAGTAACTACGGGGAGTCCTTGCTCCGGTGTAAGAACAACTTACTCTGGATTCCAATATGAATTTCCCATAGGTTTTCACTGGGTGGTGCAGTAACTACGGGTGCACATAAAGTCTCTCACGTGCTCCTGTAGTTACTCTGGATTTGGTGGTAATCCAAACATTTCCACTGATAGGTGCTAACTATTGTTACTAACTGCAAGTACATCGCCATATGAATACATTGCCATGTCTTTCCAGTGTTGAAACATCTCTCAGTCCATTTCCTGGCCATATTGGAAGCACCTTTAAAGTAAGGACTGCAGTGGCTCAGTGGTTAAAGGCACTGTGACGTCAACCTGAAGATCGGCAGGTCAGCGCTTTAAGACCCTAGTGCTGCACAACAGAGTGAGCTCCCGTGACTTCTCCCAGCTCCTGCCAACCTAGCAGTTCGAAAGCATGCAAATGCAACCTGGTTTCCCCAATGTAATGTCAGCCTTAGTTTGAACTACTCCAGTCTAGGACAAGTGGACTCCACTACCATGCTGGACAAACGCTGAGGAAGTTGCTTTTTTATTGGAAGCACCTTTAAAGCCCTAAACAGCAGGAATCCAGCATTCCACAAGGGCTGTTTCCTCCTGCATCAAACATTTTTGGAAACTGAAAACTGCCTTGGACATCTTGCTCTTATCCTATTTAAATTCCTCTAGGTGGAAACTCATGGAAGTTTCTCTTCTATGATGGCATCCCACTTACTGAACTCTTCCTAAGAAAGTACATCTGGCACCACCTATATTCATTTCAACACCAGCTAAAAATATTTTTATCTCCTCAGCTTTTCTGTTAACTTGTTTTTTTCCCCCACTGGTTCCATGCATTTATGTCACAGTTTAAATTTTTGTTGGTTTTTTTGTTATTGTTGAGATTGATTATTTCAATCCTATATTTATATAAGCGTCCCTGAAAGATTTCTTTCGTTATCTGGATAACTTTTTTTAAAAAGGTGTTTTCTTCCTTCCCATGGTTTTCCAAAATATGTTCTACACTCTCTAAGAGCACAATCCTAATCCAAAAGACACTTTTGTGGGAGTAAGACCCATTGAACACAATGGGGCTTACTTTTGAGTAGACCCGCTTAGGATTGTGCTCCATGTCTACTCAAAGATAGGATTGTGCTCTTAGATCTACTGCAGTGATTAAAGCACTGGACTTGAATGTGGGAAGCTTGGGTTCAAATCCTGCTGGGCAGTGCGGGTCAATTGATGGCCTCTGATAAGTCTCCCATAACTCTGGTAAGTCATCTCATAACTTTTTACTTAAAACACGAGAACATGGGAGGGAAGGAGGGTAATATAAGGTCTGGTCATTTCACTTGTTTGTGTGAAAGTGGGAATTTCCCTTTCCTAGTGGGGGAATACTTTAGTAATGAGTTCTGAAGATTGATCAGTCTGATAACCTTATTATAACATAATAACCTTATATTATAACCTTATATAAGGTTATGCATATACATAACCTTATACATATGCATATGTATATGCGACATAAATGGATTGCCAAGATGAAGTAGTAGTTCTAGAGTTGATCTTGACCTAGAAAATCCAGTTACAAAGCCCCTTTCACCTGTGAAGTTCCTGTTTGACCATAGGCTAGCCACGATCTCTCAGCCTCACCTATCTCACAAGATTGTTGCTGTGATGCCAAAAGATAGCAAAGAACTATGTATACCTGTTAGCCACCTTGCCACTTTTTTTCTAAATTAAAAAGCTACCAGTGTGCTTTAACCTTTTGTTGGAGGAAGAGTGCTCAAAGTCCCTGATCTTTCTTTTGGTTGTCTTTTTCCCAACTCTGTGATGTTCTTTATTGTTGCTGTTGCTATTTAAAGTTTTTTTTTCAAATTCTCTTAGTAAGACAAGTCATATTTACAGATCAGAACAATGATAACAGAATTAACCTACAATATTCCTTACTCTTCCCTTTACTATAAAAATCATACTCCCACACCATATCCAAAGAGGATGTGCCATATCCTCTTTGGTGTTTTAAATCCATTCTGCCCAGGTCCTACCCTGACCATGGTTTGTGCTAAAACTTGTTTGGCATGAAAAGTTAGAATTGATAAACCATTAACATTTGTAGAGATGGACACAGCACTCTGGAATTGAGTGCTGAGTACATGGAAAGTAATAGCAGACAAGGAGCTTTAATCTATGGTTTGCCCATGATATGCTTGAAAGCTCAAACCATGACTATAGATTCTAAACTCTTCATTAGAACAAACTGTGGCTTGGTATAAGGTCTGAATGGAGAGCATCAGGATACAATCCTAACCAATCTAGGCTAGCACAATTTAACCATCTCCCCATTCCTGTGGTGGTGTGGAAAGGCCGGCATTTGTCTGTGTGTCTCCCAGAATGGTGCAGAAGTGCCGGGATTTGTGTGACCTAACCAGGGGTTAGGATTACACTGTCACAGTCTCACACGTGCATGCAGACACACACTCCTACCTGTGATTTTGTCTCGGACTAGTTTGCAGGACTCAATCTCACCGATGCTTCCAAAGAGACTTTTGAATTCTTCCTGTGTCATGTTCTGGGGCAGGTAGTTGACTATGAGGTTAGTTTTGGAGTCGTCAGTGGCGCCATTAGCACTGATCAGTGGCCCATTGGGGAGAGAGCTGTTGCTTGTGGGGCCGTTGGACACTTGGGTCTCCATTGTGCTGATTATCTGCTGAAAACAAGAGGAAGTAAGGGAGGGGTTACTGTTATGAAAGAATAAGCAGAACCCAGCCATCTGCCTCAAATCTGGGTCTTTGCATTTGTATCACTTTCAGAACAATTAAATTGAGCTGAGTCAAGTTAGGTAGCCTTATGTTTGCTGGACTGAATCAGATAAGTTCCAGTTCTTGTCTTCCTAGGAATCCATTTGACCAGCCTGCTCTCCTTCCACAACCTGGAAAGAGATGTGCATGCCCTTTGTACACCATGCAAGTACATTTGACACAAGTGTTTTTCAGACTCTTTTCACAACTTGCAAGCAAGTGAAAAACATAAATTTTTGCAACTTGAGTCCAATTCCCAACTCTTCCCATATTATACAAATCAGAAGACATACTTCATAATAATAAAATGCTTGGGTTTGGTGATTCTCCAAGGAAATGGAAATATTTCTGAATTTACAAAAACATAAAGTATTATAAAAGACATAAAGTATTTCTGAATTTATAAAAACCCATTCCATAAATGTCAGCCACATATTTAGTTCTTAGCCCATACTTCTAAGTTTTCCATCCCAGCATCACCTCACTGGATTTGAGGCATGGAGTAGTACCAGTGCCACGACTTGATTCTAGAACCCATCCTTAGTTCCATAGATATAGACTGTAACACGTGATAAAGAATATAGGACACAATCCTAACCAATATTCCAGCTCTAGGGTAAATACAATGCAGGTTGGAGGTAAGGGAACAAACCCTGCCTTACCTTGAGAACACCTCTGTGAACTGCCTCCCAACTACCAGATACAGCACATGCACCCCTGCCACAACTATGCCAGTGCTGAAAGATTAGTTAGGATTGTACCCATAGTGCCTTAAGCATGTGCAGAGTGCCCACATGCACACAGAATTAGGGGAGTAGCTATCACAGATCCCTAAAAGACATATTATGTCTTCTTCTCAAAACACATAAGAAATCTCTTTGCATTGGCCTTATTTGTTGTCTCCTTTGATTAATACATCATCAAAGTATATTATAACTACCAAAAAACCAAAGCACCCTAATTTACCACTCGTTTTGGATAATATACAACGATAGCTCGCTCCTCATATGAACCCCTAGACATCCAGACTCAGTCTTCTCCATCAACTCACATCTGCACACTGTAATCAATTTAAACATAATCTAATTTAAAACCATCTATTATTTTATATCAAAAGTATTTGCCTTGGGAGGTAGAAACCAGCAATTTCATAAGTTGCATGTTTAGAACCCACCCCCCACCCTGAAGTATAGGTTCCAATTCCAATTTTGGGAATGACAAAGATAGAGGTCATGGATACATTCCAGTTGCTTCCCTGGACTTCTGTCCTGATGGTCACGTAGCCCTCTTTTCCGAGTATCAGTTCTTCCTAGGCCTTCCAGCTGGCTGCTGCCCTGGTGGCAAAGCTGGGACGCCCTGTTAAACTATTGATTAAGCCATTGATTCTGCTATTATCCCAAGCCTCGGGCCAGAGGTAGAAATTATAATAGAAAAACACCCCACTGTCCCTGCAGGGCCTGCCATTAATTCTGCCTGCTACTTTATCACACTATCTGAATACATCTTCAGAGATATTTGTATGGTTTGGAGATCTACACTTGCAACTGAGGAATAAATGTCAAAATTCAGCAAGTTACAAAAAACAGAACTCAGGCACATTGACTCCCAGCTTGCATTCCTCAGAATTAATTCACTCAACTTTTTAAATGTATTGAAATCAACACACAAGTGGATTTTCAGTGTAGGCGTGCAGATCCTCTCTCGTGAATAGCTTGACATGTGCTTGCGTTGCAACTTAATCGCATCCCGGTCCAACCTTCTCTCGTAGGATTTTCAAGGCTATATTGTAGCCACATGTTAGAGCCCTCACATGACAGCTTCAACACATGTGAAAAGCTCGTTATAGGCTCTGGAAAGCTCATCATAAGCAAATTGATCCAATATTACATGGTTTTGTCAATACTGTACGCCCTTTGATGGCTAAGCTGGGACTCCAGTATCCAAATCAGGTTTATATAGAGCTAACCTTGGTCAGAAATTTTGGGTTCTCCAGATGAGCTTTCCTTGGGGATCTTCTAGCTCAGTTTTCATCTTTTTCTTTGTGGACTGGGGGATCCTCTTTGCTTGCTTGAAAAGTGAAAGCACTAAGGGCTGTCTGATGAAGGGCTCAGCATCACAGTTTGCAGTATCTCTCCCAAAGATGTGTAGGCTGCCTTTGCTGGCAGGAGACAATGTGCTAGCTTGTTTCTAGGCCGCAGCCAATGCTACACATGCAGCATTAAAACCAGAAACCCAGGAAGCAGCTAGGTTCCCTGCCAGTTTTCATCCTAGCCCAATATTGCAAGTATATTTTGGGGGAGGGAAGGAGGCAGCGTTTGGTTTACAAAATGTTCACCATTTTGTAAACCAGATAAACATTAGGCAGAAAGAGGAAATGATGAGCTACCTCACAGCCAATTGGCATGTGAGAGGCAAACACAGGTTTGCCACAACGCATACACCACATGGAACTACAATCAATCAAGGCTCCCTGATGAGTGTACCTGTCGGATAGATGCATTTGCAATCATGTGCTTGTTTCATTCACATACAAATCACTTAGATGAGCACCGTACACCAAAAAGCATGCAACGTGTGAAAGGGTCCCAAGATGTACAGAAAGGCAGATGTAAAAGTCAAATAATCATACATAAGCTGTCGCAAATGAAGACAAAGCATCAGCAATTCTAGACCAAAGTTAAGGATACAATCCTATTTGTGCTCACATATTAAGTGCTCCACATTGTGCTGAGATTTATTTTTAAGGAAGCATGCTTAAGAGGGCAGCCAAAGACTGATCAGACAATTCAGCAATTTGTACAGATATGGGTGGCGCAAGCGGTTAAGTCGCTGTGCCTCTTAACCAGCAGGCCAGGGTTCGAGACCCGGGTCGGCCCCACAAGACAGGGTGAGCTCCTGTCCTTAGCCCAGCTCTGTGATGCCAGCTGGATCCAATCGTATCGGTTCTGCCTTTCCATTGGACTAATTCAGTGGCGTGGAGAGGGGGGATTTGCTGCTTGGGTAACAGCCTATCCTCCATAACAATCTAACCCAGGCTTTCGTGCTTTGCATTCAGCGTATGCAGCGCAGAGCACGATACCATAGTTTTTCAAGACTGACGGAGGCCTGCTAAACAGATATTGTACATATATTTGGCAGTTGCTACGATATTGACCACCAGCACCAATAAACCACCTAAGACATGCCTTTGCAAGTCTTCCTAAACATGAACCAATTAACAGTGAAGCCAACACTTCTCACTGTGGTATGTGCATGAATATTTCAAGACATGATAAGCTCAGCACTCACCATCACTGGCTCATCCTGCATTTTGAAAAGTTATAGCACATAGTGAGATGCCACATTTTGATCATATGTTGCCAGTATCTCACACAAACCAAGATAGCAGTGCTTGGGATTGCTAGGAAGATGCGGCCTTGAAATAAAGCTTCTGGATCTTCAAAGCTTCTGAAACCACAGTAGGCTTCTGAACCATAGATGAAAGCCATTAGACTGAAGTATCCAAAGGATCACTTGGTCCCATATGAATCTACTTGCGTATTAAGATCTATGGAGGAACAGCTGCTCCAAGTACCGCCACCGATTAGGTGTCAACCGGAGAAGGGGTCTTCTCTATGATTACCTCCCCAGGCATATGGTCAGGCATGCACCAACATGTTATCTTTTAGGCTTCAATTAAAATAATTGCTTTAAATTTGTCCAGACTTTAGTGTCATCAAAGTGTTTTGGCGTCAGATTTGCATTGTTTTGTCAATGTTTACTCATTTCTATGTTCACAGGCTGCTGGACTAGTTTGTGTTTAATAAATTATTTTGGCCTTGTTTCATAATGGAAAGTATTAACTATTTACTGTGAGCAAGTCTGTTCAAGGCCCCCCCCCCAGATACCGATTTCCATGGATAATTAAATCCTTTGAAAGCCCTCAAAGGACCTCCAACATGACAAGAAGCACATTCTCGTTACATCTGGGTAGTCAGATAAGGCCTGGCATTGCAGGTTGGCAGCCACATTGAATCAAATATGTGGATGCCAAACCAAGGGAAAGGAAGGTCCACTGTACATGCTTTCATGTGAATAAACCCCATTGAATACAATGGAACTTACTTCTAAACAATCCCAGGATTGGGTTGCTATTTTCTAAAAAACAATTCTGGTGCAATTAATCAACTCTTCAAATAGCTCCTTAAATATTACTAGAAAACTGTTGCATTACTTCACCTACCTACATTCTGGTTATTTATGACATAAAGATGAGGAAAAAATAACACGCCTGTAGTTTCCTTCTTGGTCACCAGACCAAGACATTTGCTTTGAAGCCTACATTTAATAAACCGAACCACAGCAGGAAACACTTTAATGCTTTTTTTTAAAAAAAATTGTAATATGGACTTTTGTGTAAAATACTGTGTTTATTGGATGCAATTCCCAGTTCTAGTTCCTCCCAGGAAGGCTTTCTCTGTATCTTATTCCTACTTCACACCAACTTGCAACCACACAGATACTGAAGCCAAAGGAAATTAGGATTGCAGGATTGCTCTGCTGTGTACAGCAGTTGGGTTGCAAGTATGCATGCCAGGTACATTTTGTATCACATTACTAGGACTGCCTCTGTTTTGACTGATGGAAGCTTTCTATCCTGAAGCACTGCATGACAAACAGAAATCCAGCAGGTACTGATTTCCTTAGCACAGCACCTCCAGGCTAAAAAACCTGTAACTGGGCCAGCATGGATGGTACGTCTCCATCTGGTTGGCCTCACCTGATTAAGGACATGTGCATATCATAGCCCTATCCCTTGTACCCAGGCCAGTTTATTAAACTTTCAGAATAGGCTTAGTACTATTATAGTTTAGTAATTTGAAAAAAAAAAACCACACATGCCCCCAGTGCAATTAAGAAAACTCACCTGGAAGAGAAGTGGGGCCAGAATCACATTGGGTTAGTTGATGTATTGTCCGAACTAGCCGACTGCCTTAAAAGGCAGTAAGAAAAACTAATAGCCCATACTAGCACAAACACGCAGCAATGTAATGTTGTTGTTGCAATTACTTACCCACATCTCTCTTTTGCTTCTAGGCTTTGCAATGTAGGTGCGATAATTAATTAATTAATTAATAATAAATAAAATAAATTAATTAATAATTAATAAAATGGAATTAATAAATTCCATATTATTAAAAGCACCCAGAGGAACAGTGGCACCAAAATGGTGACTGCTATATCCTATAGGCTCCAGGAAGTTGCCAAAGATTTCCTGGGAGGAAGCGGACTTTCATACCCTTCCACTGAGGAAAGCCCCAGGGGAAGAAGCCTGCAGTGGAGTTTCTCCTGCCTGTGCCAGCTGGAGTTCAGTGCTGGCACTATAGGATTGAGCTCATATAGTGCAATACTAATTTGTGCTGGAGCAGGCACTGAAACTTTTCCCCTTTCATTGGGTAATGCAGCAGCAGCCCCAAAGGGTCTACTCAGATCAGCATCAAGGTGATACAGATCTGTGCAGAACCGAGCAAACTGGAGCTGCTCTGTCCTGCCCATGAATAGAGTCTGGATCCAGCACAAGCTCAGCTAGTGCATACCTATTCGCCTTTGCTGCCATTGATCCGGCCTCCATGGGCTGGTGCACCTTCATATACCAGCATGGCTGTACCCCACAGAGATGCAACATGCTCTAATGGTACTTTAATGATCCTGCTGGGTTGGCACAAGGCACTTGCAATGGCCTGGGTACACCTATGAATGTCCCCTTAGAAACATTGGAAATTCCTGTTCTAGTCTCTTGAAAAAATTCACACACACACTCACATACAACAAGTACAGTAACTGAAAAATATTTCCTGTCTTTAGCAACTGAAAAAATAAACCTTCTGCGGGCTCTGGCCCCCAGTTGCCAGCAGTTTTCAAAGACTGGATGTTGTTACTGAAGTCTACATCTGTTCCGAAAGGTCAACCTTCCAAAATGCAATCTTCCTTGAAATTATTTTCAACATACAATTTTAGGTATGAATTGTACCTAGGCAGACCTACTCACACCAAAACAAGTGCTGAGGCTGAAATCCTATATACGTACCTGAGAGTAAGTCCCACTGAACCCAGTGGAAGTTGTTTCTAAGTAGCCATGCATAGCCTTGTCCTGATAGTCCTCTTCGCACTAAAAGGTCCTGCTTTCTAAGTAATATTCTTAATCAAATTCAAGCTGCACTTCTCCTTATATAAGACTTGCATTGTAGCCCCTTCGTTCTTGTCACTCTTCACTGCTCCCACTTTAATTTCTCTCATAATTGGAAAAAGCTTTAAAAGTCCAACAATACATAACAGAATGGCAACTGCTTCTCAGCAGACAGAGAGGAAGGAAGGGCAAAAATAAGCGAATTAATTATGTAACCAGAGAACAGCACAGAGGAATGTGGATGAAGCTAAGAGAATGAATTCTCCTGAAAGCACCATTTTTCCCCATCCCATATCAAACTGTGCGCCAACAAATACTGGACTTGAAATATTGTCAGTGCATCACTAAAATACATGTCATTATAGAAACTGTGCTAGTTTTCACCTGGCTTGGAGATGGAATCTGTTTTCTTTCAAGCTTTTGGGACTTTGATATATTCTATGTATATGGCTGCATCTTAAAAGAAATCATATTCTATAGGAAAGAATATTCCATCAGGGCAGCCTGTAATGTAAGGCTGAGCAAAACTGTACCTGCCAAAATGCCCTCTTCCTTGAACTGTGCTGTCCTCCTTTATCAATGTGACCAGATGTCCTAACCACAAAAGACGACAAAGGCCTCCAAAATGCAGGTCACACAAGGAAAACATAGGACATAACAAAATAAAAGCAAAAAACCCTCAAATATATGGATTTCACGTGGTTAATTTAAGCAATATATTATTTATTATTACATGTAAAATTATGACATATGTATGTTTAGTATATAACAGCAGAATGAACCTGCCATTGCAGGAGTAAAATTTCATGAATATTTGTGGCCCCAGTGCAAGTGGATCACTGGTGGACACCAGGCAGTGGGACCAGATGGTGGGCACTGGTGGGCATTGGCACCGCAGGTCAACGACAGGCACCAGGTACTGGAGCAGGTACCAACGTGGTGAGCAGGCACCAACGGGCATTCATTGTGCATTTACCAGGCACTATTGGCTGTCACCAGGCACCACAGTGCAGCAGGCACCAGCGGGCACCAACAGGCAGCAGGCATCAATGGACTGGGGGCACCAGTGGGCACCGGGCATCCCTACCGGCACTGGGTATCCCTACAGTAATCACCAGCAGTGGACACCACTGAGCACCAACTGACACCAGGCATCCCTACCAGACACCAAAAAGCACCCCTACTGGGAACCATTATAGGGCATCAGACACCACCAGGCAGTGGACGCAGGGCACCATATGCTGGGCACCACCGGGCCAGCATCAGGCGTCAACGGGTAGCAGACAGTGCTGCAGTGGGTAGCAGACAGCAACAGGCACTGGGAACCAAAAGACACCAGGCACCATCGAGCAACACCAGGCAACAGGCACCATCAGGCACCAGGCCTCCGTCAGTTTTGAAAGACTATGGTATCGTGCTCGGTGCTGCATACGCTGCATGCGAAGCACGAAAGCCTGGGTTAGATTGTTATGGAGGATAGGCTGTTACCCAAGCAGCAAATCCCCCCTCTCCACGCCACTGAATTAGACCAATGGAAAGGCAGAGCCAATACGATTGGATCCAGCTGGCATCGCAGAGCTGGGCTAAGGACAGGAGCTCACCCTGTCTTGTGAGGCCGACCCGGGTCTCGAACCCTGGCCTGCTGGTTAACAGGCACAGCGTCTTAACCGCTTGCGCCACCCAGGCACCACAAGGCACAAAATCAATGGATGCATACATCACAAAAAGAATATGTCCCCCAAATTTCATGCTTCTAAGTGTAGGGGGCTGAGTGTTGATCAGTGTTCAACATGGGGACAAAAATGTGTTGCACTCCTTTTCACTCCCTTAGAGGTTAGATTTCTATAAATCGGTTCTTAGTGGGTGTTCATGTCACGTAAGGAATACCCCCGCAAAAAATCATCCTTCAAGGCCAGGGTTTTGATCAGTTAGCGATTCTTCAATGTTAAATATAGGGAAGAAAATGAATTCCACTCCTTTTCACCCCCTTCTGGTTTGAATTTCCAAAAATTGGTTCTTAGTGGGTGCCTCCATCAACCTTTCCCCAAATTTCATGCTTCTAGGTCTGGCGGTGTTGGAAGGGCATGAGTGAGTGAGTGAGAGAGTGAGTGAGTGAGTGAGTCAGTCAGTCAGTCAGTCAGTGACTTTTCAATTTTATACATATAGATAATTTATTAATTACAAGAAGGCTACAGGCTGCCTACTCCCAAGGAAAAGGAAGACAATGAAAAACTCTTCCCTCTAGAACTTAAGGCTAAAAAACAGGACAATTCCAGGAAGAAGAGGACATATGGTGACCCTCTCCTTTATACATGGACACCTTAGCTGGAAGATGGGACCGGTGCCAGCGAAAAAGCGGCAAAATTATAATAATTTCTTTCAACTTTGATACAGAGTTCATGTAATGCAGTGACTACAGAGTGTACTACTGAGAAACAGCACTTCAAATTTCCAGTTCAAAGCTCAGTAGGTGATCTGAGGCAATTCACCATTTCTCTGAAATGCAAGTTCTGTACCTCACAGTCCTGTGAGGACACAGTGTTGTGAATCTAACACACAGGGTTTCTCAGAAGGACTGGCAAAGTAGATTCATAACAAAATAAATAAATAGCAAAAATGTTTTCTAGTACAGCAAAATGGAACATTGACGGTCTACACCGGTTTTCAAGCGGAAAATATTTAAATAGAAGGCCAGTCGAAATGCTCTCCTTCTACCAGACTTCAGGATGGTTGGACAGAAGGGAAAACAAAATCTGGGCACTGCTGCACGGCCTCTTTCAAATCTTCCATTTGGAACAGCAACCCCCTGTTGTTCCTCGAGGCAAAGTATTGTCCCTTCCGCTACCCACAGGCTGGGATCACGCAACCTAATCTGGTATCGTTTTCAAGCTCTGGCCCAGTTTAGCCCTGCTAAGCCCTTAATTGGGATGATCCTCGCCATCCATCCTCTTTCGAGCCACACAATGAGATTTGTCTCCCCCTTACTTCCCCACTCTTGCCAACAAACATATGTCGGCAGGAGAAAGCATGGGGCTGGGAATTGGATTGAGATATGCACACCCCCGGGGTTTATTTCCACCCCCATCCACCCGGACCCCCTTTCCCACATGACAGCCATCTGTCCTAGGTTGCAAGCCCCAGGGGCCCGCAGGCTTTGTTGCCATGGTAGTCATTCACCGGGCGATGCCTTGGCAGCTTAGGCTGCTCCCCCTAATCCGATTGGTAAAGGATGGATGGGACCTATAGACGCCATAGGTGCAGCCAACACTGCAACTAGGGAATTGGGACCCATACTTTCTCCCTCTCATATGTGGAGCCAGATCCTACGAAAGAAAGCTATAGTGTGTCCACTTAATCGAAAGGATAACTATACTAATTTCAGAGGAAGAAAAATTACATACGCGAAGAAAAAATATACCAAAATATATATTTCAGCGTCAAATTCCTGGCTCCTTGCTGCTCAAAATAACGACAAACATGCTGAGTACATGCTGAGTAGGAATACCCAAAAAGTTTTTAAAAATCTTCCTACACCATAAATATGGCCTGTCAAGAAGCTGAAATGGTACTTTCATTTTGACAGTCTTCCTCAGCTCTTCACTACTCAGACCAGCAAGGATGTTTTCAGAAGCAATTTTTTTTTTTAAATTGCACTATCTGGTCATATAAACACTGGTTCTGACCATTTCATTTTACTATGACCATTTCTAGGATGGGTTCACAAGATGGACATGATTTTAAATGTGCCTTTAGTTTTCCATTTATATTTTTAATAACAACTGGGTGGGCACATTATATCTAACAGGGACAAGAGTGTGGAGACAGGAAGGTTAACACTGTCATCCACACTGTGACTGCAAACCATAAAAGCAGGCCTCTGTCAGTCTTGAGAGGCTGCATACGCTGCATGCAAAGCACGAAAGCCTAGGTAGATGGATATGGAGGATAGGCTGTTACCCAAGCAGCAAATCCCCACTCTCCACACCACTGAAATAGTCCAATGGAACGGCAGACCTGATAAGATTGGTTCCAGCTGCATTGCAGAGCTGGGCTAAGGACAGGAGCTCACCATAACTTGTGGGGCCGACCCGGGTCTTGAACCCTGGCCTGCTGGTTAACAGGCACAGCGTCTTATCCACTTGCACCACCAACAGCCCTTCACTGCAAACCATACATACACGCAATAATACATACATACATTCCAAACCACCATACATACCAAACCACCATACATACCAAACTACCTCCCCATACACAAATGCAATAATTTATCCCAAAAGGGAAGCTGCTTTTTGGTCTCCTTACTGGAGATTTGAAAGGGCTCATTTTCATTAGGCGGGTGTGGAGGATCAACCTAACCTTCCTGCATGTCATATTCCTGATCTAGAACAGTGGCCTCATGTATGGCTGCTGTCCTGACAGGCAGTTTCACATTATGGGCACAATCCAGAGTAACTACAGGGAGTCCTTGCTCCGGTGTAACAACAATTTGCTCTGGATTGCAATATGAATTTCCCATAGGTTTTCACTAGATGGTGCAATAACTACAGGTGCACATAATGTCTCTTACGTGCTCCCTATATATCTAATTCAACACAAATAGGAGCAAGCTTGATTCCTGATGCTGGGGAGTCACTAAGCAAACATATATAGCACCAACCTTGGTAATGGCTGAGTGCACACCTGTAAACGTTCTCCAACTAAAAAACCTCCTATTTTTATCAAGCACCTACAAACAAGATATTGTACAAAATTTGTGAAATACATTGCAGACTTCCAATCAAAAAACAGCACAACAATAAACAAGAAAAGAAAAAGTAATGAGACAAGAGGCCAAAATTTTCAATGCTGAATAATTTAGCATAGATGTGCAGCCCGATCCAAACAGATGTTGGATCACCCACACTGGCTCCTGAATGCCCCAAACATGTTGCAATGCACATTTGCCCTGACTTGGGTGCTGGTTTCACCAGCATGAAAGTCCACACCAGCTCACCCATGCCAAATTCAGGCCCTGCACTGGCCGGAGGCTACCAGGCAGCATAGGAGGTGGGAGAGGGTGGCAGAAATGTGTTGTAAGAGTGGGCAGGCTGGGAGAGGGCAGAAAGAAGGGAGAACAGGATTGGCAAAGACCTCCTCCACTAAGTTTTCGTTTAACGAAATATTAACTTCAATAAGTTTTTAACTTTAATACTTTAACTAGAGTTTATTGTAGAATCAGTTCACAGCAAATTCCAAAGACAAAGGCAAAAATGAGGAACAAAGCTTTGGGTTTTGATCAAGAACATACTGAGAGGAATGGATGAGACAAGAGGGTCAAAACAATAAAATAAAGGATGCAATAAGAGAACTTAAAAATTAAAAACCAAATATTAAATTAAATAGGAAAGGGAAGCAAAGAACAGCAGCAAGAAGAGATGTGGTCAAACTTCCCAAGTGAAGGGCCATCATTCATTCCTAGTTCAAGCAGGACTACACAGTGAGCGCACCCTGCTTATTACCTTCAACATGACATGGATCGTGGACCATGGAAAGGCAGCCAAAGTTGTGGGAAGGAGGGCAGTATGCTTTCCAACTTCCCTCTCTTCTCCAGAACTCTTGGCAAGCTGGTGCAGGACTATGCAAAAGAAAACATCAATAAAGCACATTATCTCCTACTCCAATTTAAATGCACTTTCTGCCTTGGAGATGGGGAAGTACTTCCTTTTCTTCTTCTGAGGACCTGGGCTAACAGCCAGGGCAGAGTCAAGTTGGAGAAAGAGATCTGGCTCTGCCTGTGACAATAGCTTCAATGATGAAGGCTGGGTGGATTAGTAGAAAGGACACTTCAACTCTACCTCTTTGCCATCCCGTTCATCACTGAGTTCATTACCAATGTAACAGCCAAAGCAAGGCCAAAATTGAATGAGCCTCTCTGTTTATGATGGTGGAGTGCAATATCTTTTACCCTATACTTTACCCTATACTTCCACCCCAACTCATTAAAACTGGACTGGTCTTTAACTTATGTGTGCCAGTAGAGAGGAAATGATGAGAATTAGCTTGTCATAGTGTTTTAACATTACACACAGTTTAATTTGAATGAAGCCCATTTTAGATATTACAGTACTAACAGCCTATCCTCCATAACAATCTGACCCAGGCTTTCGTGCTTCGCGTGCAGCATGTGCAGTGCCGAGCACGATACCATAGTCTTCCAAGACTGACGGAGGCCTGCTTTTTAAGTGTGGACTTGTCGATAATGTAACATACCTGTGGGGTCTAAACGGGAGACATGGGATCTCAACTCTTGACCCCAGGACCTCCTTGTTCCACCAGAGAACTGCCCAAGGAAAATGAGCATTAGGGTGCAATCCTAACCAGGCCAGCACAACTCATCGGTCTTCCCATGTTGATGCAGGGAGGCAAGCGCATGTTTGTATCTGGCCTAACTCTCTCCCAGGAGTGGCGCTGAAGTGTCTTATGGCACTTTGGTGAAACCCCCAGGTCAGCACAGGACTGGTAGGTAGGGCTTAGGCTGACCTAATCGGATGTTAGGATTGCAGTCTTAGAGATTTAGGAAAGGGTTATCAGCATCCTAGTTATCCTCTAACATGCACTTGCTACATTTATGCATGTTATATTTCTACTAGAGAAAAAGCCAGACTTCCTGCACATTTTCTACTGTGATTACCATGGAGAACGGAAGCTGCACATATGGCAGAAGCATGGTTGGGTTTTGTTTTTATACACGGAGAGCAAAAACGTCTCTTCGTTTCTGCTTCCCCACATCTACTGCCATACCATGAGGAATTTTTAAATACAGTTTGTCATTAACAGTGCAATCCTATTTGTGTCTACTCAGAAGTACGTTCCATTGAGTTCAATGGGGCTTAATCTCAGGAAAGTGATCTTATGATTGCAGTCTAAATGCATTTTCTAAAACACAGTAGACAGGATACATTCAGGTTCAGCTTGCAAGGTGTAATCCTAACCAGGTTCAAACAGGAATATCTCTGAAGCAAAGTTTTCATCATGAGATCTATCTGGATGGTAATGCCTATAAGCGGACGCTCAGATAACTGAAGGGTCCTCCATATATTAAACTACTTAGAAAAGAAGTGAGCCAGATATAAGAACTCTAGCAGTTTGCCTGTCATGCAAGTTTTCTGTGTACTTTAATGTGTACTTTAATGTGTTCTGTGTACTGCGGACCAAAAGGCCTGGTCACATTTATCAACTTGGTGAGAACTAAAATTGAAATTCAATAGGACATGCTCTCAGGCAAGTGTACACAGGATTGCCATCTTAGAGCACAATCCTAACCATGCCTACTCAAAAGTAAGCTCCATTGTGTTCAATGGGTCTTACCTCCAGGAAAGTATTTTTAGGATTGCAGCATTAGCCTTGTTGATTTCAGTGGGAGATTTATAACGCAATCCTATTTCTTCCTAGCATTGACCTGCTGTGCTGGCCCCGAGGTAGCCTTTTTCCACCTCTGTGTCATAGCAAACAGGTGTGCCACAAGAGTTTGGGAAGGTTGATTTAGTAGGGCCACTGAGGAAGGCAGATCAGGTCAGGGAAGAACAGATTAGTGAAGGAGGCTTCGACCACAGCATAGCTCCCTTTCCAGATTTGGTTTTCAGGTGTTCCACGTGGGGCTTGCTTGCTCAACTTATCAGCCAAGTAGTCAAGGGATGGAAGGCACATCAAGTTCACAGAATTCCTACACAACAAGCAGCTCTTCCCAAAACTGCTTGGGTTTCATTTATTCTTTTTTCTGTGATGACACCTGATGATCATTCTTCAGATTCATTCAATGAGAATGTTTGTTTACTCAGTAAAATCTCAAGCTGCAGCTGGGAAGCTAAATATTTAAATGTGTCCCATCCCCGTCCCCCCAAAAGAACTCCCTGTACCCAAAAAAAGGGCACATTAGGGAAATGGCAAAGATGAATCCATCTCTCTGATTTCCTATTTTTCCATTGACTAGAAGCTTTGAGCACTGCAAACACCGATCTAGAAGTGGTACAGTCCAGAAAAAAAATGCCATCACATGATTCCACTTATTGTACAAACCATTGATGAAGCTAGAACATAGAAGAAAGAATCACTGGTCAGTTTTTCATGCTCTTAAGCACAAGCTTGAAGACCACACATCCATAACAGAGTCTTTGATCTGGAAAGGAGGGCCTCTTTCCCTGCTTGCCACCAAGACCTGCTGAGACTGAAAGCTGGCCTAGGGCCTTTCCAGGGAGAGGAGGAGAAGAAGATATGAAAGTATTCTATGATTGCAATAGACAAGATTTACAGTATGCAACCACTGATTCCTTCATCCCTCCCTGGAATAGTCTCTGCATTATTTAATGGGATTAAGATTTTTATTGTGGTATTTTCAGGGCTACTGTGTCTTTTCAACCCCGAGGGACATCTACACTATAACCTAATGACAATTTTTTGCCTTCTTGTTTTGATCCATCATTTGGAGCGGGACTATGGAAGAAAACCTCTTAAAGAGTGATTAAAAAAGAGACCCTCCTCATTTCTCCAACTCAAGCAGTGGGAATGATGCAGACTATGGTCAGAAGCAGCAGAACACTGATTCTCAGCCAATGGTAGAGGAACCACCAATGACAGTTGAGGTGCTGCTTCACATGGGACTCCTGGAAAATTGCCAACAATGAGACCAGGAACACAACAGTTTCAGGAGATTCAAAACACACTACTCTGTGCTCAGAAAAGCCCTCCTATCCACCTTAACTCTCTTACTGGTGTCACATTTGCCCCCGCTCCCCAAGATAGGCATAACCAACAATGATGTCACTGGCAGCAACTATCTTTGATACTTCAACTGGATGGCCCATTCAAAGTGGTACAGCAGGGGGAAAACTTTGTGAAACGCTCCACTCAAGCACATCAGGAAACACCAGAGACAAAGATATTTGAAAATTATTTGCCAGTACTTTACTAAGAAGTAGGTCCACCTTACTGGAAACCACTAGATATAGATCCAAACCATTCCATCTGAAAAATTCCATTCCAGGATTTGACGGGGCAGCTGTACCACACGTTCTTTGCTAGCACAGATGGTAAGCTAACAGCAGCAGTTACAAGGGAGAAGAGATCCCATAGCCAAAGCAACCCACCACCCTGCCAGGACTGTTCCAAACATCAGCCTCATGCAGTTGCATCCCACACAACATCACAAATGATGCTGGACTGTCAATTTGTGGCTGAGATTAGACCTTGAGGCACAACAAGGATGTTTTCCTAAACACTACATAACAAATCCTACATCCTATGTAAGAAAAATATTAGATGCTTGACCTGGCAGGAACAGATTCACAAGAATCTAATCTTGTGGTCAGTATTTTTTGAGCTCTCAGTATTGTCACTGGGGTGGGGTGGTTGGTAGGTTGTGACCAGTGGTGGGCTTCAGGGAGTTCTCACCTGTTCTATAGAACCAGTGATGGGATTCCAAGAATTTAACAACCAGTTCTATGCCCATCTGGCAGCCACCTTTAAATTGCTATTTTTAAACTTAATATGTCCTCTCTCTCATTAACAACCGGTTCTATGGAGTAGGTGTGAACCTGCTGGAGCCCACCACTGTACAGAACCCTTTGCTAATGAGTGCCTGGTTCTGAGAACTGGTTACTAATGGGACATAGAACCTGTTGTTAATTTAGGTTATTATTAGGACATAGAACCAGTGTTAATTTATTTGAATCCCACCACTGGTTGTGACTCTACAGCTGAAGCTGTGAGAATGATTGGAATAAGATGAGAACTGAGAAGGCTACAGTGAAGTTGAAGCCTCCCCTTCAGCTAAGACAGTGTTTCCCCACTTGAGGGTTGCATTGCAACCCAAGGTGAGTGGGTACAATTTTTTTGAAATGCTATCCCTGTAAGGTGGGGTAACAACCTTACAGGGGACCCACAGTTTCCATTTCCCCACTACTACACAGCTTTTTATTTACCTGTATTTGGGGGTGGCGGTGGCAAAACCCAGAAGTGCCATATCTAATGGCAGCTACAGGTTCCTGACTGGGTCACTACCGCCTTGAGCGGGTAGTTCCCAACCAAATTTGGGATCCACTGAGCTATGAGACAAAAGGTATGGAAAAGAGCTGTGATACTACATTGCACAAAACTAAATTTCTGAAATCCAGGCTGAACCAGCAAAAGCCTAGATATTCTTTGCTTGTTTTGTTCTATTGTAACTGTTACTGGCCTTGTTTTTTTGAAATGATGCAGAAGATGGAGGTAGAGACAATAGTGAAGTCATCTTTTGGAAGAAAGATTCTTATACTGAATCATAGAATCATAGAGTTGGAAGGGACTTGGTAGGTCATCTATTCCAACTCCCTGCCCGTAGCAGGAAATCCTCCTAGAGCATCCCCGACAGGTGCTCGTCGAGCCTCTGCTTGAAGCTCCCCAGTGAGGGCGAGTCCACCACCTCCCTCATATTACTGAACATATTATTCAGTATGTTCACTCCACCACTGAACATATTATTCCTAATATCCAGTCTTTGCATACAGAAAAGATCGATGAACTTCAATCCACAGCAGCAGTTCATCACACACCGTAAAAGGGATAAGACAGAGAATAACTTGTTCTGTAGTGAGAAGTGAGAGGAAGCTATAAACCCATCCTCCTGCTCTCGCCTTCCAATGCCGAACTGGTCTTTCTCCAGCTTATCTTTCTTGTGATGTGCAGCAAGCTGTGAATTTGCCTGTATCACACTGTGGTCTAGATTACGTAACCTGATGTGTTGATGCTCTGAACTATTTTAAACATAGCTTTCCTTTCCCCACCACGATTCCTCATCAATGGAGGAGGGAAGGTTGTAACAGTCAGCACAACTGACTGTGTGGAGAAACTGGGTTTTGGACTCAGATTGAGGGAAAGCATCTGGTTGGAAGGACTGTGGAAGAAAAGAGGTAGGCAGGAGGAGGGTTATGCAAGTGTGCACACACATAGAGCCTGCTGATGTTCACAAGCAAATGCTCCCCCTGCATCTAAGAAGCAAATACCGGCTTGGGAATCCTGCTACACTGGACACCAGTTTCATCTGCTGTCCCTCAGTAAGAAAACATCCATAACTCCAAGGCCTCTGATGCATTTATAGAGAGCTTTTGATCAAGCAGAAATTTCTTGTATTTGATCCAACATCAGGAAGTCTCTACAACAGGTAAGGTTGATATGGTAAAGGTACACCCTGCAAGTTGCCCTGATGGTTGTGACCAACTCTATGGGCAGTGCTCATCCTTATTACACGGCCAAAGAGTAAACATTGTCCATAGAGTTCTCTGTGGTCATGTGGCCAGCATGACTAAGTGCCATAGGCACACGGAAAGCTGTTATCTTCTAACCTTACCTATTTAGCTACTTGCATTTACATGCTTTCAAGCTTCTAGGTTGGCAGGAGCTGGGAAGACTGATGGGAGCTCGCTCTGTCACGCAACTCTTGGGTCTCAAAGTGCCGACTTGCCCAACCTTCAGATTGACAAGAGCAGAGTCTTTAAGCACTGAGCCACCGCAGCCCAGAGTTGATATGAGGCTAAATTAAAACACTTTGAGCCCATTGGATGAAGATTAGGATTATTATCAACAGGCAGCATTACTCCATTAAAATATTTTCACATATAAAGAGGCATCAGGAGGAATATTCCATGAGTAATAATACAGGATGCAAGTACAAAAAAGATCAGATTGCCTATATCCACATAACAAGTCTTAGCAGCTTTTGAAATAAGGGCTTTGCAGCTTATAACTACAGGTATTGTGCTGCTCTGTCCAAAAAAAATTAGATCAATTAAGAAGTCAGTCCTGCCTGACTAGTTAGTTGCAGATGTCTTAGACGGCAATCTGAATGGTTGGGCAGATGGCTAGTGATTTTTTTCCCCAGCTGCACATATAGTCTGAAGAGCCACTGCTTTTTTCCATGCAGATGGGAGCTGGGTGATCAGAAAAAGGCCCTTGAAAAGCAGACCCCAGATGCTCCATTCGCTGAGTTGTTCATTTCAAGGAAAGGGAAGAGCTTTCAAACCGGGCATGCGTCATAGTGCTGGAGTAAGAGTGCTTAAAGTAATTGATGCAAAACCCCCACTCCTCACTTCGGGTCACAAGATGACTTCTGCTGTTACAACTTCATCCAGCCCCAACTGCCAGAAAGACATGACTCTGTCTTCGCTTCGGAAAGTGGCCTCACCATCCTCCGAGGCTCCATTGTTAAGTTGCGGTACATGAGCCTGGAGGGGATGCAGGCTGGCAGAGTGTGCCAAGAATCAGATTTCCTGTTCTCTCCTCCTCCTGCTGTCCCCACCATGTGCAGATATCTAGCCAGCCACTTGCTAGATGTGACTGCAGCATGTGCCCTACTTGCTCAGCCACTGAAAGATATGTACAAAGAGTGCACGTTCACTATCATCCCCAGGATTCGGGGGGACTGACAGTGTTCCCTGCTGAACCTATCTTTGTAATTTGTGTTACAACAGCCAAATCCAGTCAACTCTCTCTCTCTCTCTCTCTCTCTCTCTCTCTCTCTCTCTCTCTCTCTCTCTCTGTGTGTGTGTGTGTGTGTGTGCCTAAATTTCTGGACAGCATTCCCATTTTAGTCCTGATGGCTTAAAGCAGGGGTGTCCAAATCTTGGTCCAGGGGCCAGATACATGAACCTCCATATGGCCCACATCCATGTGGCCCATACCAAGCTCTGCTCCCTGCACACCAGAGGGTATTCAGAGGCTGCACACACCTCCTCTCTCTCTATGAAAGAACTTATGAGCTTCTTTGAAGATCTATCTACAGTATTTACAGTATTTATATACCGCTTTTCAACTAACAAGTTCACAAAGCGGTTTACAAAGAAAATGGAAAAATAATAATAGTTAATTAATAGCTAATGGGTCCCTGTCCCAAAAGGGCTCACAATCTAAAATGCAAAAAAGAACACCAGCAGAAGCCACTTGAACAGACATTGCTGGGGTGTGGAGGGCCAGTTACTCTCCCCCTGCTAAATAAAAGAGGAACACTCACTTGAAAGAGTGCCTCTTGCTTGGTTAGCAGGGATACTGTAGATACTGTAGATACTGTAAATACTGTAGATAGATAGATTTGAAGATCACCCCCCTCTCGGTGCCAGTGTTTATGAACCGATTTGAATTCATTCATTCTCAAGTTCAAACTCTAATATATTAATTTATGTAAATTAATTCAAATTTGATATGTAAATAATTTTATTTCTTCCAGTCCCTGACAAGGTGTCAGAGAGAGAATGTGGCCCTCCTGTCAAAAAGTTTGGACACCCTGGAGACTGATTCAGTGTCCCATATTTTACCCAGCTGAACCACAGGCTAGTGCCTGACCTCAATCCTATTGCTGCACCAAATACGGAGTTTAAAAATAAAAACAGATATGGTCTTGTCATACAGAAAAAGGAGGGATATAAAGAAAAGAGTTTACACTTTCTCTCATTCACACACTCATACACAGCACCTCCATTCCTCCCCTCTCCCCACACGGAGACAAGTACGGCATACAAACAATGGCTGCCTAGCCAACCCTTCAAGACAATGTGGCATTGAGCGCCCAGGCGACAGGAGGCACGAGGACTGCCAGCCACCGAATGCTGCTATTCTTACATGCATCCGACACGCCCACATCAACAATGACAAACACAGCTCCCTCCTCTCCAGAAAGGGGAACTGTCGGGGGCAAGCGAGGGAGCAAGCAAAAGAATCGGGATGGAGAACAGGAGGTCGGGGAAAGGGAGTAGGGTGCACCTTACAAGTTGCCAGACGGGCTCATTTAGAATGAAAAGCCAGCGGTCCCAAGTTCTTTTCCCATATTGGTAGGAATGGGGAAAAGGAGAAAGTTTCTGGGTACTCGTCTTAATTTTAGGGCTCCATACATGACAATTCTTCTTCAACCAAATATCTGCAATATCGAGAAAGAGATATATAGTATACTTCAAGACCGGAAAGCATATTTATGTTGCTGTGTGATCAGGACCACTGAATCATGACAATATGAACACATCATGTATACATTTCTTACAATTCTACACTCATATTGCTTTATGCTGTGGTATATTACTGAACAGGGATTTGAAAAAGCAACATATTTTTCAAACATGCCTTTGGTGCATACATCCACTGTGATCCAGAATGGTACAATATGCCTATGGAAGTTCTGTGTCAATATCTCATAGCTAGGTGGCGAACAGTGGACCCTAAAAAGGGCTCTGCATGCCTGATTCTCCTACTGATCTAACTATGGCTGCAGGTTTGATGCCCTTTCTATGAAACTGAAATCTGAAATCAAACTTGCATCATACAGCAGGATGCCTTCATCGAGCCAGCTGAGGGCCTGAAGTGACATCATTCATCAGGAAATGATGTCATTAAGATAATGGCCAGCAATAAGCACTTCTTTCTCATATAGGAACTCGTTAGCTGCAAATGAAAAAACGTGAAAATATTCTGCCAAGAGAACCTTCTTAGTCTATATCCAATGCATGGCATGGCAAAATAAACTATTATTTATTTTGTGCAATTATAAAATGTATATCCCATTGCTCTTTTGGCAAGTTAAGGTGGCTCACAACCATAATTAAAATACAGTAAAAACTAAAGTACAGTAAAAGTACAGAACAAGATAATAAAAAAAAAGATTCTAAGGAAGGTAGAAAACACCAACAGGCAAGTGATTATGGACTAAAAGAACCCTGAAGACACACAAAACCAGTGAGACATTGTACATGCACATGGTTCTATTGCAAGAGAGGCTTAGGGCACAATCCAGAGTAACTATGGGGAGTTCTTGCTCCGACGTAAGAACAATTTACTCTGCATTGCAAAATGAATTTCCCATTGGTTTTCTCGAGGTGGTGCCATAACTACATCGACGTAAATGTCTCTTACATGCTCCCATATTTACTCTGGATTGTAGGGTTAAATAAATGTTTCAAAGTCACTGTGTTTTCATGGTGGCAACACTTCCATTAACCCCATGTTTGTTCATGGTCCAAAATGAGAGTTAACTAATAATTCTAATTTACCCACCACTGACTTACCTAATCACATATATGGTTAGGTACCAATATTTTGAGTACCAATACTCTAGCCTGTCCCTGATTACTGAAAAGCAGTCTGAATAACAACCAAATAAAAAGATATTGGTTCTGATAGCTGCACTTGCTTGAGATTTGAGGAATCTACAAGGGAAGACAGGACAGCTACGAAAAAGCATCTCTGTGTGTCCTTGCAGTTCTGGTTTGGGGCACGGATGAAATCCTGAGCTGAGTGTCCCTGTTTGATCTTGAAGTCCTCTCAAGAATTATAAAGCCTGAGGGCCTTTAGGACTTTTTAGATCAATGACATTTTCCATTTTAAGCCTTTCCCTGAATGCAATAATGCCCATCTCTCAAATCATGCTTATTAAAAAGCGATATTTTCATGACGCAAAGTTTGAATTTACTTACAGCAAAAGTGGTTATTTCACAGGGTGTTTTTTTAAAAAAGCCATATTTGTAGTTGAGAGGTATAAACTTAGTCAATCCCTGGTTGAAATTGACACTTTCCAAATCAGTTGAAAAGCCTCAGTGCTCATCTTTGTTCATCTTCCATTCCCAGGCAGGAGAAGCTAAATTGGCTGGATGATTGAGCCTCATGCTGTGCCTTGATCCTTCCAGAAGGCAAGGCTGGACCCTGACATTCAGAGGTCACTCAAGGATTTTAAATCCAGCAGTTACGAAGCAAGAACAAGTGTTTTCCTTCAGCAGTAATCTGAAGGCGAAGTGTTTTTCACTGTACTAGACAAAGCTGCTTTTACAGATTAGTATTCTTATTATGTTGTGTATTTTAAATAAATAACAATTACTGGTTAGACTCATGCAGGAACCGAAATTTTCCACACATACTGTAAATTGCTTGGTTCACACTTTGCGGGGGGGGGGGGGGGGGAGAAACAACAGGGATTACCTAAACCTGTAAATTGAGATAAGCCCAAACATACTAAATTATGTTTCCTTTAAATTCCTTAAATTAACCAGTTATGAATACTAATTAGTAACTAATCTGGAAACTTTAGTTTCCAAAGAGTGAAGTATGGGGGGTTGGGGTGTTTTAAAAGTTTTATATAAAGCAACCATATAGCTATACTTATAAAACTGAAAAGTCACTGACTGACTCACTGACTGACTAATTCACTGACTCATCAATGTCCAACCACACACACACACACACACACACACACACACACACACACAAATATAAATGGCAGAACACTGCCAGGCCAGCACGAGACTTGTGCCAGGACTAGTGCCAGCCTAACCATATATATATATATATATGAATGAGGAGATTGGTGAGTTGTGCTGGCCTAAATTAGTTAGGATTGCACACTTACTAAGACATCCAGCTAAC
This sequence comes from Cryptoblepharus egeriae, assembly GCA_030015325.1. Taxonomy (NCBI): domain Eukaryota; kingdom Metazoa; phylum Chordata; class Lepidosauria; order Squamata; family Scincidae; genus Cryptoblepharus; species Cryptoblepharus egeriae. The sequence goes on from JAREYC010000002.1 coordinate 112,865,970, forward strand.
TAAGCAAAGAGGCACCTTTTAAAGTGGCAGTTCTCTTAGACTGATCAAAGAGAGAATATCTATGGCTGTTGCTGGTGCCTCTTCTGGTTTTTTTTCTAAAAAGATTTTTAGACTTTTGGAACAGGGGAACTATTTATTGCTTCATTTTGCTACATAAACCTCTTTATGAACTATTGTACTTCTCTATGAAGTACTCTATATACATATTCTAATTGATAATAACAATAATAACACAGTTTTTTAAGAGAAAGAAACTTGCTGAGAACTAAGTGGCCAGTATTTGAGGAAATATATACCTGACATAGGCCCTGTTAAGGGGGGTTAACAGCCTGGGCAAAGGAAGTTATTGGTTATTGGGTTTTCAGATGCGAGGCTTTAATTGATCTGCAGACTGGAAACATGTACATTTTACATCTGATTATATTGGCCATTAACAATGATGTATTCACATAGGGAATGAATGGATCATGAGAGACTTCCTATGCAAACCTGAGGCCAGATAAATGGCCCAGATAAAACTGGCCTAAGTCGGCCATGTCCAGGCCAAATCCACATGGCTAGGAGACCTCTAGGATGACACTTAAGCCAAATTCATAGGGCTAGAAGGCCACAGGGGTTGGCCTAGAACTGAGAATATTTTGCCATCACTTCCGATTTTAGTCTAGCTTATCATGGACCCCAGTGGGTCTTCTCAGATTTATTCCTGCTCCTCAGGTGGCCTAATTCTGAGGAACTGTAAGGGGGCATGTCTGGCATTGAAACAGACTCTGGATACAGGCTAACTGCACTGTTCTAGACCATGCTGAATATGTCCTCAAAATGTCTCTCCTGAACTGCCTAGGCTGGCACAGGTCCATCTGTCTTGGGGCAGCCTGTGTTGACTTACGCCAGCCCAAGCCTTTCTGGTGTAACTTGGCTGGCCTATCTTGGAATTGGCATTTGAGGCTGCTCACTCTGAATATCCACTGTCTTTTGGGCAATAATCCATACTCCCTACTGACAGTCTTGGGTTCTTCACTGGTCAAGAAGTTTTCCTGTGGAATCATGTCCTCCAAAACCTTGAATGCTTATGTGATCAGCTATGCTGAGACAAAAAAAGAGGTGAGTCAAGAAACCTGGTTTGGACAGCAACAAAGTATCCTCCTGACAGCATCTTTCAAGATACTTGAACCTACAGTTGACATTTTGAATGTATAAAAGAATTCAGAAATTGAAATAAGGTTTCAGACCCAAGTGCTCCTCAAAATGGAATGAGCTGCTGTTACTTGCCCAGCTCCTGCCAAACTAATGGTTTGAAAGAACATAAAATGCAAGTAGGTAAATAGGTACCACCTTGCTGGGAAGGTAACAGCATCCCATGCCCCTTTGGCATTCAGTAATGCCAGCCACATGACCATGAATACATCTTTGGACAAAGGTGGTTCTTCAGCCTTGTAATGGAACACTAGCCAGTGATGGGCCCAGCCTGGCCCAACATCCAGTACGCCGGAAGTGGGTGGGCCAGGCCAGGGGCAGGGGGCGGGGAGGGGCAGGGGCAGGGCGAGGGAAAGGGCAAGGGGTGGGCCCCAACCCCGGCGAACTGCACATGCCCTAAGGTTGGCACATGCACAGTGCTGTTCTGAAACCGGTCACGGTCAGCCAGCTTCAGGACGGTACTGCGCCTGTGCCAACCTTAGTGCAGGCGCAGTGGTGGGCTTCCCTGGGCGCGCCGAACCGGTGCGCCTGGTTTTCTGCCCTTCCCCAGTCACCGGATTGATGGCGGGGGGTCAGAACTTGGAAGCAGTTCGGGTGATCCAGCCTGAACCGGCTTCGGCCCACCACTGAACACCACCCTTAAAAGTCATTCACTACCAGTAGGACAACCAGCAGGGGACAGACACCTTTCTTTTTCTTTACCTTAGTGAATTTCAAGCTCATAGAAAAGTTTTTTTCCAATTTAAAATCTAGCTTCTCTTATTTAAACGTGTTTAAGTAACAAGTGTGAGAATGACATCTGAATGAGATGGTCTCAGGATCCACTGCTGGTCAGAATACAATCAAATCTAATGTGCACCCCAATTTTGAAAACTAAATTCCTCTGAAAAGGTGAGCATTAGATTTGAGTAAACACAGTATGTTGCTGCCATGTCATAAATTTAAACACTATATTACTTATTATTAATAATTTTATATTACCTATTATTAATTATTAATTTAAAACTGTTACACATAATTTATATGTGTATATAATATTAATTTAAATAATTATTTAATATAATTATATAATTATATTATATAATTATAATATAAACAATAATTTAAATAATATATTAATTGTATAATATTAATTTAAATTATTTATTTAAATAAATTAAATTATTAAACATAATATTAATTTAAAACAATTTTAAACTGTTACACATAATTGATTAATTACAAGGTTTCATGCTGCCTTCTCACAAGGAAAAGGAGGACAATGAAGAATTTTTTCCAGAACACAAGGCTAAAAAAGAGGAAGAATCCTGGAAAAAGAGGACATATTGTCACCACGGCCTAGGCTCTTCTTATCAAATCCTTGGCCAGCCACCAACAAAGCCAAAGCTGTCTCCACCTCATCCTAGCAGGGCTGGTTAAGAACCTGGCCAGTGGGGAGAGGTATATAAAAAAAATGGTTACCTCTTCCATTGCTGCTTGGGCCCCTATGTACCTCCCATCCAGGGCCTCCAAGAGACATTTTTAAGGTGGTACAAAACTCATTTGGGGCCCCTAAGACTTGCAAAATTATTTTGAAATAAAAAAATTGAGGCTAATGTGCAACAAACTTCAACAAGTGCTCATTTATTGATCATATAAAACATTACGTTAAAACATACCAGTATTCAAGTAATGTGACAACATAAAATACGAAAATCTTATCAAGGAAAAAATGGTCCTTCAGTCATGGGCCCCTCCATAGTTCTTGGTCCCCGAAACAATGTACCTGCTGGACCCCCGTCTCATAGGCCCTGCTCCCACCTATCTATACTAGCTATTTTGCTGATGTACCGGCACATCTGTTAGGTCCAAGAGGATATATTGGTCCTCGTAAAAAAAAAATCTGACATCTTGACATCTCTGCAACTGAAATGAGAACTACTCCCAATCTACACTTTAACTGGCTTGGTAGCAGATCTGCAGGTTGTTGTCACCCATGCATAGCTTTCTAGGCCTTGCACTGGTTGTTCTTTGAGCACCTTCTGAGGCTCAAAGTGTACACTGGAAGATTCTGAGATCCACCAGGGTATCACCCATCAATAGGATTGCACCAGTGATGGGATTCAAAGGAAATAACAACTGGTTCTCTGCCCATCTGGCAGCCACTTTTAAATGGCTATTTTTAAACTTTATATGTCCTGTCTCTCATTAACAACCGGTTCTATAGAGTAGGTGCAAGCCGGCTGGAGCCCGCCACTGGATTGCACCCTAGAAGTTTACAGATCAAGAGCCTGCTGCAGCTTCATATGTCATTTACATTTTCCCTTTCCTTTTAAGAGAAAGTCAGTGATCCTTTATTTAGCAACTTCCCCAGAGGCTTCTATACTGGGAAAGTTGGTACTAGATTTGAAGCCGTGCTCTCACAAGAAGCTGCCTGTGTCTGTACATGTTAAATTTCAGATTCTCCAATAACTGTGGTGACAAATTTCTGTGTTTCATTGGCCAAACTGAAGTTGTGCAGGGAGAGAAAGTCTCCCTTTCTTTCTGAGGACCTCTTCTTTGTCACCTGGTGTGCTGATTTTGCCTGCTTCAGTATTTTTCCATTCCTGCTATTGCTCTGCATACCTCCTACACTATGAGCTCTTCAGATGGTTTATGATCCATGTGTAAGTATCCTACCAAATGTGTTTGTGCCATCAAAATATGAAGATGTATTTTCCCCCTGTTCACAGATTTTTGTGCAGAGATCCTTCTGCAAGAAAAGAAACATTTTTTTCCACTGGGCACATAAATCAGGTGCATATGTGGGCAAGCCCACCATTAAAAGCCGAGCCCTCCTATATCTGCTGCTGGACAGCTCGTCTCCATTGGCCAACTACAAACCCTTCAGTGATCAGTGTGTAGGGGACGGGTCAGTGGTGGGCTGAGGGGGGTTCGATCCGGATCCTGTGGACCAGTTGTTGCCATCTCCCCGCTGCTAGCAATCTGGTAGCGGTGGAGGGAGGGCATAACCGGGCGGACCGGTTTGGCTGGCGCAGCACTGAAAGGAGCCTCCAGCAGCCGGCCTCTGGCCGGGCATTTTTAAATTTGCCGCTCCCAGCAGTGAGGCGCCCCGTAAGTCCCAGCCGGAGTGTCCTTTCCCCAGCCACTGGGACTTGTGGGGCGCCTTGCTGCTGGGAGCGGAGGCCAGCTGCTGGAGGCTGCTGCTGCTGCTGCTGCTGGAACTGCAGCCTGAGAGCCCAACCTGACTACTCAGAAGTAAGTCCCATGATAGTCAATGGGGCTTAAACCAAGGAAAGTGTGGCTGGGAGGCTGGGACTGCAGCCTGGGAGCATCCTAGCATGTCTACTCAAAAGTAAGCACCATGATCGTCAATGGGGCTTACTCCAAGGAAAGTGTGGCTGGGAGGCTGGGACTGCAGCCTGGGAGCATCCTAGCATGTCTACTCAAAAGTAAGCACCATGATCGTCAATAGGGCTTACTCCAAGGAAAGTGTGGCTGGGACTGCAGCCTGAGAGTCCATGCTGACTACTCAGAGGTAAGCTGCATGACAGTCAATTTAAATTTTTTTTAATTTTTTTAATTTTCTTAATTTAAAAAAAATACTTAAATTTAATTTTTTCCCGGCCATGCCCCCGACCCGGCCTGGCCCTGCCCTCTTCCAGGGAACCGGTTGTTGGGCCAGGCTGGGCCCATCACTGGGACGATTATAATGCTACTTGGGAGGGGTATCTTCATCCTGTTGGCCAACAGGGAAAAGAGGGAAGAGGCATGCACAAAACTAAGGGGAAGCTAGTAATTCCTTTCTTCTTCTCCTCACTGGTCAAAAAGGACATTCCTGCCTGCCTTTGCTAACTTGGCAGAAAAATTTGTTGTCGGGGCATTCAAGTGCTTTGTGCAAGTCAGGCACCTTTTGTGGACGTTGCAACCTGACATTGACTCTCGATCTGTAGGTCATGGAGTCAATCAGCAAGTGGGTTAGAAGTTATAATTCTCTTCATACCCACTTTGGTTTACAGTTGGCACTTAGCTCCTACCCCATAGGACTGCTTCTCTGCTGTTTTTCCTCCATTGTTGGATTTTAGATGAAAATTAAAATGTGAATACATCTGCTAGAAATGTGAGGTTCATTTGAGAGACAGCAACATCTGTCCCGAATATGCAAATAATGACACAAGCATTTAGTTGTGATTACATTTGCATTTCCTACAAAGTGCTCACGTGATCAGGAATAATCCACTGCTGATTTCCCAACTGGACCCTTCCTGGAAACAGATTCTATTATTATAATTTCCCATGTGGAAGCAAACGTCCAAGGGAACTTACAGTTCCACATTAAAATGTACAATGTATAAAAACAATAAATAAAATCATTTTTAAACACACACACACACGCATGCATGTGTTTTGCATCATGCGTTTTGCATGCACAAACTCACAAACACACACACACAGAAACCACCAAGGCCATTAAGGCGGAAAACAAAACAAAAAATTCCTGCTCCGCTCCGGGGCAACCAACTAGTCTAGGATTGTTAAAGGGCAGGGAGAGGGGATACAAGTCCTTCAGCCTTCAAACTGAAAGCTGCAAGAATGTGCCACTCTGATAGCTGGTAAATCTCACTCCCCGTTCGAACCAGGCGGTGACTCACTACCCCCTGCTTGCTGTCTTAGAAGGTTGGGGCAATCGCACATGGAACAACAACCTGGCATCCAAGATTCTGAACCTAGAATTCAAATAATAGATTGCTTTGTTGCCCTGGTGGATAATGTAAAGTGGGAGAGAGACAGAGTAGTGTAACCCTGTTGTTTCTCCAATATTTCTCCCGTATTTCTTGATACTATAAATATCAGGCATTCTTTTTTTACAACCTGTGTGGGACAGCTCAGCATATACACTGATTCTATTCCCACCTGGTTGGTACGCAATCTCCAAAAAAATGTTACTGGAAAAATTGTATTCCTCTTTACCAAGGGAAATTTCTTACGGGCTTTCATTTTGTCACTCATATATTTAAACATCTGCATCAAACTACTGTGAGATCGTCTGGGAATTCAGAGGTAGAGTCATCATGTTGATCTCATGCAGCTCTATTTCTCCACACCTCAATACTAGATGTAGTAACCTTCTCTGACACTCAAGATGTTGAAAGGCAGTGCCCTCCATTATCTAAATTTGTGGAATATACCACTAGTGCATGGGTCGTGCTTCTCCTCCCCTAACCACACAGGGTTCAGGTTCACAGTTTGGAAGGTACTTCTGGTTTGAGAACCAGGATGGTGTGATGGTTTGGGAGTTAGATGTGGGTTCAAATCCCCACCTAGCTATGAAGCTTCATGGGTGACCTTGGGTCAGTCACTATCTCTTAGCCTCACCTATCTTGCAGGGGTATTGTGAAGACAAAAGGAGGGACGGAATTACTGGTATGTACATCACCCTGAGCTCCTTGGAAGGGCACTAAAAACGTAAAAAATAAAATGTACATGTGTCAGGTGTGGAGGAACAAGGAACTCCTTTCACCAACATCTCTTAGCAACTTTCTGAAGATGAAGGACTTGACCATGGTAGTTACCTCTTAACTATTGTTTTGTGCTTTACATGAGCCTGCCTTTCTACAATGTTTGGAGACTTCAAGTGGTCCAGTAAATCTGATGCCTGGTATTCACAGGAGAGCTCACACAACACCGTTTCTGCATGAACTACACTGCTTGCCAATTCAAGGTGCTGTTTTAAACTTTGGAAACCATAATGACCTGGTTCCAAGAGAATTAGGAGAGTGCTTTCTCCCGAGTATCACCACCCCAGTTGCACAGATTAAACCTGATAGGTTGCTTCAGGTGCTGCCTCCATTGGAAGATGTGCTTGTGTCTGAAATAGAATTACTCCCACAGTGGCACCAGCACACATGGAATTCCCTCCCCAGAGATCCAAACTGAAGGGCCCTTCCACTGTGGTTTGAAGGAAACCTATAAAGTCTGTTTGTAACACCAGGCTGACTACTAGGATTGCTTTATCTTTCTAAAAATAAAATGCACTGTGGCTTTGTAAATTTGAATGTGACTTATTTTATGACGTTTTCTTCTAATTTTATTGCTTTGAAGGCAATATGGTAGTTTGAATGGCCCACATATATAACAGTAATGCCAGTCTCAGATGCTATACCTCCCCAGCTCAGGCTTCAATCTGAAAATAATGGAGGAAGATATAGAGTGACCATATGTCCTCTTTTTCCAGGATATATCCTCTTTTTTAGCCAAGTGTCCAGGAAAAAAACTCCTTATTGTCCTCCTTTTCCTTATGAGCAGGCAGCATGTAGCTTTCTTATAATTCATAAATTAGATGTAATAATTTCTATGTAATAGTTCGAAATGTAATAATAAGTAATATTCAGTGCAATTCTAAGCATGTCTACACAGAAGGCAGTCCTATTATATTCAATGGGGCCTACTCCCAGAAAGTGTGTTTAGGATTGCAGCCATAGTGTTTAAGAGCATAATCCTAACCATGTCTACCCAGGAGTGTCTTTAGGACTGCAGCCTAAATTAATCACATGAAAGCAATATATATGAGCGTTTTTAGCTTTTATTTTGCCATGTCCTACATTTTTCTGTGGTGTCCTACATTTTAGGGCACCTTCTCCTCATTTTTGTTTACGGCATATGGTCACCCTGAAGAAGCTATAGTCTGTCATTTCAAAAATTCATCCCAAACACAGAGCTAGGATTAAAACCATCCAAAGTATAAGCGATACCGCCTGAAAACCACAATGCTCAAGAATCATAGAGGAGTCATCTTATTCTGTTGGCAGCAAAGACAACAGTCTTGTAGCACCTTAAAAACGAACAGATTGCCTGAGGCATCCGCTTTCTTTGGTTACAGCCCACTTTGTTAGATTCATGAAGTAGTCATCTAAAAAGGTAGGTGTGCATTCATACACTTAAGTGAGTAAAGACAAAATAAATTTTTTTTCAACCAAGGGCACAATCCAGAGTAACTACGGGTGCATGTAAGAGACATTATGTGTACCCGTAGTTACTGCACCACCTAGTGAAAACCTATAGGAAATTCATATTGCAATCCAGTGTAACATGTTCTTACTCCGGAGCAAGAGTAGTTACTCTGGATTTCACCCCAAATCCCCAAAGTCAAACAGTACAAGAGACAGCCATAGGTTTACAGTTCTAGAGTTCTATGAAGAGAACATATGCATACATAATCCAAATAAATGTAAAAGCTATAGAAAGCTATAGAAAGACCAAAAGCTTTAGAAAAACCACCCAAGTGAACATTCTTCCCCCTTGTAAAATGCTGCTTCTGGAACCAGGCCAGCAGAGGAGATTCTCATAGCATAATACTAGCCATGCCTACTCAAAAGCAAGCCCCATTGTATTCAGTGGGTCTTACTCCCAGGAAAGTGTCTTTAGGATTGCAGCCAGAGACCCATGAAGGCTCAGGGTTTTCTGGAAGTGCAGGCTATGACCCTGCTGACTGAAAAGGAGGATTTGTGAGTCCTTTTTTGCAGCTTCAGTTATCTCAATTCAATAATTACCTAATTCAATAGCTTCAGCTATTGTCTTCTGCTTTTATATGATGGTTTATATGATATTTTAATATTGTTTTTTAAACTGATAATTGTTGTTTCTTAAGTTGCAAGCCGGCTTGAGTCCTTCAGGAAGAAGGTGGTATATAAAGTACTATACTATAACTCAAGGATACAAGGAGTGGGTATAAAGAGAAGCTGCGGAGAGCTAAATGTGGAAGCAGGTGTGGGTTTGGTGGTGGTTAACCCAATGTTCTATAGTTACTATAACATATTCCCTCTTCCAAAGTGAGATGCTTCCTGAAATACTTGCTCCTCCATGCAAGGATTTCTTCTAGGTTCTGACTTAAAGGCCTCACACCAGTTAAAATTTATCAAGCCCCAATGCCTCCTAGCCAATCCCGCTGATGCCAACTCATTCTCATGATTTTATCATGAGCCTCAAAGCAAAGCATTCAAAGTGTATGTACTTAACAGCTCCAGTCCCGAAGTCTTGTGATTATGTGAAAAATCTCACCTTATTTTTAAAAGCAACATCCCCTCCATTCCTCACCCTTGTATTTGCAGAGGAACACTGGGAAAAAATACGACAGCCAAACAACTCTTCCATCACCACACTCCAGGCTGCTCAAAAACTCAGGAGACAGACATGTAGAGCTTAGGATAACCTGACAATTCAATAAGTTGCAGGAGAGGTGACATGAATATTTGGGGTCCACAGCATGATCAGCCGCTAAAAATTGCATATGGAGTCCCAGCAGCCCCATACAATCCCACTATGACAAAACATTATAACAGTACATGTAATCTTGAGCAGTAGTTGGAGTCCAATCGTATCGGCTCTGCCTTTCCATTGGACTAATTCAGTGGCGTGGAGAGGGGGGATTTGCTGCTTGGGTAACAGCCTCTCCTCCATAACAATCCAACCCAGGCTTTTGTGCTTCGCATGCAGCGTATGCAGTGCCGAGCACGATACCATAGTCTTTCAAGACTGACGGAGGCCTACTAGTTGGAGTGTTTACTTGTGCTGCAGTTGTGGTAAGTTAATTAAGAGTAGCTCTACTGGATCAGAACCTTCCAGTCCAGTATTCTGTTTCTCATTGAGTGACCAACCAGCATACAAAGGTAACAAACACAATACAAAGTTGCCTTATATATAGAAACGGACCATTGAGTCATCTAGCTCTAAGTTGTCACACTGAGGCTGGAATCCTCTATGCACTTTCCACAGAGTAAGCCCCACTAAATACATTAGGACATCTGAGTAGACGTGCAAAGACTTGTTCTGTGAGTGAGGACAGCTCTCCAAGCTTTCAGGCTGGGCCTCTTCCATCCAGCGAAAGCTATCAGAGACTTCCCACTTACAGAGAAGATGTTCTGACATGGAGCCCCTTACCCCAATGACTGTGGGAAGCCCACAAGCAGAGTACAGCCCTTCTCTACTGTCCCCCCCCCCCAGCAAGTGATATTCAAAGGTACCCTGCCACTGAACCTGGACATTCTATTTTGCCTTCAAGACTAATAATAACCACTGACTGACTTCTCCATGAATTTGTCTAATCCTCTTTTACAGTCATCTTAGCCAGTGGCTATCATCACATCACGCAGCGATGAATTCCATCAATTCATTTTGCATTTTGTGAAAAAGCACTGAATCGACCGTCAGTCAATGTTAGTGGTTTACCTTGTGTGCTATTCTTGCATTTCCTCGTAGAGATGGTGTTTTAAAACCTTGATTGTTTGGGTTGCCATTTTCTGCCCCCCCCCCACCCCCGCTATTTCCTTTTTTGAGATGGAGCCATCACAACTATACTGAGAGTTGCTCTCAAGGGCTTGCTTTTAGGCGTCAGCAACTGATTTGTTTTCCTCTAAGGGTTTTATAAAGATCTCTTGTCGTAATCTTCTTGCTTGTTTGCTTGCACTGCATTTGTTTTCCTGGAACACATGGGTACATCTGCCCCATAACTACTTCACGAGTCAAACGAACACCAGCTACATGGCCATGAGCAATTATCCTATGCAATCTACACTCCATCATGGTTCACTGGCAGAACAGATGCATACCAGTGTACAACAGGGCCAATAAACCCATTTCAACTCCATTAAAGCTCAATTGCAATAGCACTTCTGAAATATACCAGGTATATTCCTGTCACTTCTGAGCAGTGGCAGCAGGTTAATGAAGCTAAATAATTCTACAGTGGGGAAAACATTAACGACAAATGAGTCAAAATGAAGAAATGATAGCAAATGAGCTTTCCAAGACCATACCAGGACCTATTTATGAAAGCCAAGGCCTATAGGCAAGGAAACGGGAGGGAATCTGCCTTCATTATTTATTTATTTGAGGAATTTATACCCCCACTTCCCCATATCAAAGCAAGCGCCCAACAGAACTCACATAGTTTTTATTCTTTTGTCCTTACAGCAACCTTGTGAGGTGAGGCTAATAGTGAGTGGCTAGCGCAAGATCATCTAGAAAGCTTCATGGCTGAGGGAGACACGCCAGTTTCCACATCATCAAGGAGCATCATGCCAAAATGGACATATGGGGTGTGTCCAGAAAGGAATAAAAACATAGCTCCTATGCTCAATAAGTGCTCGGTGAAGGGAGAAGCTAGAAGAGTTCTGTGAAGGGAGATCACTTGGGGTGGGTGTCAGGTATATGTCTGAATAGTGATCAGTGATCTATGGAGAAGGTTTGTGAGTACCTTCAAGAACCTTGTATTAAGAAAAATGCAACCCAGTTTGGGACAGCGATACGCAATAAAATGTTGTGTAAAACTGGGTAAAAGTGCATCAAGACTTTGGAAATGGTGAAGAAAGCTTATGGAGAAGCTGTGCCATCATCTGCACCAGTGTACCAATGGCGTAAGGCATTTAAGGAAGGATGAGAAGGAGTTGAAGACAAACAATCATGACTGAGAACAGACCTCACATTCTGTTCCATTTTTTATGAAGAAGGGCATCTTCCACACCTTTTCATCTTTCCTTGAATGCCTTGTACCATCAGTACTCTTGTGCAGATGATGACACAGCTTCTCCATAGGGTTGTACACTGTTCCAATCTTGCTTGCATTTTTCTTAATATGATGCACTTGAGCATCGTTTCACAAAAAAGGATGACTCGACTCTGTCAGGGTTGGGATGCAACTGATCAGTTTTCTAAGTTACACCTGATATCACAGCCCAAGTGATCTCGGCCAACTTATCCCTTCACAGAACTCTTCTTTCTCATTCTCATCATTTCTTCATTTTCATTGCTTTCTGGACTCACCTCATAGGTACCAGTCAACACCCCAACTGATTTTCCTTTAATATGCTATCCCTCAGATTTTTGTGATACATCATGACAGTTGTTCAAAAATAGAAAGTCAAAACATTCCTTTGGGGTGGTGCAAGCTCTTTGAAGAAGCCTAAATAATTCTTTACATCCTGGCCACTTCAATGCACTTCATGCTACTGTTTAACTCAGTGTTTTTCAATCAGTGTGCCAGTCCTCAGGTGTGCCATAGGAATTTAAATTCCTAAATTTAGGAATTTAGGAATTTAGGGAATTGACATTAATTAATAGGAAAATTGGGGAATTTGATACCATAGTCTATCAAGACTGATGGATGCCAATTCTCAATGGTGTGCCTTGTCAATGGTAAAAACAACTGATGGTGTGCCTTGAAAATTCCAGTGCCTTGTTAGTGTGCTGTGAGATGAAAAAGTTGAAAAATCACTGGTATAACTGGAAAAGTACCGTATTTCCCAGCTTATAAGACACACTTTTTTCCCTCCCCAAAGTGGGGGAAAATGTCAGTGCGTCTTATAGAGTGATAGGGCCAATCCTGGAGCACTTTACCCCCCATCATGTCATATGTCATTGGATTCATATTGAAGAGCAGAATCCAATGCAAAAATCAGTTTTGAGATAACTCCTTCCTATGAAAAGTTATGGCCAAAAAACCAAAAAACAAAAATATAAAAACAAAAAAAATACATTTTTGGCAATTTTTAAAGCGGGTACAAATTTTGGTCCCTGCTGCTTCATGCCTGTGCATCCCTCACTCTTCTCTATCTGTCTAGATCCCCTCACCTTTCCCTACCTACCTGGATCGCCCCACCCCCAAAAGATCCCCCAACTTACCTATCTTCCTGGACCATTTGCAATGAGATTTGTGCAAAAGTCACAAATCCCTGACACTAGAGATGATGAGTTTTTGGGGTTTCCAGAAAATCAGAAGAGTGTTTGAAGCTTAAAGTCTTTCCTCATTTGTTAATGAGCAGTGATAATGGTTCTTAATACCACTGTTGATTTTACATGGTTGAAATATTATTTTGCTATATTTTATTAAATATATTAGTACACCATTTGGTTCAGAATATTTTTTTTTCTTGTTTTGCTCCTCTAAACTTTGGTGCGTCTTATGGTCCAGTGCGTGTAATAAGCCGGGAAATACGGTAGTTCCCAGATGTTAAAAATCTTGTTGTTGCTGCTTGTCCTATCTTAGTAGAGAGGGTTCTAGGGTATGATCTGAGAGTACTTGATGCAGTTGTCTTGTGGAAATTAAGTACATCTATGACATTTCCTGGGAGTAAGACCCATTGAAACCAACCAAACCTTTGAGTAGACATGGTTAGGCTTGTGCTCTATGGGTGCAATCCTGAACATGTCTACTCTAAAGTAAGTCCTATTCTGGTCAATGGAACTTACTCGCAGGAACGTGTGTATAGGATTGCAGCCTATGGGCTAAATCCCGAGTAACTACGGGGAGTCCCTGCTCCGGTGTAAGAACAACTTACTCTGGATTGCAATATGAATTTCCCATAGGTTTTCACTAGGTGGTGCAGCAACTACTAGTACACGTAAAATATCTTATGTGCTCTCGTAGTTACTCTGATTTGGGGATAAGTCTAGTTGTCAGCTGGATGGTTGACCATCAAGAATAGTGCATTTCCAGCAAACGTCTTACAGGGTCATCCCACTGATGTGCCTTTGATATCACCCATGCTCAAGTTTAACTAGTCCTTATGCAGTCTTCCCTAAGAATGCGAGTGCCTTGCTAGAAGAAGGAACACATTTGTAAGAATCTCAACAACTCACAGGAGGCAGGAAGTCCACTGGTGGCTTACCTACACTGCAATCTCACACTGATGACAATAGCCACGCAATATGATGTAGTCACAAATGTGGGGGTGGGAAAATGCTGAGTGTTCCACTATAATCTTTAAACGTTACTCCTGAGACTCCTTCTTGCAAATCTTAGCAACTCTGAGACTGAAGGTTGTCAAGAACTATTAGTTGTATAGTAACTTGGTGGTGGCCAACCTATATTTGACTAACTCTGTCACCAGTGACAGAGCAAATCATGCATGTCAAAAAAGCCTTGCTACATCTGCTTCTGCACAGAAAAGCAGAGAGGAAAAACTACACTATGGTAGTTCAATCATATGTTGTGAGCTCACCAAGAAGCCTTGCTAACCCTTTTCTATAACTGCAGCCAGTTCACGAAAAAAACTTCAGAACTGTTTTGTCACATTTCAAGTAAACATTCTGAAATATGACATATTTCATGTTCTTTGGCCCATCCTGGTTATTTGTTCCAGTCCCTCACTTTTTACAAGATATACCTTGGAGAACACCAATACAAACAGCCAGCTTCAGATCATCTTAGCTATGTAACTTTTCTCAAAATGTCCTTACTAAAAATGGACCTAACTTCTACATTTGAATATGGGATAGATGGGGATAATAGTGCTTACCGAGAAGTAAAAGCCATTGGTGTGAGCAGATTAAAACATTAATTTTTTGGATTGATACAATCAACATTTCTTTGTTCTGCTATTCCTGCTGTCCAAAAACACACAAAAAAACCCCAAGAACTACAATCACGTTACCAATACTTCAGAGAAGTGAGAATAACTGGGAAGTTTTGTAGTTTGTCTCCTTGCCCAGGTCTGACCCAATTTGCACAAGCAAACGAAGCAGTTGCTTGGAGGCGGCAACATTTCAGAGGCATCAATGAAAGATCGTATGTCATGAAAATGTGACTTTATGCTTGTCTTAATCATGACATTAACATTTGTCCCATCTGCTTGAGGGTAACAACAGCCATGTTCTCTCTCCCCAAGTCAGGATAACAAAGGAAAATACCAGCTGTGGTAGCCAGAATGCAGATTGGAACTAATTACCAACTTTCTATGTTTAGGGAACTTGAACGCATGTTTGTGAAATGTAAATGGACCTTTCCTGAATAGATCAAATAAATTATCAGCTGAAGAACAAAGCTAGAACTGACTTTTTAAAAAATCCTTTAACTTAGGCCAAACCTCCTTCCTGTTTTTATAGGAAGCTAGAAGCCCCAATATCAAATCACAGGGATCTAAAAACAATCCTAAGCACACTTTCCTGGGAGTAAGACCCATTGAACACAGTGGGGCTTACTTTTGAGTAGACATGGATAGGATTGCGTCATGAGTAACTTATCTCATTAGGATCTGAGTCCGAAAGCATTTCTTTTCTTTTTATTAAATTCAAATGTATGTCTTTAATCAGTGAAGGATAAGCGTGAAGAAATTTAAATTCAATCTGAAAGACACAACATTTAAAATAATTCTTCCTTTTAAATTGGAATTTTTCCTTTTAAATTTTCTGAAATTTGGTCAGATTATAACCCTTGAGATTCTTTATGACTGGCTTCATACTGACAAAAACAAACTGTCTTGATTTCATGATGAATAAGAAGTCCAGACTGTATAAAGCAATGCTAAGAAACATACACACACCCAAATACAGTACTTTAAAATGGAGTCATGAAACATTTTGCCAATTTATATGAACAAAATTTGGAAAAAAAATTAACCAAGAGCACAATCCTAACCATGTCTACTCAAAGATAAGCCCCATTGTGTTCAATGGGTATTACTCCCACGAAAGTGTCTTTAGGACTGCAGGCCTAGTCTGTCAGTAACAGAAGAGGATGCGGAAGAAAGGTGCATAATGGCACTGTCACTTACATGTCATGGTCATTACTGAATTATTATGTTTCTAACTCAATAGTATTGATTTTTCACGTTTATTGGGGACAAACCAATTCCTGATTTAATACTGCCCTTTGTAGCAAATTTCATTTTATATCATAGAACCCACATTAGGTGAGACTAGTAAATAAAACAAGTCATTAACTTAATCACTGGATGCTGTTTCATTCTCTTTCAATTAATTCCACTCTGCCAGGGATATGAGATTCCCACTGTTGAAATCTGTAACTTGCATGATCAGTTTGTATGAACAAATTGATACCATTCTCATCCAATCCAAACCTGGCCTGGGGCAGGCAGGCTAGCAGACCTCCTCCGCATCCAGAGAAGGATTGGGTAAAGCCACAGCAGCCCCAATAGGGCTACTCAGATCTTAACCAACTTAAGATCACAGCACAGATCTGAGCAGCCTGGAGTTGCTTCAGGCCATCTGATACCACTATTAGGATTCAGCACATCCTGATCCTGCCACCACACAACCCCTGGAGGATAAGCTGTTACACAAGCAGCAAATCCCCCTTTCTCCACGCCACTGAAATAGTCCAATGGAATGGCAGAGCAGATACAATTGGTTCCAGCTGCGTCACAGAGCTGGGCTAAGGACAGGAGCTCACCCTGTCTTGTAGGGATCTGGGTCTCGAACCCTGGCCTGTTGGTTAACAGGCACATTATTTAACCACTTGTGCCACCCACAGCCCTGTCTGTAGTCTGACCCATAGGGGTCCATGATAAGATAGAATGGCAGTGTTGACCAAAAGTCTGAGTTCTTGGCCTGCCTCTCAGCCTCAGGAACAACTACGGCAGTCCACTAACCTGGGGATACAGCAGGCCACTCCAAGAAGCCCCTTGTATTCACTGCAGACTGTACTGGCAGTCTCATCAGGGACTCCTCATAAGGCAAGCACCACAGCTGTTACTTGTTCAGTGTGATCTGAGGGGGGGGGTCTCCTCGGGAGCACGCCCTCCTCAGGTGTCACTGACTTGGTGCCTACTGAGCATGCTCTGGAGCAGGTAGGGCAGCCCAGGCTTCCTGACTTTCTGGATGCAGCATAACTTTCTGCTCTGGATTCAGAAGAGTTGGGGCAGTCCAGCTAGGGCACTCCTCACTGCCCTCACTCTGGATTGTGCCCTAATGCCAGCTTACTTTTGCACAAGCCCAACAGGACTAGGGCTAGCCTCCCTCCTCTCCCAGTACTGTGAAAGTGCTTTATAGCACTTTTGCATTTCTATTGAGCTGGTACAAGGACTAGCGCTCTAGATTTCACACTAACAATTGCAAGGATCAGGACTTTTTATATAAAGCATCTTCTACGGTGGTTGTTTTTTTTAACATAATAATATGGCCACAGATTGTTGGTGCACTCAACCAACCATGCCTTCCTCATGCCTCTAGGTGCAAAGATGGATGTTACACGTAGATGCATATTGCAGGCCTCTGTCAGTCTTGAGAGACTATGGTATCATGCTCGGCGCAGCATATGCTGCATGAAAGCCTGGGTTAGATTGTTATGGAGGATAGGCTGTTACCCAAGCAGCAAATTCGTGCTTCGTATGCAGCATATGCAGCGCCGAGCACGATACCATGGTCTTTCAAGACTGACAGAGGCCTGCTCTTTTTATTTTAAAGAGGAAAAGTTGCCTTTGATAGGAAAAATCAGAAATTGTGGGAGAAGCATTTCAAAATTGCATCATGTATCTCAAAAGGTGCTTCATTTTTCCCTGCATCCATCCAGCCCCTTGTGAAATATCATTTCCTCTTGGAAACTAAGAAGGTACCAGAATTTATTTTAGCAGTGAGATAGAGGCAAAATATTATCAGTAGTGTTGACACAAATGGAAAGTCAAACTGGTAGCTTCTTTTCACAAGTGCAATCCAGGAACTGAAAATTGGTGCATTAGCTTCGTACTCAGAATTTCCCATCGTGCTGCAGTTTGGAGTCAAAAGATAATTTCTTAGAATGCTGCTTCCCAAAATCAAGCCAAAACCATATCCAAAAGCAAGAATCAGCTTCCTTCCCGGACATCCAAAGCATCTCTAGATTGTGCTTACTTTTCCATCTTATGTCAATATCTAAACAGTTCTCATGGGAAGATATTACACTGACTCCCATCCGACAACATTGTGTTCAACTGCCCACAGGCTCTAATAAAAGTTGTATTTAAAAAAAATAAAAAACACCATCCAGCCCAAGGCTGCCAGTCTTATACACAATTGCCTGAGAGTGGATCTCACTGAACACAATGTGACTTACTTTTGAGGAGTTATACATAGGCCTGTCCTGTAGATCTACTTCTCATGAATGAAACTCACTGTTTCTTCTGCTTAAGGTTACTGGATAAGGGTTAATGAATTTGGGAACCTTATTCATTTTTTTCAGAAAGCTATTTCCTTCACTCATATGACTGACCTCCAGCCTTGTGACTTTTTGAATGCCTTGTAGTTTGACAATTACTTAGGGCAAAATCCATAGCAGTTACAGGCCCACGGAGTTACGTCACCCTCTAGTGTTATCTTATGGAAAGTCATCTTAACTACTCCAGAGCAAGGGGCTTAATTTCACTTTAGGATATAGGCCTTATTGAATTTTGGGGCCTGCTGGAACCCCGTTTTCTCAAAGAGGTCTCTTCATGCTCCTAAGAATGCAGCAATAGAAGGGGCAACATTGCATGGTTCCAAATTGTATTCTTATGCTCATGATCATCCATGACAGGCCCTACAATCCAGAGTAACTACGGGAGCACGTAAGAGACATTACGTGTACCCATAGTTACTGCACTACCTAGTGAAAACCTATGGGAAATTCATATTGCAATCCAGAGCAAATTGTTCTTACACCGGAGCAAAGACTCCACATAGTTACTCTGGATTGCGCCCTTCAGCTCAGAAGCTAGGTATATGTGAGCATCTTGCTGGACAGTTCAATGCTGAATTGCTAATTGCAAAGTGCGCATGATTAAAAAATGGCAAGATACTTTGATTTCTCAGTATTAAGCCAAATTCCCTGTAGTACTTAAATAATGCAAATTCAAACAGAATCAGAGCTGAAAGAGGCTCTTCTTTTTTGGCTTTGCCCTCTGTCATGGAGGATATTCACAGTCTGGGAACTGTGAGTACAGTACAAGCATCCCCCACTTATTGGACGGGTTAGGGACTGGAGCACTACCCAAAAGTGAAAACTGTTGAAAAATGGAACCCAATCTTTTTTAGTTTATAAATGAAGCTTCCAATGCTTGTTTAGCTAGCAGATTGCAAATGCCCATTTTATATTGCAAGTTCCTGCTGCCACACAAAGATTTCTGCAAATGGATTCTCATTAACTCATTTTGGAATGGGATTAGACAAGGAGCTACAACATGGGGCAGCGCAATTTTGCCTTTTAGAGGTTGAAAGAGCAGAACATGCATTGAATGACTGAGTTTTGGGTATAATTGAAAGGTGCTGAAAGAGTGGATTGTTAGAAAATGAACCATCAGAAAGTGGGGGATACCTATATTCAAGTTAGCTGCAGGGGATTGTGCAAGGGTAGGGGGATAGAAAGCCATTGTTGGTATCCATTTCCAAGTGTTTTAGAAGGACACACTCTAATATCTATACCTGTCCCCTTTTGAATTACTTAGAATTACTTAGGATAGAAGTACCTAACTCCATACCAATACATGTAAGTTCAAGCATGCCTTTGACCACTTGAGAAAGAAGTCTGCCATTTGTGAGTATGTCTCAAAGTTAATTCTAAGTTGTATTTATTCTGATTAAATCTTTGCATAGTTATGGGAATGACTCGCAAGAGTTCTCCAGGGCCTTGCAATTAAAGCATGGAAAATGTCACAATTAAAGATTCATCATAGTAATCTCACATTGGATTAATGGATAGGTGTTGAATACTCGCCCCCCCCCCCCAATTTGCTGCCTATGGCTTCCTCATATGCGAACAGCCCCACAATTGGACTGTTAGTTTCTTCATGAGCTCCTTTGTTGGTGTAAAACAAGGCATATCTGAAGAGCAAAACATTTTCCATGGAGGCTCTGGTTTCAAAGATGAAAAATATGAAAGATAGATGTTCCTTCTGACACTGTCTGGTGGCTTTTTAAAAGATAAATTATAAGCTCTCAGCCTTGAGAAGCTGCCTTTTCCACCAGTTTCCAAGAAGGGTTTGCAATATAAATTTATTCAAATCTATTCATGTCAAAATCTCTGTTTAAAAAAAATCCTTAATTGGCAATCCTATGACAAAGAGGAGAACTTTCCTTAGGCAAAGTCATCAGGCTGAGAACAAATGCTGTCTTTAAAAATGTCCCTCCAAGCTAACCACTCCTAAACATAGAAGCAGATCAGAGGGAATCCAGCTTGTCATTGCCTAAGTACTCACTTAGTAGATCCATAGAAGGGAACAAAACTATAGCTATTATTCTCCTCTCCTCTCTTCTACCAATACTTACATTTAATGGACTCCAATCCACATTCAAAGCTGTTAACTGAACCCTAAAATCTAGCTCTCAAATATTAGAATACAAGGTGTCACAAAAAATGTACACATATTTTAATGCACTCCAATTTATACATCATTCTAGACACAACCCACAACATTCCAGCATCTAAGGCAAGCCATAAAAGAGATACGGTAGTACCATCCCAGCACACACATTGGTGGATGACTGCAGTTCCCAGTCAACTACCATGCAGGGTTTAGATGCCTGGGGGGGAGAGTTTAAGCACTTGGTGTAATTCACTATTCATCCATCCATCTATTGATCCATCCATACATGCATACATCCGGTACATCTATTGAGGGCAATGTTTTCCAGAAATGCAGCTCTGAGATAAGGGAACAAAGATTCCCGTATCTTGAAGATCCCTCTATGATTGTCCACTTTCCAGTGCCTGTCCCACTGGAAAAGTTATGACAGTGCTTGAAAATTAGTTAGGATTGCATCCTAGATCAAGCAACTGCTTCTGTGTATACCACATACTGTATGTGTGTGAAGTACAGTATTATGGTTTACATATGAATTATAGCATAATAATTTTACCACTATAAATTGTCTGCGTAAGTGATTTTTCACCTCATGGCACACTCGAAAGGTGCTTGATAATTATCAATTATCACATTTTTGTTTTTTTACAATTAACAATGCACATCACACTGCTGGTAAAGACTCAAATCCCCCAATGGCTCTTTTGTAAATTATGAGCTGTCCTAACCATGTCTGCTCAAAAATAAGCCTCATTGAGTTCAATGGGTTTTACTCCTAGGAAAGTATCTTTAGGATTGAGCCTTATACTCCCCCAAATTCCCACAGCACATCTGCATACCATTTGAGGAACACAAATGCATCATAGCACAGTGGTGGAAAATGGCTGGTCGACATTTTCGAGAGACATCCTATTTATTACCTATAATATCTCACAAGGTCAAAACAAATGCAATCATTTTATTCTGGATTCTCAAGTAGACCATATTCTCTTCACCCATCTTCCAGCTTGCCAAATCCCCACATCCTTCCCAAATTGTCTCCACAGATTTTAGGGAGACATCTCCTAGTAAAGAAGGCCTGAGGCAAGCAATACATGCCTCCCCTCCCCACTCTTGAGTATGAAAGCCATATCTCCTTTCACCAACCCATGAGTTATTCAAGTGTGTATAGAGGGGATCTACCATCCCAGGCTGACAGTGGACACAATCCAGAGTAACTATGGGAGCATGTAAGAGACATTACGTGCATCCATAGTTATTGCACCACCTAGTGAAAACCTATGGGAAATTCATATTGCAATCCAGAGTAAATTGTTCTTACACCGAAGCAAGGACTCCCCATAGTTGCTCTGGATTGCGCCCAGTGTCATAATGAAACAGCTCCTTTTTGGAAGAATTGTGATTGATAAAATTCATTAAATTTTAGGAGTGAGATCAAATTACTTCTTTTCTCCATTTTCTGCTCCTTTTGGGGAATGGAGGTAGGGCCACACAGTTGCCACCTTGGCCAGGGTACTTGCAGCTACACAAGTGTCACTTCCTCCCAGACCAACATATACCTTTAAAAGAAGAACAGGGATCTGTGTCCGATAGACACACATCTCCGACCAATGTCACTTTACAAAACACATGCCTGCATATGTGATTGTGGTTCTGAAATCACAGCTTGAGAAGCAACCCACAGATCAGCTTCCCCTGAGAAAGCCAAGACGGGTAGTAGGAGGCAGCTTAGCCTGAAATTTCAGCTGCTGGACAGGGATTTGAGCACTGTCAAATCTGCAGTTTGACTGACAGCTTCCACTGAGTCAAGTCTTATTAGCTTCTGAACCTCTTTCTGTTCTGCAGATCTGTCCTAAAACTGAGTAATAGGAATATATATAAAGATGTCTTGGGAGCCTGTGTATGTCTTTCCCTCGATGCAATGGCTCACAACAGCTTTGAAATGCAGGGTCCCGCAGCAGATTTCTAGCTGGGGCAGATTAATTCTGCTCAATTCTCTTTAATGGATGGCCCCTTCAGTAGATACATGTAACACCCCAAAACCTACAGCTGAAAACTGCTACTTTTCACAAAGCTATATTGCTTAAATTCTTAATGGCCCAATCCTATCTAACTTTCCAGTACAGATGCACTGTGCCAATGGGGTGTGTGTTGCAATCCTGTGGTGACAATTCACAGAAGCTTCCTCAAGGTAAGCTGCAACAGCACTGGAAATCTGAATAGGAATAGGGGCTAAGAAACACAGTGCAATCCTAACCATATCTACTCTAAAGTATGTCCCACTGAGTTCAGTAGTACTTACTCCCAGGAAAGTGTGGCTAAGATTGCAGCCACAGTTGTGTGGCAGAAGCACACCTTGCTTGTTTGGCAGCAAAAGGATTGTTGGCTCCAAACGTGATTGGTAACAAAAGGTTTAGTGTGCAGATTCTGTCATACATAATAAAGAGTGCAAACCTTAAGACACTTTCCTGGGAGTAAGACCCTTGGAACACAATGGGGCTTACTTTTGAGTAGACATGGTTGGGATTGTGCTCTATATCTGATCCAAGGTCAAAGAGCTCTGGTGTTAACAAGCCACTTCTGGCTATTGGTATTCAGGTATATATAAATAACCGCTAATGGCCTTCTCCTATCACTTACATATTGCAGGGGTCTAATAGTGTCCATTAACTTCTGTCTAAACCTCTGTCATAGAACTTTCTCTCTTTCTCTTTACTATGCCTTGGTTATTAATTATTGCATAAAACCTAACCAGTCAAGAGGTTCTGCCATAATTTCATACATTAAAACATTAGACTTAGCATATCTGCATGGGTGGAGACATAATTTGTGCATGCTTGGTTTAGTGTGAAATGATAGGCAGGTACATATATCAGATTATGGACACAATTCTAACAAATTTTTCAGTTCCAGAGTAAGGACAATGCAATTCCAAGATAAGGGAATAAATATTGTCTGACCTTGAGAAGGCCTTTGTGACTGCTCCCCCCCCCCCCAAAGAAGGATGCAGCACATGCCCCACTGCCACAGCAATGTACTGCTAGAAAGTTGGTTAGGATTGCACCCTATGGCAGGTAACAGAAAAGCTTGACAGGATGACAATATTGAAGCAAGTTGTTCAACAGATCTCAGGAGCTACAAGGATATAGCGTATAGCGTATAGTACTATTTCTCTCTAGGATGTGGTAGATTAATGCAAGATACATTAGTAAGGTTTCCATCTAAATGGAGGAACCATCATGAAAAGTCAATTTAACAGAGCATAAGACAGGATTCTGATCCCTGCTCGGTCTCAAAGCTCAATGGATGACCTTGCCCTGGTCACTGCCAGAGTGGTGGTTAAAAATGGTATGAGGATCATCTAAGGACCTTGAACTCCTTGGATGATTGCACCATCAAAAAGAAATACCATAAATAGAACATACCTAGAACAGTATGTTGGTTTAAAATCGCATTCAAGCACTATGCACAAAATAGGGGGAGGGCACCACCCTGCATATGTCTGCAATTGTGGCACTCCAGAGCTTGCCTGGGTGTCGAGCTCTCTCCTTTTAAGAGTAGGAAAGACAGGCTGCTGACTCATTTCGATTTGTCCAGTGGAGCTTTGCAGCAGTTATATAACAAACAAGCACTCTTTCTCTTCTCCTGAAGCTGGAATCAAAATGTAAGAGTCTTGGTTTGGGGGCCAATCAGCCCCTATTGACCCACTGCTTCCATGTGCTCCTTGACCCCACTTTCTTCTCTCATACCTCAAGAACATGACATGGGAGACCTGACCACCAAACAGGCCAGACTGAAGAGGAACTGTTTGCTCTCCCCACCTTAGGCATAGATTGCCAAGGAAAACTGAAGGGAGGTCTCGGTGATAAGAACAGCTGGGGGAGGAAGAAGAAGGAAGGGGGAGGTTTCAATTGGAAGAAGCAAGCCCCCCCTATCAGCCGATGGCAAGCCTGGGGACCCTCTGATGACAGCTGATGAAAGCAGCTAAATAATGGATAGGCAGGAGGCATGGCGGGGGGGATGGGGAAATGGTGTGCCAGTTTCCGTCTCACGCAAACATGGCAGCGAGCGCTGAATATTTCATGCACAGCGGGAAACGGAGCATTCAGGGTGCTGTGAGGCCAGGCCATGACGCTTCCCTACGTGACAGGCCAAGTAGCTCTGCTCTGTATGAGGCGGTGCTTTTACTCAACTAAAATGGGGGAGGGTCGTAAAGGGCGAAGCCTGTCATGTTAGACTGACTGTTGTGCATGCTCCCCCTCACCATCGCCACCAATTACGATTGCTGACCAAGTAGCAATAACAACCCGGTGCAATATGCCTAAATGCAAAGAATTTGTCCATGGGTTGTACATAGCAGTTGTGACAGTGGTATTCAATGTTCAGAGGAGCTGGAGGGGTCCTTCAATGCAATTCTCCCTGGAGCCCTCAGCATTGAGAGCTTCCCAACATAGAGAAAGCAAGTGGGGAGGGATCAAGCAATGACCGTGAAAAGTCAAGTATATGCCTAGATTGAGAGCTGAAGATTTGAGTCTCCTTTGATCTCACACCGGATGAGCTTCCTCGCTGTAAAATGGAGAAGTAAAATGCACTGGCACATAATGCTGACATAAACTCCCCCATCTCTTTTTCAACTTGATGGGAATCCACCTTTTTGCTTCGCAGTGGTATCTAAGCCCTAGCATTGCAGAGGCCCTGAAAAATATCAAAGTGCTTCAAAATATTTGAACAAACATCAGAGTCTTGCCGCACATTAAGGTTAAATGACATTAGCTATATGGTCCATTTCATCAGGAAGAAAGAAGACAAGGCCCTTTCCATCCTCATTATTATCTGGCTCCATCCCTCTGACTCAGCCATCCAGGAAGGAGGGAGGAGACAGACCAATTTTGATTGCTGCTCACCCAGCTTTTCCTAGATTGATTCTCCTTCTTTTTTACTCCCCTTTTTTCCCCTCATTTATCAGACAAACATTTTGGTGCCTTAAAAGTTAAACCTGTTCTTGGATATACTGTATTTAGTTGAATCTAATGCTCACCTTTCTCAGCTGTATTCAGTCTCCAAAATCAGGGTGCGCATTAGATTTGATGGTTAATTAGATTTGAGTAAATACAGTATTTTTTTACTATATGTGTAGTGTGTGCATTAGATTTGATGGCACATTAGATTCGAGTAAACACAGTATTGGGAGCTGATTCCAAAAATAGTCTCAGTTTGACCATATCAGCTCTTCTTTTGGAGATACAGCATCGCCACCCTAGCTGCTGATTCAACAGTCATCTGTATATCAGCATCTAAAGTAGGTATACCATATCTAATAACTACAACTACAACTGAGACAGCCAAATTAAGGCTATCTTTTGAACCAGCATCCCAGATATATTCAAGAATAGGTCTAAATTCTGAAGCACCACAATATTTGCTGTTGTTGTTGGGCAGTGTTGTAAGTCTTGGAGTAGAGTCTGGACATTTTTTTCCCAATTTCTGTACAGAACTTAGCAGTCTTACAGACTAAGCCTGACAGTGAAGGCACTAGTTTGTGGAAGCTTAGCCTTTTTCGGATGCTACAAGTCTTTGAGTTGTTTTTAAGGCCACATACATATGTGTTTGGCCTTTTTTATGCAAGCAGTGCTCTGTGAAAACAAACACCAAAATCCAGAAAAGCCCTAAACAGTAGCTCCAGTAGTCCAGTAGGGCCAATCCAATGCTCCTCCCATTCTCTTAAAAGCCATCTAGTCTAAACCCCCAATTTGTTGTAGAAACTTCCTCCATTATCTTGGTGTTAACAAAAAACACTGTGCTTTGACACAAAATCAATGGTGCACAATGCGCAAACAAACTGAACCGATTGGTGCCATAATTTCTTTCATTCAAACAATTAGGGATATTTCAGTGCAGAACTTGAAGTTGCAGCCGACTGAAAGATCAGCCAGGAGCAACAGAACCACTGAAAGGTCAAGCAGAAACAACCTCCGAGAAAGGTTTGGGCTGCCTTCACAGCAACAAGGCTAGACCAGATAGCAGGACTCACAACCACATGGAGTGATGAAAACTGCCACTTGATGAAGATGCTCAAATGTGCTCTTCCCTAAGGCAATACACTACATAAGACAGCCAAAGCCAACCACATGATGCCTTCAAGAAAGACCATGACATAAAGGTCTCTATTTCTCTTTATAAAATGACAATGACCATCACACCAGCACCCTGAGTTCTGATGGAGCAAGGACATTTGTGAATGGTTTGGAAAATCCATGTGGGAAGGGACAAAGCACTAGTACTAGCTAGCACATAAATCCAAATGAATAAAATCAGCACTGAGGTTGCTGCCCTGCTAGTCCTGAATGTTCAGGGATGGTGGAGAACTGGAAAAAAACTTGAGATCTGGGAAATGAAACTCACAGCAAAATGCTTCTCATAAAGGCTAATGGGCTCCACTATGATACAAAAGCTCATTTTCAGGAGAAAACAATATAGAGGAAAGTGAATGTTTTAACTGAGAAGATCCAGTAGCACAAAGTTACCATTTTTTAAAAAATTCAAAGCAGAACTGGCCTGAACTAAGAAAGCACTGATATGCAGCGGAGGTCGTGTGACCCTGGTTCCATTGCAATGTCACAACCATAACTTTTGCCCAGTTGCATCTTGTGGATCCTGGAGCATACCTCTTTGCTTGGCTCCCCGAGTGCAAGGAGCCCAGAAGAGCATCTGGTTTTGCTTAGCTTCCCTAATCCAGCAGTTCCTAATCAAAAACTGGGGAGTGTTGATGTAATAAGAACTAATTTGTTCAACTCTTCCAGGCTCAAGACAAGACTGGATGTCCTTCGAAGAGAGATGCTGAGATTTGATGTGATGTGGTATCAAAAGTTGTTAAAAAGGAATAAAATGAAAAGTAATGCAAAAAAGAGATCCAAATGCAGCTCAAGGACCACCTTATTCAAGAAAGAGTTTCTGAGGGTCAGCCTGCTCATTAGATAACTATGTAGGAGACTGGCGCATTACAGAAATCAGGACATGCAATGAGAGTCCAATCCAACTTTCCACTGTTGATGCAGCCAGGTCAAAAGGGCATGTGTTGCATCCTGCTACAGAGACAACCTCAAGGTACAGTAAAGGAACATTTGTTCCCTTCTCTTGGGTCGGCAGTCCAGTGCCATAATGATGCATAGGATTGGACCCCAAGTAATTTAGTGTCTATCATTATACATTTGGAGCTGCAGGGTCTCAGTGGTTAAAGATGCTGAGCTTGTCAACCTGAGTAGGTCAACAATCTGGTGGTTTGAAATCCAAGTACCGCTCAAAGGAGTGAACAACCACTACTTGCCCGGCTTCTGCCAACTTAGTAGTTCAAAAGCATGTAAATGCAGGAAGATAAACAGGTACAATTTCGATGAGAATGTAACCGTTCCATGCGGTTTGGCATTTAGACATGCTGGCCACAAACAATGCTTCAGCCTTGTAATGAGGATGCACACCTTAGAATTGGTCTCAACTAGAGGGGTGACCTTCAGGGGACACCTTTACTATCATTCTGTAGCATTTTGGGGGTGAAGGTGGTTGTGTGTGACCACAGAACATGGCTAGCACTCTGAACTTTTGCAAAGAAAAAGAAAAGCAAAGAATGAGTATTCACTTTTGAGGACTTTGAGATCTATCTGACAAGCAATTTAGGAAAGGGAAGAGCAGTGCTACTAAAGGAAAAGGACTAGTTACTGGGGTGAAGCAGCAACTCTGGGAAAGAGTGCTTCACCCCCTTCTGGGATCCAGGCCAGCACCTCCAATGGCATCACCCTTCAAGACAAGAAAAAAATTTTCCTAAAAGATAGAGGCAGAACTTCTTGAAGTTGCTCCACATCAATATTTGGTTTCAACATTCTGCATCTAGACTTGTGGACTCCTTGGTCATTGGAACACTTGGTTCACACCACCTGGAGATAGTAACTTGCTGATAGGCTTGTATGTTCGCTTCAGGGCATGGTCAGTGGGAACACATTGAAGCCCTTCTGAAACTAAACATATCTGCTCCATGCTTGGATGGGGAACTGGAAGTGGGACATAAATGGACTGGCTTAGTTGCAAAGTCATTCAGGACCCGGACAGAAGATAGTTCTTTGTAACAAACTGGCAAAATCAACACTGTTCTAAGTCTCACTCCCTTGGGTTCTCTCCTTGGCTAGAAAGGAAGGTGAAACTGCAAAGCAATGCTGGTGCCAGATTGATGGGACCCACTGGCACATTGAGTGCTACCAGGGTGAGTTTAATGATCTGTCTGCCCATGTGGTCTACAGCCATGGTCTTCAGCCAGTGCTCTACTAGGACATACAGGCACTATTCCTACTGCCCCAAGTTCAAATTTCCTGCCACAGAAACCTTTCAGTCCCAAAGCTGAACTGGTGACTCAGGAGTCTTCCAGCTTGTGACCCACTTTGGATAACCTGCCAAAAGATCCCAGGACCCTTCATCCCATCATTCTCTTCCAAGTTACCAGGAAAATACTTTAGATGAAGGAACTGGCCAATGCATGTCTACTTAGAACCAAGTCCTATTGTGTTCAATGGGACTTACTCCCCAGAAAATGTGGATAGGATTGCAAACTTAATAAGGGAGGTGGCTGACCAGCTTCTGACTTGGGCCTCAACTAACCAAGGCCAGCTGATCCCCAGAGGAGGTATGGCAGAGAAGGATCTGGAATGCAGAGAGACATTGGGGGGGGGGGGAAGGGAGAGGAGAATGCCTTAGAAAGCTTCAGTGGGGTGTGTATCTGCACTTAAAGGATAAGCTTTATTGTCTGTGGCTGGGAAGACTGAGATTTGGGATTCCAGCTCTCCTGGACATTTATATGTCCTGCACCTTTCACAAGCCTGGAGAATCAGATTTCCTCCCTTGGGAAATAGGGTTGCCATAAATCCACAAAATTGAGACAGGGCCCTCTATCATACTTGCCAGTATATGAACACAATCCCCCCGAATTGGGACTGTCCCTGTTTTTGGAGACATATGGCAACCCTAGTGGAGGAGAGGGGACAACAAACTACCACCCCCAAAATCCAACTCCAAAAAGCCCCACAATCCAGCCACATTGAAGCCAAATGATGCTGCTTTGCTGCAAAATGTTGTCCTTAATCCCCGGGTTCAAATTCCCAGCTCTCCTCACTAGCCAGATTCAACTAATCAACCCGGAAAAGGGAAATAGCCATGACCTCACTCCCCCTTCCTTATGGGAAGGGTGAACTAAATAAGGATTTGTAGGCCAAATATTATTAATAACCAGACATCTCAGGGACACTCTCAGGCATGGCTTCCTTAAACAGAAACCCCAGTCGCTCAACAGAGCTCTTCATTTAAAATATAGTTTTGATGGTTTTTGGAAGTGTTTGCAAGACAAAGCACGCACACTTCTGCTGTGTTAGAGAGATCCAATTGTGGGGTGAGGGGGGTCTTCCTTCTCCAAAGCCAAACATTTCCATCCCAGTGAGACATACCTGGAATCAGGCAAAGTCAGGCAAAATTCCTTCCCCCTCAGATCCCTAGGATCCCCACAGGATCAGATCCCCTCCTCCTGCCTGCAGACTGGCACCACCAGCCTTGGCAATAGATGAGCCTACTTGCTACAAATGTCAAATTTTTTATTTGTGAGTGGGGACACCTTATGCCGCCATCCATCCTTCTGCACTGCGACTTTAAGAACCTTTCTCTCTTTCTCTCTCTTTCTGCTGCATTGCTGACCCTATGGCGTTCTCTCTCTCTCTCTCTCTCTCTCTCCCCCCCCCCCCCTTTTTTGCCTTTAGGTGTTTCAATAGACAAGATGCAGACAGCTATAGAAAGACCACACACACACACACACACACACACACAGACATACACACACACAAAATATCTTGTCTTGATCACACAGATGCACACAAATGAGACCGCATCACCAGCTCAGTACAAATGCACACCATCATGTGCGCATTACAATCATGATGGATAGCACAAGATCTGACATCTCAGAACTTCCACGGCAAAAGCCAAGCTGCCCACCCCCACCCCACATCACCAGAGGGTGGGGTGCACAATGCACATTGCAGCAAGAGGCAGGCGTGGTGGATCTGAGCAATGGCTGCAAGGTCAAGATGGCTTTGTGCCATTCTGGACTGGTGTGTAAATTTATTTGTTTGTATGTTTATTTATTAAATAATAAATAGGAGGTCCCATTTATTAGGAGATCCCTAGATTTCTACATAGGATCTATTTATTTGTTGCATGCTGTGGTATTCCTTTTTTTTAAGGTACTCCCCCCACATGTCCTCTGGTACCACCTTGGCCTCCCTCCCCACCCCAGTCTGTCTGGGTGAGAGATCAAGGCAAGGCTCCTCCCCCTTGCAGACCCTTCTGCCTTGGACATACACACTAACACACACATACACACACCACACACACGCCACCTCGATCTTGAGATGCTGGTGCTCGAGAGCGCGCCCTGGGGGCGCGCATCACTCCATCCCCAGATCTATCTGTCTCTCTTTCCACTACCCCACCCCTTCTTCTCGCAGTGGCAGCATCACCACCACCACCTCCTTAATGGTTGGTGGGGGGGGGGGAAGGAAGAAAGGCAGGCGGACCCCTCCCCGCAGGCAGCTCCTTTTGTTCAGGCTCCTTCCAGCATGAGGAATGTGGGGTGGGGCTGGGATGGGGGGATGTCTTGTTGGACGGGGGGGGGGGGACAGAGGGGAGGCGATGCTGCTTCATTTGCAAGCAGGCAGCAAAATGCAGATCGTCGATCAAAAGCATCTTGCTTGGGGGGGCACAGAAATGCAAGTTCTACATGCACAGCACCCTTCCTTCCAACAAAATCAAGGCTGTGCAATGAATGCATTGATGCTCCCCATCCAGCTGCACTGCATCGACGGGGAGGGGGGGAGATGGGCTGCAGGGAGGCAGATCCTTGCAGAGGACCCTCTGTGCGCGCCCCAGAGTGGGAAGCCAGAAGCCCCCACTCCACCCCCCAGTCCGTGCCCGTCGAGGAAGCAGCAGCAGCATCGAGACGTGATCGCGGGTTTCCTCCCGCCGAGAGACACACCCCAAGTGGATGGAGGGAGAGCACAAAACGCCACAGGCGCACCACAACCACCTCCACCCCACACACACAAGGCGCTGTCACAGCCCTTTAGAGAGCCACAGCCGTCTAGCAACATCTCCAATCTCTTCGCCCCACCTTCCGAGAAAGATGCACACACACATACTGTCACACCCACAACCAACAAGCAGCCTTTCTGGGGTGGGGTATAATAAGAATCCCTCCACCCCTGCATCCACCCCCCCTCGACGGCCACGGATGGGTGGAAGGCAAGGTGTTTCACGTCCATTTTGCATCCCCCCCACACCCCACACACACAATCCTCCATGCTCGACCCCCCCCCCCCCACTTCGTCCTAGTAGGCTGGCTTCTCCCTCTGCTCGCCCGGCAGCCCACACACTGGATCCACAGATCTACACAAGGACCCACACACTGGATCCATACCAGACACATGGTTCCACATACTGGACCCACGGATCCATATACTGGATCCATGGACCAGCACACTGGATCATGGACCCACACCCTTTACCCACGGATCCACACACTGGATCCATGGACACACACACACACACACACACACACACACACACGACCGATAGATCCACACGCAGGACCGATCTATGGACACACACACTGGACCCATAGATGCACACACAGGACCTATGGACCCACACACTGGATCTATGGACCCATACACTAGACCCATAGATCCACACATAGGACCGATCTATGGACTCACACACTGGATCATGGACCCGCACACTTTACCCACGGATCCACACACTGGATCCATGCACGCACACACACACACACACACACACACACACACGACCCATAGATCCACACACAGGACCTATGGACTCACACACTGGATCCATGGACCCACACAGTAGACCCATGGATCCACACATAGGTCCGATCTATGGACCCACACACTTGATCATGGATCCATACACTGGACTCACACATTGTACCGATCAAGGATCCACACACTGACTGGACCCACATACTGGACCCCGGATTTACACACTGAATCCAAGGACCCACACACTGGACGGATCCACCCACTGAATCCACTCGCTAGACCCACACCTCCAGGGGATGCTCAGACTCCCCCCAGCTTTTTACAAACCAGACCACTTCTCAAAGTGTGTGTGTGAGTGTGTGTGTGTGTGTGTGTGTGTGAAGGCGAGACACACCCCACCCCACACCCCCGATGGGGGGGACACACGCATTTTCTACCACCTTCTCCCAAATCCACCGTGCGTGGATGAAAGGGGGGGAGAGAAGAGGATGCTGCAAACCCTGGATCTCGCCTTCTCTCCAGCCTCCCCCTCGAACAAGCCACCCATCAAGGCCGGACACCCTCCCCCCTCCAAAAAAAGGTGTTCTGCACATCCCCCTGCCCCCCATCCCCCTGCCCCCCATCCATCCATCCATCCATCCCCCCGAGGCGTCGAAAGGACCGTCGAATACCTACAGTGACCATGCTTGGGGCGCGCCGGGTTCCAGCCGGGCAGCGGCGGCTTGGTGGACGGCTCTAGAATCCGGCTCCGTCGGCCCCCCCTTGCCTCCTCCTCCTCCTCCTCCTCCCCGGGTGGGGCGGGTCGGTACGGATTGGTCCCGGGTGGGATGGGGGGGTCGCTTTGCCTTCCCGATCGATGGAGAACCGGACCCCCCCAGGCTGCGATGGCGCATACAAAAGGAGTGTGGCACTTGGGGGGTGGGGGGCGTCGAGGATGATGAGGATGGAGCCCAATGGGGGAAACGTTGGTTGGAAGGGGGAGGAAAGGACAGGTTTCTGCCTCCCTCCGTGGGAAGGGAGGGATGGAGGCAAAGCAAAAATGAAGGGATGCGATGGGCGCAAAAGGGGGAGGGTTTGATCCGAAGGGGGTGCAAGAGAGAGAAAGAGGGGCAGGGTTTGATTCAAGGAAAGGAGGGGCGATCCGGGGAAAGGAGATGCACACAATGGTCCTTTAAACGCCCTTGACTGTTTACACCCAGGATTTGGGGGGGTGGAGAATGAGGAGGGGCGGACGATCTGCTCCCCCCCTTCGAGGATCTGCCTTCACTGCCAACAAGGCGCTAGTCCATAAGGGGGGGCTCTGCTGCTGCAGCTGGGCTCCCTCCGCCGCCCGCGCAGCCCCTCTGTGACCCCCACCCGACGGGCAAGAAGCTTTTATGTACCCCCCCCTCTACACACACACACAAACACACACACACACACCACCATCAGGACAACCACCGCTCATTGGCTGTCGAGGATCAGCCACCGCCTGCCTCCCCCACCCCAACAAACCCCCCCACTTGGGGGTCCTACTAGTAGATAAGTGTCATCTCCCCCTCTATTATTTGCACCTTCCCTTGACTCCCTTTCAATGAAGGGCATCCAGACCACGCATAGGAGAAGGGAAGAGCCAACCCAGCACCATTTAGGGAGGCGTAGAACAGATAGTGAGGATAGGATCGGAAGCATCCTGCCCCCAAATTTATTACATTTACTACTCAGAAGTAAACCCCGTTATATTCAATGGGGGGTGTCTCCCAGGAAAGTGTGTTTAGGATTGCAGCCATGGATTGCAGGGTCCACCATCCAGGGATCCTGCCACATCCACAGAAAGATTGACAGGAGAGTCCCAAGGAATTATTCTTGGATAGATCCTGTATAGAAATCTAGGGATCTCCTAATGAATGGGACCTCCTATAAATAAATAAATAAATAAATAAATAAATAAATAAATAAATAAATAAATAAATGTGGGGGAAGAGGGTAGATGCGGTTGATTCCCCTCCTTGCAGTGGCCCCAAGAGGAAGGCAGAGCATCAATCTGGATCATGCGCGGATCCAGGCATGTGATCCTCCAGTTGCACCCCAGGAGCATCCTTGCCATATCCAAAGGGGGTGGCGGTGGAGCAAACGATGCACCCTTTGCAAGGAAGAAGCAAGGAGGCGATGAGGGATGCTGGGCAGCAAAATCGCAGATCCCGCAAATCTTCAGTCCATAAATATCTATCCATATATATATATCTGCAGTGTATTTATTGATGCAGTATGGCTGGGACTGAAAAGGATCCCAGAGTGCATCCTTTGCATTGCATCCCTGCCAGGTCCACTAACAGACGAGCCCAAAGGAATGGTCCATTGGTAGATGATCCTATACAGAAATCTATGGATCTTTTGCAGTATTTGGAGGAAACCTGGTCCTGGTCCATAGGTGTAAGTTCACCCCAGGGCTCGGTCCATCCTAAATCACTGCCTTATCTGATGAGGGAATCATTTTTAGATGGATGGATTCAGTGGACAAGATTATATATAAATAGCGACAACATACCCACACTGTGGGAATAAAATTCCCCCTGTACGCCACCCCCCACTGTGCATTGTTCCCCCATGTGCATTGTCCTCCCATGCGCAATACCCCCCATGTGCAACATCCCCCCATGCACACTGCTCCCCCATGCGCAACACTCATGCACAACACCATCCATGAGCAATACCTCATGCACCATGCGCAATACCTCATGCTCCCCCATGCGCAACACTCATGCACAACACCATCCATGCGCAATACCTCTCATGCTTATGCACACCATCCGCTCATGTGCACTGTCCCCATGTGCACCATATGCAACAACCCCATGTGCATCATCTCCCCAGGCTCATTAACCCCTCATGCTCACTGCGCCCTTATGCACACATGCACACCATCCCCATGCGCATCATCCCCGCATACACATCAACCCCCATGCGCAACATCCCCCATGCGTACTGTCCCCCATGCGCACCATTCCCCCATGCACACCGTCCCCCCATGTGCATCATCCCCCCATGCACAATACCCCCTTCATATCATCCTCCCATGCGCAACACCCTCATAAACATCTCCCCATGCACACCATCTCCCCATGCACATCATTCCATGCACATCATTCCCCATGTGCAACACCCCCATGAGCAATACCCCCGTACAACATCCCCATGCCCATAATTCCCCATGCACACTGTCCCCCCATGTGCACTATCCCTCCAATGTGCACCATCCTCCAATGCTCCAATGTTGTCCCATGTACAAAACCCCAGTGCACATCATCCCCCATGAGCAATATCCCCATGTGCACTGTCCCTCATGTGCATCATCTCCCCATCCACAACACCCTTGTACAACATCTCCCCATGCACACCATCTACCCATGCACATCATTCCCCCATGTGTATCATCCCCTGCTGTGTATAGCAACCCCCCATGCACTTCTACTGGTGTTCTTTTTGCATTTTAGATTGTGAGCCCTTTTGGGACAGGGGCCCATTAGCTATTAATTAACTATTAATTTTTTCATTATCTTGTAAACCGCTTTGTGAACTTTTCAGTTGAAAAGAGGTCTATAAAATAGATAGATAGATAGATAGATAGATAGATAGATAGATAGATAGATAGATAGATAGAACACCCTCCCCAAACTTCTAAGACCAGTGGTTTTGGCTGGGCATTGATGAGTCACTCTGTCAGTCAGTGAGTCAGTCAGTGATTTTTCAGTTTGGATCTATAGATTAACTGGGTAGAGGGAGCATGTGGCCACACCCACTCCAGGAGAAGCAGGCAGGAACCAGCAGCTCATCAGGTCTTCCAGCTTAATAAAACAGGGTGACCAGATGTCCTCTTTTTCCAGGACACCTCCTTTTTTTATCCTTGTGTCCTGGGGAAAAAATCTTCATTGTCCTCCTTTTCCTTGTGAGAAGGAAGCATGGAGCATTTGTGGAATCTATAAATTATATGTTATAGATTATATGTAATAGTTTTTTTTTTAAAATTTAATAATGAGTGTTTAATCATATGAAAGCAACAGACAGACAAGACAGACAAAGGTTCCAATCCTAAAGGCACTTTCCTGGGAGTAAGACCCACTGAACACAATGGGGCTTACTTTTGAGTAGACATGGTGAGGATTGTGCTGTTGGAAACACACACACCCACACCCACACACAGAGAGAGAGAGAGAGAGAGAAATCTTTTTGAGAGGGTACACACACAGAAAGAGAGAGAGAGGTGAGTACCAGCACCTAGGTGAATACTAGCACCTATTTTTTCCAGAAAAATAGCACAGGATGAGAGAGAGAGAGAGAGAAACAGATTGATAGATTTTTTTTTGTCATGTTCTACATTTTTGGGGTGTCCTCCTGTGGATACATTTTGGGGGGCCTTATCCTCGTTTGCTGTGATGACATCTGGTCACTTGAGCTTAAGCTGTTTTTAACAATATTGCATCTTGGAAACAAATGAGATCTGGAGTCTCCTCCACCCCACCCAGTATGTCAGAAGTCAATCAGCTGCCCAATTTCTGCACCTGACTTACAAGTATAGTGTACAGGATGCTGGTTAAGGCATTCCTGTGCCACATCATATAATCCATAAATACAATCTGATCACTAAGCCCCAACTTGGCAAACTCCAGGCACTCAATGATTGCTGCATTCTAGACCACATCATAATTCCTCCCAATAAAAAACAGACCAACCGTTGCTCCTCCAGCTCCCAGAGATTAGCTTAAATGTAGCATCTTTGATTTTGTCAGCTTAAACTAAACCAAGATCCAAGACTTTAGTTTGATTTTTAAATTTACCTCTATTCCATATTACATTTCTCCTAGTAGAACATGTATTCCAGATGAGTACAGATATGTCCCTTGTTATCCACTAGGGTTCCGCTCCAGAACCTCCTGTGGATAAAAAAATTCTGTGGATAAAAAAACATGGAAAAACCCACTTCTAGGTTTCTTG
This sequence comes from Cryptoblepharus egeriae, assembly GCA_030015325.1. Lineage (NCBI taxonomy): Eukaryota > Metazoa > Chordata > Lepidosauria > Squamata > Scincidae > Cryptoblepharus > Cryptoblepharus egeriae. Next base: position 112,903,024 of record JAREYC010000002.1, read on the forward strand.
CTCCTCCATTGCACCTAATGTAAAAAGGTCTTCCCTCAAGATCTGCAGTGATTTGATTCTGGGATTCACTGCTGATATCAAAAATAATGTGGTCCCTTTACATTTGTTTAAAAACAGTTTTTCTTACTGTTGTAGAGGCGCAATTAGCAATTAGAAATGCAAAGGACTTCCTGACTTTGCCTGGCTTATCTGAAGAATGGAATGATTGTTTGCATGACTGCCTCTTTAAATCAATAAAAAGCAGTTTTTAAAAGCAGTGGCCATTCCTGTTGAGTCAAATTCATGTATAAAAAAATCTATATATAACAAAGTTGGATCTGCACACTGGAGAATCCATTCACACCTGTGGACCTAAAGAGTATGTACTATAAAAATGTATAGTTTTTTTATATTAATGTAGTGGTAAGGTTACAAAATGTTGACTAGCCCTATAAACCAGAGTAACTACAGGAAGACGTAAGAGGCACTTACTCTGGGTTGCTGTATGCATTTCCCACAGGTTTCCCACAGGTGGCACCATAACTATGTTGGTGTAAAAAGTTTGGTAGTTACTCTGGATTGTAGTTTAGGACTGCAAAATAACTTGAGCCACTTCCATGGTTTCCTTCAAAGAATCTGGGGACCTGTAGGATCCTGAGGGCCAGTATTGGATTTACAGAAACTAAACAAACTATAGCTTAGGGCTCCACTCTCTTGGGGGTCCCCCCAAAAATTTAAAGGAAAAAATTTGACGTACATTTCCAAAATCTTCTCTCTCTCTCTCTCTCTCTCTCTCTCTCTCTCTCTCTCTCTCTCTATATATATATATATATATATAAAAGGTATATAAAAGGCATCTTCTTCATCGTCACTGACTCATCAACACCCAGCCAAAACCGCTGGGCCTCTAAGCGTGAAATTTGATGAGGGTGTTCCTTCCATGATGAAGAGATCCGCTAAAAACCAGTTTTCGGAAATTCCAACCAGAAGTGGGTGAAAAGGGGTGCAATGTGTTTTATAAAACTAATCATCATCATTACTGACTCATCACCGCGCTGCCAAAACCACCAGCCCTAGAAGCGTGAAATTTGGGGAGACTGTTCCTTCCATGATTGAGGGGTATATTTAGAACTGGTTTTCCGAAATTCCAACCAGAAGGGGGTGAAAAGGGGCGCAACACGTTTTCCTCCCTATACTTTGCATTGAGAATTGCTGACTCATCATCATACCGCCACAACTGCTGGGCCTGAAGCATGGAATTCTGGGAGTTCCTTCTGTCACCTGAACACCCACCAAGAACCCATGTGGAGAAATTTAACCCTTAAAGGGCTGAAAAGGGGGCAACAAAGGTGTTTTTGTCCTATACTTAACATGGGAGACTGACCAACATCCAGCCAATTTGGTGTTCCATGCGGGTGCACTGGGGAGGATATTGTTAGGAGGAAGAGGTTGCACTGGGGAGGATGCTGTGCATGGGGGGGGGTAGATGCGCATGGGGGATGATGCGCATGGGGGTTGATGCTGCGCATGGGGGATGTTGTGATTGGGGGTTGATGCACATGGGGATTTTGTACATGGGATGTTGCACATGGGCGGATGTTGCACATGGGTGGATGTTGCACATGGGGATATGATGTGCATGGCTGATGTTGTGCATGGGGGAATGATGCTCAAGGGGGAATGATGCACATGGGGGAATGATATGCATGGGGGTTGTTGCAGATGGGGTTTGTTGCGCATGGGAGATGTTGCGCATGGAGGGTTGATGCGCAAGGGGATGTTGCACATGGGGGAAGTTGCTCATTGGGACATGATGCACATGGGGACATGATGCGCATGGGGACATGTGCATGGGTGATGTTGCGCATGGGGGGACTTTGCACATGGGGAAGTTGCGCATGAGGGGTTTGAAGCACATGGGGGATGTTGCACATGGGGGATGTTGTGCATGAGGACATGATGCGCGTGGGGGTTGTTGTGCATGTGGGGAAGTTGCGCATGGGGAAAGTTGCGTGAGGGGACATGATACGCATGGGTGATGTTGCACATGGTGGGAAGTTGCGCATGCAGGGTTGATGCACATCAGGGAAGTTGCGCATGGGGGTTGATGCGCATGGGGATGAACATGGGGAATGTTATGCATGGGGATTTGCACATGGGTGGTTGATGAGCAGGGGGGGTTGATGCGCATGGGGGGTTGATGCTCATGGGGAATGATGTGCATTGGGGAATGATGCGCATGGGGAAATGATGTGCATGTGAGTTGTGCAAGGGGAGATGTTGCACATGGGTGATGTTGCACGTGGGGGGTTGATGGGCATAGGGGATAGTTCTTGTTCCCCTTTTATGGACCAGAAGACTGAGGCTGAGAAACAAGAGTTGTGCATGGGGAGTTGATGCAAATGGGGGACTGATGTGCATGGGGAGTTGATGCACATGGGGTGTTGATGAGCCTGGGGGATGAACATGGGGAATGTTGCACATGGGAATGTTGAGCATGGGGGATTTGCGCATGGGTGGTTGATGAGCATGGGGGGATGATGTACATAGGGGAGATGATGCATATGAACATGGGGATGTTGCACATGGGGTGGATGCGCATGTGGGTTGATGTGCATGGGGAATTGATGCACAGTGGGGGGATGGCGTACAGGGGAATTTTACTCCTGCAACACGGGTACACTTTTTGCTAGTTCATAATATGGCTCTGTTTCTCTTTCCATAGGGTCCATGCATTTTTTTTTGCCATATATTTGGATAGGAAGGAGATACTTCAAAGCTGTTTTTTTTGCACTGGCTTCTGCTGGAATATGCACACCAAATGGTATAGATTTGATGGGTTTGTTCCAAACAATTTTTGCAATTTTAGCTATTTTTGTGATTTTGGTCACCCCTACTACATCACTCTCCACCGGAGGATGGAACCCGGGGACCAGGAACTTCCAGCCACCCAAGGGATGCCACTGTTTTTAGATCCCCAGACCTGTAATAAAGGTTCTTGTGTTATTTCTCCAATTGCCTGTAGAAAAGCAGAGTTCACTCCCAACAAAGGCCCAGGGGGCTTGTGGTTATAGGTTACCTACATATTCTTCAGCATTTCATCAGCATAGCTCCACACTCAATCAGCTGCTACTTCTATTTCTATGGTACATTTGAATACAGCAAAATTATTTTCATCTCAGTTTTTCCCATTTCTCTTTCATGTGGCAAATAGTTCTTGTTCCCCTTTTATGGACCAGAAGACTGAGGCTGAGAAACAAGGGTTTGCCAAAACCCTTCTTCAAAAAGTCTTCTTCAGCATATGTCTCTCCAATAGCTATGTAAATAGAGAACTTTGCCATTGTCTTATATGTTGCTACCCAAGAAATATCGGAAATAGAAGCAAGATTACAGCTGCAAACTAGGAGATTGGATTTTCCACTGATGATTACCTTTCTTTGTGCCTATTGAAACCATGGAAAGGATTTCTCCTCTTCCCACTTCACATAATCTTCAAGGAAACTTGAAGCACACACCTTACCTGAGATCAGAACCCAGGAGTCTTGTTCTACTGACAGCAGCCTATTAGGCCTCTGGAGACATTTTGTTTTGAATACTCTTCAGTGTCTTGCCCTCTCTGGATGCTTTGAGAAAGTTCAGTTAGAAGCTCCTCCATTCCCCCTTCTCTTCCCCCCAACCTTGTGGTATAGCAGTGAGTACTATAGTCATTTGAGAAGGACCATGCACACACTGGCATCACTCGACTCCCTGTTTCTCCCTGTTGCTTCTCTGTGGAAAGTTCCTTCAATCCCCTGAGCTCCCCGCACCTCATGATCCCTCTCCTGAGATGAAGAGATGTTCTTTCCACCTTCAACTTCCTCCAACTTCCGCCTCCCAGATGAACTCCTGTACAGAACTAACAGAAAACAGCTGGCAAACACACACCCTTCTTGGCTACAGGACACAGTTCTTGAGTGATCCGCTATCTGAATGCCATGCAACCCAGCCAAGGATCAGTGTGACATATTTTGAATAGATTCCATATCTGGTGTACCCCTGAATACCAGCCTCTGTTCCCCCCCCCCCCCCAGCCCTCAAGTTTCTGGCCCTGCTTTTAAGTACATGGAAGCATTTGTAATAACTGAGGATAGAGGATTGGCTTTAGTGATGCCACGACGTCGTCCCCTACCTCATTTGCACGTAGGAGGTATCGTTCTATGTCTTGTGGGCATCTGCTCATTTTCAACTGCGTCGCCATTTCTGATGGGGAGAGAGAGAAAGAATGAGAGAGAGAAGATTACAGTTAGTCCCAAGGGAGAGAAAGCAAAAGAGACACACGCATGCATAGCTAGGTAATGGTTTTGTATCCACGTCCGGTGATTTATACCTCTGCTTGGCCTATTCCACTGGGAAGAGACAGAGTGCATAGCAGATATGAGGAGCCCAAAGTGATTACACCCACCTACTTTTTCTTATGCACTTACATCCAGGTATGAAGATACACACTGAACAGGGAGTGTACCCAGCTACATTTAAAAGGAAGCATCAGCAGAGAAACATATAAGACCTCAAGCCCATACCAATTCTATACCATCCATCTAGAGCAGAGGTCTCCAAACGTTCTGGCAGGAGGGCCACATCATCTCTCTGACACTGTGTCAGTGACCAAAAAACATTCTACATTTCAAATTCAAATACATTTACATAATTTTACATATAAGAAAAGGGATAACAAGGGTGTAGTATGCCATGGGCGACAGGGCACGAGGGGTGCCACTTACACTCCTCTGGTGGGCCCCCAGTTGCCCTTCCTGCACTCCTCCTTGGGCGCACTCCGGGGCAGCCATTTTTGAATTGTGCTTTGTCCTGGGTGTTCTCAGAGCTGTTAAAAGTGATGTGGGCCCGGAGTAAGCTCCTCCCCCACCTTGCGGCCAGTCAGAGCGCTTGTGTGTGTGTGTGTGTGTGTGTGTGTGTGTGTGTGTGTGTGTGTGTGTGTGAATATATTAGTGCAAAAGTCTAGTCCTTTGCAGATATCTTCCTGCTACAAGCAGGGGGTTGGACTAGATGACCTCCTGGAATACCTTCTAACTGTTTTGATAGGGGCGAAATTTCAGTCCTTGCCACGGGTGAAATTTTGCCTAGGTAGGCCTCTGCATATAAGAATGTATTGGAGTGGATTACAGAGCTTGCCCAGGCACCGGATAGAGGGCTCTTGAGGCTTGCTGAGGGACAGATCTGGCCCCAGGGCCGGGGGTTGGAGACCCCTGATCTAGAGAGCAGCACGTCAAATATTTCAAAAATCATTTTCTGTTTCTGGTGGAAATGTTAGAGCCATTGCCAAGATGCAAGTACTTCTGGAGTGGACCTTGATAGTCTGAGAATCTTTTTGTTTATTTTTAAATTTTCACTGTTGCAAAAAATTTGGGAGGAACAAAGAAGTGAAAAATAAGTAAAAGACAATTCTGTACATTTTATTACACAGAGGATACCTGTTTGGTTTTGTTTGTAAAGGGTAAAGACTTGTGAAGTGGAATAGTTTCTCTGGCTTGTATGCAGCATTTTATTCCCCTTTGTCACAAGTGAATTTATTGAACACCCACCACTGCCTCTCTGACCACCTTGATACTGATGAACATTGGAGGACTCTGATGGATCCAAGTAATGGTCTAGCAAATCCAGCAATTTTTTTCTACAGTGGCCCACCAATGCACAAAGACATGTGTGCAACACCCTTTTCTGCAGTTGTTATTCCCTCCCACCACCACCCCCAAAACCCCTGGAATTTAGAGGTTCACTACCAATGAAACATAAGTTGCACATAGTCATCACAACCAATAGTCAAAGATAATCCCCATTGAAAGCCATCTGAAAGAATCACCAACCTCACGCCATACTGCTATGTACCATGTGAAGATAAACTTTTGTTTATCCTAAGTTTTCAGTTCCACCAGATGAGAGAGTACATGTAAATGGTTCTCTGTTGAGTTCCTAAAAGGATGTCGGTCCAGTTAACAGGCCTGGGAAATGCCGTGAGACTCTACCTAACCACAATCTATCAGAAAAGGTCATGGCAGGTTCAAAGGGCCAGTGATCTGATTTTTCTGAAGGTTGTCAGCACTGGTAGCTATTGATAGCCCTATTCTCCATGAACCCAGCCAATGCCCTTTTAAATGCCCATGGCTTATCTGTGTGCCATGAGAGGAAAAGTTTGAAAATTGCTGATTTAGACTTTCCCCTTTTTGTACCTTTCATCTTATTTTTAACACCTCTAGACTCCTCCTGCCCACAGCAGCTTTTCTGTGATGACTCAGTGTGCACATCTAACCAATTTAGTCCCACATAATTCACCCATCTCCCTGTTCTTGCAGTGGTGTGGAGAGCTAGTGCAAGTCTATGCATTGGCCTAACCCCCTAGGAGTGGTGCAGAAGTGTCTTATGGCACTTTTGCAACACCCCAGGACAGCACAGGATTTAAACTGGGACTTATGCCAGCCTAACCCTACAATCAGTGGTGGGCACCAGCAGGTTCGCACCTACTCTATAGAACCGGTTCTTAACAAGAGATAGTACATATAAAGTTTAAAAATAGCCATTTAAAAGTGGCTGCCAGATGGACAGAGAACCGGTTCTTAATGTCTTTGAAGCCCATCACTGCCTACAATCCAGATTAACTACGGGAAGATGTAAGAGGCACTTACTTTGGATTGCTCTATGCATTTCCCATAGGTTCACCATAGGTGGCACCGTAACTACAGCTTTGTAAAAGGTCCCGTAGTTACTCTGGATTGTAGCCTAACTGAGGATTAGAATTACGCTGTCAGTATTTTTAAAAGTCTTGGTGGCACATCTCATTTTGGACTGCCCTTTAGTGCTGCTTGAACCCTCTGAAAAAAATAAACCCTTATTTTTTTCTATATTTCTTTTCCCCATATATTTCATTGTTCCTTCAGGCTTTTAATCAATCCCTTATATATTTTTCTCTTGATTTACCTGAGTGGTCTAAGTTCAGTCAGGAGAAAGTGAGTTGCCATGCCTACGAGATTGCTGTTTCCAATACTGCCTTTTTCTTTAAGGGTATGTCCAGATTTAGGGGTTCTTAAAGAGAGGCCTTAAAAAGCAGCCTGTTTCTGTCTGTATGGTGCAGTGAAGAGACTTGCCAGTTCAATCCCAGTAACTCCCAGACTGTCCAGTTAAAGAGTGAGTGGAAAGCAGGAATGGGATACCAACTGCTAACCATAAGGTAGCTGCCTCTGCTCCTACTGCCTGAAATCTTAACAGCCCTAAATCTTTTACCAGACAGTTTTGTTGGTCGCTCTTAGTTCTAGAATTGGGGTGCTCCAACACCATCACATTTTGGTTGCTATCTTTTGCAATTTTTCCAGCTCTACAATGTCCTTCTTGAGGTACAGCAACTAGAGCTGGACTCAGTATCCCAAATGTGGCCACATCATAAACCTATTAAATATTAAACATTCTTATTTTCAAGAATGAAAATATTTTCAATCCCTTATTTTCAATCCCTTATTTCAATCTTATTTTCAATCCCTTTCCTAATGAACTGAACATAGAATTTGCGTTGTTCACAACTGCCCACGCTTAGGTTCACATTTTCACTAAACTATCCACCATGAACCCCAAGACCTCTTGCCTGATTCATCATAGAAAGCCAACACCACACAGGAAGTATATTTGTGAAGTTATTTACACTGAATCACTGACCTTTGGTTGCCTATTCACCTGGTTTCGAGACATTCATTTGGAGCACTTCATAATTTATTTATTTTATTATATTTAACAGATTTATATTCAGTTACCCATGCTCAAGGCAGCTAACAAAACATATAAATAGTGTAGCTGTTTAGTCATTAAGTTGTACTTGTAACCCATGGACTGCAGCATGCCATGCTTCCCTATCCTCCACTAGCTTATGAAGTTTGACCATGTTCATGCTCATTGCTTCAGTAATACTATTTCTATCCAATATCCACCATATTCACTATTTCTATAACCACCTCATCCTCTGCTGCCCCTTCTCCTTTTCCCTTTAGTTTTCCCCAGCATCAGGGTCTTTTTCTAAGGAGCTCTCCTTTCTCATGATGAGACCAAAATATTTGAGCTTCAGCTTCAGTATCTGTCCTTCCAGTGAATCATCAGGGTTGATTTCCTAGAGGATGGACTGAGTTGATCTTTGTATAAACAGTACAGAACCATAATCTGATTTGGATTACCATTTATGCCACCTTGAAACGGAGCAAAGGTAAAATTGGCCACCTTGCTGTTTAACCCTAACTCCAGATTATATACAGCAGGCTTCCTTCAGTCTTGAAAGACTATGATATCGTGCTCGGCGCTGGATACGCCACATGCGAAGCACGAAAGCCTGGGTTAGATTGTTATGGAGGATAGGCTGTTACCCAAGCAGCAAATCCCCCTCTCCACGCCACTGAATTAGTCCAATGGAAAGGCAGAGCCAATATGATTGGATCCAGCTGGTGTCGCAGAGCTGGGCTATGGACAGGAGCTCACCCTGTCTTCTGGGGCCGACCTGGATCTCGAACCCTGGCCTGCTGGTTAACAGGCACAGCGTCTTAACCACTTGCGCCACCCACAGCCCAGATTATATACAAGCAACTTAGAAAGCACTGGTCCCAGTGCAGATCCTTGTGAGACACTACTCTTTATTTCCCTATATTGTGAAATGTACCTTATTATTTCTATGTTCTGATTCAGATTATTTAATCTGGTTCCTGTCAACCCAAACTAATATCTTCAATAATTTTGGCATGCAGAACCTGAATTTTGGCATGAGAACTCTAATATGTGTGATCCCAATTCACCAGCACCTGCAACATCTTCCACACTCAGTGAGATGTTTGATTTTGAAATCTGGACCTAATGCTGTCATTCCTTCCAGCAGGGGGAGCTCTTCCCTGAACTTCTGCAACCTAGAGTGAGACTGATTCAAGTTCAGACCTAGGCTGCAATCCTAAAAGCACTTTCCTGGGAGTAAGACTCATTGAATACAATGGGGCTTACTTTTGAGTAGACATGGTCAGGATTGTGTTCTAACACTTCCCAATTTTGGGACAAGCAGCAGACTCAACGGCTATGTAACAGACACATTAACTTATGGACGAAAAACACACCACTTTTTGTGCACATATAGAAATATGTCTGCTGTGTATTGTATTGGTTAAGCTTGTCTGCCACTTTCCATTTGTTTTTGGTTAAGCGTTTGATAAATGCCAGGTTCCTACATTTGCAATTTTGCAAAATTTTGCAATCTTCAATTTTTGCCTTCACTCCAATAGAATTATCTTCTGTTGTTAGGTGACACAACTCCCTATCAACACCCACAATAATGTGACATATTTGCTCTTCTTTTTGGTCCTGATGACTCAACTGCAAAGACTCTGTTTAATTTGAAATGTAACTGACCTGCTTTGTCTGGATTCTAAAAATAGCTGCCTTTTGAGGTCATCCCCCATACCTGCAACCGTGTGCTTCTTCTGTGGTGTGACTTCTCTTTCCGGGAAACAGCAAGCTTGGCAGCTCATGCTCCATATAAGAAGCTTGGGTTTACTCTGGCTAAGTAAGTAATGTTGGAAGTGGAGTTAGGGTTACTTCTGTGAGACAGGTGACAGTCCCTTGCCCTTTCAGTCCTTTGCCCCTTCAATGGCTGATGGCTGCCATTGCAGGGCAATTTTGCAATCAGAAGATCCCATTTGTTCCTTTGCCTTGGGGAAAACCACAGGCACAGCAATGGGTCTACTAAGATCTGTGCTTGCTAAATAGGCAGTGCAAGTACAAGTGGATCTGTGTTGGCGGATCTGGCTTGTGAAGGAGGATTTGGAATACAATAATGCTGCCAATCCCATCCTCCTCCTGAGACCCAAATTGCCCATTCCTGTCCCACCCTAATCCTTCCTGACCTTTTTCCTGCCTCTCTTCTGCTCAGCGCAGAGCTGATCTGCTTTGGTGTGTGATGCACTCTGCACTGGTGCCTGCAGAATGGTGTGAACCTACCTGTTTGTGCTACTAATTCCATCATAACATGTCTATGCTGGCAGAGTGCTTGATTGTGGGATTGTGCTATCAGTGTCACATTTATACTGATTTCCCCACATATTGTTATGACTACTGTCTTGATCTTGGAATTCCCCACAATGTTGTTTCTTTCAACAGTGCGCTTCTTACTCCTTCCAGTTTGCCTCTCACCCATGACCAGTTCTGTCAATGCTATGTCTTTATTTGAATTGTTACTCCTACCCCCTCCACTTCTTGTGTCCTTTCTGATCACCCCTTTCACTCAGTGGCTTCTACTTTCAGCCTCTATCATCAAACTTGTTCCATGAATTTTAGTGTTAAAATAAAATATAACTCTAGCCTAAGCTCATATAGCCTTCAAATGGCCACAGCATATTATAGATACCAAAGAAATGGCACATGATAATTTTTGTGTGTTTTTAAAAAAATTCAGGGATAACAATTCTGGCTTTGGAATTAAATAGGTTTGTACTGTGGAGATAAGATGATTCACTGTCAAAGATAAACACCTTAGCTGCTAAAACCACACCCACTCAAAGAAAATGATTTTGGTGTCACTTCACTCAAGCTCACACATTTAATGCTGACTTGCCGACCAAAGGGACGTAGGAGGTGATGTTTGATCTGAAGCCATAGATAGGCCTTTATCCCATATCTGAAGGCAAACATAAGTCCCAGTGCATTAAGACACCAAGTTGAGGTTAGACTTGATCTTATGCACAGCCATAAGGTAGTTAAGAAATCAGAATGCATTTTGATAGTGGTGTTCTGTGCTTTGTTTACAGCAACAATGCAATGGCCAAGGAACTGGCCAGGCAGGTATTCTTCTCAATGGGCTACCCAGATCATCTGTCCATTGTAACTGGGAAGCTGCCTTGAGTTCCCAGAAGGGTAGAAAGGTGGGGTATATATGGATAATTATCAGTGATGGGCATCAAAGAAATTAAGAACCGGTTCTCTGTCCATCTGGCAGCCACTTTTAAATGGCTATTTTTAAACTTTATATGTACTATCTCTTGTTAAGAACTGGTTCTATAGAGTAGGTGCGAACCTGCTGGAGCCCACCACTGATAATTATGTTCAATTCTGATTCTGACCAAACCAAGACAGAAGATAGTTTACAGCCTCATCATATGTGGCTTCTGCATCACTGGAACACACATGCTGGGGTGTGCAGCACATTCTATGGCCATTGCAAAATGTAATAAGCCATTGATGTCATTGTCCAGTCACCACCAGAAACAGTGAGCAGCTGAGGCCAGGTGGTTCCCCATCACGGTTCCCTATCATCGTTCCCCAATTCTAGTAAGTTGGCATGGGGGAAAGTAGATGTTGAAATGGGGTTGGAAGGGGAAAGATCAGGGCAGAGACTAGATTGGAAATGGGGTGTGTTGAGAGTTGAAAATGGGCAGATGTTTATGGCAGCAGCTAAACTGATATCCTATCTCCCTTCCTGGCCTTAATGGATTTACCTGGGTCTGCTCAGACTTCTTCCAGTCTCATCTGCATAAGGAATATTTATACTATTTCCAATATATTGATCTCCAGCCTGCTCAAGTACTTGGCTTCTTGGATCTATGCCAACTAAATAGCTGGTGCAAGTCCAAGAAGCTCCATGTTGGGGGGGAAGTCTTAGGAGAACTGTGGCTGTCTTCACGATGAGAAATGCAGGACATGGAAGAAAGTGCTCATCTCTGATCCTTGTTTGTTTGCCTCCATGAATGCAGATAGAAATAGGACATGTCAGTTGGTAATGTCTGGAGCACTGGTTTGTGATTCTTCATGAAGTAGACCAGTTTTAACATCTATTTACAGCCTGAAGTTTAGTCCAAAGGAAATGCAACTTGATGTTCTGAATCACCTTTAGACTGGACATGGATTAGAGTGCAGTTGAAATTAGCTCTTTGATTAAATCATGAATGAAGAAGAAAGGAAATGGTCATGATCTCTAGGTATTTTTCCACTTTCTCCAAGAAGCTTAAGGTGGTATACATAGTTCCTTTTCCCTCTCCTCTTTGCTGCAGATTCAGATTCAGAATCAGATTCAGAACCCATGTCCCGTGTCTAACTTATTTAACATGTTACACAGCACTCTCAATCACTCACTCCCCTGGTTAATGACATGGAAGATAAACCCACACCTACTTTCCTACACAAGATTCTCAACCTACTTATTAGACAAAGCCACTCTCCCAGCCAAATAATATAATTCCTTGTTCTAAGGATTTATATCCCTAAAAGAAAAGGAAAAATACATCTCCTTTTCCAAAAGTCCAGAGTTGTAGCCGTTCAGCTATAACTACTACACTCTACTACTCACACAGCAGTGAAAAATCCAGACATTCTCTGCCATTTATTTGTGCCAAACCAGGTTCAGCACCATAGACAGCTCCTACAATCTGTTATTTTGTGCATATTATATGCTCAGTTCTTTTACAGGTGATACAAACAATTCTCACAGCAGAATAAAACCTCAGCTTTATATTTAATTAACTATATTTATATTTTAACATTCCTCTATCATGAAGCTTAAGGCAGCACCCAGGGCGCTCCCAGATGTTCATACATCTGGGAATTGGCTAGATTTAGATTGACTTAGCTTCAGCAAGGCAATTGTATCATGTGCCATTACCCAGTGACCTAATAGGGAATTCCTCAACCAAATTCAGCACAATCATATGCGTGACTACTCTGTAGTAAGTCACAGTGTTTTCAATTGGGTTTATTCCCAGAAAAGTGTGTAGAGGATTGTGATCTTTGTATGTTCTTTGGCACATAGGTCAGGCACAGATAAATAAATGTTATTAAAACCAGGATTCCTGGCTTCCAGCTTCTTCTGTAGTTCCGCTTATCAAACTGTCTCACACAAATGCATCTTGAGTTTCTGTCCTTGAACCCAATGATCATGAGTTTCTTTTCTTTCTGGTGTGAGGGCCATTTTAGACTTTAAGCTTGCTGCCATTTCCTTGAGCTTTTTTAAAAAATAGCTGTAAATATTCAGTTTACATCACATCCTTTTTTATCTTCAGTTTAAAAAATTCTTAAAATTGATCCTGAGGCTCATTCTAGGGTAAGAGCTCAGACCTAAATAAATCAATAAAAACAAATCACTGATGCAGCTCACCTCTCTGAGATTAGAAAAATAGTAATACATGGCCCTTCCAGAATTCAGAGGCTGAATATTACAGATCATTGTACCACATATGCATTGGCTATGCCCAACATCCTGATCTACCAGAACCAAATCTAACCTACATAGTATAGGACCCTTTAATATAGCTCTAATATAAAAATAATTTAACTATTCAAATTATAACCTGCAAGATTATTTTTTTAATCCACAGACTTTAAACAAGGAAAATTTGAATTAAGGGAAGTAATGGAATTAAGGGAATTAACCATTCATTGCTTCTGTGAATGGAGGGGATATTTAAGAAACTGCCTTTGTGGATTATGTCAGTGTTAAATATATCAGTATCAATGTTCCATCGATGTTCCATCGAGATCAACACCCTGTTTCCAACAGCAGCAAACCAGATGCTTTGGGCAGCTCACAAGTCAGGCCAGAAGACAGCATCCCTCCCCTGTTGTTTGTTTGAACCATCTGGTATTCAGAGGTACACTAACTTTAAATGTGAAGATTCCACAAAGTTCCAGTAAATAAAATAGTTATATTCTATTAACAGTCATGGCTGATTTTTAAAGTCATTTTATACTTTTTAAAGTCCAGTATCTTTCCTGGAATCTGGAAAAATACTGATACTGATAATGTCCAGGCATTGGGGGTGTAGGGTCAGGTCTATATGGCTTTCTCTTTTTGTGATATGCTCCCTTGCCAGATTTCATATACAATATTTTGTCCCTGGGTGTGGTTTCTCTTATGCCCTGAAAATGGGATGCTGGAGAGGGGAGACCATATGCCAGCAATTAACCCAGCAAGAGTTCATCTGCTTACATCCCTTGGGAAGCTTCTGGTTAAAGTGGGGACAGGAACATGCCTTTTCTCTAATGAGGAGGATGGGCCTGTGCCCTCGGTCATGTCAGGAAGGCAGGTGCTGATTTTGACCCCACAGGATGGTTTGGGTGAAAACTGTTATCCCCATAAGCGCCATATGGCAAGGCTGAGAACACAGGAAATGTAAGGGTGGAAATAAGAAACTCTATCTGCAGAAAAGCAAGAATTTCAGGGGATTCTAGGAGGGACAGAATGAGATCAGTCACATTTCAGAGCATTTGCAAATTAACCTGTTAGTCTGTCCCTGAAGCTCCCCAAAAAGAACTAAGTTCAAGCTACACATGGTTGTAATATTTTTTATTTCCTGTATCAATAAAGAAAATGTAAAGCCTTTTAAAACATTGCAATTTCCTTGTTTGATGAGACAGTGATACATCTTGCTCAATATTCTGTTTCCAAAACTGACCAGACAGACGTCCCTTGGAGGTTACCACACCCCATATATCAGGGAGTATGGCTTAAGGATCACCCACAAATCCACTTTTGCAAGTTTTCAGTGCTTGGTTTAAATTATCTCCTTCTTAATTGAAGAAACACCGCCTGCTGAACTCTGCCTCTGGAAAATGGATGTAGAGGCTCAATTGGGCTACTGTTAAGGATGCATGTAGGATATGAGGATGCATATAACTTTAGAGTTAGGTTAGGGATGCATGTGGGATAATGAATGGCATTAAGCTTCACTCCCCCATCCCCATTGTTCTCATCACACCATTAGAAGATTTGTCTTTGGAAATGAACAACAGTAGAGGACAGTCTCTACAGTAGAGGACAGTTTGGCAAGATCAGTCCTCTCACCCTCTTTTTCAGCACTCCAGCCATTGACTTGGCTGCAGTGGATACAATGCACAAAGATACCATGTCAGAGATGTTCTGGTGGCCTGCCCTATACATAGGGCAGACAAATCCTAACCTGTGCAGTGCAGCAGGGCTGCTGTCTTTCACTGTACCCAGCACAGTTTAGGAGCAGGTTGGAGATCTCTTTGTGGTAAGGGGATACTTTTTCAATTCTACCTCCTCCCTTACCCAGAAAGGCCCCCTCCCCACCTCCATTCCGCCTTTCCCTAGCTTCTCTTCCACTAAATAACTTGTTACTTACCTCCGTCACTGCCCAGGGGGTGAGTCTTTACTTAACTACCGCGCAGGGGTCAGAATATAGTCCTGATGGGATGGTGCAGGCCTTCCTGTAGGCACTGCCTACTTCTGAGTCACCACAACATGATTTACAGTATATTTGCACCAGCACTAGCAAAAATCAGGATTGTGTAGTGTGTGAATATTCTAAGGAGAGCATTACTCACATTGTTTTCTGAAAAATATTGTTGTATGAGGCATTAAAGAGAATATCTACAAACCTGAAAAGTCAATAGTGTTTTAAAATAATGATGTGACTGCACATCTCACAAGTGCTTCTGGCCCTTTGATATTTCCAGGAGGCTTCCTCACTTCTTTGTCTCTGGCTCATCGGATCTAATTGCTTCACTCTAGGAGGAGGATGCCTGGAGCCTTTCACTTAAGGAACAACTCTAGCAGTCTTCTTGAGTCTTTAAGGTTGCTGGCTGGAAAATCAAGAAATGGGGAGTTTGGCATTCTCCCCCTTCTTCAGTTCTGTCCCTCCAAACCTGAACAATACCAAACAATACCACATTCTCAGGATGAAGACTATGGCTGCCCCCTTCACTTGCTGATGTGGACGGACCTACACAGAATGTTGCGTGCAAAAGGAGTGTGTGTATGTATCACTGGTGATAGTGAATGCATTGGAGTCCTGTGTGAGAATAAGGCTGCAATCCTATCCACACTATCCTGGGAGCAGAGGCTTACCTAGGCAAAATTTCACCTCTGGGAAGGACTGAAATTTCGCCCCTATCAAAACAGTTAGAAGGGATCCCAGGAGGTCATCTAGTCCAACTCCCTGCTTGTAGCAGGAGAGATCTCTGCAAAGGACTAGACTTTTGCACTAATATATTTATACACACACACATGCACATACATATATACATATATCATAACTGGGGCCTGTCACCCATGGCAGATCGCATCCCACACTATATGCTTGTTACGCCTCTGCCTGGGAGTAAGCTCCCTTGACTTTTGATTATACAGGATTGGGCTCTAAACTAATGAGTATAAGAGGAGCATGGCTAGTATTTGTTTAGGAAGGAAAAATAGTTTCCACCTGTCTAAATGTAATCCAGACTTTCTGGTACATCAAATCATGAATGTGAACCACTTTCCATAACACCAAATAGGGGACAATTACTTTTATTGTACTGAGAGAACGATCCATAATCATTATTCAGGCCGCGCAGTACAGTGCTAGCTGGGTTAATGAATTCCAGTTCTGCAGCTTGTTGTTTCAATTGTCCCTTGAATCTAAATTAAAATGCACTCAAAGATTCGTGATGGTGATGAAGCCATTGGGTGTGATTGGCTGCACTGGCCTAATGCTATGGAGAGTTGGGGTGGAGAGGGTTCTGGGTTTCCTTGCCTGAGCAGTTCTGATCTGAGCCAGAGGAAGGCAGAAAGAGGGGTCCTTGCAGGAGGGGGGACAAAAATAGAAAGGGGAGGAAGCCAAAAAAGGAAGCTTTTTATTTTGGGAAGAGAAGCAAGGAAAAATGGCAGGTAGAAAAAGGGAAAGGCAAAAGGTAAAAAGGAAAAGTGAGAAAAAATGGGCATTTCTGTGTGCATAGAATCAGTGCAATTCTGAAATAACAAACACCAGCAAATATGAGCAGAAAACTCCAGGGTGTTTCAGCCCTCCATTTTGAGGACTATTTGGGATCATTTTCTGGTCACTGCATTTTGGTACAGAAGCATAAGAAGAGTTTCACATCTGGGACAGCTGTGTGGAAGTTATTACATATACCACCACCACCACCAGAGAGAAGCAAGATCCAGTGTTCCTGATTTGCCAGGGCTTTTGACTTGCTTTAACTTGTTTCTGTCTCTGCTTTAACATGAAAATGAATCAAAGGATGAAAAGAAGGACTAGAGAAGGTTCCATAAGTGACCGCTGGTTTCAGAGAGTGTCATCCAAGAATGACTCTCCAGAATGGTGCTGTAACCTGGCAGGGACAAAATGTAATCCAACCCAAGTGGGATGTGGATCATGCATAAATACTATAGGAATTCTTGAGGCATCAAGGCGGCAGGTTCCCACTGGCATTCATCTGGTCTCCATTGAATCCTGAACACCAGCCTCTCCTCCAGGGCTTTTTTTAATCGTACAGGGAATCCAGCTAGAACTGCCTCCTCTAGGGGAAAAAAAAGCCCAGCATCTTCCTTTAGCTTTGTCAGCAGACTGTGGTTTAGCATCAGCGTCTGGCACAAGCACTGGGGCTTCATTTCCATACAAAGCTGTCCATGCTGATTCTCCTGCTGGCAAAAGATGAGCAGGCTGAGTTGAGGGTGAGCAGAGTAACATGACAAGGAAGGGCTGGGTGAGGCAGAGGCTGTGGCAAGGGGCAGAGAGCAAGGCAATGTTGCTACCCGCTCTGCAGATTTTTTTTGGTGGGGGGGATGACACAAGAGGATATGAGAAGCAGAGCCCAAGGTGTTGCAATGCACCCCTTGCCAAAAAATCTAGCAGTACCCACAATGCTATTTCAACACAAGCGAGGAGCATGCACAAAACATTCACACAGGATGGGTCTCTGCAGCATCTCTTTTATATACAAATATGTACAAGCAGGCTGTGCATTGAAAGACAGTGTTACACAGAACCATGATTTCACAGTCAATGAATCACAGTGAAGAGCTGGAAAACAGGATGATGCAGTTTTGCTGTTGCACCAGCAGCTTCACGAGGAAGGTGATGCACAAGAGGAGGCTATGGTTTCAGAATGGAGCTACCTGACAAGATGCATAGTAGTGAAAAATGCATCGCCACAACAGGCAGAGGAATAATCTGCACCCAGCTTTTGCAGAGGGAGGAGACAGCAAGCACATTCAATGCAGCCCTGCTAGTCTATTATTAAAAATGGAAAGTTAATGATGTTTGAAATCAGAAGTGCCCCCAAAATTTTCAGTTCTCCAAGTGACCTATGAAGAGGATTTCCACCTGAACTAACTAACTCTGTTTTGCCCACTATCTCTATGATTAGTTTTCTTTTGTTTTACTTTCTGTTTTGTTGAAGGTCCACCTCAAAAAACCGGGATGCAACAATTGAGGTTATCAGAGAATCTCAAAATCTATTCTGCAGCTTCTCTGTAATGCTTCCAAACTCACTGAATCCACCCAGGTGTATGTTTATTAAAGGTAAAGGGGTCCCCCACAGGTTGCACTGCTAGTCCTGCTGGTTGCAATGCAGAATAAATGCCATTTATTTGGCCTTTAGCTTACCTGATGATAGCTAGCCCTGCTGCTAACTATGGTTTTATCATCCATAGGCCAGGCCAGGACCATTGCTAATATTGAATTTTTTTTTCTTGACAGCGAAGGGTGGAGGATTAAGATGACTGAGTACCTGAATATCTGAATACCCCCTTCATTGGGGGTCAGTCTTGAAAACTCCTCCTCTCAACACCACATCAGGCAGAATAGAGCACTGCAGCCCAAAGTTGGCTCAGTTTAAGCCCTTTATTACATTTGGCGAGCTTGTTTTTAAGGGAGTAAACAGCATTCGTTAAAACACAGCATGCTTCCCAACAGCTGGTGGGACAGCTTTTGAGAAGCATCCAGATTGCTTCCGAATAAATAGGAATAATGGTGGATTTGAATTTAACTTTACTCTCCTACTATGATCCCAGTTTAGATGGCGAAGCACAGCTAGACTTTAACAAGGGCAAATTTTCCCATAGTTTCCATGCTTTTTTCATTGTTCAACAGTGCACAAGATAGGGCAGATCCGTACTGAGACCATGTTGGGGGTAAAATTAAAAGCTCTCCTAACCTCCTACCATGATCTTGATCCATTCTAATCCAACTAAGAAATTCACCCACAGTTGAAAACAAGTCTACCAGACTTCATAATAGTCTCAGTCTTGCATGCATGTTGGCCCGTCAGCTCCAAACACAGGACAGCAATCATCTATGTTGAGGGCATGCCTTGAAATAATTTAGAAGAGGAATGAGGCGTAGATGTTAAATAAGCGGGGCTTTAATGTCCAATACATCAATTAGATGAATAGATTTGTAATGTTTGATCAGCTAAAAGGTGCCTCCAATTAGTTAAGCAACATATTTTTAATTATCTTCAATATAAGTAATTATGAAAAAGCAGGTGGGAAGCACTGCCCTGGAAGAGGAGTTTTCCCTTTTCACACATTCTCATGCATTGACAAGAGGGAAAGCAATTTCTAAGGCGTCTTGTTAAGTGCCACATATAACAACATCATCCAAAAACAAAGAATGCTTTGTTTTACACAGGCAAAACCATGCAGATTTGATTGATAAGGGGCACAATCCTAACCAATTTTCCAGCACTGGCATCACTGTGCCTGAGGGGTATTGGGCTGCATCCTGCGGTTGGAGTATCACAGAATTCTTATGTCAGAATCCCTTACCTCTGAATC
The DNA here is from genome assembly GCA_030015325.1 of Cryptoblepharus egeriae. Lineage (NCBI taxonomy): Eukaryota > Metazoa > Chordata > Lepidosauria > Squamata > Scincidae > Cryptoblepharus > Cryptoblepharus egeriae. The sequence continues at coordinate 112,922,558 of JAREYC010000002.1, forward strand.
ACATTGTCTTTGCCCTAGAGCTGGGAAATTGGTTCGGATTGCACATGAAAACCCAAATGATTCACTAATTAAATGAACTGAGAAACAGCTGAGGAAATAAGTAGGTAAAATAACTAGAACTCAGGGATCCTATCTCCACGCCTGTTACTTAGATTTTCCACTTACAAACCACCTTTTCCATTTCCAGAAGTGAGAGCAGGATGTCCCTGCTTTTGTCCTCACAACAATTTATGTGGGGTAGGTGAAGCTGGAGAAACTGCAACTAGCCCACTAAGGAAGCTTCACAGTTGTGCAGAGGTTTGAACCTGGATCTTCTGGGCCTAAGTCCAACTCTCAAACCACTACAGCATTTAATAAGGCACGGGGTGCTATGGTACTGCTTCCCTTAGGATAGAAGATGAGACCCTTCAGATTCGTTAATCATAATAACAACCAGTCTTTTGGTTTTACCCTCACAAAACTGGTGACATATGAATCAGGACTCAGTTATATGCAATTTTCCAGTGCTGATGCAATTGTGCCAGTGTGCGCTGCATCGTAAGGTGGAGGGCTTTCTCAAGGTAGGGGAACACGTGTGCCTTTTTGACAGGGCTGCACCCAAACTGGAAAGTTGGATAGGATTGGCCATAATGTGTATCCCACTCTGAGCTCCTTAGAGGAAGGGTGGAATATAAACAACAAGGTGGGACTGCTTTGTCTTTAGGTAAATTCTGAATAACTCCACAGACCAAGTGATGGTCTATGGGCCACTGTTTCCTGAGAAACTCCTATTTGGGCAGTTTGATGACTCTGACTTGGTTCTCTGCAACTCTCAAACATGTTCCAGATCTGAAAACAGCATTAATACAGGGCAAAGGCTTAAGTTCTGCAAGCCCCACATTGGGATTGCAGCACAAGCCTTAGCATCCTGCCATCCCAGTCTTGGTCATTAAGTGACTTTGACAGCTGCAGATCCAGTGCTGGTGTTCAGAGGTTTAAATTAGACACAGACTCCAGATCTATGCCAGAGGTTCTCTGCCATCTACTCCTTTGCCTCCGAGGAATGGGTGGGTCTCAGCCTAGACCTGCCAAATATGCTTGTTTTCAAAACCCCTGGTTCTCAACATGACAGATTTCAAGTCAGCGCATGGCATGGTCTGCCAAAGCCAGCTGTGGACAATAATAAACAGCAATCTCCTCTTGTCCATGAAAGAAAACTGTCACATCTGGAGTGGTGTGCTTCTTTTGACACAACCTCCCCATTCTGTTTTGGTCATCTGGTGGGGAAGCTTTTGATATCTGGATACTGTACATTTGCCATGTTTACAATACAAGACATAGCGCAAGAGCAGGCTCCTTGCAGATCGCTCCTGCCTTCAAAATATTTACACAGGGAGGGGTGGCTGAAGGCTGCATTAAGCCAATTCTTCCCTTAATAATAATTAACAATAATTGCATGGCCCAGTTTTGGATCAGGAATGTCATCCAAAATCGGCCCACACACCAGTTGATGTTTCCTCAAAAGGAGTTAAAGACTAGCGTGTTCAGAATTGCCTGAAGGTAAAGCACCCCCACATGTTCTCTTGAGACACAGAGAGCTGCAAATTGAGAGATTAATGACTAGTAAATATTTTAAACAAGCATCTGAGTCTGAAGAATGTTTCTGCTGCAGTAATCTAATGATTCGGCTGCAGCAGTTCAGTGGCTAAAGTCGTCATGTTCGTCATCATGAAGGATGGCAGATTGGTATTTTGAGACCTGAATAATGCATGACGAGTGACCTCCTCTTACTTGCCCTGCTCCTGCCAACTTAGCAGTTCAAGAGCGTGTAAATGCAACTAGATAAATAGGTACCATTTTGGTAACAGGTAACAGCGATCCATGCGCCTCCAGCATCTAGCCATGCAACCCACAAGACCATGGAGACGTCATCAAACAGTTCTGGTTCTTTGGTCTTGTAATGGGCCTTTACACTCAGTCACAACTAGCAGGACACCCTATGAGAAAAGCATTTACCTTGACTTTAGTGTAATGATCACCTCACTGAAGGCTGCTGGAAACAACATTCTGTATCAGTAGGGCAATCACTACCTCACATGTCCAATCAGCCATGCTCCAAGACTAACCATGAAGAGCAAAAGCCGAGCACACCCCTCCACAAGTGTCTTGACCATCAGTTCCAACCACAGCAACCAAACTTTGTTCAAGCATCAGTGACTAGCAAATAAATCACAGTGGGCTATCAAGAGTTTGTTAAGATTACCCTGGAGGCCAGCACAAAGCAGAACTTACCCAATTCTCTGAACAACTTGGTTTCTTTGTTGCATTACCTATACCACATATAGGTCACAAAATGAAATTGCTTGTGTTTGACCATACTTCCTCTGAGTGTTCCTCTACTTACATTCTATCTGTTGTCCTGCCTGCTTCATCACCCCAACCTCCCTAGTATACCAAGATCCACAGGCAATTGTATTGACCACCCAGGTCAACTCTGTAATCCAGGTATCAATCACAACCTTGACTGGGTGCATTGGGAACATCAGCAGGAACCTCTCCAATGGTCAGCAGGAAACAATCAGGATTCATCTGCCTCCAGGGACGGACTGATCTGTTTGTCTATGCCTCTGGTTTGTAGAAACACAGTTTTGAAAACCTACCAATGTTACAGTTTTAGACAAAGAAAGTGATGGGAGGCATATTTCCCTGTTACAGCTTCAGAAGGGTCAAGTCAGCAGCGCTTGTCAGGGCCAAGTTTCTATTTCAGGATCTTTCCCCTGGGCATTGAGATGCACCTGCCTCTGGAGGATAACAGCTGCTCTCCACCACAACTCTTGTTGAGTGTATCAGAAATGTGAGGCAGAACAGCTGGAGACCACCACAACTAATGGACCACATTGAAGTTTATAGATTTTTCTTCTATCAAGAAGAGAACTTCAAAGGGAATGTTGCATGAAGGAGGGTGCCTATGTTGAATCCTGCAAAGAGGGCAGGGAATTCCATAATTCAGCCTAGTGAACATGGGAACATAGTACAAGAGTACATGGACCAAGTAAAGAAGATACAGCCACCACTTCCCCAAATCTGCCAGTGGAAGCAACAACTTCAACCGGCCTCTTGGCCAACCCGCAGGAGGGGAAGGAGCAGGGGAAGGATTCAAATAAATTAACAACAGGTTCTGTGCCCTAATAACCTAAATTAATGACAGGTTCTATGTCCCATTAGTAACCAGTTCTCAGAATCAGGCGTTCATTACCAATGGGTTCTATAGAACCTATGAGAACCCCCTTGAGGCTCACCACTGGAGGACAGCCCCATTACTCACTAGGGAAAACTATCCCTTAAAACAGGCAGCAAATCCTTCAAAGAACCCAATGGAAAAAGGAGCAAGGCGAAGAAGCCACAAAGCTGCATTCTGAGGATCAGTACACAGCAATTTGATGCCTTCCTTTCTTTAAAATGCTGGCTCATATTTAGGAAGGTGGCATCCAGTCAGGATGCCATGAAGATGATGGAGTGAGGAATAGGATTGGACTGTGGGTGAGTTGACAGAGTAGGGTGATGCTCAAGCAAAATGAATTTTCTTTTCCTTTCAATTTGAAACTTCGATACGACATCTGGGAGAAGATAGAGACAAGAAAGAGATTGGTCCCCCTTATTCTCGATTTGCTTCCAGTCCCAGTTCAAAGTGCACTCTTTGACCTTGAAGGCTAAACAACTTGGGTGTGTTTGGGGTACCTGAAAGACCACCTGATGATGTTTAAACTCACCCTCTGAATATGGTCACCTACCTGAGAAGGTCACCTGTTCAGCATTTTCAAGGGTGGCTGTTGAGGCACGTGGCGGTTATGAAGTGCCCTACCCTATGAAGTCACTCTGGCTCCTTCTGGATCTGTTTTCTGCAGTGTGGTGAGAAAGACTTCCCTTTCATTGCATTTGTTTTTCCAGTCCCATTTAGCATTTACTCACTAGTGCGCAATTGTAACAAACTTTCCAGCACTAGCATAACTGTGGGCATAAGTGGGGCATGTGTGGCATCCTGCACTTGAGGGGCAGTCATAGAGGAGGATAGCAACGTTTGTTCCCTTTCCTCAAAATTTCATTGTCATCACCCTGGAGTTGGAAAATTGGTTGTGATTGTGCCCTGAGTTTCTTTGTGTCGTTTCTGCTGTGATTAACTGCTGGTTGCTGCAGTTTGGTTCTTTTAATTGTGAAGGTGCTAATGAATATGGCTGATATAACCATTCATATTATGGCTCTGTCCTGTTTGACACTTTGTTTGCTCTGCTTGAGGCAGAAAGGCAACAGAGAAATGGATAAATAGATAAATACATCAGCATCCTGAAGTCCCCAAAAATGAGGAATTACTGTAATTCATTTAATTTCCTCTGTAATTCACTTTAACTTTTTGTTGAAAAGCAGTATATAAATACTAATAGATGGATTGATTGATGGATTGATTGGAGCTCCTGAGATCTGGTCAGCAGAAAATCTCTTATCCATATGTCCAGGTAATTCTTAGTTTTGAGTCACCCAGATTGCAAGGCTTGAGCAGAACGATGGACTTTTTTTCCTCTCTGTTCTGCATCATATCCCTCCACTACTTGCTAGGCTGGCCAGCTACGATGATAAAACAAGAATGGTAATTTATTACGTGACTTAAAACGACAGCCACCTTGAGTCCCAATTGCGAGAGAAAGGTGAAGAACAAATTTGTTAAATAAATAAATAAATAAATAAATAAGAATGTGCTGAGTATCTGTTGTCCCACCATCCACACAACACAGAGATAAGGAGCCTGAGCACAGTTGGGATGAGACCCTTTAAGCAAACCCTCCCCCTCCCCGCAGAGATGTCTTTCTTCTCTCGACAACCCCTTTGCCAAGGCAGAGTGGCAGCCCTCTCTCAGGGCTCTCTGCCTTGCATTATTTCATCTCCCACCTGGCACGGCCTCTTCATTTCCACTTCAAGGAGCCTCTTTTGTGATGCTACAATACCCCATCAAGAGCTGAACAGACTATCAGAAGCTCTGGTGGGAATGGGTACCTGCTCTTTAGGGCCATCAGTCACAATGGAGATAGGCGTGCACCACCCAAGCCAAGTGGCACTGCCGTATGGCTACCATCTACAAAGGAGATGGCAAGGCAAAGCAACAAATTGGGTTTGTAGCCCATTCTGTCTCACATATTCCCAGCATGTACAAAGTGAATGCTTTGTACTTCATTCTTGGCTTCCAATAGCACTTTTCTACAAAGAACTTCCTGAAAAATCCTGCGGATATTTCAAGACGCACTCTAAATATAACACAGGACAATCTGGGTTCCTGAATGGTTTCATGGTCTTCTTCTTGAAGTGCTAGATTACTACTAGAATCTTTTTATGTGAGGGAGTGTTCAAAAGAGCTTTGCATTTCAAAGTTTGCATCTCAAGTGGCACCACAGGAATACTAATTCCCTTCTTCTGTATAGTTGCCCAATTCAGAACATACGTTTTTGATAAAAAATTATTCCAAAACATAACCTGACGTGAACGAGGACACATTAGCCAAATCTCTATTGTTGTTTTGTAGTTGGCCATACCATAGTGTGGGTATAGTAGAAAATTTGTCATAGGAGCAGCCAACATGGGAGCAGGTGCTCAGACTGAGCTGACTCCAAAGCTCTGGTAAGGTAGGCTTGTTTTCACCCAATAAAGAGAATAAACCAACTGAAAAAGGAAGGGGCTCCAATCACTGCCCTCACTCACTTAGAATTGCAAGGCCCAATTAAAAATTGTGGGGCTCCAGTTTCACAGCCAAGATCTGTAGAATAATAGAGATATAAATAAAATGTATTATCATATACATGACACATTCACATAAAATCTCAGTAAGAAAATGTGTAGATTAAAGTGCAAGATATAAGATTTAAAATATAAAATATTAATAAAGAGCACAATGCTAAACATGTATATTCAAAAGTAAGCCCCATTGCTTACTCCCAGAAAAGTGTTTTTAGGCTTGCAGCCACAATGTTACAGGCATCTATCTAACTTACAAATATGTTTCACTGAGCCAGAAAATCAGGAAAACCTTCATTATAACTTCTGTTTTGGCACTTTCTCACTATATTTTGGATAGTTTGTTTTTCAGTTCCACAAATCACAATTTGAAGAAGGTATTCTTCAGATACCTACTTATAAAGGACATCTGCACCTCTGCTGCATCCAAATTCAGTTTAGTGTGGTCCATATCGCACGGAGCTGGTCCAATCCAGGTGGTTTTTCAGAAATAAAAGGAAAACATCAACACTGTAAGGGATAGTTTTCTAACCAATGCTGTTTCCACAAGCTATAAATATTAAAATCGTCTTCTACAAGTGCTTTAGCAGGAACAATGGCAGGATGTCTATATTTCAGCCTATTTTGCTCCAGGCAGGCTACATCACTTCAAGGAGCCACTTCTATTGTCAAATAGTATTGGGAATTATAATCTTCAAGTATTCTTGTAGGAGGGCATTTTTCCATCTTGCTTCTGGAGGTGGTATATGACAGTATGTAGGAGTAGTTCGAATTGTCCAACTAACAGGTCCTACAACTAACATGCAGTTGTACATCTGCCTTGCTTGTATTCGGGCTGTTAAGTCAAACCAGGGCACAACTCTCTGCTGCCATGTAAACCAGGCTATGTACTCCCCAATTTATACCAGGTATTATAAAATTCCTGATAGTGAGGGTGGTTCTGCAGAGGAACAGATTGCCAAGGGAGGTGGTGGACTCTCCCTCACTGGCGATCTGCAAGCAGAGGCTCGACGAGCACCTGTCAGAGATGCTCTAGGAGAATTTCCTGCTACAGGCAGGGGTTTGGATTAGGTGACCTACTGGGTTCCTTCCAACTCTAGGATTTTATGATCCTATTATTTAGACTTTTCAATTTGGCAGCAGTCCTCATCAAATGTCCTCTATAGGAATGTGCCTTGTCCAAAGTGACCCAAGAACCATGAAATTCCTTCAGATACATGTGTCTCTTGGGGGGGGGGGGGTGACACCACATCGGAAGCCTTGAAGATATGGCAGTGATCTTCTGGCTATATCATATCACATTAAATAAATGAAGCCTACAAATAAACAAACAAAACATGTGGATTACCTTTGAAAAGTAAGAGTTTATCTTCGATTACCTTTATAAATTACCTTTGAAAAACCACTTGTTGTAGTGACTGAGAACTGATTGAAATGATGATCTGTTGCAATGTATTGTGGTGGATTTGACAAGGATAGCCCTTAGCTGTGGGGTCCGACTGGCCTAAAGCCATTCCTTCATTTAATTTGTGGCCCAGTGTCTTATAAAGGCACTTTCAGCTGGGGACAGTTTGTTCATATTAAAAGAACTGTGGTACAAAATATCCACAGTCCCCCAGAATACTGTCAAGCAGAGGTGGTTTTGACATGTCAAGACACCAGAATACCGATTGGATCTGGCCTATGGGGCACAGTCCACCAGGGCTATCAAAAGAGCAAACCCCCTGGAAATTAGCAGGAGCTGCTTAGGACACACAAAAGAGACTCTCCCCAAATGAGTGGGAGTGTTGCATAGACTTTTAAATCATATACACAAATGTGTTTGGCCATTCCTGATTTTAAGAAAGCTGGAGGCGGAGATGGTCCCAGAGAATTATTGGTGGGCCAGCTCTGTGCAGCTGTCCAGGTTGATGAATTATGGATGGTGGCTAATGACTGGGTAATTGAGGCTGAGCAGAGAGCAGCAAGTATCAATTATACATGGGGCAGTGGGCAGCTGGGATCGAGGAAGAAATCAAATGTGTATGCCAGAGCACGATGGCCTTGGAGTCCAGCACCAGGAAGGCATCAAAAATCTTTCTTGACCTACCACCTGCAATGAGGCCACCCCCCGCTGCCCTGTCATGCATCTGGACTTGCCTCAGTTGAAGCCACACAGACTGGATCACAGCATGCTTGAGGAGAAAGCAGCTGTACTGCCAGGGAGGTAAGCATTTGGGCAAAGCATCCAGCTGAGCTGCTCTATTTGGGAGATGTTCAAGAGATGAGGGAATCCACCCATCAAATCAGCAAGGCTGAAGCCATCCCTGCCTTGATTTCCATACAAGGGGAGCACAATACCCTCTCTCCCAATTGCTTTTCCTATCATGTGTATGGCTAGATACTTTTGCTAATATGAGTCTTCCCACCTTCATATTCTAGATACTTTGCCCAAAGAGGACTAGAAGAATGTCCCCAACCCCACAATGTGCCTCATATAAATAAGCAAAAGAAGTGAGGGAGCGCTGTGCCACTTGCAATGCATGGATGTTGCTGTGTCTCATCCATCTACCTATCTACAGTATTTATATACCGCTTTTCAACTGAAAAATTCACAAAGTGGTTTACAAGAAAATGAAAAAATTAATAGCTAATTAATAGCTAATGGATTTGCCCCCAGATCCTTTCTATTGTCAAATAGGTTTATTCCTATTGACTGGGGGCCCAATCCCCAGTTTAGGCCAGCCCAACTCACCCATCTACCCGTTCTCATGGTGGTATGGGGAGGCTGACACATGTCTATGCAGTGGGCCTAACACCACCACCACACACCCCAGAGAGGCACAGAAAGGTCTGGTCTCTTTCTCTCTCCTCAAGGTAAGGGAATGTTTTCCCTTACGTTGGAGCTTCACTGAGCTGCACCAGTACTGGAAAGTTGGATAGGATTGGGCCCTGAGCCCAAAAGACAGAAGTTACTAGGAACAGAAACCCACTACCCTGAGCCCCTCTAATTTGTGTAAGAAAACATCTTGATGAGAACGACCATTTTTCCCTTGTTCTCAAAGACAGCAACTGAAATAAAGCAAAGAAAAATGTCCCTTGTTTATACATACAAATATGAGGATTCCTGCCTTTGCTACCATATTGCACAGTAAAAGCATAAGAGGTTTTGAAAATAAAACTGCAGATAGGTCATATTTCTAACCACCATAAATGGAAGGAAATAGAACCATTTTGATCAGGTGTCAGAGGGTGCAATATGTTACCAAACAAGCAGCTATAAAATGTTTGTAAGGGGAATTAAACACTGCCCCTTTGGTCATATAGGTATCATAGGTTGGACTTAACAAGCAGAGGCCCTTCAAATAACTTTTGTAGAAGAATGAGCTTTAGAGGGTCTATTGTATCAAGGGTTTATTATGAAAGACCACAGTATGAATAACAATGAAATACACAGAATCAAAGAAGTTCTTAAACTCTTACTAAATTGGCTAATATAGCATGAACAACAGAGAGAGAGAGAGAGAGAGAGAGAGAGAGAGAGAGAGAGAGAGAGAAGGAAAGAGGGGTTGAAAAAGGAAAGGTTTTAAAAGATTGGATATTACCAAGGGAGGTGGTGGACTCTCCCTCACTAGGGATCTTCAAGCAGAGGCTCGACAAGATGCTCTAGGGGAATTTCCTGCTGCAGGCAGGGGGTTGGACTAGATGACCTACTAGGTCCCTTCCAACTCTATGATTCTACCAAATCTTGAAGGCGCACCCTTTCTTGGTCTGGGGCACAGCAGGACTGGTCATCTTTGGTATCAGAGGGAGCATGCAGAGATTCTCTCTGAATCTGATTACTAGCAACTTCAAAATTTATTCATTTTTTGGAACTTGTCTATATGAGAGGTTTTCATTAATAAGTTAAAGTTTGTTTTCCAAATAGCCAAAGATTTCCTTTGGATGTTTCATTGGGGCTAACCAGACAGTATACAAAACAATAAGTGTATTTAAATTAAAAGCAGGAATTTGCATTGATTGTTTACTGAGTGTTTACTGAGCTCAGACAATGGAAATTGCCTTAGGCGAAAGGCAAGTAGATTAAAACATAGCCAGGGGGTAAAATACACATCCTTACTCATCACAATTACAACAAAGTAAGACAAAGGTAGGGGTCAGTAAGGGTCAGACACAATTTAGCTGCTTGACCAAACCACAGCTTGAAGCTTGTCACAGCTAAGAATTGTGGGGGAAACATATGTGAAATTATAATAAATTGATTTTGGGGTAGCTTATCTAGTAACAAATACTAACTTAGGTCGGCACAACTCATCGGTCTTCCCATTCCTATGGTGATGTAGGGAGGCAAGCATTAATCTGGGCACTGGCCTAACCTTCCCCAACTCTCCCCCAGAAGCGCCTCACATTATAGCACTTTGGTGATACCCCCAGGTCAGCACAGCACTTGTGCCACTGCTTAGGCCAGCCTAACTGCAGCTTAGGATTTCAGGCAGAGTGAGCCAACAATAGGTTAAGGTTGCACTTATTTAGGAGTAAGCCCCACTGAACACAGTGGTTTTTACTGCTGAGTAAACATAGGATTGGGAGGTGACTTCCGTGCCTAGGCAAGATCAGACAGAAGGGCCTACTGTATTTCCAAATTTCAATGCTCACCACCGGCCTGCTGCATTCTCAAGAAAACGCTTCCGACTTTCAGCCACTTTCAGCCATTACATCACTTCTAGGTTTATGGCATCACTTCTGGTGGGTCCCAGATTGTCATTTTTTTAAAAAGTGGGTACTTGTGCTACACGTTTGAAAAATATAATTTAATATTGGAGAGACCAACCCCCACAAAGGGGCCTGGTCCAACCTCTAGCTCCCTCAATTGTGTAGCAGTTTATAATTCCAAACAAATGCTCTTCAAGGCTGGTCCTACACAGATCACATGGCAGTAATCTAGTCTGGCTATCATCAAAGCATGTATGGCAGTGGCCAGATCTGCCTTCGACAGGACAGTAGACACCATCAAAAAGACACCCACCAGTACAATGGCTTCTGCATTGCCTTTGTGTGCCCCTAATGCTCCCCAAAAAAGGAAAGACTCCCACATACAGTTGTGAAGCCAGAAAGGCTTTTTCTGGCCCAGTGAACCACAGCTAACCTCTGATTGCCAGGTATGGTTCCCAAGGAGAAGCAGGAAAAGAACCGAGGCTCTAACTGGAGCAAAAATGTCTTAAATCCATTATGTGGGTGGATTTCTGGGACACCCAGTAGTAGCAGACCCTGTGGAGGGTCCTTGGTCATTGTACCCTGAAACGATGTGTCCCCGCTGTGTGGAAAGTGGGTCGCAACAAGAAGCACTCCAGCAGTTGTCTAAGGTGGGGCCAAGCCTGTGTGGAAAGAACCTGCTCAGTCTCCACCGCCCCCCAAGACTTGAAAGCAGCCAGTTCCCACACTCTTTCTGAACCTGATCAGGCTGACTTCCTCTTCTCAGCATCCCTGATGCTGGCAGGCTGAAGACAGGAGGTGATCGAATGCCCTTCATTCGTCCGCTGCCACGTCTCTCCACTCTTGCTCATTGCCTCCCTCCCTGCTCTCCTTCCTTCTTTCCCTGCAAAGGAAATTACAATTGTGATTTATTCAAACTCACCCACCCACTGCCTCTAATCTCTCAGCCTGCAGCACTGCGAGTAAATTCAATCAAAGAAATGTTTTATAACAGAGGAGCGGCTCTTGCCTAGCCAGGAGTGACTTGGGAAACTGTCTCCATCCTATGGGAAACTGGGAAGCAACATGGACCTATCCAGATCAGGGCCAACCACAGGCGGGCCCAAGCCGGTTCGGGCTGGATCGCCCAAACCGGATGTTCCTTTGGGCCCACCGCTAGCAATCTGGCAGCACGGGGCTGGCCAGAAAACCCGGCATGAAGGTTCGGCACGCACTGCGCAAACGAGGTCGGCGCTTGCGCAGTGTGCCTCCTGCACCTATAGAAGATGCACTGCGCATGTGCCGAGGTTGGTGCATGCACAGTGTGCGGGGGTTGGGGCCTGCTCTTCGCCCTGCCCCTCATCCCGCCCACCTGCACCCACAGCGTGCTGGGATGGGTGGCATGCCTGCCCCACCCTGGCCCCGGCCCTGAACCTGGCCCCAGCCACGCCCCCTGACCTGGCCTGGCCCTGCCCACTCCCGGGGAACCGGTTGTTGGGCCAGGCTGGGCCCACCACTGGCCAACCCTATGATGTCTGCTTTCCCCACTACTAGTGCCAGACCATTAAAAGCGTGCAGGTTGCCTTGGTAAAGAAGGCAAACTTTCCCAACCTGCCACCAAAAAACAAGAGACTGCACCACGAGATCTGATGCCCTTCTGGGTTGTGTGGGCTGTCAGGGTGAGCATGTCTGTGCATGCAAACTGTGCTATCCCACAAGGGCTTCCCGGCCTCTCCATGACACATTCAAAACCCCAGGCAGCTGCATCCCCCAAGGCACAGGAATCAGAAGGTCAAAGTGATGTTAGGAGGGCCTGGAAATGAGCACCAGGATCTTCTTAAAGGGTTCTGTGTTCTCCACCACCAGCACTGTCCTGAGGTAGTCATGGAAAATGAACAGTAAGGTCATCACAGGCCAGATGCCTCCATCTTTCAGCCTCATCCATTTCCCATCTCAGCCTCCTGAAAGCATCCAGGAGACTTGAAAAGGGGGAGGTAGCGGGTGGGTGGAGAGAAGAAACATCCGCTGGGAGGTGGAAATCATCTCCCATTTTCTCATCCTCTGATCCAATTTCCTCCCAGAAGAGGCAGCGTCTGGTATTCACTAATGGCCCAATCCGTCTTAATTAGCCAACGGGAGGGAAACCAGCCAGGGGAGGGGCAGCATACAGTTATCTCCTTTCCTCCAAAGGGAGACAGAGGAGAAGGGGAAGGCTCTTGGCCCCAGCGCTGGCTGGAATTCATGTTGTAGGTTTATGAGAGGTTAAAAGAGAAAGACTTTGTGAGTGCCTGCATGCCTGCTCTTGGTTCTCCCCACTTATTTGCTTTACACTTGATGCAAAAGAGCCCACACCTGGCAGGGTGAAGTTCAGATGAAAGACATGAGAAGCAAAGAGATACAGGCAGCTTGATACTATTCATGGCCCAAAGCTGACATTCCAGGACAAAATAATCGGTTGGTGCAATTTAAGAATGAGGGAGCTCTGATGGATCAAAGAGGGCCAATGGCAAACCAGATGCCCACAAGAGACAATCAACCTTCTCTGTGCAACTCCAGAACCTGGTATTGAAAGACCCCAGTTATTTATCACATAGGCTTAAAGCCCATGAGCGTGAAAGCCAACTAATTCAGGGAGTAGCACAACATGTTGTACCTGCAGTCTTCTACCCATTCATTATTTGTGAGGCAGTTCTTTCTTTTGGCCATGCTGAATGGACTTCTCTGCTGAATGGACCACTACTTCGAATGCAATGGGAGAAAAAGTTCTTCCTGCCCATTTCCACCACACCATGCATCAGTTTATAAACATCTACAATGTCCCAGTCTTGGTTTTATTTCTGAAAGAGTCCAGCATTAACAACCCTTTCGTCATTTTGGTTGCCCTTTCAATATGTGGGGACTTTTCCCCCTTTAATACATAGAACAGATACTACAGTTTCTCATCCCCACATTTGGGGAACAAGTTAAACAATACTGACTAAAGGCAAACAACCCTTGAGTCTCTCTCACACACAAACACATCGGCTGCAATCCTAAAGACACTTTCCTGGGAGAAAGACCCATTGAACACAATGGGATTAACTTTTGAGAAGACATGGTTAGGCTTGTGCTCATACACACCTTATTGCTGCATATTCTGCACATAGTGTAGGATGTCAAAAGAGGTGAGAGGGACAAAAGGGACTCCATCCTTAAGCCAGCATGGTATCTATGGCTCTATGGCAGTGATTTTCATCCTTTTCCATCTCATGGCACACTTAACAAGGCACTGAAATTGTCAAGGCACACCATCAATTGTTTTTTACCATTGGCAAAGCACACCAAACGTTTAAATCCCCCAATTTTCCTAGTAATGAATGTCATTCTCCAAATTCCCATGGCACACCTGAGGACTATCCGTGGCACACCAGTGCGCCATGGCACACTGGTTGAAAATCACTGCTCTATGGGATTGTTTCATCTAAGTTCACTGCTTCATCTCATCTTTAGGTACAGAAATACAAAAGTGCAAGACTGACTAACCTCTGGCAAGCAAGGCTTATTGATGGGCCAAGCTTGGTGCAAAATAAGATTGACCCTCTGTCCTTATCTGCTGAAACAGCAGCAATTCCTGTCTGCTGCTGTTGTGCTCTGATCACAATAACAAACCGCAGGGAGCACAAGCTGCAGAGTACTCTAAAAGTAAAGGTGTCCTCCACAGGTTGCCTTCTTAAAGTACGCAATCAACTAAAAGGACAGTGCGTTGTCCAAAGGTGTCTCTGAAGATGTCCAAAGATGTGTTGCCAGCCAGTGTTGTCCAAAGATGTCCAAAGATAGTCATGTGGCTGGCTAAATACCACAGGCACAAAGAACATTGTTCCTTTATCTACTTGCATTTTCATGCTTTCAAACTACTAGCAGAATACTGTACACCCTCCCCATCTGGCATGGGGTGCATTACCTTCATGCTGGTACTACAGAGAATGGGAGAGCCCCCATTTGATTCCTACCACAGTCTGTCACTGAAACTAGAAAGGCATAGTTTTTTCCCCATCCTCCCTATTCTATAACTATGTGTCCCACCCATATTAGGAAAAATTAACAACAGCACTTCTGAGAGAAGAAAAAGGTTGAATCCTCCAAATGGAAGAGATTTAATAAGTAGGAAGCCTGCCTGCCCAGAACAAGTAAGATCCAGCTTCCCCTCTCAGATTGAATAAACAAACCCACACCTTAGATGTTCTCAAATTTTTTAGCACTACGACCTACTTTTTAGAAGGACAGTCTGTCAGAACTCCTGGAAGTTAGGTCATGGTTAGAAGTGATACCATCAAATTAAGCTTCAGACTAAGCCATGGTCAGCCAAAAGTCCCATTACACAGTGATCTCATGCTGTTATTTTGCACAGCTCAGAATTCAAAACATTCCGGCTTGCAATTCAAAGAAAAAGTCTTTCTCCAACCACACAGCCCTTCCTCATTTTCAGACCAAAGCACCTCGCCTTCAGTAATGGGATTCAAAGAAATTAACAACTGGTTCTATGCCCATCTGGCAGCCACTTTTAAATGACTATTTGTAAACCTTATATGTACTATATCTCATTAACAACTGGCTCTATAGTGTAGGTGTGGAGCCCACACTGCTCGCCTCCCTGCCCAGCAGCTCTGTACCCTGTATTTTCAGCCACGGCTGAGCAAGGCACTATGTGACCCATCCAGCAGCTCCTGACCGAGAGTTTGAGATTCAGAACTCCACTAGATTATGAAGCTAACTGGAAGACTACGGTCCCATTAAAATAAAGTGTTTTGTTTTTAATCCTCAGTCACTATGTTGTTTTGAAAAGTTGGAGCGCAAGGACTGTGAACACCAATCCTGATTTTTTAAACAGACGAGTGAAATAGGCATGTTAGAAATAACAGAACACAGCTAGAAATGTGACTGGAGATTTCACTGTGACTAGCATACACTTTCTGTTTCATCAGAGACAAACAAGGCCAGAGCACTTATGGTCAGGGATTCACATTGCTATGGAAGTTGAGAGGATGCAACCTTTACCCAAGTATTCCTTCATGCAGAATTAAACAAATAGCTTTACCTGCTGGCAAGTTAACTATATTTAAAAAAATTGTTTTCTCACCCTCCATGGGTGGTGTATGTATGTTATCCTCAATCTCGGGTCCTCTTTTATATATATATATATATAAAAATATATTTTTTATATATATATATAAAATATATATAAAATTATATATATATATATATATATATATATATATATATATATATATATATATATATATATATATATATATATATAAAACTAGGCATATATTAAATACTAGGCATTAAGTAATAGCAAACCTGATCCTTTTACCTGGTATGGCTTCCATCAAAATCCATTAGAGTTAAATTAAATATTTAATTTAGAGTTAAATAAATAAATAAATAAATATTTATTTATTTAACTCTAATGGATTTTGATGGAAGCCATACCAGGTAAAAGGATCAGGTTTGCTATTACTTAATGCCTAGTATTTAACATCTTTGAACAAACATCTCTGCTCTGGAGTTGCCAACCAGGTGTTAATAGCTTTGGAGTAGAGAGTGGCTAATAAAATTCTGCATCAAGAACAGAAGCATAGGAGTCAAGGGTTTCCAGATTCTCACCTCCCAATCCTCAGAAATACCCATATAATGCACTCAATAAATTTAGTGCTACCAGAGCATTTTTGAATCTTCCTCCTGTTCCATAGGACACATTATTGGCACTGTCCAGCCACTTTGCATCAAACTGCCAGGATACAGGCTTTCTCACAGCACAGTTCTGAGCATTCACTGGTGGCACCAACATACTGGGCTTTACCTTCTTCCCAAGCACACAAGATTTTCCCCAAGCAAAACAGGTGCAAGTGTCTTGGATGCCAAGCATTGACAGGCACTGAGGACACAATGGCACCCTGTAAGGAAGCCAAGAATCCAGGCTTCAGCCAACAGAGAGCAGCTTTCGAGGTGCCCTTGGTGCTGAGAGCAGCAGTTACCCAAGCCTGCATTATTGATGTGGCCTTGTCGGGTGAATTATTTATTCAGCACTATTTGCAGGGAGTGGTGAGAGGCACCAAGGTGCTTTTAAGACAGATGTAAAGGAGGAGGGGGAGAGGAGGGAAGGCAAGGATCATTAATCCCCTCCTTCCAGGAAGCTACTCCTTATGAGACGGCTACAAGAGGAGGATGGAGCTGGTTAACTTTTGGTCTCACAGACAGAGCAGATTCGGGCATGAGTTGCTGGTTGTCAGTGCTGGTTCATGTCACTTCATCTGCAGGAGCTGAGCTTGCAAAGCAGACATTAGCCAAGCTGGAATAGCATCATATAGGAAAGGAACAATTCCTAGCGGTCAAATTTCACAACTAGCATTATGAAGCCACAGGGCAAAGCAGAACAAATGGCTCACAAGCTTATCAAATTGGACTCGAAGCCTTCCTCTGAGCCCATCAAAGTCTTTGCACAAAAATACACAGAGCAGTTACATAATACTGAAAGATCCTGCCCACCCTTTGGGGAAATTGGATAGTCGAGGTCAGTTAGCACACACACACTCCCCCCCGCCCCCGTTAATTCAGCCAGAAAGTGGCAGGGTGGCCCACAGCAAGTCACAAGATATGACTGGCCTATCTTACCGGGCTGTTGTAAGCTATAGTGGATAAAAAACACTTTGAGCAGTGTGGAAAAGACACTATGTAGAAAATGTTATTCATACCAACTATCTTCATTTCCTTCCAGGCCCTAGTTTATGGTCATTTCTTGAAGAGGGTAATGAAGGGCTTCAATCATCTATCCTAGACGAGAGCTTATAAAAATATAGGAAAGAGCAGTGAAGAGCAGAAGAGGCTTCCATCCATAGTGTGGAGAAATGGGCATCAGAGATGCTTTCCAGACCCAGGAAGTACTGTGCTGCAGTGAATTCAGAGTCAGAGAACCTCACCTCCTTCAGGAAGGGGATTGCAAGAAGCAAATATATCACAAACACCCAGCTAGCACATAGGACAAACAGAAACTCCAAGAGGCAGAAGAAGGTAAACAGAATGGGATTTATCAACCTTTAACGAACAGCACTCCTCCCTGCACTTGTGTAGGCATTCTCTCAGAATGCAAGTAAAAGGCACTTTCTTCAAAGAGAAAACTATGCAAGCAGAAACAGATTCCATGCCTGTAGAAGTGCTCCATCCTCTTCAGAATGGGTGTGTGCTCTCTACATACCTTTGCTGAGCTCAGCAGATACTGCTATGGCTCCACCTGCTGGACAAATTCATTATAAATGGGAATTCAAAGATATAGCCTACCTAGGATTGACTGCTTGCGGGTACCATGTCTTGGGACTATTAGGACAAAGGGGGATACATCACTGGAATCTCCCAGGCGTAATAAGACTGTGCAAGGAGACTGTCCAGAATACACCACCAAGTGTCATTAAGAAGGGTTTGGACAGATTCCTGGAGGAGGGGACCATCACAGGTTACAAGCTATGATGGGTGTATGTGTGTTTGGGAGAGTGTGTTCATGTGCATAGATGTAGATGTGGACAACCTCAAAATGCCAGATGCAGGGGAGGGCATCTGGATGCAGGCATCATGTGTGCTCCTTGAGGCATCCGGTGGGCTGCTGTGTGATACAGGAAGCTGGACTATATGGGCCTTTAATCTGATCCAGTGGAGGCTCTTTTTGTGTTCTTATGCCATCTGCAGCCAAGTAGGATATCACTTAACCATACGCATCTGGGATATCACTTAACCATACAAATCAAGAAATGTGTGTAAATCATAGAAATTGCCGTTCTATGGCACTTACTCTGAATCCAAGACAAAAAAAATTAATCACTTGGGTCCAAGGGGCTAAAAAATAAAAAAGGGCAGAGTTGCTTGAAACTGGTCAATTATAGCCTCCTGTCACCAACAGCAACCTTTCTGAATATACCTTGATTTTTTTAAAGGCTCTATTCTTACATGAATTTACCAGTAAGTCCTTTAAACTCAATTGGATTTACTACCAAGTAGACATGCATCAGAATGTGCTGTAAGCCTTCATCACACATGCAAGCTTTTATTCAACCCCATAGTTGAATCAGTATTGTTTCTGAAGAGAACAAAAGCAAAAATTCTCAAGATTTGAAATACCAGGTCTGTGCCCAGTAAGGCCACAGATGAGTGGGAGCATACACTCAGGGTCCTGATGATAGTTTACTCAAGCACAAGGAGGATGAAGGAACCTAAGACTCTCCGGTGAAAAGATCCATAATGGCATTCAAGTGTTTCCAAAGGTCAGCTTGCTCATTTCTACCATTTTGCAAAGCATACCTCAAGAGAAAGGAGGCATGTCTAGGATGCACCCCTAGTCCACACAGAACGAGACCCAAGAGCATTGACTGGATCTCCAGCTGTATGGGGCTGTGCTCACTAGAACATGTCCCAAAATCTTCTGAGGTTAGGCCTATGCACAAGCATACACTGATCTTCCCATACTATCATGAAAAGATAGGCCAGGCTAAATTTCTTATGATTGGGCCCAAAGTGAACCACCTTTCTGAACAGAAGGATCACTGCCTCTCCCCAATGAAAACATTAAGTCTACACTGTTGTACCAAACCCTCATCCATTCACACTTAACCCAACAGAATTTCACTAAAGGGTATAGGTTCCCATTCCAGTTTCAATTCCTGACAGAGAACCCCAGCCGGAAGGAACTGCTGCTTCAAAATAACTTTTAAATACTTTTTTCATCTTAGTCTTGAGGATGAAAAAGTGGATTCTTTGAATGAAGCTCAGTTTCCCAAGCACTCAGTATAAGAAGCCACATCCCTTATGTTAAGATCACAGCCATGCAAATACTGACACCATCTGATCACAAAAGTCTCTTGGCAGGCTACAGAGGCCCAGCCAGGGTAGTGAAGGGTCCTGATAAAGTTGTGGCCTGAACTTAACAGAACTTTCAAATACAAGGAAGAGAGGTACACAGGCAAGCTTTCGCTTTTCTTCTCCTGCAATAGCTCTGAAAAATGGGGCAGAGGGAAGAGAAAAGCAGCTCTCACACCCAGATTCAGATCTGAGGTTAATTTACTGGATCACATTTTTGTTCATCTTTCTGCAAAATATATTCCCAAGGCTGGATCAACACACACACAGATCAGCCAAAGTCACCAGTATTGTCATCAAGAGATACAAAATGGTCACGGGAATCAGACTGTCCCACTGGAAGGAGGCTCCTCACAGCAAGTGGAAAGCAATTGGACCCGCCTGCTGTGCTCCTGACTCAAAGTGCCAGAACGGTGCTAGATGTGGAAAGGTGCTTTCTGGCAGATAGCAGCTTCTTTTTGAGCATCTCACCTTAAGGTGCAGTTCCCCCTCCAGACTCCCAAACCACAGGGAGAAGGCAGCTGTAGCACCACAGTCTTAAATTACATGCTTTGTTGATTTGATGTTGCTGGAACTCTCCTCTCTTTCAATACCTGAGAACACTAACACTCGCACATGAGAATTAAATTAAGTCTTGTGGTCAACCTCTCTTAGGGGAATCCAGCTGCTGGGGCTAGAACACATCACATTTCCAGCTATGAATGTGTCACAAGAGCCCTCCAATGGTTTGGAACCTTTGGTAGGGCAATAAATAAAGTGGTCCATGATCAGGATCAGGCTGCTTTGTGATCGGGGTGGCTCTTGAGCTTGTGGAATTTGACACTGTCCAGCTTCTCAAAGCGTTTGCCACAGTGCTCACAAGTGAAGTTGTACTGGACTTCTGAGGTATGCTTCTTCATATGCCAGTTGAGTGAGGCCCGCTGTCGGCACTGGTAACCACAGATCTCACACCTGCAAAGGAAAGCAGCCATCATGCTTCTGCACTCCATAACCTGAGAGCAGCAGAGAACCCCCAAACTCATTTACTGCTGCTGCTCAGTCTTAAGCAGTCTGTCATTTTCTACTGCTCTTACTTTTTCAAACAAAGTGTCTACCACTGTATCCCTCCACTCAAGAGAATGAATCCCTGCACTCCATCTTACAATGTCTCCAACCAGTGGCTCTACTGCTGCACTGTACTCAAGCTTGTGGTCATGAGACCCCAAAGCAGCAGTTTCTCCCACCACCCTCAACAACTTCCTGGGCCAGTTGTGCCACCTGAAGAACCAAAAATAATCTAAAAGCAAGGATGTTATGTTTTCTTATTCCCTTTTGCTTTGAATTAACCTTTCAATGAGTTGTGAATCCTGTCTGAACCTCTACTACAGTCTGGGAATCTAGCAGAGGCAGGAGAACCCAGCCTGACTCTGCTCTGCCTCAAGCTTCCCACCTCTGACAAAGGCAACAGGAAACAGGTGCTAAAGACCTCAACCTAATGAGCAGGCAAGAACAGCTTAGCCCAGAGACTTTTATATTCAAGCCCCCACTCCAGGTCACTCACTGAAGAGGTGTCTCTCCTGTATGTGTTCGGCGGTGAACTTCCAGATGATTCTTCCGTTTGAAGGATTTTCCACAGGTCTCACAGGTAAACTCACGAACTCCTAAGAGGAAGGAGGAGCAGAAGTGGTCAGCCCATTTCTAGGAGGAAAGATCATGTTTACAGTTCTCTGAGACACAGCCATGGGCACCACAACCTATATTGATGCTATTTCAGAAACAGACCACCATTTGAGGAATCAAGTCTGTGAAATGCCATCAAAAGCACTTGGATACCATGCTCAAAATTTCTGAAATGCTTTAGAGCACAATCCTAACCATGTCTACTCAAAAGTAAGCCCCACTGTGTTCAATGGGTCTTACTCCCAGGAAAATGTCATTAGCATTGTAGCCTTTATGAACAGTAATTGGAATGTTCTGTACCAAAACCAGTAGCTTTACTGTGTGCCCACCCACAGTTACTTGTGTCTTCTTCTCTTCACATCAGTGTCCTCAAGGATTTATGACCCTGCTTCTCCCTCTTCAGCAATCCTAAACCTGTTTATGAGACTGTTTGCAAATACATTCAAAGGTAACAACCTCATACATATACCCAACACAGTATGCTGATGACCTTGGGTATTCCAAAGACTTATGCTGCAATCCTGAAGACACTTTCCTGAGAGTAAGACCCACTGAACACAATGGTGCTTACTTTTGAGTAGACATGGTTAGGATTGTGCTCTTATGCTTTTCCCAGCAAAGGACCAGCACAAGAAGTTAGAATAGGATATAGGACAACATAGCATGCCCTATTCCTTAGCATAGGACAACAGACTTCAAATTTTGGAGCTGCACACCAAATTACCCATCATAAATGAACTACTTCCTAAACCCACAAGTAGATAGGAGAAAATGCAGCAAATTTTGTGTATCTTGGTGCAAAATGCAGGAGGATGACACCCAATTAACTAGTAGCTTCCATCTTGAAAAAAGGCAGCATAAGACTGGATTGATACATAGAAACAGATCCGCTCTGCATGATCATGTTTGAATGTCTATGCATAAGATCTTGAATGTGTATGCAAGTCAAAAAAACATTTTAACCATGCTATATGTTCAGTTCTGCGATGGAAAAATCAGTTATGCAACAGAAATCTTGGTTTTGCAATTTGTTGATGTCCCTGCAGTTTCTAAGAACTATACAATACTCAAGGCAGATTAATCAGCGATAGAGCAGAGAGCCTGGCCCTATTACAACAATAAGTAACCTTCAGAACAGGCAACACACCTGAGTGAATTATCATGTGTCTTCGGAGGTGGTTGGACAGGTAGAACTTCTTGCCACAGCCAGGATGAGGGCACACCTTTGTCTTTCCTTTCCGATGAACAAGGTTAACATGATTCTAGGGACAGAAAGAGATGGGATAGCACTGCCCCATTGAGGCTGTTATTGAGAAATTTGGAGCCTCCATTATAAAAGCATGACAGCTATGCTACATTTCACCTAGAATAACATCGTGCACAGAGCATTCAATAGTTTGCAAGCCAGCAGCTGGGATTTGAGAAAAATAGTTTTGTTCCTTGTTATCTCCCACCCTGTCTATAAAAAAATATATGCTTAGGCCACATAACATGATGTGTTATACAAAGGGAGATTTAGAAAAAGCTCAAAAAGATAATAAGCTTCTATGAAAGTGTACAACTGCCTGCATAACACAACTAAAGGAAGGCATCTGGGCCACAGCAAGAATCCCTATCAAGTGAAAGAAAACTGCAGCTTTGGCCATTTTCCTGTTTCTTTCATTTGAGGCCATAGTTTTTAATTAGGAATGAGGAGCCATACCTGAAAACTGCTAAGTGCTACATAGACTTGGGTGCATCCTTCATAGGGACAGTGGAACATCTCCAACATACCGTCTGCATCCATTATGCGGCCTCGTTTGCTCCGCCTCCTCCTAGGAGATGAAAGATAGATGTCTGTCTGCAGAGAAGCTGTAAGCACCTTTTTTCTGGAGCATCCCAGGCAATCAAACTAAAAACAGAGACTATTCCTTCCCATGTATCCCAATGTGATCCAGAAGTACATTTAGAGTGATTTGGTCCAGTTCAGCGGTTCCCAAACTGTGTGTTTGATGAGTCATGACTGATGGATCATGACTTATTTTGGGTAGACCAAAGGGTGATGGGAAAATCAATCAATGAATTGCCTCAAGCTACCAATTGCCTTGAAAAGAACTGAATTCCTGAAGTATGCAAGCATTTATAAGGAGATAACATTTGCGGATCTTTTTTCTAGTTATTTATAAATTATTTCTTCCTAGCTCTCCTTTTTGAAGTCTGGTAAACACAATAGTTCTATGGTGCTAAAATGTTGGGATCCACTGGTCTAGTTATCTGGAATCAAGGAACTTTGTCCAGCAGTCAATCAAGCATAAAAATGTAGGATTTTCTAAAAATCCAAGAATACAAAAAAAAAAAATGAGTTAAGGCCTTGAAAGAAAAGAAAGTCTTGGAGGGAGTTCATCTAAAAATAGCCTAATTTGCATAAATTGCCAATCAATGGATCCGGTTTGTCATCTAAATTTTATGCTCCATAGCCAATAGCTATTCATCTCTCCTCATTACCACAATCACCGCACATACACCAGACTATAAACTAATTAAGAAGTAAATCTTTGCACATCTGTCAAATTTAATCAAATCTCAGAAGACTGAATTTTTCAGGAATATTAATGTGGAATATTAAACCATTTGGCCAAAACCAACTGTATAGCAACAACACTAGGAAGGCAATCAGGATTCCCAACTTGTCATAACTGCATGAGACTCAGACCAGCACACTTCATCCCTCATCACAGCCACCCAAATAGGCATAATCCCAATAGGCACAATCTCTCTGCTGTTGTACACTCACTTTTCAGGTTCCTTTGGAATCTCATAGATAATGGATGACATGTTGTTGCCATCTGACTCTTCCTCGGGTCCAGGCTCTGATTCCAGCCCCCCACTTTCATGGGCTGGCTCTGGCTCAGAGGGAGTCTCTATTTCTGTTGTGGGCTGCAACTCTTCTTTTTTGAGCTCAAACAGCTCTTCATTTTCTGTCAGCAATCACAAAGCAAAATTGGAATCCTGAATATTTCCTCTCCCTAGAAATAGCACAGACCACAGTACGCAAACATTTGCCAAGGTCATTCACTCCTTAAATTCATTCCCTCCTGTCCATCTTCCAGGATAGGAATCTGTTGCTCTTACCAGACCAGACATGTAACTCCACATGAAAACGAACACATCTGTTTTCCTACAAAAGCTTTCATTCATGGAGATAGGCTTATAAATGATCAAGCATTCACTTTCTCAGATCAGACCAAGTCTCCAGACCTTGCAGAGATTTTACAAAAATTTTACACACTTACAGAAGTGCCACAAAGTGTGCCAGCAACTCTTCCCAAAGAGTCTAAACTCTTCCCAAAGATGTATAGAAAACTTGTGCAAACCTCAACTTCTACAATTAATGCTCCATAAGCAATTCTCACTTCCTCTCCAACCCAGCTCTTGTAGAATTATTTTGTACTGTGGCATGACAGCAAAACCACTGTCTACCAAACTGATATGGCAAATTCACAAGACGGGAGAAAATTACTGAACGGCTCTATAGTTCACAGCAGCCTGTTTGACCACTTATGGTTTGTTAGCAGTAAACGAGTGGAAGCAAAATATTTAAAGAGTGAGGAGATCCATATTCACAAGACATACAACTTGGGATATTTCAGTTGGTTCTAGAGGTGGACACCTAGGACACCCTCCCTCATCCACAGAAGCTGCTACTCCCTCACCTATCACAGTGGGTCAAGAGCTAAGTGACTTGCCAGGAACAGACATGCTGGCTACACCTGGTCTACTTAGGAACAGGTACTTGGGCTGTTGATGGAAACTACCTTTTTTGGTCTTGATGTACTCCATGCTGTCCATGCTACTGGGCTGTTCATTCTCAGGCTCTGCCTGAGTGTAAGCTGCCACACCCTCAATCATGGCACAGGACAGTTCCTCCCCTCCCGTGCTGGTGACATTCAGCTGTATTCCCTCAGCCGTGAGGGCATCATAGCCCGGCCCAGCAATGATGATCACCTGTGAACCTTGCATCACCCCCTGCACAGGACAGCTGGCCACCACCTCACCAAGTGTCTCTTGTGTCACATGTTCAAACAGAGTCCCATGTCCTGAACTCATCTGCATGGGCACTGGCACACACACCACAGTTTCCATGGTCTCTGGCCCACTGAGGGGCGGGTTGTGGCACATGCCAGCTCCTTGCTCTGCCGTCAGGTTCTCAATATGGTGCTCAAATGGAATGTGGATGCCATCCTGAGTGATGATCCCACTAGCACTCTCGCCTTCTGCTTCTGCTGGAGGTTGCTGTGCCGGGGGCTTGGCCTTCTGGCTGTCTGGTTGTTCCTCTGATTCAGAGTTGGAGTTCCCATCAGAAGATTCTGAGCTGCCATCTCCTGTGCCATTGGCAACTAAAAAAGACAAGAGAAGAAAATCAGCACAAGCCTCAATAACCTCGACAAATAATGTTTTGCTGCTCTGCTCTCCCTGTCAGACTAACTCTCCACCAACACCATGGCCCACAATTCTACATCACCCATGATCCATGACTGGAAGAAATGAATTCTGATTCAACAACATGCAATCCAGCAGAACTGGATCACAAATATCCCCTTATCTGCCGCTACTCCCTCCCAAAGGAAAGGAAAATGTAGATATTGCCCTAAAGCAGGCTGCCTTTATGCTTGGTTTTTCAGTTAAGCAAAAAGCACCTGTGCTGTAAGAGCTGCTACAGTAAAACAAAAGTACCTATAACAGGAACATGGGAAGGTACAAAAACAATATACAGAGTCCCCACTTCCAGTCATGGATAACTGAAGCCAAAGGTACTGAATCCATGGATGTTTAGAACCACCTGTATCCTTAAAGCACTCACATTTCACTTTTTTCTGGAAAGGCCTTCTCCTTGTACAAACGTATCATCTACAGAGTACAATGCATTTTCTTGTGATGCTTTGCTGCCAATCCTACCACGAACCATTCTCACCACAGAAGTTGGGGGGCTGCTCAAATATCTGTTTCATCTGTGTTTCACTTACCTCAACCTACCCTTTACTTGAAGGGTAATAAGCATAAGTAAAATCACTGAAAATATCAGTAAACACACTCATCAGGACTGTTATTTTCACAGCCAATCCATTTGAAATATTTTGCTAACCATGTATGGAAAATGTGGGTGATGCAGCAGCAAGCCTGGCACAGCCCCTCCTAATCTGATCCTTCTGATCCTAATCTGGCCTTCTTGCTACTCACCTGGTACTCAGATGGCCAGTGGGCTGGATCAAATTAAGTACTCTCTTGCTGGAAAAGAGACCAGCTGCCTAGAAGCAATGTTGTGTCCAGGTAATGAGAACAATGTTTAGTGAGATTGAGATTTATGTGCTGCAATCCTTCACTTCACACCAGGTATTTGATAAGGTCAAAGATAATACAAAAGTAAACTTCGGCCAGCTCCACTTTGGCCAGCTAACACAAACAGGAAGACTCTGATTTCTCAAAAACATCTGCAAGGTGCACTGGATTTCCAGCAAGAGTGGAAATCTTGTGCAGCAATGATGCTCTTTCCCCTACTTTTGAAGGCAGGAACACTACAGTCAGGCAGCTATCGTACAGGTGTACTTCAGCTCTCAATTGAGAACCCAGAAATAATTTTCTTGAGATATCTGCTTTGGTGCTGGGTCCACATTAAAATGGATAGACCAATGATTTTCAACTAGTGTGCAATGTTACACTGGTGTGCCATAGGAATTTGGGAAGAGACATTTATTTAAAGGAAAACTTGGGAATCTGAACAGCTTGGTGTGCCTTGTCAATGGTAAAAATAACTGATATTGTGCCATGAGATGAAAAAGCTTGAAAATCACTGGGCTAGTTGATCAACATCTCACTTCCATGCAAGATACAATTTTTATATAAACTGCTCTGGGAGCCCAATCAGTTAAAGAGTGAAATATAAATTCTAAGACAAAACACTTAGAAAAGGTAACACTGTCCACACAATCCCAACAGTCTACTTCCCTGATTTCCAGGAGGGGGAGCAATTTCAGAAATACTCTATGAAAAGGGAGTCAGAAAATATTCAAGAGCCTAGTTAACATCTGTTCACACAAGAAACCTCTAGATCAGTGATTTTCAACTAGTGTTCCATGACAAACTGGTGTGCAGTGGATCGTCCTCAGGTGTGCCACTGGAATTTGGGGATTGACATTCATTAATAGGAAAATGGGGGGATTTGAACAGTCTAGTGTGCCTTGTCAATGGTAAAAACAATTGACAGTGTGCCTTGACAATTTCAGTGCTTTGTTAAGTGTGTCGTGAGATGAAAAAGGTTGAAAATCACTGCTCCAGATGTTGCCTTAGGCCTCAGTGGGCAACATCAGATCCATAAGCCTGATGTATGATGTTTCCAGGGGAAACCTCAAGACTTCCACACTCACCATTGTCACACTCATTTTCAGAATCACTGAGTGGCTTAAGAGGGGAGTGTAGATCCTGAAAATAGCGGTGTCCAGCTTCACATTGCCACACAGCTGTGGTGTACATCCCAAACGTGGGATCCAGCTCTGAAAGGTGGGGTTCATACGGGCAACGGTTCTTGTGGTCTTCATACCAGATCACCGTATTCTTCAGGCAGTTCACATTCCGCCTTCTTCCTTGGGATATGGAGGGGAAGAACATGAATTGATAAGCACAGAACAGCAGACTCACGCAAAGTTGTTAAATTCCTGCCCAAACATCTAAGATTGTATATAGTCTCAATATAAGAATGCTGCAGTTTTTTGGGTGAGAGCTATGGTCTAATTCCTGTGTCTAAAAAACCCAAGCCAATCCTTAAAAAGTCCTTAAAATCCTAACTGCCAACACACTAAAGCTAGAAGATAAAATGAAGAACTAAAACTTAAAACCCAACCATTGATGGTTAGTAACCACCACCAAGAACCCTCAAATCAGCATTGACTCCGAGCAAAGGACCAAATATGTCTACAAAACAGCTCTTTTTCCACTTTGTAAATAAAATCATCCATGCAATATCAAGAAGTTAGTCAAACACCCCAACACAAATATATTTCCTTACTCTTTTTCCGTTGAGGCTCATAAGGCATCTGCTCCCATGGCTTCCTGCAAAATAAGATAGTTCTGTATTATGTTAGGCATATATCCTCTGATATGGAAATTATAATTTAGATTTGCCAAATGAAAGTCTGCTCCACACAGACTGATCTGTAAATGGAACAAGACAAATCAATGCAGTACTTTAAAAAACTTCTTGTATAGTTTTGGTGGAACAAAAATCTATTAAATGTTTTCTCTAAAATTCCATGATAACTACACCTTGATACTGTAATTTTTATCCAGTGACCAAAGTCACCACCTAGAACAGTAATTTCCAAACTCTTATCCTTTAACTCAGTCTTGAGACAACGGTACTCCTCAGTTCAGAATTCTTCCCACCACCTAGACTCCAGAAGCAATGGGTGCTGTTTGTTGCCTACAGGTCTCTGCTGGTCACCATTTCTCTTAATTTTTCAAACATTTTATCAAATGTGGTTTCATATGTGGGATCTGGAGTGGTCATGACCCCCAGGTTTGACCCCCAACCTAGGAACGGACTGAATTTTTTTTTAAAAAAAGTTGTTACCAAAACAAAAGAAGACTCTGTAACCCTTGTTTTTTGTACCAACTCAATAGCTCAGCCAATATAATAAGCCTCCTGACTTGAACTACTTGCATGGCACTACTGGTGGCACCCACACTGTGCTGTGGTACTGGTTGACAGTACTGGTGGAATCCATACTGGTGGTAGCCATACTGTGCTGTGGCACTGGTTGACACTACTGGTGGCACCCATACTGTGCTGTGGAACTGGTTGACACTACTGGTGGCACCCATACTGTGCTGTGGAACTGGTTGACACTACTGGTGGCACCCATACTGTGCTGTGGTACTGGTTGACACTACTGGTGGCAGCCATACCGTGCTGTGGCACTGGTTGACACTACTGGTGGCAGCCATACCGTGCTGTGGCACTGATTGACACTACTGGTGGCAGCCATACCGTGCTGTGGCACTGGTTGACACTACTGGTGGCAGCCATACCGTGCTGTGGCACTGGTTGACACTACTGGTGGCAGCCATACTGGTGCATACTGGTGGTAGCCATAATGCTGCAGACTGTTTGTGGGGTGGCATTTCTGGTCTCACTGTTGGATGGCAGGTGTCGAGAAGTGCTGTGAGCACCACCAGTTATCACCTCAAGCACCACTTGTGGCACCCATACTGGTGCGTACTGGTGGTACCAGTAAGTTGCTGGGGAAGCTTGCTGGGGGGCTGCTGCTGGGGCTTTCCATGCCTGTTTTCTTCCTCCCCCTCCAGGACTCTCACCCTCGCCGTCCAGCCCGCTGCTCCCGCTCCAGCTCCAGCAAGTAGGCGGCCAGCTTGGCGTCGCTCCAGCCGCTCCTCTGCCTCAGGTCCACCCAAGGGCCGTGAGACTCCCCCAGGTAGACCCGCCTCACGTCGTACTTCTTGCGGGACTCCAGGCGGCGCCGAGCTCGGTCAGACTCCGTCAAGCGCGGCCTGCCCCGGGCCTTCCGTCCGCCTCGAGCCTTTCTCTGAGCAGCCTCCTCCTCCTCCTCTTCTTCTTCCTCCCCTTCCTCCTCGGGCTCCCCACCCTCCTCTTCCTCACCTGGGGCCTGGCCGAGCTCCGAGCCGCTCATCCCTGCCTGGTAACTAAGGGCCCCCCCTCCACGAACCCCGTTGTTAGGGACAAGCGGCGGCGCGCACCAGTGACGTCACCAGCAGCGACGCGCAGCCTAGCTTCCCTTTCCGGGTTTGAAAGCCTGTGTGCGGAATGGGTCTTTCTAGCCGCGTGTTTACCATAGAGATGCGGAAAAAGCATAGAGTTGAGGGAAAAGAAGAACCCAATTCCTGCTGGGACAGGTCAAAGGCCCATCTAGCCCAGCCTCTCTGTGGCTCACCTCTTCAGGAGGACCATATAATGTCATAATAAAAAAGAGGACAATGTCCTCCAAATGTAGGATTCCTAAAGAAAATGTAGGACACCCAAGAAAAATGTAGGACATGACAAAATTAAAGCTATAAAACACTCATATATATTGCTTTTGTTAATTATTTGTTAATAGTTTAATAAGTTTGTTAACTTTCTAAATTAGCATGTATTTGTTAATTTAAACAGTATATTACTTATGTAAGTTATTGTGTAATATAAGTTATGTTACTTATTGTTAACTTTTAAGCTACTGTATGTAATTTATTGCATATAATTTATTAATTGTAACCAGGCTACGTGCTGCCTCCTGACATTAAGGAAAAGGAGGGCAATGAATTTTTTTCCAGACTGAAAAAGAGGACATGTCTCTTTCACAGTTTAAAAAACTGCTTTTTTTACTGTTGTAAAGAGGTAGTCATGCAATCAATCATTCCATTTTTCAGAACCAGAATCAAACCTCTGCAGATATTAAGGCACTATCTTATTCCATTAGGCACAATAGAGGAGCAAGAGACCTGGAAGTGGGACTTTAAACCTATTTTCCCCATTGTTTTCTTTATACCAGGGGTCAGGGAACTTTTTTACCTTTTACCCAAAATATATTTAGAAACACTGAGTTTACCCCCTTGATTTGAAAAGAAGGAAATCATATATTATTAATATAGTGTGCTGTGTCAGGTCCTTGTACACTACAGTATTGTAACACACACAGCCAGTCATGCATATAGAATAGATTCTATAGTCTAGAATGCATATAGAATAGATTCTATACATAGATTCTATATGCAATGAAATGAAATTTCTGGGGGTAATGGATGCTTGTGCTACCAAGACACAGCCGGGCATGCATATAGATTCATATGCATGCCTGGCTGTGTCTTGGCAGCGTGAATGCTCATTACCCCCAGGAATTTCATTTTTACCCCATTTGGGGTAATTTACCCCTGTTCCCTTGACCACTGCTTTATACACTGAATTTTTTTATCCATGGGAGTTTCCAGAATAGAACTCCTATAGGAATATTTCCCAAGCTTAAAGATCCAGCTTTACGCCACAAAGTACCAGAAAGCACACCAATTTTGTTTTCCTCTTCCTGTTCCTTCAAGGGCTAGTAGCTGCTGGTAGAGCAATTGTTCCCAAATGTAAGAAGCCCAAAGTCCATCAAAGAAAAAACTGGAATAGTGTGGACCACATATGCAACCCCCACCTCCCTATACAGCACAAATACAATTCAGTTTATAACAGAGAAAATTCATTAGACTAGCAAAAATGTACCTGCATTGCAGGAGTAAAAATTTCCCCATATACCAACCCCGCTCCACTGCACATCAAACCCCCCATGCAAATCAACCCCCCATGCACAACACCCCTTCCCCCAAACAGCATCCCCTCAGTGCAGCAAGCACCAAATTGGCTGGATGTTGGTCAGTCTTCCATGTTAAATATAGGACAAAAATACGTTGCACCCCTTTTCAGCCTCTTAAGGGTTAAATTTCTTCATCATGGATTCTTGATGGGTGTTGATATCACAGAAGGAAAACCCTACCAGGATTTCATGCTTCTCGGTCCAGGAGTTGGGGCAGTGCTTGGATCAGTCAGAGATTCTTCAATGTAAAATAGAGGGAGGAAAACATGTTGCATCCCCTTTCACCACCTTCTGGTTGGAATTTCCCAAAACCGCTTCTTAGTGGGTGCCTCTGTCACAGAAGGAACAACAACCCCAAATTTCCCGCTTCTAGGCCCAGCCATTTTGGCTGGCCATTGATGAGTCAGTGAGTGAGTCAGTGAGACACAGTGATTGACATTTCAGTTTTTACATATAGATTTGTTAGACATATTTTATTGCCAGTTGTGGCTATGGGGAAGCATCTCCAAAAAAAGCACTTCCCTCATGGACTACCAGAGAGTATGAAGACTGAGAACAGTCAATGCTGCAACAAACACTTCAGGTGAAGGGACAGAAGACATTTTTTTCTGCCTGAGATCTCACAGAAGACATTTCTGAATTTCATGGACCACCTGTGGCCTGCAGACAATAGATTGGGAACCTATGTGATAGAGATAACCACTTTACTGTGTGCTTTGGTATGCATATGTGTAAAAAGAGACTGAAAAAGCATTGAAACTTTTAGATCTTAGGTTCACCATCAAATACAAACTGGTCGCTTAGGATTGCACCCTTAAACTATAATTGCTGGTTATCATAGGCCTGTTAACTGTTGGCATTTTCTTTGCAACTCCAAGAGCTACACTACGAGATCTTAAAAACAGGCATCTAGAGATTATCTGCAAAAAAAAGTTTAAACATTTTAGTAAGTAGGCAGGTACCATTTTCAAACTCTTTATATATTTATCTTTGTGTATTTTATCTTGCTAAAAGCTCTGCTCAACCAACAATTTTTCAACCTTTAAGTTTCAGACATTCAAATTCCAGACAGTCAACAATTGACATTTATTAAGTCAGGTATTATAGTTCTCTTTCCATCCTCTGAAATTGTGCAAAATCAGCATCCCATTAAAACAACTTCTTAATGTTTCATCCTCACTGTTGATAACAGAAACTTAGATCACGAAAAGCACACATTTAAGTCCAAATTTTCCTGACTGTGGTGATGACAGAGACTAGAGAGGCAGTCACAAAACAGCAGAAGTCCATTGACGATAAAAGATGAAAGGAACTTATGATGGTAGCATCTGTGATGGGAATCATAGTGGGTGGCTCTGAAGTTAGATTCTTCAAAGTGGAGAAGAGAGCTGCAACCTCCCAGCCAATAGAAAGCGGGGGGAAAACCATCAGTTTCCAATCTGCAATTTCATTTGCAGAAACTGTTTACAGAGAGAACAAAAATCATCTGCAAAGGCAGCAAATAGTATCCATAAATATACAACATGCTAGTGTTGCAACCAAGGAAAAAAGTGCCTGGTTTGCACCATCAGATGTTCTCAGTGTTCTCTCCGTACTAAAATTGTTCGGGCCAGTTGAAGCAAGCAATTGCCTAAAAATCTCCAACCAGCATCTTGGAGATTTAAAGCACAGGTTTAAATTTACCTTTACCTTGCAGTTAAATACCAACTATTGAAGTCTGAAAAAAATAATCATTCTGTGCTCAAAACTCCTGTTTGATGTGCTGAGCTTGTGCCACCTCTTCATCACTACCATCATCCATCTCTGTACTTGGCTGTAACTCCCGTGGTCCTGGAGCAAGACGGAACACAACTGGGGTCTGAGACAACACAGGGTTCGTTTCCTGGAGGCCCACAATCCACTTTGCCAAGGTGGCCTGGTCTCCTGCCCCTGCCATACACATGGCAAATACAGGGCCCTCCTCAACTACAGGGAAAGCACAAAAAACAGCATCATCATTTGAAGCAGGAGATAGTTCAAGAATGTAGGAACTTTCATGACCATTTCAAGCCATCCATCATAGCAAGCTTCACACCTTTGTGGTTATTTCAATCAGCTGATCTAATACTGGGGTGTAAACATCTTGTATACAGAAAGCATGGACTGCAACAGGGGAAGTCTATTGCTATGTGTTACTTCCCGGGTTTTCTGGCCATTTGGAAAGCTGTAGTTCAAGGCCTAACAGAAGTTTAGTTCAGCCAGTTCTGCTGGGAATGCTAAAGGAAACCTGCTGCTTCCTGCAGTGCTACATGCATGGAATTCTGTACCAAATTTGGATCCTAAGATTCAAAGTTTTCAAAGCCAGAAAGCAGTCTGAGCTCTCAGATGGGCAAACTGGCAATCTCTCAAGTTTGAACTGGAGAACTGTCTGTATTGTGGCATAATGATCCGTCACCTCCCAACGAAGACAAAATCAGAAATGGTAAACAGTGACAAGGCCAACGGCATTCATTACCACTTGTTCTCCCACCCGCTCTTTTTTCCATTTTTTAACCCAGATTTTTAAAAATTAACTCTGGATTCCCTCCACTGCTCTTTTAATGTGATTTTTTAAAATTAAAAGATAATTTTAAATGACTGGTATGGGAACTACCTTCATCTGTGTCAAATTCATAATCATCCAAGAGGTCCCGATCCAAGTCAAAATCCAGATACATGGGGTAGTAGAAATTCCTTTCTGGGTCAATCACTTCCTTCCTCTGTCAATAAAAGACAGGGGAGAATACTCTATTATTTCCACAGATGAGAGATTAGAGTAAGAAAAGCCTTGATATTCAGCTCAGGCTACAATCCTAAACCACATTTAGGTTGGCACAAATCCCCTGCTGGTCTGGGGATGTTGCAAAAGGCCAAGGGGAATGGGGAGAAGGGAAAGTTGCCCTGGCCTAAACTGATTACAATTGCATGAGGTGCGGCTCACACTACCTCCAGCTTCCTCTACTTCCAATGGCATTTTTCCAGACAGTGAAGAATAAAAAGATCTCTATATAAAACAGAAGACTCACTGAAGGTGCAATTTTAACCTAAGGTGGCACAACTCATTGGTCTTCCCATTCCTATGGGAGGCAAGTGCATGTTTGTGCACCGACCTAAGCCTCCCTCAGGAGTAGCGCAGAAGCATCTTATGGCACTTTGGTGACACCCCTGAGTAAGCACAGGACTCAGGCTGGCCTATCTGGTGGTTAGGATTGCAGCCTGACTGACTCACACAGACTCACTGACTCAACGCCTAGCTGAAACCGCCAGAATTAGAAGTGTGAAATTTGGGAAGGGTATTCCTTCTATGACATGAGCAGTGCACCCACTAAGAACTGATTCTTAGACATTCAAACCATAAGGGGTGAAAGGGGGCACAATATTAACATTAATATTAGCAGTGGCATAGCTAAGGAGGGTGCAGGGCATGCAGTTGTACCAGGCTACAAGCTTGAGGGGGGCTATAAGTTGAGCTTGACCCCAGTGACTAAAATTGTGAAAAATGGGCTATATTTGAATTATATATTGCTGGAAAGGTAATTTAATGCAGAATGCAATGAAACAAACTGCATTGGAATACAGTGGTACATTAATTTGAGAGCCACTTGAATTAAGAGCTTTTTGTATTAAGGGCAAAAATTTTAAAGAAATTTTGTCTTGATTTAAGAGCACTATCTTGAAAGAGGAACACTTCTGAGAAAGTTTGGAACAGGCTTCCATGGCCTGGGAACTCACCCCAGGGAGGGAGGGTTTTGGGGGAGCAGTCTGAGCCAGGTGTGTGTGTGTCAGAGAGAGAGAGAGAGAGAGAGAGAGAGAGAGAGAGAGAGAGAGGGAGAGAGAGAGAGAGAGCTGTGTGTGGCAATGTAGAGGGTGTTATCCCCATTATCAGTGTTTCAATGCTGCTCCACATCAGCCACACGAAAAGACAAAGATTCCATGGAGCCAATGAATAGCAAGTGACCATGTTAGTGAAAGTCATCCTACAAAATCCCTTTTCTCTCTTGTCTCCCTAACAGGAGAATCTTTGTCTTTTCTGAGAAAATTTTGCTTGTAATCCAAAACACTCTTAATCCAAATCACTTGTGAACCACAGTACACTTAAAAGGTGTCGCTGTACACTTAAAAAGGACACATTCCTAATACTAAGTCAATCTCCCTACATACTCCCCCATGTACATTTCTCCCATAATCTGCAATACTTCTAAAGGATGCTGCTTCACTACTGAAGCACACACATTCAACAGATGTCACTACACTGATCTTGCGGATACTATGGAAAAATTTGTAGCTGGGTGTATCACCTCCCCTCCCCACAATTTGGAGGGACACCCCATTTACCCTTTCTTCTGGAGACAACAGCTCTGCCCTGAGCGTATAATAATAAACACATGTCTTCTTGAGCCACAAGCGGAAGGGTCCTTCAACAAAGACAGGCCTGTCTGGATTATGCCCAGCTAAAAGTGATTGCTGATCAGGGCTCTGGACTCCTAAAGAAACAGGAAAGAAACAGGAAAGAAACAGGAAATAAATTGAGAGTGTAGCCACCACAGTTTTTATATCTGAATTGATATGATCTAACCTTGAAGGAGGTATGGATTCAAAGTAAAAGGCAAGGGAATGCTACTGTGCTGCTAGTATCCGCTGTGCAGATTTCTCATTAAACAGATGAAAACCAAAATTCACCACAAGAAAAGGATAGAGTGCAAAACAGGTGGAATGCCTAGCAGCTACAATTTGTCTCCCAACAGTCTTTAGAATCAGCTGAAGTTGAACTGGTGTATAAGAAGTCTTTACTACCATAGCCCAAACCTACAAAGCTCAGTGAGAAAAAAGTCATCTTGAAAAAGCCTCTTCCAAAGTTAACAAAGAACAATTCAAGTAAAAAAAAACATGGGTGATCTAGACAGGATAATCAATTTCTTGCAAGTAAATAAAGATAAACTTTATTTATGGACAAATTTATAAAAGGTTTGAAAGTCAAAGTAATGGAGTGAAAAAAGCAGGAGATAAAAGACACTGATCAACTTCAGAAAGGAAAAACAGTGGTGGGGGGCAGCAATGGGATGGCAAAGATGTTAAAAGGTAAGTTGCAAACAACACATGACCCATAACCCTGATACAACTAAGTACAGCTGCAATCCTAAGGACACTTTCCTGGGAGTAAGACCCAGTGAAAACAATGGTGCTTACTTTTGAATAGACATACCCTACAATCCAGAGTAACTGAGGGAGAACATAAGAGACATTACGTGCATTCGTAGTTACGGCACCACCTAATGAAAACCTATGGGAAATTCATATTGCAATCCAAGGTAAGTTGTTCTTTCACCAGAACAAGGACTCCCCATAGTTACTCTGGATTTTGCCCATAGTTAGCATTGTACTCTTAGATTCCTTCCCTATTTACTGTTGATATCTGAAAGTCCTGGCATTGATACGTGCATTAACATGAGTAGGCAAGCCTGTAAAGCATCACATGCTTCCAAAATTGGACCTGGACAAATGTGCAAAGTTGCACATGCCCTCCTGCTTTTATAATTAAGGTGTGAATTTGGTCTCATTTCCAGAATTGATTTTGGGGGAAGCTACCTAGATTCTTGAATTTGACACTGTTGGAAATCAGGAGTGGGCTTGTTTATTGGCCAGTATTTAGAGGAGGTCAGCAACATGAGAGTCTAAGCGTCACTGCATGTAGATAACCCAGGAGCCTTCTCAGAATGCGGAGGCATCACAGAAGCCTCTGGGGTGTTCAAAAGGTCCCATATGGGAGGAAAATAGGTCAAAAGTAGTAGGGGGGGAAATCAAGGTTTTCACTGCAAAGTAGTTTGTTTTAGAAACAAATGGAAAGCAGGCGGGTAGTATATGTCAAAAATTAAACTAAAAGATTAAAGAAATTGGGCAGGACTCTTATTTCTACCAATACTAGCCAGCTCCCCCTCCTATCTCAATTCCGTTTTTATTCATTACTACCTCTGTCTTTACCAAAATA
Organism: Cryptoblepharus egeriae; assembly: GCA_030015325.1. NCBI lineage: Eukaryota > Metazoa > Chordata > Lepidosauria > Squamata > Scincidae > Cryptoblepharus > Cryptoblepharus egeriae. The sequence continues at coordinate 112,959,869 of JAREYC010000002.1, forward strand.
TTCCAACAGCCAAGCACTGTAATTTGACAAAATTATTTAAATTATCTGCCTTGGTCTGTATTTTATATATAATTCTGGAAGAGAAGATGGGATTTAAGGCTGGGAAACAAAGAGCACAATCCTAACCATGTCTACTCAAAAGTAAGCCCCGTTGTTTTATAATGGATCTTACTCCCAGGAAAGTGTTTTTTAGGATTGCAGCCTAAGAGTCTTCTTCCCCAAGCCTGGAGAAGCTTCCTGTCAGAAGGACAACAGGAGTATCTACATAGAGAGAAAGAGCAAAGGGGAAAAAATTCATTAGCAGACTGATTTATTTATGGGAAGCAGTTTTGGCCTGCCCTCAGTTGCATGTGGACTAGGGTAGCATAATCTTCACTACATGGATCAGAAACTTAAAAAAAACTGTTGACCTCATGTGGCCCCTCAATCCTCTTTCACAGTCACTTTTGCCTCCTTGACAGCTCATGCACCCGTGTGCACCATAAAACACAAGGGCTATGAACCATATAGAGCTAGTTAATCCAAGGATATTAGTACCTACGATATGTGGATATTCAATTTTCTTCCCAGTGTCCGAGATCTTCTCAAGAGGAAACTGTAAGGATGAAGAAAACTGTATGCAACTGGTAATGTATACTACAGACCAATAATTTCCCCTGAAAGCTGGCATCACAAATTTAATGAATCTAAAAACACAAAACATGAATCCAAGGTTTTAAGAACTATTCCTGCTTTTGCTCACTGAATCAGAAGGGAACAACCAACTGCCAAGCAGGCTCATAAAAAGAAATGAATATGCTCAGGTGAGGCTTCCAACTCAGCGTAAAGCAGAAACCTAAACCTATCAGATTACACAAACAATCCTAACATGTGCAGGAACAAGCAGGTCAAGTAGCCTGAAACTGGCAAAGATTGATGCTAGGTTCAGGGCAACTTAGAGTAAGCGGATATCTTTTCCTGCTCAACCCAAGTAATGTCTCAGCCATCCCTTTGAGGATACTCACATCTGTGCCAGCAACTGAGCAAACCATTAAATCTGCAGAGCCCAGTATTGGGGGTTAGGATATGGCATGCACTGCTGTGGCCAATCCACCCTCCCTCCACGCGGATCTCCTGCACATCATCCTGCAACACATTACACTTGTTTTTTTCCTCACAGATAAACCTGAGATTCACATCATTCACCTAGATGCTACCTAAATTCCCACTATTTTGCCTGTGTCACCACAAATGGTAGAGATCTGCCCTTTGCTATATCCAGTTGGAAGTCCCACAAACAGTGAAGACATACACACAGAAGATCAAGAGACTTAAATCATGGAATTTTGAATTTCCTTATGAATTTCCTTATGATGGAAATTTCAAAACTTTGACACAGAATTTGAAGAAATCCTTCATCTAAGGAAGACATAAATGTACTGATGGCATTTCCTGTCCTTCCTCACAATGCTGCAAGAAATTAGTCATTACTTGAAGCCGGAGGGTAAATAATCTTCTCCACAGCTAGCATCCCTGAGTGTCTTGATTTACCTGGTAGACTGTAACCTTGGCATCCATGTCAGCTGCAATCCTCTGCAGACTCAGCTTTGCAAGATCAATAGGGTCTTGTGGTAGAGGTTCTGGAACAGGATGTGGGTTGACATGTTTGAATTTTGGAAACCAGTACATGATCCTTTGGTATTTCCTCACAGGATGGCTTTTGTCCCCAAAAATCTGGAATAGTAGCACCTTTGTCTCCTTGTTGGGCATTATACCTTCAAGGCAAAACAACAACAACCACAACAAACCTCTTAAGAGTGAGAAAAAGCCTATTTTCTTCAAAAAAATTATTTATTTTATTTATGGAATTTTTCTCAGCCAGGCTGACTTAAGGTGTCTAACAACATTAAAAACGAACAATATATATTTAAAAAAATGTTTTAAAAAATAATCCACCACCTTAAAATATTATGACAAAACTAGCTATAAAGAACTACTGATTTAGGACGCAATCCAGAGTAACTACAGGGAGCCCTTGCTCTGGTGTAAGAACAATTTGTTCTGGATTGCAATATGAATTTCCCATAGGTTTTCACTAGGTTGTGCAGTAACTATGGGTACACATAATGTCTCTTATGTGCTCCTGTAGTTACTCTGGATTGTAGGGTTAGTCTTTGGAATAAAGGTTCTTCCTGGTCTCCATCTTTTTGATGGTTTCCATCAATTTCCCACAGGTTACATGACATAATTCTGCAGATGTTATGCACAGCTATCAAATTCCTCCCACAGCTAAAGTTAACCTGATTCTCCAAGGTAATTCATGATATCAGTTAGGGGCTCCTCAAAGTCAGACAATGTTTATTTCTTTACCTCAAACTTTCATTGTACTTACATCGCTGCTGGAAAGTCAGTTAAGATTGTGCCCTGTGTTGTACATTTGCAGCTAACTCCCAGAAATCTAATTCCTGCTGAAGCCACAGCCATGCATTCTGCACTTTCACCATGCTGTCCCTCTACCACCCTCTCACCATGAATCCATCTGCCTACCGTAGTTCTCCATCTGCTCAAGGACCTGGACACCACACTCCTGTTGCCGGGGATAGTGGTTGTACATCCTCTGGATGAAATTGCGAGGAACAAAGACTTCCTTGGGGAAGACATCTAAGATTTTGTTGTATACATTGATATCTCTCTCCACACCAAACTCTGGCATCTTCTTAAGGGCTGCATAGATGAACTCCACATGGCCTCTACGACGTATGTCCTGCTGACAGAAGATGTCCACAGCTTTCTGAAACGAGGCTTTGGTTTTTGCATCTCCAGAGACCCGCTCAAAAAGATCTTCCATAGTAACCAAGGATCGGCTGCCAGATCCTTCCTCTCGACCCTTGTCCTTGTCATCTTTGACAGATGGGGTGAAGTTGGATTTGACAGTGCCATGAGCTGTGCTTGCCTGGATGTGCCTCACAAGAACCGACCGGGAGTTCTAAGAAAGAGAAAGACTCAGAACCTTCTGGCCTGAAAAGCTATTAAACCGTAAGAATATAATTCAGGTCAGTACTAAAATACAGTACAGATTATCAAAAACTGAGCACCTGCCATATAATTCTGATAATATAAAGGGCTCCTTTATATTTTATATAAGGGCTCCTATACATTTTAAATATAAAGGGCTCCTATACATTTTAAAAAGTAGTCTCAGACAGCAAAGGAAAACTGCTAAAAAATACCTTTTTCTGGAGACAGCCACTTCTCTGTAGCCACAAGAGATCCCTCTTAGAAGCACCCTGTAGCAGGACAGCACCCCTTCCAGCAGAGAGCTCCCGGCTCAGCAATAATGTCCGCATGCAATTCATGGCAGGTATCTTATCGGTCCAAAATCAAAGTGAAAAAGAGGAAATTCTATCTGCATCAACACAATTGGAAATCGTAACCGTTAGGTACTCCTGGGCTGCAGGTCTAGGTAAGAAAGATACATTCAACATCAGATCCCAAAACCTACAGGTTACGAAAACTGGTTCCTAACTTTCTGTTACACTTTTATGCAATCTATGGCTGCAATCTTAAAAGCACTTTCCGGGCTATTGAACACAATGGGGTTTACTTTTGAATAGACATGGTTAGAATTGTGCCCTTAGCCATACACTTACTTGCTGTTTACTACATTCTTCCATCTATAGGACATATTTCAACCCTATCCTTTATATTCCCTCCCTGCGAGGGAGGCCAGGCTGAGAGGGAGGGACTGGCCAAGGTCTCCCTCTCCTCCTGCTCTCCTCACCACAGCCCTGCGAAGGAGGCCAGGCTGAGAGGGAGAGACTGGCCAAGGCCTCCCTCCCCTCCTGCCCTCCTCACCACAGCCCTGCAAGGGAGGCCAGGCTGAGAGGGAGAGACTGGCCAAGGTCTCCCTCTCCTCCTGCTCTCCTCACCACAGCCCTGCGAAGGAGGCCAGGCTGAGAGGGAGAGACTGGCCAAGGCCTCCCTCCCCTCCTGCCCTCCTCACCACAGCCCTGCGAGGGAGGCCAGGCTGAGAGGGAGAGACTGGCCAAGGCCTCCCTCCCCTCCTGTTCTCCTCACCACAGCCCTGCGAAGGAGACCAGGTTGAGAGGGAGAAACCGGCCAAGGCCTCCCTCCCCTCCTGTTCTCCTCACCACAGCCCTGTGAGGAAGGCCAGGCTGAGAGGGAGAGACTGGCCAAAGTCTCCCTCCACTCCTGCTCTCCTCACCACAGCCCTGCGAGGGAGGCCAGGCTGAGAGGGAGAGACTGGCCAAGGTCTCCCTCCCCTCCTGTTCTCCTCACCACAGCCCTGCAAAGGAGGCCAGGTTGAGAGGGAGAAACCGGCCAAGGCCTCCCTGCCCTCCTGCTCTCCTCACCACAGCCCTGCGAGGGAGGCCAGGCTGAGAGGGAGAGACTGGCCAAGGCCTCCCTCCCCTCCTGCTCTCCTCACAACAACCTTGCGAGGTAGGAGAGCCTGAAAGCTAATGAGTGGCCAAGGTCACCCAGGAAGCTGCATGGCCAAGGAGGGAATTGAATCCAGATCTTTCAGGTGTCAGTCCAACAACCTGGCTCTTTGTTTGGTAAAATAATCATAGTCCTGCTTGCAAACTTAGCAGCCCCTTTGCACAATAATAACTTTATTGCATATATTTGGAAGTGCCTTTTCAGGCAAGCTTGTCTCCCCAGGCACGAGACCCTTAATAGTGAACTGCAGCCTCTGCTGGCTCCCCTGCTGAACCAACCCCTGGACACAGGGACCAGCCGCTCAGCAACCACGTGACCTTCCGAACGAAGCCCTCTCAACGTTCCATCCCCGCGCGCGCCCCTCACCTCTTCGCCCAATCCCTGGGCGCCGCCATCTTGCGACAGCCGGCGTTCCCCACGTGACGTCAGCAGCCCTTGAGGCCCAATCAGAAAGAGCCTGCACGCCACGCCCCTTCTGATTCCTGGCACCTGTGCTGTGTTTGCGCTGAAGCTTTGCTCTTGCAGGAACGGGTAGTGGAAATGTTTAGCTGCAAAGATTAGGGGAGGAGGAAGCCCCATTGGCTCTGATGGGACTGACTTCTGAGGAGACTTGCCTCCCTCTCCACCCTTTCCTGGGAGGAAGCCCCATTGGCTCTGATGGGACTGACTTCTGAGGAGACCTGCCTCCCTCTCCACCCTTTCCTGGGAGGAAGCCCCATTGGCTCTGATGGGACTGACTTCTGAGGAGACCTGCCTCCCTCTCCACCCTTTCCTGGGAGGAAGCCCCATTGGCTCTGATGGGACTGACTTCTGAGGAGACCTGCCTCCCTCTCCACCCTTTCCTGGGAGGAAGCCCCATTGGCTCTGATGGGACTGACTCCTGAGGAGACCTGCCTCCCTCTCCACCCTTTCCTGGGAGGAAGCCCCATTGGCTCTGATGGGACTGACTTCTGAGGAGACCTGCCTCCCTCTCCACCCTTTCCTGGGAGGAAGCCCCATTGGCTCTGATGGGACTGACTTCTGAGGAGACCTGCCTCCCTCTCCACCCTTTCCTGGGAGGAAGCCCCATTGGCTCTGATGGGACTGACTTCTGAGGAGACCTGCCTCCCTCTCCACCCTTTCCTGGGAGGAAGCCCCATTGGCTCTGATGGGACTGACTTCTGAGGAGACCTGCCTCCCTCTCCACGCTTTCCTGGGAGGAAGCCCCATTGGCTCTGATGGGACTGACTTCTGAGGAGACCTGCCTCCCTCTCCACGCTTTCCTGGGAGGAAGCCCCATTGGCTCTGATGGGACTGACTCCTGAGGAGACCTGCCTCCCTCTCCACGCTTTCCTGGGAGGAAGCCCCATTGGCTCTGATGGGACTGACTTCTGAGGAGACCTGCCTCCCTCTCCACGCTTTCCTGGGAGGAAGCCCCATTGGCTCTGATGGGACTGACTTCTGAGGGGCTTCTTGGAGTGGCCTGCTGTATCCCAGGTTAGTGGGCTGCTTTAGTTTCATATCCTGAGGTTGAGAGGCAGCAGTTGCAGATATGCTGGCCAAGAACTCAGATTTTTGGTCAACACTGCCATTCTTACTTGGGCCTTATCATGGACCCCTATGGGTCTACTCATTACTATACCTGCTCCTGAAGTGGAATAACTCGGAGGAGCTGAAAGGGCATTTCTGCCTTGGAAACAGGCTCTGGATACAGAGTAACTGCTCTGCCCTAGGAAATGCAAACATGCCCTCAACGTGCCTCTATTGAACTTCCTCGGCTGACCCAGTTAGGGCAGAGCAGGTCCACCTCTCTTCAGGCAGTATATTTTGCCTTGCTCTGCCCCAAGCCTTTTCCAAAGTAACTAGAGTGGAGCATCTTGCAGTTGCTCTACTCTAGTGATAGATGGGGCAACCCAAGTGCTACTTTGGATTGGGCTGAATGTTTCCTTATCTTGGAGTCACATTACTCTTATGCCAGTGATGGAAAGTTAGTTAGTACGGTACCCACAATCTTGCTGATCACTCCTCCAAGGTTGATGGTAACAATTCCGGCATGAAATAAGTCAATATGGATCAGCAAAGAGCTCACCACGACAACAAACTGTAAGATTCAATCCTGCTGATAACTCCTGCTAACTACAGTTGTCATTGTAGCTAAGTCTGAGAATAGGATTGTAAATTTCCACCTTGTACACAACAGCTGCAGCCTACAGTCAGCCATGGCTACCAAGACATCTGATGGTGGACACCTTTACCTTTTTTCTACACAACAGCACTCCATAAAATTGGGTTGTTCCCCATGCTGGTGATGGGGGTTCCCCCTACCCCAAGTCCAGGTGAATCATTGGGAAGGATGTTGGAAGAAATTTGGTGTCAGTGGCTCCTAACTGGATTACGTTCCTCTGGTTCTCCCACTTCTGCTAGCTGAAATTACTGCCAACTATTATTATAAGTGTAAGTGCTGAGACCAGCATTACTGTTCTTTAATTAACCTAAGAAAACACTTTAATGTTTTCTATTCAATGGACACTACAGTGACACACAGAAAATGTCCACAAAACACTAATATGAGTAATTTTGCCTGAATGCCTACAAAGTAAGGGCATTCAGTAGTGTTTGGCTCTGTGTGTGTGGTATGATCTCTCCTATCTCTCAGCAAAGGTTTGTACCCACATGTTTGCTTCTGGCACTAGCCCATCAGCTATCCTAATAGAGACTGGCCAAAAGTCTTTTGCTGTTTTGACAGCAGTCTTCCCAGGAATAACTGATGGACACTTCTGTGAAATTCCAGCAGTTCTGTCATAGATGGTAGGAGCAATTTGGGATTTTTTTCCCAGGTCACAAGGCTAAAAAAGAGGACATGTCCTGGAAAAAGAGGACTTCTGGTCAAATGAAACTTGCTCAGATTAAATTTGCAAATGACCAATGAGTGTCCTCTGGGAATATTTCTTTAGGAGTGGTAGAGATAACAGTTCTGCTGTTTCAGATCTGGTCTGAAAGTGTTCTGAAAGAGACTACAGTCATAAGTAGGAGGTTGTGGGGGGTGCCTGCAAGAAGTGCCTGTGGGCTTCAATCCAAACCCCCAGTTAGACCAGCCTAAGACACAACACATCCTATGCTGGCCTGGAGGGGGTGTCAGAAAAGTGCTGTAACTTAAGGCACTTCTGTGCCACTCTTGGGGCAGATGTAGGCCTGTGCACAGAGTGGCACTTGCCTCCTTAAAAGAACAGGAAGACCAGTGAGTTGTGCTGGCCTAAGTTAGAATTACACCCCTAGAGACTTCATGATCAGAAAAGGTGGGCTTTGGATATGATAATGATTGATGCTCTTGTTAGCCTGCTCACTTTCACCACTGCTCATTTGACCCATCTGACAATTTCAGACATGGGTGGAGGAAGTCTGTTCCTGATTCCCTAGGGCAGCACACAACATGTCATTATTTGTTGAGATTGCTCTACATGTTTTATATGCTGTGAAGATTTCCAAGAAAACTTTGACCTTTATTTTACTTTCCTTTGACTTTTGCTTTTGTCTGGGTGACCAGATGTCATAACTGCAAAAGAGGACAAGACCTCCCTTAAAAAAATAATAATACAGCCAAGAAAAATACAAGACATGAAAAAATACAAGCTAAAAACATCCATGTAATATATTGCTTTCGTGTGGTTTATTTAAACACAATATTATGTATTTAAATTTTAAACTATTGATTCCAAGAGTGCTCCATGCTGTCTGCTCACAAGGAAAAGAATGACAAGGAAGATTTTTTTCCCAGGACACATAGCTAAAAAAGAGGACATGTCCTGGAAAAAGACCTCATCTGGTCACTCACTTTCCCTAAGCAAGGTTAGGTTTCTTCCTTTTGAATTCGTGGCAATGCCTGGACAGAGTCTGCAAGGCGATCGCTCCTCCCAGCATCCTGGATTGTTCTCTCCCTGCAGGGCGGAGCAGGGCAGGGGATTGGTGGAGACGGGGGGCGCTGGTCTCCTCTTCCCCTGCAAGGAGCTGGGGAACATCAGCAGCGACCAAGAAGTCTCCCCGCCTGCCTCTGCGCAGCATCACAGCCTGCTGGAGCAAGGAGGTGGGTGTCTGGAGGTGGGGGGACTTGCAAAAGCGGTGAGGAGGAAGAGGAGGGGTCGGTGCAAAGGGGAGATAGCTGCTGCCATGGTTGGAAGAACCTTTCTTGTAGCCATTGAGATTGCAACTGTTGCAAAGCAACACAGGGCCGGATTGGGGAGGAGAGGAGAGTGCAAGCAGCTGATTGCAAGAAAGTATCTCAGTGTGCAAGCAGCTGACACCCAAATCCTGTGCCTGTCTACTCAGAAGCAAGCCCCATTATAGTCAATGGAGCTTACTCCCAGCAAAGTGTGGATAGGATGGCAGCCTGACAGTCCAATCCAATCCTATACATGTCTACTCAGAAACAAGCCCCATTATAGTCAATGGAGCTTACTCCCAGCAAAGTATGGATAGGATGGCAATATGGATAAGACTGCCGAATCCTATGCCTGTCTACTGAGAAGCAAGCCCCATTATGGTCAATGGAGCTTACTCTCAGGAAAGCGGATAGGATTCCAGCCCCCTAAAATGTAGGACACTGAAGAAGAATGTAGGACATGACAAAATAAAAGCTAAAAACACACATATATAATGCTTTCGTGTCATTAATTTAAACACTATGTTACCTATTAAATTTAAAACAAGTATATATAATCTATTGATTACAAGAAGGCTATGTGCTGTGTGCTCACAATTACATGTCCTGGCAAAAGAGGACATATGATCACCCTGCTTCATGAAACACTTGCCTCCTCTCATCACTCCTCCAAAGTTTAATGCATCTCCAGCATTCTAAAAGCAGGAGTTAAAGGGGGGGCATCACAAAAGATAATGAAGCAGGTTCTCCCCCCTATTCCCATAACTTTGGCAGTGTTGTTGGAGCAGACATGGTGGTTCCTTATTGTACTCGCCCTAGCTCCAGTCCAGCCCCATCCTAATTAATTAGTAACTTCAAAGTCCACATGGACAGCATTTCCTTCCAAGCCAGCAGACTTAACAATTACAACCAAAAACCTCTCGGAATTCCAACTTCCCTCTGCTTTCTAATCCCCCAGTGATGGGCTTCAAAGAAATTAACAACTGGTTCTCTGTCCATCTGGCAGCCACTTTTAAATGGCTGTTTTTAAACTTTATATGTCCTAACTCTTGTTAACCTTTGACTTTAGAGTTCTATAGAGTAGGTGCGAACCTGCTGGAGCCCACCATTGCCCCCTTCCCTCCATTTAGGAATGCCATAGTCTCCAAGAATTCCAGAATTCCATAGTCTCTGGCTACAATCTTTTTAGTCTCTTTTTAGTTACAATCTTTTTAGTTGTAGTCTCTGGCTACAAACACACTTTCCTGAAAATAAGCCCCATACCATAGAACTGTGAGAACCCAGTTAGAACTGTTAGAACTGTTAAAAATAAGCCCCATACCATAGAACCCCATACCATAGAAAATAAGCCCCAACACCATAGAACTGTTCTTGATGACTGGGATTGTTCTTGATGACAGACTTAAGTGGTTAACATCTCAGTTCTGTGTATGTTTATTCCAAAATATGTTCCATCATATTCAATGAAGCTTAAGCCCAGGTAAGTGTGCACCAGACAGCAACCTACCAGCACAATCCTCTCCTCCATGTGATGCAGCTAAGCTAAAAAGGTATGTGCTGCATACAGTGGAGGGGGGGGGGGGAGAGGAAGATGAATCAGGAGGCTTAGAGAAGGATTAGAAAAAGGATTATAAAAATTACTCCCCCTTAAGCCTCACCAGTGGGTCCCCTTTCAACCCTATGTTCAGTCTTACCTGGGGCATCCACAATCTGTCACCATCAGAAGTGGTAGTCCATCACAGCCAGAAGTAGTAGTGCCCTAATGATGCACTCCATGAGCCTTAAAGCACAATCCTAACCATGTCTACTCAAAAGTAAGCCCCATTGTGTTCAATGGCTCTTACTTCCAGGAAAGTGTCTTTAGGATTGCAGCCTTATTGTCAGTTTTAGCTGACAATAAGATATACTAATGTGGACCAGAGAGTGTCCTGAGAACTTGACTGCAGACTGTCTTTTCTGTTATGGCTCACATGAGAAAGGATCTTTAACTTGATCTTGCCCAGTGGTGCACAAGGCTTCTTTGTGCCAAGTATCACTAGTTTGTTAAATGTTTGAGAGTGCAGGGATCTGCTGTGAGTGCGGGAAACTGCTAGAAATGCTTCTTCCTTAGCTTCCTAGATTTTATTTAGTTTTTTGCACTATTCAGCTTTACCAAAAATGGTGTACAATTCATGTAGGAGCAATAATTATAACTTTTGAAATTGCCCATCATTTGAATTACCCAACTCCTTACACAAAGGGCAAGGGGATGGTAGTAATAGTAATGGGGCACACGGTTTAAAAAAAGGTTGTCGCAAATTGGGTAGCATGTCTGCTTAGGCCACTCCTGCTTACAGGTGGAAGCCTTTCCAAAGGTCACAGGATGAAAGATTGACAATGATTCATACAAGAATATTCAGGAACTGCTTTCTGCTGAGTAAGACCCACAATCTGTCTAGCCCGGTACTGGGTGGCAGAAGCAGCTTTCTGAACCTTGGATGTGAATCTTTTTCTAATGCTGATTTCTAGGATCCTTTAACTATCAATCCCACACTTGAATGAGCCTTAGAAATGCAAAAGGTTGTCATGAGGAAAAGAATTCCACAGCTGTGTTGCCACAGCAAATATTGCATTGAAGAGTGATATTTAAGTGAACAAATTTATGAAAACAGCTGCATACAGAACTTGTCTGGATAACTTTCTGCTCTTACTCCAATCTCTGCAGCAGCTTCCTCTAATTACATATAGTACATCACCTACATATGCTACACCTACATAGTCTACTGCTACACCACCAGTAGAATCTGAGTTTTTATGGCAAATCAGGGAATAGAGCCTGGCACAGCAATCTTAAAGTTTGGATAGGTTCACAGGAGTGAAGGCAGCCTGAGGATAACCTGGTCTGATACTTACTTGGCATCCATCAGTCTTGAAATACTATGGTATCGTGCTTGACGCTGCATGCGAAGCACAAAGGCCTGGGTAGATTAATATGGAGGATAGGCTGTCACCCAAGCAGCAGATCCCCCTCTCCACGTCACTGAAATAGTCCAATGGATCGGCAAGCCGATACAATTGGTTCCAGCTGCGTCACTAAGGACAGGAGCTCACCCTGTCTTTTGGGGACCCGGGTCTCGAACCCTGAACCTGATCTGATGACATGCTTCATTCAGTGTACCTTAGAACTAGTGTATTGTGCTGATTAAGAGGTGGAGTTGTGAGCCCTGAATTTCTTCCATCCTCTAAGACAGGCAGCTTCTCTTAGATCTGTTGTGGAATCATGAACCTTGGCCTGGTAGTTCTGAATGTGGTTTGCTTTCCTTGGAAACTGCTTAAAATGTGCTTGGCTAAGGTGAATAACAAGCAAGCACAGGCAGATGTGTTTTGAACAGAAGGAAAGATTAAGAGGAAATTTGAATGAGGAGCAAGATTTGTTTAAGTGCTGGCCAGCTGCATAAGGACCTACAGTGCTACCTCGCATAACAAGTGCCCCACATAAAAAGTGATTCACATACCAAGCACAAATTCCCATTGGGAGTGAGCTCCACTTAACAAGCCTGCATCACTTAACAAGCCCTAGGCAACTGCCCCCAAGATGCTCCATGCTGATACTCCGCGCTGAGCAGGTTTTAAAGGACTGCTGGCCAGCGCACTGCTGCCGCTAACTACCCCAAACTCGGGGGCAGATGCCTGGGGGCACCAGAGGCAGCTGCCCCCAAGTGTCCCCACCAGCCTCCAACCTCCAGCAGAAGCCCAGAAAAGCTCCCTATGCTCCATGCGGCCTCCTAACTATATCTTCTCAGAAATGTTTGAGTACACACTCCCAGGAAAGTGTCTTTAGGATAGTAGCCTAAATAGACTTCATAGGATCATGCACATTGAATGCATGTTTTGAATTCAATTCCAGTGTTTTGTCATCATATTTACATCCAGTTAATATTTTTATATGAATACTAGCAAAAAGCGTACCCACATTGTGGGAGTAACATTTCCCCGTACGACATCCCCCCATGGCGCATCAACACCCCATGCGCATCAACACCCTATGCGCAACTTTCCCCCATGCGCAATTTTCCCCATGCGCAATTTTCCCCATGTGCAATTTTCCCCATGCGCATCATCCCCCATGCGCAACTTTTCCCTTGCGCATCTTTTCCATGCGCAACTTCCCCCCATGTGCAACTTCCCCCATGCACAACTTCCCCCCATGCACAGCATCCTCGCCAGTGCAACCTCTTCCTCCTAACAACATCCCCCAGTGCACCAGGCACTGAGCACCAAATTGGCTGGATGTTCGTCAGTCTCCCATGTTAAGTATAGGACGAAAACACCTTTGTTGCCCCCTTTTCAGCCTCTGAAGGGTTAAATTTCTCCACATGGTTCTTGGTGGGTGTTCAGGTGACAGAAGGAACTCCCAGAATTCCATGCTTCAGGCCCAGCAGTTGGGGCAGAATGTTGATGAGTCAGCAATTCTCAATGCAAAGTTTAGGGAGGAAAACGCGTTGCGCCCCTTTTCACCCCCTTCCGATTGGAATTTCCAAAAATTGGTTCTTAGTGCACCCCTCGGTCATGGAAGGAACACCCACCCCAAATTTCACACTTCTAGGCCCAGTGGTTTTGGCAGAGCGGTGATGAGTGAGTCAGTGAGTGAGTGAGTCAGTGACTTTTTTCTTTTATAGATATAGATTTGGGGGGTTGTGGAACCAATTGTCTGAGCTTCCATTATTTCCCATGGGAAAATCCGCTTTATATAAAGAGCATTTCACATAACAAGCATGCTTCCGGAACAAATTAAACTTGTTATGTGATGCACCACTGTATATCTGTATACGGCCACATCTTATACATCTGCCTTATTTCTATCAAAGGGAATGTCATTGCCAAGAGTTGAGATGTCTCTGAGTGCTAGGGGGATGGATCATGGCTTCTCTATCCGCTTCCCACTCTCTAGAAGTGAGAAAGAAGCTGAACAGAGAGACTGAAGGAAGTTGCAGCAGACATGGTGTTCGAGGTACACTGTATCCATTTGCTCCAGCTCATGGCTTGATGCAAGTCACACTGTTGGGATCATCCCAGAGCTGATCCTCACTGGGTTAAAGGACAAAGCCTAAGCTTTGGATGAAAGGAAAGGCTAAAGGTGCTCAGCATATTGAGCCTAGCAAAAAGAGGATTTAAACAGGGCAGGATTAGACTGCCAGTTTAGAAATATGTCAAAGGATTTCTGAAAGAGGAAGCGAAATAGTTATTCTCTCTGGGAGCAGCAACAGTGATTGCAAAATGCAGGGAGGTCAACTGTGGTTAAAGATTAGGAAAAACTTCCGCGATGACATAAACTTCCTAGGAAAGCTGGAAATTTCCAAGGAAAGACTGGGCAAAACTGTCAGGCCATTATTAACAGCTCATTCTGGTACAGTGTGTTCAGATCAGCAGTGCTCTCCTGCCAACGGACTTCAGCTGTCCCTGCTGGGCCTTGAACAGGGAGCCCTTTGAGCAAACTTCCAATCTAGAGACCAGCAGATACGGACAGAAAGTTGCACAAGCAAATCTCTATGCAAGATGACCCTTGAAGGTTCTTTTTTTTTGTTTGCAAAGACAAAGTGCAAACATTTGAGTATCTTTGCATATTTATATAAGCTGTGAACATTTATGAGGGGGAGACAAGAAAGTGCAGATATAAGAGCTACCATACTACCTAGACTGCTGGATTTAACCTAGATTTTTAGCTGACTCACCATCTGCCCACGTTGGTCACAAATGGACCCAGATTTCCAATATTTTTTTCTCTTTGGCTTTTTTTTTTAAGCCAAGCTATGTGCTGCTACAATGTGCAGGTAATATTCATCTGTTGAAGGAATCTGTTCCTAAAATCCTTTCTACCGATTGGTAAGGAAACTAAGCTTAGTTCCCTTACCGATTAGTAGAAAGGATTTTAGGAACAGATTAGAAGAACTGTAGTGTTGTGCTTTTGTTCCATCTCATGTGGCTCTTAGAGTAAGGCTGCAATCCTAAAGACTCTTTCCTGGGAGTAAGACTCACTGAACACAATAGGGCTTACCCTTGAGAAGACATGGTTAGGATTGTGCTCGAAGTGTCTGGTCTGTGACTGAGCACCATGGCGGTCTCAAAACCTTTTGAAGCCTGAGGTGGCATAATCAGTACTTGCCACCTTAATCTGATGATGTGCTATTTTCTGCTTCTTCCACTCTCCAGTGTTCAGAACTCCTCACCCAGCTCAGCAGTTTCTTCCCCTCCACATTCTTCTTTGTCTCCCTCTTCTTTTTCCAGTCTGGAGAAGAGAAGAAGGTTGGGGGTCATTTGGCAGACAGATATGGGCACCTCCCCAACCTTCTGCCAAAGTGACTGCTTCACTTGGCCACTGCTGGATGCTACTATCTCCCATTCTAACCCCAGCAGGAAAGACACAGCTTCATGCACTTCCCAATTTAGGTCTGACTTTATTTTTTTCAGTCTGAGATACAATATATTTGTTTAAATGGTTTTTTCAAGATTTCAGTCTAGTAGTCAGGTCAGGGTGACCAGATGCCAAACCCAAAATTCCTGAACCCCAAGGCTAAAATTCCTATCCCCAGGCCAAAATTCCTACCCGCTGAAAAAAATTGCCAAAAAATGTATTTTTTGTTTTTGTTTTTCGACCATAACTTTTAATAGGAAGGAGATATCTCCAAACTGATTTTTGCATTGGATTCTGTTCTTCAATACGAATCCAACGACATATGGCATGATGGGGTACTGTGCACTATCACGAAGTTTCAAAATGAAGCCAAAATGTAGGACACCCGGACAGGAGGCTAAAAATCCGGACAAATCCGTGTTTTTCCGGTCATCTGGTCACCCCGGTACATGGACAAGGCTTGTGCTTCATTGATGTGAATGCAGACATATTGCGCATTTAACTGTTTAACAGTTATACAGTATATCTGATACTGTGTTGGAGGCTGGAAGAAAAAAAATTGATTTGCATTTCAAATTTGAATAAATTTACATAAATGAATATATTAAGCTGGGTGCCACCATCTTGGAATGGGGTAATCCGGCTGCAATCAATACTATCCTCGGAATAAGTCTCATTGAACACAATGGGACTTAGTTTCAGATAGACATGGAGGAGCTCTGGCATCACAATGATGTCATTTTTTGTTTGATGTCACATCCACCCATGACATCACTTTCAGGTTGATGACATCACTTCTGGGGGTTCCCAGAAGATTATCATTCTCAGAATGAGTTTCCTTGCTGAAATGCTCATGAACCACAGCTCGATACAAACTGTACCCTCTCTCTTTCATGTGCAGGTGCTGCCAAGGCCCAATGGAAGACTCCACTCGTCTGGGCTACTGTATTGTGGCTGGCAGCTTTGTGGCCTTCCAGTTCTTCTTCTCCGCTGTCAGCCCCCAGCTGTCTGTCTCACTGAGTCCTAGCTATTCCACCCTATCCTCTGTCAAGAAGAGTGAATGGAATTCAAGGTACAATATGTGTGATGGGGGACAGGGTTCAAGGGAGAGACCTGTTACTTTTTTTCCTACTTGCTCAATTTAATGTGGCTGTGGTTAAGACACTGTGCCTGTTGACCAGACGGCCAGGGTCCCCACAAGACAGGGTGAGCTCCTGTCCTTAGCCCAGCTCTGCGATGCAGCTGAAACCAATTATATCGGCTCTGCCATTCCATTGGACTATTTCAGTGGCGTGGAGAGGGGGGATTTGCTGCTTGGGTAGCAGCCTATCCTCCATATTCATCTACCCAGGCCTACGTGCTTCGCATGCAGCGTCGAGCACGATACCATAGTCTTTCAAGACTGATGGATTCTCAATTTAATGTAAGAACCTCCTCGGAAGGGTTGGGTGGAAGACAGCCCTGTGTGTTTGCGTTTGAGTGAATGTGCATCCCGAACACACAAGTGTTGTCATTTTGAATGTTGTCCTTTCCAGGTGTGTGTCTACCCTTCATGCAGTGATAGTCGGTCTCTTCTGCCTCTACATTCTCTGGTTTGATGATGCTGTGAATGCCAATCCCATCTGGTAAGAAGGAACACAGTCTGCTTGCTTCAATAAAACACCTTTTGGAGATAATTTTGTCAAGCCAGGCTATGCTCATGGTTGAATCTCTCCCACTGATTCCTGAGCAAGGGGGAGAGAGTAAGTGTTGGAGAGCTTGCAGGGTTACATTACTGGGAAGCTGTGAAAGGTGGTTTTGTGCTGGAAAAGAATGGCTCCTTGTTTCCCATGGGGTTTAGGACTGCGGGATGTAGGGAGCAGAAGCATCAGGGCCAGGGTTGGCACTGGACCTAAAGAAGTGCTTATGCTATTATTCAGGACATTCACCCACACAGAGACTGCCTGTGTAGCCTACACTGGAGCTACTTTGGTGTAGGCAGCAAAGAGTTAAAAGCAGAGAGCAGCCAAGACTTCCAACACTTAAGTTATGAATCCCCAAATTTATTTTATTGTTCACATTTCATATGGTTCAAGGAGCTTAGTTACTCCCTTATTATAACAAAATGAGTGGTACGTGAAGCTGAGAGCTTGACCCAAGGTCACAAAGAAATCTTCACAGCTGCGTAAGGTTGGATTTTCCAGGGCAATGTTTCAACTCCTGAATGTCCACAACCCTAGCTCTTTACTATCTGTTTATCAATCTGGGGATTTATATGCCACTTTTCCATATCCTAAGAGCTCCCTAAGGTGTTCTTTCTGTTAAAACAGGTGACCAAATGCCTCCCAAAATGTAGGACACCCAAGAAAAATGTAGGACATGACAAAATAAAAGCTAAAAACTCTCATGTATATTACTTTCATGTGGTTGACATAAAACATTATGAGCACAGTCGCTTGGATCTGGCCACTGTGACCCATGCCCTAGTGACATCGAGACTAGATTACTGCAACGTGCTCTACGTGGGGCTGCCTCTAAAGACAGTCCGGAAACTTCAATTAGTCCAGAATGCGGCGGCCCGTGTGGTTGCTGGGGCTCGTTGGTTCGACTCTGTCGGGCCACTGCTTCAGCGACTACACTGGCTGCCCATTCATTTCCGGGCTGAATTCAAAGTGCTGGTCCTGACCTTTAAAGCCCTAAACGGCTCGGGGCCAGGGTATCTGAGGGACCGCCTTCTTCCGTACAATCCGACCCATCACCTAAGGTCATCTGATGGGGCCCTTCTGACTGTGCCGCCACTAAGAGACGTGAGAGGTGTGGCGGCCAGAGATAGGGCCTTCTCGGTGGTGGCACCCCGGCTTTGGAACTCCTTCCCCTTAGAACTGAGGAAAGCTCCCTCAACCCAGAGCTTCAGGCGGAGCCTTAAACATTATATTTTAAAAAACCTTTTTAAATGGGGGCAGAGGTTGGGGGGCTTTTATCTTTTTTATTTTTTTTTGTTTTATCGTTTTTAGTCTACGTTTTTAGCTTTAATCTAATTTTATTTTAACTACATTTTAATGTGTTTTTATCTCTATTTACCATATCTAATTTTAGTGGTGTTTTATTGTTTTTTAATTGTTTGGCAGCCTTGAGTTCCCCCTTGTGGGGGAAGAAAGGCGGGATACAAATTGCTTAAATAAATAAATAAACCTAACTACGTTTCTCAAAAGTAAGCCCCATTGTGTTCAATGGGTCTTACTTACAGGAAAGTGTCTTTAGGATCGCAGCCTATTTTACTTATTTTAAAATTTAAAATTTGCAAATTTTAATACATTTAATTTATTAATTACAAGAAGGCTACAGTATGTGCTGTCTGCTCATAGAGAAAAGGAAAATATTTCTCCTCCAGGAGAAAGTGGACAGTTCTTTTCCAAGATACAAGGCTAAAAAAAGATGACATTTGGTCACCCTGTGTGACCTGTCTCAGAATCCACAAATTCCATCAACTATGGATGGAAGCATCCTCGCTAGCTTTCACACACCCCATTCGTATCTCTGTTTAGTTTTGGGTTGTATACAGTGTAGGGTTGTGCCAATGCTTAGGTCATCATGGAATTGTGATGCTGGAGGAATGAAGTTCCACCAGCACTGGACAGCTGTGGTATAGATCCCCAAAGTATCTCACCAGGTTTTGAGAGTTTGTGACATACTTTTGTGATTGTTTTTAAACCTGTGATGGCACTGTTAGTTTGATTAGTATATTAATCTGCTTCTAGGAAGAGACTAAAGCTGCAAGCCAGATATTGTCTGCAGAAGGTCCCAGGTTCAGCTTAGATGCAGTCTTTTTGAGCCACAAGATCAGAGAAACCCTCTCTGAATTGCCACATGATGGCTCCTGTGTGGAGTGGGGAATGACCATGAAATGACATAGGCTCATCTCTCAGGTCCCCCCACCACTGACCATTTCTCTGCCATTTTACTTTCATTCTCATAGGGGAGACCCTCGCCTGGTCAAAATGAATGTAGCTATTGCCTCTGGCTACATGCTGTATGGTAAGTAGCACAACCTCCTCAGTTCACAATGCAGCCTAGATAGCTCAAAGCAGCCTCTTGGGACTGCTGCTAGTAAAGCAAGTAGCCAAGACGGGCATTTACTACAGGTATTCAGTCATCTGTGTTATTTGATGTCCTCACTCCTTGTAAATATCACTGGAAATATCTCCTTCATAAGCTGAATAGAAAATTCTAAACAGTTCCAAAGGGTGGTGTCCAAATGAATCAAACATACACTATACCAGATGTCAGGAGCTGACAGTTGGCTGTACCTGCTTCCCCTTTCATGGACAGTCATGCTTCAATCTCAGAAGGCAACATTTTTGAGAGATAGCAACTAACAGCACAATCCAGAGTAACTACAGAAGCTCTTACATGGACATAAGAGACATTTACGTTGACGTAGTTACGGTGCCACCTTGTGGAAACCTCTGGGAAATTCATAGAGCAATCCAGAGGAAATTTTTCTTACGTCAACAAAAGAGCTCCCCTAATTACTCTGGATTGTGCTGAAAGGCCTGCTGCCTATGTACAAAAACCAAGCACACTGTCATTCATGAAGAAGAGCAAGAGGCTTGCTTTTTTCTGCTGTGAGTACAGATACAGGCTCGTGCCACTTAATTAGGGGATATGCTCTGCAACCCCTGTATTTAAGAACATCCATTGTTATCCAGAGAACCACTAATTATAGCTGGAATGCTTTGTAGTAGCCATAATGTGCCCCAGAATGCCTTGCAGTGCTGGGAAACAAGGAAGATGATGACTAGCAGGTGAATGCATGCATAGAAAGCACACAAAGCATGGTTGACTAGTTGAACCAGGAAGGTAGGTAGCCAGGGGAGATTCATGGGACCACTGTCATATATGCGATCGGTTAGTCACCGGAACATCGCTACATGGTATTACTCCAGACTTGAAAAGCAAACTGCATGAACAAGACAACACATGTTTCCTATTTGGATTATCTGCCATAAGCCCAAAGCTTGAAATTCTCATTTTTGCCAGTGACTCTGTTCCAGTTATGGGCAAATCTGCTTCCCTCCAGCTCAATTTCCTAACTTATAAATGGGTATGACAATGACCCACATGTCGTCAGTATGGGTTAAATGAAAAACTGTCACAAATTAGGTAGCTGACAAATAACAAGTGGAAAATGAGGAAAATTCACAGATAATATCGAAGTCAGCCATTTTCATCCACTGTGCCATAGTACACTGGTGTGCCATGAATGTTCTCTCAGTGTGCCACAGGAATTTGGGGGAGTCATTTGTTACAAGAGTCAATGGGGATGCAAGTTTCCCACAGGCAGCACAGTGTGCCATGAGATGAAAAAGGCTGAAACTCACTGATCTAGCCTAATTCAATCTCTCTTTCCAACATACACTTATTAACATCTCAGCTACATCATTCACACCACTGGCTCTGACGACTTGCATACTTAGTCCCTGATACCCCATTCTAGAAACTTCTTTTTGTCAGGAATTAAGAGAAGACTGCAGTATTTACCCATAGGTTAGACCACCTTAACAGTATACCTTTGGCATGTGAATTAGGGAACAGTAGAAGTCCAGGCTCTCTGCTACTAAAGGATGTCTTATAGCACCTCTCTGTTGCCTTTCTGGATTGTTTTGGGCATACATGGGATGTGTGTGGGGAAGGATGGGTAAGTTGCATGGGTGAGTTATTGGTGGGAATTAGAAACATATGTGTGCAATGGAGGGATGTGTTTGTGCACATGTGGTTGAGGCATCTCTTCAAGCAAACTTAGGATAGATCTACTGAAAACTGAATGGGGCCCTTCCTTTCATGATTATTGGCGGAGAACAAGGAAAGAGGGACTGGATGGGCACTCCTCACCCTCAGTGCTCAGGTTCCACCCTTCACCATTCTTAGCTGCATGGAACTAAAAAGGAGTTCAAAATATTGCCTCTTTCCCCTTAACAAGGTTGGGAGGAGAGAGCATCCATCTTCCCCTAGATACAATAGAGCAATTCATTCATTGAGCAAGTTGCTCTTTCCTCATCTCCTCTCATCCTCTGCAGCCACCTGCTGACAGCCTCATTCCTTGCAGAAACCCATTTACAGATGGAGAGGACAGAAGAAAGCAGCAACGTGCTTAATGCAGACTGCCACCCCACCACTGTCCCACATTAAGGGGAGTCCCAGAGAGGTACAGGAGCTAGTCAAGTGTGCCCTTGGCCATTGCTGATCTTGGATGACTTGATACTTCCTATGGCTGGGTCAGGATGAGATATGGCAGTGAAGATCAGGCTATACAGAATGAAGAGTCTGGAAACAGTGCTAAATGAAGACATTTCACTCCCAGTGGGGACACATAGACACATGGTCTATGTGCCATGCTTCGTTGCCCACCAGATTTCACTGTGACGTGATTTCCAGGTTTCCTCAGCAGAAAGGGGGTGTCTGTGGATCATTGTGTTTGTAGAATGGGATGTACATATACAAAAAACCACATTGTTGTATGTCTGTAAACACGAGGGCTGTACTGGCTCAGCGGTTAAGATGCTGTGCCTGTTGGTTGGCAGACTGGCAGTTGAAAACCTGAGTACTACAAGACAGGATGAGCTCCCATCTGTAGCCCACCTCCAGCCAACCTAGCAGTTTGAAAGCATATAAATGCAAATAGATAAATAGATACTGCTTTGGTGGGAAGGTAACAGCATTCCGTGCCTTTGGTGCCCAGTGCCCAGTCATGCTCGCCATATGACTGTGCAAGCATCTTTGGACACTGCTATTTAGGTTGAGAGTCTAATGATCTAAAGGAGATGAACACCAACCCCAACAGTTGGAAAGGGGAAACCTTTACCCTTATATTTTTACCTGAAACATTGCTATACCATACAATATTGTTGGACACAGTTGAGGAGGTTTGAATATCTTGATTGTCAGTGTCCTGTCCTATCCACCCACTTTATTCCTGATCCTTTAGTTTAACAGGAGTAGGCTTTTCTTATCTGATAGTTTAGCAGAAGGCCTTTCTTATCACATTGTTCCTTCATTTGGGGAAATATTAAACTGCTATATTTTGGTGTGTAGGGCAGCTGATAAAAAGAGCAGGAGCACAAACTGTAAAAAACAAAAACAAATCTAAACTGCTACACTTTGAGGCTTTTCTTGAACCCGGGTTCCTGCTTGCACAGCTTTTCATAAAGCCTCATTGCCTATGTGTGTGTGTGTGTTCTGAATTCTAGATCTGCTGCTGCTAGTGCGCTACTGGAAGACAATGGGAGATTCCCTTTTCGTTTGCCACCACTTGGCGTCACTATACGCTTATGGATATGTGATGGTTTGTTTGACAGTCTTTTAGCTGTTGCTGCTGTAGAGGGACTTTTTCTTTCTCCATTCTTTTTTTTAAACAAAGACTATAATTCTATGCTTCACTGAATACTCTGTTTCACTCTGCTATTACCTCTATAGCTTCCAGTTCATTTGGACCCCCATCTTCAATCACACAAACTGCAGCTTTCCAAATTAAAAAGAAAATGAGATCTGAAATTTGGGCCCAAAGAATAAGGAACACCAACTCAGGAAAAAAATCCTACTTTCCATCCCTGGTGTAGCTGTGCTAGTGAGGTATGCACTGCACCCTAGAACAGGAAGATAGTTATGAAGACCTCCACAAGGTAGGGGACATTTATTGCCTACAGGCTACATTGCTGTTGCAATGGCAATGGAAAGTTGGATAGTAATAAAGACTTGCCCTACAATCCAGAGCAACTACGGGTGCACGTAAGAGACATTATGTGTGCACATAGTTACTGTACCACCTAATGAAAACCTATGGGAAATTCATATTGCAATCCAGAGCAAATTGTTCTTATACCGGAGCAAGGACTCCCCGTAGTTGCTCTGGATTGTGCCCATAGGCTTTTAAATCTCCCCGCCACACCTAAAGAAGGCTGAAAAAGTTAATTTATCGATTGCATGTGCATTCCTTATTTACTTTTGACTTTCATACTCCAGAAGTTTAAAAAACATTTAAAATAACCTATACCTTTTTATATGGTAAACAAGAACAAACATGGAAGTCAGCCATTGCTTGAAACTTCAGTCTTTAAAAAAAGCACTAGAGCAAGTTGTTCTTTTATTTTATGCACACTAGTTCCTCTGAATGCAACAGGATTTACTCAGTGGGGGGATTCAAATAAATTAACAACAGATTCTATGTCCTAATAACCTAAATTAACAACAGGTTCTGTGTCTTAATTTAAAATAACAGCAGGTTCTATGTCCCCTTAGTTATCGGTTCTTAGAACCAGGCGCTCATTAGCAAAGGGTTCTATAGAATCTGTAAGAACCCTCTGAAGCCCACCACTGGGTTTACTCCTGTGTTCATAGGATTGGGCTGCATGACTGCAGTCATATACTGTAATAGAATTCATGGGATGTAAGGTACATTGAAGTCAGTGGTACTTCACTGAATCAGCATTGCTCTTGTGACCAGTAAATGAGTCTGAAAGGCAGCTCTCCATTCCTTTTCTCTTGGCTATTGACCCTTTTACAATCTCCCTTTTCCACTGTGAAGGAGCCCACCTCTACTCCATACTGATTTCTTCATCCTTTATGGTGCCCTTTCCTGCCGCCATTAACCTTTGCATCCTCTGTAGTTAATGTTCTATGCACAGACACAGCCCAGCCTGCTCAGTTCTAATATCTGGGTCAGTCAGAACAAGAATCCTCCTGCTATGTATGTCCCTAAAACATGGTATTCCATTCTTTTCAGTGGGACTTTCACAGAAGAAGGTCTTGCTGGATTGTGTCTGTCTTCTGAAGAGTATTATAATACCAGGTATTGGGACTTGGTGAACCTTTGGTCTGACCATGCACACAAAAATGCTCTGAGGTCTTGGCTTATGAGTAGGCCCAAAATCTGGAAAATAGGCAGAATAGGAAAATGATGGTATTTTACTCAGAAATAAGCCCATTGAGCTTACTCAGTTGACAACTTAGGGTATAATTGGAAAGTCACTTGAAATAGGTTAAAATGTTGTTTAGTTTTAGGGAAAACTAAAGAAAAAAGTATCGACAGCCTAGTTTCTGTTGGTTTTTGCATGTCTTTGGGTTATTCATTAGGTAAAAGTGAAAAGGGTTTTTTGTTTTGCAGAATATGCAGTGCTTTTTTCTGGGGGGAAAAAAGGTGCTGGTATTCACCACACATCATCCCAATGTCTCATTATTAATTAGCTGCTTGGGAGGACAGGCGGGAAAAGGTGCCAGTACTGAGTATCAGTGAGCACCCCCAGAAAAAAGCTCTGTGTGTATGGATTTTTCCTGTATTCTAAAACTCTTCGTTCTTTTATTTTAAAACCCAAATATAGCACAGGTTGACCATTTTCTTCTGATGTTGTCTTAACATTTTGAGAACTGCCAGCCTGCCCCTTGCATAATTTTGTCTAAATATAGCCAGCCTCTTCTGGTTCTCCTCACGTTGGTCCTCTGAATTTTTGTTATTGGCAGTTTCTCTGATGCTCAGAATTAAACACAGAACTTGGGCTTATCTATTTGCAGTAGAGCAGACCTTTTGCTTCTCAAACACTAGAAATGAACTCCGATAATAGGTTTTCTGAGTCATTTGTGTCATGCTCCACCACACTGTTGTGTCACAGTGTGTTTGTTTTGCAGTACCTTGTGGACATGGAGTTTCTCAAGTCTGTGCCAGCAAAATAGCCCATGCAGACTTGAGAAGCCTCATTGAATGGGGCTTGGGGCTTTCTCTGGGAAAAGGGACAAAAGTTTCCTTCTCCCAAGGAAACTTCCAGCTTCTGCTGCAGGGCTGTAGGATGCAGTTGTAGCTGCTTTGGCATTGCTGCAGCTGGTAGCGGTATCAGCTTTAGGATTGGGCTGTGGATCTCCACCAGACTTTGGAAGCAGAATAATCTTGTTCCTGGGGGCTCTTCCTTGGAATTTCTATGGGGAGGATTCTTAAGCTTGATGAAAGGGTGAGGGGTAGCCATGAGTTCACCTAAAGGAAGGACAGGTGCTCTTGCAAAGTCCACTGCAAACACAATCTTCACCTGACTCTGTTTGTGCTCTCAACTGATGAGCTCAACATCTAGATATGTTCTTGTCATTGACTCAGCAAAATCTCTGCATTGGGTCATTGCAACACAGGTCACGCTGTCTTATAATGTGGCATAAAACACCCAAAATGGTTTTGGGTGACCCATTTCTCAGCAGTGACTAAAAATCTATATTGATCATTGACTTTGTTTACCATATAGTATAAAACTAGCTAACTTACATTTTTCCTAGTGAAGAATTTAAGGCTGCTTGGAAGTTTGCATTTTTCTACACTAGGAAAAGAATTAGCTATAACTTCTAAATATGTAGATATATATAGCCTACTATATACTATTGTAATATAGACTATTATATGGCTATAATGGGGCTTACATCTGAGTAGACATGGCTAGGATTGCACTGTATGTGTCATATTACAGGACCAAGATAATCTCACCCAGTTTTTAAAGCTATAGTGGAAAGTGCTATAGAGCAAAATCCAGAGCAGTTACAAATCCACTCTACATCACCCTCTAGTGCTATCTTATGGAAATTCACCTTAACTGCTCCAGAGCAAAGGGCTTAATTTGACTTAACATATAGGCCATAGTGGAAAGTGTTTCGGAAAGTTTCACACAGGAAGGAAGGAAAACAATAGACTGGCATGAGGAAAGTCTGGCCCAGACCACCTCCAACACATCTTCCAACCTGCAAGTTTGCATGGAGTTGCAAGAACAGAAGAGTATACGAATGCCTCTTAATCATGTTAAGGTATTTAGTGATAAGATTCAGATTAACAGAAATAACATTTTTACAAAGAAAGAAGTGAACAAAATTTCCTGATTCCAAAAGAGGAGGGAAAAGAACGACTGTAACTGTAATACAATGGCAATAATAGTCTGAGAGGTTAGGCCAGTGTACAGGCATACACCAACATCCCCACACCACCATGGGAAGATATGCCAGGTAAGTTAGGCCTGCCTAAATTGGTTGGGTTTGTGCCCTGTGATCACTGATCTGCCTACACTTTAATGGTCTCAGAGCTGAAGGTGAAAGAATTTGAAACAATTGTGCACATGGCAATTTAAGTTTCTGTTGAAACTTCCCTCTCCCCCTTTTTAAATATTACCATGAATAAAATCTGATGCATCACTAAAGGGAATCAACTTAAGGAGGTTTCTTTGTTCAGCACAGACCTGGGGGGCACCTAGAGCAACATGGTTTTGAATGATTTGGTATGGAAGATGCCTACTTCAAAAGTGAGGGCAGCACCAATGGGTCTGGCTGTGTTGGTGCTTTGCTGTGTTGCTTTCTAACACCTTTCTGCTTTGCTTTCTGGGGGGCGGGGAGAAAGAAAAACGGGTTCTCTGCTTTGTGCCTTGGAGGTGCCCAAATCTTCTATTGCTACAGCAATCGAGATCTGTGGTACTATCTTGGAAGTACTGAACTATCAACTCAAGGCTTCTGTTTTTGTCTTCATAGAGCCGAGGGGTGCTGCCTTACTTTGCCAATGTCCGTCTTCTCTCGGAACTCTCCACACCTTTTGTGAACCTACGGTGAGTTGCCTGATGAGAGATAGGGATTTATGGGTTTTGAAACTTGTTTCAGGGCCTCAGTATCCCTGAAGCATGGAGAGACATACTGGAAGGGACGTAGTCTTCCATAATCTTTCTCTCCCACCATGAAAGTGCCACTATCTTAAGCACTTTTTACTTTGAAGTTTCTTGCTTCTCCATTGCTCCAAACGGAATAAGGTTGGACCTCAATATCTGCAGTTGAGGAAGTCCCCTTATGTATTCCTTTCTGCATCCAGATGATCAGATAACCTAATCAGGAGAACGTGATGGGGAAAGGGCCATGTCACTCCTAAATACTTGGGCCCTCACATCATGCTTTCTCATGTGGAGGAAGGACTGTCCTAGTAATGCCTCATCCAAGCAGTTGAAGGGATTTTCCTTGGGATCAGATATGTGACTCTATTCTTTCTGCCTTGTCTCAGGTGGTTCCTGGATGCCTCAGGCTGGCCCCGCTCTTCCTGGCTTGTCTTGGCTAATGGCTTGGCCATGACAGTGGTGTTTTTCATGGTGCGCATAGCTGTCATCCCTAGCTATTACGCCCGTGTTTTCGCCTCCTATGGAACCCCTGAATATGAGCGCCTCGGGCTGTGGGTGCAGCTGGCTTGGATCGGACCCAGCCTTGCCTTAGAAGTGCTTAACATGGTCTGGATGTATCGCATTATCCGTGGCTTCTACCGAGCTCTTTGTCGATCAAAGGCACACAAGAAGACGTGAGAAGAGACAAGTGGGTGGCGGTATGTTGCCATGGACACACAGGACTATGTCCCGCGGGGTGAAGCTGGGCAAGCCCTTCTAATTCCCATAGATGCCAGTAGCTATAGGAACAGCTCTTGGCCACCCCATTGAGCCAGGCAAATGACCTGAAGTCCACACAGCTGGGATTCTCGGTTTTCCATTTCATCTGGTCTTCTGAACCATCTTGAACCATCTTTCCATCTTGAACCAAATCAGCAACTGGATGCTGCCCTGTGAGCTCTGAGGGATGTGATTGCAGATGCTTAAAGGGGAATATGTATCTAGCATGGGAATATCTTTTGGCATATGCTTGGGGAATGTGCCAAGCAGTTGCTGGACTCCACTATGGCTGCCCAGGGATTTAGTACAAGGAGAATGGGACTCAGTGTGGTTAGATCAGCGACACAATCTGCTGGAGCTGTGCTAGATGAGGCCTGACATCAGTTGGAATGGAGGACAATAGGCAGAGGAGCCTAGTTTTGTGGAAGAAAACACCATGGAGGAAGGGGAGGTGGAAGCTATGCTTCCTTAGTTTTCATTTTTCACAGTGATATCTGAGTTGTATTAAGGCACATGTTGGAAGCGGGTATGCCCAGGATTTACAAAGACGGCAACTGTTCAGTGATCCATTGCAAATGAAGAATCGTCAGGACCTTTGAATGGGTTGTGGCTGGGTTCTGGGCTAGGAAGACAATAATATTGTGAGTCAAAAAGGGGATATGAATTTGGTAAGTGGAACTACACCAAACCTGCCACCTTCCTGGTCCTAATCTGCTCCTGTTGCTGTTCCATTCCACCTACCTCCTCCCTGCATCCCATCACGTATGTGTACTTAACTGGGAACAGCTGGTGTCCAGACACTTGGCAATCACCATTTGAAGTAGCTGGCCCAGCACGCATTGGGTGCTGCTGAATGTGTGCCACTTCTTAACAGAGACTCTGGGGTGGGTTGTATAAGTTTCTCTAGGTGAGAAACTGTGCCATTCATTTTCACAGAGACATCCCCACATGATGACATGAAGATGCAGCTCTGGGAACCAACACTGCTTTGATTCCATGCAGTAATTTTATGTGGTATGTTACCATGTGGATCTGCTTTCATAAGGAGGAACCCACAGAGTGACTGCTTTTTATATTGCGTTATCAGTATCAAGGAGTCAAATTTCAGAGATGCTTTTAGTATGTTTCTTGCCAGATTCTTTGCACTGGCCCTACATTTCCTTCTTTTATCACTTCAACTACTTCCCCAATTCTAATTCTTCCCCTGGCCTCTATTGCCTGCCATCTCATTCTACCAGGCCAGTAGATATTCTCTTGCGAGGTATAGCTCTCTCAGAGTTTTGGGACAGAGAGAAGAAAGATAGGGATTTTAATTTCATCCTTGCCTCTCTAAGTGATCATAGCACAGCATTAAAATGTGGTTATTGTTCCATGCAGTGATATATGCCTTTCCCCTCTGATTCTTGTGCCCTTACTTTTCATGTGTACAAATATCATGTGACAAGGTTTACTACAAGTGCCAGTTCAGCACATGGAGTTGAGCTGATGTCTTAGCTCACTTTACTATACTCAGGTAATTTCAGCCATGCAATGGGCAAAGTGTTCTGCATCCTTTATCTTGGTTGACCTCAGACAACCCACTGAGAAAACTCACTATTCCCATTTTACATGTCACTATCCCTATTTTGCTGTTGGTAAAACAATCTAGCTGCTGCGAGAATAAGCTATAATTTTAGGAGAAGATGACAAGAGTTTTAGTCCTAAATCTGTGCCTTAAAGGCTTTGCCACTTCACTCAGTAGAGATCCAGAAACCCGAAAACTGCCTTCAGTTTGTTAGATGGGTGCCTTTGGCTGCAGCCACCACTCTGCTTTAAATGAAATTCTGTTCTTTTTCTCTGCCATATAGAATAGTTTGACCATCACCATGCAGAGTCTGTGATTTTTCTAATCTCTGTTTATTAACAACTGGAACCAAGGAGTGTTAATATAATAAATAAAATCTAATTTATTAAATGGTTGCCTTCTTCATTCTTCCTTTGTGCCCTGAAGTTTAGGGCTGTGCTTATTTCAAAGTTTTCTGTAGATGACCCCATGGTCTATAGCAGACAGCACCCAGCTAGCTAGGACCTGCACATGGGCTTCACTGCATTTTTCCTGTAGTTTCCCAAATATGCACACCTGTTGTCATCAGTCATGAACAGACATGAATGTGACGGGGGAACTGAGGTGATCTCAAGACAAAAGTGGCCAGAACCCAAGAGGACAGATGTGCTGTTGCTAATATTATAACTGTCAGATAGTACAGGTTGAACCTCCCAATTTGCTACATTTGTTTGCAATTTGGTCCCTAAAACAATTGGCTGCAATTAGCAGGGAAATGAGCTTGCAAACATTTGCAAAAATCATGCAAGCAAGTGCAAGCAGTTTGCAAACATCAACTCAGAGCAATGGGGGAAGAGAAGAGCTCCCCTTCCAGGTCACAAACGTTTAAGACAATGTGCCTCATTGCCAGTGTAAGGAGGCTGCCTTTAAACCAGGGGTCCTCAAACTACGGCCCGGGGCCAGATCCGGTCCGCAAGGGGCCTCAATCCAGCCCACTGGCCTTTTGCGGGGTTTGGGAGGTGCTTTGTGGACACTGGGGGGCAGTTGAAGGCAGCAGTGGTGAAGGTTCACCAGCTGTGGCAGCCATTTCCGAAGTGAAGACTGCGCATGTGCACACAGTCTCCCTATTTGAGCTCCACTGGAGAGCTGCAGAGCTTCTCCGCGGGTGGAGCTGACTATCCTTGGCTGATCCCAGGAAGTCGCTTTCACTTCCTGGGGTCAGCCGAGAATAGTCAGCTCCACCCATGGAGAAGCCCTGCAACTCTCCAGCGGAGCTCAAAGGATAAGGAGACTGTGCGCACATGCGCACAGTCTTCCCTTCGGAAATGGCTGCCCACGGTTGGCAGATCTTCGCAGCTACAGCCTTCAACTGCCCCCCAGTGCCTACAAAGACCGGGGAGGCAGCAGCCTCTTCCTGGCCAGCTGGGGGGGGGCTCAGGGGAGCTCTGGCCGGCGCGTGCGCCTCCAACCGCTTGTCCGCGGTGCCAGGGTCTCCCTGACCAGCACGCATGCTAGTGCCTCTGCAGGTGAGCTGGTGTGTGTGCGTGTATGTGTGTGTAATAATGCATGGTGTGTGCATGCATGTGTGTGTGTGTGTGTAAGAATGCATGGGGTGTGTGTGGGGGGCTCAGGGGAGTTTGTGCAGCACCACCGTGCAGCAGCAGCCTCTGCCCGGCCGGCCAGGGGGGGGTTTAAAGCCACCCGTGCTGGTCCTCCACGCCTCTGAAGCCTCCCCCCAGCCGGCTGGGGGGGGGGGGTTTAGAAACACCAGAGGCTCCGTCAGACCCCAAAGGTCAGACCCCAGGGAATGTTTTTAATATGTAGGGGAAAATGTAGGTCCTCCAAAAGTCCTCCAGAAAAAGGTCCTCCAAAAGTCCGGCCACGACAGTGTCTGAGGGACAGTGAACCGGCCCCTGTTTAAAAAGTTTGAGGATCCCTGCTTTAAACCATTAACTGTCTAAGCAGTGAAGCTTATCTTTCAATTTAAAGAGCCAACCCTTAGTTTCTTTGACACAAAGGCTCCAATCCTAAAGACACTTTCCTGGGAGTAAGACCCATTGAACCAAGGGAGTAGGAAAACCCAAGAGTGCCTCCGGAATTTACGAGCAATGCACGCAGCTCAGATTTCCCCAGCCCTAAACCTCTAGCTCTTAAACCTTTCAGTGTCCTTAAAAACTGTTGCGAGATGCAGTTTCCCAAGCCCTATAAACCTCCAGCTCTTAACCTTCTCAGTGTCTCAATTTGGGCAGAAATTGCAAGGGAGGAGCAGCAGCTCTGCCTTCCTCAGCCAACAATTCAGGCTCTGCTCCACTTCCAGACCTGCAAGGTAAATCCTGCCTGAGGATCCTGGTTTTACTCTGTTTCCTACTTCCTAGTCCTTTACATCCTGGTCCTTCTGGCTCCCTTCAGTCTGCTTTTGCACTCTGCACACCCTCAGGGGCAAGCTGATTTCTCTTGGTGGTTCCAGATCCTGCCGCCTGATGCAGAGATGTCCTTTCTATCTCCGTTTGATCTCTTGCTTGTGTGTGTGTGTGTATGAGTGTGTGCTTGTGTTTATGTGAATGTGTATGAGTGTGTACTTGTGTGTGTGTGAGTGTGTGCTTATGTTTATGTGTGTATATGAGTGTGTGCTTGAGTTTATGTGTTTGTCTGAACCACATACGTTGGAATCACTGGCTTGTGTTATGCGGCTACACACTGTCTCTAATGTCTGGTTCTGAATCATGCATTTTACAAGGTTTTAAATTTTTAAAGTGTTGAAATTAAGTACAGGAAAGCATTATGAGTATTTTTGCTTTATTTTAACATGTCCTACGTATGTCCTACATTTTTGGGGTGTCCTACAATTTTTAAGCGGGTAGAAATTTTGGCTTGGAAGCTAAGAATTTTGGCTTGGGGAAAGGAATTTCAGCCTTGGGTTTCAGGAATTTTGGGTTTGGCATCTGGTCACCTTGCATTGAATACAATGGGATTTACTTTTGAGTAGACATGGTTAGTGTTGTGCTCCAGATCACACATAAATAATTCAAATATAATTAGGCTATACCTGTACATAGCCTAGTCCAGTCCGGCCCCACCAGACCTTCCCCACAGAACTACTTCTGTGCAGCAGTAAAATTAATGACAAAGTGATTGTATATATTCAGAGGATAAGAAATTGGTTGTCTGTTGCAATAACATACTGGATTTCAAAAATATCTCTAAACAACAGGCCCCATCCTGGCCTTTTGCCCGGTTAGAAAGACCTTGGAAATAATTTCTGCAGCTGCTTTCTACAACAATTGAGTTGGGGGAAGGAGAGTGTAAATGGATTAGAAACTGTAGATGGCTGCAGCCTATGTGGACCGAAACAAATGGGAACAAATTGAGAAACCCTTGAACCAAAATGGATTGTCAAGGCAAGAGAAATTATTCTTGCATAATATACAAAGGCAAAGTGAGCGCTTTTCCTTGCTGTTCTTTGTGTAAGATCATACTTGCTTTCAGCTCACATAGAATTTTAACTAGGAACTCTATATAACTTAACCCATTTTTGCCTAGCTGACTGGTGTACACATTTGGACCCTGTTGTGTACATGCAATGTTGGGCAGAAATGGCTTAATAATAAACATTATTAAGATGCCTGTTAACCTGTAGGCCAGGGTTCGAGACCCAGCTCCCCACAAGATAGGGTGAGCTAATGTCCTTAGCCCAGCTCTACAACACAGCTGGAACCAATCGTATTGGCTCTGCCGTTCCACTGGACTATTTCAGTGGCATGGAGAGGGGGAATTTGCTGCTTGGGTAACAGCCTATCCTCCATATCAATCTATCCAGGCCTTTGTGCTTCACATGCAGCGTTGAGCACAATACCATAGTCTTTCAAGACTGATGGATGCCAAGTTGTTTAATAAATGTAAAAATATGGGGAGACCAAAGTGTGCTCCT
Organism: Cryptoblepharus egeriae; assembly: GCA_030015325.1. Classification (NCBI taxonomy): domain Eukaryota; kingdom Metazoa; phylum Chordata; class Lepidosauria; order Squamata; family Scincidae; genus Cryptoblepharus; species Cryptoblepharus egeriae. The sequence continues at coordinate 112,992,713 of JAREYC010000002.1, forward strand.
TAGAGAAAGTATGAGATTTTTAAAATTTGATTTAAACACCCTCATCCTTAGCATTCTAGGCCAGTTGTGTTATTACCCATCAGATGCCTACGTTCTTGTGTACCCTACTTTCTTGTGTACTTTGTCAAGGCCAGGCTATTCAGAGGCGGAAAAGCACCCAGAATAATTGTAATACAGCCTATATCCTAAAGTGAAATTAAGCCCCTTGCTCTGGAGCAGTTAAGATGACTTTCCATAAGATAACACTAGAGGGTGACGTGACTGTGTGGACCCATAACTGCTATGGATTTTGCTCTATCTCTAATAATGTATTTAACAAAGCACAGAGATCCTGAAACTTTTGCCTTAGAGCAGGCATGGAAAAAGCTTGAACACATAGAGGTACATGAGAAGGAGCCAAGCAGAGGCTGTTACATATTCAGGGACAATTAATCCCCAAATGAACTCACTAAACTTGGATTGCCTAGTTTTCTGCCCACACAAAACAGAGATGTGGGGCAGCCCATAAGCGTAAGGGAGAAATACTCCAGATCCCCCAGATACAACCAGATGATCTCTCTCTCTCTCTCTCTCTCTCTCTCACACACACACACACACACACACAGAGCTGAGAGAGAGGCTGCTATCTTAAAGATACTTTCCTGGAAGTGAGACCCACTGAACACATGGTTAGGATTGTACTCAGTGGTGGGCTTCAGCAGGTTCACACCTACTCTATAGAACCGGTTGTTAACAAGAGACAGGACATATAAAGTTTAAAAATAGCCATTTAAAAGTGGCTGCCAGATGGGCATAGAACTGGTTGTTAATTTCTTTGAATCCCATCACTGATTGTACTCATCGAAAGAGAGGGAAAGAGAGAGGGATGAGCTGAACTTCACTTTCAAAAAATAACTGGGGACGGGGTGTTCACAGCCAATCACCTTGTCATTGCAACCTGCCTGTCCCTCATCCAAGGGCAAGATTTACATCTTCCTTCTTACCTCTGCTGCCACCCAAGGTGATGCAGAGAAAAAGAATAGTAGTCACCCAAGTATTTTCATGAGGCAAGTGGGAATTCTGTCTTGCAGGGTAGCCCCTTGGGATTCCTTTCCTTGCACAGGAGATCCTGCAACAATGACTTCACTCTTAATTCATCCCCCCTCTGAGGCATGGATGCTACTTTGTTTGAGGCACAGACATTAGCCAAGTGTAATCTGCCAAGTGTAATCTGCAGTAGCGACCCAGTAGCAGTCTTATTCGCTGGCCTAGAAAGGAACACACATACACACAAAAAGGCTATGTTTATCAAGCCAGCACTGGGCTGACGTCAGCCCAGCCACCAGGGTTCTATAAATGGAAATGCTCATTCTTAGTAAAGATACAGCACCCAGCAGACAGGAGAGGGGGAACACTCTGATTCAGCCTCCACACATCCCAGCCTCACATCATCAGCAAAAATTAAACCCCCAGCAGCTCCCACAGGAATTGACAGGGCTGTGCGTGCCAAGTGACTATGATTTGAAGACTATTGGAGTTAACTGTGTGGATAACCTGGAGTGCAAACGTTCTGGGACACAAGGACTTGCCTGAAAGGTCCACGTAGCATACTACTGGCTACTAGTAATCCCTGAGTTACTAGGGTTTCTTTTTAAACATGGGTAACATGCACACGTGGAGGAACATTAATTCATGTGCTGGGATCCAGGTTAGTGGACAGTGGCTTTGCTATATGGTTCAGTAGGGGAAGGGTGAAAGTCGCAATAGAACACATTTAATATGGGGAGACTATATAATGGGAAAGGAATGTTCCCTGGCAATAGCTAATCAATATAAAATTTATCTCATTAACAGCAATTACAGGGAGAATTACAGGTAGAATCAACTAAGCTTGCCCACTCACTCCTGGATAACTAAATAACAAGACAGTTCCTGACAATTCATTTGCCGTAAAAAAATGATAGGGAGGAAAGAGGGGAGGAGAACCCCTCTTGTACAGAAGAAAAGCCACAACCACTATGTTTATCATCAATTTGATTGACCTTGAGAATGAAAACAGGCAAAGAAAAATAATGGGAAATCTGGGTCTATGGCTAGGTTGTGCCAACTACCATGGTTACTGTTCCATAGCTGCTGAGTTGAGCGTAATGCATTGCAAGAGCCTTGGGGTGAGGAGGCCAAGACCATCAAAGAGCACAGACCTAACCATAGGTGAACACAACCATTGTGTTCAATGGGTCTTACTCCCTGGAAAGTGTCTTTGGGATTGCAACCATAATCTCCTAAATAGGGTTCAAAAGTGAGCTGTGAAGTAGGTGCAATCATATGCAAGCCTTAACCACAAGGGTGAAGTTGGGCAAAAGTACCAAAGCTGCTTTCTGAGAGGGAAGGGGAAGTTGAAAGATAGTGGTTGGCTGTTTAGTCAGTACTGCCATGGTGGCTTCTGTTTCTCCTGGGCAAAGCAGGCCTCCATCAGTCTTGAAAGACTATGGTATCGTGCTCGGCGCTGCATACGCTGCATGCGAAGCACAAAAGCCTGGGTTGGATTGTTATGGAGGATAGGCTGTTACCCAAGCAGCAAATCCCCCTCTCCAAGCCACTGAATTAGTCCAATGGAAAGGCAGAGCCAATACGACTGGATCCAGCTGGTGTCACAGAGCTGGGCTAAGGACAGGAGCTCACCCTGTCTTGTGGGGCCAACCCATGTCTCGAACCCCGGCCTGCTGGTTAACAGGCACAGTGTCTTAACTGCTTGTGCCACCCACAGCCCTGGGCAAATACAGTTGGAGAGGATAGGAGAAATATAGTTACCAGTCCTGGGTTCCAGCTGGCACAGTGGTCCTTGGACTGAGAACAACTTATTGCAGAGCCAGAAGCCATGATGAGCATAGGCAGGATGAGCTACAAGACATGATAACGGTCAAAAGGCATAAGATGTATGAACAACAATGAGTTGTTGGGTAAAGAACACAAGGGTCGAGGGATCCAGGTTTCTATAGACTTTTTCTATAGACATTTTTTACCCATAGAACTCTTGTCAGTTCTATGTCTGTCAGTTAAATACTTTGGGAAGTAAACAAAGGGATCTCTTTTTGGTGTACACTTTGATGATGCTTTACACCTGGGTGAGGGTGTAGTGGTTAGTTCTGGAAGGCTCATTGGCTCATTAACTCATGAGAATGGGCTTATGCAAGTCTGACTGAACACAAGGGCCTTCCTGGGGTTGATGAGTACAGTTAGAACTGTTGTTTTTCCCCAAATATATTTGAAGCCTGGTCAACAGGCTTCAGTGGATGTGTGATTGCCTGTCCTAATCAAAATTGTGGCCTTCCTCTTAGCCTGTTGATCTGAGGCATATAACATCAATCTAGGAAACATTATATTATTGTTGTACTTCTCTGGCAGACACACAGCAAGCAAACATTTGGCTGCATACACACATATGCAAAGCTGCCATGGAAAAGCTGGAGTTCAGTCCCATGAATATGTTGTGTCCCCCAATATGTTGTGAAGTGTACTTTTGTCTGCCAAATTTTGTTCCATGCTTTGCAATAAAATTTTTCGATCAAGCTACTCTGAAGCCTTTAGCAAGAGTTTATGCAGGCAAAGCCTTTGCTCTGTTACATTCAGTGGGAATTTTAGAAATATGGTTTGACTTTTTTTTCTTCCATTTTCACAGAGCTAAATTGTTTGTTTATATCCTTTCTCCCACACCAATGCAGACTCACAGTGGCTAGTTTTCAAAGGATGTTTTGAAAGCTCTTCTATGTGTCGTTACTGCAACCTGAAAATAACATCTGAAATGGAATTTTCCACCTTAAAAAAGCCACCTGAATTGGCAATCAGAACATGTCTAATTTTTTTTAGAAGGCTATTGTTTAGGTTTGACTTGCAAGCTCCCTACAGGGTGTAGTTCAGTTTCACTCGATCCTTTTATATCAGCTTATTTCTTTAGAAAACACTGCAAGATCCCTAGAACTAGTTTTTTTTTTCTTGAAACCACCGTGACGTTCATTTTTGACGTTATTCTTTTTTCTGACTTATTCATTTTAGAATGAAATATTTTCACACAGTCTTCATCATAGCCCCAGGCATGCTTACATGAGGAGGCAAATCTAAATTTATAAATTTGGCACATAACTGAGAGAGAAAATGTGTTCTCTCACAGTAAAAAGAGCCTATAGTGGTTTGCTAGCACCACCTACTATACTTCTACAAATCAAACAGCATTGGACAATTCCTTGGGGTCTTTTATGTTCCCATTATTAAGTAAAGCAAGGTGGTTCAATGGCACCTCCCAGGCCTTGGAGGCACCAAGGCCAGGCAGGTGGGTGATGCCAGCATGGTCTTGGGGAGACTGGAGGGGAGTGCCACTACCTGCCACTCCAGCTGCTGGAGCCCTGTGTGAGGCCAGTGAACTTAGGAGAACTTCACTGTTCTGCCCCATTCAAGCTTGCCCTATCCTGCGCCTCTCTACTCAAAAGTAAGCCTCTAAGTAAGCCCCATTGCAGCTTACTCCCAGGAGAGGTGGAGAAGAGTGCATCCTTAGAGCCCAGTCCTGCACCTTTCTACTCAGAAGTCCATTACAAGAGGCATGCCAAGGATAGGGTATGGCTGTTCTTCAGCATCTCTGGCTCCCACAGAAACGCAGGGATGGAGAAGCTCCTTTGGGGGCGGGGGAAGAGGAAGACATTTGCTGGCTGGAGGACAGAGAAGCCCCAGGGTGGTGGTATCTGCATGCACAAATATAACTTCTGAATCATTTCGGCATGCACAATAACATTGTAACATTAATTCGGCACTACCACCAAAAGGTTGCTGACCCCTGTCCTAGAGGGATCTTCCTGTGTCCCCATTATTTCTAAAATATTAATACAGTACACCAGACTTGGTGAGTTATCAATAGGAGAGCTTAAGAGTTTATGAATATGGAGATGATGAAGTTAGGGGTGAGGGAAAACCAAAGATTTTAAGATATTTGGGATGCAGTGACCAGATACCTGAACCTAAAAAGGAGGGCAAAGTCTTAGATTCCTCTCAGCCTGGCCTTTCTGGCAGAAAATGGCACGTTTGCCTACTCATGAGTAAAGCCAGAATATTGGGCACTTTCACTTTCCAATAGAGCATCCATATTTTTTAGTTTTTGCCCATAACGTTTGATAGGAAGGAGACATTTCAAAACCGATTTTTGCATTCTGCTCTTCAATACAAATCCAATGACATACGACATGATGGGGTACTTCAAACCTTTGCACAGTTACAAAATGAAGCCAAAATAGAGGAAAATGAAGCCTTTTTGGAGGACACCTGAACAGAAGGCTAAAAGAGGACAAATCTGGAAAAATCCGGTCACATGGTCACCCTGTCAGGACACAGTTTCCTAAGCATGTCACAGGTTAATATGTTGGAATGCAATCGTTGTAGTCAGTGGTGGGATTCAAAGAGATTAACAACCGGTTCTATGCCCATCAGGCAGCCACTTTTAAATGGCTGGTTGTAGTACGTTAGAAAGCATAGTGCAGAGCTGCATTTGGTTTAGAGCATGGCTGTTTCATCAGCCTCTTCACATGAATAAATTTGCTTTTAACAGATTATAATTGTAGGGGGAGAGAGAGAGGATTAAAATAGGAATCTTTCAAATGCAAACTCAAAATCAAATAGCCTGATCTCCTTGGGACACTTTCTCTACACAGGCTGTAATCCTAACCACACTTTCTTGGGAGTGAGTACTATTGAACACAATACTTTTGAGTAGACAGGCTTAGGTTTGCGCTATTACGTATTCTTTTCCACACATACTTTATAGCAGTGATTTCCAATCTTTTTCATCTCATGGTGCACCTTCAGTACAGTAGTTTTAACACTGACAAGACACACCATGCTGTTCAAATCCCCGTTTTCCTTTTAATAAATTTCCCTCCCCAAATGCCCACGGCACACCTGAGGACTATGTGCAGCACACCAGTGTGCCACGGCACACTGCTTGAAAGGATTCCATAGAAATCCATCATGAGAGAGCAGGCTGGTAAAGGTCTATGAAAATTCATTTGGGCTTCAAAGCAGCTGGGAACTGGGCTCTAATACCAAGGAGGCAAGCAAAGCTTGCAGTACCATTGGAAGGTGTGTGTGTGTGTGTGAGTGAGTGAGTGGACCTAGAGAGACCTAGAGAGAGGACCTCTCTGGACCTAGAGAGAGACCAAAAAATGTGTTCAAGCTTCCATCCCAGTTCAAGCATTCCATCCCCAAACCAAGGAAGGTGGTCTTTGGAAAAGGTCACTGATGCCTGTAGTCCAGGTCAGACCCTAAACACACATTTCCCCATTTCACAGCTGAGAACATACAGGCTGAAGCATATTAGAAATCATAGCAGTGATGAGGAATGTCACCATTGACAGATGAGGAATGTCACCACTGCCAGACGGTCAGAGCATCAGCAAGAATCTACCTGAGTGCTTGTTAACAAGTGGGGAGTCTGAACGTCAAACCCTACCCTTCTTGGGCTGGGAGCCCCAGGGATTCTCAAAGGCCCCATTTCTCTTCAACTTTCCCATATAAAGGCTGAAAATGTGCACAGCTTGGCTCAAGGCAAACATGTTTATAAAAGTGCTGTGGAACCTGGCACCCGTGCAGGCTCCCGCCCTCCCTCTCCTCGTTCCGGCCTGCACTGCCTCACTGGCCCACTGCTGCTTGCTCCTGATTGTTACCAGATTTATGAACAGCCAAGGAAATGGGGGAGGGGAGGGAAAACCAGAAAGCAAAGCAAGTGAGGAAGGATGCTGGACTTATAAGGCAAGTAACGAGCAGTATTCCATTTGCTGCAGCCAGAATTTTGACTCATTACTTGTAGGACCGCTGAGATAAATGAACCACCACCCCCTCGGCTCTATGCTAGTAACCTTCACTCACTGCAATAGGACTCGGAGGAAATGTAAGCCAGCAGTTATAGCCAGGGGCAGTTTCATTTTTATGTTCTGTGCATGGAGTTGAGCTGGACTCCTGTATGTTCTAGACAAGTTGTGGAAAAGAGGACTCCTCGGTTCCAGTTCCTCTGGCCCATTTCTTGTAGAACAGGGGTTGAGGAACTTTTTTTACTTTTACTCCAAAATCTATTTAGATATGCCGAATTTACCCCCTTGATTTGAAAGGAAGGAAATAATATATTAATTATTTGATAATAATAAATAATTATTTATTTATTATAAATAAATAACAGTTTGTAGGCAACAAAGTTATTATTATTATTATTATTATTTTTATTTTTATTTTTATTTTTATTTTTATTTTTATTTTTATTATTATTAAAGTTTCTCTCCCTGCCTAAGGGTTCCCATGGAGGGGCTTCTCTGTGGGCAGCGTCCTCTCCTGATTTCGCTGGCACACGCCTCCAATTAGGAAAGGGAAAGTGCCAGTGAGGTCAGGGGAGAACGCTCTGCCCGCGGAGAGGGCTCTCGGTGGTAACCTTTAGGCAGGGAGGCAGGGAAAGGTTGCGCATGCATGCGCAGTCATTTTTTTTCAAGATGGATGCCCGCAGTGCTCGGACTTAGCCACGCAAAGCCACAGTTGGCTCAAACTATTCCCCCGTGTCCCCAAACACCCACCCACCCACCCTCAGAATTCTGGACAGGTCCAGGCGTTTCCCTCCCCCTCCCCCCCAAACAGGGTAGAAAATGTAGGACAAGTCTGGGGAAAGCTGGACGTCTGGACACACTGCACTGCATCAGGTCCTTGTACACTACAGTACAAGGACTGTGTGTGTTATCACACACACAGCCGGGCATGCATATAGAATCTATATATAGATTCTATATGCAATGAAATGAAATTCCTGGGGGTAATGGACAGTCGCGCTGCTGAGACACAGCTGGGTATGCATATAGATTCATGTGCATGCCCAGCTGAATCTTGGCGGCATGGCCGTCCATTGCCCCCAGGAATTTCATTTTTACCCCTTTTGGGGTACTTTACCCCTGTTCCTTGACCACTGTTGTAGGGGAACAACAACTAATATCTACAGAACAGCAGGCATATGTTTAGGGAACATTGGTGTTTTGGACAGCCACATGCAGTGAGTGCACTTAAAGCTGACACTTCAAATAAAAAAAAATGGTATCCACCAATATGAAGAAGAGGGCTGTCCCAAACCATGAAATGTGCTAAAAGCCTGAAAGCAGAATGCCACTGATGTGCGGACAGCTGCATGGGTACAGAACTAGGCTGCAGTCCCATACACACTTAACTAGAATTAAGCCCAACTGAACACAAAGGGACATACAGTACTTCTGAGTAGCTATGCATAGACATGTGTTTTTAGGATACCAGCAAAGAGATGGTTAGCAATCCAAGAGGCACATCTAGGACTTTGTGTATGTTGCGGAGGCTACAGGGAGTTCAATGCTTCCTCAGCATTGTATGCAACAGTATTCTGAGATGCCTGTATCCTGTGCGATAATGCAGTGATTCTTAGAATGGTTCTTAGTTGGCCGTGGAGTGCACCGTTTTGATCGGCCAAACAACCCCAGCTTTGCCCTCCTTCACAGATGGAAGGAGGTATTCTTCTTCAGAACTCTTTGCATGCCCATTTTGTTCCTGTATGCTATACTTGACTGGGTCTGGCTGGTAGCCGCTTCTTGCGGCTGTAGCTGACCTGCTGCATCCAAATAGGCTTTTCGTCTTCTCATCTCCAGGTTTAACATGCAAAGCTCTTTTAAAGACCTGGTCTTCTGGTCCCTTACCATCTTAGGCTGCAGTCCTAACCCCCAGTTAGTCCGGCATAAGCCCTAGTACAACCCCTATGCTGGTCTGGGTGTGTCACAAAAGTGTCGTAAGACACTTCTATGACACTCCTCGAAGAAGGGTTAATCCAGTGCACAAGCATATGCTTGCCTCTGTATATCACCACATGAATGAGAGGATCAATGATTTCAGTGGTGTGGAGAGGGGGGATTTGCTGCTTGGGTAACAGCCCATCCTCCAAATTAATCTACCTAGGCCTTCATGCTTCACAGACAGCGTCAAGCATGAAACCATAGTCTTACAAGACTGATGGATACCAATACTTGTGCTGGCTTAGGTTAGGATTACATCCTTAGTTGCCCTTTTTTGATTCTGCTCCAGCTTACCAATAACTTTCCTAAAAGGTGGTGCCCAAAACTGGACAAAGTTTTCCAAATGGTCTAACTAGTGCAGCACAGAAATCACCACACCTCATTACAGGTATCCATATTCTATGCCACTGCTAATGGTGGCTGCGGGTGGTGCAAGTGGTTAAGACACTGTGCCTGTTAATGAGAAGGCCAGGGTTCAAGACTCGGATCCCCACAAGACAGGGTAAGCTCCTGTCCCTAGCCCAGTTCTGCGACAAAATCTGGAGCCAATCGTATCGGCTCTGCCTTTCCATTGGACTATTTCAATGGCATGGAGAGGGGGGATTTGCTGCTTGGGTAACAGCCTATCCTCCATATCAATCTACCCAGGCATTTGTGCTTCACATACAGCGTCGAGCATGATACCATAGTCTTTTGAGACTGATGGATGCCAATACCGTACTAATTCTATGCCACTGCCAGTGCACTGAATTTGCCTTTTTTTTGAAAGCTGCATCACACTGTTGGCTCATGTTCAACTTCTGGTCCGCTCCTGACACCTATATTTCTTTATACATGATGCTTTCAAGTAAGGTTCCCTCTATTCTGTACTTGTGCCTCTCAGTTTTTGTTCTTGCATGAAAGACTTTATATTTGTTTCCACCGAATATCATTTTGTTGGGATGGGCCCACAGGTGAAAGCAATCAAAATCATTAAAAATCCTAATTCAATATTCCAGGGTTTTTGCTACACCCCCTCTCCCCATCCAATTCTGTGACACCAGAAAATTTGATAAGCATCCTGTAATGTGCAGAAATGCCACAAGGTTCTGGTGTGGTAGCTGATGGGGTCTGTGCATTAGTAGAGACTCATTAAAATTATTACACAGGTCTACACCATTTTATGGTTTTTAAGGTTAGGCCTGTTTCTGGGTGTATTTGGGTTGCTGAATTAAAATTGGGGTGCTGAATTGCTTTTGTCCTAGTGGCTATAGTTTGGGGAGCATGGCACTGCAATCTTGCGTGCTGAGTCAAGCAGCATCTTTATGAAAAGCCATTGCATCAGCCTTACATTCTTGATAAATAAAAAGGTGAGGTTGAGTAGATCTATGAATGATGATTCCAAATTCTCATGGGAACTGTTTGCAGTTGTGCCTTCATTATCTTGCTTTTCAAAAAATCCATCCATTTTCTCCTAAAACAGTTTTAGGGTGCAATCCTAACCTAGGCTGGCAAAATTCATCTTCCCATTCCATTGTGATGCAGGGAGGCAAGTACATGTCAGTGTACCGGCCTAAACCTCTTCCACGAGTGGTGCAGAAGTGTCTTCCAGCACTCCCAGATTAGCTCAGGACTTATGCCGGGGCTCAGACTGCCCTAACTGGAGCTTAGGATTGCAGTCCTAGTCTTGGAATATCACTTATTTGTTCTCCAAGCCCATTAAAATTGTCTTTTCTGAAATCTAGAGTATGTCTGATTAAATTTAGCTTTCCTGTCCCTCAGAATCAAGAATTACAAAGATGAATAGTTGTTCTCATCCAAATCCCTGCCATTTTCACTTCCTCAAACAATTCTTCCTTATTCGTTAGAATTAAGTCCAGGACAGCAGACCCCCTTATTCCTTTATTCACCTTCTAAATGATGAAGTTATTTGCCAGGCAAATTATTATTACCATACCTTCCAGTCTCAGTCAAGTGAGACTTCCAGCTGGTCAGGACAGTAGTTGAAATCCCTCATTTCCATGTCACTTGCCTCACAGCAACGCTATTTTATGAAACCGTCATCCATGACTCTGTCTGGCCCAATAGTCTGTAGAAGATTCCTACTGCTCTTATTCTTCTCTCCTTTTATTCTTCATCTAGATGTCTTTTTTCTGTCTTCCATGCTTAGATGCCTGGATTTATTATTGAATTAATTGAAATTTCTCCTCCCTTTCTGTTGCGCCTGTTCCTTCCGAACAGGTTATACCTTCCAGTCCTATAACATGCATGGATCTCATCCCACCAAGTTTTTGTGACCATGTATCAGATTGTACTTGCCTTCCCATATTAGGATTTCAAGTTCATCCTGCTTGTTTCCCATTCTTTGCTCATTAGTGCATAGATATTGGAGATAATAAGTATCTCCTCCTATCAGCTTCAACGGTAAAGTTTCCTGCAAGACCCTGATCCTGCAAGCCTGTTTCTTACTTTGACACAGACCATCTTGTCTTCAATATCTTTATATTTCCCTCAGTGTTTTCTTAACCCATCCTCTCGTTTTTAGTTTAATGCCGTCCTCGTAAGATTTGCAATGTTGTTGTTAAACAAATTTCTTCCAGTTTTTGTGAGGTGAAACTTATCTCTTGCCACAAGTCCTTCAAAACATTGGCCAGGTCACCAACTTCACAACTTGATTCAGGAGTCATAGCACACATCAACTTGATTTGAAAATATTTCGGATCCTGCAAGTCAATAAAAGTCATGAATTGCAAGTCTTTGTGTAAAAATGCAGATAAAAAGAAAAATGGTGGAGGAATGTAAGTAAGCAAGAACACACACACACACACACACACACACACACACACACACACACAAGAAAAAGGACAAAAGTTGCAAATCATTGTGGGATCAGTGATGTCTGCAACCCAGAAGTTTGGCTTCTAATGATATGCCTGGTTTTGTACAGTCCAGCACTTCTTGGGTTGGTTAATCTGGCTATCCATGGTATATACCAGTTTTCACCAGCACCACAGTTCATATGCATCAACTCTGCTTTGGTCAATAATTCTTACGATCCAATAGCATCAGTAGAAAGTATGGGGTTCTGTGTGGAACACACCGTTGATATACTCTGGAGGTGACCATTCACGAAAACTGTGAAATCTTAGTACAAATACAGTGGTGCCTCACATAAAGAGTTTAAAGCGTTCCGGAAGCATGCTCTTTAAGTGAAGCAGATTTTTCCATAGCTCAGATGATTGGTTCCACAACCCCCAAAATATTCATATTAAAAAAAACACTGGAATTGAATTCAAAACATGCATTCAGTGTGTATGATCCTATGAAGTCTACTTAGGCTGCAGCCCTAAAGACACTTTCCTGGGAGTAAGCCCCATTTAACACAATGAGGCTTACTTCTGGGTAGACATGGATAGGAGGCTGCAATCAAAAACACTTTCCTGGGAGTAAGCCCCATTTAACACAATGGGGCTTACGTCTGAGTAGACATGGTTAGGAGACTGCAATCAAAGACACTTTCCTGGGAGGCTTACCTGGGCTGCTGCTGGAGATACAAGGTGGCCGGTGGGGGCACTTGGGGGCAGTTAGAGGCAGCAGCACTGGTTGGCAGCCCTTTCAAACAGCCTCCACAGGCATCAGGGCTGCATGGCACATGTGCCCATAGCACACTTGCTTGTTAAGTGAAGCGGAACTTTTTATGTGAAGCCAGATTTCTTGGAAATTTATACTTGTTATGTGAAACGCTTGTTATGTTAGACGCTTGTTATGAGAGGTACCACTGACTGGCGCCTCATGTAACAAATTTAATTCGTTCTGGAGGCATGCTTGTTATGTGAAACGCTCTTTACATGAAGCGGATTTTTCTATAGGAAATAATGGAAACTCAGACAATTGGTTCCCCAACCCAAAAAATATTCATATAAAATATTATATTAACTAAATATGTAAAAATGATGACAAAACACTGTAACTGAAGTCTACTTAGGCTGCAATCCTAAGAACACTTTCCTGGGAGTAAGACCCATTTAACACAATGGGGCTTACTTCTGGATAGACATGGTTAGGAGGCTGCAATCAAAGACCCTGGGAGGCTTACCTGGACTGCTGCTAGAGGTTCAAGGTGGCCGGTGGGGGCACTTGGGGGCAGTTAGGGGCAGCTGCTTCAGACACCCCTAGGCAACTGCCCCCAAGTTGGGAGCAGTTAGAGCCAGCAGTGCTGGCCAGCAGCCCTTTTAAACTGCCTCCATGTGGAGCATCAGGGCTGCATAGCGCGCATGCCCATTAGGTCCCAGAGGGGTTTGCTTGTTACATGAAGCAGATTTGTTACATGATGCAGGATTCCTTGGAAATTTAGCCTTGTTACATGGAACATACTTTACGTGAGGCACTTGTTACATGAGGCACCACAGTAAAAGAGAAAAGTCACTGACTCACTGACTCGCTCATCAACGCCCAGCCAAAACCGCTGGGCCTAGAAGTGTGAAATTTGGGGTGGGTGTTCATTCTGTGACGGAGGCACCCACTAAGAACTGGTTTTCGGAAATTCCAACCAGAAGGGGATGAAATGGGGCACAACACATTTTGCACCCTATACTTTACATTAAATAATCCCTGCCTGAGGGATGTTCTGCCCCAACCCCTGGACCTAGAAGCATGAAATTTGGGGAGGGTGTTCCTTCTGTGACATCAGCACCCACCATGAACTGATTTTGAGAAATTTAACCCTTAAGAGTTGGAAAAGGAGTGCAATGTGTTTTTGTCCTATACTTAACATGCAAGACTGACCAACATCCAGCCAATTTGGTGCTCGGTGCCTGGTGCAGTAGGGGGATGTTGTTCGGAGGGATGAGTTGCACTGGGGAGGATGCTGCGCATGGGGAGCTGTTGCACATGGGGGGTTGTTGTGCATGGGAAGCTGTTGTGCATGGGGAGGTGATGCACATTGGGGAGGTGATGTGCATTGGGGATTTTGAGCATTGCTGGATGATGCGCATGGGGAATTGATGCACATGGGGATGTTGCATGTGGGGGGTTGATGCATATGGTGTGTTGATGTGTATGTGGGTTGTTGCGCATGGGGAGTTGCTGCGCATGGGGGGATGTTGCGCATGGGAATGTTGCACATGGGGGTTGATGAGCATGGGGGTTGATTGCGTGGGGGATGATACTCATGGGGTGGATTAACATGGGGATGTTGCGCATGGGGGATATTGCACATGGGGTTGATGAGCATGGGGGTTGATGCGCATGGGGGGATGATGCGCATGGGGTGGATGAACATGGGGGATATTGTGCATGGGGTGGATGCGCATGGGGATTGATGCATACAGGGGAATTTTACTCCTGCAATGTGGATTGCAAGAGGGATTGCATACAGGGGAATTTTACTCCTGCAATGTGGGTATGTTTTTATTACTAGCCAATAAAACCAGAAGGACACACTGCATCGTGTAACAGAATTTTTATTTTTTTTACTCAAAACTGACCAGTGAGACTGATTTTCCAAGATCCAATGACGTGTTATTGTGACAATTTTTATCTAAATATATTTATTGACAGCATATATGTTTGTGTTCATACTTCCACATGATAGCATATATATTTGTGCTCATGTGTGAATGGCATACCACCATGACAAAATTCAACATGGAAGGAAAATTAAATCAGAGGGAAATAGTATCAGGGCACGCCAGTCAGCTATAACAATAAGCAGTGGCGATATTTGCCTGGCAGCTGTGACTCAAGGTGACTTTTCAAAATGACAAAGCCCTGAGAGGAGACAGCCATATCTTCTTGCTGCATCACAGGGGTGCAAAGAGCTGGAAAATAATAAATAACTTTTTATAAACTCTGATTTGTCATGGGTATAAGCTTCTTCTGGGAGGTTCAGTGAGTCAAGAGTTCAGACTGTATTCAAGATTAAGGTACATATTTGGGGGGGCACTGCTTTTTTAAAAATAGGGTCTCACCTGTTCTTTGGATCTACGGTATTTTCCTCCTATTGTGGTGTCTGAATTGTTTTTGGGTTTCTTTATTTTCATAATGCTATGGAACCAGTTTAAGATGGGAAGATGACACACTGTTAATTCATCTATACAGTATATATAAAACGGAAATGTCACTGACTGACTCAATGACTGTCTGACTGATTCATTGACTCATCAATGCCCAGCCAAAACCGCTGGGCCTAGAAGCGTGAAATTTGTGAAAGGTGTTCCTTCTGCAATGGAGGCACCCACTAAGAACTGGTTTTCAGAAATTCCAACCAAAAGGGAGTGAAAAGGGGCGCAACATGTTTTTTCTCCCTATACTTTACATTGAAAATCCCGGACTAATCGAGGCCCTGCCCCAACCCCTGAAACTAGTAGCATGAAATTTGGGAAGGGTGTTCCTTCTGTGACATGAACACCCACCAAGCATCTAATGGGAATGGAAAAGGTTGAAGATCACTAGACTAGAGCACCATCGGGTACAGGGGGGATACATCTGTTGCACTCCTTCAAATAACAGGAGATGTTGTCCCAGTCCTGCTCAGGTTCTATTCAGGTGCTAAAATAGCTTTCAGTAGTGCCAAGTTTCATGGTATCTTTTTCTGTTTTCTGTAATAAAAGTATTTGTTTACAATGAATATTACTGGGAGGGTATTAAGGGAACTGGGAGGGTGGGACTGACAGTGGGATCCCTAGATTCATCTTCGCACACAAATTTCGCACGTAAAATTTTAAAGACCACCATCATATAGCAACTAGTTACCCACAGACCAGAAGGTCAAGTTGTTGTTTAGTCGTTCATTTGTGTTCAACTCTTTGTGACCCCATGGACTACAGCATGCCAGGCCCTCCAAAGTATGTCCACATTCATGTTCATTGCCACCAGTGGCATTTCTAATGATCATGTAGCCCAGTGCTCAGAATGTAGCCCCAGAAGTGATGTCACCCCTGGTATTTAAAAAATAATAATTGGGGAAAAACCTGCCACCTTCTCCTTAGCAGTTCACCACAGTTTGTTCTGCTAGTGGCATAGCTAAAGCACCTGTTTGCTATCTGGAGTTGAAGAAGAGTGTTCCCCCCGCCACCTGCAACAACAAAATCAACTTTAATTAAGTAAAAAAATGAGAATTGTGTCCTTTATTGGTTAGGGAAACTGTCCCTATTAAATATAAGGGGAGCATCACTTAGAGGTTCCTGCGTACACAGTTAGCATGGGGTACTCTATATGATATATGTACTGAGAACTGATTCATATGAACACCTTATTAGTTCCATACAGTATAAGAATTACATCTCATTCCCTACAATCCAGAGTAACTACAGAAGCACGTAAGAGACATTATGTGTACCTGTAGTTACTGCCCCACTTAGTGAAAACCTACAGGAAATTCATACTGCAATCCAGAGTAAATTGTTCTTACACCGGAGCAAGGACTCCCCGTAGATACTCTGGAATGCACCCATTGGCTCTCAGAGCCATCAGTAAAATGGGAAAGTTTGAGTTAAGAAAACCCACTTTTGTTCCATAGACTTTTGTGTTTTCATTTTCTGGTTAATTGGCCATAATGTTTGATAGACTACAGATATTCCAATGCAGTTTATTTCATTGCATTCTGCATAAAATTACCTTTCCAATGATATATTACATGAAGATATTATCGTTCATACAAACTCTGTTTTTTCACAATTTTAATCACTTGTTTCAAACTCAGCTTGTAACCCCCCTGAAGCCTGTAACCTGTTGCAAGTGCACCCCCTGCATCCTTTTAGCTATACCACTCATTGCCACAATCCAACCACCTCATCTGCTGTCCCCTTCTCCATTTGCCTTCAGTTTTTCCCAGCATCAGGCTCTTTTTTTAAAAGAGTCATCTCTTCTCATGTTGAGGCCAGAATATTTGAGCTTCAGCTTCAGTATCTGTCCTTTCAGTGAACAATCGAGGTTGATTTCCTGGAGGATGGACTGATTTGATCTCCTTGCGGTCCAAGGGACTCAAGAGTCTTCTCCAACACCATAAAACTAAGGCAGTCAGCCATCTTTATCAATGGTGGGCCGAAGCCAGTTCGGGCCGGATCGCCCAAACCGCTTCCTAGTTCTGACCCCCCGCCACCAATTTGGTGGCTGGGGGGCCATAAAACCAGGCGCACCGGTTCAGCGCACCCGGGGAAGCCCACCACTGCGCCTGCACCAACCTTAGGGCATGTGCAGTGCGCCAGAGTTGGGGCCCGCCCCTCGCCCTGCCCCTGACCCTCTCCGCCCGCTGACCCCGGCCTGGCCCCGCCCACTTCTGGTGAACCGGTTGTTGGGCCAGGTCGGGCCCACCCCTGATCTTTATGGCCCAGTTCTCACAGTCATACATTACCATAGGGAAAACCATACCTTTAAATCATGGGTCAGGGAACTTTTTTACCTTTTACCCCAAAATAAATTTAGATATGCCGACGTTACCCCCTTGATACACCAACGTTACCCCCACCAAACCCTGCATCCATCCCTTCCCTGGTGTTCCTTTTTTCCCCTATATTGTTCCATTACCCCCAGGAGTTTCATTTTTACCCCATTTGGGGTAATTTACCCCTGTTCCCTGACCACTGCTCTAATACAATCTCTACATGAATTTTTTCCTAAATATAATTTTTTCCTAATTTTTTTCTGAAATAGCAAAACTCCCAATGCAGCAGAATACAAGCAAGAACACTTTCTGTAGACTGGAATTTCTCCCAAATCTCTTGTAAATTCCTTCAGTGTGGAGTACGAACTCATTGTGCCTCAACCCATGTACATAAGTCACAGAATGACTTGAAGCTTGTTCACCATGTTATGGTAGTGGGGTCCATTATCTGAGACACAATGAGAAGAGCTGTGGCACATGGGGACAGATTATTGGACTTCAGTCTCATAACAAATTGCTATTCATCTATGGATTCCCTAAGCGAATACCTCTGGCGAAAGAACCTTAATTCTTTCATCTATAGAATGGGTGGTGATTCAACTCAGTTTGAATAGGTCCAATAAAATAAAACCAATTGTGGGGTTGTCTTGTCTTGTGGGATTGGGTTTTAATTAAAAGAAAGGCGATTCCGGTTGGATATCCAGAAAAAATTCCTGACAGTGAGGGCGGTTCGGCAGTGGAACAGATTGCCAAGGGAAGTGGTGACTCTCCCTCACTGGGGATCTTCAAGCAGAGGCTCGATGAGCACCTGTCAGAGATGCTCTAGGAGGATTTCATGCTACAGGCAGGGGGTTGGACTAGATGACCTAGATGACCTACTGGGTCCCTTCCAACTCTATGATTCTAAAAGTGATGAGGGGTATATAAAAGGATCTTAATAATGGTTGGATTTAAGACCTGACAGAGGTTCCTCTACCAGAAGAAACCACTCTGTTGATGGATTCACTTTCATGACATCTTGGAAAAGACAGTCATTCAAGTGCAATCTAACCTGCTGTGACAGCTATTTGACCTTCCATCCATGGATGCCTATGCATGGATCATATAGGACTTCTCCCTACTCTCATCAGTGTATTTAAAAAGACAAAGCACAGCTGGAAACAGCTGCCCCAGCTGATGTTTATGCCAGACTTTCTAGCCCTAGTGTACAAGAGAAGTGCTTGGCCCATAACATAGGCCCAAGCTCCCTGCCCTGCCATAAATCAGGAAGAAGTCTGAAAAGCGTGCCAGCTCATGGTATGAGAATCAGCCCTTTCACATTCATATCAAGAATGTAATAAGAGCTGCAGAGTTCAGTACATGGTGGCTGGAAATTTTGAGAACATCTGTTCACCCCCTCCCCATGTTTCCTGAATAGAGGGGTTTTATTTTGTTAAATTTGTTCTTAATTGTATTATCCCACTCCACAACACAATGTTGTCACATCCTCTTTCCCTTTAACATGCAGACATAAGTTGTTCAGAGGCAATGGGGTGAGTGGGATGACAATGGGGGAATGGTGCTTAAAATGCCCAGGGAAAAGTAGAAAACACGTGAGATTTGAATATCTGATGCACTTGAGACCATTATGGATGTTGCTTCTGGCTGACCAGTGTGGACTCTAACAAGCTAGAGGCCCAATGGAGACTGGAGACTCCCTGGGGACCCCAAATGGCTCTGGGCCAAGGTTTGCAAACCCCTGGACCATCCTTGAAATACAGCCGATTAGATGACACAGTTGTCTGTACAGGGTTGCTGCTTGGATCACATTTTTCAACAAATCCTGACAAGTTTAAAATAAAATGGCATGTAGTGGACTTTCTCCCATGTTTGAATTCTCAACTAGAGCTTCCAGCAGTAAGAGTTCCTTCTGCATTGAGACTCTGCAAAAGCTCCAGAATCGGATCTCTTTAATACATGCCCCCCGTGGGAAAGAGAGCTCAGTTCAGTCCGCAAGAGTTCTTTGCAAGAAAAGAGAAGGTGCCAATAACATCTGAGGCCAAAAAAGATGACAAGGCAAAGGGAACCGGTGAAGAAAGGGTCAGGGAGGCCTAGCCAAATAGTGTTGCCCTCTGGATGACTGGACATTGTTTTTCTAGCTTGTTCTTTTTGGAGTTTGATGCATGAAAAGGAAAGTGAGTGGCGCAGAGGCTTTTCTTGGGAAAGATGCTAGAATGGAGGGAGGGAGGGGCAGGACAGAGTTGGAGAGAAGAAGGGAGTCATACAAAAGCCTAAGAATGAAGCAAGAAAAGCAGAAAGAGGCACCATGGACAAGGGGTGCTCTCTCACTCATCCATCAACACTTCTCACATGCTCAGGGGTGACGACGACTTGTTCAGCTTCTGTAAATATTTAAAATATTCATCAGGGAATCAAGTCAGCAGCAGAACTGGATGCCCCCCAAGCCCCCCAAGGTGGAAAAAATGACACCATCACTTCTTAATACCAACAGGCTGACATCAGCATCCCTGGCAGGTGGCGATTGGCCACACTGCCTGGCCAATGGAAGGACTCCCCCTCGGCTACAAGGAGGGGCAGAGCCCGAGAGGAAAGAGTTTTTAAAAGTTGCAGGGAAAGCAGTGGAGAGGCAGACCCAAAGTGCACCGAGGGAGGCACACTACATTGCACAGGGCAGCAGCATCACACGCGTGCAACATGTCTGCGACTCACTTCAACAGGGGCCCAGCCTATGGCATGTCAGCTGAAGTCAAGAATAAGGTAAGAGCAGCAATGATGTCTGGGACTTTTAGTATTGGGACCCATGACCATTAGCTGGTGTTTCTTAGTGGATGGGTTGTGATACAAACTGATGGTGTCAGGACTGCTGCCGGCATCCCATTCTTAGGTTTTGGGGCACCAACTCATTGCCAGAAAGAACAGGATCCAGGTTGAAAGATCAGGAACATGCAATGACAAGCATCATATGAGGCTTTAGGATATACACAGTGGGGGATTCTGGGATGGACAAGTAAAAACTGACTTTTGAAAGTAACCATGTCACACTTAATATGGCAACTCTTTTGTAACTGTTTTGGGGCGTTCTAAAAATTTGATCTCACTGTTTTGCCAAATGATCCTTTTTAAAGACACTAAGCATCTTTAAAATGATTGATTCTGGGTCACTTCCATGAACCTGCAAAGAATAGAGAGAATGCCACAGAAGGTAGGCAATGGGGCCTGGATTGGGGATGCATCACAGAAGTCCAACAACGTGCAAGTATGTAGAATCACGGCCAATATGAAGAATCCAGGCAAAGAACAATACATTCCATTTGAGCAACACATGTCAATTGGTGTACACAGTCTTTGATTCAATAGTTCTTACAACAGACCTGCAGGGTAGACCAACATCATATCCCCTTATTGCATATGGGTAGGATGAAGCGAGGAGGATGGTTGCTTGCTTACAGCTTGTGCTGACATTTGAGAGGAATCAAGATTCAAGTCTGCTCATCATCTTAGGCTTAGCAATATACTATCTCTCAAATAACAAGTGGACTAATGGGAAAGAATTGGTGACAATCAGATTACCACCTTGGGTGATGTTTTATCCTTAGGAGGCACGTAACTGTTATTCCCATTTTAAAGATATAGACTTGATGCTGAGATAAAAAAGTGCTTATAGTCAAAGGACATATGATATTTTACTTTTGAATATCTCCATATGGTTATATTAAGCTCTAACAGTTGTTAATGTGGAAAGAGGCATTTGCAAAATGAATGAACATTCTGTTTAAAAGGTTTTTACAATCACATAGAGCCAAAAGGCACCCAATGGGACATCCACACAGTCTAAACTCCCTGCCCAAATACTGTCTCAAGCATTCCTGACAGGGCTTCTCACAGCAGCCATTCTGGCAGAGCTTTTAAGAGTATCTGTCCTTACCAAGGACAGTTCCTATTTTCTGGTACCTGTACTACAGTATACCGTACTGTTATACAGTATAGCAGTATCTGGTAAAATACTGTTCCTCTTTTCATTCAATTTAGTCCTTGGACAGGGTGACCATATCTCATAACCACAAATGAGGACAACATCCCCCCCCCCCACACACACAAGTGTAGGACACCCGGGAAAAATGTAGGACATGACAAAATAAAAGCTAAAAACACTCATATATACAGGTCCAACCTTGTTATACATGGTTTTTTAAAATAGATTTAAATGGATTGGACTCAGTATGAATGGCCACAACGGAACCCTGGTGGATAATGAGGGACACCTGTATTGCCTTTATGTGGTTAATCTAAACACATAGGCTGAAATCTTAATCTCCAGTTAGGCTGGCATAAGCCATCCCACAAGTCCTATGCTGACCTGGGGTGTAACAAAATGGGACAAAATTCTGTCCCATTCCAGGGGAGGGGGAAGATTAGGTCACTGCATAGGCGTACACTGACCTCTCTATTCAATCATGGAAAAGTAAGCCAAGTGAGTCAGGCCAGCCTAACTCTGTTAGGATTGTGCTGTAAGTTACTTATTCTTAAATCTAAACTATTAACATATAATTTATTAATTACAAGAAGGCTATGTACTGCCTGCTCACAAGGGGGACAATGAAGATTTTTTCCCCAGGACTAAACAAGAGGATATGTCCTGGAAAAACAGGACATATGGTCCACCTTGCCCTTGGAGGATCTAGAGTTCAATTAAGCATCCAAAGTAAGTGAACATAAGATTTCAGCCCTGATTGTTAACACTGGGATGAAACTGAGAACTTTCCTGATATAACTTTGATTTATTTTGATGCCCAATATCTCCCTCTCACAATATTTCTGGCTCTGGGCCTGGGTCAAACTACTCATATGTTTTGCACGAGGAAAGATTCTCTTCAACTGAGGCCATCATGTTCATTAGGTGTTTAAGGCCATGCTGATGTTGAATTGAACTGCAGGTGGAATTGAACTTGAATTGAACTGCAGATGTTGAATTGAATTGCCTACCCATATGCAATAAGGAGATATCATCATAAAGAGCTTATGTTGGATTAGCAGAATAGGAAAGGCCTATGAAGCTGTCATGCTAAGCTCCTGAATGTACCATCCCTATTGTTTTGACATGAAAAGGGTCTGTAGGTATCGATTGTCATTAAAGGTGACAGGTTGGGAGACAGACCATCAGATACGTGGAGCCCAAGCTACTGGGAATTTTGCCCACCTAAGTCTACAGACAAACCTGTATAGAAGAATTTCCTAGTGAACTGTGTTGCCAGGTTAATCTGTGGGAAGACGGCTGCAATTTGGATATTCCATCTCTGGCAACAAAATGCTTTGAGATGTCCCCCATCACCACATAGGCAGCCCAGTGATGGGATAGACTGGCATACCCTCCTACTTCGACGGGTTAACCCTCCTAATTTCACTATCTGCTGTATGTACTGTTTCCCACTGGCCCTTGGAAACCCTATATAGTGTCAGTACAGGTATGGAGCATGTGTGTGTGTGTGTGTGTGTTTGATTTTTGGGGACAGATATGTTGTTCCTTCTAACCTGTTTCCTTACTATGCTGAGATCCAGGAGTCTCAGAGACAGAATGCATATGTAGGACTATTTACCAATGCATGACCCAAGGGGTATTCGCCAGGTCCATTGCAAGGTTAGGATGCTAGACATAAGACTCAAGCTGTACATGATCCAGGAATTGTGCCCTTAAGTCCTCTGTAGCGAAACTTTGAGTTTCAGTCCTATGCATCATGTGACACTGTCACTTGGGGATGGCAAAATGATTAGGATAGGCCCTGATGAATGAGGAAATGTAGCTCCTCTTGCCCTTGTTGCTTTTGCTCCTTGCAACATGCCTTTCTTCAGGCTCTCTGGTGTGCTGGCTCCAGCAAAGGGCCAGTTTCTTCCCTCCCCCTCCACAGCTGCATTCTTCTGCTACCGTCTTGGCCAGAGCTCCCCACTCTGCTGTTGGAGCCTGGGCAGAAACAGACTCACCATATATGGTCAGTTTTGGGGTTTCTTTGTAGGCTGGTTCTATATAAGGCATGATTTGGCAGAGTATGCATTTGGCAAGAAACAGGATGTCTGCAGGATCTAGACCCTAAATGAGAGACCACCACCACCATACACAAACACAAGCACAAACGTGTCTCTGGCATTTGTGACCCCTCCACAGTCTTCAGAATATAAGACTATGATGGAGATGGCTACAGGGAAATGAACCTTCTTGAGGTTTGCTGTATTACTTGTTAAGGAGAAGATCACCTCCTTCTCTCTGGACAACATAGCTCTTACTGTTCTTCAACAGCTCCCTGCACCAAGAGGGGGGCCACAGTTATCCAGGTATCTGGCATGACAACATTAGAAAAATATCCGTATTCTTGTAAGATGGCTAAATCCGGGGTAAAAAAACAAGGCTCTTCCATGCTTCGCCCAAAGCAGGCATTTTCAGCACCTCAGCGTCTTTCTCCAATGATACATCATAGACAGAGGCTGCAATCCTAAAGATACTTTCCTAGTAGTAAGACGCATTGAACATAATGGGGCTTACTTTTGAGTAGACATGGTTAGGATTATGCTCAGAGTGTATTGGAACCTTGGCCCAAACAAATATGGATATGGACAGCCATGTATCAATTTGTACTAGTGCTACAGTTTGCAGGCAATTGAGCTACACACAATAGCTCGGGACATCTGGAAACCCTAGAGTAGCTCCATCTGAAGTAATGAAAAAATCCTTACTTGTAACAAATTTGCTCTCAGTACCCATAAACTGAGAATGAATATGGTTTAAAAATTGTGTGTGTGTGACCCCCAAACTTGCATATCATAAGAACTGCAGATGGAGCTCAACAAGGGCCATCTAAAATCTTATACTCATAGTGACCAAGCAGATGCCTCCAGGAAACTCTCAAGCAAGGCATGCATGCAATAACTTTCTACTCCTGCTGTGGCTGACATCAGAGGCATCTTGTTTCTGAAGGGAAAGGAAGATCCATCATGACTAGAACCCACTGATAGACATTTGATGATTTTGCAAGCTGTTGCCTATAGCTTGCTTGCAGAATGAAACAACACAATAGAAGTGGTTTCACAAAGACATGGGTGGTGTGTGATGACTGCTCTGTGAGACTATTATTCTACAGCCTTTAGAGAGCCAATGCGGTTTTGAGGGAAGAGTAGTTGATTCAGGATGTGACCTGAATTCATTCAACTGCAAAGTTCAGGAGTTCACCTTGAGGCAGCCATTCTTCTCAGCCAAATATACCTTACAGGACTATTGTGAAGACAAAATGGGGACATGCCATGTTCTGATCTCCATAGGAGAAAGAGTGCAGTGTTAATATAAATACATTTAAGAGCAGTTTCTTGGGAATGGGTGGTGCAAGTGGTTAAGACACTGTGCCTGTTAACCAGAAGGCAAGTTTTCAAGAACCGGGTCCCCACAAGACAGGGTGAGCTCTGGAACCAATCGTATCGGCTCTGCTGTTCCATTGGACTATTTCAGTGGTGTGGAGAGGAGGGATTTGCTGCTTGGCTAACAGCCTATCCTCCATATCAATCTACCCAGGCCTTCATGTTTCGCATACAGCGTCAAGCATGATACCATAATCTTTCAAGACTGATAGATGCCAAGTTTAAGAGCAGTTTCAAAACTAATCAAACTGCAAAATCCTATGGATGTTTGGTTAGATGTTCTATGGCACTGATTCCTTGAAAAGTATTTAGAGGATTGCAGCTTTAGCTATGCTTCAGTGTATTCAATTCAGATTTGTTCTTCCTTCATTCATTCAGACTGCCTCTTTGAAGCATTGTCACTAAAATCTAGTTTCATGATTATGATCTAGTTACATACTGTAATAAACCGCACATTTCTTGGTTGGCTCATTCACTTCAGAAGTCTCCTTCTGGACCTGCCATTTAGTTAATTACTTGTCTATACAGTTCAGAGCCCAGTAACCAAAATACCTACAAAGGTATTCTAACAAAATACCTTTTATTAGAACCCTATGGGTGGAATAATTTCTGGGTATCATTGAATATGATCCATTTATATGCACACCTTTTAGGAAAGCCAGGAAATTAGCTTGAAGTTACGCCTTCTAGTCTTTGCTGGTAGTTTATGTACATTTAAAATCCTTTACCTTGAACTCTGTCCTTGGACCATACCTATGCTTGTATGAATATAGGCTGGAAAAACTCCAGCTCCGTCAAGAGTTCAGTAGTATTCTTTTCTCTGTGTGGACTAGCGGGGAAGTGAGGCAGGGATTTTATTGTACCAGTAGGCATTGTTTGCATAGCCTCTTACATACACAGGCTTCAATGCAGATAGGTCTGATTCATACTTTCCTTGTACTGATCATATGAAGTACATCTTTTTAGCATGGACGCTATCCAAATGTTCCACCATCGATATAAACACTGGGCATGGGTAAGGGGCAAGTTTTGCAACAGGAGTCATGATTCTCTCCCCCCCGACCCCAAATGTCCAGAGAACAACAATGTATAGCTGCCCAAGGCTTTTGGCAATTTGCACCCAGGCTGTGCCTTGGATCTGTAAGTCAGAAGGTAGCAGTTTCTCATCAGGATTTCTGGACACTGAAAATTCAACTATTTACCATTCCATACATTATGAGCCACAGTGAGCCTCTTGTGGCTTTCCAATGTCTATAAATTAGCCATATTGCATAAACCAGGGATCCTCAACCCCCAGTCCGTGGCCCAGTGTTAGACTGTGGTGCCTTGGCAGCTGGGCTGTGCCAGGATCGGAGGCCAGATCCTTGCAGTCCCTGGTCCTGGAGTGAACTGGGCACATGTGGCCCAGCCACCAGCAAGCAACCTTACATCTTTTTGTCCCATTCTTTTTGAATCACCCTGTATTATCCCCATGCCATAATCCTGTGCCTTATGTCTTTATTCAATTGTCTCATCATTCAATGACTACACTTTTCATTAAATAGATCCTTATTTTATATGAGAGTTCTAGGTAGGTCCTACTTTACTGCATCATATACAGTAAATGTAAAGACACACTTGAATTAATGAATCATGGTTTCAAATGCAGAGTTAGATGCAGAGAAGAATCTTTTTTTGTGAACACGCTTTCCCTTTCCTTCCCCTGAAAGTGTAACATGTAGCCCATAAACAAAGGCATGTGTTGTAAGATCTGAGATTTTAAAACTGAAGGCAAAAGGAGAAGGGGATGGCAGAGGACGAGGTGGTTAGAGAGTGTCACTGAGGCAAGGAACATGAATTTGGACAGACTCTGGAAGCTAGAGGCGGATAGGGTGGTCTGGCTTGCTGCAGTCCATGGGGTCACAAAGAGTCGGACATGACTTAATGATTAAACAACAACTACAATCCGTTGCTGTGTATTCATTCCTGGGCTTTCTGACCATTTGGAAAGTTGATGTTGGAAGCCTAATGTTTCACCATTCACTTTCAATGGCATCCTCAGCCACCTTTTTTGCCTCTGAGAATGCCACTGAAAATGAATGGCAAAACATTAGGCTTCTAGTATCAATTTTCTAAATAGCCAGAGAACCTGGGAATGAACACACAGTAAAGTCCCTTTTGTTCAATTACTCCTCAGGTCCTTAATCGGCCACTTTCCTCAACACAGCTCGGGAAATTATTTAAATAAAATTCCACAAACCCGGCCCCCGAAATGCAGAGAAACAGAACCAGAAAACAGAAGCAAAAGATATAAAACTCTCTTGGTTCCAGAGAGCAAAAAGCCAACCACACTATTAGAGAAGTCAAAAGCCCTCTATAGGATATTTGCCTTTTTGGCTGACTTTCCTAACTCCTCCTCTTTGCAATAAGAACAGGTGGATTTGCCCAGATGTAGGCAGCTGTTGACCATTTCATTGAGCCAAAGCATGGCACTACAGCCTCAATCTCTTCCACTGAGAATAATAATCTCCTCAAATGAAGCATGTAACCAGTTTATCCCATTAGCTTTCAGTTTGCATTCATGCTGCTCACTTCTCAAGGTAGCTTATATCTTCAAGACAAATACAAAAATTACGTTTTTTGCTCATGAACATTTTATTTGTATTTCTTGCTGATTTCTTGCAATTACAACGTATCATGGAGTCACCAAACTGTGGGCACCATCCTAATCAATTTAGGCAAGTACATGTCACCCATCTCCCCTTTCTCCCACCTATGTGGGATGCGGTGACAGTGACATGGCCATATGTGGCTGGGATGTGGTAACAGCTGGCACATGTGTGTGCACTAGTCTAACACCCCAAAGGGGACCAGAAGTGCATTTACAGCACTTTTATGACACCCCCAGGCCTACACAGGATGCGTGATGGGACTTATGCTGGTCTAAGCTAGGGGTCAGGATTGTGCTGACAAAGGTTTTAAAAGCCAATTACTCCAATACTTCTTTACCTGTCATAGATCTGTATGAGATCTGGGCAGAGTTCTAAAATAAAAATGTGACCAGTGGGCAAACATTATCAACTGATTTGCTCCAGTAAGCCACCAGTAAGCCTGACTGGTTTGGTCAGCAAACTAGTATACCACTAGTGAATTTTTTATCTGCGCACAGCAGAGACAGTCTTTCTAGAAAGTGAAATACGCTAGTGAAGAGTGCCAAACAAAATAGGAAAGTGGCATTCAAATGGTGTTATTCTGAGGTATCTGTGCTGGAAAATTGTCCTTTATTGCACTGTTTTCAATTCTGGTTACAAATGTGGCTATCAGCAAACTGCTGTTAAAAGTCAGTTCAGCTCAGCCCTCCCTTTCAGGGACACTAAAAGGAAGGTGAAAGAAAAAAAATTAGAACTCTTAACTGTGGGCTTACCACTAATTTTTCTTCCTGCTTCCTCAACCCAGCATGTCATAAGCCTTGAAACATCCCAGCAGAAGGATAAATCCTCGTGGATCTAGGATAGACACATCCCCCATTTTTCTCCCAAGTTTGGTGAATTCCTCCTAGAGGGGACACAGCCTGTTTGGGTTGGCACAGCTCCCTGGCATTAGCTGAAAGTATGAAACGGCCTTACATTCAGAGAGAGAGCAAGAGAGAGAGAGCGAGCCCCAGGAATTCATACTCTCAATTACAACCAGGGCGGCCAAGCACCAAGAATGGAGAGAAGAGGCATGAGAGTGAGAAGCCATCAGAGCACATCTGAGATGCACCTTAGCCAGTTATGCCCTAGTCTTTTACTTGGGACGGAAAGGAGCTCTTTGTCCACAGTCCATGGACATGCAAAGGCTCCTTCTGCTAGGACTGGTAAACAACACAATCTGGACACAAAGCTGAAGGTATGGCTAGGAGACAGCAAATTCCTTTCTGGATGTGGTGCCAAGGGATTTGTGCTGACATTCCAGCCCTGATCTCCCTTCCTCTCTGCATGACCTCAAAAGTCTTTCCCTTTTCGGTGTCTGGGAACACATTCATGCTTACCTTTCAACTAATCACATTTGATTCCTTTACCAGCACGTCAGCTTTACTTCTGTCCTGACGTCGTAGTCATCCCTGATTTGCTCCTCTGTTTTTCTCCAGCTGCAGAAATAATTAATCACTTCAAATGATAGAACTGCCTGCACTCTCCTCCAGCAATAGCAGATTCCACATATGACCCAGGAGATGGACACCAGTGTTAATTACAATAGATAAAACATACACCAACATGCCTGCTGTGGACACCTTGCATAAAGCAGGAGATGTGTTTAGGGCACATACTCAGCAGAGGCATGGCTAAGTCATCTGACACCCATACATTTTTGACATCCTCATATAACAAATTTATTAATTTGAACTGCCTGCACTCTCCTCCAGCAATAGCAGGTTCCACATATGACCCAGGAGGTGGACACCAGCGTGTCCATCTCTTTATTAAATTAAATTCATATTTTAAAACCATCCTTTCTCTAAGGAGCTCAGGGTGGTGTGCACAGTTCCTTCCCTTCTTTTGTCCTTATTAACAACACAATGAGATAGTTGAGGCTGAGAAATAAAAATAGTCATGACATAAAATTAATAATACTAATACTTAATAATAATACTATATTTAATTAATATATAAATTAATATAATTAATTAATATAATTAATTAATTATATATTTATTAATTATTATATTTAATTAATAATTATTAATAATAATACTAATAATAATAATAGAAGATAAGTACAGTGAATATTTTCATCATCAGTGCCCTCCCTCTTATTACTCCTGTGCAAATAGTACTCAGTGACATAGTGCCCTTGCATCTAGAGCCCAAGTGTAGCCATCTGGAGGAGCTGGCTACAGATGGGTAGTGTCAGACTGGGAGTCCAAGTCTACCTGGAAGGTAGATTTGGACTTTAAATCCAGGCAGGATCCCAGGTCTATCTGCCTGGAAGAGGTGGTTTCAGAAGGCATTCTCAGAATAGAAGTCCAGGTCTTCCCAGCAGGTAGATCTGCTTCATCTTGGCAAGTTAATTTGGGCTCTGGAGTTAAGGCAGTGCTAATGTCCCCCTCCTTCAAAACAACAATAACAACAAAAACCACATGCACTGGATCCATCCGTGTTCTACTCCAAACGATCCCCCTTTTGGGTCTATGCTGTCATAATAACATCTAATTGGCTTTTCAAATAAATAGTCTCATTAGTTCATTTTTACTTCGGAAAGTTGTCATTAGACAGCGGTATTTTGTTCCCTTTTTTGCAATAACTTTGGATAGAATGAAGATACGGTATGTCACTTTGTTTTTTAAAATTGCAATATGCTGCAAAAAGCATATCTAAAGGTATATAATTCTGTTGGTGTTCCAAACCACAATTTTGATCACTATTGGTGTCACCCCAATGGTGGACTGCCCCCTGCACCTCGCTAGTGACGCCACTTACACTCAATATACAGGGGACAGTAGCTCACCTGGGTCTTCTGAACATCACAATTATCCTGAGTATTCTCTTTATTTCACACTTGGATGGGAGATGCAGTGCCTGTTCCCTCCCCCACATTCTGCTAATTAAAAACCAGCAATGGGAGGTTGCCAGTCTTTGCAAACTAAATGGGGGGCACACTATTTCATCTTTTCACATATACCATCCAGTGGTGGGATTCAAATAAATTAACAACAGGTTCTATGTCCCATTAGTAACTGGTTCTCAGAACCCAGTTCTCTTTAGGAAAGGGTTGTATAGAACCTGTGAGAACCCCCAGAAGCCCACCACTGTTATCATCCCAAAATCACTCTCTATTGTAGAATATACTCTATACACCTGTCTGTTCTAGACAGAGGGAAAAGATACAGGAAGCCTATGGTTTTCAATTCTCTCTTCTAGACAATGGCTGAAATACCGGAGCCCTAAAATTAAAAGATCCAATTTTAGATCTTGATCTAAACTACATCTAATTCATGATTATCCAGCAAGTGTAGAATTCTGCACAGTCTCTGTGGCCATCTTGTTCAGTCTGAATCAGGGCCTTCAGAATCCTGGTCTAAGTATGTGTTCTGCATGAATTTGCCCATTCCAGATGTGGCAACATCTTCCATCACTGGAACAAGTAGACTTGCTTGATTTAATTCTGCAAGGTATTATTGCACAAATCAGTGTCATCTGCACTGCAGTGCCTAAATTAGTGTCACAGCAAACTTTCCTCTTCTTAGGTTTGAAACTCTGGTGTGTAGACTTCTTTCCCGCTAGAGGTTGGTCTTACTAGTGAACAATTTCTCTGGCCCACATGTTGTTTTTGTGCTTGAATGTTCATTGACTGTTTAATCGGATTAGGAATCAGGTACAGTTTAAACTCATTACAGTGCAGGACAATAGGAGAGGTGCCAATCTTCTGGTCGTCTTGTACAAAGCTGTGCATTTCTGCTGCAGCACTTGGACTTTTCATGTATCTGCTGACTTCAATTCTGACCCACTCACCAACTTATGATGCTGAAAAGTCACATGCAGGCTATACTGCTCTTTTGTTCTGGAGTCTTTATTATCCTATATTGCAGGCATGTCCAACAGGTAGATCATGATCTACCGGTAGATCATTGAGGGGTCAGAGGTAGATCACCAGCCCACTACGGAATTTGTAAAAGATTGTTTTCTTGAAAAAGCTGACAATCTTTTGAAGGATTAAAAAATAAGAAAGATCATAGCTGCTATTCAAGATGTACAATTGTCAAGAAACACCGTCGTGAGGCAAATAGAAAAGATGTGTGGAGACACAACCCAACAATTGTTGGAGGATGTTTCAAATTGTGTTGCTTTCTCACTCCAACTGGATGAATCTACAGACATAAGAAACATAGCCCAGTTTCTAGTATTTATATCTGGATGGTTTTTGAAGACTTTAGTGTTAAAGAAGAACTACCTGGAACGATTTCATTAAAAGGGAGAACTGCCGGTCAAGAAATATTCAGTTCTTTCCATTCTTTTGTGACAAAGTGTAATCCTCCATTGCATAGACTTGTTTCCATCACTACTGATGGAGCAAGAGCAATGACATGTGAGGTTAACAGCTTCATAGCCCTCTGTAGACAGCATGACAACTTCCCAGATTTCCTTTCTCACCACTGCATCATTCACCAGCTAGTTTTGGCAAGCAAGAGACTCAATAAAAAGACTGTCATGGACATCACTTTCAAAATTGTAAATTCAGTTCATGGAAGATCACTTCAAAGATGGCTTTTCAATCTTACTCTTGATGAAGGGGCAGCGGAAATTATTTTGCACACAGATGTAAGGTGGCTAAGTAGGCACAAATTTCTGCAAAGATTTCGTGGTTCACTGAATGAAATAAGAAGTTTTTTGAAGGAAAGGAGAGATGACCAAGCAGAGTTGGAAGATGAGGAGTGGTTTGTGATCTGGCATTTCTCGCTGACTTTACAGGCGAGCTAAGTGTATGAACTTTGAACCACAAATGCACTGGAAAGATGATGAGGACAGTTTCATCCTACAAGAGCAAATTTGAGCTAATGATGACTGACCTCACAAACAACACTTTTGATCATTTTCCTTATACGCAGGACCATCTGGGACAATATCCAAATTTTGTTTTTCAGAACAAGAAGTATGTGACAGAAATATGTTCAGTTATCCAGGAATTTGAAAATAGATTCTGTGACTTCCAAAAAATGTTGTGGAATGTCATATCCGTTCAAAGTAGATGTGGACATTAAAGAAACTGTAACTGCTATCAGTAAAAATTACTCATTGATCAAGCCATCTTTTGAAAACAAAATATTAACCCTTAAAAATGACATTTTTCTCATTTTTCGTGCTAAGCAAGAATTGTTTTGGAAGCTAGTTTCTAGAGACAAATTTCCCAACTTGAGAAGATGCAGTGAAGCTGTACGGTCCTGTTTCAGTTCAACTTATTTGTGTGAATCTGCGTTTTCCCATCTGAAAATGAGAAACAAGACAGATTAACATCTCCAGGATTCCCTGAGACTGGCCCTCACGCAATATTCACCCAACTTCAAAAAGCTGGTGGATGAAATCCAGGCTCAGACATCTCACTAATGAGCAACAGCGAAATATTAAAGATTGTGCAAGATCAGCCTGGATCAATACTCAACCTAAATTTAACACAAATTACTCAATAAAGGTTTAAGGAAGTTATTAAGACAGTTAAAGTTATTACTCAATAAAACTAAGGGAAAAATGTACTTTCCATTTCCCCTTGTCGTTCTTACTGGATCTTAGTCTCTCTGTTTCGTTAGTGCTTAATTTGCTTAACAGCTGATCACATCCAAGTAAATGGCAAAAGGTTCATTAAAAATGGAGGGATCCTCCAACTTTATTGGGTTAAAATTTTATTTGAAACTAATGTGAAATTTAATTTTCATGGTGGTAGATCACCGGCACTTTTGACCCGAAAAAGTAGATCATGACCTGTTCAAAGTTGGACATGCCTGCTATATTGAACCTCCAGCTTTGCTTTCAGTGTTGCATTCTTCAGACATCAGACCCACAAGTAGATTATCAATTTATCTCACATCCTCAGTTAGGAGTGGTTCAAGGTAGCCTGAACCACTACCCTGCTAGCTTGTAATCCTCCCTTTAAAAGCCTGCTGGATACACACACCACCATAGCTTTGTGGCTGCCTCCTTCTAGGCTTATAAAACAACATGCCAATGGTCCCCTTGCTTGGAAAATTAATGAATTACGCATGATCTGTTCTGGGCAACAACTCTTTACCCAGGACAAAATTTCAAAAATGCTAGTAAGTGCCATCAGAGTCAAGAATTTCCCTTTTCCTCATGGTCTGATAGTCAGTAACTGGCAACCTCTATCCAAAAAAACATATTAACTGCAGTTCTGGGTAACCCACTATTGGTATAAATAAGAGCTTCCTCTTTAGCTTCAGGAATGCATCTTGGCAGGCTGAAATGTTTGCCCCTTTTCAATGCAATGACTGGGCAACTGCAATAAATCCTGTATTGAGATGTAATAAATCTTACTGTAATAAATGTAATAAATCTTGTAATGTGATATAAAGATGCAATAAATCTTAAGATTTATTGTAGCTTTACATGCAATTTTCTATTTTGTGTATTTCAACTTTTGATTAATCAGGTGCAGCTTCTCCAGCTCAACCTTTAGTTCTTGCAAGGGTTGATTAGAAAAATTTCCCATAACTATTATATAATCAAGGCATACTGAGAGGACTTAGTTCTTAATACCAAAAGCTAGTTGAAGCCCACCCAATATCAATATGCTTCAGAGAGCCCTTAATCTACTGTCCGGCATCCACTGTCTTCCTTTGTCTTGCATTTTATCCACTCAGTGCAGACTACTCCATTATCTCCTATGGAGAAGGCATCTCAAAAGCTTCAGGTTTTGCACAAGGTCTTCTGCCTGCCACCCATTTTTTGCCTTTCCAATTATGTTATCATGGTGTTACTGTTCTGGCTAGTTTTGTTAAAACTTTGCAGGGCAAATGTGCATATACTACCATATTCAAATAGAATATTTCCATGTCCATAGCCTCACATACAACTTGGTAACACACTGGGCATGAACACAGCCAGTTTGGCTTCTGGCTATGATTTGTGATACTTCAAAATCATATTGGCCTAAAACAGTCTTTCCAAAGTCTTTCTTCAGGGAGACATGGGAACCAGCCAAGGGAGCTACAGAACAACTACAACAACCATCATCGCTCTCTATATATATATACAATGAAGAGAAGTGTTTCTCAACATTTGTCCTGTGTT
Organism: Cryptoblepharus egeriae; assembly: GCA_030015325.1. Taxonomy (NCBI): domain Eukaryota; kingdom Metazoa; phylum Chordata; class Lepidosauria; order Squamata; family Scincidae; genus Cryptoblepharus; species Cryptoblepharus egeriae. Next base: position 113,027,035 of record JAREYC010000002.1, read on the forward strand.
GTACTGTCTTTAGATGGTCCACCTTGAAACCATTGGAAGTTACTGGTGACATCATCATTACTTCTGGACAGGAGGGCTTTCTTCAAGTGTGGAAAAGCACGGTTTTAAGCTTCCTATTTGGGCTGTGGGTGGCACAAGTGGTTAAGACACTGTGCCTGTTAACCAGCAGGCCAGGGTTTGAGACACGGGTCCTCACAAGACAGGATGAGCTCCTGTCCTTAGCCCAGCTCTGCAACCAATCATATCAGCTCTGCCATTCCATTAGACTATTTTCAATGGCACAGAGAGGGGGCGATTTGCTGATTGGGTAACAGCCTATCCTCCATATCAATCTACCCAGGCCTTTGTGCTTCGCATGCAGTATCAAGCATAGTCTTTCAAGACTGATGGATGCCAAGCTTCCTGTTTGTTTGTTTTGTCGTGTTCCTGGTCTTGATGTAGAATGTCACTTTCTGATAGTTTGTTTTCTGACAATCCAGTCTTTTTATACCTTGCAGTTATACTCAGAAGTCATTAATTCAACACATGTTCCACTCTTTCAACTTCTCTGCTATTTCAAAGGCTAAAATGGCCTTTCCCATATTGATTTGCCTATGATGTGGTGATTCACACTGTTCTGATATGTGTGTGTGAGAGAGCACGCATTAGACCTCCTGCTGTAACTCTTCCCAGAATGGAAATATTGAGAATCCATATGCAGAAATGTTTATGTAACAGCAGGAATTTGCAAGATAAAAAGGATACTTTCAATTTTCTAGCTAAAAAAGCATCAGAACCAACATTTATAAACTTTAAAAAGTCCTTGAAAAGTTCATCCATTTCCACTTTTCAACACAGCTGTTCCCTAACCCATCAGATAAGCAGGGGATGCCTATAGATGAAGGGTATCAAAGGTGGACAGTGCTGGACTTTGATTTTAATCTGATTTGTGATCTGAACAATCCCAGAAGTGTCTTGATTCATTCACTGGTTTCAGCGGCCCTTTTCCGGAATCACAAGTGTATAATATAAATTTGTGCTCCGGAATCAACCAAGATGTTACAAGAAGTCCATCAACTGTTGGTATTTTGGCTCAAGTTTATTTGTATCCAAGATGATGTGGGTGGGACATGTTGCTTTCCATAGCCATCACCTTCAGAAGTTTTCTGGTACTGTATCTGTATTTTTATGTTGCTTTAGCAATCTCATTTCCAGTAGCAATTTCTAAATCTTGGACCTCACTCAGTGTTGTTGTTGTTGTTGTTGTGTGTGTGTGTCATTCATTCTTTCAGTCTTTTGGGAACTGTATAGCTCTCTTGTTGTTTTCAATTTGCTGATATCACATGGCATAATTTAGTGCATTCAATCAGCTCTTGAAGCTTCAAGTCTCATCTCTTTCTTGTAGCTACTATAACCTCTATTTTGGACTTTGGCCTTTGAAATTTTGCTGTATCTGCAACTGCTACAGATTGCTCTAATATTGTGGCTGCTTCAATGGCCTTCCCCAATCTCTTTGGTTTTTCTCAATATATTATAGGGCTATTTTGTTTTCCCAACAGCAACATAGGCAACAAATTGATCTCTGGCCAGGAGGTTTCTTATGCTGTCATAATTCAAGAACATTTTTGGCAGCCAAGAGTCTCAAGCATATTTGAAAGCGTCAATTTCCTTTTTGCTTGCCTCCACATGTGTTCCTTATTTTGTTCACGGATTGCTGACTAGAGGACAGGTTCCCAGACAAAATATTGGGGGACTTCTAGTAGAAGACCAAGGAAATCAAGATTAGTGGCCTCATTCCAGCTATTTATGTACCAATCATTTAAACTGATTTTTGCATCTAGCACATCTTTAGCCATTCTCAGTACAGTATTTTACTTGGAATGAAGACCTTTGTAAGTTTCTGCTGCCCGTAGATCTGAGATTTGTCTGTTTCCATCTGTTGTACAGACCTTTGTCACTTACACGTCTTGAACTTTTTCACCTGCACACCATTGATGCTTCAGTAGGCTGCCTCAGAGGCAAACTGTTTCTAACATCCTTGTAAAGGGGATAAGCATGGAAAACCTAGTTGGTCCCAGGGCAAAAAGGTGCTGAATAAAAGACTTATCACATGTGACCCCTCCCTAGCTTTGTACACAAATGTATGGATTCTTGTGGAGGAGCCCAATATTGCATCTTCTATAAGACCCATAAATCCTCTGGACAGCCCTAATATTGGTCCACTTTCTGCTATAAATTTTAGATTAAGACAAAATTTATTCAATTTTAGTTGAATCAACTTAGGGTACAATCCAGAGAAACTATGGGGAGTCCTTGCTCCGGTGTAAGAACCATTTGCTCTGGATTGCAATATTAATTTCCCATACGTTTTCACTAGGTGGTGCAGAAACTATGGGTACACATAATGTCTCTTATGTGCGCCCGTGGTTACTCTGGATTGTAGGGTAAAGTACATTCAGTTGATCTTATTCTTCTTACTTTATTACATTTAAATTCCACTTTATTTCAATCATGGAATCAAGGAACCACACATATGGCCACTCATTCATAGTGTCCAGGCCCAGATCTGCTTGACTGCAGCAAACTGGCTGCTTCATGTATCCTCAGGCTTTGATTCTGCCTCCCCTGAGATCCATGCAATGAAAGAGGCCAAAAACAGTTTTAAAAAACTAAACACTGCATGTCATAGCAAAGCTTTTATCAGCCAAGTCTAACTCCAAAAGAAGGTCACCCAAATAATCTTTAAGATCTCTTCCAAAAGGAGGATCTCAGAGAGTCTGGCATTCAGTAAACTTGAAATAGGAGCATTTTGCCAATTCTTACTTCAAGTGACAGACTAGGAAAGCATAGAAAGTTATAGCACTGGCCAAAGGCCAGATTGCTGTGCAAAATGGTTGCACTTCTTTATGCACATTACTGCTTCCTCAACTTTGGATACAGTGAAAAATTATACTGGTAGCTTATGAGAGAGATTCTTGCACATGAGACAGCTAAGGAACTGCAGGTTGGGAGAGCCCTTACGGCCAGGAGGAAAGCTTGAAACAAAGTCTCAAAGTCCTACCAACACTACAAGATTGGAGATATCAGGTGGGCTTTGCTCACCTGAGAAGCCATTATTGGACTGAGGTGTTCAGATTTCAGACCAAAACCTTAAAGGGAACCCTGCAAAATAATAATAATAATACAATTGAATTGGTTGATTCCAGAAGCCACAGGCCAGATCTATGGATGAAATTTCACAAGGACACACAGCTATGTGGATTTTTCAGCCAAGATTTTGGTTGGAGATTTTAACTTATGATCCATTTTGAATCCCAAAGCAGGTGTAGGACGCTACAACCTACATGGATGCTCACCTGGGGAAACGGGGTGCTTATCGAAAAGCAGTTTAAGAAATACTATAGATAATTTCTTTCTCTGGGACACACCATTTTTCAAATTAAACTCCACCCTTATGAGGTATTTTTTGCTCCATAGGGAAAAAATTTCAGGGACTCATACCTTAATTTTTTGCAGCATTCCTGAGTTTGCTGTAGCAGTTTTAGTGGTTTGTTGGCTTTTTAAGTACTCAGGGAAAAATTCATTCAGCAGAACATCTAAATGTACAGTGACGCCTCACGTAAAGTAAGTTTCACGTAACAAAAAAAATTTCTCTAGGATTCTGCTTCACGTAAAGAAAGTGCTTCACGTAAAGAAAACATTCGTTGGCAGTTGGGGCAGACACGCTGGCCAGCAACCTGTTTAAAAAGTGTCAGGGCTGCCTAGCGCACCTGCCCATAGTGAAAGCAACACTTCCATGCTGTTCCTCCTGTGGCCAGATATCCGCTGGGCAGAGGGAGAGAAGAGCAGTGGAGAAGAGGGAGGCAGCTCAGGGCCAGCCAGAAGGGAGCAGAGAGAGGCATAGAGAGAGAGAGGCAGAGAGAGAGAGAGAGGCAGAGAGAGAGAGAGAGGCAGAGAGAGAGAGAGAGGCAGAGAGAGAGAGAGGCAGAGGCTCAGGAAGAAGAGAAGGAGAAAGTGGGGAGACACATGGAAAGTGTCTTGGATTACGGAAGAAAGTGTCTTTGATTGCAGCCTCCTGCCCATGTCTACCCAGAAGTCTACCTCATTGTGTTAAATGGGTCCTACTCCCAGGAAAGTGTCTTTAGGATTGCAGCCTAAGTAGTCTTCATAGGATCATGCCCATTGAATGCATGTTTTGAATTCAATTACAGTGTTTTGTCATCATTTTTACATCCAGTTAATATTTTTATATAAATATTTTTGGGGTTGTGGAACCAATCATCTGCGTTTCCATTATTTCCTATGGGAAAATCCGCTTCACGTAAAGAAAGTTTCACGTAAAGGAACTGCCTCCGGAACGAATTAATTCTGTTACGTGAGGTACCACTATAGTTAGCTCCTTTCAGCTTTTCCACACAATGTCTTTTCCATTGGAGCTGGAGGCAGCAAAAGGTATTGCTTTTATCTGGTAGCAAAGTAGTTTCTGGTATCTGGTAGCAAAGCATTCCACCATGTGGCTTCTCCACTTGGGGTGAAAAGTGGGTCATTCCAGTCTACTATATCCCCATTATATGTGTAGATCTTGCTGCACCAGAGGAAGTATCAGGGGTCCACCAGGTGGGATAGGTAGCTGAGGAACCATAGCCATCCAAAGGCCTATCTGTACTTGAGGCAGTCGTAGCATCCCCAGAGCCCTCAGCAATCTAGTGCCAACACTGGGTTCCAATCTGGCATTGCCAAGTACTTCATTTTCAGCATTTGTCCAGGTGGTGATGGGGTCCTCTTGTTCTGGATTGGAGTCAACCAAACTATGATTGATGTGACATTGAGGAAAGCCTCTTGCTGGGTCCTGTCTCCAGGACATTATCTTCCCACCAAAGTGGTATCTATTTATCTACTTGAATTTGCATGCTTTCAAACCATTAGGTTGACAGGAGCTGGGACAAGTGACTCACTCCGCTGTGCAGCACTCAGGTCTCAAACTGATGATTTGCCTATCTTCTGATCAATAGACACAGTCCCTTTAGCCACTGAGCCACTCCAGTCCCTTAGCATTAACAAGCACTATACCTTCCCAAATACACATAATGCAAAGATGAGATTAGCCTCTTGACCTTTCATGCTACCATACAGTTGTGATTACAGTATAGCTAGATTACAGTATATGTAACAAAGTACTTGAAAGGGGAATGTTCTTTGATAAGGGAAAAGCAAAATAGGTAGAGAAGGCATAGTGTGAACATGTTCCCCATAGACAAGTTCCTTCTCTAACATTTACTTATAAGTCAGCCCTGTTCTAAAGATCCTAGGGAAACTTCAATTAAGAGCACCCTTTTGAGGTCCTTCCCATTTTATTGTCACCTGTTGATAGGGATCTCTTCATCACGCTCTCTTTATTGTCCACATATCAATTTATTTTTCTACAAAGTGGCTGTAATTACCTGCATTACTTTTGTTACATAGCAAATGAATGCTATTCCTCTTATAATGTAAACCCTTATTTAGCCAGAGAAAAGAGACTGAAAGAAAGCAGTGGTATGATGGGCTGCTTACATAAAAATAGAACAGACTCGCTGCTTTCCTCTAGCTGGGGAAAATTCATTTTGCAAAGTTATGGTAGAGAGGGACACAAAGTATTGTGACTATCTGAAAGCGATAGTCTGGTCTTTACCACTTTACCCTTTTTTGGCTGGCAGACCACACAGTATGAATCTTTTAAAATGTATAGATACCATCTCAAATTTTTAACAAGCCACTGGATCATAAACAACTTAAAGCTCTCTCTTGTCATTCAGGCAACCATATTCCCAGGAGAACAGTAGAATCTAGGACCCTGACTGTTTGGGGGGCTGAAAAAGCCCTTAGAAGGAGAGCCAGGACTTGGTTTGCAAGCACATTTCCAAATAAAGAGGCAAACTAGTGCCAACCTTGCTTTTCCCAGTGGTACGTTAAAAACCCAAAACACTAATAATATGAGTACGTCACTCCCTGCAGTGGATTTAAACTTCCAAAAGCATTGGCACATACCCCAATATTGAACAGATGAAAACAGGGCTACTTATGTACATTTAACATCCGCACACCAAGTATTAGCGAATACGGTACATCTTCATTAGTATACATAGCAGTATGATATACTCCTGTTTGTTTGCCACTGTATGCTGAGAATTTAGTCTGTCCTCCACTACCTTCGGATTGAGTGCATTAGTGCTGTAAACAGTACATTAAAAAACTTAAGAATATTTAATAAGACAGCCTAGGTCTACGCATTTGCTCAGAGATAAGCACGTATAGGATTCAAGCCCTTGCAAGATAGGATGGTGGTCCCACCTCTTGGTCACTGTAGGCTACTTTATCACAGCTGTAATATAATGCATATTTTATCTTGAGTAAGGCCAGTAAAATGCAGCAAGTCAGCTTTTTCACAAAAGACAATTTTGAGAAGAAGCCAAGAATAGCAGCTACAGGTATCCCCCATTAATTGGATGGGATAGGGACCAGAGCACTGTCCAAAAATGAAAAGAGTAGAAAAGCAGAACCCAATCTTTTTAGTTTATAAATGTTGCTTCCAATGCTTTTTAGCTAGCAACTTGCAAATGTATGTTGCCACATAAAAATTTCTGCAAATGGATTCTCATTAACTCCTTCGGGAATGGGATTAGACCAGAGCTATGTGGGAGAGGGTAATTTTGGCCTTTAGAACAGCAGAGAAAGGTTGAAAGAGCGGAACATGTGTTGAATGAATAATTCTGAGTATAATCGAAAGGGTATTACTGTTAATCGAAATAGCTGAAAGAGTGACTAGTCAGAAAACAAACCATCAGAAACCAGGGGATACTTATATATGTTTTAGGATTCCATGCACCACAGTTCATATTTCATACATTCCAAAGAACATGACATCTTATTAATATTATGGATATCATGGATAATTATGTTATGGATAATTCAGCTATTTGTACACTCCCCTCGCCTCAAAAAGTTTTTTTAAATTCACAGCACTATTTGTTTCAATTGTATTTCAGTATTTACCAACAACTGTTGGTAAATACAGTATTTACCATACCAAATTGGTATGTATAGGATTGCAGCCATCATCATGTAACATTTGAAGCCAATTCAATACTTCAACACTTGGGGTGAAGAAATGTAAGTTCTGGTTTAATGCTGGTTCGGAATTCATTTACACTATTGTGTCATCTGCATATTTAGACACTGATTTGTTATTGTGGAAATATTTTCCATTGGCCTGATGATTAGCATGAACAGGCTTTGACCATAAATGCTCCCTTATGATCTAAAATGCTATTATGTCACTATCTGAACAGTTTAATTCCGAACCATCAGAAAAACTCTGCTTCTCTCTGCAGCTAGCTCAGAAATATGATCCCCAACGAGAACATGAACTGCGACAATGGATTGAAGAAGTAACAGGGAAGCGCATTGGAGACAACTTCATGGAAAGTCTAAAAGATGGAGTCATCCTCTGCGAGTAAGAAGCCTGGAATTGTACCAGATGATCTGCAGCCTGATCTAGCAGGGCTCTTTTTCTGTGGTAGTCTAACACCTGTATTACTGCAAGTCAGTTTATATGAAGGAGCCATGTATACCAATGCACAAGCAAAAAAAATAGATTGTGACTGAAGGCAGAATAACTGCTCAGTCCTGAGTAACTACAGGTGCTCTTAAAGAGACATTTACATTGACATAGTAACAGCGCCACCTAGTGGAAACCTATGGAAAATTCATAGTGCAATCCAGAGTAAATTTTTCTTATGTCGACGTAAGAGCTCCTGTAGTTACTTTGGATTCTGCAGTCTGTCCTACAAGAATTTTCAAGCAGCAACCTCAGTTATAACTAGCTTAATCTAGAAGTCATTTCCAAAATTATTAAATACCTCCTCAAAATTACCGCCCCAAACTGTCCCATTAATACTGAGCAAATTACTTTTTCAAATTAAGTCAAAACAATATCCAAGTTTTTTCTTGCAAACTGCCCCTCATCTGCCTTTTTGCCACCTCATTTTGCAATAACACTCCTCAACTGCTGACCTCAGTTGCCCTTTTGCCATCTCTCCTCAATTGACTGCCTCTTCTCAGCCTGGCCTGCCTCACAGTTGAGAATTAATTCCATTATTTATCCCAAGTGGCATAGCATCAGACACACTAACACACTGGTTAACCTTTTTATGTAGTTAGAAAAGTGTGTGCACCAACACTTAACGTTCAATGCAACTATTTTCATGTTTGAACATAGATGGGGAAGCTGATGTTTTATATACAGTAGTTAAAATATGGCTGCAGTGACACATGAAACCATAGAAAGTCAACTTTCTTATCCCATTTATGTTGTTTCAGCCTCATCAACAAACTCCAACCCGGATCAGTAAGAAAAGTGAATGAATCTACACAGAACTGGCACCAGGTAAGCATCCCATGTCCTCTATCACCAATCAGGGTCTCTTCCTCTTAAGTACTGAGACAAAGTCCTGCCTGGGAAAGGGGAGGGACACAGAAAATAAACTAACTGATTGAAAAGGTCCAATTGCTTACTTGCAACCATAGTTTGAGTGGTTATTTGTGCAGATGCTGTGTAAATTTGCACATGCAGAGAGCTGATCTTTCAGAGGAGCTTTCAGAACTTTGCCAAATATTGTGCCCACACACTCATGCGCAGAAAACCTGAGAGGATACACTAGAGGAGAAGGAAAGTTGTGAAACTCCTTCCTTACTAATTCAAGCTGAGTGCCCATTCCAGAACAGCCTTTCAAAATGAATTACTGTATAAAGGTTGACAGGTACACCCTGGAGCATTATAGGACAACACTGTAAATACATTGTTATATTAATGCTCCAGCACTGGAAATGCAGATTGAGGTGCCACCAATCAAATATATGTTTTGCTTTTTAAGCAAGATAATTGCAAAAGGAACTTATCCCTTGAGTACTGCAAAAAGGCAAGAGGGAAACATGTTCAGCCAAGGTCAGCAGATAATTCACTGATCTCTCCTGTTTTGCAGCTGGAGAATATTGGCAATTTCATTAAAGCCATCACAAAATATGGTGTGAAGCCCCATGACATCTTCGAAGCCAATGACCTCTTTGAGAACACAAACCACACTCAGGTCCAGTCTACCCTGATTGCTCTGGCTAGCATGGTAAGTAGTATAAAATCCTGACCGCCTAGTCTGTCAGGGAATAGAGATAATAGTTACAGTACATTATTATTCTTCAATAGTTAGGTTTTATATTGTACTAGACTCTGATCAAAGTACTTTTCAAACTTTACAAACCTCATTAATCAGCAAGCATTTTTATCCTTACATTACAGTTAATGGAGCTGAAACCAAGATAATCTGAGCTGGTGACTTAGGAATTATTTGAATTTTATCTTGACTCACAGCTCATATGACTACATGACATCATGATATACTGACCACAATATACTGTATCAGTAACACACAACCCTAACTTGCGCTGGAATAGGCAGGCTGGTATATCTGTGCTGTATTCTGAACAAGGTTTAGGCTGCTCATGCATCAGTCTGAAGCAAGGGGAAACTGCAGCTCTAATGGGACTACTTAGATCCATATCAAGCAGCAATGCAAATCCAAGCAGGAGGGTTAGGAAACAGTACAAGTGCTAGATGCTGGCCCCACATCCTGCTTCTTGCCTGCCCTTGAAAATGAAAAATTCACTAGCTTTTCTGGATATGACTCCTGCTTCTTCCCTTTGAACAGGCCAAGACAAAAGGCAACAAAGTGAACGTGGGGGTGAAATATGCTGAAAAGCATCAGCGAAAATTCCAGCCTGAGAAGCTGAAAGAAGGACGGAACATCATTGGGCTGCAGGTCTGTGCTTTTAGTTGGGTCCTTTTATACAGTACACTACTATTTCTCTATGGATTATCCTTGCGACATTCTCCTTAAGGCCTTTTGTTGCCACAAATAGCTGTCCCAGATAGTTTTTGAAGAGCACCTCAGGATCCTTGATAATTCTGAAGAATTCTTTATGCCCATTTGGAGGTGCTTATGCCTTCCTGTCAATCTGTTTGAAGATCTGACGTGGCCCAAACCAGTGGGAAACAGTAGTGCGGAAAGCCAAATGCAAAGCAACTGTCCTGCATATATTAATGCCACAAACAATAGCCACAGGAGCCCTAATTTGGATTGAGAGTGCAGTGGTGCAAAATATTTCATCTATGGATATACACTCACATCACTGTCCAGTCTGAATTGGGATCTTCCACATTTGCCACTTAAAAATAAGCATAGTTAAAGAAGTCCAGCTGACATAGTTAGAGAACTCATCTTGACAAAAGGACTTTTAAAAAACTCTATCTCCATGGGAAGACTTCAGAAACTACACTGCCACCTAGAGATGCTGGATAACAACACAGCTTCATGAAGAATTCAAACAAATTCCAATAAAAGTTAACTCTCTATGTCCTTGACAGGGCCCTTGACAGGTTAAATGATGCATGGTTGCATAATCTCACAATTAAATAATCCACCTACTACTTTATGCTACAGCCACATTCAAAAGTCTAACGTAACCCTGTAGCATTCCGGAAGTGTGCCAAGAATTGGTTCCGAATCCCCTTCCCCCCTATCTGTCCTATCTGTCAAGGCCAAAATTGGCAGAGCCATTGCCACCTCAAGGACAAAGTCAGAGAACAAGAGGCCCCTGCTCAAGGCCTTCCTCCCAAAGTTGCATGGAGAAGTCTAAAAAACCTAAGCAATAGTATGCAGCCAAGGGAGAATGAGGCAATGACTAAGTTCAACCACTTGACTAAATTCAACTGACTAAAGGGCTATAGTGGCACAAGTGGTTAAGACGCCACAAATCAGAATAGAGTCTGGGACCCACAAAACAACAAAGATTGCTGCTTTTTTGTTAGCTTTCTTATGGCAATCTGAATTCAGCCAGAGGATCTGAAACATAACCCACAAGAATGAAATAGGACAAATTTGGGACTACTGCTAGTTATTCCCACACAAAACCAACTGAAATTCTGAAAAAGGAACAGTATACAGAATGAGCTGTTGATGGTGACTGGGTGCGGCAAGGGCTATCAGTAGGTATCTGAATGATTTCTAATGGGAGACCATCAGTTTAACACAAAACTGTATTCTTCTCAGATGGGCACCAACAAGTTTGCCAGCCAGCAGGGCATGACAGCATATGGCACACGCCGGCACCTGTATGATCCCAAGTTGGGCACAGACCAACCTCTAGATCAAGCCACTATCAGTCTACAGATGGGAACCAACAAGGGGGCCAGTCAGGTAAGATATGGGGAGGAGAAAGTTGCGCCTGCCTAACTGGGGGTTAGAATTGCACTGTGGTTCTTTACTGCCATATAGTTCTTATTTAAAAATAATGAAGTGGCTCTTAAGCTTTTTCAGAGATGTGATGCAGGTAGCAGAGGTGTTTAAAAAGCATGTTTCTGGAAACAGCTGTGGATATTTCACTAAAATGAGAGCCTACAGTCCCTCTTGACATGCACAAGGTGTTCCAGTGTGATCTAGTATGTTGCAAATCATTTTTAAGATTACATTTCTACAATGTGCAGAATTTAGATAAATACATTTCTTTATAAAAACAAACTCGGTTCTCAAACACAATCAGATTGAAGGCAGATTGTAGTCACAGCACACCATTCATAAAGATGGGGTTTCAGGGTAATTCAGGCCCAGTGCTGCTAGTTCCTGATGGAAAAGCCTGCACTGGCAATCTACCAGTAAACCAGTTGTGCCACCAAGCTGGGGCAAGTCTTACACTGGGCAGTGAGGATTGAAGGTGGGCCAGGCTTTGGAAGGGCATGCACAGGTTTGGCAGATGAGGCCTCCATTTGAATCCTAGCCCCCTTCCAGGGCTTCAAAACTTGACATGGGGCCACCTGGATTTGCACCAGGAATTTCACTTGCTGAAATCTTTGTAGCCCTCTGAGGCTGCTGGACCATTTCCCGGAGTAAGAGAACAGATCATGTCCAAGGAGTGTCCAACTGTGCTAACAGGCTGGATACAGTGGAACCTGTCCTGGAGCTGCTGAACTGCAATGTGAGGTGTGGGACAGAACTGAGCTGTGTGAAAACAAGGGAGAAGGAGCAAAGGAGCTTGAGACAGAAACAAGTGCACAAAGAGCCAAAATTAGAACACACAGTGCATAGAAAGCCCATTGAGTCCCGAAGTACTCCAAAGGAAATGCAATGTACTGTGTAATTTGGTGTCGGGCTTCTTGTATGTTTGTGTATATTAGTTTCCCAGAGAACAGCTCTGCTGTTCAGATGATCACATTGATCAATCCTATCAATTGATGATGCTGTTTGCAGCATCAACATTAATTAAAAGGAGATTGCAGTTCTTGCAAAGTCAACTGAATTGTTTTGAAGTAAAGTTTCAATAAGGAACAAAATTTGAATTCAGAACAGGGAGGGTCTATTATATAAAGAAAAGATTTGCTAGTAGGCAAAGACTGGGCATGCTCTTTCCTCGTCAGTATAATTGAAAATGCTGGTACTTCTGATCTCAAAAAGTTCCAACATATTTAGTTCCTCAAATATAAAGGGGAACTCAAAAAGCAATCTGGAATATTTGTCATTCCTGCTTTCTAGTATCTCAGCTTTAGAATTTATAAGACTGACTTGAAAAACACAAAAGCTAAAATTTTGCTTTGGGTAAATCAAGTGTTCTTTGGTTTCTCACAACCCTATGCATGACCTATTCCTCACAAAGCCTCTTTGCCACACTAAGGCCACAATCCTATGTCTACTCAGAAGTAAGTCCTATTTTGCTCAATGGGTCTTTCTCCCAGGAAAGTGTGTTTAGGATTGCAGCCTAAGCTATGTGGGTAGGAGAGTCTGGGATAGTATCATGTGAATGAAATCTATATGCTTTAAGTGCCTTCAAGGCATGTTTTTCAGAGCACTTACCTCTCAAGTTAACTGTGTCTTGCCTATCTGCCTCCCACCAACATCTACCCCTAGGCGGGAATGACTGCTCCGGGAACCAAGCGGCAGATCTTTGAGCCCGCACTGGGCATGGAGCATTGTGACACGCAGAACATCTCCCTGCAGATGGGCAGCAACAAAGGAGCCTCGCAGCAGGGCATGACTGTGTACGGGCTGCCGCGGCAGGTTTATGACTCCAAATACTGTCTCACACCCAACTATCCCATCATTGGAGAAGAGGAGGGCCAGTACAACCACAGCCATCATAACTTCTACAACTCAGAATAACCAGCAGGAAACATGGGACAGACCTAGAAGAAGACTACGACGCTGCAACAGCACTTCCCAAAACAGAAGATTCACACCATCAAGTGGTTATTTTCAAAACCGGGGATATAAGAAAAACCAAACGGCTCCCTAAATTGCTAGCCAGCTCACTAAAGACTCCTCAAATTATGTCAAAGTCAGGTCTCCCTTCCAAGCTTCTACCACTGAGCCTTAAAGCTTCACCTTGAGAGCTTCCACACTTTATTTAACTTGTCAAATACTGCCACTACTTTTAAGCATGCACTGAAGTGGCACAAAGCCCCCGGGATAGAACATTATGGTAAAGTAGCCTGGAATAAGAAGAGTGGAAATGATGGAATGAGCAGTACCCTAATTTTTTCTGCTTCTTCCCTTCCCTTCAGAACAGGAGCCATGTCTCCAGTGATTCAGAGTCACAACTTCCCTGTGGCTTGTTCCATGTGCCGTTGCTTATGGGACACAAAAGCAATCATTGGGGACTGAAAAATGGAACATGTTTATTTAGAATATGTGTACTGATGGAGACTGATAGGAAATTTGGCACATGTTCCAGATTGATAGAAACTATGGACACATCCTATCTAAAGCTATGGAGTTATTCCAAGATCATGTGTCAGATCATTTTGAAAGGGAGACAAACTGGGGCACAATTCTAACCAATTTAACCCAGCACAACTCACCCATCTCCCTGTTCCTGCAGTGGTGTGGGGAGGACGGTGCTATCTGTGCACAGGTCTAACCCCCCAGGAGTGGTGCAAAAATGCAAAATGGCACTTTTGTGACACTCCAGGGCCAGCATAGGATTTGTGCTAGCCTAACTAGAGATAGAATTATGCTGTGGGAGGTACAAATGTCAGCTAAGGTTTTTTCAGGTGGAATTTGAGAGTCTGGCAAAAAAAACTGTGTCCCAGGAATCTCAGCTTCATTTAAAAGCATGTTTCTTCCCCTCATGGTTCTCAAGCTAACTGCAGAATGTATGGTAGGGAGCTTATACACTAACTTCTTGTGTTTGGGGTTAAGAACTTGTTAATACTATATGCTATCTGACCATGCCCTCACACATCCCATCTCTCTCCTGCTCTTTATCGATAATTCTCCACCCATCAGTAAACCACTTCTGTCATTAACCTGATTAGCCTCTCCTCCTCATATGGATTATTGATTTTGGACTAAATCAAGGAAAGAGAATGATCTCAAACACAGGGCACAATCCTAACCAAATTCTCAAGTGCATAAGGACAATGTACAGTAACTCTGAAATAAAGGAACAAACATTGTCTTACCTTGATGAGGCCTCTACGACTGCCCGTAACTGCAGGATGTAACTGGCACAGCTATACCAGTGCTGAAAAGTTGGTTAAGATTGTGCCCAGATAATTTCTGCAACAATATGAATTGGAGAACCCTACCTGTAGCACTGAATGCAAAGGAACTAAACCAGATAAAACCAAAATATTTTGCCTGGTGTCCTCCTCACAAGCCTTGAGAAGGAATCACTTACTGTTAAGGTAACACTGCATGCAGTTCAGGATTAGAATAATGTTCCTAAGCACATTTACACTGAAGTCATTGGTACGTCCACTTTTCAGATGGGCTTATGACAAAGCTGTCACTTGATTTAAGAAATTTTAAGCTGCAATCATGTACACACTTATCTAGGAGTAAGTGAACTCAGTGAGGCTTACTCTATGACCAACTTTGTATTGTTAGTCAATTAATCACATTAAGTTTAATTGATTATACCTGCCTGCATTTGCATCTGGATAAAACTATAGTTCTGAAGGCGAAAGGGTGATGCCCACATATTTTTAAGTAGGCACCATCTCAGAAAAAGGCATTTCATCCTAACTGAGAGAGAAGGAGGAATGCTCTTATAAGATTATTCCTTCCACCTGTGACATTTGTAATTACTTGCAAATACTTTAAAAATTTTTACTGCCCAATTAACCAGGGTAGCTTTTTAATAATTTTAAATGGTCTAATTGATTAATTGACTAAACACTGTGGCCCTAATTTAAGATTAGGGTGTTTATTTATGTACATATCATCTCTATGTATTTAAAACAAGACTAGCTGGTTTCACTACCATTTTGCACTGGCATGTTTGCTGGCAGCAAATCTGGAGTGACCATTTGCCCATTAGTTCTCACTGCAGTATGTGGGTATCAAATAGTACTGCAAACCAACATTTAGGAAGGTGCCAAGAACTAGACTACTGAGAAGTCAGCTGAATTGCCAAAAACAGCTGCCTTTCTTTCCCCATCTCTTCCTAGAGTTAGAGTCATTCTGCATGTTAAACCTTCTCCCCTCAAAACACACACATTTTATAAACAGATACTATATTTGTTTGTAATGTCCTGCTAACGAGCACTTTTTAATTTCACTGTGGCACAATAAAAGAGAAAAAAATGTTTCTTCTCTAACGTTATTGAAGATCCTCCATAACATTTGCTTTTGGCAAGATTTCTAAGAGCAAAGTTTTAACTTTATAGTTTTAAACCTTAGAACAAGTCAGACCACCTAGCCCAGTATTAGCAGCTTTGACTGAAGGCAATTCATGATTTCAGGCAGTGGTCTTCCCAGCTCTGCTATTTAAAGTTTTTTTATTTGGAGACTGATCATGGGACCTTCTGCAAGCATAGCATGTCATATACCACTAAGACACAACCGTCCCCAAATTATATATGAAATGCAGGCAGTTTTAAAAATCCAAATGACATATGGCTTCTCCAGTTCAATAATATGTCATTTTTTACAAAACTCAGGTCAAACTAAAAGCAGGGCAATTCTGCAGAATGTGTTAAGAGTAGTAGTTATGCACACCTTCACAGTGTGTGCAAGAAAGATCAAACTTGCATGGCCTTGACTGTGCTATAAATCATAGAATACTGCTGTTAATGTAAAAAAAAACATAGTAAATGAGCATTCATTATATAAGAAAGCAAATTCTAGTCCTCGAAATTTCAAATAAAGCCCCCAAATAGATGGACACTCAGCATCGGGGGCAAACTGTCATTAGGTAGGAACACCTGTTCCCATAGCATCCCTCAACACAATGAGAAAGTCTTAAATGGGTGGCCAGTTAGGCATATAGCAGCAGCTGGGTTTGAATGAATAAAGTCGGAATACTGTAGACTTCTACATAGAAGCAAAGACTATTTTTCATATAGTACAGAAGCAAAGGCACTCAACATATGGCCAAAAGAGAAGAATGTACTTGTTTTCACTTTACAAGTAATTAACAACAGCTGAAATAAACAGCATGCAAAACAATAGGTTAGGTTTCCAGCAATCTAGATGATCAAGCAGTATAGTTATTTACTAAGCAGTATGCCCATAGAGTCTCAAGTGGCTTATGGTACAATTCCAGTCCTCCATAGAACTTGACAGCATAGAGGAAGGTGATTGAGGGTCAATCACCTCAATGCTCTACAGGCTCTATTCAATGTTCCCCAAAGGAAAATACCACAAAGGACAAGGACTATCAATAACTCAGGGTATTCTGCCAAAGAGCTTCCTACTGTTCTCATTGAAGTACTGATATGGTTTAGCTATTAAAAAACTGTGAATTTTAGGATCTTATTTACCCATAGCCCAACTTCTCAGAGCAAATAAGCCCTTTCAGGTGATTCACCACAAATGCTACATTCCTTGCTCTCATGGAGCCCAATTCTATGCCTGTCAACTCAGAAGTAAGTCCCATTACAGCCAATAGAACTTAGGCTGCAATCATAACCATGTCTACTCAGAAGGAAGCCTCATTGTGATCAATGGGTCTTACTCCCAGGACGGTGTGTTCAGGATTGCAGACATAGAACACAATCCTAACCATGTCTACTCAAAAGTAAGCCCCATTGTGTTCAATGGATCTTACTCCCAGGAAAGTGTCTTTAGGATTCCAGCCTTAGTCTCATCCTGATCTGGAATGTAACCATTTGCTAGTTTTGTTGGATTAATAAGAAAATGGGGTGAATTACCACCAGCTCTGCAAAGGCCAGCTGGAAAGATGAGTGGGGGCTTACTGCCCAAAAGCTCTTTGCCAGAAGACCCACGGTCTTGATTTGCTGGAGGCACTTGACCACAACGCAGCAGTAAAAAAATAACAACAGCCAAGACCTGAAAAGCTGTCAAAGGTAACAAGAGGCTGAGAGAATTCAAGGCACTTTTTTAGCTTGGATGCTAGCATTGAAGTGGCAGAAGCCTGGACATCATCTACAAGAGAAATGAACTCTGTGTTCGGATACATTAAGAGAGGTTATGCCAACCATGCTCAGTTTAGAAGCAGACTTGGGTACAGTTGAACAGATAAAAGAAAATTTTAAATTAGTGAATGTCTGTTCTTATAGTGTGTGATTCATGTACTAAGCAACATCCTGCCTCCTGGGCACAGGAGGCAGGGCTAAGTCAATTGCCTGGAAGGTGGGACTTTTTGTTCCTATAAGCTTGTCTCAAAATACAGCAATACCTTGATTTTCATCACTTTGTGCTTTCAGCCATTTTCACTTATGACAAATTTCATACATGTACTTTTCTCTTTTGTCCAGTTTCATCCAACCTTCCATGATGTTAGCTGACATTCTTATGCCTGTTTTTTTAAAATT
This sequence comes from Cryptoblepharus egeriae, assembly GCA_030015325.1. Classification (NCBI taxonomy): domain Eukaryota; kingdom Metazoa; phylum Chordata; class Lepidosauria; order Squamata; family Scincidae; genus Cryptoblepharus; species Cryptoblepharus egeriae. The sequence goes on from JAREYC010000002.1 coordinate 113,044,874, forward strand.
GTTTATTTAGGTCTTGCACGCATATGCATGTATTATATAGTTTACATTTATCAGTCAAAATAAATTTGCAAGCTAAATAAGATTATACTATGACATTCATCCTTTTCTAAGTTTCATGCATGCTCTGGTCCCTAACAGATGAAAGTGCAAGGTATTGCTGTAATTAATACAAATATCCAATGGAAAGCTGGCTGTCCTCTCCTTTCGGTAGGACAGGAGAAACCCTCATGTTCAACTGCAGAACAGAAGAAACATGCCTGAAGGGGAAATGCAGCTAAGGATTTGCCCCTTCAACCAGATGGCAATAGAGTGAAGGAACCAATAGAAAGATGAGAATGGAGGTTTGTTCCAGACTCTGCCACTGGCTTCACTGGCAAGAGATGTGCAACTGTGATTGCACAGTTGTTGGTCTGAATATGAGAGCAAAAAAGGATCAAGGGGAACAGTGCCTTCTATGAGATAAGGCTGAGGTGCAGAAATGGAACCAGACTTTATTTTCCAGATTGGTCTCCAATATCCGAGATCTAATATTATTTTTAGCCACATGACAAAAAGTGGACCTTGATCATAATTTGGTGAAGGATCTCAACCTCATAAACTGTGGGTAAAGTACCCTGACTGACTTGCCCTACAACCCATAATAACTACAGGAGCATGTAAGAGATATTGTGTGTACCCATAGTTACTGCACCACCTAGTGAAAACCTATGGGAAATTCATATTGCAATCCAGAGTAAATTGTTCTTACACCAGAACAAGGACTCTCCATAGATACTCAGGATTTCGCCCTTACTCAGCCTTCAGTTAGAACATGATGTGCTCCTGCCTTCGTGGCTGAGGATTAGGCTACAGACAGCACTCAATCTCCTTGTTACAAGACTGAGGTAGGACTTGTCTAGGCAGAGTAAAATGTAGACAGATGATTGATGAGGGTTGATGGCAGATAACAATTAAATGTTAACTGAGCATCTTCTTGGTTCATTTCTTCCAATTTAGCCAAAAGAAAAATTTGGAAGCGTTTTGATATAAGATCTGAACTTCACCTGTGCCAGTTCCTCTCTCTTTTTTTAAAACTCTGTCACTAGAGATCCCGATGAATTCTTCAGAAACCCTGCCTCTGACAGAAGATGATAATTGTGAAAACCTATCTCCCAGTAAATGGACTTAACAGTTTTCCAGGCCTGAGAGACAGAACTCTGCCCAAAGTTGTATGACCAGATGGTCATACAAATTTCATACAAAGTAAGAGATTAAGAGATATGGTGCAGCAGCAACTAGGCTATACTGCATGCACCATACATCATGATCTTGTTTGCACCAGCATGTTATACTGGAACTGCCCTTCCACACCTTCTTCTAGTTCAGCTGTGTTTTTCTACTAATTAGAAACATCAGAACTTCTCAGTAGTGTAGGTACTATTTTATTTGTCATGCAAGCTGCTCTGTGCTTGAGGCACACTGTTTCAATCACAGTGAAAAGAGAGACACTGCTGGTCCAAGCCTTGTGGCAGATACGTTCATTGGACAGTCTTTTTATCTCTTTCAGGGTATTCTCATACCAGGTCCTGGCATATCCAGCAGGAAAAATGGAACAACAGAAAATTGTACAAAGTGGATTGTAATTGCACAGCAAAAGACACACAGAAACCATTATTACCTCTCATGAAGCTAAACACAAAGTCAGTGGACTTCACCAAACCCAAAGAGAAGTAGTATGGAAACCAACATAGCATAACCAGTAATGCAAGATGCTAAACAACTGCTTTTTAAATAATGGCATTTATTTTTAAGGGATGCTATCAATGCAATTCATTGGTAGAGGCTTTTCACACACATTTAAAATATGGGTTTCTGCTCCCTCAGCCATTAAAGACTCGGGTGTATATTATCTAAGAGAACATGGAATCCAGTTTGGCTTAGATCCCAAAGATCACAGACTTGACTGGACAGGAGCTATCATCTCGGAATGTATAGTAAATGGTTGCACTAACAACCCAAGGAGGTGCATGAGGGCCCCTGAGCTAACACCATAGAGATCAGAGAAAGGCAAGGTGGGACTAGGTCAAAATACTCTCCATCACTGTTCGAGAGGATGACACACACACCCCATTTGATGCAAACCCTAGAAGTAGAGCTATATCCAGCAATTGCTAGGATCCATGTACTCATGGTTATTCTCACATTTAGGACCCAGGACTAGCAAGAAAGGGAAGCCAAGCTGGTAATCAAGTAAACCACTGCTAATAAGCAGAGTGTTTCTTCATCTCACACCTGGAAATTAGCTGAAAAGCTTTAAAAAAAAGCAAAGCAAACCACACACTAGAAGGAACTTTTTATAATACTCTCTTCAATATCACCTACATACTTTACACTAGCACCTATTACTCAGAGAATGGCACAGTTTCAGTGATGTAGTTCTAAGAACTAAAAATTATTATAATAGTCTCAAAATCCCACACCCAGGAATATAGACAACCCAACTTCAGACCACCCAGCTTCAGAAATACAGTCACCTTACTGGCAGCTTTTACATACATCATTTCATACAGAGAAATACTTTCTCCATGGATGCAGAATTCCCACTCAAAACAATAGATCTAATTGATGTTTTGTATTATATGTGTGGAGTTACGGAGTTAAGGTACGAGGGCAAAGTCAGATTCTTGCATACTGAACTGTGGAAGATAATTCAGAGTACTGGTACTTGGAAAAGATAGAACAGCTCTGTGCACCGAGGCAGGGGAAAAAAGATGATAGAAAGGTTTACATATTCTTTTGGCAGTGGCAGAAACAAAGACAGCATCCTGCTACCTTGTAAACCTAATTGGGGCATCTCTCTTGTTTGAGAGGTTGTCCTCTAATGCCTCCACATATTACATCATCCAACTCCAAAATTATACTGTGGGTGAAGGAGGGTCGGTTTTTGGTTCTAAGGACTGCCACTGAACAACCAACATTACAAACTGGCTTATATGGAAGCCCAACCAAAGACAATGGAGGTTGTACAGCAGCACTTGTTGGACTGTGCCAAAAGCAGTCCTTATATAGAAAAATTCCCAATGGCTGGGCTGTTCACAGAAGGGTGGGCCCAAGCTTGTAGGTCCTACTGATGAACTTTATTGTACTTAACTTCAGGAGTGCAAGCCTATAATGTTCATGGTAAAGGAGAGGATTCCTTGACAAACAGCTTAACAGTCACCATCTCCCAACAGTCCTATTGGGTCTTCAATGTATGATGTAACACCCTCCCACCCAGCCCAAATTTGGAAATGCTAATTTTAACTCCTGGCATTTTTCTCCAGTTACAGCTACTGATTGGCTGCTTCACAAGCATCTATCCAATCGCTGTAAACATCCACTGGTTCTGAAAGATCTGTAGGGTCAGTGTCAAGGAATATACCATTAATACTCTGGCTATGAATACATGTGGGTTTGGTTTTTTTTTAAAGCCCACAAATATGTAACATATTATTAATGCATGACAACAATACTTGGGTCCTGGTGTTCTTGATGAACATTTAAAGTTTACAGCTACATCACACCTTTTTCATACCTTTTACCCTGGCTCACCTACTACCCCCAGTTCTTGGTTTTCTCATTCTACCTTTTCTTCATCTACATCTCTCTTTACTTCTCCCTTCCTTCACTCTCTAGGCTGTGGTTAATCCTTCTGGGGAATTCATAAAAATAATTCATCTTCTGAAGTTAAAAAATCCTACCCAGGATGGCTTTGATAAGTTGACATGAAAATGGACCTTCAGCTTATTTTGTATGGGCATGGTCCATTTGTGTCATCAGCTGGCGACCCTAACAAGGCAGACTTTAAAAGAGTTAGTGTATAAATACACTTTGTTTGATCCATTCTGGTACTCTCAATTTCCAAGTCCTTAAAAGATTGGACTGGACAATAAAAGTAATACCAAGACTAGCACAAAGCACCTCAACCTGTTTTACAAACTACTAGTCTGAAAACATCATTCCATCACTATGGCAAAGGAGAACCAGAAGTTATAGCACTTTTAAAATCCAAGCACTTCATCCACCCAACAAGACAAACATACTTCTATTCATCCTGTTGTGGTGAGGAAGCCTCATTTTGACTGAATAAAAAGGATACACGTTATAGGGGTCTGAAATTCCTCCAGACATACAGTACATGATATCACACCGGTGTTTCGAGCTCGGTCCCTGGAACACAAAAACAACATTAAAACGGAACATACTTATGGTCCCACAAAGTACCTGTATCGTAAGTCCTACTAGAAATCAGCAGGAGATTGTTCAAACATACTAGTGCTTATAACAAAGCTTCTCCTGGAGGGCACCTGGTAAGTGTTTAGTTGTTGCAGCCTCAGCATGCACAGACCAAAATGGGAAAAGATGTGGCCAAATTACTGATACAGCAGAAGGAAATAGCAACAACTTGAAGTTTCATTTTATCTGCATTATTTCAGATACCATGTACAGTATATCCTTACAAAATTTCTTTGGAGGAATGCTGACTTTTTTTTTCTTTTGATCTGGCATGGCACACTTGGGGAAGTCAGTCACAATCTGACCGAAGTTCAGTAAATACATACTTATGATTTTCCCACCACTGCTGAATGTGAAAAAAGCCATTAGGTCATTTTGTGGACTATTTGTCTTCATCACTAGATCCAACTAAGACAAGTGTCTTCTCCAGACTAGAAAAGACCTAATAATGTTATTTCCCACTGAAAACTGAAAGTAACATATTAAGGCTTTCTAACGTCTGCATGTGGCCTCCCTGAGACCCAGAACACCCTTCAGATGCAACCAGAACACAGTATTCAGACAGGGGTGGTGGCGGTGGCGGTGGCGGAAAGTGCAGGACCCCAGCAGCTAGGGAACAACACTGAAAGATTGCCACCTTGGGTTCTGTGACTCTTGTTCCCCACCATGCCAGCTACACATTTGCTGCAATCTATCACTAGAGGTAGCTGCTGCTTTTAGCAAAAAAGGAACACCATCCACTATAAGTGTAAGAACCAGAACTTTGGGACAGTATGTGTCATTAATAGGAACAGTATTTCATTTTCTCCCTCACTCTACTTACATTTTAACATCACAGGATTTCTCATGGTTACAGAAAGGGCAAGTAAACTGGGTCTCAAGTGTTCCAGTCATCTTTTTCTTAGGTGGAGGTTTTCGTTTTGACTTCCTGCGTCCCATTGTTGCCTGCACCACACAAACAAGAAGAGTCATGTGATAAGAATATTATTTAAATTATCACTGAGAAATTTTCCACTCCACCACTGTAGAAGACCTGGTGTAACGGCTTTGGAGACGCAAGGATAACACATCATAAAACATTTATTTGATTACTTGGTTTTATTGTTTTTATAGTGTATGAAACAGATAATTTATGCAATTTATACTGTCAAAACATATGGGCCTCACTCCCCCCATCAGCCCAGCCCCCTTTCTTCCCCAGCCACAGAGGTGAGAGGGAGCCGAGCAGAGGACTTGCAGAGGGGTAGGGACTCTCCCACACCCCCACCCTCCACCTACAGACTCCCCAGTTCCTACCCTCCACCCACAGCCCCAACCCCAACCCTACCCTCCACCCACCTCTACCTCCCCACCCACAGCCCCCATCCAGCCCCCACCCCTATCCTTCACCCACATCCCCCACCCACATCTGAGCCTCAACCCCACCCATACCCTTTAACCACCTCTACCTCCCCACCCACAGCCCCCACCCAGCTTCACCCCTACCCTTCACCCACAGCCCCCCCACCCCTACCCCCCACCCAGAGCCTCCACTCCCAGCCCCCACCCACACCTCACCCCCTTAGGAGCCACCCAGCCTCTCCCCCCTCCTAAAGGGTGTTGGGCGTCTCAGGGAGGGAGCGAGCCCGGAATGGCGGAGTGAAGGCGGAGGCCGGCACCAACCTCAGGCCTCCACCTGCCTGCCCAGCAGCTCTCGCCTCAAGGCCGCAGTGCAGCCCCCGCCAGGGATCCCTCCCCGGATCCGACACCGGGGCGAACTGAAGGCCCCAGTTCCTACCCTCCAAGCCCTTCAGAACTCAACCGCAGGCCCCGCTTACCCCAACAACGGGACTAGGCCTCGTTTCCAACGGAAACCGGCACTTCCGGCGCGCGACCGGAAGATGAAGAGCTGTTGCCCCGCCCCTTCAGGCTCACTGGCACGCGTCAGTCTCAGGCATGGCTGGAGGCGGCCGCGCGTGCGTGAGGTAAAAATGCCTTAAAGTGACCATAGAGTTAGAAATCCCCTAGAGTGACCATAGAGGAACAAACTCCCTAGTGTGACCATAGAGGTAGAAATTCACTAGAGTAACCACAGAGGAACAAACACCCTAGTCTGACCATAGAGGTTAGAAATCCTCTAGAGTGACCATAGAGGAGTGACCATAGAGGAACAAATTCTCTAGAGTGACCATAGAGGAACAAACTCTCTAGAGGGACCATAGAGGAACAAACACCCTAGTCTGACTATAGAGGTAGAAATCCTGTAGAGTGACCATAGAGGTAGAAACTCCCTGTGACAATAGATGTAGATTTGATTATTCTTCATACAAAGCTTTATGTAACTTGGAAGGCTGCATCTAGAAGATGGCCCTAGAAGATGAACTTCATTCATTCAAATCTAATGATTTGCGGGGGAGGAAAGGCGGGATATAAATTGATTAAATAAAAAAAATAAATAAAATAATGATGCCCAATTCAGATATTAGAATATAAAGTCATTTTTTAAAAATCCTCATATTTAGGCTGCGCCTGCAATCATGACCTCCACTTAGGCCTGGTTTAAGCTCCAGCTTACATCCTGTGTCACAAAAGTGCAGTAAGACACTCCTGCAGCACTCCTTGTCATGGGAGGGGTGGTTAGGCCAATGCACATCCTGTGGCAGGGAGTTCCACAGACCAATTACACCAATGAATGAATTTCATCTAGGCCATCTTCTAGATGCAGCCTTCCAAGTTACATAAAGTTTTGTATGAAGAATAACCTCCTTTAAATAGAAGTTTATACATCCCTAGCCATAAAAAATACATCTTGAGCCAGCAGGACCAAGAAAAGGTATCTGACAGCACCAATTTATACACGTTACTCATTAGTAAACCTCACTGTGTTCAGTGGAGTTTGGAGTTGGACCCAAGTGTGTATTGTAGTCTTAAGGGCCCAATCCTATCCAACTGTCCAGCATTGGTGCAACTGCAATGCAGTGCTCTGAAAAGGAACAAATGTTCCTTTGCCTGCCAGTGGCCTCTGGAACTGCCTCCCCAGTGACCAGTGGTGGGATTCAAATAAATTAACAACAGGTTGTATGTCCTAATAACCTAAATTAACAACAGGTTCTATGTCCCATTAGTAACCAGAACCAGGCGCTCATTAGCAAAGGGTTCTATAGAACCTGTGAGAACCCCCTGAAACCTACCACAGCTCCCCAACAGAGAATGCAGTACACACCCCATTAGCAGGATGGCACATGCATTGAAAAATTGGATAGGATTGGGTTCTTAGTTTGTTTTTTAAGACCTTGTATGAGTCCAAAAACAAGTTTGAACAAGTTTACAGCGACAGCAAAATTAAACCCAAATAATAATTGAGCAGAGCATAATATAAACAAAACCAGTTTTTAAAGTGAGTGTAACTGTCTACCAACAGAGGAACAGATGATCCCTGGAACATCACATGAATAAGTCCTTGGAGTGTACTTTTGACCTTTGAATAGGTATTTGGGAATAACACAGTAGATATAAGTACAGACAGGATTTGGTTGGTTTCTGAGATAAGATTTATAAGCTACTCTTAAGGTGTGAGCTTACATGCCTCTTTTGTTTACTCTTTCATAAAGGTGGGGGAACCAGTAGGATCAGGTGATACTGTAAAGATTAACAATTGTATTGTGCTTAGGTTACTGTAAGGGTGAAATCCAGAGTAACTACAGGCTCCGGAGTAAGAACAAATTACTCTGGATTGCAATATGAATTTCTCATAGGTTTTCATTAGGTGGTGCAGTAACTACAGGTGCGCATAATGTCTCTTACGTGCTCCCGTAGTTACTCTGGATTGTGTCCTAAATCTTTTTCCTAAACTACAACAGGAGCATTTTCACTATGTATCTGATGATGTGAATGATAATCCAAACTTATTCAGAAATAAATGTGTTTGTTTTTCAGATACTACAAGAGTCTTTACTGTTTTTATTATAGCAGATTGAGAGCCCTAATCCTAGGCATGTTTCCTCAGAAGTAAACTCTATACAATGGCGTCTCATTTAACAAACGCCTCACGTAAAGTATGTTTCACATAACTAAACAAAAATTTCTCTAGGATTCTGCTTCACGTAACAAATTCTGCTTCATGTAACAAACCAATTCGTTGGCAGTTGGGGCAGATGCGCTGACCAGCAGCCCTTTGAAAAAGGGTCAGGGCTGCCTAACGCACCAGCCCATAGTGAAAGCAACACTTCCGCTCTGTTCCTCCTGTGGCCGGGCGTCTGCTGGGCAGAAGGAGAGAAGAGCCATGGAGAAGAGGCTCAGGATGAAGAGAAGGAGAAAGTGGGGAGTCACTTGGAAAGTGGATTGGATTGCAGCCTCCTAACCATGTCTATGTTTGTGTTAAATGGGGCTTACTCCCAGAAAAGTATCTTTAGGACTGCAGCCTAAGTAGACTTCATAGGCTCATGCACATTGAATGCATGTTTTGAATTCAATTCCAGTGTTTTGTCATCATTTTCGCATGCAGTTAATATTTTATATGAATATTTTTGGGGTTGTGGAGTTTCCATTATTTCCTATGGGAAAATCCGCTTCACGTAAAGAACGTTTCACGTAACAAACATGCCTCCGGTACGAATTAAATTAAATGCCTCCCACCTCATCTAATCATCACAATAACCTAGGGTTGCCATAATTCTCTTCCACAAAATTGCTAGTACAGTATATGAACACAATCCCCCCAAAACGGGATTGTCCCTTTTCTTGGGGACATATGGCAACCCCGCAATAACCCCGTAAGCTAAGAGACTGTTTCTCTGACTGTGGGTCACTTAAGTGGGTTGCAATCCAATTTCAGGTCAGTTAAGCTACCGTTGAAAATATGTACAGAGCTGAAAAATATAGGGTACAGAGTACTACAGACCTACTGTACAGTCTTATTTGTTTTTAAACTATTACTGTACAAAATAAATAAAACTTAAAATTAATTAACAATCAAATCAATCAGTCAAAGAATGCCATGCATTGTTGTGGTGTCCTATTTATTGTCCTATTTATTTATTTATTAGGACTTGTTTTCCCAGAGAGCATGATCTTGTGCATATCCACAAAAGAGATCTCCTAATCCATGCCATTTGAGTGTCATTACTCAGCGGCTCACGTCTGAAACCAGTTCTGAGAACAAGGTAGCAATTCAGTACTACCGCAGCCGGATTCGAACCCACAGCCAGAACCCCACCCTCGAGGACTTGCCGCTCTGGTTGAACCGATCGGCTAACTCAGCTGGCGAGTGCTGTCCTCTCAGCGCGCCTATTAAAGCTGGCTTCCTCTGTAGTCGGAGGGATGGAGAGGTCCATCTGGCCCCCAAGAGGCTCAGGCGCAGATTCCGCAACGCTTACTTCAGGCGCTCAATCGACGCAGCGTGGAAACAGCACATGCCACGCATAGGCAGCCTTCAGATGGAAGCCAGGAGTGGTGCAGTGCAAGAGTCTTTCTTACCTCTAGGAAAATAGATAAAAGGCCCCCTGGCATGTAGGGCAAAGACTGCTTCCTTGTTTTTCAACCTGCTTTCTCCCTTTAAACCAGTGATCTTCAAAGTGAGGGTTGGGACCCCACTTGGGGGTTGCAAACTCAGGTCAGGGGGGGTCTCAAGAGGATGGGACCCCCCATCTTGGAATCTGGCACTGGGCTTTCTGGGAGTAAGTCTCCTTGAACACAATGGGACTTATTTCCAAGTAGACATATAGGAGCATCCCTGTAAGTTTGACAGGGGGTCCTGGAAAGATTTATAAATTTGAAAGGGGGTCCCAGGCTGAAAAGCTTTAATACCACTGCTTTAAACGATCTGTGATGCAATGCTGGGTGTTGATGTGCAGGGGGGATGGAGTGCATAGGGGGTTGGTGCTCATGGGGTGTGTGCATGGGGGATGGTGTACATGGGGAATGATACACAGTGGGTGTTGATGTGCATGGGGGATGGTGTGCATAGGGGTTTGGTGCGCATGGGATGGTGGTGCTCATGGGGGGTGCGCGTGGGGGATGGTGCACATGGGGAATGATACACAGTGCTGGGTGTTGATGTGCATGGGGGATGGTGTGCATAGGGAATTGGTGCGCATGGGATGGTGGCACTCATGGGGGGTGCGCGTGGGGGATGGTACACATGGGGAATGATACACAGTGCTGGGAGTTGAAGTGCATGGGGATTTGCATTTGTGCAATTTCCTTGCTATTCTTGGAGTGTTTCCTAGGAAAAGCAAACTGCTGTTGTGATCTATGAACTGAAAAAGTTAAAATTCAGTATGTCACTGATTCTGGTTGATTTGGTACTTGCCCAGTCTGCTCTCTCACTCTCTCTCAGGATCACCTGTTTTTGAAGAACAATTTATTTGAGAATGTTTTTGTGCTGTTTAGCTATGATGCTCGCAGAGCATGTGGCTGTTTCCTAGCTAGCTAGTTAGTTAATTTATGATCCATCATAAACATCAAATACAAAAACATATCATGACATATTGTCAATAGTATACATAAAATCAGGAACTGTAAAATGTGGCCATTACATTAGGTTCCAAGTCATTAAAATTTATAGTTAGACTCCTTTGTTATCAATACTTTGCGAGTTTTCATTGCTGCCGCTAAAAAGGTGGCACAAGATTTAGACAAGTCATTTGTGCCAGCCAACATCTAGCTGACTAGTTCACTGTCCCCTGAGGGATGGAAGGACCGAATTAAAGGTTGAATAAAGTTTTCACGAATGCCACTGTAGAATTGGCAAGACAATAAAAGATGGTCCATAGTTTCAATTTCCCCAGTACCACAGGGACAGAATCTATCGGATAATGGAATTCCCTTGAATTTGCCCTCGAGGACTGCTGAGGGAAGACCCATCTAGCCAGAAAAATGCTCTTCTATGGGAAGGGATCTCTTGAATAGTTAGAAAAGCTGAGGATTTGATCAAATATTTACTATCATCCGATGCAATAAAATTTGGGCAGAGACTTACGTCATTTTGCCTTTCGATATCATGAATGAATGAATGAATGAATGAATGAACGAACGAATGAATGCCATGCATGCCATTAATTCTTCATTGTTGTGGTGTCCTATTTATTGAGGAGGACTTGTCCTCCCAGAGAGCATGATCCTGTGCATATCCTGAGCAACGCCACAAAAGGGAATCTCGTAATCCATGCCATTTGAGTGTCATTCCTCAGCGGCTCACGTCTGAAACCAGTGCTGAGAACAGGGCAGCTGTCCCTTCCCTCGGGGATTACTCCCTCGAGGAGGTAAGGCAGCGCTGACGACCTCATGTGTGCTTTCCATGGAGCTCAATTCAGTACTACTGCAGCCGGATTCGAACCCACAGCGAGAACCCCACCCTCGGGGACTCGCCGCTCTGGCTGAACCGATCGGCTAACTCAACTGTTGGGATCTTTCCTCTCAGCGCGCCTATTAAAGCTGGCTTCCTATGTCATCGGAAGGATGGGGAGGGAGGGTTCCATCTGGCCCCCAAGAGGCTCAGACGCAGATTCTGCAACGCTTACTTCAGGCGCCCAATTGATGCAGCGTGGAAACACTCTGGACACTCTGTCCAAGCGCAAATCTTCCCCAAACATACATATTTGAAAGTCTGCCTTCAGTTTTCACTTGGAAATGTGTACAGTGGCGCCTCACGTAACAAACGCCTCACGTAAAGTATGTTCCACATAACAAACAAAAATTTCTCTAGGATTCTGCTTCACGTAACAAACTCTGCTTCACATAACAAACCAACTTGTTGGCAGTTGGGGCAGACGCACTGGCCGGCAGCCCTTTGAAAAAGCGTCAGGGCTGCCTTGCGCACCTGCCCACAGCAAAAGCAACACTTCTGCGCTTTTCCTCCTGTGGTTGGACGTCCGGTGGGCAGAGGGAGAGAAGAGCAGTGGAGAAGAGGGAAGCAGCTCAGGGATAGCCAGAAGGGAGCAGGGGAGAGAGAGGCTCAGGATGGAGAGAAGGAGAAAGTGGGGAGACAATTGGAGTGTCTTGGATTGCAGCCTCCTAACCATGTCTATGTTTGTGTTAAATGGAGCTTCCTCCCAGGAAAGTGTCTTTAGGATTGCAGCCTAAGTAGACTTTATAGGGTCATGCAAAACACTGAATGCATGTTTTGAATTCAATTCCAGTGTTTTGTCATCATTTTTACATGCATTTAATATTTTTATATGAATATTTTTAGGATTGTGGAACCAATCATCTTGAGTTTCCATTATTTCCTATGTGAAAATCCGCTTCACATAAAGAATGTTTCACGTAACAAACATGCCTCTGGAATGAATTAAATTTGTTACATGAGGCACCACTGTATAGTCAATGGGGTTCATGCCCAGTCTAGGTCAGTGTGGATAGCACTGTAACTTCAGGTTAAAATCCTAAAAACATTTTTGTAGTAGTAAATCCCATTGTGTTCAATGGGACTTGCCCTCCCCATGCTCTGTTATTGCTGCATTGTCACTGGAAAATTTTACATGACTGGATCATAACACAACTGCCTCATTAGATATTTTTTTCCATTTATGTATATAATGTACGTATTTATTATATTTATACCCAACAATTCTTCCACAGTAGATCTCATGCTGACTATCAAAGTTGGCCCAGATTCATCAAAGTTGCGGCCTTTTAGGCCTTTAGATCACTACCTGTTTCTTGACTTTTGCTTGTTATTACATGAAGATCCCTCTTAAGATTATTTTTGTATTAACTTGGTTAACAAGCCTGCTTCTAACAAGCCTGCCCAGGTTATAAATTAAAGCTGAATGTTAATTATTCTCAGTTAATTATTTTTTTCTTCCTCTTTCATTTTCTTCACAATGAAGGAGGAAGAAAAAAAGGAAATTATTCAAGCATAAATATAAACCAGGTGGTAGAAGAAAAAAAATGCATTTTTGATCTGAAAAGCCAAGTCATATTTTTTCTCCCATCTGTTGCCTCATAGTATCAATATTAAGTTTTAATCTAAAATATTTGCATCTTCATTCAGATTTTTAAAAACAACTTTGGCAATTTGAAAGGTAGTTATGTTATGTGAGTTGAAAGAGTTTGAAATGTGAGGGTCTAAGTAAATGTTACTGTGGGAACTGTGATTTTTATCTCTCATTTGCCAAGTAATGGCTGGTAAAGAAATCCTTGACGGGATGTTACCAAGTTCACTGTTCATTGTCGATTTTCTATCTAAATAAAAGCCTTGATCATTGCGTTACTTTGTTAGCATGTTCCCTGTCAATCAAGCAGACTGACGTTTATATTTCCATGTACCTCTGGGTCAGAGAAGGCTGAGGGTTCTATTATAATGTTCCACTGGAACATGGGAAAGGTAGTTAGCGTTGAACAAAGGTCAGGCTCATAAGACGTTGGGGTGGGACACAAACGAGGAGAGCCATTGGCAAAAGGGTTGTGGAGGGAAATTGTGGTGAACTGATTATTTCGAGAAAGATTTTAGGAAGATATAGAATACAAGGATGATTTTTTTTCCAGCTGATGATTGTTGTTAAAGTATACCTCTGCAAGCAACAGTTGCAAGCTGTTACTAGTATTTTTAAAATAATACCAGGGAGACACTGGTTGGTGCATATGAAACAATGAAAACCTTGCAGTTCCAGTTCATACTGCATGCTTCAAAGCTCTTCTGCCTCACCCCATAGTTGTGCGTTTCTCAGTGTTGGAATGAGGAAACATCTGTTTTTCTTACAGATTCCTGAAATTTGTGATTCTGAACAATCTTTTTTTGAATCTAGATATGCAGACTGTCTTCATTACAGAAATCAATTCAGCAAAGAAAGCAGAAACCATTTTAAAAAATAGTTTATTGAAACACCAGTTACCAGATGACCTTTGAAGATTCTGTTCTCTCCTAAAGCAAATCTAAGGAGCCCGTATAAATATTTAAACTGGACTCTGGTTGCACAAAAATCATTTATCTTTACCACGCCTCTAGATTTCCGTTGAAAAATCTTTGCATACAAATGAAACAAATGTTAAAATGCATCACAGCAGCTAATGTTTAGAGCACAATCAAACACAAAAACCAAAGAGATCTATCATCAGCTCATTTGGAAGAATACATATCTCCTCTACATTTGGCATAAGCTGATAAGCAGCGTTCTCCAAATTCCTGGAGTGTCATGGCACAGAACTTTTTGGGTAGAAGAGGCTGAGGGTCAAGTGACACATACTGTTAAATGCAGCATCACAGATTCATATTGTGAATGTTTTGTTAAAAAAAAATAGCCACAAGGAGCCTTGATGGGGACTGAGGCATGAGTAGCATGGGGCAGTTAACACCATCAACCTGCACTGCTTTCCTGACAAAAGTCCGATGTCTTACCCAAAGCTGACAGGCCTCTGTGACAGGCCGGCCAGGTTTCCTCATGTTGCATCCATCATGGAGTTTCCTCCAGTCCACAACAATCGGACACCATCACCACTCAATACAAATGCTGAAGATGTCTTTTGGAGCAAACAACAGTTATGGTGGAGGGGAAGGAATTTTCTATAGTATAGATGAAAGGATTAAACTCTACTTCTGCTGTGATCCTGATTTGGAAGAGTTCCACCTCAACCTCTCTAAAAACAATCACAGTGAAGAGCAAAAGTATATTGAATACCATAAAGTTTTGACCCCAAGACAGGACTTGAATATCATTAAGTGGGCACGGAACTTTACCCAGCCACAAAAGCTGTTTGAGAAGAGGGAAACCTTCCCATTCTTGGCCCAAGTGTACAGATGTCTGATGGCAACACCTACTTCATCCACTAGAAAGCTGTGCTACCATGAATGCGGCAGAATTCTCAGCCTCAGCTCCAGCTCCAATGTTTTTCTGTGTTGTCCACATTACAGAGATTTGGGGAGGTGGAAGAGTCAGGTTGCACTGTCTACATGCACATGCATGTGTGAGAGCAGCAAAAGAGTGGCTCAATTCAGAAAATCTTTGTTATTTTGTTCACATTTCAATTGCATTGAAAGACACAAACTTCATGAAGCGCTGCTCAAAACACAGGGTAAAGTTAATTTTCAGCCCTATTCCTTATCAGCTCCCATCATTTTCATCCAATGATGCTGCAGATATCCTTATAACTAACGTACCTAGCAAGGTTTCTGATGATTTAGGATAGCTCTAGGAATTAATGGTATCTGTAAGAATTTATTATTGTTTTTCAGGTACTTGCTACAAGGTCAAATTTCTTTCACATTGTAACAACACAACACATTGGGTAAGGCCAATGCACGCTTGTTTCTCCTATTTCATACCACGGAAGCAAAGAATGATTGCTACCCTCTGTTGACAGTTTTGTTATGGTTGTCACCTATATGCCAGTCAATAGTATTTACTGTTTTTCAACAAAATTCACAAAGCGGTTTAGCTATTTTCATATACCAGGTAGCTGTTAAAATGCCCCCTCAGGACATATTCAGGAAATATATGGCAACTCTTAAATTCTATCCTCATTTCAAACCACATGAGCTGCAACTCATATAGCCGTGACTGTACCTAATCCCTAAACACAGGTTTGGAGCCAAAGCCTGAAACAAGGATAGGAATTTCACTTAGGCTAGGCAAACGTTAGCCCACTGTCTGAGCTTCATTTTCTGGCATAAGCCTAGCTCCAATGCTGGAAACGTCATAATGGTTCTCCCATATGGTTTAAGAACCCTGGGTACAGTCCTAACCAATTTGGCCCAGCACAACTCACCATCTCCCCATTCCTGCGGGTGGGGAGGCTGGTGCATGTACCTCAAGGAGTGGCACAGAAGTGTCTTATAGCACTTTTGTGACTCCCCCAGGTCAGCACAGACTTAGGGTGCAATCCTGAGTAACTACGGGGAGTCCTTGCTCTGGTGTAAGAACAATTTGCTCTGGCTTGCAATATGAAGTCCCCATAGGTTTTCACTAGGTGGTACAGTAACTACGGGTGCACGTAAAGTCTCTTACGTGCTCCCGTAGTTACTCTGGATTGTAGGGTCTTGCTGGTTCTTGGGCCAGCCTAACTAGAGGCGAGAATTGCACTGTGAATCAATGACACCTCGATCAGATGTGATCCCAAGAGCGAGGCAAGAGCCACACTGAAAATAAGGAAACTTGCCTGGAAGAAAGCTTTGGATATATAGGGGATGGGGAAGATATAAGGCTCTACTTAAAGCAAATGAAAACACACACCTATGGCCAGTTGGCATACATGACACTCTCAAGTGTGGGGGAGAGTGCCATGGGGAAACCTCCTGAAGAATGAAATGCTAGGACTCTTTCAGGATGGTAACTCGCTGCCAAGGCACCAATTCTCAGCCTAGAAGGAAAGGGTGGAATAGGTGAGATGCCAGCAGTACCGCTCCCCACAAGCCAGTATGTTGAGTACAGCTTTCAGTGGTGATGACCATCTTGCATTAGTGACGTTTTCGCCTGGGCAGGGAGGTCTTGTACAGTGATTTGCCTGAGCCCTCAATGAAAGTAATGCTCATTTTCTTGCCATCAACCTCAATGTAGGCAAAGCCCCCCTGAGATGAGGGAAGGCCATAAAAGAAGCGCAGGTATCCTTTAGGGACATGATTGAAGTGTTGCTTGCCATCATCCATGAAGTTGCCTGCTCCACTCAGTATATGGCCAATGCCAGTTTTGTCTTGCAGGTACTATTGGGGGAAGAGGAAAGAAGAGAACAACACCAGGTTTGCTGCCATCACCCCATATATTTGCAACATCCCATCATGCTGTTGCCTAAGCGCCACTCCACTGAGATAACATCATAACATTATTCAGTTACTGTATGTTTCCAGCTAAGAGTGTGCTGAGTGCTGCACAGAACAGAGAATGACATAGGCCAACTCAGAAGACTGCCTGCATGTGCTCGATGTCAAGAAGGTGAGCAGAAGGCCACCTTCATGACAAATGTGATATTTGAGAAGGGATCTGAGTAGGGATTTGAAGAAGCTGAAGGGCTATTATTTTAGAGCTGGGGTGGCTATTGAAAACCCAGGTTGCAAAGAAGAAAGAGTGAGAAGGTGTCAGAGGATTTTCAGTTTCTAGATGCTAGCTGAGAGTGGAATAGTAAGCCAGTGTCCCCTCCCCTCCCCATAGGTTTTCCAATGTACAGGAAGCAAAACCCACATGCAGGCAGTTGTCCTGCTGAGATACAATTAAAAGACAGTGACAGGAGAGTGGGGGAAAAGAATCGTAAACATGTCAGCTATTAACAACCTCTGGTGTTCTTGGTATATAGTTTCTCAGTCTTTCACTATTGTCTCTCACTACTCCCACCTATCAGGTTGACCTTTTTCCTTCCCATTTTACATAGAGAAAGCAGAGGCTAGGAGTCACAACAGTAGTTCTCCAACTAAGTCTGCCCCTTCCACAAATTAATATACCAAACCACATGCTGAACCTCCTTTTAAAAAGCATGCAACATCAAACTCTAATCATGGCATAACTTTCTGTGCTTACCTGAAGGTTGTGATCATGACCACACAAATAGGCTGTGGCTTTATATTTCTGCAACAATGGCTGTAAGTACTTGACCAGGCATGCAGTAGGGCCATGCCTCCCCACAGACCACACTGGGTAGTGCCCAGCCACCAGCAAGTAGTCATCCTGAGAATTGGCCATCTGCTTGCGGAGCCAGGACAGTTGGCTACGGGCCACGCCGACATCTTGCGCCTGCAGGGGCTGCTCGTCCTGGAAGTCATCCGAATTACCACAGATAGTCACGGTGTCTATCATGAGGATGGCCACTGTGGCATTGGTCCCAGGTACCTTGAACCTCAGCCTGTAGTAGGGTTTGGGGAAGTTCCTGCAGAAATGGGAAGAGGAGGAATGATCAAAGGCAGCAATGGAAGTTGCTTCCACCTTGGAAGTATCCTGATCAAATGCTCCAGCAGCCACTGTCTTTCTGTGGACATGATGGAATGAGAAACCCACATCAGCGCTGGTCTAACATCTCCATACAAAAAACATATTCTGAAGCAGTACTTGTGAATTTGAAAGTGTCTTCTCCCAAGCCCAGTGAGCACTCTTAAAGACACAAGCTGCAATCCTAACCAATTTTCCATGTCTGGAATACCTAATGCAACCCTCAGGTAATGGAACGAACACAGTCTTACCTTGAGAAAGCCTACGTGACTGCCCCCCCAACTGCAGGATGCAGCACATGCCCCACTGGCACAGCCATGCCAGTCCTGGAAAGTTGGTTAGGATTGCACCCACAGTGGGCTAAATTAGACAACATGAGAGTGACCTGTAGTGTCTTCTGATGGGGTTTCTTTTCTTTTTTTTAATAGAGCTATAGGAGGTTTCAAATTTTATCAAAGGACAGGCAGAGGAGACTGTGTTTAACTCTATTCTCACATGTTGCATGTCCACTAAAATTAACCCAATGTAGGCAACTGTCATCTCTGACAGGTGGCCATCCAACATCTACAAGTAAGGGAAATCCAACTTGTACTAAGGGTACAAAAGAGGCGAAGAGTACAATCCGAACCACATCTACTCTAAAGTAAGCCCCACTGTGTTCAATGGGGCTTACTCCCAGGAAAGTGTCTTTAGGATTGCAGTCTAAATCTGAGGAAAAATTTCCTAAATGCAGAGCTGTCCACTCTAGCCTATAGCCTATCTCTACTTTCCTATTGGTTGTAATCCTGCCCTCAGGAGCCACAAACAAGGACTCTAGATATTAGAAAATGCCCATCTCATCCAGGCTAAACATCATGGAACAGATCCTCACAAGACATGGTTTCCAGACACATCATCTTTGTTACTATCCTCTAAGAGCACAATGCTAACCATGTCTACTCAAAAGTAAGCCCTATTGTTTTCAATGGGTCTTACTCCCAGGAAAGTGTCTTTAGGATTGTAGCCTAAATCAGTTCCATCGATCGTCATCATCTTCCTCTTCTTGATGATTGACATGACATGGGGAAACCTGGCCAGCCTGTCACACAAGACTGTCGCCAGGACATTGCTTTTCCCACCAAGGTGGTACCTATTTATCTACTTGCATTTGCATGCTTTGGAACTACTAGGTTGGCAGGTGCTGTGACAAGACCATCATGCAGCACCCAGGTCTCAAACTGCTGATCAACTGATCTTTAAATCAACAGGCACAGTACCTTTAACCACTGCAGTCCCAACTTATCAATATCCCTTCCTAAAATCAGACACAGCCCTGAAATTGTCATCTCACCAGCGCTTGGAGATCTTGGTGTAGGCAATCTGGGCAGAGACATTCCCTGAATGGTCATGGTTTCCAGCCACAACATACCAGGGCAGCTTGCGCAACGAAGGTGCCTGGAAAACTGACTCAAAGGTCTCCTGGAAGGGAAAAAAAATCAATTTTAATATGTGTGCATAAGATATGCACATGAAAGAGAAATATTTCTGCAAAGGATAATTGGATCTAGTCTTTGCCTTCCAAAAGATCGGCCAGAGCTTTCTGCGACATCAA
Organism: Cryptoblepharus egeriae; assembly: GCA_030015325.1. Lineage (NCBI taxonomy): Eukaryota > Metazoa > Chordata > Lepidosauria > Squamata > Scincidae > Cryptoblepharus > Cryptoblepharus egeriae. Next base: position 113,064,548 of record JAREYC010000002.1, read on the forward strand.
TGTATGTAGTCATCACTGTATTCTAAATGTAGGTCCATAGCCAGGTGACATCTATGGAGAAGACAACAATCTCACTAACCATGAAAATGCCTCAATCCACAACGAACAACTGTACTCCCTTAAAATGTACAGTATCCATTTTTTTTTCTAATGTTGGAATTACTGTTGGAATGTACATCTGATTTTGGAGCTTAGGGTGCATCGACACAAAGCTATCTTCCCCCTGAATGTCCTAGGAAAGCTGACTCCTCAGTACCACACATCTGGATTAGGCTGAAGAGAAGCCAGTTCTTTTAAGTGGAAGACCACTGCCCAAGAGGCACATGATGGTCTGTGATACTTCTCTAAATGTCAGCTAAGCCCTTTCCAGTTGTCAGATCTGTCCATACTTCATCACCCCCACTCATTTTTTCATGGTTCCCGATAAGTAGATCCCATGGCAGGGGAAGTTGAAACAGATCCCTGTCCAGTCAAATGATCTGCAACTGATGAACATCTGCTGTATATCTGCTATTTGGAAAGGACAGCCATTGAAATTGGAAGCTGGAAACTTTTCAAAGAGCAGATTGACTCATCAGCCTGGAGCCCCAATGTGCAGCTAATGATTCAGACCTACTCATCTCAGTACTGATCTCTTGCCCTCTCCCCCCAAAAGAAGCAGAATATTTTGGGAAAAGGAGCAACTAGGAAAGTTGTTCCTGATAAAGCATCCCTAGTATGCACATACCCACCTTTTACAATAAACAGTGCCTGTTTTGCAGGCACCTTTGCATTGATAACAGCTTCCCTCAGCCTTGCTAAGCGGTCCCAGATTTTGAAATTCTTAGTATCTGAAGATGGAGTCATAAAGCAAGAATAAAAGACAAGAACTTTTCTGATACCAAAAATTAATACTGTGTTTCTCTAGGATGGACTTCAAATCCATCATGGGGCAAGGTATCCCAAGCACAAAATGCCTTGGATGTTGCTCTCCCATGTGGTTGCCCTGCTTGCTGTATGGAGTCTGCATCAGCAAGCCTCCTCCATGGATCCTCAACCTTGTTGCTCCCTTGTAGCCAGCTGTGTGAGACTTTGTACTCATCTCTCATTTGACTTCATCTCCCTCTGGCTTCTTTCCATAGGGAGAACACACTCATGAAGTTTTGTTTATTAAACCAATAAGTAGATCCCATGGCAGGGGAAGCTGAAACAGATCCCTGTCCATCCTTCCATAGGGAGAAGATATTTGTGCAAGGTCTGGTGTTTGGAACAAATGTACACTATTCTTCTGCATTCCTGTTTCATTTCTGCTTTCCATGGTTCTCATGACTATTTCCTCCCCCCCACCTCATGTGCAAACTTTTCCATGCTCTGGGAAAAAACTCTCCCCCCTACATTGTCCCTTTAAATCCAGCTAGTACCCAACTTCTAAATCCTTGAGCCTGTGAGGTATGTTGTTCCCCCTTCTTAATCATGGTTCTCTTAAAACTGTTTTTTAGCTTTTTCAACCCTATCCCATTCCCAGTAACATGTTTTACACTTTCTCTTGACTCTTCTAATTTTTCTCCTCAAAACTCACCTTTTCCAAAAAAAGTCCTTCCCTAAATACTTCCAAAACTTTTTTCTGCCTTTCTTTGTCCCCAAGTCCTGCATTCACCCAAATTTCAGACATGTTTGTCCACTGTCTGCTGTACAGTTGATATTGCCAAACACTATTTGACAGGCATAACCCCCCATGTGCTTTGAACTGGATCCATATAACATGCATGGTCCATATATCCTGTTGCAGAAACAGGGCATAGAATAACACATTATGCAAAGGGATGGAGATTGCCATCCAGGTTTCTCTGATGCAGACATAATGTTGAATGAACTTTTAAAAAAATGAGCTTGCGGAATTCTGGATCTCAGGTTTTTGGGAGCTGGATTTCAGAGACATAGGGTGCAATCCTAACCTTGGCTGGCAAAATTCATGGGTCTTCCTATTTCTGTGGTAATGCATGGAGGCAAGCATATGTCTGAGCACTGGTCTAACCTTCCCATAGGAATGGGGCAGAAGTGTCTTAGGAAACTTTTGTGACACCCCTAGGTCAGCACAAGAATTATGTCAGGGCTTAGGCCAGCCTAACTGAAGATTACGATTGCAGCCTTAATTTAGACTGGTCACACAGCACTGTGTTCAAGCCAACTTAGCAGAGACCTCAGATTTAATTGCATCTTGTTTCATCTCCCCACCATCAAATCTCCAACATTCTGAGGATCCTTACCTGGAAACGTTTGTCATAGACATCGTCCACCCCACTGTAGTAGAAGTTGTCTCCAAGGGACAAGATAAAGTCAGCTCCTAGTGAAGCCACTGTCAGCCCCATCTCCTTAGCTACAGCTACCTCTCGGGCTGTGTAGAAAGGAGCATTGGGGACCCCACCCCAATCTCCGATGGCAAGGAAGCGCAAGGATGAGGCAGCATGAAGGCTTGATGGAGCAACCAGGAAGAGCCCCAAGAAGCACAGAAAAAACATCATCTGAAAGAGTGGAAAAGAGGTAATGTTCTCAAAATTATATAATGCGTGTACAGAAATATATCAACCCAGCAATTTGGCTTCTTCAACCAACTTTACTTCTTCTGGACACTCCTTCCCTAACAAGACCTGCATTCACTTTGCATTCCACTTAATGAAGAGTTCTATATAACAGAATAATTTTATTCCACTTTTGCTTTGAACACCAAATTTCAAAAGAATTCTGTAATGTATGAAAACAAAAAAGATTTTTAAACAGCCAGATGGTCCCACGATAGTTGCTATTTTACCTTTTCTAGGTCTCTCCCGTATATTCTCGGAAATGTAACAACGCTAAGAACACCTTAGACTCCAACACACATCTTCTGAAAGTTGTTAATGAGATACAGAAAATGGAACCTGATTTATTCTAAGACTTTTTTTAATCTAGTCACTCAGCCAATATGGCTCTCAAGGTGTCTTAATAACCAAACAGATCCTTTGAAAAACCGAACAGATGTTCTGTTCCGTTTAGCTGTTTCATCGCTTTCACAAATACAGAAGATTTCAGGACCCTTTTTAATGCAATTTGTGAAGATGGCTTTATATCAGTATCTATTTATTTAATCAAACTTTGCATAGAAAAACATACACCCATTCCTCACTCCAAGAACTCCAAAATTACATTAGGAAGCTGGTGGCATGAGAAAATTAGAATTTCTCTTTCAAAAAGTAATTACTGTATTTCTGTGTGAAGCACATTTTTCACATAATGTATATTCAAAGGTTTTGCCTCCACCCCAATGCCACAAAGGGGGGATGTTTACATGATACAGCTACCAAATCTTAGGCATCAAACCCTGCTCTCTGTGGCTTTGCTTTCATTGGTGACCAAGTGTCTTTTTCAATGTGGACACAGACACATTGGAAATGATCTGCTATGGCCCATGAACCTTCTCTGTATGGATCTGAACTAACACGTTAAAGATCCAAACAGAAAATATGAATGAAAGAGATGATTTGTCCAAGGTCCCACAGCATTTGAGTGACACTGAAGGATTTTGACCCTTTAATATTTTTTCTAGATTTTGTGGCGGTGGTCCAACTCCTAATACTTATCAACGGACCATCAAACCATATTTCCTGAAAGCATCAAACAGCCTTTGGAAACCCATGTGCAATCCTAAAACAAATTTATTAGGAAATACAACTGATTGACACAGCAATCCTAAACACCCTTCCCTAGGAGAAACACCCACTGAACACAATGGGGCTAATTTCTGAGTAGATATGGTTAGGATTGTGCTGTGAAAATAGTGATGCTTCAGAGTAAAGCTGCATAAGAATGTGCTGACCATCTGTGACATTAATTTTTCAGCCAAAAATCAACCCATCAAAAGGACATTTCGCTACTCAGAATTTGCAGAGCATGGCACTGCCCTCCTCCAAAATAAAAACCCATTTTACCAGGAATATATTTAAAATAAGATAGTAGAAGGGAGCAATCTTGCCTAATTTCCGATGCTACACTGATCCATACTAGGGTATCTTGCATTATTAATTAAAAGCACACTCTTATTCAACTACCCAGTGCTGATATTATTAGTATTGGCATCCATCAGTCTCGAAAGACTATGGTATCGACACTGTATGGGAAGCACGACACTGCTCGACACTATATGGGAAGCACGAAGGCCTGGATAGATTGATATGGAGGATAGGCTGTTACTCAAGCAGCAAATCCGCCCTCTCTATGCCACTGAAATAGTCCAATGGAACGGCAGAGCCGATACGATTGGTTCCAGTTGCGTCACAGAGGTGGGCTAAGGACAGGAGCTCACCCTGTCTTGTGGGGACCTGGGTCTCGAACCCTGGCCTGCTGGTTAACAGGCACAATGTCTTAACTGATGCAGGCGAGTTAACAGAGCATCACGGGAAGCCACTGAGGCTTTCTCAAGTCCTCATTTATTCCCTTATCTTGAGACTGCATTGCAGCTCCCTCAGCATTGGAAAGTTGGATAGGATTGAGTCCTGAATTTAAAAAAACTATTGCATTAGTGGAAAAACTGGTCCCCATTAGTGGTCACTTCTTAGCCTGTCTACTTAGATCCTTAGCCACCTCTCATTTTAAGATGTATTAGGAGAAAAAAATCAGATTATAGTGATCCCCACACAACCTCTGCAAACATAAGCATTGCAAATTTATTTATTTATTTTATTTATTTAAGTAATTTTTATCCCGCCACAAAATTATTCAGCCACTAGATCTCCAGTCTGCACATCTTTTTCCAGTTGTCCCTATGCACATCTACAAGGAAACAAGTCTCACTAAATTCAGTTGGGCTGACTATAAAGTGAATACTATATGCAGTATATGGGACTGCAGTCTTAGGCTTGGTAGAGAATACATTCTATTTATTTCTAAAGAACTTACAATGTAACCTACCTACAGCTAAGGTTACAGTCCTACGCAAACTATCTGAAAATAAATTCCACTGAAAATAAGGCTACAATCCAGAGTAAATATGGGAGCACGTAAGAGACATTTACATAGTAACGGCACCACATAGTGAAAACCTATAGGAAATTCATATTGCAATCCAGAGTAAATTGTTCTTACGTCGGAGGAAGGACTCCCCGTAGTTACTCTGGATTGTGCCCTAAATCCCTTTGTTACTGGACTTTACTGGTTTAGCTCCTTACTCTTCAAAACCATTCCTAATATAGACTGATATGTGATTTGCTAGAATTTGTGCTCTGATAAGTTCACTTGTTGAAAGGTCTTGTTTCATTAACAGCCCATCTGAGTTTTATTCTCAGCACTTAAGGTGCCTCTTCTAACAAGCAGTCTATGTTCTCATCCTACACAACAGAGCATCAGCCAGCCATAAGCATACATCCAGGTATACGCTTGCTCTGAAGGTGACATAAATCTCAAGTTTGCACAGCCATCTGTTCTTTCCAAGGAAATGGGCTGAGAGAGAGAGAGAGAGATGCACATGAGTGAGCCAAAGAAGCAAGAGGAGACAGACGTACAAGAGAAAAAAGTTTGATACGAGACAAACTGGCTGCCAGCAAGGCCACTAGTTTTAGTGAAAAAGAGCAACTTACTGTGCTTGTTTGCAATAACCTCTGGGAAAATTTGATGCGCTGCTTAGATTGTCCTGGGTGTCAGATCAGCAAAGCAGGTCATTCCAGTGCAAAGATCATTGCAGCGCAACTAAAGTGCCCCTGCTGCAATGAGAAGCATTTTATCAGGCATGGAAAACGGGAAATGGGGAGAGGGGAGTTCCCTGCTGCACCAGTCAGGGGGTGTTCAAACAGAAAAGCTGAGTGTGATGGAGAAATAAAGACCAGATGACCCACAGTTGCCTCTCTGTCCTTCCCCAGCCCCACAGACATGTGACACCTGACTATCAGAGGTTGAAGTCACTCTTTCACCAGACTTCACTCCATAGCTGATAAGGGAAGAAAACCACACCAAAGCAACCATGACTTGCTTGTGGATGAAAACCACACAAAAGCAGCTGTTTCTCAACTACTCCAACTGGACGCTGTAACAGGGTGATCATATGTCCTGTTTTTCAGGTGTAAAATCTTCATTGTCCTCCTTTTCCTTGTGAGCAGGCAGCATGGAGCCTTCTTGAAATTAATAAATTATATGTAACAAATTACAGTAGTACCTTGCTTTACGAAAACAATTTGTTCCAGAAGCATGCTCGTAATCGAAAACAAGCTTGTATATTAAAGCAAATTTTCACATAATAATGGAAACTCAGATGATTTGTTCCACAACCCAAAAATAATTCATATTGTTTCATATAATCATATAAAATGATTATAATACTGTAATGTAATACAAAATAATAAAGAAAATACATAATCTAAAGAAAAATAAAACAAATTAACATGCACTTACAGTGCAATCCTAAGCATGTCTACTCAGAAGCAAGTCCTATTGAATACTCAGAATACACGTCTACTCAGAATCAAGGCCTACTCACAGGAAACTGTGTTTAGGATTGCAGCCATACCCTGCAATCCAGAGTAACTATCCCCCAAATCCAGAGTAACTACAGGGGCACGTAAGAGACTTTACATGCACCCATAGTTACTGCACCTCCTAGTGAAAACCTATGGGAATTTCATATTGGAATCCAAAGTAAGTTTTTCTTACACCGGAACAAGGACTCCCTGTAGTTACTCTGGATTGCGCCCTTAGTCTCTCAGGTCTCTCTGGCTGCAATCTGCCCTTGACACAGGAGTGAACCCCAGGACTGATTATAATAGGGCTTACTTTAGAGTAGAAATGCAAGTCTAGGTCTCCTTCCCATTGCCCCACTTACATAGGAGTGAGTCCTGTAATGAGCTTACTTCACCGTAGACATGCATAAGCTGGTCTCTCAGGAGACGCTGAGCAGGTGCTGGTGAAGTGCAGAAACTGGCAATACCCAAGCCAGGACTGTTTTTCACGTGTTTATCAAGACATCGCTTGTATATCAAGTGAAAATTAATTATAAACTAGCGGAAAAATACCCATGTTGTGGGAGAAAAATTCCCCCGTATGCCATCCCTCCACTGAACATCAACCCCCATGTGCATCATCCAAAACTGTGCATCATGCCCCTTCATGCTCAAGACCCGCTTGCACATCATCCCCATATGCATCACCCGCTCATGCGCATCACCGTCCATGTGCATCAACACCCCATGTGCAACAACTCCCCATATGCATTGTCCCTTCATGCTCAACAGCCCTCATGCGCATCACATGCTTATCACCCTCATGCGCATCACCTCCCCATGCGCAGCATCCCCATGTGCAGCACCCCCATGCACAGCTTCCCCCATGTGCAGCACTCCCAATGTGCATCCCCCCTCATAAGCAACATCCCCATACACAACATTCCCCATGCGCAGCATCTTCCCCAATGCAACCCCCATGCACAACACCCTTCCCCCCGACCAACATCCCCTCCAGTGCACCAGGCACCAAGAACCAAATTGGCTGGACGTTGGTTAGTCTTCCATGTTAAGTATAGGACAAAAACATGTCACACCCCCTTTCATCCCCTTCATGGTTAAATTTCACCACATGGGTTCTTGGTGGGTGTTCATGTCACAGAAGGAACACCCTTCCCAAATTTCATGCTTCTCGGTCCAGGGGCTGGGGCAGAGTCCTTCACTCAGGGATTCTCAGTGTAAAGTACAGGAAGGAAAAAGTGTTGGGCCCCTTTCCACCCCACTGGCAAAACTGCACCAGCTCAAGAAAAATGGATAAAATTGGTCCCTAATGCTGCAATCCTATAACACTTTCCTGGGAGTAAGTCCTACTGAACACAATGAACCTACTTCTGATTGTGCTATGTTAGAAAAAATGATGGACCTTTCCTGCAAGATAATTTCTAGCAAAAATTTCCAGCAAGGCATGAACACAAATATCCACAAATATCTGTCAAAATATCCGTAGTGAGGATTGTGTATCCAGCTTGTTTCTAGTTGATTTCTAGTTGTTGATTTTTTTTATTTCTAGTTGTTCCGATGTCAGGATTCAGTGACTTGCATATATCTTGCCCCATTCTTAAGTGACTGAAGCAGAATTCTGCAACTTGAATAGACTCATGCAAATCTGAATAGATTTTATTTTTTAAATTGCCTTAACATAGAGCATATACTCGTTGCATAAACAGCCTGCAATGGACCACACTGCAGTCGAACATTTTTCAACTACATTTAAAATTCTTCCTAATGTCAATCACCTGCTGAACACACACACATAGCAAACAACCATTTGACACCCCACCAAGCCAGAGCTGACCTACCAAGAAAAATATCCATCTTTCATTTAAGGCCTGGTGTGCAGAAAGAACCCTTGAAACTAGCATGGTTCAAAGATTCCCGGCCTCGGAGCATGAAAACAGCTGATGGATAAAGTCCTGCGTAGCTGCTTCCCTGCCCCCAGCTAGGAAATCCTGGCTCATCTGAATGACACGTCACAACTCTCGATTAATCCAGAATCCACTGGGCTGATTTTAAAAGTCATTCTTGCAAGCAGGTCTTTCCACAATCATACTCAAGTGATATAGAGAAGGCGGCGGAGATGGTCAGTTTATTAAAGGTGAACTAAAAGCTGTATATAGGTAGCCTGGGATGCAAATCAATAAACTTATAAAATAAATAAAAATAAATGTTTATAAAACTTATAAAATAAATGTAAATAAATGTTTATAAATACAGTATCGATTTATACATTATAAATATATTAGATTTATAAATATAAATGTAAAGGAGAGATGGGCAGATGGAAGAAAGCCTAGTCATCAGAGATGTTCGACGGGAAACGGAAGAACAGAAGATCTATGATCTGCTATCTTCTATACCTAGCACCTTTATTCCACCACCCATTATTCCTTTTCACATCCAGCCAGTCTTGCTTCCTTCAGGCACTCACAGCACAATCCTATGCATTACTACCAAGAAATCCCATTATAGTCAATAGGGCATGACATGGATAGGATTGCAGCCTCAGACTACTGATCAACATCCTGTGCTGCCCAAATTCTCTCCATCCACCACCTTCTGCCCAGAACATTAAGCTCCTTGAGCCACATGAGAAGTTTTTTTGCACGTACCCCTGAATTGGGCCCTTTAATTCATAAGTCCAGTTACTCTTTCTTTTTTCTGTCCAAAGGACTCTACGTTCTACAAAATACATCTATGACTTTAAGAAAGCTCTTACACAGTCAGGAAGCAAGGACTCAAACAAAACACCACCTTAAACGGAAGCCGCTTATCTTATATGCATACTCTGAGCTACTACCCGAGCGCACCACATGATCATCTCTAGCTGAGCCATACAAGACCTTGTTTGCTGCAGTTCCTCAAACAAGGCCACACACCTTAAGGATTTACATCAGGCATACTTGATCCTGCAATACCCATTCAATGCAATGAAGGCACATATCAGCAAGGCCAGCCTGGTCATCAAGAGTTGCCAACTATGTAAGAAAATGTGGCAGAACCCTGATGCCATTTAAAACCAATCCAATCTGCCATCTGTGATCCACAAGGTTTTCTGGACAAAGGAACCTATCGCTCGCAGACCATGTATGTACAGACAGGCCCCTAACTGAAAGCTACTCAGTACTGAGTAACTAAAATACCTAACCAGAGATAACCAAAATAAAATTGGTGCCAAAATACCTAACCAGAGATAATCCACTGAAAGCTTCTGTAACCATAAATGTCTTCACCTTGAAAAGACAACAAGGTTCTTATGTTGTTCTCTGTTCTCTTTGTTGTTCTCTCAAGGTTCTCTGCAGCCTCTGAAACAAACTCTAGCTAGTACCACATCCCCCATGGAAGTCTGAAGACATAGAGAGCCATACAGAATCAGAGTTTAAAAAACGAATTTTATACTGAATCAGAGAGGCAGTCATGCAACCAATCATTTAATTTTCCAGAATCAGAATCAAACCCTTGCAGATATTGAGGCACTACCTTACTCCATTAGACATAATGGAGAAGCAAGAAACCTGGGAGTGGGTCTTTAAATCTATTTTTCCATTTTTTTAATCCATGTATTTTTATTATCCATGGGAGTTCCTGGAATGGAATGCTAGTGGATAACAAGGGACACCTTGTTATTTCATTTACTCTGTAAACGTTTTGTTGAAAAGCTATATATAAATACTGTTGATTGATTGATTGTCACAAGAGACAAAGCTGGCAATCTTTACATATTTACTGGGAGTGAGTCTCACTGAACACAATGGGATGTATTTCTAAATATGCATATATATGCATAGGACTGCACTTAAAGAAATCTCCATACCCTGTGAACGTACATGTACACACACACACACACACAAACACTTTTGAGTATCCTTGGTAATAATTCAATTACAAGCATATTTAGAACTTTTCTATAAAGTAGGCTAATTTGTCTCTTCTTTTAGCTATTTACCGGTACTTTGAGTGTTTTTTTTATAGGAAAAAGTCCCACACATGGGAGTTGCGCGTGGGGAAAAGTGGAGCATGGGGAAAAGTGGCGCATGGGGAAAAGTGGCGCATAGGGGGATGTGGCGCATGGGGTGTTTATGCGCCATGGGGGGATGGCGTATGGGGAAATGTTACTCCCGCAACACGGGTACGCTTTTTGCTAGTCTTATAATATATCTAACCAAAAAAATTGCTAAACTACAAGCTACAATTCTACTACAATTCTTTGCCACACAAATGATGGTCACCTCACCAGCCAGCTACAAATCCTACATGTTTGCTACAGGGTTGACCCCATATCCTACAGGGTTGACCCCATATCTCAAAAGAAAAAAATAAGAAAGATTTTCAAGTTGCAGCAGAAATAGCTTCCATAAGTTAACATTACATAACCTGGCTTTTATTTTATAAGTATATGTGCACCTTTGAAGTTTTGCCGAAGTGCATATGCTCCACAATTATGCCCCACTTTCTTTGCTCTATATGGCATCAGCCTGGCCACTTACAAGGGGATCAAATGGAGTCCTTGACTCACTCTCTGGATAACAGAGTGACTTCTGAAAGGACTCTAGTTGGCCGTCATCCACACCTAGAGAAAGAAGGGGGAAGTCCTAGTGAGAAAAAATAGTCTTAACTACCCGAACCCACATCAGAATAAGTACAATAGCACTGTTATAGTTTTCATACATTTATCCAAATCTATCATTAAAATTGGTATGGTTCTTTTATCTTTGTCTGGTCAATTCCACACTATCCAATATCCCACCCCTGTATGTACAGGTGTCCTTCACTCAGTTGACAGGGTAGGGACCCAAGCAATGCTGAAAGGTGAAAATGGTTAAAAAGTGGAAGCCGCTCTTTTTTAAGTTTACAAATGTTACTTCCAATGTTGTTTTTCTTTTTTGCTAGCAAATTCCAAAGGACTTTTTTATCTTGTAAATTTTGGCTGTCACACAAATATTTCTGAAAATGGACTCTCATTAACGCCTTCAGAAATGGGAATAGACCCAGAGCTAAAGTTGGCGCATGTGCTCTCTGTTTCTCTCAGACCAAAACAGTTTGAAATCACCATGTAGTTATGTGAAAACTCTGTATTTTGGTGCTGAAATGCCTTTCAATCAGATAAATTTATCTGATTGATTGATCATATCTGTATTTCTCCCTTGAGTCTTGCAGTTTCCCTTTTCAATGCAAGGCGCTGATTATCTTTTGATTCAAATGCTAAGTTTCACGTGCAACCACAATGAAAGCTAGGTACCCTTTAGTCAACTGATAGGAAGACCCAAGGAACATTTCTCCATTATTTCTCCATGTGTGTTATTTTTACATTTTTGTAATAAAATCACAGTCTTTTATTGGAATTATCTTAGACTGCAATTCTAACTTTCAGTTAGACCTGCATGAGCCCTGGCATAAGTCCTATGCTGACCTGGGGGTGTCACAAAAGTGCCTTTAAGACACTTTTGCTCCACTCCTGGGGGAGGATTAGGCCAGTGCTCTGAGATGTGCTTGCCTCCCTACATCACCAATGGGAAAACCAACGAGTTGTGCTGGCCTAGGTTAGGATTGCCTCCTCAGGCTGCAATCCTAAAGGCACTTTCCTGGTGAGTAAGACCCAATGGGGCTAACATATGAGTAGACATGGTAAAGATTGTGCTCAAAGGCTGCAAGTCTAAAGACACTTTCCTGGGAGTAAGACCCATTGAACACAATGGGACTAACTTTTGAGTAGACATAGTTAGGATTGTGCTTTTAGTCTCATTCTTCTATAAATAGGGCATTTCTCTGCATTATGCTATCCTGTTTTCCAGCCTTAGATCCCAATCTTTCATTAAGAGCAGTTCCTCAAAATAAAAATGGTATTTTGATAAGTATGTCATATGCAAATCAATATGGGGGGAAGGCAATTTTAGACTTTAGACCAGCAGAGAGATGTTGAAAGAGCAGAATATACACTGAATTACTTCCATATATAATTGAAATGTGTTAAAATAAAGGTATTTTCAGGGATACCTGTAACTAGATTTGATGGTGGTGGTAAACCATCACATAAAGCCCTATTAAAATACTCTCCCTGATCCATCATGAGTTGCATTCTTTCAAGCACCATCATAAATTCAGAGCTCTTCCAATGATCCTGGATTTGGAAACCGCTGGATTCTATTTTGTCCATCTATGGAAACACTGAAACTGCTTAAATGAGGATGAGGCTATATCTGGAAGGGGCAATATTCCATGAGCTGGTCTGACAGATTAAATATATGGGGCTACAAAGAGGAAGCTAAAACATCTTACAGGGCAAGTCATCCTAGCATGACACTATTATTCCAGAGTATAGTGGAGCAGCAAGTGGCCAGTCTCAGTACTCACCATTATGAATCTCAGGAGCGTAAAGAATCAACTACCAAAAACACCTCTCTTGCTGAACATGGCTCCAGTTTTGCCACAACCTCATGATTTGCAGAACACAGTTTCATGTATGAAGAAACCAGTATAACAGCAGTCTTCAAAGTAGGGGTTGAGAGGGGGGTTGCAAGAGTGTGGTATCCACAATCTTGGAATCTGGCACTTGGCTTTCCTGGCACTTTTCGCATTGAACACAATGAGACTTACCTCCGAGGTGACATGGAGGAGCATTCCAGTAAGTTTGACAGGGGGTCCTAGACAGATTTTTAAATTTCAAAGGGGGTCCTGGGCTGAAATGCCCAAGTACCACTGCAGTATGGGATCCAACATCTGGTGGAACAAGAGGGTATCTGGGACAAGGGAGAGCAGCGATGGAATTTGGTTTTGGAAAAAGTCTTGGATCACATCATATATATAGCCAGACTTTGGAATAAGAATTTTGAATTTGTTCCAGATTAATGAATCAAATGCTCTATTTGGAGCCAATTAAAAACCTGCAGCCATCCAGCCGTACTTAGCAAAGCGGCCTGCCATACAACCAGTAAAAGATATTTTCCCCATTACTTAAACTTCTGTGTTTTTATATGAAAAACTACCATATCAGGGAATAGATTAAAAACTGGGAACCTACATAATTTCTATTTATACCTACATAATGATATTTCCTACATAATGTCATGCATAACAGACATACATAATGTCTATTTTTACATAATAGACAACAATTGGGAACCTACTGTAGTATACTATTGGTCTCCCAAGCCCTTTCTTCCCCAGGCAATTCTCTTCCCTAAAAATGAAGGTCCTGAAAAAAGGACATCTGCCCAAGATTTTCTCTGTATTTCTTTTCATGTCTTGATCTGCACTTTCCATTCCCCAACATTGCCTCGTGAGTTTGACTCTGTGACTTGGCAGTACTGAATCATGCAGCAGGAGCCTGTCCAGGTTGGCAAGGCCTCCTGGAGACCTGGCACGCAGCTGCTACAAGATCACATTATTACTGTATTTGTGACCATTTAATCCAGCATACGAGGTGTGATCAATAAGTATCAGGACTGGTGCCATAGCAAAGGAGCTAAAATACGCAGAGTGGAGCCACTTGGCATAGATTGACCTTGACCCCAGCCGTGTATGCACACTAAGTTTTAACGTCTTTCCTCTCTTTACAGCAGTGCTTGAAATGAATGTGTGTAGCGATTGGTTGTTGCACTGACCATGACAGAGAAAGTTGAGCAGAAGACCTGTAATTCAACCCAACTTCATGATGAGAAATATTTTTTGGGTGGTCAGTTTTGACTTTATTAATTATACAAAATTAATTATAATTAATTATACAAAATTATGCAAGGGATGGATGGAGTGAATAGGGAGATGCTCTTTTTCCTTTCACATAACACCAGAGCTAGAGAACATCCACTCAAACTGAATGTTGGGAGAGTGGTAGACAGAAGAAAATATTTCTTTCCCCAGAATGCGGTTAGTCTGTGGAACTCCCTACCACAGGATGTGGTTATGGCATCTAGCCTTAATGCCTTTAAAAAGGGATTGGATAAATTTGCAGGCATGTCCAAACTTTTAATTTTAGAGCTCCTGAACCTTTAACAATTGTACAGAAAGGGGAATTTTAGCAGGTGCAATTTTCCATATATGAGAGGAGAATCAGCACCTGCTGCATTCCTTACTTTACGCAATTGTTAAAGGTCCAAGAGCCTTGAAGTTGGGACACCCCTGTAAAGGACAATTACAGGTTATATAAGTCATGATGTGTATGTGTTTGTGCGTGCAGAGACAGATATAGATGTAGGCAACCTCCAAATGTCAAATGAAGGGGACACCTGGATATAGGTCCTGTGTGTTCCCTCAGGTGCTGTAAGATACAGGCAAGTGGACTAGATCAGTTTTTGGCCTGATCCAGTGGAGGCTCTTCTTATATTAGGCCTCTATTTCTATTTGTTCCCCTGCCACCTTCACCCAACACAGTAGTCCTGCATTCAATGAACTCTAAAGGCCAAGAAAAAGGCCCCACATGATCACATGTGGTCCCCTTTATGCAGGATTAGGGTGACCATTTCTCAAAGGAGGACAAGACTCCCCCCGCAAATGGACAACACCCCAAGAAAATGTAGGACATGTCAAAATAAATGCTAAAAACACTCATGTATTTTGTTTTCATGTGGTTAATTTAAACACTATGAGCACAATCCTAACCATGTCTACTCAAACATCATGTGTTCAATGGGTTTAATCCTAGGAATGTGTCTTTTAGGATTGTAGCATATATTAAAGCAGGACTCTGTCAGTCTTGAAAGACTATGGTATCATGCTCAGCGCTGCATATGCTGCATGCGAAGCATGAAAGCCTGGGTTGGATTGTTATGGAGGATAGGCTGTTATTATTAAAATTAGAATTGCTCCATATAATTTATTTCATGCAATTTATTAATTCCGCTAGAAGGCTCACAAGCAAAAAGTCCCCCCAAATGTAGGACATCCATGAAAATGTAGGACATGACAAAACATGAATCTCATCCAACCAAAAGTATTTATACACCGCTTTTCAGCAAAAAGTCTACAAATGGTTTACAGAGAAAATGAAATAACTAATGGCTAATGAGTCCCAGTCCCAAAAGGGCTCACAGTCTAAGATGCAAAATATATTGCATCTAAGATATATTGCTTTCATGAGGTTAATTTTAAACAGTATATTACTTATTATTCAATTTAAAACTATTACATATTAGGCTGCAATCCTAAAAACACTTTCCTGGGAGTAATACCCACTGAACACAATGGGGCTTACTTTTGAGTAGGCATGGTTAGGATTGTGTCCAGGACATGTCCTGGAAAAAAAGAAAGCATATGGTCACACTGAGACTGGTCCCAAAGAGGAGATACCCATGGAGATGCACACCTCTCTCTCCTTCTGGAGTACCCCATCTCCTCAGGTTGGATTTGCAAAGTCTGAGTAAAATGAGTGAAGCTTACAACTTTCCAGAAGAGATCTTCTCACCTGTAGCTGGATCACTGCAGAGTGGTCCTGAAGGCACCAGGAGAGGTGGATCTAAGGACGGGATCCTCTGTCTGGAGGGCTGCCAAGCTGGACAACCAGCTCTGGAGGCAACCACGAGGGAAGGGGCTTCTTCTCCAAGGGATCTCCTCCCAGATCAAGCCTTGGGGAGAGACTTCCTTCCCCAGGTGCAGATCTTGCTGAAACCTGACCTTCTCTAGCAGAGGAAGCTTCAACAGGGGCTATTGGGATAATTCAATGATGGGATCAATGATAGGAAAGTTTCACTGGTTGAATTGGGTTTGTCACCAAGATAACCAAAACCAGTTACAGCTGCAGTTCCTCTAGTGTAGGGAGGATGTTTGGAGTGGCCTGCTGTGTCCTGGGGTTAGTGGGCTCCTGTAGATGTGCCATATCCTGAGGTTGAGAGGCAGGGGTTTCAGCTAGGCTGGCCAAGAACTCAAGATTTTTGGTCAACACTGCCATTCTTACTCAGGCCTTATCATGGACCTTTATGGGTCTACTCATTACTATACCTGCTCCTGAGGTGGTCTATGTCTGAAGAGCTGGAAGAGGGCATTTCTGCCTTGGAAACAGGCTCTGGATACAGAGCAACTGCTCTGTCCTATGCAATGCTAAACATGTCCTCAACATGCCTCTCCTGAACTTCCTAGGATGCCCCAGTTAGAGCAGAGCAGGTCCACCTCTCTTGGGGCATCCTACGTTGCCTTGCTCTGCCCCAAGCCTTTTCTAGAGTCCTTTTCCAGGACTGCCCCAGTTTTCAGGAACTGAATTCACATACTGGCAAGTTTAAAAGAGGTCCTGTCCCAGTTTTGTGAAAGAGAATTATGGCAACCCTAAGTGGAGTTCAAGGTGTGTATAGGATTGCTGCCTTAGGGCTAAATCCTATCCAAAGTTTCAGCCTTGGTATAGCATCCAGTGGTAGGACTTGGAGGGTAGTTATTGAGGACTCCACATTATTTCCTTTGCCATGGGGCACTATTGCAGCTGAACGAGTGCTGGAAAGTTGGTTAGGATTGTGCCCTACACCTACTTTAAGGATTGTTGTGCAGGTGAAGCAAAGCAAAAACAGGAAAGTACTTTGTGATGGCTAGAGGTGTTTCTTTCTAGTGAGTATGGTAGGATTACAACCCAAGTCTTACTGATCACAATGTGGTTATTTCTTAAAAAAAAATAAAAAATCTGCTGCAATCCTAACCACACTTTCCTGGGAGTATTATTGAAGTTAATGGGACTTACTTCTTAGTAGACATGCTAAGGCTTGCACTGACCATTTTCAAACACCTTTGTTGATGGCCAATAACAGCACCTAAAATGCTAATAGAAAAGCATTACTGCCCTCTGGTGGATTGTGCATGAAAAGTCACAGTCATAGCCAACTTGTCTCTACCAGACACAAATGCTGCCCTACAACTCAGGAAATGTTAGTGTAATGTGGGAAGGGGGGGGGGGGAGATTAGGAGGCACTTTTTCAAGGTGCTCCTCTTTTATTTAGTAGGGGGAGAGTAAGTGGCCATCCTCATCCAAGCAGTGTCTTTTCTAATTGCTGTCTGCTGATGTTATTTTGCAGCTTTTGATTGGAAACTCTTTTGGGATCGGGGACATTTTTAATTATTTGATTTGTCTGTAAACCACTTTGTGAACTTTTAATTGAAAAATTGTATATAAATACTGTGAACACCACCAGCACCAAAGCAACTTGATGAGTTCAAAGTACTTCAAATTCATTGCCTCAATAATCCTTAGGGGTAGCAGTGGTGGGCTTCAAGGGGTTCTCACAGGATCTATAGAACCCTCTGCTAATGAGTGCCTGGTTCTGAGAACTGGTTACTAATGGGATATAGAACCTTTTGCTAATTTAGGTTATTAGGACATAGAACCTGTTGTTAATTTAATCCCACCACGGGGTAACCAGTGGTGGGCTCCAGCAGGTTCGCACCTACTCTACAGAACCGGTTGTTAATGAAAGACAGGACATAAAAAGTTTAAAAATAGCCATTTAAAAGTGGCTGCCAGATGGGCAGAGAACCGGTTGTTAATTTATTTGGAGCCCATCACTGGGGGTAACCCTATAATTTAAATCAGTGTAACGTACAAATAGGGCAGTATCAGTGCAACCCAAAGCATGTCTACTTAGAAGTAAGTCCCATTGTGTTCAAAGGTTCTTACTCCCAGGAAAGTGTGGTTAGGATTGGGACTAGTTTTTGACTAACCTTATATAGCTTCTAGAAACTGAGCTCTCCCTGCTTACAAGTCCTTCATTATCTGAAAAAGAGCACAGAATGGGAAAACTTTTGTGGGGCTGCGGATTCCTTCCCCCCTCCCCTAGCTCTCCCACAATTTCCTTTTGTGATTTTTTTCCACTGTGGAGCAAGGCTTTACATCCCATCCTCCCACCACTGCAATATACGACTCCCCTGTTGACGGAGGAGTCAGGAGAAAGTGGCAAAGAGGATACCAAACATATACACGTATACACACAGCAGGGGTATTCCCTCCCTCCTGACTTCCATTGTGAGAGAACAGGATATTGTGCTTGATTATGAACGCACGCTAAAAATAAAAATCTGAACATGAAATCTTTGGGTTGTTACATGGAGAGGCCCAAAGTTTAAAAAGTATCACTTCTAGTTATTACTTTGCACTTTCTTTCATCCTTCTGCCAAGGAATTTATCCAGTGGTGGGATTCAAATAAATTAGCAACAGGTTGTATGTCCTCATAACCTAAATTAACAACAGGTTCTATGTCCCATTAGTAACCAGTTCTCAGAACCAGGCGCTCATTAGCAAAGGGTTCTATAGAACTTGTGAGAACCCCTTGAAGCCCACCACTGATTTATCATATCACAAATGTAATCATCTCACCTTCACTGTCACATTGGTGAGACAGGGGATATTGTCTGGGCCAAAGGCAGCATCACAATAAAGAGTAACATTTTCTCTGGGAAAGGGAATGGCTGTATATTGGCAAAGCCCCTGGTGAACATTGTTCAGACATCAGCCTCGAAAGACCACTATGCTGATTATTTTGTGCACTCCTGAGTGTTGCTGGTAGGTACTGGAGTACTCCTATCAAGAGCCTTTTGTCAGCATTATCAGGTCAGGGGGGAGGCAGAGCCATCCAGCCACCTGCAGAGTGGTCACTTTTGCATATATCCTGTTTGGACAGAGTGCCTGAACTGTCTCTTTCCCGCATCCCCCATGCATCGGCCACATCCCCCAGCCGAGGCAAAAAAGGCAGGAAGCAGATGGAGCCGGCTGCTTCCGTCCAACTAGCCAGGTGCTTCCTGTCATTGGACCCGGCCAAAAGGAACAAGGCAACCCACTCACTGGCTTCTAGACTCTGCCTGCCGTGTGTGTATATATATACGTGCACATGTATGCATACATAGAAAGCAGGCACATCAGTGGATCTGTGCTTTGCAGTTGGCATGTATAAATGGACTTCAGTAAGAGTGGCTATTCTGGGACACATTTATAAGAAATTGTTTTGTCTTGTTTAAGACAGTACCACTGGGGCTACAAAGGTGGTGTGGGGCTGCATCAGGTCAGTGTGTGTGCAGTGGTACAGTATATGGGATTCCAAGAAGTGTGGGAATGTGTGCCTTACTACAAAGGAGTTGATGCCTTGTATCTATAATTATGCATCACTGCACAAATGCATTCTGAGGATTGCAGGCCAAGAGTGTCCAATTTTTCCCCACTTACCATTTAATATACAGAGGAATATATAATATTCTTCTTGCCCCTTGCCTGTAGCCTTCCTTGTTTAATCTACATATATATATAAAACTGAAAAGTCACTGACTGACTGACTGACTGACTGACTGACTGACTCACTCACTCACTCACTCACTCACTCAAGGCTCAGCCAAAACCACCATGCCTAGAAGCATGAAATTTGGGGCGGGTGATCCTTCCGTGACAGAGACATCCACTAAAAACCATTTTTTGGAAATTCCAACTGGGGGTGAAAAGGGGTGCAACACCTTTTCCTCCCTATACTTTACATTGAAGAATTGGTGACTGATCACTGCCTTACCCCAACCCCCGGACCTAGAAACATGAAATTTGGGGACAGTGTTCCTTCTGTCACATGAACACCCACCAAGAACCAATGTGAGGAAATTTAACCCTTAATGGAGTGAAAAGGGATGCAACGTGTTTTTGTCCAATACTTAACATTGAAGACTGACTTATCAACATCCAGCTAATGCACTGGGGGTGATGGTGCGCATGGGAGGATGGTGCACATGGGAGAGTGATGCACATGGGGGTGGTGTGCATGGGGGATGTGAATGGGGGAGTGATGTGCATAGGGATGGTGCGCATGGGTAGTGGTGCACATGGGGGATGATGGTGCATGGGGGACAATGTGCATGGGGGGGACAATGCACATATGGGGATGGTGTACAAGGGGGTTTGTTGTGCATGGGGGTTGTTGCACATGGGGGTATTGCACATGATGGGATTGTGTGGATGGGGGATTGATGCGCAGTGGGAGATGATGCTCATGGGGTATGATGCGCATTGGGGCACGATGTGCATGCGTGATGATGCGCATGGGAGAATGATCCGCAAGGGGTGGTGTGCATGGGAGTTGATGCACACACGTGATGGTGCGCATGGGGGAGTGATGGGCATGGGGTAGTGATGCACATGGGGAGTGGTGCACATGGGGAAATGGAGCAAATGGAAAGATGTTGTACAGGGAGTGTTGCGAATGGGGTTACGGTGTGCATGGGGGATGGTGCGCATGGGCAGATGGCACTCATGGGCAGGCAGTGCATAGTGGGGGACGATGTGCAGTGGGGGAATGATGTGCATGCAGGAATGATGCATATGCGGGAATAGTGTGCATGGGGGTTGTTGCACATGGGGTTGTTGCGCAATGGGGGTACGAAGCACATGGGGGTTTGTTGCACATGGGTTTGTTGTTTGTTACCTTAAACTGTATTTTGGAAATGTACATCCTGTTTTTTTTAATAAAATTTTTGTTGAGGGGAGGGGGGTGTCCCAAGAGAATGGGGCCCTAAGCTATATCTTGTTTTGCTTATATGTAAATCTGGCTCTCCCAGAAGGGAGAGAAGGGACTAGGATGAGTTCATGGCCTTTGTTTCATGGCGTTTGTTAGAAGGTCAAGTTACCGAGAGAACACTGTCCTTTCCTAACTAACCTGTGTACTAAACACAAATCTTCCTGAAGACATTTTGGTGCCCAATACAGCATATTTAAATAGAACTTCACTGTAATGAATATGGGACCTAATCAGTGATGGGATTCAAAGAAATTAACAACCGGTTCTCTGCCCATCTGGCAGCCACTTTTAAATGGCTATTTTTAAATTTTATATGTCCTATCTCTCGTTAACAACTGGTTTTATAGAGTAGGTGCGAACCTGCTGGAGTCCACCACTGGCACCTAATCCAGCAGGATGTTCTCCTGCACAAGGCTTGGTGGAATGAATGAAGCGGTGCAGGAGAAACTTGCAGTGTGACAGATGCATGTCTCCAGTTCTGCCACTTGGCCCTTTCTCTAAATTCCCAGCATTGCTGTACTGGTCTTCAACCATGTCTATTGTAAAGGACCACATAGACTCCTTCATTGGTAACACTCTCATATGCTTACAAAGTGCATGTATTTCACCCAATACAAGGTCAGGATATGCCAACATATCTTTTCCACAGGAGGCCAGTCAAACATTGAAATTATGATCAGAACGGGCCCTCTGTGGCACGGCAAACCTTGGGTTTGTGAGTGCTTCAGAAATAGTTGGATCCAGACACACACAGTCCTGCCAAAGAGTTTGATATGGGCCCGCAGGGGGTACTGTGGGGCTGTGAATATAAAGCAGGTGTTGTTGGCAGAGATGCATATTCACACAACATTTCTACCAAGCGTCATGACCCAAATTAGTACACATTCCCCATTTCTGAACCTCCTCCACTCCATTATGAAATCTTCTTACATCTTTGGTCCACCTAGCTCCCTTCTTCACCTTAGAAAGGAAGAACTTGAACCTCCCAGCACACCCGTTAGCAAGCAAACTGGGACTGTGTCATTACACCATTGCGGCTGTTCTGTCCGTCCCAGCTTAGCCATTGCTGCCCCCTCTCTCCCTCCCACTAAGGGGTGGCCTATCCCGCGCACTGGGCCTCCATGCTTGCCAAAGGCTCTGGCAGCAGCCTTGCTTGGGGAGAGTCAATTCCAGGACAGCGCAGGAAGCAATGAGCGCGAAACAACTCTATTGCTCTGTGTGAAGTGGCCCAATGACTCTGAGTAATATTTTCCTGAGCAGTGGCTCCAGGAGAAGCAGGACGTGAACACATTTCCTGCCATTCAAGGCTGCCTCTCCTTTCTCTGCAGGCCTAGTGATCAGAATTCCTCATTTTGTTCAAAAGGATCTTTGATATACACCCTACACTCACTTCTTAGGAATTTTGGTCCTTTCTAAGGGAACAATCCAGAGTAACTATGGGAGCACGTTAGAGACATTACATGCACTCGGTAGTTACTGCACCACCTAATGACAACCTATGGGAAATTCATATTGCAATCCAGAGTACCTTGTTCTTACTCCGGAGCAAGGACTCACTGTAGTTCCTCTGGATTTCACCCCACGACAACCAGATACAGTGGTACCTCGGGTAACAAATGCCCTGGGTAAAGTATGTTCCAGGTAAAGAACATACTGTTCCCCAGGGCCTCTGACTCGGGTAGCAAGGCTTGATTCAAGTAATGAACGCCAGCTGGCAGCTCTTTAAAGTTTAAAGAGCTGCCAGCCTGCATTTGTTATCTGAATGAACGCGTCAGGTAGTGGCAGGTCCTCGGGGCGTGGGTGGGAGGGCGCTTGGGGAAACTGGGGGGTAATCCTTCTGGGGGTAATCCTTGCATTATATTCTATGCACACCTTTTCAAATGTACTCAACTAGTAACATATAATGGGTCGCACTTGCCAAATGTGCCTTTTGACAAACATATATGGAATTTTAAAATTCTGCAAATGCTTGCACAGAAATAAATCTACATGTTTCTCTATATAGGAATAAAATGTCAGGGCAACTTTAGTGGTGTAAAGGGGTGGGGTGGAGAAGTCAGTGATGGAAGGACCCTCCCCAGGACCCGACAGCATGCCAACGGCCCTTCCCCTTCAGAGCTATTCCCTTTATGGGGATCAAAACATGTTTTAATAGGGGATCAGAGGCATGTTTTCATACGGGATCAGAGGCTTTGCTCCCCTTGCCTGGACTGTCTCAAAAGGGGAAGGGCCCTTGCATGCCATGTGGAGGATCCCTCCAACACTCACGGCTCTGCCCCCAGTAGCTATGACACATTTGGTGCTCAAACTCAATTGCCAGAGCACAACACATGCATACAACATCAGATGCAAAATGGCATATAATGAGTTGGTACATTGTAGCTTTTTCTACAATAAAAAGAAATTAAAATGCTACTTATATATGAGTGAAGATACTTGATGCCATTTCCATGTACAGTAAAACCTTAGATTGAGAGTAACTTGGATTGAGAGCATTTTGCAAGACAAGCAAACATTTCAAATACATTTTAGCTTGATATACAAGTGGTTTTGTAAAACAAGGAAAAAAACTTCAGGCTGGGATACGGCCAGTTTCAGCATCCTGCCAGCATCTGCTCAGTCTCTCCTAGAGACCAGCCTATGCATGTATACTCTGAAGTAAGCCTATTACAATCAATGGGGCTCACTCCTCTGTAAGGGGGGCAATAGAAAGGAGTCTGAGACTCAGGCCCATATCCTAAAGTCAAATCAAGCCTTTTGCAATGGAGCAGTTTAGGTGACTTTCCATAAGATAACATTAGAAGGTAACATAATTGCATGGGCCCATAACTGCTCTGGATTTTGCCCTTTATCCTTGCATGTCTACTCTAAAGTAAGCCCTATTATAATCAATGGGCTCACTCCTGTTTAAGGGGGCAGATTGCAGACCTGCAATCTGAGAGATTGCAGGTCTGAGAGATTGCAGACCTGAGGGATGAAGAGCACAATCCTAACTATGGGCACAATCCAGAGCAACTACAGGGAGTCCTTGCTCCGATGTAAGAACAATTTACTTTGGATTGCAATATGAATTTCCCATATATTTTCATTAGGTGGTGCAGTAACTACGGGTGCACGTAATATCTCTTACATGCTCCTGTAGTTACTCTGGATTGTAGGGACTGTCTACTCAGAAGTAAGCCCCGTTGTTTTCAATGGTTTTTACTCCCAGGAAAGTGTCTTTAGGATTGCTGCCAAAGTGCAGATTAATTTGTTTTATTTCTCTTTATATTTGGTATTTTATTTATTATTTTTGTATTATATTACAATATTGTAATCATTTTATTTGAATATTTTTGGGTTGTAGAATGAATTGTCTGATTTTTCTTTGTTTCTTATGGGAAAACCTTGATTGGAAGCAGGCTTCAGGAACAATTTGTGCTCGTAAACCAAGGTACTACTGTATTTTGTACTTCAGAACTGGAACTCTGAATACAGAATGCAACCGATGAAGCAGTCCGCAATTTGGGGAGAGATATCTGTTTCTGTAGCTATGTTGTACTGTTGATGCAATCCACTAGATGGCATCAATGCATGAAAAGTGCAGGCACATACATGTATGCATACATACAACACGTCATCTAATAATACATATTGTTGCTTTAGAATTCACTCAAATAATCACATTTTCCAGCAGAATTTATGAGCATTTGTATCATTCCTTTCCGGGTTTGTTTTTTCCTGTGAAAAGTATCTTTCCATGCTTGGCAAGGCTGGAACATAAGTAGCATCCTGGT
Organism: Cryptoblepharus egeriae; assembly: GCA_030015325.1. NCBI lineage: Eukaryota > Metazoa > Chordata > Lepidosauria > Squamata > Scincidae > Cryptoblepharus > Cryptoblepharus egeriae. The sequence goes on from JAREYC010000002.1 coordinate 113,089,275, forward strand.
ACCCTAGTAAAATTAATTTCCTGCTAGAGGCATGGGACTGAACTAGATGACCTTGTGGGATCTTCCAGCTCTATGATTCTGTGATTCTAAGGGCACAATCCAGAGTAGCTACAGGGTGTCCTTGCTCCGGTGTAAGAACAATTTGCTCTGGATTGCAATATGAATTTTCCATAGGTTTTCACTAGGTGGTGCTGTAACTATAGGTACATGTAATGTCTCTTACGTGCTCCTGTAGTTACTCTGGATTGTAGGGTAAGTCAGCCTCATTGAGCTAGTGGAAATGATTCCCAGGAAAATGTATATAGGATTGCAGCCCGAGTCACCTATTTAAAATGGTAAATTGAAAGTGATTGATCATTGACCTATTCTCTAAAGCACTAATGTGCCTGAAGGAAATGAGGTCCGGCCCACATGCAAAGCAATCACTTGATGAAGCAAAAAGTAGAAGAAAAATGGAATACATTCATTAAAAACGGAATAGAAATTAAAATGAATGAGGCCCACTTGTTTTAATCACTGTGCTAAGAAAATGAATGGAAATTAATATGAATGGCATCTGAAATCTATTTGTTGTCAGGCGGACAATTGCAAGCTGCCTTAGGCAAGCTGAAATTGCGAGCTGCCTTAGGCATTTACACCAGCAGGTGGGATATAAATCTTTTAAATAAAAAATAAAAATCAATCAAACCTGCACATTTTGATAATAACAGGATCCCATTTTACAGGCAATTTTAGAAGTGAAGCAATTTTTCCTCCCTCCCTGAAACATTTCTGTGGTTTGAACAGAGTCTTTAAAGTTCTTGAAGGGACCTATTTTTAAAAAAACCCAAAAATGAAAGAAAAACAAATAGATTTCACTGAAAATGTCTTGCCATTTGAGTAGAAAACACCCAAGTTACAGTTATCATAGGACTCACTGGCAGTGTATTCCATTGAAACCACTAGGAAAACAAATGGGGAAAACAAAAAATAAAAGAACAAAAGTAAATGAAGTTAAAATGAATGGAAACTGAAACAAATAAAAACAAATAACAGATCAAAACAAACATTTTTGTGTACAGCCTTAGCTCAACGAACGGCACACAATCCACATATGTCTCAGACTCCTCTGTGAATTCCTCTGTGTTGTATGGTACATCACCCAAGGTAGTTACTATACTGGCTATCCCTGAAGAAAAATCTCATAGGCTCTTCCATCTTAAATGCCCTTTATTTTATTTTTTTGAAATCCTGAACTTGCAGGGGAGATGCATACTCAGCATGAGGAGTCCATGAGCTGATGCATAATCCTTTTCCACATCCCAATAAATAAGTGGAAGAGCAGCATTGGCATTTAATATGCAGAGGCCATCTGATCATAACTTGATGTCTCTCTCCATAATGCCATCAGTGTGGTATAAGAGAGAGAGAGAGAGCCCTCTGTAAGATCATCATGAGCCATTTGTGACTTGTTTTCCAGATCAAAGTGGTAGCTCTTGTCAAATGTGCAAAGAGGCTGGGACCTCAATGAAGTTTTCCAGGGCAGAATGTAGAAGAAACGCTTAGCTCAGACCTTAGAGAAGAAGTGTGGCACTACTTATGTTTTGGTCATGTGTACTGATGCAGACTGTTGGATCCAGTATGGAAATACACGCATTGTATATTGACTGTACTGTCCAGGACTGAGTTTTGGGTTCTGCCCATTTGCGAGTGATACTGGATGGGCACAGGACCGATTGGCTAGTCCTTTCATGAACACACTTCTCTTTTTATCCTTGGAGCAGTTTTTCTACTCTTTTCTAAACAAACAAACAAACAAACAAACAAACAAACAAATAAGGGATACCTTTAAAAGAATCAACATTCCCACCATGATTTTAAAAGTATTAACTGTGGACTTCTCACTGGGAAACTGATGGAAGGAACAAAATAGATAACTGAATCAGCATTCAAATATCTGCAAAACGTATCTGGTGAATGAGTCAAGCTCACTCCACAGGGGAAAAGTTGCAGCAGTGCACTCAAATATACTTGCAAAAGTATATTTAAATGCACCCTCTCTTGCAGCACATGGAGGATGTGTTTTCTGGAGTTTTCTGGGGTTCCTCAACTTTGTACATATGGTTTGGCTTGGCAGTATATTACCATGTTGATCAGAAATCAATGCAGTCAGTCTAAGTAGATGCTGGCAAGTGTTACAGCAAAGGGGAGGCATGTACATGATCCCTTGAAGGCTTAGGGTGTGGTGACAGTGGCCACTTGTTCAGACAGACAAGCACGGGGTTAACACCAGGGCCATGGGGTTAACACTTCAGTAAGTGTGTTGCACTGCAGTCATCACTTGGTGGCAACAAGGCCCTCAGGGATAAGCCCACCACATGTAGGAAAGAAAAGTAGGTGGATGTATAGCAGGAAGGAGTTTGGAGGAGAGGGAACTGACTGATGGACGGACTGGCAGATTGATAAATGGACTAAGGGACTAATGGACTCATCGACATATTACTGGACCTGCTGACAGACCAATGGATTAATTGACTATTGACTGACTGACAGACAAGTGACTGGACAGCTGAAAACTGATGTAATTGAGATTGCTGGAGACTGGCGTGTGGCTGCCATGCCCAAGATCTGTTGAGATGTTGCTGGAGTGGCTCGAGAAGATACTAGCAGGAGTGGGGAGGAAGGAGGGCCTCTCCTGTGTTACGAGAATTGCTCCCTTATTACATACTTGTTATTAATTTAATGGTATAAATGTATTGGTCAAAGTCTCTCATTTCCCTTCCCCCCTCTGGCTTCTAAAAACAACCTTTGTAGCTTACAACCATCTCTTCCTGTAATCCTTTATCCTTTGCTAACTACTCTCTCTTCTGGCATAACTTCAACCTGGCATTTATATGCTAATATGAAAGTCAGTCTAAAGAGTGGTCATCTTCTATTCTCCATTGCTAAGGCCATTCGAGTCACGTAGCCCCTTCCCCATTCTCTCCCTTTCCAAGATCTTGACCACACCAGCTGGGTGTGTTCTTCTCTGTTTTGGTCCTGAATGGTCTTCAGGTGATGGTCTTCAGGTGATGGTCTTCCAGCCTTCCCCTTCCTGTATGATAAACAGCCCCTCCGCAGTTCTGCCCTTTCCTAGGTGACCACACCTGGACGGGCATGTCCCTCTTTGACCTGGGGTATAAAAAAACCTGTATTCTATTGCTGTCTCTCTCTTCCAATGGGATCCTGGCATGGCCTAAAGAAGGTAGATATTGCTTCCTCCATTTTTCTTTCCTAGCTCCCTCTCTTTCCCTTCCTTTGCCTTCCCTTCTCCATGGTACACACTATTCAAGGAATAGGTACACCTCATTCTCAGGATATTGAATGTATGTAATGTTACTTTATGCTTTATAACAATAAAATCTGTATCTTTGTGACAAGTTTTCCTTAGTAGTTCTCTTTCTAATAGGGGTCCTGCCCAGGTCTAATGCCCAGGTTCTCTTTCTAATGAGTCCTGCCCAGGTCCTGCTTTGTAACCAAAGAGAAGCAGAAGCTAATTCCCCTATTTTTGCTGCTCTCTTGGTAATACCTGGTGGAAGGGTCCATCAGTGCTGCAGTGAAGAATTAAGGCCACCATTGGGAAAAGAAAAGAGCTGATTTGCATAAGGTGGATATAAATTCTCTAGGCGTAGCTTGGAATGGGAATTTTGCAAAGGAGCAAGGTACGAGGAAAAAAACGTTTCAGAAGTCTGTGGACGTGATGGTGGTGGCAACCTTTTCCTGGCATCTGGGACTCAAGATGTTCAATCTGGCAGGAGAGTGAAGTTGCCTTCTGCCAGAAGCCCACCCAAAGGCTAATTCTGTTGATCAATAGAATGGTGATTATTTTTTCTGACTGCACACCAATAAATCACTAAAATGGTGACTTAGCAGGCACAGCGTCAGATTTTTTTACCATTGACAAAGCATACCATGCTGTTGTTGGAGGGCTCAAAACTCTCAATTTACCTAGTGACTCTCTGGAAACTTCCACAGCATACTTGCAGATCATCCATGGCATACTGGTGTGCCATGGTACGCTGGTTGAAAATAGTTGCAATAGAAGTGTTGGAGCAAAACCCAGCATGGAAGTCATACCCTCCAGCATGCGGTTCGTATCCTCTGTGCATAGCAGGAATGCCCTCTATACCCAGGCTCAGTGGCTGGCTCAGCATTGGTTACCCAGAAGAGAGAAAGGACTACTTATCTCAATCTTACCACATCATAAGGTATTCTGAATGAAACCTGGGAATTGAAAAGAAGTTCAGGAGTGTCACTGAGCCCTGGTTCTCATTAAGTTTTGGATGGCCCTGCTAAGATCAGGAGGAAAGAAAGAATTCAGCCAGGGCTGGCATCAGATGTGGCTACACCACACGTTCTGAATGGAATCCCGAAAGATTGTGGGTGACTCCAGAAAAAAATGAGCTATCATCACTAGCTTCCCAAACAAAAGCACATGTTTCACAGACTAGATTTCTAACACAACAAAAAGGGGGGGGGACACAATTTGTTAGTGTAGACATTTTCTCCCCTATGCCTCCTGCCCCTTGCCCAGAATCTGTGCTATAGTATTTTCCTATATATTGTGCCTCTTGTACCTGCAGCTTACAACCAAGAAACTGCTTCACCACCTCACTGCAAAGGAAACAACTTGATCTTGCCATTTTGGATGGAATGATCTTGCCACCATGTCTAAGGATCTTGCTTTGCCCATGTATCTAAACACTAGAGAAGAAGCCACTTGTCAGAAATCACTGCAGCATCAAAATGATGTCTAGCATGACACTGTAAAAGGTGAAAGTGTCCCACACAGTCGTGACCAACTGTAGGTTGCGGTGCTCATCACTGTTTCTAAGCTTTAGAGCAGTGGTGGGCTTCATGGGGTTCTCACGGGTTCTATAGAACCCTTTGCTAATGAAAAGGTTACGGTTCTGAGAACTGGTTACTAATGAAACATTGAACCTGTTGTTAATTTGGGTTATTAGGGCATAGAACCTGTTGTTAGTTTATTTGAATGCCGCCACTGCTTGAGAGCCAGCGTTGTCCAAAGACACCTCTGTGGTCATGGGGCTGGCATGACTGCCAAAGGTGCATAGAACGCTGTTTTACCTTCCCACCGATTTATCAACTATTTATCAACTATCAACCATCTATCAACCTATTTATCAATTAGCATTTACAAACTTTTGAACTGCTAGGTTGGCAGGAGGTGTGGTAAGGATGGGAGCTCGCCCCATCTTGTAGGACCTGGGTCTTGAACTCTGTCCTGCTGGTTCACAGGAACAGAGTCAAACAAATGTGTATTTGTTTATTGCCAGAAGCTCACAGACAGCAAGCTCAGAAACAGGAAGATATTACATTTTTTTAAATTACATGAATGGACTTTCTGCTGTCTTGGCTACTTCTTCTACTAAACAGCAGCCCGAACAAGAAGGCCTCACAGATTCAAACTATATGTTCTTATTGTCCCATGCTGATCGGTTTCCTAAATGTTGCATCAAAACAAGGATTCTTTCATCCACAATAGTGGATCCTGCCGCCACATGGGTCAAACACTGAAGAAGTTGCCTGGAAATCCCTCCATAAGGCCTGATATGCCTCTTGTATTTTAATCAATATTGTGTTCTTAGGGATTGGCTCCTAAGTGATGAAATGATAATATAGTAATCAATCTTACTACATTTCACATAAAAAAATCAAGCGACCTGTTATGCTGGTGCGCATAACAGCACAATCATACTGAAGGCTAGTGCTGGTGGAAAAGCCTTTTGTGGCAGCAGAAGCTTTTTATCCTTGCCTTTTTATGAATTACCTTTCAAATGTTATATAACATGATGTTATTCAACACAGAGCTTTCCCTCATGCAGTGGCATCACTAGGGGACTGCAGGCCACACCAGATAAAGTGCATGGGTGTGTGTGTGTGCGTGCGCAGTAACCAATTCTGACCAACATTTTTTTAAAGCTGGCTTTCTCGAATAATATCATGTTATATATACTATTAGAGGTGTGATTATTCTGGAGATCCTCTGTGGGATGCAGCTAATGTCATGCCAGCACAACTATATCATCTACATCTACATCTACAGTATTTATATACTGCTTTTCAACTGAAAAGTTCACGAAGCGGTTTACAAGAAAATGAACAAAATTAATAGCTAATTAATAGCTAATGAGTGCCTGTCCCAAAAGGGCTGACAATCTATAATACAAAAAGAACACCAGCAGAAGCCACTAGAGCAGACATTGCTGGGCTGTGTAGGGCCAGTTACTCTTCCCCTGCTATATAAAAGAGGAACACCCACTTGAAAGAGTGTCTCTTGCCCAGTTAGCAGGATCCACTAAATCCACTACACAAGATTTAGGTAGAACTGGGCTGTTATAGAATGATGTCCTTCTGCCAATAGCTAAAGAAGGAAGACACTTCAGACTTCAGGCAGTGTCTGATGTACAGTTTATGACTAGCTGTGCAATACTGTGCATGTCCACTTAGTAAGAACATTGTCAGTAAGTGGGTCCAAGTTTCAGGTTACAGTGAATGTGGGATTAAATCCTGAGTTTTCTAGCTGAACACTTTAGAGAAATAATAACCGGTGAACTCGCTCTTTCAATCAGAAGTATGGTGTTCAAGCTCTATGTAGGAATCTATATGCAGTGGTACCTTGGTTTACCAGCATAATTTGTTCCAGAAGCATACTTGTATTCCAAAATGCTTGTATATCAAAGTGAATTTTCCCATAAGAAATAATGGAAACTCAGATGATTCATTCCACAAAAATATTCATATCAAATTATTACAATACTGTAATATAATACAAAATAATAAAGATAATGCAAAATATAAAAATAAAACAAATTAACCTGCAGTTAGGGTGCAAGTTTGACTTAGGCCAAAGAGAATGGCCCAGCTAAACTGGCGTAAGGTAGGCCATCTCCTGAGCTGACAGGCCAAATCCACATGGCTAGGAGGCCTGTATACTGACAGGCCAGATACAAAGGGTCAAGAGGCCTCTTATGTGGCCTAACAGCTGCTGAAGAGGCAGCAGCACAAGGGCAGCATGCTCACTGGGCTGTGGGAGTTGTGGAACATCCTGAGATAGGCTGGCCTATCTGGCATTAGGGTGGCCCATGTGCCATAAAGGCTAGCGTAAGGGAACTTTGTACCTGACAGGGCAATCCTAAGCATGTCTACTCAGAAGTAAGTTCCATTGTTTTCAATAGTAGTTCCAATTTTAGTATACGTGCTGCCAAAGTGAGCACTTTCAATAGTAGTTATTCCCAGGAAGGTGTGGTTAGGATTGCAGCCTTACCCCCCAAATCCAGAGTAACTACGAGTGCAAATAAGAGACTTTATGTGCACCTGTAGTTCCCTAGTGAAAACCTATGGAAAATTCATATTGGAATCCAAAGTTGTTCTTACACCGGAGCAAGGACTCCCCGTAGTTACTCTGGATTTTGCCCTTAGTCTCTCAGGTTCCCAGGCTGCAATCTGCCTCCTTTACAAAGGAGTGAACTCCACTGATTATAACAGGGTTTACTTTGAAGTAGACAAGCAATGCTAGGTCTCTCAGACTCCTTTCCATTGCCCCCTTACATAGGCGTGAGCCCCATTGACTGTAATAGTCTAACTTCAGAGTAGAAATGCATTAGGCTGATCGCTAGAAGAGGCTGAGCAGGTGCTGGCAGGATGCTGAAACCAGCTGTATCCCAGCTGGAACTTTTTTTCCTTGTTTTACAAGACAACGCATGTATTGCAAAACAAAATTTATTAGAAATGTTTGCTTGTCTTGCAAACCACTTTCAATCCAAGTTACTGCCAATCCAAGGTTTTACTGTATATATGAACATTTGCTGTGAGATAATTCAGAGGATTTCATAGTTCTCATTTCTTATGGAAAAAAGACAAATAACTGTGAAATGATACAGTTATCTGATACAAACACTTCTTTGGCATATGTTTCCATATTTGCAGTGGCATTTTATTTTGTCTACTGCATAAGAGTATTCTGTAGTAAAATTAGCTGTTACCCAGGCCACTTAAGCATTGTGCATGGAAATATAGAAAGGGGCAGATATTAGGAAGGGGCAAATATAGAAAGGGGCATTGAAATATAGAAATATAGAAAGGGGCATTGTGCATGGAAATATAGAAAGGGGTAAATATAGAAAGGGGCAAAATATTATTATAGCAAAATGTACATATTAAAGATATAGGCAGCCAACACTAGAAGTAAAACTCAGATTTCTTCCATTAAAAAATTCAAGAGGAAATGCAATCACTTCCAGCATCCAATTGCCAGTAGATAGTTTCAGAATGTAGTCACTGCTCTACAACCTCTGCACTTCACACTCTGTGATGCTGGTGTCCAGGATTTCCAGGAAACCTTCCTCTTAATAGCCTCATGCACAGGAATTGGTCTTTGGAAAACTGGCAGCTCAGTTTACGACTTCAGGTTGTGCGTTCATAGAAAGTTTTGAAATGCAAGTTGAGTTGCTGTTCCCAGAGGCTGATCTTGGCTGTAGTTAAGACAGCAGTTGAGTGGAGGCGTAATGTGTGCAATGCTGATAGATTTGCTGCTGTTTGGTACAATGTGCTCTTTGGCGGCTATGCTCCCTCCTCATTAGTGGTGGGCCAAAGCCAGTTCGGGCCGGATCGCCCGAACCGGTTGTTGTTTGTGCCCCCCACTACTGATCCGATAGCTATTGGGGGGGCACAAAATCGGGCACACCGGTTCGGCATGCCTGGGGAAGCCCTACACTGCGCGTGTCTCCTGAAGCCAGCTTCAGGAGACACATTGCATGTGCGCCAAGCTTGGCGCATGTGCAGTGCACCAGGGTTGGGGCCTGCCCCTCGCCCCGCCCCCCCCGCACCAGCAGCGCTAGGGTGGGTGGCGTGCCCTCCCTGGCCCCACTCCTGACCCTCCCCGGCCTCACCCCAGCCCTGCCCCTGCCCCTCCCCGCTGCTGAACCCGGCCTGGTCCACCCACTTCTGGTGATCCGGTTGTTGGGCCAGGCCAGGCCCACCACTGCTCCTCATTGACAAGACACAGCAGGATGTGAGAGCAAAAAGCAGCACATGTTTCTGGGTGACTCCTATCAGCCAGGCCTCCTGCCTTTAACCACAATAAACCTAGGTGTCACCTGATCAGTGGTGTAGCTAATGATCATGTAGTCCGATGCAAAGCTCAAAATGTTGCCTCGCAAGTGATGTCACAACCAGAAGTGATGTCATCCCTGGGTATTTTTATAAAAGGAAATGGGGGGAACCTTCCTCCTCAGCAATTCATCACCCATTTGCTCTGCTAGCGGCACAGCTAAAGCATCTATTTGCTATCTGGAGTAGAAGAAGATTTTGTCCCCTTTCCCCTCCCTGCAACAACAAAATCAAGTTTAATATAAGTAAAAAGTTAGATGACTGCTAATTAAGTAAAAAGTTTCAATGACTGCTACAGTCATTGTGGCAGATATTTGTTAGAAGATGAACAAATGTGGAGGTGAGTCCTGGTTTCCATAGAATTGGAAGAGGGGTTGCAAAGAGGTCAGAATGAAAAGACTAGGAAAGTTTTGTGAAGCATAAAAATTTTTGAGAAAGGTCTCCAAGTTCATAGGGAACCCAAGTACTGATGGACGCGTCATAAACAATAATTACATTTCTGTCCTGATGCTACTGACCTATTGGTGTGTTATTATCTGATCCACCAGGAAGATCCTTAAATGCATTCCCAGAAGATGATAGGCCAGTCCTACAGTGCAAGTGCTCTGCTGAAATAGTTCCTTTATAAACAGGAGAAAAGTGGTGCAGGACTTCCTATGTTAACATAGTAATGAAAGACGGCATGTGGGACATGCTGAAGACCTTGCAGCCTAAGATCATATCCAGTGCTACACAGTCCTTCATGTATTTTGAAAGGTGTAGTAGCAGAAAAGAGCAAAAAGTGTGCACCCTTGTAATGCTGCACACAGTGAAGTAGCTAAGGGAGTTCAGGGTGTCTGGGCAACAAGCTTGGGTGGGGGAGAGGACAAGCCTAGTTTTAATCTAGTGACCAAAACTGTGAAAATCTTGATACGAAGGAATAACATCATGTTATATAACATTTGAAAGGTAATTCAATGTGGAATGCAACAAATAAAGTTGCATTGCAATATATAACATCAAATGTTACGGCTAATTAATAAAAAATGAAAATGCAGTTACCTTATAAAACAAAAAGTGGAATTTCTTATCTCAAAACTTAAAATTTTTGCGTTGTTCTGAGAGCCAATGAAATGCTATTGTGACAGAGCATGGAACTAATAAGGTGTTAATACAAGTTAGCTCTCATTTCTGTGTAGATCAGGGTGTCCAAATCCTGGCCCATCAGCTAGATGTGGCCTGCGGCAAACCTCAATACAGCCGGCTGCAAGACCCCCTTCATCCAGACCTTGGGGAAGCCTTGTAATCCTCCAGATCTCTCTAATACAATCTTATATTTACAGTAGTGCCTAACATAAAGAGCCTAATTTGTTCCGGAGGCATGCTGTTTAAGTGAAACGCTCTTTAAGTGAAGCAGATTTTTCCATAGGAAATAATGGAAACTCAGATGAGTGGTTCCACAACCCCGAAAATATTTTAATAAAAATATTCACTGGATGTAAAAATGATGACAAAACAGTGGAATTGAATTCAAAACATGCATTCAATATACATGATCCTATGAAGTCTACTTAGGCTGCAATCCTAAATATACTTTCCTGGGAGTAAGCCCCATTTAACACAATTGGAATCAAAGACACTTTCCTGGGAGGCTTACTTGGCTGCTGCTGGAGGTTCAAGATGATTGGTGGGGGCACTTGGGGGCAGTTATGGGCAGCGGCCCTGGCACCGCCAGGCAACTGCCCCAAGTTGGGGGCAGTTAGACGCAGCAGCACTGGCCGGCACCCCTTTTAAAGACCCTCCATGCCGAGTGTCAGAGCTGCATAGCACACGTGCCCGTAGCGCGCTTGCTTGTTAATTGAAGCAGAACTTGTTATGTGAAGCAAGATTTCTTGGAAATTTTTGCTTGTTATGTGACACACTTGTTAAGAGAGGCACTTGTTAAGCGAGGTATCACTGTAATTTTTTCCAAATTTGAAATGTAAATCATTTTTCCGGCCTCCAACACAGCATCAGAGAGATGATGTGGCCCTCCTGCCAAAAGGTTTGATCAGCCCTGATGTAGATAATACAGTTACCCCTACTGACTTGGTAAAAAGGCACTTTTTCAAGCAGTGCTCCTCTTATAGTTAGCGGGGGAGAAAAACCAACCCACTTCACCACTGTGTCACAAGTGAATTCACACTGAAACAGTATTTTCTCTTCTGAAATAGTTGAAGTCTTTGTTGGATCTCAGTGCCAATGCCTCTGGGAGCTGGCATTGGGCCTGTGGCAAGAAGCTTGATTTGATTACCACCTCCTAAATCTATAACAAAATTTGTTTTCTACCAGATCATGTTTTCAGTCATGGTCTTTCCCCCAGAAGACTAGGTCTGGGGATTCCCCCATCCCTTCTGCCGAGGGTTGCCATATGTCCTGAAAAACATGGACAATGCTGATTTGGGGGAATTGGGTTCACATACTGGCAAATGGGACAGAGGGTCCTGTCCCAAATTTGTGGAAGAGAATTATGGCAACCCTACTTCTGCCCTTCTCCTCAGGCCTATAACCTTCAATGCCAATAGCTTGCTTTTTCACCTGATTACCACTGTAAGAGATGCTACGCCAGCCATTTTCAACCTTTTCCCATCTCATGGCACAATGGTATGGCAGAAAAACTGTCAAGGCACACCACCGATCTCTGGACTAGGCACACCATGCTGCTGGTTCACATCCCTCAATGGGGATGACATTTGTTTAATTAACAGATTCTCCAAATTCCCATGGCACACTTAGGAAGCACTCGCAGCATACCAGAAAATTGGTGCATTAGTGCAATTAAGGCCTATATCCCAAAGTGAAATTAAGCCCCTTGCTCTGGAGCAGTTAAGATGACTTTCCATAAGAACGCTAGAGGGTGATGTAACTGTGTGGACCCGTAACTGCTACGGATTTTGATGTATGAGCGTGATGTTCTGAAGGAAAGAGATGGACATTAGTGCTTGTAGAGAACCCCGAAAGTAGTAGGATGACGAGCCCCCCTCTCACACACAAAAACGCACATACATATACATGCAAGTAGTGTCTCCAGTCTATATACATATATATATAACTGAAAAGTCACTCACTGACTCACATCAAAGCCCAGCCAAAACTACCAGGCCTAGAAATGTGACATTTGGGGAGGGTGTTCCTTCTGTGACGAAGGCACCCACTAGAACCGGTTTTCAGAAATTCTAATCAGAAGAGGGTGAAAAGAGGTGTATCCTCCCCATACTTTCCATTGAAGAATCCCTGACTAAGGGACGCTCTGCCCCAACCCCTGGACTCAGAAGCATGAAATTTGGGGAGGGTCTTCCTTCTGTGACATCAACACCCACCAAGAACCAATGTTGAGAAATTTAACCCTTGAGGGGCTGAAAAGGGGTGCAACGTGTTTTTGTCTTATAACATGGAAGACTGACCAACATCCAGCTGATGCACTGGGAGGGAGGTGCACAGGGGGTGATGGAGTGCATGGGGGGATGGTGCACATGGGGAGATGTTCAGTGGTGGGCTCCAGCAGGTTCGCACCTACTCTATAGAACCGGTTGTTAACAAGAGATGGGACATATAAAGTTTAAAAATAGCCATTTAAAAGTGTCTGCCAGATGGGCAGAGAACCGGTTGTTAATTTCTTTGAAGCCCATCACTGGAGATGTTGTAGGGGGGTGCTGCACATGGCGGGGACGATGAATGGGGATGATGCACATCGGGAGATGATGCGCATGGGGGGATTTTAATGTGCATGGGAGTTGATGCACATGGGGGACGGTGCACATGGGGGTTGATTGCAGTGGGGAGATGGCATACAAGGGGGAATTTTACTGCCGCATCGTGGGTACATTTTAGCTAGTAACTACTGAAAGTGCTCTGAGCTTTGCGAAGCAGCCTCTATTATGCTTGTGCCATTGAGTCTTTAGTTCGCTGGTCTATGTTATTTCAGTGTGTAGACTCTGGGCTTCCTCTTGTTTGCTTTCCAAGTCCCCTTGCTTCGGCTGGGTCTGACTCGGGAGTTTCCTTATCAGCCCTGTGCAGGCGGCTCCTGTGCTGCTTATCTACCAACTGCAGAACATCCCCCGTCCAAAGAGGGCAGGAAATCTCTCTCATGCAGGGGAGGGGAGGGGAGAGGGAAGGGGGAGGGGATGGGGAAGGGGCTTGGCCCAGACTTCTTCTTCAAAGCAGCTCCTTCCAGTGGCCAAAAAGCGCCTGTCAAAAAAGAGAGGTGGCCACAGGGGGATTTGTAGGGAATGAGGTGGCAGGAAAAGCTGGAGCCTAATTGATTTGACGTCCCCAACACCACAGCTAATAACAATCATAATTATACACCAGCTCGGGCAAAGGGAAGCGGTGGAGCAGAGAGGAAGCAGCCACGAATTATGGCCCCCGAGCATGGTAGCTGGCAGCAGCCATGTGGCCGATTTGGAGGGTACGCGAGCCGCTGATGTGGGCCAGTTGCAACCTTCCCAGGACCTAGAATTGGATCCCAGCACCTCCGGTTGTTTGGTCTTCAAGTGGATTGCTGTGGCACTGCCTCTACATGCCTCTCCACCTTGCCATCCAGGCCTCCCGACAGCTAGCAGTCAGGTGACACTTTGTTTCACGTCGAAATTCCACAGCAATCGGAGGAACTTTTACCACCTGCCTTCCTTTCAGCAACGCGGAATTTAAAAAATGATTGTCTTTGACCTTTGGAAAAGGAAAGATGGCTTGGGTCAAGTGAAGTCTGACAGGTGAAAATCAAGGGGGCATTTTGGGGGTGGCAGGGAAACAAAGCTGGATGGCATTTTTCTTTATTTCAGCCATCACTTTATTTCAGCAAAAATAACTATACAGTGTTTAAGAGTCTTTCAAGTCATGGGTTATGTGGAAGGTTTGGATGTTGATGTTGGTTCCCTTTCTGGCAATTTGTTGTTGACCTGACCCTAAGCTGAAGTCCTTTCTTACCCCCATAGCCACTTTCCTGACATTTCTGTCCTCTCTCTTTCTGTCTCTCTTTAGTGTTAAACCATTAGTCAGTTTAATAACCATTTCCTTACGGTCTCAGCAGTTCACAATAAAGATGTCTAGGATTCATCTAAGAATATTCTTCATTGCCTTTCCTTTTTCATGGAGGAATTTTTGTTCATTATGAATTAGCTTTTCTCCTCTTTCTTGCTGTCCGCAACTCCTTCCATTATCAGAACATCCAATATGACAAACAAAATGATAGCTGTAAGGCTCCGAAGATATCAGAGCAAACTGGAATTTTCATAGCGATCTGAAAAATAAAATTGCAAGTCAAGTAGATTTTGCATTAAAACCCAAATTCTCTCCTTTATACAAATAGTCACCTTTGAGTAATCATTTGTCATAGAAGTTCTCCCTAATTTTTTTGGCATAATTACACACATAAGTAATCACCATTAAGCAATAGGCTTAAATTTTCCACCTATTTGTCCATTTGGATTTCAAAACCTCCTGTGATCCTTCAGCTTGTCTTGGAAATGATCACTTCTAGCATTTAAGCTACTCTGATATCTCTCACTTGCTTGACAATCGCAGACCTTATCATGCCGTATCACCACATGGCTTCCTACCAGAGTTCAATTTGTAGCATAATTGAGCGATTATTGCTTCTTTCATTATGTTTCATAAGATCTATATCAGTGCAAGGGCTTTTTAATGTTTCCTATCAGAATAGCGTTCAGTAACATTTAATTTGTAATTCTGTGTTTTTCTGTACATAGATTGTGAAAATAAGACCAGAATGCAAATATAGCGATCTCTGTAAGCATAATGATAAGGATTTTGTTCTATTTTACTGGTTATGACATAATACCATGCAGTATGCAGCATTCTTCAATGTCAATCTCAACGATGTGGAGAATAAGTAATTCAAAATAGGGACTGACATTTTTTCCTAGATGGACATGTTTAATAAGGGTCACATTGACCACTACACACTTCCATGTAGGAAAAAAAATGTGAAACAGTGTTTTATTATTATACATATGTTCATTGCCCTATGAGCACATAGGTGACTGTGACTGCCCTCATCATGTGTCCCCAGCCACTGAAATAAATGCATGCAAAATTGTCACAATTTACAATCTAGACAAATGACTAAATTTGTCAGCTTTTTGCTGACACTGGAAAAGTACCTTGCTTGAAATAGCTCCAATGGTCAGGAAACTTCAGTAT
Source organism: Cryptoblepharus egeriae (assembly GCA_030015325.1). Lineage (NCBI taxonomy): Eukaryota > Metazoa > Chordata > Lepidosauria > Squamata > Scincidae > Cryptoblepharus > Cryptoblepharus egeriae. The sequence goes on from JAREYC010000002.1 coordinate 113,104,605, forward strand.
CATTATTAGCCAATTCTTCAGAAAGAATTTTCTGTAATGTGCTACATTTATATCATACAAATATAATCACTAATTTTATATTGTATGATAGAGGTGTGATTATATTTCTGTGAACCTATAAACAAAACCAACACACATTCTATATATTACATTTAAATTGCAACAACATAAGCTGCACATAATTTTGTTCTATTATTTCAAATAGAATATATTACATGGTAAATATTGGATGTTACAATTCACCATAGAAGTAGGAACACTTAAACTTACTGATCTCATTTGGACAAGGGCAACTAATTTTATGTTGGAATGTAATCATACAGTAGTATATTTACTTAAATGTTCATAATATTAATAATAATAACATCAATATTGTATACTTTTAACGTAAGTACGCAGAAAACAGGAAGTTAAACTGTTGCTATACTATACTCAGGAAAGATCCATAATCCAGCTAATCTGAAATACTTGGATTTAAATCAATTTCAGTTCTACTGAAGTTCATACAACCTTCTGGGTGTAAAATAATTACAGAGGATTCAAATGAATTGACTACAGAACCTTAAAAGGTGTTTTTTATACTCAGGTGAATCAGATCCTTTCCTTGATTAGTGACTGGATTAAAAATTTCACATCTCAAATTTATTAGTTTCTGTTAAGATCACTGCATAACTTTAGCCTACAGACTGAACAGACTTTTTGGACCTCTTTCCTCTGTAACCTTCTACTTTAATGGGGAATTCTTGGGTACAAACTGTAAGCAGTTCACAAATGTCCCATTTAGGTGCAATCACAGAGCTGATTTTTTAAAAAGCATCGTGTATTTTAAGATTATTTTCATACCCACCCATGCATATTTAAAAGTAACTAATTCTTTTTTGGTAAGTATGGCTTTGAAACGGCCTCAGATGTTGCTGACTGGGAAGCCAAACCCTCCTGATGACATTTGCAAAACCATTTCCTCTATTTCTCAAACATTTTTATCGCCTGACACTCAAACAAAGGACTTAGACAGCCCCACAAAATGAGCATTGTTGCTCCTTTTTATCTCCCTGATTTCAGTTACCTGCTTTGGAAAACACCATTCCATTTTAGACACAATTTTAGATTCAAATTTTTTGTACAGCCTGAGATGGGCTTGAATAGCAAAAACAGTATTTGGAAAAGGTTCCTAACATCATTTGTCCTAAACATAGTGGGGCTTTTTTCTGAGCAAGAACTTTCTTTACAACCAGAGTGATTTCATGCTCTAGTGTGCAATCCTAACCTAGGCCAGCACAACTCATCTGTCTTTCCATTCCCATGATGATGTAGGGAGGCAAGCGCATGTCTGTCCCCTGGCCTAACCATCCTCCTTTACATCACTTTTGTACAACCCCAGGCCAGCACAGGACTTAGGTTGGCCTAACTGGGGATTAGGATTGCAGCCTTAGGCTGCAGTCCTAAAGACATTTCCAGGGAGTAAGACCCATTGAACACAATGGGGCTTACTTTTGAGTAGACATGGTTAGGATTGTGCTCTTAGTCCAGCAATTTCAATCAATGATTAATTGGGCATTTGAGCCCCCCTAACAGGAATATGGTGTGCCTTGTCAATGGTCAAAAAATAATGGTGTGGCTTGAAAATTTTCGCACCTTGTCAGTGTGCTATGGGATGAAAAAGATTAAAAATCACTACTGTGGTCTGTTCCAAAGAAATACTGAAAATGAGTCTGTTCCCAAGTCAGTTATTCATATTGGTAAATGTATATGAAAATTTAGTTATTCAAAGTTGTGCACGATCTTGCTCATTTTTGCCTTTTTAAAAATTTGTCATCAGTTTTTTAAATAGATTTTTTTTCATCCAAGACAAAGTGCAGGCTGAAAGAGCAACAAGTGAGAAGGTTATAGAAGAGAAAAGCAGCCATTTGAGCACATAGAATCTTCTCTCCCAGAACGCTGAATCCTTTAATAACAAACACATTTCAATGGCCTTGTAGTGGCAGTCTTGCATCTGGGTACGATGCTAAATATTTGGTCCAATTCTGACCTTCTTCTATACATTTTATAAAATGTTTAATTCTTGTTCAGCTTCTATAAGAGGTTTTTCAGTACCAGCTTAGCTGTTTGAAATCATGCATGATCATTTTTATAGAAACTAATGTCAAGAATTCTCTTTTTACCAAATTAGATAATAAATATTTTAACACCAGAAAAATTAAATATTTTACAGCTGCAATCCTGTCCACACTTTCCTGTGAAAATGTCCCATCCACTGGGATTTACTTCTGTGTAGAGTAGCATTGGAATGTGCTGTAAGTCTTCAGTCTGATCACTCTTACCTTGCAGTAAGTCCCATTGAACTCAATGGAGCTTACTTCTCAGTTGACAGGCATAGGATCGCACTGACAAACATCATACACACATTGAGAATTCCACATCCTCCAGAACTATATTGTTCAAATTCGACTGTTTTGAGGGCAGAATGAGAACTGTATTATCATATTGCATGCTGTTTTTTTTAATCTCTGCCCTGCATTATTGGTGGCCACTGGCCTGATTTGTCTGTTGGCAATATAACAAAGCTCTTGAACAGTTCTGGCATGCCAGTTTGCATATTCCCTTTCAAAACACTCCTGTGAGGAAATATGGGGACATGAAATACATTTCAATTGTCAGTTAAGTTCTCAAATATGTTTCCATTTGGAAAATGTGTATGGGCAGCCTGTTTCCATGAAACATTTCTTCAACTACATGCTCATGAGTTTGGATTATTTCAAATAAAAAGGATTTTTATCAGAAGGTCTCTAAATTCAGACTTGACTTTCATGAGCAAAAGTGTGTATTGCATGCACTGCATGTAACTGCATACAATTGCATGTATTGTATTGCATGTAACGTTTGAAGGATGTGCAAGGAAAGTGCAGCTCTGGCTTATCAGTTTAGTGCAGTGGTTGCAGTGCAGGGTTTCCTGTGGTGATTTTTCAGACATTTTTTGGGGGGGGGGAGGGTAATAAAATGCAGCTGCAGCACCAGCCTATCCACTGTGGATATAGAAAGTTTCCCTTTTAGGCTCCTGTGCCATTAAACTCCTCTTTGCATTATGTCCTATTAATCATGATTGGGGGAGTAATTGCTATTTGAATGGCCTTTGATTTGCAGCAACATCAGTTTAGCAGGAGCAAAAGATTTATTTCATATACCCCCAGTGAAGAGAGTGGGGAGGTATATTTAAAAAACCCAAAATTAATGAGAGTATATACCACTAATTATGTCTCCCCCGATAGAACATAAACTGATTTTGGGGACAAGTCAGTGAGATTATTTGTTTTTCATTTTGACACAATTCAAGGGGCAATTAGTCTGTAATTAAATAAGGGGTAATTATCCTTGCAAGGATAAACAGGTAGCAAAAAAATGGGTTGAACCAGCCTGAAAGCAATAATCATTTTTTGAAGCTTTCAGTGACCTTTGCTGGACAGGACTTACTTGCAAGTAAACATCATAGGAAGCTTTTGGCAGTGGGGATGCAGGATAATATGAAACTGTACTGAAATCTAGTACCAGTCTGCAGCTGTCATGTGAAGAGCTACAATATAACAACATTCATCAGTATAAAACCACTCCCTTTTCCAGAATCTCAACTCCTGTTTTGCCACTTAGCTCCTCAATGGCTCTGCTGAATTGCCCCCTAGTCTCTGATCAGCCTGGTCTGTTATCAGTTAACAGTTGGAATGTTGACAGTTGCATCTCCTCAGCCTGCTTATTCGACATGGAATGCTGGCCAGAAGAAATGGCCATGCTTACACACAGCGTTTTTATGTAGAAAGATTGGTGGAAAGTCTTTCCAGAGCGGTGGCCAAGCTTTGGTTTTCACTGGGTCATCTCACATATATGGAGTCTTCTCCAAAATCTATAGGAGACATTGATTTCACACATATTCCTCTCTAAACCAAAAAATAACACTTTGCAGGCTTCAAAAAATGTGTGGTATGAGAACTGATCTGTCCATCTTAACTACAGGGATTGGGTGAATCATCCCAGTTTAGGATAGCTCATGATTCAGTGATAGATGTGTTGAAAATGATGTACAGGTGGAGCCTGTTTATCTGTGGATTTTATATCCATGGTTCTGGCTCAACATGGGTCTCCTGGACTTTTCTGAGCCAGACTTGCCCAACCTGAATTTCTGAAAGTAATAAATAGCTACCACCTGCGTGGACACAACGTTCCACGCAGCGTTCTGTGCATATGTAACAATGCAAGGTTCTGTGCAAGGTAACAGCATTCTGTGCATATGTGGCCCACATGTCCATGGGAGGTGTCTTTGGACAACACTGGCTCTATGACTCTGGTAACAGGAGATGAGCATTGCACCCTAGAGTTGGTCACAACTAGCAGGGCAACTTGCAGGGGACACCTTTACCTTTAGAACTGTGCTCTGATCACTTGAACTTCGCTCTGGAAGGCTTCCTGAAGAGGCTGGGGGCAGACATGGTCACCCATAGTTTAAGGAAGTGGATTTTCTTCTCTGCACTTTTTGGTATATACAGTGGGGTCTGATCTAAGGCCTTGGGAAGACCTTTATAGGTGGATTTGGAAAAATCCAGTAAAAAAACAACGACTGTGTGAAAAAAATATGGTGATAACAATAACATTGTAAAGTACTTAGAGCGCTTGAAAATGTAAACATTGTTATTCACATGTGTTATCACTTGATCTTAAAGTCATCAAGTGATTCCTGTATGTCTGAACCAACCCTTAACTTTGCACTACCAGCGCTGTGGGTGCAAAACTGTTTTTTGAACCAAGTGATGAAGGGAAAGACTGGGTAAGAAGATTAGGATTTAGGGAAACAACAGCACACAGAACCTGTGGAAGAAAATGCAGAGATGGGTATTCTTGGTAGATTTAGGGCAGAGGGATGGAACCCAAAGAAAGCTAGATTTTTGCATCACGATCGGAAATAATCCTATATCCAAATCAGTGATGGGCTTCAAAGAAATTAACAACCGGTTCTCTGCCCATCTGGCAGACACTTTTAAATGGCTATTTTTAAACTTTATATGTTCCATCTCTTGTTAACAACCGGTTCTATAGAGTAGGTGCGAACCTGCTGGAGCCCACCACTGATCCAAATGTGTGCATACTGAGGGGATCTCTGAGTTGACGGACTTGGCTCCGCTTCCCAAGGATACAGGAAGACAATAGGAAAGCTTGATATCTATCCAGCTATTAATTTTCTCCACATGAGACATCTCACAAGTCCTGGAATTTTATGGGGCGGGATGAATTGAAGGGCATTATTATTGCTTATACTTCCTGAAGTGCCAGAGAGAGAGAGAGAGAGAGAGAGAGAGAGAGAGAGAGAGAGAGAGAGAGAGAGGTCACTGTGGTGAAAACCTGGCTTTTTCAGTGTCACATACCGTAGAGTAGACTGGAAATTTTTTATGTTGCTGTGACTGTTATTTATGCTGTTATCTATTGCTGCAATGCTGATACCTATTATCTATTTGCTTTATGTTGATTGTGATTTGGAGATGCACTAAGCATTTTCATACTGAAGAGTATGAAGAGTTGCTATGTAAACAAGCAAACAAACAAGCAGATAAATAATGTATCAATCTTCTGGACCACGCCGCTTGTTTGCAAGTGCCTCCCCTCAATCCTACTCCAATCTCAAATACACATTCTTTCACTGTTAGAATCAGTGGTGGGGTTCAGGGGGTTCTCACAGGTTCTGTAGAACCCTGTGCTAAAGACTGCCTGGTTCTTAGAACCGGTTACTAACGGGACATAGAATCTGTTGTTAATTTAGGTTATTAGGAAATAGAACATGTCCTAATTTTATTTTATTTATTTATTTGAATAAATTATTTGAATAGTTAATTTATTTGAATCCCACCATTGGTTAGAACTATGGATACTGCCATCTTAACACTAACCAGAGTTAGACCAAAACACCGTTTGCAACCCTTCTTCTAATGACGATTGCAAATAATAATGCTTACTGTTATCTATATATATAAAACTGAAAAGTCACTCACTGCCAAAACCGAATGGGCTTAGAACTGTGAAATTTGGGGAGGGTTTCCTTCCGTGACGGAGGCACCCACTAAGAACCAGTTTTCAGAAATTCCAACCAGAAGGGGATTAGAGGGGCACAACACATTTTCGCCCTATACTTTCCATTGAAGAAATCCCTGATTGAGGGATGCTCTGCCCCAACCCCTGGACCAAGAAGCAAGAAATTCTTGGGAGGGACGGTGCACATGGGGGAGAAGGTGGACATGGAGGAGATGGTGTGCGTGGGGGAGATGTTGTAAGGAGGTGTTACGCATGGGGGACAGTGCATGGTGAGGGGGACGGTTATGGGGGAATTTTACTCACGCAACACAGGTACATTTTCATTACTTAGAAATATTTATACGCTACTTCTCAATCAAGGACATCACTAGGATTCGCGTTCACCTGGTGTGGGTGCCAGCGCACCACCCCTATGCAGCGGGCTGGGCAACAACCTGGATGTGTATGTGGTTATGTTCCATCGCCCGCCTCCAGTGGTATTTTTGTCCATATGTTTTGATAGAATAAAGATATTTCAAAATGGTTTGTTTCACTGCAATCTACACATCCAAAGGTATATAACATGGTGCTATTACTCCTAAAAAAAATCATGATTTTAGCTATTTTGATCACTAGCAGTGACACCAGCCTCCAATGTTGTTTGTTACCTAATACCTTAATGCCTAGCATGGAACCCGCTTTTCAGAGTGACAATTTGTCCAAGGAACCATCAGAAGTGTTTTCATGGCTAGAAGTGACACCATCAAGCAAATTAAAATAAATAAATGAATAAATGTAAATACATTAAAGTCAACCAGGTGAATAACCTCAGTCCCCTTTTAAAAAAAACCTGTATGATTTTTATTCCTACTACCCAATGCCCAGTCCAGTGTAAATTCTCATATTTAAACCAGTTCAGTGTGATTTGGGATGAAATCAGTTTTAAATCCAGCGTGTTTTTTGTTTGGGCTAAACTGATTTTAAAAAAAATCAAAACTGTCTTAACACCCCCCCCCCCCCCCCAACAGAAAATTAAAACCTCAGAAAGACAAAGACAGGAAATTAGGCTGGGGAGGAAGAGGAGTTTAGACCTGATTTTAAAAGTAGGAAAAAAATTTAAATAAAATTTACCTTACCTTCTGAAGCTTATTTTAATCCTTTTCAGGGCGTGGTGTACTGGGGTGAGGCTGCCTTGTGGAGCATTTGCTGAGCTCCATTTTTGCTGGATTGGGACCATTCTAAAAGATAAACGTTCCCAAGAAGGTTAACTGCCAGTCATGTCCGACTTTAGGGTATGGTGCTCATCCCTGTTTCCAAGCCTTTAGAGCCAGCATTGTCCAAAGACATTTCCAAGGTCATGGGGCCAGTGTGTCTAGATGCCAAGGTGCACAGAATGCTGTCACTTTCCCACCAAGGTGGTACCTATTTATCTTCTTGCATTTACATGCTTTTGAACTGCTAGGTTGGCAGGAGCTGGGCTAAGGACAGCTCACCCCATCTTGTGGGGACCCGGGTCTCTAACAGGCACAATGTCTTAACCACTTGTGCCACCACAGCCCGTGGACCATTCTGGTGGCCTTGCAGTTCTCTGTGACTGACCTGCGACTGACCTGCACAGAAACAAAGACACATTTGCTTGGTTCAGTCTCACTTTCAAAAAAGAAGCAATGCATTGAGAAGCTTGGAGGAGGTATTTCCTTCTGGGGTGATAATTGGATTATTGGAATTTATAACAACTGACTAAAATTATTCCTGGAGATCTTTACTACTACTACTACTACTACTACTACTATTATTATTATTATTATTATTATTATTATTATTATTATTATTATTATTATTATTATTATCATCCATAAATACACAGCGAACAATTTCGTGCTGGTTTCATTCACATCACCAGTCGGACCCTTCCCAAGAGTCTAGGACTGTGTGATGTGGTGGAGTATAATTTGTGCTGATCCCAGAAGAGCAGCTTTCTGCAGTTGGCAGAGTGATATTTTGTCAATACCAATAGTTTTCAGGTGCCTGCCAAGGTCTTTGGGCACTGCACCCAGTGTGCCAATTACCACTGGAACCACCTGCACTGGCTTACACCAGATACGCTGTAATTTGATTCTTAGGTCTTGGTAGTGGGAGATCTTTTCCAGTTGTTTCTCCTCAATTCTGCTGTCACCTGGTATGGTGATGTCAACAAGCCACACCTGACTGCTTTCTACGATGGTGATATCTGGAGTATTGTGTTCCAAGACCTTGTCTGTCTGTATCCTGAAGTCCCACAGAAGCTTGACCTGCTCATTTGCAACCACTTTTTCAGGCTTGTGGTCCCACCAGTTTTTTGCCACTGGCAGATGATACTTTTGGCACAGATTCCAGTGGATCATCTGGGCAACTGAGTTGTGCCTCAGTTTGTAGTCAGTCTGCGCGATCTTCTTGCAGCCACTCAGAATGTGGTCGATGGTTTCATCCACTTCTTTGCAGAGCCGGCATTTTGGGTCATGGGCTGATTTTTCAATTCTGACCTTGATGGCATTTGTCCTGATTGCCTGTTCTTGGGCAGCAAGTCTCAGGCCTTCCGTCTCCTCCTTCAGTGTTCCACTCGTGAGCCACAACCAGGTCTTATCCTGATCAACCTTTCCTTCGATCTTGGCAAGGAATTGGCCATGCAATACTTTATTCTGCAAACTGGCAGTCCAGAGCTGATAAACTGTTGCAGGACCCTAGTTGTTACTAACTCTTAGGGGGTGATCATCTCCGTTACAAGGCCAAAAAGTCAGCATTGTCTGAAGATATCTCAGAGATAACTCTGGGAACTGTTGTGAAGGATGCTGGAGTACTTTGCACCTCCATCATCACCAGGTTTACCAGATGCAGAGGGAAATGGACAATATATTTAACCATTGTACGATGAAGGAATTTCAACAGGTGCAGCTGTTTGTTGACCTGCTTCCTTGTTGACCTGCACCCAATGGTGTAGGGAAGGGAGGGCTGGGGTAGCAAATACACCAGGCAACAGGCTTGAGGAGCAATAAGCTGAACTTGACACTAGTGGCTAAAACTTGAAAAAAAACTTAATACATACAAATACTATCCTGTTAGATGTCATTGGAAAGGTAATTTAATGCAGAAAACAATGAAACAAGCTTCACTGGAATATCTATAATCTGCAAAAGGTATGGCCAGTTAACCCACATTAAAACATAACTACATTATGGAACAAAAAATTAATTTCTTTAACTCAAAACGTACCTATGAGACCAATTATGTACCTACGACAACCAATTACATGTTATGATACAGCATTTAGCAGGGGGGAATAACCATTTCTCTCACTCAGCACAGTGTCTGTAACCATTAAGGGGTACACCTTTTTCTTAATTAAACTTGATTTTGTTGTACAAAATCTAAGCAGGTAAATGCCTTAGCTTGGAGGCGAGGGTTAACAGAGCAAGTGGTGGCAAATGCCTGGAAGAGAGGAGGCAGGTTTCCCCCAATTATCACTTTTTAAAAAGCCCAAGCGATGTCACTTCCATTTGTGACATCACTTTCGGGGCATTATTTTGAGCTTGGCACCAGGCTATTGCTACACCACCAGCTACACTTGCCACTTTGTATCAGGTAATTGCAGTGGTGGGCTCCAGCAGGTTCACACCTACTCTGTAGAACCAGTTGTTAACAAGAGATAGGACATATAAAGTTTAAAAATAGCCATTTAAAAGTGATTGCCAGATGGGCAGAGAACCGGTTGTTAATTTCTTTGAATCCCATCACTGGGTAATTGTATTACATAACTGCAACCATCACCAAACTTCAATTTCCAGGATTCTTTAAAGATCACCTTAGTGGTTAAACTTTGTATACTACCATGATGAGTTTGTTGTATAGCTACAACTGAATTATTTTAAAAGCACTACTGTACTGACTTGGGAATGAGCATGGGTTGAAAATACTTAGGAAACTAGTTGATATGGGGGAGAAAAGGCAGACAAAACGGCAGCAGCACTTATGTAGGAGTTAGACGGAAAGGAATTAACCCCCCGCCCCGGTCTTGAGGAACTACATCTTACCCAAGTGGGTATCAGCAGAGTCTTCCTTTCCCAAGACAGAGTCTTGAAGAAACCCACACAAGTTTGTGGCTTCTTACCTCTGTCTGTGGGTAAGACCATGACCACATCCTGTGACTATCTGTTGAAAAGGTCTCCTCAATCTTATCCCACCATCTCTCCTTGGGGTTGCAGATTCCCCACATATCAGCAATTCAAAGATACCTGCAGTGGGGGAGGGGGTTCTTTGCCATCCTACAAGCAGAGAAAAATGTAGTCCAAATGGATGGATGCCAAGAACTTTCAGCACTTTCAGAACTTTCAATCTGGGGGGCAGATTGAAGCACAACAACCTGAGCATGGACCGCCACATGTGACTTCACTTCAAGCTATTAATGGAAAAGCAGTTAATCCATTTTGAGGTGCAAGGAAGTAAAGGGAGAATTTTTGCCTGCTAGAATCAGTACCACTATTGAGGAATTAAGATCATGGTGGGCATACAAAGCTGACTTCTACCTGTCAGAATCAAACCATTATTTTATACAAGGTTGTCAAATGTGAGGCATGTGGAGCCTATTTATCTGGAACGCATAGTGCTTCTCTTATCTCTGGTAACTTCTTGCTTAGTATAGACTCCACATGACTGGAAGCAGTTCCACAGAGATTGAGACAGAAGTCCTGTCCAACTTTACACAGAGATGCCCGGGATTGAATCGGGACCCTTCACAATTTTTTTAAGAAGCTTGGTATTTGGTTCATGTTTATATATATGTGCACACATACCAGAGATGGAAACTTAAGTCAAAAGACTCAGACTTGAGTTGCGGAAATTCAATTTTTCAAGTCATTCAAAGAATCTAGAGTTGCAAATAGTTTGGAAACTCTCAAACACTCAAGACTCTCAAACCTCCAGACTTTGAGTCTTTTCCTGACTTGAGTCACCAAGTCTCTTGTTCTGAGTGGGGGTCCTTGATTAGTGTTCAGGGGCAATCAAGTTGAGTGCGGAGTCAAGTCGACTTGAGGCGAATCACCCCAAGTGCTTTTAACTTGAAAACATCTGACGGAGACTTGTGGTGAAAACCCAGAGTCACAGAACTTGTCACAGGGGTCCAGTGACTCTAGACTTGACTTGAATCCCCACCACGACAACATTTCCGTCACTGACCCCAATTCTTTCTGGCCAACAAGCACATTTACTGCTACAACTCCAGCTTTTCTACTGTGTGAACAGAAAGTTTGGTGCATTCTAAACCAGAGGGGAGCCAGCAGCTCTGCGTCTCTTCATGCTGATATCTGTTCTGGGTAGAGGTTTCAGCTAACGGGCACTGGATTTCAGAATTCTTGAAATTAGGTGGGGAATAGATGGTGCTTTATAAAAATGTACAGTTTTATGATATTTAGATTGGAAGCTGTGTTTTCTGGATTGTTGGGATTGGATCCTTTGGCATGCTCTCGGGAACAGAATCGCTCCTTTGGCTTGCACGTTGCAGTTAAACTTCTTTCATATATAACATAAAATAAGTGGATTGGAATCAGCTGCTTCAAGTTTCAGAAATTTCTATATATAAATTCAGCAGAAGCAGGGTATTTTTTCTTTATTGAGTCACTTTAGGACTAAGATGGAAATGGCATCTTCATGAAGGCCTTCTATGTGCATGATTCCCCCCCCCTTTTTTTTTTGCCTTTCTAACATGCAATTCCATCCACCTCCCACCTAGCAGTCAGAACCCTTGGATTGTCCTATTGATGTCAGTGTAATTTCTGGAGGAATGACAGCAGCCATAATTTAGGATTTCCTTTAAACTCAGTATTCAATTAAATTCAACTTGAATTTAGTGTACCAGTTTATTTTTAAAAACCAACACATAGTCCTGTGGCATCATAGTGAATTCATTATTTATTAAGCCATTAGTTATTAGTAAAGCCATGTGTTTTGTAAACAGGGTGAGCATACAGAATGGAGAACAGAGCACATCTACCGTTAACCATAGCATAGAAGAGGGAACTTAGGCAGGTGTTGCTTTTACGTATTACTAAGCCTCTCAAGCCTTTGGGCTATTCGTTAGGACTGTCTCATTGCAAGAAGTAGATTTTTTTGCAAACACAAGTAAATATTATGAGGAAATAAGAATTTTTTTACTTTTAAAAAACTTTTGGAAAGCTTAATAGATCCTGAGAGAGTATCATTTTAAGATGTGGGTCCTGAAGCTAAAACATTTGAAAACCACTGGACTAGAGCACACTCCACCTGAAGAAGAAACTGCAAAATTTCTTGTTATTTTGCTGCAGTAACCTCCCCACTTGAAATATTCCCAAGAAACCTAGGGATTTATTCCTTTTAGCTCATGTGGACTACGTTAGACTGGGAGGTATTGACCAACTCTGTGGACTACGTTAGACTGGGAGGTATTGACCAATTCAGAGCGTCTGCCATCAGCTTCAAAACAGACTTGGGCTGAAATCCAGAAATGCACTTGGGCTGCCCTATCTCTCACTGGGGTGGCCCAAGTCCAAGATGGGGCAACCCAGTTACACCAGAAAAGGCTTAAGGCAGCCTAAGGCAACATAGGCTGCCCCAAGACAGGTGGACCTGGGCTGCCCTTGCTGTGACAGCCTAGACAGTTCAGGAGAGGCATGTTAAGGGCATGTTCAGCATTGCCTAGGGCAGAGCAGTTATGCTATATCCAGAGGAGCCTGTTTTCCAGGCAGAAATTCTGTTTCCCAGCTCCTCAGAGTCATTCCTCCTCAGGAGCAGGTATAGTAATGAGTACTCCCAAAGGGGTCAGTGATAAGGCAGGGTAAGAATGGCAGTGTTGATTTTAAAAAGTCTGAGTTCTTGGCCAGCCTAACTGCAACCCTGTCTCTCAACCTCAGGACATGGCACAACTATGGCAGCCCACTAACCTTGGGGCACAGCAGGCAACTCCAGCAAGCCTCTTGAATCCACTGTAAACTGTCTCCTGCTGCAGCTGTTACTGGTTGTCAGGGACTCCTTATAAGTCATGCACCACATCTGTTCCTTGTTCAGTGTGACCTGAGGGGGAGGGGTCTCCTCGGGAGCAAGCCCTCCCCTCGTGCCACTGACTTGGTGCCTACTCAGCATGCCCAGCCTTGCTGATTCTCTGGATCTAGCCTAACTTTCTGCTCTGGATTCAGAGAAGCTGGGGCAGCCCAGTTAGGGTACTCCTCACTGCCCTAACTCTGAATTGCAGCCATGGAATTGGAGTCTCTGGTCCAAGATTAACACTCCCACCCAGTGGTGGGCTCCTGCAGGTTCACACCTACTCTATAGAACCGGTTGTTAACAAGCGGTTCATATAAAATTTAAAAACAGCCATTTAAAAGTGGCTGCCAGATGGGAATAGAACCGGTTGTTAATTTCTTTGAATCCCATCACTGCTCCTACCCATTTTCAACCACTGTGCCATGGCACATTGATGTGCTGCAAGTAGTCCATGGGTGTGCCATAGGTTATTGGGGAACGTAATTCATTGTTAGGGCCAACGGGGGATGTGAGGCCCTACTGGCAGCATGGTGTGCCTTGTCAATTGTCAAAAACCTAATGGTGTATCTTGATTGTTTTATTGCCTTGTCAGTGTGATAAAAAGGTTGAAAATTATTGCCATTACATCACATGAGATAGGAAAACACATGAGAACTAGTGCAAGCCCCCATGAGGCTGATTGAGATGGTTGTGATGCCCACCCCCCTCTTCTCTTTAGACTTCTTTTTCTACTCCATTCTCCTCTTTCCGAACCATGGAGTGGAATGAATAGGAGGAGAGTTGGAGATCCAAAGCACCCCTTGTTGACCTACAGCCTGAGGCCAAGGAGTAGCTCACTACCAAGTAAGGCACGGCAACATTTGGCCCACTGTCACAGGTGTCAGGTGGTCTTGGACTAGGCCTGCCTGGAACTGCACTTGGCAAATGAAGATAGAGCTCTGCTGGCCCTGATGTTCAGAGGACCTGCAGGGCATAATTTCCTTTCTGTGGCTCACCACATTTCCTCTGCTTGACTCTTCATCTGTGGCTTTTCATGTGGAATCTGGATTTGGCATGGAATTTGTACTCCTGCAAATCCCAGCAGGCCTCATATAAAATGTTTCGGATGAAGCTCAATCTGATTTGCATAACTTTAAGATCTTGTAAATCTGCATTCTTGGAAGCACCTTCTCTTCCCAGAGAAAATCTGGAAGCACAGTGGACTGCAATGTCTGTGTTAGAAGGCCCCATAGTTCTTCCCACAGGAGAGACCCTGATGGCACTGATAGTGTCACATTAAATTATCTTCATCACAGCGGCAGAGCAAGGATTAAGCACTTGCAAGTACTTGCCCTCTCCTAGTCTGGGGCTACAATCTTAAAGACACTTTCCTGGGAGTAAGACCCTTTGAACACAATGGGGCTTATTTTTGAGTTGACATGGTTAGGATTATGCTCTGAATCTCAGAGAAAAGAATATATCATGAGAACTCCTGCCAGAAAGGGCCTTTCCAGAGACAGTCGATATCTAGAACTGCTAGAACTGAACTGTGTTTGTTGTAACTCCTGTTATACCTCATCATATCCTTAAATTTTTAAAATAAATAAAATAAATAAATATCTGGAGACATCATATCATCATATGACACATATGTCATATCATATCATCAAGAGACACTGATGTCCTCTTGACACGTAATCGTGGGTTTTCCCCAATCTAGAAGGAAGGACCTCACAATACTCTCTTAGGTTGCCATCCCTGCCTCCAGTGATCAAGTTCACGCTTTTGTTTTGATTTTGTTTTTTGTTTTTTATGGTCCCAACTAGATAGCCCTGGATCTTTTTTTCTGCAAACCATTTTGTGAACAAAAGTGGTATATAACTATTGTAACTACATTATTGTTAATAATATTCTAACCTTGCAGTATCTTTCCTGGTGGCTGTGTGCTGGTGTTCCTTGTGCATCATTCTGAGATTATGCACCCTTTTGGAACAGGGACCCATTAGATATTTTAATTTGTTTGTAAACTGCTTTGTGAACTTCCCTTCGAAAAGCAGTATATAAATAACGCTAATAATAGTTATAATCATAATTTGTAGAACAGCAAGTTGATCACAGCCATCAGAATGGCACCAGTCTCACCCGCTTCTGTTCTCCTCACAGATAAAAAGCAAAGCAAAAATGATGGAGAAGCTGAAGAGCCCCCCATCCCTGAGCGCCCCCGAGCAGCAAGACCTTCTGCCTCCAGATTCTCCACCACCCCTCCCCTCCCCAGCAAGTGGAGGGGAAGAGTTAGAGGTCACCCCACTCCCCACCAGTCCCACCTCTCCTTCTCCTCAAACCAAGGAGAGCCCTGCACCTGAGTCTCCCCTGGTGCCCTTGCCCCACAATGTCCCTGTCATTAGCCTCGGCCACAGCAAGCCCCCCAACCATGCTGATGTTCCCACAACACAGCTCACTGCACTGCACCCCATCCCTAGCCTTTTGCAGCTGTCAGGTCTGTCATCTCACCCCCCTCCACCTTCCATGCCTCTAGCTGGAGTCAGAAGCCCACTCTTGCCTCCACAGTATCAGCACCATCCCTTCCTCAACAGGTAAGTTCTGAGGAGTAATATTCATATTTGGGAGCGGGGCATGGGGAGACATCCGAACTCTGCTAACAACCTGCCAGTGCTGACTGTAGAAGCAATTCAATTCTATTTAATTTTCAATTTTCTTTGTTTCATAAATTTTCTCCCCTGTAAAAAAAATTTTAAGGTTCTGGCTGGAGGACATTATAGAATCTTGTCAGTGAATACAAGCACCACAGTCTTGGTTGCTTCTGACTTGACTGAGTCTTTCACTGGACAGTTGGGATTTGTAGGCCTTTGGAGTCTCAGATCCTGGAGCTTCAAGCAGAGCTTGACAGCAAAACCCAATGCCTCATTGGTCCAGGGTGATCCAGGATCTGGGTTAGGATGAGGTAGGAGAGGGCACCTCACCAGTGAGAAGATAAAGTCTGGCTATGCAAACTGGTTCAGGGGTGGTATCTCACAAATAGAGCCAGACACTGTTCTGGGTGTAAGCCCCATTGAACTTAATGGAACTTACCTCTCAATAGACACAAATAGGATTGCAATGTTAGTGACCTTTCCCCTTCTTCTTCCATACATAACAGCCAGTTTCTGAAATTCCTACAACACATGGGGAGAGGGTAGGAATATGCTGGCAAGTCACACTCAACCCAGAGTGACCAGATTCTAAATTCAAAATTCCTGATCTGGTCACTCAAAAGTCGACTTTCATGTGAAAATCATTTGAAAATCAGGATTTTTTTTCATTAAAATAAATGTAGGACACCCTACATTTTGTCCTACATTTTAAAAATTAAATTTTTAGCTTACCTTGGCTGAGGAGACCTTCTGAGAGTGGGGGGTGGGGGTGGGAGGGTGATTGGTGGCATTAGGGGGTCGTTAGAAGCAGCAGTGACTTGGCATGACTAAGACAGAGCCAGCTGCTGCTGAAATATTCAAAAAAATCGTATGCACATGGGCGCACAGCCGATCGTTGGTTAGAAAAGGATTCCTAAAGGCTTCTGCGGGGACAGAGACTTGCCTTGACCTCTGCCAGCACACACCTTCATTTAGGAAGTGTAAGTGCTGGTGGAGGTCAGGGGAAGTCTCCACCCCCACAGAAGCCTTCTAGGAATCTTTTTCTAACCAATGATCAGCTGCGCACACATGCGCAGTCGATTTTAAAAAATATTTCAGCAGTGGCTGGCTCGATCTTAGTTGTGCCAAGCTGCTGCTGCTTCTGATGACCCCCGGTGCCACCAATCACTCTCCCACTCCTCCCAGAAGGCTGGACAAGGGGCCATTGGAACGGACAGTCCAGTCCAATGGCCAATTCTGGACAAGTCCGGCCATTTCCAGTCATATGGTCACGCTGTACTCAACCCTACCCAACATATCTGCTGGTCATGCTATCCTGGGCGTTTGCATATTTAAAGCGTATCTGAGTCTGCTTGTTATGTGAACCACCTTTCACATTATCTAGGAGATGAAGACCCCATTAGAATAATGCCCTGGTTGGGGAAGAGCTACATTGTATTTTGCTTCTGCTTCTCAGTAGGTTTGACACCTAGTCTCAATCACAGGGTAGTGGTGAAGTTCAGGTGACTCAATACATTGGACCGGAACAAGAGCTTTTTCAGTCCCATGAAGATGAGGCAATCATACATTTATTGGTCTGCTTGGCAAAAATCACTGCTATTCAACAGGCAGATTTTGTCTGCAAGTATTTAAATAGGTCTCTTAAGCCCACTGGAGAAATCTGTGTGATCTCTGCTCTTCTCTCTCCAGTATCTACATTGGCAGCTCTGGGACATTTGGCCTTTTCCCCAACAACCGCCTGAAGCGTAGGCCAAGCCATTTTGAACAGGAGATTACCGAAGGTGAGTGGCTTAAATGCATCTGATATTCTGCTCCAGAGATGGAGCTTCTTGTTTTCCACCTCTGAGAATTGTGCTTGAATAGAAATGGTTTTCCCAAAGCTACCCTGCAAACTCAGGTAGGTTTCCCAAATCCATGTTCAGCTCTGTCCCTTTATGAACGCACTTTACATCTCCACCCTTCTCTCCATTCATTTGCCCAGGTCATCAGCCCCAAAAGGTTGCACGCCGGGTCTTCACCAACAGCCGGGAGCGCTGGCGTCAACAGAACGTGAATGGGGCCTTTGCTGAGCTCCGGAAACTCATCCCCACCCACCCTCCTGACAAGAAATTGAGCAAGAATGAAATCCTTCGCCTGGCCATGAAATATATAAACTTTCTCGTCAAGTTGCTGAGTGACCAGGCCAGGTCGGCCGGCATGGACCCATCTGATGTAGAGCTCCCCTGCAATGGGACTCCAGAGACACCCTCACCACCAGCACCCATAAAATTGGAACGGGTGCAAGTAGAGCCACTGACTGTGCTAGGGGAAGGAGAACCACGGTGATGAGCAGCCTGGCTGGGA
This sequence comes from Cryptoblepharus egeriae, assembly GCA_030015325.1. NCBI lineage: Eukaryota > Metazoa > Chordata > Lepidosauria > Squamata > Scincidae > Cryptoblepharus > Cryptoblepharus egeriae. The sequence continues at coordinate 113,122,670 of JAREYC010000002.1, forward strand.
GTACAATCATTGCCCCCACCATGATGTACACACACACTGCCACATTTGTGGATGGAAACTATACAGGCCACAGATCTTTTTCTGGAACACCAGCTGGGATCAAAGGCCACTGGACAAACTGTGACTTTAGAGTTCCTGTGACCTTTGGAATGTATGGATTTTGGAATGCACTGGTACACAACAGTCCAACAAGGGATGGAGAAGGAAACATTGCCCCTTGACTGAGACATTCCTGCCTAGCCAATCAATGTCACAGAGTGGGGACTTCAGGGAGAAATTGGGAATGCCCGTGTCCCCAGTTGACTTGCTTTTAGAGCAGCCAGATAGTGAGTGGGGGTTAGCAGGAAGCTGTTTAAGAGGGGGCAGCTCTAAAATAAGTCTGGTTGTTATGTGAACCACGTTTCACAGTATCTAGGAGATGAAGACCCCATTAGGATAATGCCCTGGTTGGGGAAGGGCTACATTGTATTTTGCTTCTGCTTCTCAGTAGGTTTGACACGAAGACCACAATCCTAACCGTGTCTACTCAAAAGTAAGCCCCATTCTGTTCAATGGGTCTTACTCCCAGGAAAGTGTCTTTAGGATTGCAGCTTTTGTCTCAATCCCAAGTGTCAATTTTGTGTAGGTCGTATCTGGATGTTTGAGTGGTACAAAAGAAAAGGAGCAAAGCTTAAAGGTGGTGAGTTGAAGCAGAGTAGTGTCTCACTGAGCATTTGATCTGGCCTGGGGAAACCCTCAGATAACAAGCTCAGTCTTCCCTAAGTGAGGAGGCTCCTGCATCAAGGAGCTCTCTCTGTAAGGCCCTTAACAGTGGTTTTATTTTGTATTTTCTCTGGCGGACAGAATAGCTGCCAGAAAGACATTTTAAGCTGGACAAAAAAAACCGCTGGGAAGGGTTTTAATCAGCCTTCCTTTTGGCTAGTTCTCTGCTCTGACTGCTTTTCATTAAAAAAAATGTTTGAGAGATAATTACACATACATTGATGTATATCATTTGGTTTGATCCTCTGTGGCAGTGATTTTCAACCAGTGTGCCACGGATAGTCCTGAAGTGTGCTGGGGGAATTTGCATTCATTAATAGGAAAATTGGGGGATTTGAACAGCCTGGTGTGCCTTGTTAATAGTGAAATAACTGATGGTGTGCCTTGACAATTTCAGTGCGTTGTTAGGTGTGCCATGAGATGAAAAAAATGGAAAATCACTGCTCAATGGGCTTCTTGTTATTGAGGTGAAAAGCCTAGAGCTGGGCAGTTCAATTTCAATATGTAGGTGAAGGTGTAGGTGAAGACACATGATGGAATGGAGAAAATAAAATATTCCTATACAATGAGAACTAGTACATGAGGAAAAAAGCTAGGCTAGAAACCTGACGCTTCTAGATGTTGGATTTTTCCCATATTTCATCAATTGAGCCCCCATTTGCCATTCACAGTGGTACACCCAGACTCAGTTTTACCACCTTCAGTGGCCTTCTCCATGTTCTTGTAACTCACAAGATCTTAGCAGCCCTCGTGGGCTGTAAAGCGATTTATCAAAGCCTGGGCGAATTGCTTTGAAGGACCTGTTGGGACCGATAAGTGATTCTATAGTAATTGCTGTGTCATTCCTGGTGGGCTAGATCCTCGCAGTGGTGGTTGGGCTGGGCTGGGAGCCACGGTCTCAAGAACCTGTCCCCTTCCTGGAAATTGGAGGGCGGTTTGTGCTGAGTTGGTATCTAAACCTGCCCCACACATTCTGGGCCTCCTGCCAAACCTAAATGTGCCAGCAGGAGATTGGGAGGGGGGAGAGGATGTTTCAACATTGCCTATTATCCAATGAAGGAAGGATGGTGAAGCCCTTTGAGGGGAGGGGAAGGGAGGAAGGAAGCAGTATAGCAGCTATTACTGATCAGCAATACATAAACATACTGGTACCCACTAGAAGTCTAGGTTAGTTGTGAAGGAGATGGTTGCTTATTGGTATTCCTTGTAAGAAGACTGCCTACAATGACATTTGCCCCCATTTGACTTGTTAAACTGCATGGGGGGTTTTCTGGCCCAGAACCTACCATCCATAAGGGTTCAAGCCAGAAGGTACATATGATCTGTGGTGCTCAAGTTGTGCTCCAAGATTTCCAAAATTCCCAAATCAAAATATCAATCAATACTTTACTGCAACATGTGCTTATACAGGGTGAACCAAGTCGGTGGACAGTAGGTGGGTAGGCTTTGTGTGAGGGTATATTATTTACTGTCCACCTACGTTTGGTTCACCCTGTATTATAAAATCTTGTTCATTTTGCAAAGTCTTGATTGTTCTGTTGTTATAATTGAAGTTGGTCCCTGAGGTCTAATTTTTTGTTTCTTTTAGGAAGGAAATAATGAGAAAGAGAAGTATGGGTAGGTGAAGAACAGTGGGACCACGATTGCTTGGAAGCCAAGAAGTTCATGTGTGTGTGCACCGGGGTAGAGCAGGATGACAGGAAACCATGCAGAGCACTCACGCCCTACCTTTTGAGCTCTGGGGCCTGGGGCTGGCAGTGTTTGCAAATAATGAAACATTTGACTAGTTTCCGACTAGCAACTTGCGGTTGTTTAAAAAGAGCAGCTCTGGTAGTCTACTCTTGGAGCACCGTAAAGATTATCTGCTTTTGCAATGGTACAACCTTCTATAGGAAACTGCCTTTAGATGCCAGCGGAACTGTTCAACATTCCAAGTACAGAGCTTGAAACAGTTCGAAACACATGGAGACAAACAGCACTACTAAACAGATACCTAATATTATTTTGTCATAATGTTATCTTCAGTTCTACTCCTTAAGGATGCTAAACCATCCTCTGGATTTGGAAACTATGAGCATGGCAACCTGTATCCATCTGTCCCATTGGTTTTTACTCACATGATGTTGATTCCCCCATTCCATTTATTTGCCATATTGGTTATTGTTATGTGCTCCTAATCTGCTCAATTAAAAAAAAAACCAAGTTGTCTCTGAAGCTGAATTAATCTCCATATGTTTTGGGTAGCTGATCAGTTTCTTTCACCAGCATGGTACGAAGAGATGTTCTAAGGTTGATCTGAGAGGTACTATCACTACCCTTGAATGCTGAGTACAACTTCACATACCGAGTTCTTTGTTGCTGTTGTTAGAAGACAGAGAGCAGAGTTATGAGAAGTACTTAGCCAGTGGAAGTACCTTGTGGCGGCCCAGGAGTATAAAAACATGCCGTAAAGTACATCTGTGACAATGTGCGCTGGCCTCCCTGTGCCAGATCCCAGCCAGCAAAAGATAAGTTCATGCCAGTATACGGAGGTTGACACTGGGGAGGGTGAAATAGAGTTATTCTTTGGTGGGAGCATGGCAGGGCCATAGCTGGCGGGGGGTGACAATGACACTAAGTTTTGCAGGGATCCTCCCCACAGTGTGCACAGGATCTCCTCCCACTCTGAGTCATTCCTGGCTCAAGATGCTCTGAGTCATTCCAGGATGCTTTCCCCTCCTGGAATCGCTCAGAGAGGAAGGAGATCCCTGGCACTCTGTAGTGAGGCTCCCTGCACAAGTTAGTGTTTTGCCCCCATTTAGCTAGAGCCTTAGAGCAGGGTAGGAGTGACAGGGCCCAAGAGGGGGATGGCACCAACCTCTGATACTTAGGCCAGATCTTAGCCCATTAAAACATAAAAAACCCTGCTGGATCAGACCAAGGCCCATCTAGTCCAGCTTCCTGTATCTCAAAGTGGCCCACCAGGTGCTTCAGGGAGAGCACAGGAGACTTTCACCCAACAACCCTCCCAGTGATGGGATTCAAAGAAATTAACAACCAGTTCTATGCCCATCTGGCAGCCACTTTTAAATGGCTATTTTTAAACTTTATATGTCCTATCTCTCATTAACAACCGGTACTATAGAGTAGGTGCGAACCTGCTGGAGCCCACCACTGAACCCTTCCCTGCATCTGGCATTCTATATTTAAAATGAGGAGGTTGCACATACCTATAATGGCCTGTAACCTGTGATGGACTTTTCCTCCTGAAATTTGTCCAATCCCCTCTTAAAAGGCTAGATGCCATCATCACATCTTGTGGCAAGGAGTTCCACAGGCTAGCTATACTGGGTGAATAAATATTTTCTTTTAGTCTGTCCTCAATTTGAATGGATATTCTGTAGTTCTTGGGAAGAAAAAGAACATCTATATATCTGTCCCATGCATAATTTTGCGTCTCAAACATGTCCCTCCTCAGACACCTCATTTCTAAATACTGAAGAATTACAAATGCTGTAGCATTGACTAGTAAAGAAGGTGCACCTGCCCAGTCACCATTTTGGTTGCTCACTTCTGTATCTTTTCCATTTCCACTGTATCCTTTTTCGAGATGTGGTGATCAGAACTGGACACAAGACTCCAGGGATGGCCTTGCCTTCAGTTTGTTCAATGGCATTACAATATTAGTTTTTTTATTATCAAAACTTTTTGTAGGAGCTCAAGAATTGAATTAGCCTTCTTCACCACCACTGCACATTCGGGTGACATTTTCATTTCATCCACCTGTATTACACAGGGCTGCTCAGATCTGTGCCAGCATTTTAGTCGGTGCAGATCTGAGTAGCTACATTGTGATTGCTGCCGCATGACAAGGAGTAAGGGGAAATAAACCTCCTTACTCTGACTTGTGTGGGATCCACCTCTTACCCTGCACTCCACACAGAACAGAACACTCTGGCACAGACCTGTTCCAGCACAGGATAGAGCTGCCAAGAGCCTTTCCAGGGAAAAAATATAGCAAACCTAACACTTATCAAGTTATGCCTTTGGGACTGGAATTTTGTTTGCAAAATGTAATTTCAAAGAATTAAAACACTTACTGAATACTGTGGGGTCCAAAACAAGGTTACATGCCCATGGAAACAAAAAGGAGGTTCTGGAAGGAGGGTCAGTAGTTGTGCACAGGAGAAATTCCCACTGGAATTTCCTTGTACATGATCAGTGTTTCCAGGTTTAAAGTGCATTTGAAAACTATGCTCAGGGCTTTTTTCTGGAGGTATTCACTGGTATTCAGTACCAGCATTTTTTTCCACTTGCCCCTCCAACAGCTAATTAATGATTAGTTGTAGGAGGATGACTAGTTATGCCCAGTGGCATAGCTAATGATCATGCAGCCTGGTGCAAAGCTCAAAACGTAGCCCCAGAAGTGATGCCACAGATGGAAGCGACATCATCCCCAGGTATTTTTAAAAAGAAAATTTGGGGAAAAACCTGACTCCTCCTCATCAGCAGTTCACCACCCATTTGGTATGCTATGCAACAAAATCAAATTTAATTACGGTAAGTAAAAAATGAACATTGTGTCCCATATTGATTAGGGAAACTGTGCTGGGGGAAAGAAATGGTTCTTATCTCCCTGCTAAATGTAAGAGAAGCACCACTTAGACGTGCCAGTATACCCAGTTAGTATGGGTAACTATTATGATATATGTACTATATATGATATATGTACTGAGCACTGATTCATATTAACGCCTTATTAACTCCACACAGTATCAGATGTACATCTCATTGGCTCTCAAAGCCATCAGTAACATGGAAAAGTTTCAAAAAATCCACTTTTGTTCCATAGGTGTGTTTTCATTTTTTGGTTAATTGGCCATAACATTTGATAGGATATAGCTATTCCAATGGAGTTTTTATATGCATTCTTCATAAAATCACCTTTCCAATGATATATAACATGATGGTATTATCATTCATACATACCCCATTTTTCACAATTTCAGTCACTATTATCAAGCTCTGTTTATAGTTCCACAAAGGTTGTAGCCCAGTGCAACTGCATCCCCCTGCACTCCCCTAGCTACGCCACTGGTTATGCCACTGTGGTGAGTACCGGCACTATTTCCCCCAGAAAAAAGTATTGGTTGTGTTGATTTGTGCAGGTCTGTGTGTGCATTATTTTTCAGTACATGATAAAGTAGAAAACATTTTTAAAAATAATAAACCTTGGTGCTTTATGCGGGTGTTTTAGCACTCATACTGATCAGCTCCTGTCATGTATGTTGTTCACAGTTGGAGAAGCTGATTTTAAATCAACCCGCATCCTAACCAAGTTAATGGGGACGACAATGCACTTAAACTGTTGATTTGTTTTTTTCAACTGAAAAATAGCTCATCTGTGGTGCTCAAGGTTGCAGTGCAAAGGAGTCATGATGTATCAGATGGAAGTGCCAATGGAGATTGTCTTTTTGAGGTTCAAGGATTGCATTTCCCTCATTTAATTAATTTTGAACAATGCCTTTATTTTGAACTGTGTACAAATTTGAATGGGTTTTCACTCTTGGCTATCCTATTATCTCTTTCCTGGATAAGCCTCCAAAAACAATAAGCTAATCAACCTTGTTTTCTTCAAAGTAAATTTTGGCACAGCCTTCCCTAGAGTGAGCACTTCATTGATACTTGCCAGGCAGCCCATAGACAGACACCTTGAGATGAGGGGATGTAGAGCAAAGAACAGCTAGATTAGGGCTGCAATCCTAAAGACACTTTCCTGGGAGTAAGACCCATTGAACAGAATGGGGCTTACTTTTGAGTAGACATGGTTAGGCTTGTGCTCTTTGTAACCTAATATTCTGTCATTCCATATGAACTAAACCAGAGGTCCCATGGACTCAGATTTTGCTGAAAATAATTGGGCTGGTACTTCTACATATATAATGGTCTCATGTCAAATATTAGGTGAAAAATCCAAAGGGTTGTATGCTATGACCCTTCAACACAAGGGTGTCATATCCATTTTTGATGCTCGCAAATTGCATATTTTTCTGTGGACCCATCTTTGGATGCTAATATCTCAGAAGTAAATAAAGTTTTCTGGAAGAATTTTGATACGTAGAGTAATTTGGGCTCAGGCTTTCTGAATCTGCCGCATGAAACAGAATGTTAATAAAACAAATTTTCCAAGGGCAAATCTGCCATGTGGGCAACTAAAAATGGTAATAAAACATTTTCTGCATAATTGTACATATCTTGTAAACATTTACTCAAAAATTCAGTTTTTTTCACCTCCTTCATATTAAAATTTTGTTTGAAAATTTGTTTTGCCCATGAAAAGATCCCCCTTATCTCCAAAACTAGAACAGAGACCTTTTCTGATGACAGATTCAGAAAGCCTGAGCCCAAATTACTCTATATATCAAAATTTGTCCAGTAAATGTTATTTACTTCTGAGATATTAGCATCCAAAGATAGGTACACAGGAAAATATGCAATTCGCGAGTGTCAAAAATGGTTTTGGCACCCTTGTTTTGAAGGGCCATAGCACACGAACCCTTTGGATTTTTCACGTAATACTTGGCACGTGGCCATTATATATGTAAAAGTACCAACCCAATTATTTTCAGACAAATCTGAGTCGGTGACTGTGCAAGGTTTTTGAGAATATGGTTGAATTCATATGGAATGACCCTAAAGTGGTTTGATTGTGTTTTTTTAGTAAGCAGTTGGGCAGAAGATGATTTGTGCATTTTTTCTTACCTTTCCACAAATAAAAATACTAGATGTTGTGGTTCCCAAACTGGTTCTGTGGCCCAATAGAGTGGGTCTGTGGTCACAATCCAATTTTTGGAGACTTCTAACTGACAGGTAGATTAAACTATGTGTATCAAGGGTTAAACAACATGGAGGACCCTGGATATTATTAAGGGGACTAGATCCTTGTGCCTACACTGGTAGACAAAGTATGGTATATGTTACATGCATCTTGGCAACCAGTCTTAAGAGAAAATGTCATGGGGGTAAGTGAGGCAAGAACACATGAAGGAGAACAGTGCTCAGAAGTATAAAAGTGCTCCGGGACTTGGGGCAGTGACATTACAAAGTCTCAACATCATTAACTGTACAATCCAGAGTAACTATGTTACCTCTTATGTTGATGTAAGAGACATTTATGTGAAAATAGTTATGGTGCCACCTAGTGGAAACCTATGGGAACTTCATAGAGCAATCCAGAGTAAATTTTTCTTACGTCGACGTAAGAGCTCCCGTAGTTACTCTGGATTGTGCACTATGTCACTTCTGATTTTGAGCTATCACTGCAGCAGCTTTGTACCCCAAGTTCTTACTCCTGTGGAAGGTCAGGGTTCTCTAAATAGGGGTCTCCAGACCAAGAGCTGGCACAGTGCTGAGGGGCAAAAAAAATTTAAAATATAAAATTAAAAAAAATACATTCAGGATGGAACTTAGGTGAACAAATGGGTTCAAATAGATTTTTCCAAGCACCAACACACACCCATAGAAGTAAAACATACACTCAAATTGACTCCCATCCCCCTCCACACCACAAGCAGCTTACTTAAATATACAGGAGTAAATACCTCAGAACCAGCACCTCACAGGAAAGTTTCCAGAATTTCTCTAAGCTCCAACGTAGACTACAGAAATAAAGTACACACTCCCTTCTCTCTGAGGGAGGGGGTGTTGCCTTCTGCATTAAAGCAGGCGGTATTTCGCCCCCTCCTGAAGAAACCCTCCCTGGACCCTAAAAACCTAAACAACTATCGGCCAGTCTCAAATATCCCATTTCTGGGCAAAGTGGTCAAGCGGGTGGTGGCGTCCCAGCTTCAGAGGGTCCTGGATGAAGCTGATTCTCTGGATCCCTTCCAATCTGGCTTCAGGCCGGGATTTGGGACAGAGACTGCCTTGGTCGCCTTGGTGGATGACCTACGCCGGGGAATGGACAGGGGGAGTGCATCCCTGTTGGTCCTGCTGGACCTCTCAGCGGCCTTTGACACCATCGACCATGGTGTCCTTCTGAGTCGGTTGACCGGGTTGGGGATTAGAGGCACTGTTTTGCAGTGGTTCTGCTCCTTCCTGGCTGACAGGTCCCAGAAGGTGGTGCTGGGGGATGCTTGCTCGGCACCCTGGCCTCTTCAATGTGGGGTGCCACAAGGTTCCATTCTATCCCCCATGCTATTTAACATCTACATAAAGCCGCTGAGAGAGGTCATCCGGAGGTTTGGAGTGAGGTGTCACCAGTACGCTGATGACACCCAGCTCTATCTCTCCTTTCCTCCTGAGTCCAAGGAGGCAGTTGAAATCCTGAATCGTTGCCTGGAGGCAGTGGGGGACTGGATGAGGGTGAACAAGCTGAGATTAAATCCTGATAAGACAGGTTCTCCTGGTCCGGAAGTCCTCAACTCGGGTATTGGAATATCATCCCGCTCTGGATGGGGTTGCACTCCCTCTGAAGGAGCAAGTTCACAGCTTGGGGGTTTTCCTGGATTCGCAGCTGCTCCTGGAGTCCAAGGTGGTGGCTGTGGCCAGGGGAGACTTAGCTCAGCTTCGGCTGATCCGCCAGCTGCAACCATACCTGAGTCGTTCATATCTGGCCATGGTGACCCATGCACTGGTGACATCGAGACTGGATTACTGTAATGCGCTCTACGTGGGGCTGCCTCTGAAGACAGTCTGGAAACGTCAACTAGTCCAGAATGCGGCGGCCCGTGTGGTTGCTGGGGCTCATCGGTTTGACTCTGTCGGACTACTGCTTCAGCGACTACACTGGCTGCCCATTCGTTTCTGGGCTGAATTCAAAGTGCTGGTCCTGACCTTTAAAGCCTTAAAAGGCTCGGGTCCAGGGTACCTGAGGGACCGCCTTCTTCTGTACAATCCAACCCGTCCCCTAAGGTCATCTGAGGGGGCCCTACTGACTGTGCCGCCACTAAGAGACGTGAGAGGTGTGGCAGCCAGAGATAGGGCCTTCTCGGTGGTGGCACCCCGGCTTTGGAACTCCCTCCCCATAGAACTGAGGAAAGCTCCCTCAATACAGAGCTTCGGGTGGAGCTGAAAAACCTTTTATTTTTTAAAAAAAAGCTTTTAAATGGGGCAGGAGTTGGGGGGCAGTTTTATTGTGTTTATATATTATTATTTTTTAACAAAGCTTTTAGTCTGTTTTAATCATTTCAGTTTTTAAATCTAATTGTGTTTTAAGTGTATTTTAATTATGTTTTAACTTCTATTTATTGTTATTTTAATGGTGTTTTATTTTTATGCATGTTAGCCGCCTTGGGCTCTTTCTGTGAATGAGGAAAGGCGGGATACAAATTAAGTAAAATAAAAATAAAAATAAACTTTTAAATGGACTCCCATCCCCATCTCCCAAGCAGCTTCTTTAAATATACCTCAGAATCGGCACCACACAGGAACCATCTACAGAATATCTAATCTTCCAAAAGTCTTCTAAAGTTTTCAGAGGACACAAAAAGTTACTTCAGATTTTTTGGAAAACCTGGACATGATGACTCTGGCCCAAGCTGGGTTTTGGAGATCCCTGATCTAGACAGAACAACAGCCATTCAGTTCTATCTCATCTTTCGTACTGTGGAATTGGACCAGAAGGTAATTTAGAATTGGTTCACACAAGAAACGAAGGCATGAATTTGAACATCTCTTTGCTTTTTCTGCGGTTAAAGCAGGAAAGAATGTAGGAAAAAACTTCAGCCAAACTTTAGCTTTTGAGAGCTACTTTTAATGACTAGAGGCAATCTAAAACAGTTTTATTTTTTTCAGGAATGGCAGTATTTACCCTAAAATAAAACGGCTGGAATATATGCTGCAATCCTAAAGACACTTTCTGTGGGGGACACAATGGGGCTTATTTTTGAGTAGACATGTTTAGGATTGTGCTCAAACCCTACAATCCAGAGTAACTACAGGAGCATGTAAGAGACATTTACGTCGACATAGTTACGGCACCACCTAGTGAAAACCTATGGGAAATTCATATTGCAATCCAGAGTAAATTGTTCTTATCTCGGAGCAAGGATTCCCCGTAGTTACACTGGATTGTGCCTTACATATTACAGTGGGGATATGTGCAGGGTGACCAGTTGTCATAACCAAAAAAGTGAACAAGGCCCCCCCCCCCAAATATATGGCACCCAAGAAAACTGTAGAACAGGACAAAGTAAAAGGCAAACACACATACATATAGGCACAACCTATTTACAGTATATGCAAATTATTTATATGCGATACTATCTCAAAGCGAATGAGGTTGGCCCTTAAAATCATGTCCCTTTTGAAATTAAAGGCTCAGAAATAGCCTACATGCCATGGTGTAGAAATAGGTTCAGAAATAGCTTACATGCCATTGCACACTCTGTGGCTGCAATAAGGATCTCAGCCTAGAACAGTGGTTCTCAATCTTCCTAACGCCGTGACCCCTTTATAAGTTCCTCATGTTGTGGGGACCCCCAACCATAAAATTATTTTCGTTGCTACTTTATAACTGTAATTTTGCTACTGTTATGAATCGTAATGTAAATATCCGATATGCAGGATGTATTTTCATTGTTACAAATGAAATGTGTGTTCAATGCACACATTGAAAACAATGGGATTTATTTCAGAGGATTGGGCATAGGATTGGGCCCTGAGGCTGCAATCCTATCCACATTTACATGGGAGTAAAGGCCCCCTGACTATAATGGGATTTATTTCAGAGTAGGCATGCATAGGATTGGGTCCCTGAGGCTGCAATCCTATCCACATTTACGTGGGAGTAAAGGCCCCCTGACTATAATGGGATTTATTTCAGAGTAGGCATGCATAGGATTGGGCCCTGAGGCTGTCAGTCAGCCCCAGTGCATGTGCAGCTACAGCTGGAGGTCTGGCAAGTCTGACCTAGCCCCCTGCACCAGGGGTCTTTAGGCAACCCCCAGGAAACCTCTAGGCGACCCCAAAAGGGGTCCCGATCCCAACTTTGAGAAATGCTGGCCTAGAAGGTAATAATGGTAATAATTGCCTTCCATTTGCATGTAAAAAAAGAAAAGAATAGCCTGAAATGGGATTATTTCAAACCAGGGAAAAGGAAACTGATTCATCCTAATTCATTGGTTCCTTTGCTACCATGATAAATTGCTGAATATATCTATATCTATATATCTATATCTATATCTATATCTATATCTATATCTATATCTAGATATTGTTTTCTCACCCTCCACGGGTGGTGTATGTATGTATGTTATCCTCAATCTCGGGTCCTCTACCAGAGGCCTGGGAGTTTAAGGGTTCCGCGCAGTATCTTAGCTGTTCCTTGCAATGCGCTTTTCTGGATCGAGTGTTCTGATGTCCTTCCTGGGATCTGTTGGAGCCATTCTTCCAGCTTGGGTGTCACAGCCCCTAGTGCTCCAGTCACTATTGGGATCACATTCACCTTCACTTTCCACATCCTTTCTAATTCCTCCTTCAAACCCTGATACTTTTCCACCTTTTCATGCTCTTTTTTCCTGATGTTGCTGTCGTTTGGTATTGCTACATCTATCACCAGGGCTGTCTTCTGGGCCTTATCTGCCACCACAATGTCTGGCTGGTTAGCCAGTACCTTCTTGTCTGTCTGGATATGGAAGTCCTACAGGACCTTAGCCCTGTCATTCTCCACAACCTTCAGAGGGGTCTCCCATCTGGTCTAGGGAAGGGTTAGTCCATAGGCTGAGCAGATGTTCCTATACATGATGCCAGCTACTTGGTTGTGCCGTTCAATGTATGCTGTTCCTGCCTGCATCTTACACCCTGCCACAATGTGTTGGATTGTTTCTGACGTTTCTCTGCACAGCCTGCACTTTGGGTCTTCTCTTGTGTGGTAAATCCCCACTTCTATGGATCTGGTGCTTAGTGCCTGTTCTTGTGCTGTAATGATGAGGGCTTCAGTGCTATCTTTGAAGCCAGCTCTTTCCAGCCACTGATAGGATTTCCCAATATCAGCGACTTCGGTTATCTGGCGATGGTACATCCCATGCAGGGTCTTATCTTGCCAGGACACTTCCTCAGTTGGATCTTCCTTCTGTATTTGCTGTTGCTGTTGTTGCTGGAGACATTTTCTCATCAGCTCATCTTTGGGTGCCATCTCAGTGATGTATTCCTGGATATTCTGGGTTTCATCCAGGATAGTAGTTTTGACACTCATCAGACCCCGGCCGCCCTCTTTCCGACTAGTGTATAGTCTCTGGATGTTAGATTTGGGGTGGAAACTCCTATGCATTGTGAGGAGCTTTTGGGTCTTCACATCGGCCGCCTCCATTTCTTTCTGTGGCCAGCTTACTATGCCAGCAGGGTATCTGATGATTGGCAGTGCATATGTATTGATGGCATGTATCTTATTTTCCCCATTGAGCTGGCTTTTCAGGATCTGTCATATTCTTTGATGGTACTTGGATATTGCTGTCTTCCTTGCCTTCTCTTCATGATTACCGTGGGATTGTGGGATACCTAGGTACTTATAGTTGGTCTCTACATCTGTTATGTATCCTGTTGGTAGTTCTACCCCATTGGTCTTAACCACTTTTCCTCTCTTTATGATCATTCGGCTGCACTTATCCAGGCCAAATGACATCCCAATATCCTCACTGTAGATCCTTGTCAGGTGTATCAATGAGTTGATGTCTCGTTCATTCTTTGCATACAGCTTGATGTCATCCATATAGAGGAAGTGGCTGATGGTAGTTCATATATATATATATGTGTGTGTGTGTGTGTGTGTGTGTGTGTGTGTGTGTGTGTGTGTGTGTGTGTGTGTGTGTGTGTTAATTTAAACACTGACTATATAGTATTACTTTCCAAATTAATATTTTAATTTACTGTGTTTACTCAACTCACCTTTTCCTGCCGAATTCAGTCTCCAAAGTCAGGGTGTGCATTAGATTCAGTGGTTAATGAGATTTGAGTAAATACAGTCTTTTGATTATAAGTGTAGGGTGCACATTAGATTTGATGGTGCATTAGATTTGAGTAAATACAGTATTTTAAAGCATTTTTATCAAATGTAATCACTGCCCTATAAGTGGTATATATGTGTTTTATGGCTATCAGCAAGCATAGCTCCAGGAATAAAACAGGCATAAAATACATAACTCACTCACTGACTATGGTGGAACTTACTTCTAAGTAGACAAGCATAGGATTGGGCTCATGGTCCACTACAATGCTTAAACTTATATTTAAGATTCAAGATTTGTATGCTACTTGTAAACTATGGTGAATCCAATGGAGCCAAACACAAACAAATTAAAACATCACCAAATTTAAACATTGAGAAGATAGCAACATGAACCAACAGAATTGAACAAAGCATTGAATTATTATGGAAATAAACTAATTTAACATGCAGGAAAAACACACAACAACATAGCAAGGAACCATTAAACAATTGCTTACTCACAAGTAAATCCATCACTGTAGCTCAGTTATGCTTTTTTTAGTTTGGAGTAAGGGACTTCCTTCTCAAGTGTTTCTGATCCTGTGTTCATCAGATCGGGACCATTCCGGTGGGGTTGCATTCTTCTCAGCCTGCCTTTTCCAATGAATCAAGGAACAGTTGCCTACTCACAAGTATACAACACTATGGCTGTTTCACTTTCCAGTGCACATTTTTCTTGGCACCTTTGAGCTGACTCAGGCTTTGCAGCCATTTAAAGCACTCTGAGGGAGTCAGGGGGTTAGAAATGCAGTGAGCAGCACTTGGGTTCATCCATGGACATGCCACAGTATATTTCAGTAATAGGTACATACTGTATTTGCTGGCTTATAAGACGCACTTTTTCCCCCCCAAGGGGGGAAATGTCTGTGCGTCTTATAAAGTGATAGGGCCAATCCTGGGTTGCACAGTACCCCCTCATGTGATATGTTGTTGGATTCATATTGAAGAGCAGAATCCAATGCAAAAATCATTTTGAGATATCTCCTTCCTACCAAGAGTTATGGCCAAAAAACCGAAAAACAAAAATATAAAAACAAAAAATACATTTTTTGGCATTTTTTTTAAGCGGGTAGGAATTTTGGCTTGAGGGGTAGTAATTTTGTCCTGGGGGGGTAGGAATTTTGGCCTTGGGGTTCAGGAATTTTGGGTTTGGCATCTGGTCACCCTGGCACAGTTGCAATCCTAAGCAGCCTTCCCTGGCTTGGAGACTTGCTCCAAAGTAGACATGCACAAGACCTAGTCCCTGCTGCTCCAGGCCTGTGCATTCCTCACTTTTCCCTATCTCTCTAGATCCCCTCACCTTTCCCTACCTACCTGGATCCCTCCACCCCCAAAAGAACCCCCCCCCAACTTACCTGCCTTCCTGGATCATTTGCAATATGTGTAAAATGTTGTTGTCCGATCATTTGCAATGAGATTTGTGTAAAAGTCACAAATCACTGACACTAGAGATGATGAGATGATGAGAAAATTAGAAGAGTGCTTGAAGCTTAAAGTCTTTCATCATTTGTTAATGACAGTGATAATGGTTCTTAATACCACTGTTGACTTTACATGGTTGAAAAATTATTCTTCTATATTTTATTAAATATATTAGTACACCATTTGGTTCAGAATATTTTTTTTCTTGTTTTGCTCCTCTAAACTTTGGCATGTCTGATGGTCCAGTGCGTGTAATAAGCCGGGAAATACAGCATTTTGTTAATTGAGCAGGATTTTGTGATTTCTTGTTTTATCATTTTGCATTATGGCGGTGTTATTTTGCAAATCCCAATATGCCTTTCCAGGATTTCCAACAGGGAATCTTCCAGACTAACCCTACAATCCAGAGTAACCATGGGAGCACGTAATGTGAAAACCTATGGGAAATTCATAGTGCAATCCAGAGTAAATTGTTCTTGTACCGGAGCAAGAACTCCCTGTAGTTACTCTGAATTGCACCTTAAGTCTTTCTCTCTCCCCCTCTCTCCAAAGTAGTTATGCAGTAGTTATACCTGTACAGTATATATGTACAAAGTAACCTCCAAAGTAGTTATACCTGTACAGTATATATGTACATGTGAGTGAAACCCCACTCACCCACTTTGCGACTAATATGCAATCTTTGGAGGGGCATAAATGTAAAGATGAGAGGCGGTGGGAGTGTCTCACCCTTTCTCCAACTCCCTCCACCTCCTTTTCCTTATGTGAAGTACTACCTGCTGCTGCAACCTTGTGAGAGGGAAAATAGTTGAGGAAGTGTGGAAAAGGCAGGTGAGCTTTGGCACCTGTGCATCAACTTGTGCAGGGTGAGCACATCACCCTCATCGCACATCTGTGCATGTGCAAAGATGCAAACATACATGTGCAAACTCTCTGACCTCCCCCAGAAGTGTACTGACGCCGGTCAGGCCAGGCCCTCCCTCTGAGGAGCACTGACACTGTTTGGTATGTGCTCCTCTGTGCTCCTCTGAAGGAGGGGCTGGTTGGTGCGCTCCTCTGAAGGAAGAGCAACTAGCTGGCCTCCTAGCGCTCCTCTGAAGGAGGACAGGTGACCCACTCCTCCCTCAGAGGAATGTTGGGGTGATGCGCTAGTCTGAGGGAGTGTCAAACTCACTCAGTGTGTCGCCCCAAAGGCACATCTCCCTGGCGGGCTGTGCACCAGACACACCAGTCTGGTAATGCCCCTGCAAGTGAGGGAAATGGTTAAGCTCCCCACACGCTGCAATGCATTTTCCTTATTAAGTATCTGTTTGCCAGTTTCATAACCCACCTAAAATTAGGTCTTGTCCCACTGGTGGGTCCAAACCCACAGTTTGGGAACAATTGTACCTAAACTGAGGGTGAATGAAGGTGAAAGAATGAGGGTGAAAGAAGTTTGCACTACGCACTGAATCACAGAAGGTGATCAGGAAATGAGGCATCTCTTCTCCCAGAGTGGTTTTGCAAGCTACATTTGCTAGTTATGGTGTGTATCATCTGGTTTTGGTGTGTACCATCTAGCAATATTCACTGTAGTTGCTGCTGTACTGCATGGAAAATGGTAGTTGATGTGACCCTTGACCAGGGGTCTCTTGAATCAAGCCCCAGTTGAAGACAGCAAGTATGCGTCCCCAATTGTATGAGGGATATGTGATCAGGGACATCCACAGCCTCAGACTGAGAAATACATTCAGGGTACAGGCATCCCTCATTTTCTGATAGTTCATTTTCTGATGGTTCTACTCTTTCAATAATTTTCAATTATAGCCAGAACTCATTCATTCAACGCATGTTCTGCTCTTGCAACCTCTCTTGGCTGTTCTAAGGGCTAAAATGGTCTTCTCAAATGTTGATTTGCCTGTGATTTGGTGATCAAACTGTTTTTGGCATTCCCTTATGACTTTCTACAGTAAATTAGCATCTTCAAATATATAAGATATTCATTGCCCACACATACCTTTGTTCATTTTCCTTTAATTTGTCATGTATTTTGGCTCCGTGTTAATAAATATGTGTTATTTAGGATATTATAAGTGATATTTCTGTCTTTTTTGGTGATCATTTTGCATCTACAAGCTGAAAAAGACTAGGTTCCACTTTTCAACGGTTTTCACTCTTGGACGGTGCTCCAGTCCCTAACCCATACAATAAGTGGGGAATGTCTGTACTGTGCAGACTCATTTTCCATATATCTTTCAAGGAAGTCAAACAGAGGCGCATTACAGTCAATAACATTCTTTAATTCAATCAGTTAAAGAAGGTGCTGCATCTATAAACTTTTATTATGGAAAAAATTGTAATTAACACATGCGTATTACACCCCGCTCGGAGAGTGGCACTTGGGGAAGGAGGGGTAGTGCCGAGGGCTGACTGGGACGGGAGGGGACTGGAGGAGCTGGCTCACCACATCACGGCAGCTGGTTCCCTTCTTTGGGGTGAGGGTGAGTAAAGGGGATGAGGACAAGCTACATGAAATGAAGGCTGGTTTAGCAGAGGGAGCCATTTTGCAGGCCTGAGATACCCTCCTCTGTGGTGAAACCTGCAGGTGGGGGTGTGGTTAGCAAGGGTGGGAGGGGTTCTTATGAACCCTACCTGGAGGCGGTTTGATTGCAATCCCTGTAAACATTTTTTGTTCACATTTTTGAAGCTGAATGCATATAAAGTTTGATCGATTTCTCTTCCTGTCTCAGTTTGTTCGCTGGTGTCAGCAAAGGCATCAGTTTAAGGCACTTCCCTTAATTCGACTGCAGGGTTATGATTTCTTGTTTTCAAAACCAAACCAGTAGCAACGAACAGCTTCATAAAGAACTAAAGGAGCGGGTGCTGAAAAGGGTGGTGGGGTAAGGAGCTGGGAGACTGCTGCCCTAGTACCAGGCTGGCATTGGTAGAAACGGCCCCTTTGGGTCTGGGCTAGGCAAGTGGATGTCTTTTTGACTGGTATCTTTCTAGCAAAACTTCACCTTCCCCTCTCAAAAAGATCTCCTTCTCTGTATGGAATGAGCAGGTGCCATCCTAATCTTCACAATGGACACCAGCCTAGGTAGAGGTGCCACTATGCACGGGGAAAAGGCTGTTCCTGAACACAGTGGGAAAGCCATCAGCCCTGGACATCTGATCCACATCATATGAAAGGGTTTTCAGGATCAAGACCAGAGATAACAGAATTGAATCAGTGAGGAGGAGTTGCTCCTGCAAAAGAAAGCAACAGTAATGGAAGACATTACCAAACTCTCCCCACAAAACTGGGCAAGATGTTTCTGGGGGGAAATGAAGAGGCCCTCACCTGTTGGCCTGTCTTATCATCTCAAATCAGCTGGTTCTGCCTGATGATATTTGGAGGGGATGCCTTGACAAAGCACCCAAGGGAAACAGGACCTATTTTTGCAAACATTTGGCCTCTCTCCTGCACACATATACTGGCACACTGGGGTCCTCCCACTGACTCATCTGAATCATCTCATAGCCTCACTAAAGGAAAACCAGAATGACCCCTGAAACCACTGTATCTCCTGACAAAAGGCAGGTTGCCTCAATTAAGGCAACGGGATGTGGGTATCACCTTGCCGTCTTTGCCAGATTACAGTTACCAATGGCAAAATCTATAAGGCTGAATAGGAGCCAAACCACTGCTGCCAATAGGGCTTCCTAAAAAATTTTGGGGCTGGACTTCTAACATGCCCTGCTCAGGACCAAATTAGATGGGACAGTCAGCTGCATTCCCATCCTTTTTGTGACTCTTCCTTCATATATAAAGCAGGAGAGCTGCCCCTTTACTTAAGGGCAAAAGGAGTGCATGGGCGAAGGGTACTAAAACCTTTCCCTACCTACAGCACCTCCTACTTGTTTCCTGTCCCCCACTCTTCTCCTTAGCCAGGCTCTGATTCAAAAAGTGAGACTATGTGGAGGAGAACTTTTGGGGAAGAGGCTATGAGGAGGTATGTTGAAACTGCTCCAGCTGCTGGATCAACAGCAGCAGCCCTCTACAGGTCAGCAGTGTTGTGCCAGCACCATAGAGGTACCCAGCCCCAAATGAACAGGATGGAAGAACTCAAGTATCAACTTTGTCGCTGAAAAATTACCTCTTAGGCACTTTACAATTTGATCAAAGGGATGATGGGATATGTGTGTATGGGAGAGAAAGGGTCTATTCTTGATGTTTCTGAGCAGCTCCTCCAGAAAGCATAGGAATGGGGAAAGAAGGGATTCAGACCCCCCCATAACCCACCAAAACAGACACATACACATAACCTTATAGCCCTCGGCACTCCCCTCCACTGGGCTTCCCATTTCTGCTCTGGGGAAGGGATTGGTGGGGGCAGGGGAAGAGGGAAGCCAATGATTTTTTTTGTTTTTTTGAAATATATGTATTTTTTTAAGTTTTTTAACATTTTAAAACATTTTTTTATCTTTTTTAATTTTAAATTCACATAACACGATAAGCCATTCCAATGAGAAAGCCGAAGAAAGCTCAGGCAAAAATGATAAAACAGTTTGGATTTTTTCTTTTTTTTCCTATATTTTTTTGTTGTGAAGCAATATTGACAGTTATAACATATGGCTACCTGCATTCTGCTAGACACGGAAGAAACTTCAGAAAGAACGAAAACAGACAAAGAACTACCTTTTATTTTCAAGTGCAGAGGGGGTGGGGTTGGGAGGGAAGCGGAATGGGAAGAACAGACACAAAGGGACCATTGGGGGGAAGGGTGGCGACGGGGAGGGGGATGAGGAGAAGCACACCAAATTCCATTAGTACTATATATATATACTGTACTGTACTCATATATATACTGCGTTTCTTAACCAAGGAAGAAACTTGTTCCAAGGGGCAGGGGTAGGATGCAGTCAGGGAAGCTGCAGTTTCATGGATCTCAAGGTTTTGCTGCCGAGCGAGAGAAGTGTCTGGGGCTAATTGGGGGGAGGGAGGGTTGGATATGTTGAAAGTATGGTGAGGAAGGAAGCAAAAAGAGAAGACAGAGCTATTCAAGGTGTCTACATAAGGAAAAGAGAGGAATCCTCTAAAGGGAGGAAGCTCCATATAAAGCAGACCAGGAAATCACTTCCAGCTCACTTAATGATGAGTGGTCAAAGAGCTGAAGCACAAGCTAAGGAGGTCATAACTCACTCCCTCCACCACACAAGGAAGGGCAAGGGGAGTCTTAAGCTGTTTGCTGGACTGAGTCCAAAGGCAATCCACGCCCAAACAAAATCATCTCAGGACACTTGAGTCATGTAACATCTCTGTAGTCTCCCAAATGAGGCGACCCTTTGTGTGTTTTGATGCCTCGTGGGATTCCAACTGAGCAACAACTAGGAGTGAAGGGCTGCATCCAGAGCCCCATCTGTGCCAACAAGTGCTCCACACAAGATGGCCAACAAGTCCAAACGCAGAAAGGTTGTTGTGGGAAATGCTTGCAGCCTTCAGTATTGCTGTTTTGGCAGTGTGCTTCCTCCACTATCTCCTCAATGCTGCTAAGCCCGCTCTTTTGCATGGGGTAGCAGAAGCCCGGCCTAAGAGGACAAAGCACCAAAGCAGTGAGCCATGGCATCTTCCTCTTGTTGGGTAAGTCTAGGCTTTTTATTGCTTTTCCCCTTGTTGAGCACATGGATTACAGGGGGAGGGGTGGCACTTCCTGTACCCACCCCCCTGGCAGAGCATGTGGTCCATCTGTTTCAGCGAAAGATGGGTTTACAAAGGCACTATGTCAGCTGGCCAAGTTAAGCATGGTGAGAGTAAGGCAAAGTCATCCATCTTGGTCCTTCCCTGAAGACAGATGTTACTCTATGTCAACCTTCCATGCTCTGCGAGGTTGCAGGGTGGCGTTCGGTCTGGGCTTCTGCTCTGCCCCGTCCCTTTGCAATGCAGCAAGGATGGGAGGGAGGCGAGAAGAAGGCCTCATCTAACCATACCAGGAGGCTGTCTGAAAGGTAAGCAGGAATGGGTGGATGAGGAGGAATTCTGGGGAGAGGGGGTGCTGGTGAAATCACAAGTTGGCTCTTCGTTGCAAAGAGAGAGAGAGAGAGAGAGAGAGAGAGAGAGAGAGAGAGAGAGAGAGAGAGAGAGAACATACTACAGAGTAAGCTGGTTCACAAGGAAGGAGGGCAGAAACGGAGACCAAACACAAAGTTCAAGTCCTGTGTTTGGCTCTCCTTTAGGAAAGATGGGACAGAAGGACAAAGCAGAGGAGGGTGTGTGGGGGTGATGGAGGGTAGGGAAGGGATCAAAAGGAGCCAGAGCACCACGGCCTGCTTAGGGTGGTCTCCACTCCAGCACAAACCTTTTCCCTTTGCCATGGCAACCTCACCATCACCCATCTCGCTCGGCCACCTGGGAAGATCCATAAGAAGCTGCCAGATACTGCTGGTGCGTTTGACTGCAAAGCCCGCTGCCCCTTTCAGCTAAACATAAAGAAGGGATAATGCGTGTTTCCTAAAATGTGCTTTATGATAACAATTAATTGGTTCATAAACTATGTATAATAGAGATTTAATGTACTTTATATTGTAAGAAGCACCAGGTTTTGTATTTTTTTATTTTCTCCTTTTATGATTTTTTAGGGTTTTTTTTTTACTTGCTGTCCTTTTCTTTAGTTTTAATTTAGTAGTTTTTTTTCAATGCTTTTAACCTAATACAGTGTTTTTTACAATTTTATTTTTGCGTGTGAAAAACTTTTGCCTTCAGCCCTCCCATAAAACGACAAAAACTAATGAGGAAAAGGAAAAAAAACCAAACCCCAATCATTATCAATTTTAAAAAAGATTTAAAAAACAAACAAGAAAAAGAAAAAAATTAACAAATGAAAAAATAAACAGAAAAAGATTTTTCCCCATACTTACAAAGGTTGGGTTTTTCTTTTGTCCCTATTTATTTAGAGTCCCTGGGAACAGAAGACTATGCAACAAAAATAGATTTTTTTCTCTTCTTCTTAACAATCTTTAACATACAAAGATATTAAAACTATGCACTCCATTGCACTTGGCTCAATGCAAACAAAATTGGTTCTTTTAAAACCCCTAATATATATTTTGCTTTTTTAAAATCCCCTCCCCCCTATTCAACACACATTTCTGTGTATTTTCCTTTCCACTGCCTGCACTTTCCGGCCACCAAAATTAAAAAGTCCTCCTTGTCACCCCTTCCAGGTTCATCCTCAGCAATTACATTCACCCCTCTTTAGGACCCAAACCAGGCAGTTTAACATGTAGCTGGAGGATACCATCATCCTTTCTGCCCACATGTTGCAATCAACCCCACTATTGCCCTCTAGCAGATGGAAAGAGGTATGCTGAGTACTGTGGAGACTCGAGCCTCTTTTCAGAATTAAACAAAAGTAAACCTGTGCTTTCACCCACCCAACTTCCAGTTTTTAAGTGCTGAATATTTGTGGTCATTTGTCTCTGGACTCCTGTCAACTCCTAGCTTTACTGCCCATTCAGACTACGTGAAATAGTCTTCCCTCAAACACACACACACAGTGTAGAGAAGCCCTCAAGTAGAGAAGCCATTCACAGCAATGCTGCAAATTCAAGTTGGAAAGGTGATATTTTTAAAGAGATCTAAGTATTTGATTAAATTATTTTCTTTTAAATAATTTAATAACTGAATGAACTTACTGAAGAAATTCAATAACTGAAAAGACACTGTAGCACTATCAACAATGGTGACCTTCGGCATTTAATCTTTTGGTACACCCTCCTGATTCTGACTAGCCTTCTTATTGCGCATTGAATTGCACTCAAAAATTGACCAGTGTGACAGCAACAAAAGCTTAGTTGTGCTTTTCTAAAAAGTGGAGGGCAAAGTTTCAATCTTCAAAGTGGTGGATATGGCAAATGAAAATTGTATAACACTTCAAATGCTGCAGGGGGTGCCCCCTGCCTGGGTTAGCACTCTTTAGCAATTAATTGTTCAAGTGCATTTGCCAAGAGCCAGATTACACATTCATGTCATGATGTGTATGTTAAACAGGCCCTGTTCACTTATAGATTGGGCATAATTGGGGGCCTACTTTTTACACCAACAGGTGTGAACAGGGTAGGAAACCAGATTTCTGGGGCCTTCCATTGCAGTGTTTGGCTGCTATTCTTTAATGCTTCTGGCATCAGAATGAGGCTAGAGAGCAGCAAGTAACATAAGTGAGTGTTGAGATGCACTCTACTATGCGCACTCTCCTCAATGTGCACTTTCTGATATAAGAATGGTAATACCCTCACACCCTTGCTGTATAGGCAAGTGGGGCAAGCAAATATTTAATAAACAGGCAGTTGCCCCAATATCTAGTTTGGCCCCCAAAAGTCTCATACTCTGTCCTGCACAGCCAGGTACTGCAGGAAAGGGGGGCAGAATGCACTTATGAAGGGAGAGGTCTGTTTCCTTAAGAATACCAAGGCAGGAACAGTTTCTACTGCCATGTCTATGGAACTTCCCCATAACCCAGTACTCTTCAACAAACAGATGCTGACTCTAGGTATCCAAATACAACTGGGCACCTTTCAAGCTCACAACATGGCAGGCAGTTGTGTTCCATTCCCAGCTGCTGCTTCATTTCTCTGTCTTACATTAGAAACCAACCCATAGTGCTGATTTATAGTACTGAAGGAAAGTTAGGCTGGAGACAAGAGTTAGAGATTTGAAGACTTCCCAAATGAAGGCTCGCTGAGTGCAGTGTGTGTGCTCATCCTGCTCTTGCCTCTGATAAGTAGGTGTTCCAGTGAAACCTGCTTGCCCAGAGGCTAAAGTGAGACAAAAGGAAGTCTGCAGATAAGCCATGGGAAACAATGCCTTTTCAGTGTCTGTCTCCACAGCTGCATTCTCTCTAGAGGTTGGGTGAGGGCCTTTGGGGTGATGGGAGCACAAAAATCTATGAAATCCAGGTCCCCAGTCTTACTGGGCAAATGCAGACCTGGCTCATGCCAATCATGGAGACACCAGGCAGCAGCCAGCCAAACTTTATGGCTCTTTGCTGCAGGCAGCTCCTCTTTGTAGCAGCCAGTTATGTCAGCCAAACAAAATGTCTACACGTATTTTCTGCAGGCCACTTGCTCCCTAACTACATTCTTAAGGGAAAAAGAAATTCCCCTTCCATGCAGCAGCTGACCTGCAGCTCTGCGGGGCCAAGTTTTGCAATTCCTCCATAAGAGCAGGCCTGTGGTAAAGGTGTCCACTGTGAAGGTGTGCGTTTGCAAGTGTTGGTGGATCTGAGGAGTTCCTCTGACATATGGGAACTGAGGAGGGGGACTAGTAATCTACTACTGGTGGAGGGGAGGGGCAGGTCTGCAGCCCTCGGAATTCCTTTCCTTGACCCTGTTTCTCCATTTGGAACTGGAAAATCATTGCACTTGGACAGGGATGCAGATACCTGGCTCCACCAGCAGCTCCTAATAAGGTCTGCTCCAGATGTTCCTGCTAATGCCTTCTGCATTGACTGGGGATCACTGCAGCAGGCAGTAGAGGGGCTTCTGGAGGATCTTTAGATAAACTGGGTTTCTTGCATGATCAGTTGGGAGACAACTCCATGCTCTGCAAGTTAGGAGCCTAAAAATGCTATTGCTCTGGGCTGATTGCACAATCACACAATCCCTGCATCCTCCTTCTGAACCATTCCAAACCAGACAATCCTTAACCCTTTCTCCACCCAACCCTATCCCAGAATCTTGCCCTCAACTATCCTAAAGGTATCATGTGGAGTTACTCTGTAACAACCAGTGAACCCCTAATGCATCTGACAGGGATATGAATGAGGTGGGGTTAGTCCCAAAGATTTTGGCAAAGCTTGTGGGCCAAAACTCAGCTGTGATAAGAAAAAGAGAAGGGTCTCTTCTCTTACATACCTTTGGAAAAGAAATCATGGTGTTCATCTCATGGGTGCAAGACAGAGAGGAGCCACTGCTGCTCCCTTCCCATTTTTATGGTATCGTCTGAGACTGGGAAAGAGGAAAGTGTGCAGAACTTGTGATCAACTGGTATGTGCGCATGCATCCATGTAGTGTAGTGACAGTAATATCAATACATCTACCAATCAGGCACCCTCCTCTACCTCTAATTCTATACAATTCATTTTGTTGTGCTGAAGTTTGGTGAGTGCATTCATATATACTGAGCTTTAGGGGTTTTGCTTTAATTTGCCTTAACCAAACAATAATCTTCTATTTAATTTTCTTGGTTGTTGTCACCTGTATGTAGAGGAAGCCAAAGGAAATGCTACAACTCAAGGAGGAAAAGAACAAAGTGGAGAAATGGGATCAGGAAGAGCATCAAACCATAGTAATAACAGATACTCAATACCTCAAAAGAAAAAGGTTGGAACTCATGGGAAAGAAATGCAGCCCTCCCTGTCCAGATCAAGCTAAGAGCTCTGCAGAAATGTGCCTGGTTCAGCCAGTTACCCAAAACCCAGTGAGGGTACCCACTTTAGTGTGGCTCTCTGCTCTCCTGCCAAAGTAGTTAAATTTGGGGTTTGCTTATAATTTTAGTGAGTCCTCAGAGGATCTCAAAAAGGCAAATACTTTGAAGGGTGTCATAACAGCAAACACTTCAATGTAACTCTTTCTTAAGAGAATAGCTATTTCTAAACCTTCTCTGGCTTAGCCCAACTCTACTTGCAGACAAGGGAAGTAGAGCTGGGAGCACCTTCTACCTGAACCTGTTGTGATCATATTGTTGCATTTCTGGGATGCAGGAAAAGTTCATCTACAACACAGAACACTGAGAAGCACAAGGCACCAAGATGGAGAGAGGACCAGGTGCCAGGTATGTGTGTTTCAGAATGAGAGTGTGTGCGTGTAGCTAGAAAGAGCCCACCCTTTGCTCTGGAGTCTGGGCATCTGGCAGTCAGGAGCGTTTCTGCTTTTGCTTTTTAACTAATGAGGAGACAGTGTTAATTCCGTTAACGAGGGAGTTTAACTGCACCAGGGAATTTATGCCTGGTGGGAGAAGTTTGTACTGTGAAAGCCTGCCAGATAGTATGGCTCAGATACTGCTCCAATCAAAAACCAGTTCCAATACTGAACCAGGGCAAATGCAATCAACTTTTTTAAAAAATCAGGAGATTCAAATGGAATTTAGGACAAACTTGACCTGCTTGCAGATCCCCACTCTTCCTTGCAGGAATCTTGAAAAGCAACTGAGTGGCCTACCAGCAAAACCCTCCCCAAATAGGCAAATGCTCCTAATTTATTATAACATGCCCCCCAAAGTCCAAAACTCAGGCTGGTAGGCTGATGAGACTATTGGAAGTGTCTCCCTTTTCACTCCCATCAAACATAATCCCCAGCAAACCTTGGTGCAACTTTGGGGTTTGAGGCTAGCTTATGCAAATACTATTCCCCATGATGAAAGGAGAATCCCTTTCTTTTTAACCATTGCTTGAATGGCCTGTCCAGAGCAATCCTATATCATTATAACAGAGCATTACGTGACTTCTGTAGGTGGTGATGGGATTCCCACATTGCAGAAGATAAATATCTTCTATGCCGAAGAGCGCTGAGGTCCCACATGATTTTTTAAGCTTCTCATCCATAATGTTACCCAATGTCTCTTTTCCATGAAGAGGAGCAACTTGGTGAAGATAATGGATTAAGGACTGAAGATTCTGATTCTCAGGGCTTGAGTGAAAAATTATTATTATTATCATCATCATCATTATTTTTCTTCTCTTGAAGATCCCGTCAGAGGAACCAAGACTGGAGCAGAAGAAAATACAAAAAAGAAGGAGAATTAAAACAGAGCATTACAAAATTCTGTCTTTGTTATCTTTGTTTGACAGTGAACTATTGATACCTGTCAAACTATTTCTAGTAACCTTCCTGCTCTTCCAGTCAAGGTTGGCTTTACTTCTTTTGCTTTCTTCTAGTAATGGAGGGGCTCCTACTATTCCTTTATTGGTCCTAACTTGTCCCACTATGGTTAGTTGGTTAGGATTCACTAAAGGTGCAATCCAGAGTAACTATGGGGAGTCTTTGCTCTGGTGTAAGAACAATTTTCTCTGGATTGTAGGGACAATTGGTTAGGATTCACTAAGCCTACTTCAAAGAGTAAGGATAGACTTACTTGGCCAAACTGGATCCTACCCCTATTTCTTGGAGCTGACTGTGGCTTTCTGCCACATATGTTGGCATTTTAGCCTCTGCTCTTGCTCAGTAGTCCCACAGCCTTTGTTCTTCTGCCTAACTAGACCTGGCATTGTGCCTGGCTCTTGAGGAAAGGGAACATGATTCTAAGTCATGTTATGTGTGCTTCAAATAATGAAAGGACTGTAACTGTATTTTAATTCTAGTGTATATGCTATAGTAGTGCCTCTGTGCTTGTCAAACACAAGTAGATAAATAGGTACTATTTTGGTGGGAAGGTAACAGTGTTCTGTGAGCCTGTGGCATTTAGTAACAGGGATGTGCACTGTACCATAGTCACAACTAGCAGGACAACCCGAAGGGGACATCTTTTACCTTTACCTGAACTCTGCCTGGGAGTTCAATTCCCTCAAATCTGAAAGGCAAATTAGAGGCAGAGATGCAGCACCACATGGCATTAATCTGCTCCCCGGCAACACCATTAAGGTTCAAAAGAAGCCAAACTGGACTAAACTATCATCTGCAGCATAAGCACTGAGATTTGGGAAGGGGGTGAGAAAGCAAAGAGGAAGACTTAAGACAATACTGATTGGCTTAAGAAAAAAGGAACTGCAAATGGCCACAAGGAGGAGCTCGGCTACCACTATTGGGAAAGCTGGGAAATGACTATTCCTTTTCCAGCACTCCTTCTTCATTCCACACCCCTTCACCACTGCCAACTGTTCTCCCAGCCTATTCTGGAATTATGGCACATGCCTTCTCTTGACAGTGAAGCTCACTTCTCTGTATTTCCACTGGATGAAGCCTCACAGAGAGAGAAACCACTTTTAGTATGCTGTTATAACAACAGCTGGAATATCAGCACCAACATCAAGCAAAGCAACTCAGTTCACCTTCCTTGTTTGGTCACCCAATTTCAATCCCTTCTCATAGCAAAGGACAGGAACCAGGAATCTTGGCTTGCGTAGGTTTGCCAAGTGCTCCAAATGTCTCTCTTCCGCAAAATTGGGACAGGACCCTCTGTCCCATATGCCAGTATATGAACACAATCTCCCAAAATCAGGACTGTCTGTGTTTTTCAGGACATATGGCAACCCTAGGCTTGTGGTCACACTCTTTGGTCTCCTTTCTTTCATTCCCAGCCCTTTTCTAGAACTAGGTGCCTCCTCCCAAATCAATACTGAGACCAAATTGTTAAGAATTTTATTCTACCCAGATTGTTTTTGATAAAGAGGAAAAATAGGCTCATTTTACAGGAGACAAGTGGAAAAGCAGCGATGATGAGATGTTTATAACTGGGGCATAAAACTAATGCAAATTTTTCAGACTCCAAACACAGCACCCTACCTTGCCTACCTCCTCCAGCCCTGCTTGCATGTAGAATTCAGGTTGACTTAAGTTTTACGGTTTATTTCTTTCAGCCAGGAGTTCCTTTCTCTGTGCTAGAAACATTTCAGATATTTGGTTTTCTCTAATTTTATTTGCTCCAAACATCCTCTCTCAAATTTGGCCAATCCATATCCTTTCATAAAATAAGTTGCCAGCTCTTACACCCAAGTGAATGCAAGCCAGCCAACCAGATTGCTGACGATTACTCACTGTCAGAAATTTCAGCCAATCAAGTGCAAATTTACTCCCAATCCCAAGCCTTCGACTGGCTGAGGTGTGCAGTGATGCTTTTGCTTTCTAAGCCTATCGCAAAGAATGGTGAGGCAAGAGCATCACAGTATCAGAGGCAAGAACTGACATCTTCTGAAGGGGAGAAAAAGCCCATACAAATGAGGGATTTGGAAACCATCAATCACACAAAAAACAACAACAGCACTGTACTTATTGGGTGTCTCTGCTCTCTGTTTGGCTGGAACTTGAGGCTATGTATCTAGGAAGCCAATCAGAACGCTGTGCCTCTGTAACAAGCCAGTCAGGAGTTGTCACTCCACTATGACAACGTTCACTTGGCAATGAAGGATGAATCCATCTCCAAATGTCCCTCTGTGTCATAGTCTCTCTGCTTTCAGATGCCTTGAGCAGGCCCTGGGTTGTCATGTGACTACTCTCTGGAAACACCATTACTGATAGTAAATCTGCACTGCAGCTGACCTTGCCACAACCATCCTGGAATGACACCAGCTTTATTAGCACCACTGCAAATCTGTGGCTCTCAGATGAGTGCTGATGTGCCACTGATCAGCGCAAACTGCCATGGCAACGAATGTGCTTGGGTATGTGTTTTTGTCAGGTGCTACATCAAACTGGTTTTGTTTTAATGGTGCAACACAAATCCCTCCTCCCATACTGGACGAGAGAAGCTAACAGCCTGTCACCAATTCAGGATTCAGTTAATATCACCAAACATGCAGCCATCAGTGGTCTGAGATGGCTTTATTTATAAAGTATTTTTTAACCCCAACTTTTTGATCCAAGAGGATTGCCATGCTAGCTGGGATGTCAATTGTCCACCTGTTATAAAATTCTTAGATAAAAAGATGCCTTCCCTCATTTCAGGCCAGTTTCCAGAAGATGTCCCATAGCCAGCTAAATAGTAGGTTGCTATGAGCTGGAATGGGCTCTAGTGAAAGAAATCAGAGCAACTCTTCCACTTCCCATTTCTTCTGTAGAGATCTAACTTAGGATTACAGGGCCTCTGCATCAATTCTTCCCATTACTAATAAATAGTCTGCTTCAGATCTGCATAATTTAAATTGCTATTCCAGTCCTGAGATGGATCAGCTCCAGAGCTGAAAACTGCATTAGACCGGGGTGGAACAATTACTTCTTTATATCTCTTTATCTCCCTCTTTATCTGCTAAGTGCAAAAAAGCAGGTGGATAGATCCAATATTGGGGCTATGCTTTGTCATGTCTTCCTAGTATGAAAAAAGGCCAAAATAGGCATGATGGAGGCAGCCATGTGTTTTTTCACACATCCTTGTCTTTTTCAAATATAAATCAGGTGGATTCGTTGGTTGTTTTAAACAAAAAGGAGTGTACATGCGAGAGGAACTAAACCCTTGCCTGCCTTACTTCACTGCACTCCATTGCTTCAAGGATTTTTCCCCAGCCTGGCTCACTTCCAGTAATGAAGCAGGACTGGGAGAAAAATGCTTCGAGCAATGGAAAGCAATGAGGACAGAGGGACGATTTTGTTTACCTCACTTGTGCACTTCTTTACATTTAAAAAACATACCTCCCCCCACTTTATAAGTGAATGGGCAGCCTTTAAAAGCATTTAACTTTAAAAGCCTTTTAATTCTACTGCCTTGAACTTTTTATATTTGTATCATGTACATGCACCGTTTGGGTTTGTTCTGCCTCTGTTGACTGTTGGCTTGATTGTTGATCTGTTGGAGTTTTGTGATTGAGATTCTATTTTTGCTATGTTCCTAATTTTTTCTTCTTATTGTAAGCTGCTTTGATGGCTGTGGGTGGCGCAAGTGGCTAAGACACTGTGCTTGTTAGCCAGCAGGCCAGGGTTTGAGACCCAGGTCGGCTTCACAAGACAGGGTGAGCTCCTGTCCTTAGCCCAGCTCTGCGACGCAGCTGGATCCAATCGCATTGGCTCTGCCTTTCCAATGTACTAATTCAGTGGCGTGGAGAGGGGGGATTTACTGCTTGGGTAACAGCCTATCCTCCATAACAATCTAACCCAGGCTTTTGTGCTTCACATGCAGTGTATGCAGCGCTGAGCACGATACCATAGTCTTCCAAGACTGACGGAGGCCTGCTTTTTTTTGATGGCCAAATGTGAGTAGAAATGCAGCACAGGAATGCAAACAAACAAACAAACAAATAAATAAATCTCCTTCAGGTCTAGTTTAGCCATAAGATTTGCAATTGGTGACTTAAAAATTCATTTTCTTGATTATATTTTATACAATTAACTTGTTGCCACCATGATGAAAGAACACTACATCGCAAAGATTTTTCAGCTCTTGCTAGCCGTGGATCTTGCTGCTTGAGTGCTGTGATGTCACATCACATAGAGTCTTTTACTACAGTGGTCCTCAAGCTTTTTGCCCCAGGAACCGGTTCTGGGGAAAAGAAATTTTCCAGGGATCAGCCAAGGGGTGGGGGGGAGAGTTCTGCCTCTGGTGACCTGGAGAGAGAGCTTCCCCATTTACAGCACAGCACAGCTGTCTCCAGCTGTAAATCCCATTATAACAAATTAATAAATAGAGCTATTGCTAGATTACTGTAGATAGGACTGCAGGTGAGAGCTCAATGTCTCAATGCATGTCTACTCAGAGCAGGGATTTTCAACCTTTTCCAATGCAGGATGCACTGAAAAAGCACAAAGCCACCATAGTCACTCTTATTGGAGAGTAAGCCTCATTGACTATAATGGGACTTGTTTCTGAATACATAGGCATTGGATTGGACTCTAAGGCTGCAATCTTAACCACACTTTCTTGGAAGTATGCTCCACATTGGGACTTATTGCTGAGTAGACAGGCATAGGATTGGGCTCTGAGACTGGAATCCTATTCACATTTTCCTAGGAGTAAGCTCCACTGATTACAATGGGACTTACTGCTGAGCAGACAGGCGTATGATTGGGCTCTGAGACTGCAATCCTCTGACAGACTCCTCCTGCTGTGAGAGTGGAAGAGGCACATAGAGGAGTCCTCTCAGGGACTGGTCAAGCAGCTGCCAGGGATCTCCAATGGTCCCCGCCTGGGGGTTGAGAAACCCTGTTTTACTAGACTTAACTGGGAAAATGCCGCTTACTAGTAGCCATGTCCCATAATACCTGGTTTGGGTAAAACAGCGTCCATGGAAAGAGCAGAGAAGGAGGCAGGAATGCACTGAATATGCCAGCCACACCAAGAGAAGAGAAGCAAGTTTATCCATGGCACAGGCATAGCTTCAGACTTCAAGCCAAGCGGGCAGGGGCTGGGTCAGTGCTGAGTTCTGCACGCACAGTTGCCACTAAATGCATGTTTAATAACAACCACCACAAAAGCAGTGTGGCTAAGAGCAAAGGTCTGTCACACCTCGCAGGACCTGCAGCTGTTCCTGTGGGCAACAGCCAGAAGCCACAGCTGAGAGGGGGAACTGGCAGACACTCTCCTTCATCTCTCTTTTGCCCAGTTCTGTCTGTCTTTTTCTTCCCCTCTTTTGTCCTCCTCCATCTGCCTGAATCCAGAGTTCAGCAAAGTCACTCGTTACTGTGGTAACATCTGCCCTCCCCCGCAAATATACTGCAGCCTCGCCAATGGAGCAGGGAATATCTCTCCCCCCTGCACACACAAAACACACATGCACACATTAAAA
Organism: Cryptoblepharus egeriae; assembly: GCA_030015325.1. Classification (NCBI taxonomy): domain Eukaryota; kingdom Metazoa; phylum Chordata; class Lepidosauria; order Squamata; family Scincidae; genus Cryptoblepharus; species Cryptoblepharus egeriae. The sequence goes on from JAREYC010000002.1 coordinate 113,155,199, forward strand.
AGGCCCTTGGCAAGGCGAAGAGCCCACCTGGCAGTGCCCGGCCTGAGAACTCTCTCAGTATCTCCCAACCGTCTTATGCATGATGGGACAGGGCCACCCCTCCCTTTCCACCCAGTGTCCTAGAAGGGATGAGAAGTAAAAAGAAATCCGGGGCGGGGGAAAAGTATCCGTGCTCTAAAGAAAGTAATAGAAGTGCCTGAAAATGAGAATGAGTTGAAAAAAGGGAAATGAAATAAAACTCAAGAAGCAAAAGAGAAAAGAAGGAAAAAAAACACCAAGAAATAGGGAAGTTTGCTGGCGGAAGTGCCCCTGCTATTCCTGCGGCCGTGCTGGGCCCTGGTCCAGCCTTGCTCCGGACCATTGTTTCCCTGCCCGGCCCCCCAAGTCCAAGTTCATCTGGGTGTGACATCATGTCTGGTTGCTCAGGGAAACCAGACGGGCCAGACGTGACATTGGTTATGGGATGGGGAAGGGGAGCAGATCCTGTTCCTGCTCTGTTCTGGCTTCTTCACTCACCGCCAGGGAGCAATGGAGACTAGGAAAGAAAGGCAGCTGAGAACAATCTTGTACGGGACAGGGGAAGGGGGGAAGGAGAGAGAGAAAAAGAGAGAGAGAGAGCAGGCTGGAGAGGGGATGAAGTGAATTGGTTTATGCTCTGATCAGCTTTCCACAGCCCTTCTTTGTTGTTGGACCCTGCGTGTCTCTACCACCTTTCCCTTCTGGTCATGGTACTGGCAGGATTAAAATACCCTCAAATATCCTGCCATTCCAGACCACTGTTTCATGGAACGACAAATGCATGGTTGTTTCTCAGTTGTTATAGGGGAACGAAACTTTCCCCTCAGGTAGCAAGTCTACTGAAGGGGGAGTTCCATTTATCTGCAATAAACAGTAATGTTCTATTACTGGAAAAATACAGACCCCTCTTCCCTGCAGCTTACTCTTTTACAGCAATTTTGAACTGGCCCTACACAAATGCCAGAGATGCAAGTGGCCACAGAATCACTGGTCCTTAGCAACAGAGTCGTACCTATTCCCCACTCCTCACAATCTCGCCTCTTTGAGATATTTTTAAAAGGCATTGGTGTTTTTAAAATTTATTTTCTTTATCACCACTTTTAAAACAGAGGAGAGAGATTTCCTATGCTGTGATTCCTGCCCCTGATAATTCATAAATTATTTTTCTTTTCCTTTTTTAAACTTCTATCCTATGCATACCACCCTGATCCCTTCACTTCTATCAATCCAGTCTGTAGAACTAAATAATTGTGATAGTAGTACTGGATCAATACAAGGCTAATTTACAAAATTATGGTTTTGTGTTGTTTGAAAGCAACATTGAAGATGTTTTCATATGTAAGGCTTGCCTTAACTTTGGCATAAATCAATGTGCAATGTGAATATAAAGCAAAAATATATATCCTGTTTTGCTTTTGCATTCTCCCTTCTCTGCATTGATATTCACACATGGGACAAATAGTGCAGGACTTGACTTATGCCATGTGTTTGAGCCTCACATGAGAAAATACCCTCCATATCTACTTCCCTAAGGAGTGAGTTGTCTGAAAGTTGGCACTCGTGAAGAGAAGCTTCAGGGCAAACCAGCAACAGGAAAGGACTTGGTATGAAGCTGCAATTCAGAAAGCACTGAAAGGGGTGGCAGAACCTCCAGAGCTCAACACAGACTTTATACATAATAATATGCCCATATGTAGTTGTTACTGTCCTGTTTGTTCCACCACGTTAGGCACCTTTATTGTATTTCTGTCCTCTCAGTTGAACAGGCATACCAAAGGAAACATGTGCACATGGATCTTGATGGCATTTGGAAATCACTCATGAGGCATGATCACTGAACTTTTTCCTTGGCGCAACAGAAAGAAGTATGTCATCTGATAACTAGCTTTCCACTGCTTTGCCTGCAATGCTGGGTATACTGTCACTGTAACCCTCTCTAGTTTTCTCCTCTCCACACAAATACTTTGCACAATAATTCACAGGATCAAGTAATGAAATGGCTGTCAGCTCCCTACAACTGCCTGCAGTCTTTATGCCATCATCATCTTTGTCAAAGAGAAACCAATGGAAGATAAAAGATCAATTAAGACAACCACTAGATGTTAGCAAAATAAAACATTGTGACTTTTGGGGAAAAGTCAGTCAGGTTCCTCTTCTGCTACTGGCTGCCTGGCAGCTCTTTTCCTCCCTATCCTTTCTCAGAATGCCCCAAAGAGTCTCCTGGATCAGCCGCAACCTAAAGGCAAGGGTAGGGGGAAAAGACTTTGGGTGCAATCCTAACCTAGTCGGCACTCATTGGTCTTTCCCATGGTAATGTAGGAAGGTAAGCGCATGTCTATGCACTGGCCTAACTCTCCCCCAAGAGTGGTGCAGAAATGTCATGGCTTTCTGTGACATTCCCAGGTCAGCACAAGACTTAAGCTGGGGCTTAGGCCAGCCTAACTGCAGATTAGGATTGCAGCCTTTGTGGCCTAGAAGACTAATGTTTGGAGTTGGAGTGACAGGATCATAATAACTGGCTCCTTTGTACTTCTGCTACCCCTGCTAACTGGACAAAAGTAGTTCTTTCAAGTGGGTGTTCCTCTTTTATTTCACAGGGGAAGAATAACTTACCCTCCTCACCCCAGCAATGTCTCTTATAGTGGCTTCTGCTGGTGTTCTTTTGTATCTTTTTAGATTGCTAGTCCTTTTAAGATAGGGACCCATTAGCCATTATTTATTTCATTTTCTCTGTAAACCGCTTTGTGAACTTTTGTTGAAAAGCGGTATATAAATTCTGTTTGATTGTAGATACTGTAGACACTTTACATGTTGATTTCACAGGTAAATTGAGGGCAGGTTGTGAGCCAAAATCACATAATTTTATGTGACGTTTTGATAAGTCAAGGTTAAACTGAGGGATGTTGGACTATAGTTTTGTCTGATTTTAACTGAGGTTATTAAAAATAACCTACCAGTGATTGTTACCTAAGAAATATACAGCCTCTAATTTACTAAAAATATAGAAAAAGATCATACAATACATTTTTATGCATTAACATTTTAAATTCTGTTCTTCACAAACTTCTTGTAAACACTCTTAAATAAGTGCAGTGTAAACAATACATCAGTAAAACCATTAATCAAATCTTTCTTTGAGGTGCCTGGTGTGTTAAACCAGAAGCTCAACATACAATATACAGCACATAGCTGGAAGTGTGCAATTCCAATTTAGTTCACAGCAGAGATTTAAGCTGCATGAGCAAATGCAGCTACACATAGCTGCAAACTGATTTACTCAGAAGCAGACCCATTGTTTTCCATGGGTGTTATTCTGAAGTAATGGTATACTGAATTGTAGCCTAGGATTTTGTTTCAGAAGGAAATGAGGATTTCATCCTGATGTTTAAAAAACCAGACCACTCCCAAACATATGCAAAATGAAATGAGGATGCAAAAGGGTCTAAAGAGAACAAGACTTGAATGAGTCAAATATAATCCTTGAGCCCTGGCTTTTGTTTCCCCCCCCCTCACCAACAGTGAAAAGGTTACCCTGGGCTGCAGCTTACCAGAGAGGGGTTGCTGTGAAGTCTTGTAGCTCTCTGTCTCTGCAATGTCTCATCTTGTCTGAACAGCCCTAACCCCTGAGTAGCCTCAAAGATAAGGGGAGGTGATGAGCTAAGCTTGATTTATGGGCAGAAATTTCTTGCCTTATAGGCAAAGTGTCTATTGTTGGTAATTTAGCCTAGAAAGGGTTTTTTAAGCTGTTCTTTTCATTTATTCTCACTACTTTGTGTGATGGGATTAGGGTCAGTGCCGTTTTACATAACACTTCTAGTACAGAAAACATTTACATGCAGAAAAAATGAATCCCACAAATAGATAATCACATTTAATTATGCTGAAAACATATACCCCAACCTAACAGCATATCTTTCACATGTATTTAATTATGTACACACACAGGATGGGAAGCTGTAGTTTTCTAGCTTGTACACTGAGGGACATATTCACATGTGAGCCCCCATGTGAGATCAGATGTAACATGTAAATAGATTTGAGAGACAGTAACTTTCCCAAGGCTTTTCAGCTGGGTCTAAGTAACTACTAGAGGGACTAACTGGGTCTTCTCCACCCAAATTCAACATTCTGACCAGGCTACTTGGAGCCCTATTTCAAATTCTAACTCAGCCACTAAGATTGCAGTCCTAATCTCCATTTAGGCTGACCTAAGCCTGAGCAGAAGTCCTGTGCTGACCTGAGGTTGTCACAAAAGTGAAGTAAGACATTTCTGCCCTGGGGGGAGTTAGGTCAGTGCACAGGCATATGCTGACATCACCACACCACAATGGGAAGGTATGCCAGATGTGTTATGCCAGCCTAAATTGGTAAGGATTGCAACCTAAGCCTAAGACGTTCTCCCTCAGCCGCAGATCCCTGACTGGAGAATGGAAACCAGAAATTATGTTTCAGAAGTGGCTGCAGTTCTGAACAATGCTAAAAGTGGTTCCAAATGGACTTATACCCAACAACTGAAGCAGATATCCTTATGTCTAATCTCATTTTTATGCTGTCTACTAAACTTCATCTCATCCCCACAATGGAAAAAGGCCCTGAAGATACCCATACGATATGGGTTGTATTCTACCTGGCATGCCTTCTACCTAGTTGTGCTCTGCCCTTTCCATACGGTAGAATTTGTTTCTGGATACAATGCAGAAAAATATATTTTTGGACCTGGCCCTCACCACATCCATCCCTTCCATAATCCCATCCCCAACACATTTCAAACTACATTTGGGCTACTGCCAAATATATGCCCCCCCAACTGCCCTGTGACACTGGCCCCCCTACCTGAGATTGCTGGGGGATGTTTAGAAAGTTGCCGTCCCGGGGTCCGATGCCGACAAACCGGTTGGCAGAGGAGGAGGAGCCTGGCGCTGAGAATGCTGGAGGGAAAGAGATGTGAGGCCGTTAGGGCCACTGGGCGAGGCTGATGATATTGATGGTGCTCATGGAAAAGGAAACTGATGGGCAAACAGGCCTGTCAGATGAGACTCACACAAACAAAATCCAAAGAGACTGGACACAATTCCCCTCCCCCACCCAAACACCCTCTACTCAAAGAGCTCAAGAGAGGAGAGCCAGAGAGTTGTGAGTGTGTCCTATTGTTGCCAGAGATTTATGGACACTGACTGTCTAGCCCCAACTGCACAACCCAAGCCATTGCTTCAGGCTACAATCATTATATAGGCCTCAATGAAGCCATGTTCCATCCCTTCTGGGACACGACAAGCACTTTGGAGGGTGCTCCTCTTGGATCCTGCACTTCAGTTTTTTACCACTCTTGCTTCCTTCACTCCTCAGGCTCAACTCTCTTGTATACACGCACACTCTCTCTCCCCCTCCGAATGGCCCAAAGCCTCCATCTCCTGGTTCTGTCCTGTCTTCTCTTCTCCCCAGGGATCAGGGGCGTCTTTGTCAAGAGTGTTATCAGAAGCCTGAGGCACCCTCCTGCCCACTGGCAGGGTCGATGGCTTCCCAGAACATGTCCATGTATGGGCCTGCGAGGAGATGGAGTCTCGTGGTCTGCGTGCCTCCCCTGGGCATAGCACAGTGTGCCAGAAATAACTGAGCTCAGCTCTTTGGTATTTGGTGTGGTGGCAAAGAAGGGCAGGGTTCTCAGTGAAGCTGAATGAGAGACAAGGAGCAGGCATGGGACATTCCCCCACCCCAAAGCTGATCTCCCATGTGGAAACCAGTCTGGGCCAAGATGTGTTTAGAGGTGTTATGAAGGCTTCCCAGGGGGTTCTGCAACTACTTAGTCCTGCTTTTACACACATACACACACACTCACAAAGTGAGAGTGAGAGAGAGAGAGAGAGAGAGAATGTGTAAGGCGTTTCACCTCCCCACCCATTCTCTGTTTTCAAACAGCCCTGGTTGCCTGAAGTTGTTTGCTGTCCATTCCTGTAGGCAGGGCTTTGACAGGAAGGCAGCAGTTCTTGTTCACTGAGTTTAGAGGGGATTCCAGGGACCGGAAGTCAAAATGAAAAGTTCCCTTTGAGAAACCTGGTCTTGAAGCAACACACTTCATATGTTCCCTGGTCCCTGACACAACACTGGAATTCTCAAGTAGCTCGACTTCCAGCTACCAAATTAAAAGCTGAGCTACACAATCAGCAGACTCATGTGATATATCTGTTGCCGAATTGTGCCTCTTCGGACTTCACCGCAGCACTGGGTAGAGAGAGTTGAATGTTTGAATGCCTTCTCCCTTCTATGTAAAATAAAAATGTTCTGCACATATAAAATGAGCAAACGAACACAGAAGAGAAAGGTTCTAGGTTGGTCTTGTAGGCATCGTAGTTTTGAATGGCCGAGAATTTTTTTTCTATATAGGGGACAATCAAGCATTCAATACACATGTTTTGAATTATTATAACGAACCTTGCATCCCCCGCCTGCAGCCTGAAAGGGTTCAGTCCAGCGACGTACATCGTGATGAGCCTGCTAGTCGTGTAGCTTGGCTTAAGTGCCTGGTGGCATCTGGTCTCAGCCCTGCGAACAGCTGCAATGTTCCCCCACACCTCCCAAATCGTTTCTGAGCTCCCTTATGGGAATGGCGGGAAAGACAGCAACCCAGCACATGCAGAACTCCAGCATTTCCTTTCATGTCTACAACCTGGCCCCATCCTTTCAAGCCTCTCTCCCCCCACCCCATTTAATCACCATCAGTTTAATGGAGAACATGAACAGCGTGAGAGTGAGCAATGCCATGAGCACAGATGCAGAAAAAAAATTAAAAATTAAAAAGAGGGAAGGAGAGAAAGAAAAGGGAAAATGGAAGTGGTACCTCATCCTCTTCTTCAAAGTGGCTTCCCTACGCCATGAAAGGTAGTAAGAACTGCTTCACAAGGGAAGAACCCAGGAGTCCTGACTCTTATCCTTTTTGGAAAAAGGTCCAGTAAAATCTCCTCCCCCCATAGTTGGTAATAGAGCCAGGCATCCTAGCTCATAGCCACATGACCCCCAACCCCATCCAAACCCATAAGACATATCTGCCCTCCTATGAAAGGGAAGTCTTTAGTTCCTTACAATCCACTCCCCATTCCAATTACTGGGTTCTAGCTGTCACCAACCACTGGGAATAGTCACTGGAAGCTCTGGTTCCCAGTTTCCCCTCTCCCCCTCTCCCATAGGTACACCCTTCCCAGAGAAAGCACAGACCACAATTCGGAGGAGGGGGATGACTGGAAGCTTGCTATGGATCTCCATGGAAGTTGATTTTTCAAGCAACAGATGAATACCCGTAAATACAACTTTCCCTCATGAGCACAAAAACCAAAATATCTAACAGTAATTCTTATTCTTGGAATTTTATATGTATGATTTATTTTTGTCCCTTAAAAAAATTCCCAGTCTTTACCCAGGAGCCACCATGGCAACCAACAACATAATGGAAAAAAAATAAATTAAAAAAATTAGAGGTGTCGGAGCTGGGCAGCTACTGCATCTTTAAACGCTGGGGATGGGATGGAAGGTGTGAGGGGTGATGGCAGCTTGGGGAAAGGATTGAATGGGGTGTTTCAACCTTTAAAACAAGCACAAAGCACAAGACTTGATGATGACAACATGGTGTCCCAAGCCCACCATTTTGCTCTATCTGCTGCTTTGTCTCCCTTGTACTCCCCCAGTCTCACATCTCTATAGTCTGTGTTTCTTTCTTCCTTTCTTTATTCTACTTGTCTTTTTTATGCGCTGCCGCCTTCTGCACCTGTCCTTACATGCATTCTTCTCTATTTCTCCTTTCCTTGTGCTTCCTCTGCTGCTCTTCTTCCTGTCTTTCCCATTATTTCTGCCTTGCTCAACCCCTAGTGAAGGGCTTTGGGATGGGGTTGGGAGAGGCTGATTTAATTGTATTTCGCTTGGTGGTTTGGGTTATACTTGGGTCCACTTACAGGGTGACGTTGGTGTCGGCGCTCCGCCCTCTGGGTTAGTGCTGGTGGATTTTGTATCAGGCATTGGAAGGGGCACTGGTCTGGCCACAGGTGGAGGTGGCGGCAGCAAAAATGACCCCGTGACTTTGCCCTGGCCGCTACCGTTAGGCTGCGAACAACATAAATACAGTGATGCGTGAACGAGACAAGGCAACGTTAAAGATGCAGTATCTGCTGGCAGCTCTCAGGGCTTAGAGCAAAGGAAGGGACTTTGAAGTGGGGATTGGGAGAGCCTTATTCTCCCTGCTCTTTTTCTTCAAAGTCATCTTTTGTTTTTCAGCTTCCTTCAAACTTTCCCCATCTCTTCACAAGCCTTTTCTTTCAATGTTCTCTCTTTTCTCATCACAAGAGACTCAAGCCTGAATCAGAGGGGCTCCCTGTATCCCAGTTTGATTGGCAAGCCTGAAAGAGGATTCCTCCATTCCAACAGCAATGTGAAAACTCATTTTGACTAGAATAATCTTCCTATCACACTTTACTGCAAACTGTCTTTTTATAGACAGCTATAGTTTTGTAGCTAGCAATGGCTGCCTCTGTCCACTAGGCATATCGGTGGCATGATTGGAACAGATGTGTAGGCCCTAGACTATGGATGTTCATACCCTGGCCCAGGGGCCAGATGCATCCCACAGCGAGCCTCAATTTGGCCCATGGCAAGACACCCCAAACAGACTGCAGGCAAGCCTTATTATCCTACAGATCAGATCTGTATCTAATATACTCTTATATGTAAATATATGTACATTTATTCAAATTTGAAATGTTAATAATATTTTTGGCCCCCAACACAGTGTCAGGGAGATTACGTGGCCCTTCTACCAAAATGTTTTGACACTCCTGCCCTAGACTGAACTGCAACCAGATCCACCTTCATATGGATGTCTATTGAGAAGTACTGAGGAAAGAGATTTCTGACTAATCAGATGTTTTGCCTTCTAGACTCTGAATCCTGACTACCCAATAGGACCAAATGTATATTTTATCCACAAAGAATCCTATATTAAGAAAAAAATGATTTTGAATATGTAAAAGATTTTTCTCCTGTCTCAGTAAATTCCAAACACAGACAGTTAAATCATTAAAAATTATGAATATGGTCATCAGAAAGCACCATGACGTTTTGTTGCTGTGATTCAGTCCCACTATCTGAACTCTGAACCTCAAGAGTCTCATTTCTTAGCTCTTATCTACAAAAAAGAAATTTCTTTTTAGACCCCTTTAAACATAAAGCTGAAATTATCATATGCTGTCACACTGCTGGCAAGCTAGAGCTGGAGAAAAAAAAAACCTTGAGTAGCACAAGGCTAGCACTGGCAGATTTGGAAAGTTTGTTCTTCCAGGTCAGTTTTTCCCCGTCGTAGATAGTCTGCATGAAGCAACCAAAATGATAGGATTCCATCTGCTTAGGAGATGGCGTATGGCAACAGAAGTCCATAGGACAAGTGTCCAAGATATGAATAAGAGTATCTCATTTTGAAACAGGAGTTTTCCAAGTGAGTTCATCAACGCCAGACTCAGATCTGAAAAGGATCAGAGGTAACAGCTATATTGGACTCTCCTGTACCTTTTCTGAAGTCAATTACCGTAGTTTGCTTTCCTGACTTTCATGTTGTTTCTACACCATTCCTCTCATGCTTTGGCTGAGGCTGTAGATTGAGTCAAAGGAATGAAGACCTTCACATGAAACCAGTGCTATGTGAATCAGACAGAAAACTGAGAGTCATCATCAACATGGGATGGATGATGACTAAGACCTAGAAAAATCAGGATATGTTTTGCCATGATAATAATGCCCAAATTTCTGTTCTGGTAACAATCCTACTTTTTGCTTCAATATTACTTCTGATGCCTTGGATATGAGGAGAAGACCCTTCATAAACAAGGACATTTACCTCTGCAGTGTATGGATGCTGGCAAAAGACAAAGTGTCTTGTTGAACTTTAAAGACTTGCTACCTTGTCTTTATATATTTGCTGCATCAGAATGACAAGGATATTCTTTTGAAACATGTCTTAGTAGGGCTATTATGGTCCCAAGCGTTTTCATGACTCAAAGATTAAGGAAATGTGTTTGCCAACATTCTTCTGAGCTCACAGAGTTTAGAGTTGGCTAATATTTTATAGAATATGCAGGAGAGGGGTGATACCTCTGCATCTCATCACAACTTTGCATGACCGTATGCAGGTCATATGGTCCCTTTCTCTCAAACTAAGCCAAGAGAGCTATCTCAAAGGTGATGCATATTTCCTAAAGCATTTTTAAAAGCATTTCTAGATCAAACCAAGTTACTGAAGAAAGTTGAATTCAAAGTAGACTGAAAATAAACCTCTAACCATGCTGTAACTCTTGATGTCTCAGAGATGCTTTCCAAAGGCCACAGTGCTCTGAAAAGTTCCATCCATCCATGGCTGCTTCTGCCATCTGCCTGTATTTTAAAGGCTTGCATCTATGGATCCCTCCACTCCAACCCTTATAACTTCAACAAATTCCATAGGAGTATACTTCTAAAATGTGTCCACCTCAGTATTTGGGGATCATCCTCTCCCAGGGAGCCCATAATTCTCCGTTCTGGAGTGTGTTGTTCGCCATGCTCCAGAACAGTCAAAGTTCTTTGGAAATGTTCTTTAGAAGGACAGTGATCAGGGAAGGAAGAGGGAAATGGGTGACAGGTAAAAGCCTGTCTTGGCCAAACAAACACCTGCCTCCACTAAGAGGATATGCCCTACCCAAGTTACAATGACAAGCAGAAGCCCATCTTTTTTAATAGACTGCATTCCCCTCACCTGCTATCAAAACCAAACACCTACAGTGTATTGACTGCTCTCATGGACATTCCCCCCAGTCTAAATATTGGAGTCCTATCTATTTTAGAGAGGTTAATGGAAGCTGCCATGGGCAAGCCAGTGTCAGTTAGACTGCTCCTTCAAAGCAAGTGGGCTCATTCTGACATTCTGTGGTTCCTACAGTGCTACTGACTTTCCTATGCCACAGGCAGGTAGGCAAGCAGGCAGACAGACAGACGGAGGGAGGGAGACAGAGAGGGTGAGGAGGCCGAGAAGGTTTGAGGGACTGAGTTCTGGTTGGTCCGGCCAGCATCCCTGGGCTGAGATGTGAGGCTCTTACCTGCCCGGAGCCCTGGCCTGAGCCATCCGAGCATACAAACTGCACAAATTCCTTCAGCGAGTCCTGGCCATGATGGTGGTGGTAGCGGATGGTCGGGTGTGTGAAGTAGGGGCTGGACTGTTGGATGATGGAGGTTGACGGGAAGTGCAGGGCCGACGCTGTGGCACGGGGGCTTCCTGGAGAGTGTAAGGACAGATGGACAGAAACACAGAGAGAAGCGGAGAGGAGAGAGATAAAGAGAGAGAAGGGAGAGAGAGAGGGACAGAGAGAGATGTCAGTAACAACCCCCATGCCATGCTGCTTCCATTCAACTCAGTCCACTAGTCACTTTTACCAGACATATTTGCTCAGGTCTCAACTGAATAACTAGCCCCACATGCTTATTGTGGAGGGCTGGGGTATTCCATCTCCTCTGCAGGAAATAAGAGGATTCTTTCAACCCAGCAATGGTGGGGAAATTGGTCTTTTTCAGAAGGGAACAGCGGGGCGGGGGTGAGCATTTGCAAGCAGAGGCAAGGGATCTGAGCTGAGTGAATTACACATCCTAAACCTATTAGTGTGCAAAAAGCATGTAAATAGATCTATTTACATATGCACACGTATAAATGTACCCATACAATGGAGTTGGGGATAATTTTGCTGTTCTATATTTTTTTAATTACAGCTTGCTGAAATCCTCTGCTTTACATGCAATATATATTAGTTTTGGTAACAGCAGCACCTGCCTTATCCTCATCCCTAATCCCAATTAAGAAGAAGGATACATAACTACATTTTCTTGCATTCATGTCATGCTACCTTGACCTCTTCTTTCCTCTCTTTCCCCCTATTGTTTCCCTTTAGTCTTTATCGACTTTAAGATTATCAGCTTCTTTTCCTGACTTTACTTTGTAAAATTTCATTTCTATAATCATGATGATGACCCCTAACCTTCCCATATTCAATGGTGAAAGTATAAAGCATATTCTACTCCTTGGGAACAATAGCTACCTTAGTAACCATCATGGGATTGTGAGCCATCCCAGGAACCAGTTGTTGGAGGCCAAGGACTGACTACACCAGGGTTCTTCAAACTATGGCCCCAAATCTAGCCTGCCACAAAATTATATCCAGTCTGCAGCACCCTCTTTTGTCAAAACATTGCTAATGTTTAACATTTTTATACATTATAGAAGATTATTTCTTGGCTTAAGCATGCATTGTTTCTTTGAAGTTGTCTCATTTCTCTTTAGTTCTGAATCATATCATGAGACTACAAATAAAGATCCAAGTAAACCTTATTCATTGATTTAAATTTCATACATTCATTCATTAAACTGTTTTTGGCCCACGACATGTAAAATATACTATGCAGTCCTCATACTGAAAAGTGCAGACCCCAATCTACACTGGAGTGTGTTCCCCACCATTTTGTCCTCCTCCACACACGTCCCCCACCCCATGCTGGCTTGCTTGCTTGCTCTGGTGAGTGGCAAGGCAAGAATGCAGGAAGGCTCCAGCAGCACATGCTGCTGTATTATGTTTTATGCCTGCCTTATGCCTCAAGGGTAGTGGGGTACATGTTCTTGAATGTCTACAAATATGGGATACTGCAAGAATCCGTTTTTTTTTTTACTTCTTATGAAACCACTGGGGGAGATGACCTATCAATTTTGGATGTGGTGAATCAGTATATTGATCACACACAACTTCATTTTTCATTTCTAGAGGAGTAGCCATGTTAGTTTGTTGCAAAGAAAACAAACCCATAGATTTCCCTGTTTACTAAGACGTATTTCTTCTTCTGTCACTTAAAAAAAAGCAGGATGATGCAAAACATCCTCTTCCAATATGTTGTATACAACATCTCGCTATATCTGTGGGGGATATGTTCCTGTCCCTCTGGTGGTTACTGAAACCATGGCTAAAAGGGAATCCTATACTTTCTGTTGCACTAAACACCTCATCTCTCTTCCGCTACAGCCTGCTATAAAAGATAGAGGAAAGCAATAAGCAGTCAGCCAGAATGCTAAGAGGAAGCAGGAAGCTTCCTGTTTGCGTTCTTTTACTCTCCTCCTCTAGCATTCCAGCTGACTGCTTCTTGTCTTCCTCCTCTAGGGTTCTGCAACAGCTGCAACCATAACAGAAATGAGTGCTTTGTGCCACAGTAAAGGAAAACTATTAAGTGCTGTTTGTTCTCCAGAGGAAAATATAATCAACAACTGGGGGGGGGGAGCACTTTGACTTCGAAAAGGGGTGCAGCTGGACAGCTTAAACCACTTTCCCCAGCACTGCTGCTTTGATCAACCTGGCAGTCCCCTGAAACTGCACTGCATTAAAGATGAAAACCTTAGGAAACGTAATCATGGATTTCTGCCAGCAAGTTAAAACTTAAAACAGAAAAAAGGTTTCATGGGACCTTCCTTCAAATTTTAAGTTCTGCTGGTTTTCTATATGTTCTTTGTATGGTTTTCATAATACTATAAGGTGATTGAAAAGTAACTCCCTATTTTAAAATCCTTATAAATTACAATTTAGCGAGTTACTTTTCAATCACCCTGTCTATACAAACTCTTGAATATAGCTTAGCCTTGTCAATAATCTTATCATATGATTCTAAGAGAGCAATCCTAACTTAAGCTGGCCTAAATCATTGGTTTTCCCATTCCCATGGTGATGTACAGAGGCAAGCACATGTCTGGCAACATTCCCCTAGGAGTGGCACAGAAGTTACAGCACCCCCAGGTGAGAACAGGATTTATACTGTTTTGTGACACCCCCAGGTGGGAACAGGATTTAAACTGGGGCTTAGGCTGGCCTAACTAGAGGTTACCTAGTTTCCATATACCTGTTTCCATAATGCAGTTATATTATTTATTTTTGGAACCCCTAGGCTGCAGTCCTAATCCCTGGTTATGTCCTGGTACAAGTCTTGTGCTATTGTGGGATGTCGCTGTGCTACTCCTGGGGGGATTAAGCCAGTGCACAGACATATGCTAGCCTCCCCACACCACCATGGGAATGGTGAGTGGATGAGCTGTGGCAGTCTAAATTGGTTAGGACTGTGCCCCTAATAATTTTGAATGATGGGACATTTTGCATGTGACTATGTCCTTCAAACTTATTGTCTTCAGTTTGGTTCTCACAAGGGAGCCTTTGCATCTCTTGCTCCTCCAAGCCTCAAAATGCTGTTGCCACACTCTAACAGTGACTGTGCAGTGTGTGAGAGGTTGGAAGGTCCTTAGGCTATCAGAACTAAATAACAGATTAAGACCTCCCCCCCCCCCCCCCAATTTCAGAGTAACTGCATTATTTGTAACTTTGCTTAATGCCTTAAAATATAGGCTATTTTAAACTGAGAGTGTGGGCTGTGGGTGGCGCAAGCAGTTAAGACGCTGTGCCTGTTAACCAGCAGGCCAGGGTTCGAGACCCGGGTCGGCCCCACAAGACAGGGTGAGCGCCTGTCCTTGGCCCAGCTCTGCGACGCCAGTTGGATCCAGTCGTATTGGCTCTGTCTTTCCATTGGATTAATTCAGTGGCGTGGACAGGGGGGATTTGCTGCTTGGGTAACAGCCTATCCTCCATAACAATCCAACCCAGGCTTTCGTGCTTCGCATGCAGCGTATGCAGCGCCAAACATGATACCATAGTCTTTCAGGACTGACGGAGGGCTGCTTTTTATTAAACTGAGAAATTGGTGGGTTATCTTGGTTTACCTATTCCTGACTTTTAAAGTAAGATATGCCAGTGAAATCTGGCCATCTCACACATCTGCAGTTAGATCACTGAAGTAACATTTTTCACCTGATCAGTTTATGAGTTCAGAGATGTGGATAACAGGTGAGAGACCCAACCACCGCCCCCCACCCCAACACACAGGGCTTCAGTTTGGTTCTCACAGGGATGTCATTAGTTGCTTGTACTACCCTTCTCTAACAGCATGCTTCAAACAATACTGTTGGTGGTCATATGGAGCCTCATACCACATTTCACCATCATCCAAAGCCAAACCCAAAGTACACTGAGGTAGGCAAGAAGTTCACCAATCTACTGGTATCTGTTGTTCTAACCCTTTTCTAAATTTTTTTGGGGATGATTACAGGTTTCATGACAGTGCAGTTGAGCCTGCTATGACCACTTTAGTGGTTACTAAAGTGGGTTACACAGATGTCACCCTCTACACATTTTCCTTGGAGTAAGTCTCATTGAACACATTATTGGGTCTAACTTCTAAGTAAACATGCAAAGGATTGTGCTCTCTCACACAACCTATCTTATGTAATTGCTAGGTATAGGCATTTGTTCACAGCATAACAAAAAATTGTCATTCACCTTGCATTCTGCCCCCACCATGTAATTCAAATTAAACAAAAAAAGAATGAAATTTATTTGGGCAGCCTTGCAAACACATCAGATGGGCTGAAATATTGAATAATACTGAATATTGAAATGTTGTCCGTGTCACCTCCTAGTAGGTTTCTGGAAGTGTCCAAGGGGTCACAAGACCTAGAGGGCACCCTGGATAGACCAAGGCTGCCAAGGTCATATCCCCCCTCTCTGACTCTCACTTCTTTCCAAAGATGACTGAAGCTATATTCCAGTAATATCTGGAGATATTCTGAGGACTATGGGATGCCTACCTTCAGTAAAAAGTGGAAATAGAGTTTTAAGGCCTTAGAGGGCCTTCATACACCCTGTGGTGCTTCACTGGACTTCAGAACAACTTCTAAGGCCTCCAGAACACCTCAGTAGATCAATTCCATTTTGGGGGCTGGAAGTGACATTTTAAGTCTTCAGAACAGTGATCCTAATTTCCCATGGCCCAGGAGGATGTGCATGCACAGTTCCATCTAGAACTGAACATGTGCATCAACATAGCTGGGCTGCACCTGTCCAAGTCTCCCTGTAGCTGGGGAGAACTGCGCAGGCATGACCCGGCTGCCAGGCTGCGCCTGCACAGTTCTCCCTGCAGCCAGTGATAACTGCACAGGCGCAGCCTGGCGCGCTTGCCTAGTTTGCCCTGGCAGGGAGGCAAGCCGGGCACACACAGCCAGGGCAAACTGCACAGGGGCAGCCCAGCTGCTAGGTTGTGTCTGCACAGTTTGCCCCATAGGCAGGACAAACTGTGGAAGTGCAGCCTGGCAGCGCTTGCGCAGTTTGCCCTGGTTGCATAGCAAGCCAGGCACACACAGCCTGGCTCACCTAGTAGCCAGGGCAACCTGCATTTGCGCAGCCCAGCTTCTAGGCTAGAGTCTGCCCCACAGGTAGGGTGAACTGTGCAGGCGCAGCTTGGCAGGGCTGCGAGCCTCCAGGGCTTCTGCCTCCGGTCTGGGACCCAGTGCCTGCATGCCCTAGTGGGCAAGGCATCACGGACCGACACTGGGCCGCTGATCGGGGGTGAGGACCCCTGCCTCGATGACACACCTTTCAGCTGTGCAGCTGTCAGTGGAGCTTGCAACTCCATTGTTACTATACCTCAGTGTGACATCCTAGAGAAGCAAGCACATTGGCTTTTTAAGCTGGAGTCAGAAAGTTGATGAAAATTTGCCATACAAACAGCGTATATCTTGATTTGTGACATCAGTGTATTTTATATCTTAAATCAAGATTAAATTTGTTCAGGAGCTTCTATCTGCACATGATTTTCATGAAACTTTCTTAAACTAAACCAGATTACTGGTTCTTCTAGCGCACTATAGTACTGTCAACTCTGACTCAGTGACACCCAAACTAATCTGGAGCAATGAAGCAGGATTGCATGGTACAAAATATGCCCTTTCCTTTGTATGCTATTACATCAACAAAACTTTAAGGTGCATTTTAAAATCCCTGTGGTTAAACTGCCTTAGCAGAAGAAAGGGAAAGCAAGAGAGAGGAAAAAGAGGGAGAGAGAAAGACAGACAGAGAGCAAGAGACCATTGCCAGAACCGACATGGTTGAGAGCTCTGACATGCCCTTTCAGAGAGACAGCTTTGTCCCTTGCCTCCAACCCTTGCCCACAATCCACCCATTCCCTCCCCTAAGAAAATGGCTTTGTTCTCACCTGGTCTGACTCCTGCTAGGACAGGCAGCGGGTGGTGGGTGAAAGCCATTCTCGGGGAGGTGGTGTGGGAGGACAGGGCACTGCAGAAATCCAGCTTCCCTGACTTCTTTAAAGAAGCCGGTCCTGGCAAGGAATCAGGGAGAAAGTGCATGTTTTATCAGATAGAAAGATGGATTAGTATTTAGCTGTGTGCTTTCATTCACTCTTGTGACCCACCTTGCAAGTTGAATATGCCCCCCTCCAGCCAGGAATCAGCTATCACAGGCCTATGGGTAGAGTGTGTGACAACAGCTGCTCTAAATATCTTGTGACCCTACCTGTCATTAAGCAGTTATAAGAAGCAGCCAATGTGTGATGGTTCTACATAAAAGCCGTCAGTTTACTGTCTAAGAACACCAGTGAAATGATTGGTCAGACTAACATGCAAAGCAGAAACAGTACATGCAAGGATATAATCATAATTTATTCATTCATTCTATAGTATTTCATGTGTACTAAGCCATTATCTTTGTGGATCTGCAGAGATCAGGGAATGACAGCCCAGGGAGCAAATGACTGACTCCTATAGATCACAGTGTTTACACTTCTCTCAAATGGGGTTCATTTGAATGCTTCCCTTGTACGGAATCTTTTGGACATCCATTAGGAATTCCCAAGCGCATATGAGATGATGGTATACTTTGAATGTCTAAAATCTAATATGAACAAATCAAATGCTTATTAGAGTTATGAAAGACCCTAATCTCAAAGCATGTTAACATATGAAGTTCAAAGCAACTCATGCTTTGGATGTGCAATGAAAAAATAAAACTTGTTAGCCAAAATGCTCATTCTTATAAGAAATCACTTTTGAAATTAACCATGATAAATCAGCATAAAGCCACCATGCTACTAAATAGATGTGGGATAAAAATTATTAAAAGAAATAATAAAGTAAATAAATACAGTTAACATGGTCTAAATTGTAGTCTCTGGCCATGATGCTCCTTGAAAGGAAAGGTCACAGATCTGTTGAATTGCACTTAGTGGTCTCCTACTCCATCCTACTGAGAATTGGGATGTTGCACAGAGGCATCTTTGACAGCAGAACAGAGTTTGACAGTCACAGAATGGCTGCCACAGAAGATGTCAGCACACCACTATCACTGACAGACCCTGCTGTGCCAGCTGGGGAAGGTAAGCAGCAGAAGGGGGAAGGAGGCGATACTGGCAGAGGGGAGGAGCAAGACTGGAGGCTATGGCAGGGGATGGAGTTGATGGTGATGGTGCATGCCAGATCCTAACCCAACTTTTGCAAGCCTCCCTGACCACTTTGTTTCTGGGACTTATGCCAGCTATAAAGCTAGCAATGTGTCTGAGGAGACCATTACTGAGCAAAAGGATTATGAAGGGTTAGAGGGAAATAATTTCCATTTCCCCTCCAATGCTTCCCATTGTCCCCTCTGGATACAGGGCACCCATTTTTGGCATGGCTGCAGCAGTGAGTGGTATGAGTAGGCTCTTAGGCCACAATCCTAACCAATTTTCCAGAATAAGGACAATGCAATTCTGAGTTAAGGGAACAAATATTGCCTTATCTTGAGGCCTCCACGACTGTGTCCCCGCTACTACTGCAGGATGCATCACATGCCCCACTGGTACTGCTATTCCAGTGCTGGAAAAAATTAGGATTATGCCCCTAACTGGAATTCATAAGAACTGACATTGTCTGAGTTGGACCTATAACACTATAAATCAAAAAGATGTTACAGTGAGGAACACAGTGAGGGATTCACAAGGATTCCACCTTCTTCAAAGGGTTTTTCAGAAATTACTTCTGTTGTTTCTTCACTGCTCAGCCCTTCACTGCCCTGGTTAGCTACTTTTGGGATTTTATCCAAGTACATTATGTCTTTAAGGACGCTCAAATTTTTTCCCAAGGAAAAATATTTTCCTCATCATTTGCACAATTTAAATGCTTTGAAATTGGCAGCATTTTCAGTGGATGCCCTCTTTTTTGCTATGCTGTTGTGAACACGGGTGTGCTAATGAAGACTGGTGGGGGCATCTTTGATGTCATCAGGCCCCAAATTTACAGGGTTTCCCCTTCACGGAACATGACTGTACAAGTTCCAAGAAACAAAACAAAGCTATGGTGTGGATCTTGCATGAGGCCCTCTGTGGACCAGACCAATGGCACTTTACATATTGTGTGAAAGCAAAAAAAAAAAAAAAAGCAAGAAAGCACAGACTAGTCTTTCCTAGGCCCAAGTAATCTCATTGCAACTTTTTCTACCTTAAATAGTTAAATGAACACTTTGGAAAATCTGTAATAGGCTCCCCACATCACATGCAATTTGGTCCTGAAATACATACTATCAACTTCATGGTACAGTAAAACTTGGTGTGCGAGCATAATTTGTTCTAGAAACATGCTTGTAATCCAAAGCACTTGTATATCAAAGTGAATTTTACCATAAGAAATAGTGGAAACTCAGATGATTTGTCCCACAACCCAAAAATCTATATACACTGGTACCTTGAAAGACAAATAACTTGTAAGACAAATGCTTTGTAAGACAAACTAAAATTTCTAAGGAATTCTGCTCTGTAAGACAAAAAGTGCCTTGTAAGACAAACAGTTTTACAATGAAAATTTGTTGTAAAACAAATGAATTGATGGATGTGCATCGTGAGCAACAGCAAGAGGTTATACTGTACTTTAAATTGAAGAATCCTTGACTGGTCATTGCCCTGCCCCAACTCCCAGACCTTAAACCATGAAATTTGGGGAGGGTGTTCCTTATGTGACGTAAGCACCCATCAGGAACCAATGTTGAGAAATTTAACCCTTAAGGGGTGAAAAGGGGTGCAACAAGTTTTTCTCCTATACCTAACATTAAAGACTGATCAACAACCAGCCAATTTGGTGCTCTCTTGGGAAGGGCCCATGGGGGGACAATGTGCATGGGGGATAATACACATGGGGACAATGTGCATGGGGGACACATGGGATGTTGATGTGCATGGAGGGATGTTGCGCATGGGGGGATGTTGTGCATGGGGGTATGATGCGCATGGGGGACACATGGGATGTTGATGGGCATGGGGGGTTGATGCGTATGGGGAATGTTGCACATGGGAGGCATGATGTGAATTGGGGTACATCGTGCACTGGAGGATTGATGCACATGTGGGGGTTGATATGCATGGGGGATGATATGCATGGGAGGTTGATGTGCATAGGGGTTGATGCTCATGGGTGACAATGCATATGGGAGACAATGTGCTGGGGACATTGCGTTGTGCATGGGGGATGATGCGCATGGGGGTTTTCCGCATGGGGGATTGTTGTGCATGGTTGGGTTGCTGCACATGGGGTTGTTGCACAGTGGGGAGAAGGCGTACGGGGGAATTTTACTCCCACTACACAGATACGTTTTCGCTAGCATTCATACAAAAATGATTATAATACTGTAATACAGGAGAAAATAATAAAATATAAAGAAAAATAAAACAAATTAACCTACACATAGGGCACAATCCACAGTAACTACGGGGAGTCCTTGCTCCGGTATAAGAACAATTTACTCTGGATTGCAATATGGATTTCCCATAGGTTTTCACTAGGTGGTGCAGTAACTACGGGTGCACATAATGTCTCTTACGTGCTCCCGTAGTTACTCTGGATTGTAGGGATTGGCTCACTATTTTTTGCTCATTTATCAAGATATTGCTTGTTTATTAAGTTAAAATTTATTAGAAATGTTTTCCCATCTTACGGAATACTTTTAAAACAAGTTACTTGCAATCTGAGTTTTAGAAATGTCCTCCCCGTTTAGAGCTATGATAGTGCCAGCCTTGCAAAAGAAAGAATTTGTTTATTTTATACATTTTTATACCATCCTTCCTCTCCAAAGAGCTCTGGGTGCACATGATTTTTTCCCTCCTCTTGTCCTCACAGCAACCCTGTGAATTAGGCTGAGAGATTATGACTAGACCAAGGCTCAAGGTTACCCCGGACACTTCACAGCAAAGCAGGAATTTGAACCTGCAGGTTTAAATCCAGCTCTAAAACCACACCATCCTGGCTCTCCAAATGCATTTTTCAGATTTTTTTACATGCAAGCTGCTCATTTGATTGTAATAAAGGTATCCTGGTTTTGGTTTTAGAAATGCAGCTGGGAAAGGGACAATAACAGAAAAAAATCCGAAGAAGTTATTTAGATGGCAAAACTGTTGAAGGTGGAGAGACATTTTTTGTGCTATTTTTTTTCCAGTGCCTCATGAATACTCCATGTAAAGTGGCAGTAGTAAATCCAAAGGTGCTCTATGACAGTTACACAATAGAATGCACACCTCCATAAGTGTAGTGCTCTATGCAAATCTGGTTACAGATTTGCTCTTGGCAACAAGAAAGTGAATTGACAAATCCAACTTGAAAATTTAATTTTGTTTACTTCTATTAGGCCAGACATTAGAGCAAAAGCCTACTTTGTGCTTGAAAATCACAATTATCCAAATTTTCAAAGGGGAAATATTCTTTCCAATAACAAAATGCTGGGTTTTTAGGGAGTTGAAAATCAGAACATTCTGTCTGGTCTTTCTGCATCATTCATGTGCTATGTCCCTGTGATGAAGACACTGGGCTTTCCTGCCCTCTTCATAGCAGCAATTGAGTAGGAGCCAACCTTATTTCTAGCTTATCTTCCATCCAGCACTTATCTCCCAATGTATCAACCACTTTGTCCAACTGTTAAATTCAGTCCAGGTCATTTACTTTTAGTATTACTGATCAGATCACCTCTAATATCTGTTGGTTTATTTATTAATTTTTTATTAATTTATTTCTGTTTGTCTATTTATTCGTTTCTCCAGCTTTGAGAAGTTTTAAGTCAGACACTAGGATAAGGTAGTCTGCTCCAACCATGACTTTTTTTGAAGCAGCTATCTAGGCTTACTTAGAGTTAACAGGTACAAAGTGGGACAGAATGCCTAACCTTTAACCATTGTATAGAAAAGGGAATTTTAGCAGGTCAGCTTTTAAAATTTTTCAGTGTTGAGCAGCTCCTCAAAAAAAAAGTATTGGCATCCATCAGTCTCTTTCGTGCTCGACACTGTATGTGAAGCACGAAAGCCTGGGTACATTAATATGGAGGATAGGCTGTTATCCAAGCAGCAAATCCCTCCTCTCCACGCCATTGAAATAGTCCAATGGAACAGCAGAGCTGATACGATTGGTTCCAGCTGTGTCGCAGAGCTGGGCTAAGGACAGGAGCTCACCTTGTGGGGACCCGGGTCTTGAACCCTGGCCTGCTGGTTAACATGCACTGTGTCTTAACCACTTGTGCCATCCACAAGCTGCACCTTAAAGGTATAGGCACTCTGTCCCCATTTATATCTGGTAACCTTCTATTTACTGAGGCTCTTGACTGGAGGCCAACACTGATGAGAAGCTTCCTCTATCTTAACGTCCATCTCAAGCAGCTAGAACTCCACGTATTATAATCTTTTTGAAAAGATCACTGAGTAATCCGCTGAGCTGTGGAGTCTTATGTAGGTTCTTAGGTATTGGAAATTATCAGTGGGTTTTTTTCTGGCAAAAATGGTGTCAGTACTCACCATGAAGACTCCTAGGTATGTCTACTCAGGAGTAGTCTGGTGGGCAAAAAGGTGCTGATACTGAGTACCGATGAGTACCTCCAGAAAAAGCCCCAGAGCTTATTATTTCAAATATCTTGCTGATTAATTTCCTATAAATGCACATATCTGTGTGTTCGTGTGTGTGTGTGTGTGTGTGTGTGTGTGTGTGTGTGTGTGTGTGTGTGTGTGTGTGTGTGTGTGTATGTATGTTTGTGTCTGCATGCTGGTAACACAGTGAGACTATATTTCAAAAGCACCAAGGAATCCTGGAAACAAGGCTGTCACTTGTGGTAGACCTCTTGAATGGTAGGAGCAACTAGGCTTCCTTTTAGGGAAATGGGCTGTGATTTTTCTGTTTGCTGCTGTCCCACACAATCTGGCACTTCAGCAGCAGGCAAGGGGGCCCAAGAGAGAAAAGCCCCTAGTCCGTTATCTCATGCCAGCTGCCTAACACCTGATACCTGAGCACAGGGAGGGGGAGAGGGGCTGCCAGCCAGCTGTGAACACCTGTCCCTGTCAGACGGCTGGATGGTCTCTCCAGCTGTTCGCACAAGCCCTGCAGCTGCGCCACTTAATTGGCGATTTGTTGAGATGGCTGGGAACAAAACTCAACAAGACAAAAGGGGAGGGGGGAAAAGAGAGACAGAGCAAAAGGGAAGAGAATGCATTTGAATACAACCTGTTCCACAGCCTTGAGGCTTCTAAAGGGGAGGAAATACCTCTGGGAGCAAATCATCTACACACAACACAGGATG
The DNA here is from genome assembly GCA_030015325.1 of Cryptoblepharus egeriae. NCBI lineage: Eukaryota > Metazoa > Chordata > Lepidosauria > Squamata > Scincidae > Cryptoblepharus > Cryptoblepharus egeriae. The sequence continues at coordinate 113,178,718 of JAREYC010000002.1, forward strand.
ATGAGACAAGATTATCAATGTGTAACTACTGTAAAAAGCCCCCTGGAGAGCAGCCCCAAGTGCAAAACCCCACAGATCAGATGCAGTCTTGATCCACTGAATGTGCTGCAAGCAGAGGACTGCAAAGAGCACTTAGAGCAACCCGCTCAAAAAGACTTGGGTTACATGTTGTCCATGAAGGAAAGAGAAAAAGTTATATATACTTTCCCCATCTCTACCTATGGTGAGCTAACGATAAATTACTTCCAGTTCCAAATGTGGCAACCAGATTCTTAAAATGGGGCAAACTCTTCAGCTAAGGATGCAATCCTAACCAACTTTCCAGCTCCAAAGGAAAAGGCAGTGCAATTCTGTGGTAAGAGAACAAACAATGCCTTATTTTGAGGATGACTTCATGACTGCCACATCCCCAACTGCAGGGAGCATCATGTGCTGTACCATGCCAGTGCTGGAAAGTTGATTAGGATTGTGCTGGCTTGGCACAACTCTCTTGTGCTGGCTCAGGAGGGTTGCAAATGTAAAGCATATTTGTGCCTTCTTGCAGGCAAGCAACCCTGCTGCATAGACAAGTGCCAGCCCATAGAGTGGCATCTAGCCACTGTGATGTCAAAGGGAAGGAACTTCATGCTGGTTGACTTCAGCTGAGAGAGAGGTCTGAGGGTGTTGAGGAGGACATTTCAGGCAGGGGAAGGCAAGCAGTAAAGTTAACCCTCCTACCTTATCAATTAATCAGAGATGATGAAATCATACAGTACTCTCTGAGACAAACTAAACTTGGACTTTGCAACCTCTTTTTGCATTGTTGATAAAAATCAGCCATGGAGTATGCATTCCTATAAGTGTGATCTGTATCAGGGTTGTAATGGTAGCCATGGTGAAAATCTTTACCATAGTTTCAGTCAGGATTGGGGCCCTATAGCTAGTATCTCCCCAAGGAGAAAGCTCATACTGGTGCAGTAATAGCCATGGAGGATTTCTAATTTGGATTGTGGACACTGTGGATGGAAAGAGTTAAAGTCTTCATTCTTGCTGATGTTTTGATTGGATCAGCCCCTCCAAACTCATTTTAATAAAAACACCCACAAGCACATAAGGGCAAGTTACATGCTTACACACTACTGGAGCATGGATGCTCATCTTAAAAGTCAGCATCTCATCCTTCACTGCAGCCACTCCACAGGAACATATGGAACACAGGAAGCTGCCTTATTAAGGATGCAATCCAGAGTAACTATGGGCACAATCCAGAGTAACGATGGGAGCATGAAAGAGACATTACGTGCACCCGTAGTTACTGCACTGCCTAGTGAAAACCTATGGGAAATTCATATTGCAATCCAGAGTAACTTGTTCTTACTCTGGAGCAAGGACTCCCCATAGTTACTCTGGATTTTACCCTATGAGGAGTCCTTCCTCCAACGTAAGAACAATTTACTCTGGATTGCAATATGAATTTCCCATAGGTTTTCACTAGGTGGTGCCGTAACTACGTTGATGTGTCTCTTACATGCTCCTGTAGTTACTCTGGATTGTAGGGTTATACTGAGACCAGATCATTGGATCCTCTAGTAATCTAGTTCAACACTGTCAACACTGACTGGCAGCAGGTCTCCAAGGATTCAGGAAACAATTTCTCTCTGCCCTACCTGGAGATGCTAGAGGCTGCATCTGGGACTATGCAAAGCATTTACACTGAGCTACTGAGCCTTCCTGTTGAAAATGCATGTAGAATCCATCCACATAAACAATTTAGTTTTTAATTATGGTCTTATTTCCTGACTTTTTATCTCAAAATAGTAACCTCTATTTTTGAATAACAATTATGCCTAACAACTGCAGCAGCAGCATCCACCCCAGAAACAGCTGAATTCCAAGGCTGGGAACAAGGAATCCCTGAATTAAGAGATAACTGCTGTGCTTAGTCCAAGAGCAGTTGGATCTCAGCACTGGGCAAATAATCACAGCACAAAAAGGTGCCCCAAAAGTTGTGGCATTTCAGCACAGCCTCTTTGCTTCATCACTGTTATCATCAGCCTTTTTTTCATTCACTTTTTCATCCTACATTTTTCTCATCCTACAGTTGTCTAATTCTGCTCATTCCCTTGCATTAATCCCCCGACTATATTCATAAAGTCCACTTCATGCATACATATAACAAACATACACTGGCATGCTGTCACTTCCATGCAGCACACATGAGATTCAAGCTGGCACTGCTGATAGCATCTATTTCCTTTTCCAGTCACTAACCCAGGGTGACCAGATGCCCAAACCTCAAAAGGAGGACAAGGTCTTGGATTCCTCTCACCCTTGCCTTTCTGGCAAACAATGGTATGTTTGCCTAGTCACAAACAAAGCTGCAATATTGGGCACTTTCTCTTTCCCATAGTGCTCAATCCATATTTTTTATTTTTAGTTTTTTGGCCATAGCTTTTGATAGGAAGAAGACACTGTATTTTGAAACGGATTTTTGCACTGGATTCTGCTCTTCAATATGAATCCAACAACATATGACACAATGGGGTACTGCACACCATGCAAAGTTCCAAAATGAAGCCAAAACGGAGGACAATGAAGTCTTTTTGGAGGACACCCGGATAGGAGGCTAAAAAAAGAGGACAAATCCAGAAATTTCCGGTCATATGGTCACCCTGCCCACTCCCAATATCCCAATGTCCCAATAGGCTGCAATCCTAACCTCTTGCAAGGCCACTATAAGCCCTGACATAAGTCCTATGCTGACCTGGGGGTTTCACAAAAGTGCCATAAGGCTCTTTTGCCTCACTCCTGGGGGGCAGGATTGGGTTAGGTCAGTGTACAGGCTAAACCTAACCCTAACCACAACCCTGGGAAGATATGCCAGGTGAGTAATGCCAGGCTAAATGTGTTAGGATTGCACACAGACTCACTCGCTGACTCATCAACTCCCAGCCAAACCCACCTAGAAGTATAAAATTTGAACCTAGAAGTGTGAAATTTGGGGATGGTATTCTCACCATGATGTAGGCACCCACTAAATACCCATTTTTTGAAAATCCAATCAGAAGGGGTGAAAAGTGGTACAGCATGGTTTCTTCCCTATACTTAACATTGAAGGATCATTAACTCATCAAAGCCCAGCCCCAAACCCCTAGACCTAGCAGCATGAAATTTGAGGAGCATATTCCTTCCATCATACATGCACCTCATGAACAGATTTTTAAAAACTTAACCCTTGGGGGAAGGATGCAGTGTGTTTTTGCCCCTATAATACTAAGATGACATACACTTAACATTGAAAACTGACTGATCAACACCCAGACCAAACCTCTAGGACCTAGAAATATGAAATTTTGGAGAGCATATTCCTTCGGTGATGTAAGGACTAAGAACCAATTTGGTGCCTGGTGATGCTTGCTGCCCAGTGTTGCCCAGTGGCATTCAGTGCCTGGTGCCCAGTAGTGATGCCTAGTACTCGGTAGGAATACCTGGTGCCCACTGTCCACATGTGCCTGATGGAGCCTGCTGCCTGGTGTTGCCTGTTATCCACTTGTACCTGGTGGTGCACAGTGGTGCCTGCTGCCAGGTGGTGCATGTTACCTGCTGGTGCCCGTGCACAATGCTAGGTAGGGATGTGCTTGGTGGTATCTGGTGGTTCCTGGCACCCAGTATCTGGTGCCCTGTGCCTTGCAGAGATGCTCAATGTGCAGTGCTGCCTGGTGCTGTCCAGTGGTGCCTGGTAGAGATGCGTGGTGCCCTGTGCCTGTTGCCCAGTGGTGCCTAGAGCACCCCAGTGCCTGGAAGGGGTTCCCAGTGCCCAGTGGTGCCTGCTGATGGCCAGTAGGGATGTTCAGTGCCTGGTGGTGCCCAGTGGTGCCCACTCCGCAGTGTTGCCCAATGCCAGGTGGTATCCAGTATGGATGACCAGTGCCCACTGGTGCCTGGTGATGTCCACTGTCTGCTAATGCCTGGTGGTACCCAGTGTCTGGTGGTGCCCAGTGTCTGGTAAGTGCCCACTGCCCGATGGTGCCTGCAGATGCCCTGAGGGGAAGCCCAGTGCCTGGTGGTGTTCAGTGGTGCCCACTGCCCACTGGTGCCCAGTGCTCAGAAGGGATGCTGAGTTCCCACTGCCCACTGTGCCTGGTGGTGTCTGGTGCCTGGTGGTGCCTGGTGCCTGGTGGTGCCTCTAGGACCTAGAAATATGAAATTTTGGAGAGCATATTCCTTCGGTGATGTAAGGACTAAGAACCAATTTGGTGCCTGGTGATGCTTGCTGCCCAGTGTTGCCCAGTGGCATTCAGTGCCTGGTGCCCAGTAGGTGCACATTGTCTACTAGTGTCTAGTGGTGTCCAGTGTCTGGTCGTGTCCACTGCCCGCTGGTGCCCAGTAGGGTTGCCCAGTGCTGCCTGATGCCTGATGGTGCCCAGTAAGGATATCTGGTGCTTGGTAGGGTTGCCTGGAGCCCACTGGTACCCAGTGGTGCTTGCTGCTGGGTGGTGCCCACTGGTTCATCACTGCACAGTGATGCCTGATGGTGCCCGATGCCCATTAGGGTTCCTCGGTGCCCACCAGTGCCTGCTGCTGTCTGTCACTTCTCCTTGGTATTCTCTAGTGTCTGTGCCTACTGGTGCACAGCAGTGACCAGTGCCCACTGGTCACCACTGCCTGGTGCCCACATCCTGGTGCCAGTTCCACTGCCCAGTGTCCACCAGTGCCCAGCTGTGCCCACAAATGTTCTTGAAATTTTACTCCCACAACAACGAGTAAATTCTGCTGCTTGTATATAAATCTACATTCAATGTATATAATATTCAATAGTCTTCTGTTCTATTATGCATACTATGGTATTGTGCTACAAAGAACCCTACCGGCTCCAACTTCCTTCCTCCAAGTGCTAGACCTTTTCATGGTCCTATTACCCAACTGTAGATCTAGGATCAGTACTTTTTAGAGTCAAACAAGACATTTATTAATTGATTAGCAGCTGTGCTTCATTTCCTTTTAAAATAATAGTTCTAGAGGTCCCTAATCCTCTAGGGACCTAATCCTCTAGGTCAGGACCACAGCAGAGGGAATCAATTCTTTTCCTCCACTATAGTCCCAGACTGGATTGGGCCTCCCATGGCTATTTTTGTCCCAGAAAGCAAGCTATATGGTTTCCCTCTGTCTCAGTATTCTTCAGCATTAGTCCGCTGCTATACTTCTTTACATGGTTCATCTCTTGGAAGCACTACTGTAAGTAAATGACGTTGACATCATCACCAGTTAACTTTGTTCGGGAAGCCAGAAACGACACAATAAACACTACCTGCAGGCTCAAGGTGGATGGTTAAGTGTTTTTCTATTAAATGAAATGTGTGCTTTGGAGGTCTGCCCACCAAGCCAAGCCTCCCACTGTTGTTATGTCATGTCACTGGTCTTGCTGTTGAACAGCAGGTGCCCAGGAGTTCCACCAGACACTTGTACCATTGGTTGTGATACACTGATCTGATATTTCTCAGATCATCTCACCCTCATCTTCACATCATTTGGCTGATTCCAGCAACAGATTCCCTTTTAAGCCTTGTGAGCACTTGTCCACTGGTCCAATCTAACCCATACCAATCCTGTTTTATGATCCACTTTGGGACAGTTGAAAGGAAGGATAAAAATGAATGAATATCAAAGGTTTCCTTGTCTCATCTATATTTTTCTCCATATGATCCTTTCCCCAAACTGCAGAATTTGTACCCAACTCTTCAAAGAGAGTACCCTTGACTGTTGCTCTGTTCAAGATATGGCAAAATGATTCAGAAGAGAGTTCTGGGAATAAGGGGTAGAAACTGCAAAAAGGCTGGATACATCAAGGAACATGACAGGACAGACTAAAATTTTGCTTACAGACCGTTTCTCTGCTAAGTTTTACAAAGAAAGCGCTCATCTCTCTGGAAGAATGAAATTTAGCTTCCAAGGACCCTGCCTCAACCAAGGAAATGGTATAGTCCCTAATGGGAATGGTACTTGGGGTACAGAGCTTAGGTCTGTCTCTTGTTTTTGTTTTCCATCTCAGTCTATGCCAACAGGTGAGATAATGTTGGTGCCCCTACCTGCATCCACATCGTTGGGCCACCCACTGGACTGGCTGCTGCCAGCTGCTGGGGACCGCCCTGTTCCAGGGTAGAACACATCATCTACAGGACTCTCCATCTCGCTGTCATCTATTGACTTGGGTCGCTTGGTGGAACTGCAAGGGGAACAGACCACAGAGGGACAAACCATAAGCATTAATAAGCATGTATGGGGCAAATTAAGGAAAACCCTCTTGCTTTCACAGTTGATCTTGTTTGGAGGCTTTTTGTCCAGGGAGCATTCATTCAAATCCAGATCAGGACAACTAGGAACTATTTCCTTCTGATCTACAGTGACCGATATAGAACAGCCTCACAACAGGGTCTAAGAGATAAGAATGCCATATGCAGGACCACTTTCTTCTAAGCCTAGGGTCCATTAAAAACTGGAAGCACTTTTCATTGCAAAATAAACGTGAGACAGACATACCTGCTAGAAGGCGGAGATGTTATTGACCGTCTGCCTAGAGCCACTTGATTGATGTTGTAGTAACTGGGACTCTCGAGATCGGCCAAAGAGAAATTTGGACCAGATGCTGTGGCAACAGGAGCTGAAGAAAGAGACCACAGCTCAGAGACCGGACGATGATCATTGAGAGGGAAAGAAAAGGTCAAAGTGACTTCCTAACTTTGCAGCACCCAGACTGTTGAAAGCAGATTATGGGGAAGAGAAGGTGTTATCTGACCTTGGCAAGACCAGTTAAGAGTCCTGGTTAACAGCATGTTCCATGTGCTCTGCAAAGACCAGCAGTATCACCAAGTTGAATACCTGTGGAGAAATTCTACCCCTCAGGCTACTATACAGACCAGTTTTTGATATCTAATGGCAGGTCATGAAAATGAAAAAAAGGCTTATCCAAATTAGGAGTTGCAGGCAATGGCATAGCCAAGGAGATGCAAGGGATTGCAGCTGTACCAGCCAACAATTTAAGAGGTGCAACAAGCTGAGCTTGTCACTAGTGGCCAAAATTGTGAAAAATGGGGCATGTACGAATAATACCATCATGTTATTTTTCACTGGAAATGTAATTTAATGCAGAATACAATAAATCAAACCACACTTGAATATCTGTGAAAAATCAAAGATTACAGCCAATTAACCAGAAAATGAAAATGCAACTGTCTTCTGGAACAAACAGTGGATTTTTAAAACTAAAAAATAACTGAAAAACAGATGGATTGTTCTGAGAGCAAATGAGATGTAATTACACCACAGCATGGATCCAATACAATGTTAATAAGGGTTAACTCTCATTTCCATGAATCATAAAACCGTTACTCCTGTTAACTGAAAGGAGTCACTTTTTCAAGCAGTGCTCCTTTTACATTTAGCAGGAAGACAGTAACCGTCCCTCTACATCACAGCACAGTGTCTCTAACCAACACAGGGCACCTGTTTATTTTATTTACTTATTTAATTTTATTTTGTTGTTGAATGGGCCTTCAAAAACTTTGACTTCAGGTAGCAGATAGACGCCACTGGTTTGGGGGTGGGGGAAGACAGCATAACAAGTGCCTGTTGCCTGTTGTGGGTGGCAAGCTGCTGAGCGAAGGAAGCAGGTCCCCATGATTTTCACCATTTTAAAAGCAAAGGTATGATGTCACTTCTGGTTGTGACATCATTACTGGGGCATCATTTTGAGCTCTGCACTGGGCTACATGATCATTAGCTATATCACTGATTACAGGATACAGTTCTGTGATAAATGCAGTTATGGATATATGCAGTTATATGCATTCCTACTTGAGAAAGCACCTGTGAAAAGCACACAGAAAATGCACAAATGGTTGAGCCAGCAAGGAAAGATTGTTGACCTAGCAAGGAAACTAGCCCAGTGCATTTGTTGGGACCACCACTGGTTACATAGTTGGTCAATTGCAAAATATTGCTACATGTTATATCTGCATATTTTACATACCTGCCTATCTGTGTTTCACATCCAGTCATGGCTTTGATATTGTTATGACAACAACAGCCTTAAAAAAGGGGATGTGGTTCTGGCCACCATGGATTTCATTGTTGGCTTTCCATTTTCTTTGAGTGCAATGGTCAAATTAGCTAATGGCCTGGTATAGAAGAGAACACCAGAGCTCTAGTTATACTAACATAACCAATAGCTTCAGTTAATGAGCATATCTGGGCAGATAAATTTAGAGATAACAAGACAAATAATGCAACACAATCATGCTGCATGCATATCTCCCTAAAAGTAAGTCCCACTAAAAGTAAGTGGGGTGTGGAGACCACTTTCAAGTAAACATGATCTGGATTATGTATTAAGGTTGTAGGAGTGACTGTCAGTCTTCTGCATAGCATAACCAGCTTGACTTCCCCCTCTTTGTGTGTATGTGTATTTCCCACCTATATCTCTTTCTTTCTTGTTTCAAACAACTGCAGTTCTTTTCCTCTCCCAGTCTGTCTCTCCCCTAGCAGGAAGACTGATGCCTTTTGAGAAAAATTTCCTTTATCACCAATGAAAGAAGCTTAACACAATAACCATGGGAGCAGGGAATCACTAGGGTTTGCATCACCTTGTGAGGAGGCCGGCAGTGAGCGGGGCAACAACCTGAATGGTGGATGTGGCCGTTGCCCCGCCTCCACTTGTTTTCTAGCCAACATTTTAATATAATAAAGATATTTCAGAATGGTTTGTTTCACTGCATTCTGCTGCAAATTACACATCTAACAGTATATAACACTATGGGATTACAAACCATGATGGACAGTAGGAATGCCACCCCCCACCAAGGGGTGTCTCAAGGGCACTTTGGATAACCTACTATTGGTATAGGCTCTGGCACATAGACCCCATGTGGGCTGTGGGTGACACAAGATGTACTGATTTAACTTGCCTGACAACCTGAACACTTTCTGCCAAGGAGTACCCTCAGTATTAGACCTCCAGAGCATGAAACAGGGAAAGTGAGACCATATTTTGAGGGACAATATTTATTTAATCAATTTATATCCCGCCTTTCCTCCCCCGCAAGGGGGAGCCCAAGGCGGCTGACAATAGGAATAAAACATCATTAAAACAGCATAGAAATAAAGATTAAAACAATAAAGATATAAATAAAGATATAAATAAAGATTAAAATATCACCCTTTCACCAGGGTGAAAGGAATTGAATCCTACAAAGCAAGAGATCTGCTTTTGTACTATTTGCTATGGAGATGTGCTGCTATTCCTTCTCTTCTAAGTCAATACGTCACCAATGTAAATGAACTAGGTGGATGAAATGGAGGGAACAATAATAAAGGGGAATGGAGGGGGCAGCAGCAATGTGGAAAGTGGGAGAAATTGGCTTCAAGACTTTCAACTCCAATGGGGAATGAGAATTTGGAGGATATCACTGGTAATTTCTCAAATCTAGCTCCTATTTTTTTAGATCCAGATTGATGCGTGGCAAAAACTACTTAGCAAGTTTTAAAACTAAGAATGTGAGGACAGGACAGGTTATTTATCTCTGGCATGTGTCTCACGTGGGTTCCAATCACTTCAGAAACTCTATAACAACACAGCATTTCTGTTGCCTTGACTTACTCTGTGACACTCTCACCAGCTCCGTAACATTCCAAACACCCGATGTCACAAAACAGTCCTGGAAAGTCAAATGCCCTGCAAAAAGAATAGGAGACATGGATTGTGCTATGAGGACGTGAGTGGAATTAGGACAAGCAATAGCAACTAGAAACTTGATATGCTGGGGTTTCTAGAGCAAAAGGATACTGCTTTGCAATCTCTCCTCTAGCCAGCTGTGGAGTCAAGCAGGGCCAGATTTAAGCCAACTGGACCAGTTGCTCCCAATTGGGCCCCACAGCTAAGTGGGCCTGCTGGTAGGGCAAAATTATAAATAAAATTAAAATGATTTTTACTAAATTTTTACTAAATTATTTCACAGTCACGAAATCATTTCACATTTCACAGTGGTTTTGTAACTATTTATGCCGGTACTTTCCAAAGGTAATGTACACATTTTGTTTACTTGCAGGCTAATATGTATGCAATTTTATACTGTATTAAAGTGTGATTAGATCTATTTGGTCTATTTACTCCTGTGCACTTTTTAAGTGCACATTTTGAATGCTTTCCATTCTACCACAGGCATATAAAGAATATAATTAATTTTATTTGTATTTCTAAAATTCTATACACCTTAATTATGAATCTGGGACACCACAAATAATGTTTCCAGTTAGGTCCTGCTGGTCATAAGACTAGCTGTGGATCACAATCCTAATCAATTTACTCACCTGGCATAACTCACCTGGCATATCTTCCTGTGGTGGTGTGGGGAAATGGGCATATGTCTGTGCACTAACCTAACCCCCTACATGTAGGGCAGAAGTACCTTGTTTCAGGTAACCCCAGGTAAGCACAAGACTTATGCCAGGGCTTATGCTGGCCTAACTGGAGGTGAGAATTTCAGCCTTAATGTATAGTACCAATTATGTCAAGAAATAGAGAGATTCTACATCAGGTTGTGTTCAGGGATGTGATCTACAGTCAGCAGCACAACCAGGCCCAACCAGGACCCCAGTAATAGGCATGGGAGGGAATGAGACAAAATAAAAGGCTTTAGCAGGGAGATCAGTATAACTGGAAAAATATCAGGATTGGTGACTGTGAATCTGCTTATTAGGTAGGAGTTTACTCACCATTGGGCAGTGGTTTGATGTCCACATCTCCTTGCTGGTTTGAATTGTCTGATTGTCCGGTTTCTGAAACACAGAAGCAAAAACATCAAGGGATTGTTGGATCCAATATCAGAAGACAAGGTTGGAAATAACTATGCCCTGAAAATGGGCACTTTCCACCACTTCAGCCTTTTGCACTTTAGCAAATGTGCAACATTGTTCTAAAAGTGCTCAGCAATATCATCTCACTTCCTTCACCTAGGAAACTCCGGGAAGTGGCCTGGACAATTTTTCGAACTATTAACATAGGCTCTAGGCAGTAATATCACAGGATTGGGAAACACAGTAGGTTTGTCTTGCTTTCATTTCATGCTCTACTATTGGGAAATTGCCAGTTAGGAGACCATAACCGAATTCTTCTGCTCCCCCAGATTACCTGGGGTTATTTTCTCTTAGAGCTGGAGAGTGGCATAGTTTACTGGACTAATTTCAAATTGCTTCTTGCCAAATCTCAGAGACAAACGAAGAAATTATTGGTGTTTGAAGCAAAATATGAAAATGCCATCCCCCGTGGTAAAAAAAATATAACGATATATGAAATGATTGACATTTGTTTGTTTAATAGTACAAGATCTGCTTCCTGGTGGTAGAGCTGACTCTGCAAAAAAAAAAAAATTACTTGTTCTCTAAGCACTGTCCCCACTCTCTTGTTTATGTTCCCATATTATAAAATCTGGAGGATATAAATCCATTTGATCGTTGTGTTTGGGTGCTCCAAAGTGGCTGTACCATGAGATCTAAGAAATGCCTTTGACCACTACTTGCAGCAGTGCTCAGTTCACAGGGCTTCCCCTTGCAAAACTTCATTCCATCAAAAAAGTATATTTTTTACCAAAATGTCCAGAAGGCAAGTTGGTCCTGGGCTTAAAGAGAAATCTGACACAATTTCAAAGGGAAGACCAGAGACTTTGTCCAAATAAGGTTGCCAGGAGCTAAAGAATTGGAAGTAGCTTTATTTAGCTCTAAATCAAGAACAGAATTGTCCACCTTTCAGTTTCCTAATAATCATCCTACAAAAGCAAGGCCAAAATAAGTTGGCGAGCAAATCATAAAAATAGTGAAGAGGAAAAAGAGGTTAATTAAGGTAAGCACAATTTAGATAATTCTGAAGAGGAAAAGAGGGATAATTCAGGTAAGATAGCCATGGTGCCCCAAAAGGGAAGACAACACTCTGTCACCAAGTGTGCTTTCTTTATATAAATTATGTGCATACATGTTCTCCAGTATGAATCAATTATCCTCATCAAATGGGACCAAAATTACATGGTTTTCAAGATCTGATCCTTAGGACTGCTTATACAAGAGTTCCAATTCCTCTGTTGTTTCTATTTGATGTGTCCCTAACCTGTACCACTTACTATTTGTGAAACAACCTGTGAACACTTCTTCTTCTTCTGTGAACACTCTTCAATTTTAAGTTCTCTCAGTCCTGCTCAAGAGGCCTTCTTGTACATCCTGCATAACCTTGCAATCCTATCTCCCATCTCCTCTATTATTGTTGCCTGGATTGTGCAGGATCATCTCTGCAGAACTGATGACTAAATGATTCTGTCACTTGGGATTACAAGAACAACTGTACAGACAATGACTCTCCCCTTTCTGATTTTCAGCAGCTTCCTTTGGACAAATGTGGAATCTTGAAACTATATGGCTAGAACAAGTCCATACGTCTTCATTTCTCAATACATATAAATAGGCATATATCCCAATCACATATAGTGTGTGTGGGGTGGTGGTAGGGGAGGAGGGTTCCAATTTAAGATGCAAAATCTTGCTAAAATGCTAAATTCTTCGTTCTCCCACATAGTACCTCCCTTCAACCTCTCTTCCCCAAGCTTCAGAAACAGGTTCAACTGGAAAACAATCACCTTGGAGGACAGACTGGGGAAGTAAGCAGCTATCAAAGGGAAGATTGAGTTCCTCCTGCCCGCATATCTTTTTAACATCACATTTAAACCTCCACTTTTCAACAGACTGACAGTTAAAGACAATACATATATACAGTACTCAAGTCTGTTTTCCAAGGACAGAAATGTTGGGTATATTGATCGTAAGAAGTGGGAATACATACTTCACTGTTTCTTCTTACCCTAAAATTTTACAAAAACAAACAAGAAAAACAAATCTCTTCCCCCAGTACCACCACACCACATACACCAACAAAGGCAGCTGAATTCTGCAAGAACCACGTACTTTAGCTGCAGAAGAGCAAAGCGTGGTCAGTGTTATATTAAAGTATCCTCACGCTTGGCAACTAGGGCCACTCCATCACATGCATTCAATCATGAAAATACCACTCACATGAGAAGAAAAGAAAAACTAAGGGGAGGACAGATCTGGGACTAGGTTTGGTGGCACAAAGCCAACTGAAGAATGAAGTGGGATATACAAATATATATAAAACTTATTAACCAAGCTTCTTGAAATTCCTCTCTTTCAAAACCTCCCTTTAATCAATACAATCAATGGCCAAGGTAGTATATATATATATATATATACCATGAATATATCCCATCTGTGATATATTCAGGATGTAGCAGAAACCACCCACGCCTCTCCTACAGACTCTGCCAGCCCTATAAAATTCTGCAAATGTGACAGACCCATTAGCCTCATTAGTATACCTTGCTATTCAAAGATGCTTTTCTCCATATTCTTCAAAGGAACATAGATCAGCCCTTTGCATGAAGACCTTCTTCAGGAGCAGGCAGCTTCTGCTGCCTTTTTATGACCCACAAGTTATTGTGCTTGTAGAATTGCCTTTTTAGACACACACATTCACAAGAACACAAACTTGCTCAATAACCAGGAATGGCTCTCCCTGAAGGTTTCATTTACCAGCTAATGCCATGCAAGTCTTTGTCCACCTGGCCATTTTCTGCCAGGAGTATTGCAAATTAAAATAACAAGCTCCAAAGAGAAAGAGAGCAAGAGAGTGCATGACAGAAAAAGAGAAATTGTGCAGTCTGTTTTTATCAGCCAAGTGAGCTGGTGTAGCACATAGTTGCTAAGTAAAAGATCTTGTTATAACTCAAGAAACACCTAGATTGGCTTCCTCACTTTGCTATGAACTGACTAGCAGAGCTTTATTCCCTTATCTCTCTAACCACAGTATGCCAATACCCTGCAGGGCTATTGTAAGAATTACCATCGTAACATGTATATTCAGTAAAGCACTTTGGAGTAGAGTTTTAGCAATTACTATGTATTATTATTTGGTGTATGGGAATGAGGTTGAGGTTGATCATCATCATCTTATCTTGAGAACAGGAATCTTGGAAAGAAGAGGAAGCATAAAAGATATTCAGCAACATGGGCCCACAGGACTGAAATAGGCAGCCCAATCCAGAGCAACTAATCTGTCCACATAAGAGCCCTTAGGCTGCCCTATCTAACACTAGGTTGGAGCAACTGCAAGATGCTCCAGCCCAGTTACTCTGAAGGAGGCTTAGGGCAGAGCAAGGCGTGATAGGGTGCCCTAAGAGAGGTGGACCTGCTCTGCCCTAACTGGGGCAGCCTAAGCAGCTCAGGAGAGGCATGTTGAGGGCATGTTTAGCATTGCCTAGGGCAGAGCAGTTACTCTGTATCCAAAGCCTGTTTCCAAGGCAGAAATGCCCTCTTCCAGCCCTCAGAGTTATACCACCTCAGGAGCAGGTATAGTAATGAGTAGACCCATAGGGGTCCATGATAAGGCCCGAGTAAGAATGGCAGTGTTGACCAAAAATCTGAGTTCTTGGCCAGCCTAGCTGCAACCCCTTCCTCTCAACCTCAGGATATGGAATAAACTACGGCTGCCCACAAACCTCAGGATACAGCAGGCCACTCCAAGAAGCCCCTTGTATTCACTGTAGAATGTACTGGCATCTCATCAGGGACTCCTTAGAAGGCAGGCACCCAGTGGCGTCACCAGACTGGTGCGGCTGGCGTGGGCTGCATTGGGGATGCGCTCCGTATGGGGTGATGTGCCGGAGGGGTTTGACTGTCCTTTGGCAGGCCCCGGGTGTCAGCACCCCCATTCAGGCCTGCTCCAAGGGGAGAATCAGCCAGAAGCTGCCACTTGTCTGAGGAGCTGGCCTGAACGGCCATCTGAGATGCACTGCGCAGAAACACACTGAGCATGCCGAACAGCTTCAGAGGAGACTTCCTTAGAGCAGAGAAAGTCCGCACCTCTGCACAGCCATTCGGCCTCACTCAGGAGGCGGAGCGGCAGCCGAATGGCTTCAGAAAGAGTACTGCACAGGCACCAACTCTGACGCCTGCACAGTCTCCCCCAAAGCCAAAAGGCTTCAGAAAAGTACTGCGCAGGTGTCAGAGATGGTGCCTGCGCAGTACTCTTTCTGAAGCCAGTTGGCTTCAGAAACAACTGCGCAGGCGCCAACTTTGGTGACTGTGTAGTCCAGGTTGGGGGGGGGGGCGCATCCCAGGGATGACGCACAGACTTCCGCACCAGGTGATGTGCAGAGTCATGTCACCACTTTAGGCACCACAGCTGTTCCTTGTTCAGTGTGATCTGAGGGGTGTCTCCTCAGGAGCAAGTCTTCCCCTTGTGTCAATTACTTAGCATGCTCTGGAACAGTTAGGGCAGCCCAGGCTTCCTGACTCTCTGGATGCAGCATAACTCTCTGCTCTGGATACAGAATAGTTAGGAGAGTGCAGATAGGTCAGAGCAGGCTGAATTTGCTCTGGATTGCAGCCTTAGAAATGAAGATACACTACGCTCAATTTGTCTTCGCATGGAGTATCATTAACTAACCTTTTATACCAGTAATGCTCAGGGTGCAGAAAGTTTTTTTCTACACTTTCAGCGTATCCCTAATCTTGGAGTGATTTTGCAGAGAAATTTCAATATATGGAGCTTCTTCCATCTTCATGCTGCTTAAGTGGGAATGGTACACATCTTAAAATTCTACATATCTCTTCAAGGAAACCCATCATAAATGAAATCTAGAGACTTTAAACTGAAAACATTTCATTTCAAAGCTCAGGATAAAACCTGGTTGCTAGATCTTACCTCTGCCCTCTGCCCACCTTCTCCCTACAAAACGCTGTCCCGGACTAGCAGAACATGCTTTTTCTCTCTTAACATGAGAGTTAGAAAAATGTCATGGTTTTCCCCAAACGTAAGCTCAGGTTCATATGGCCGGTTCCCAATGTTTGAGATGTGAACTAGTAAGTTTTTAATGCTCCTGAATGAAAAGTTGACTATAGGTCATTGACAATTGATTCAGTGAGCAAGGATAGAAAAGTACTTTGGAGGGTGAAATATATAAGGAAATAACGTTTATGGGACCACAAATAGCTTTGCTATCATTAATCTTTTGGCTCTTCAAACCTGTGGTTTAAGACCACCTGTCCCCATAGTACTAACAGAAGTCTAAGACCTTCAAAGAGTTAACCAGCCCATCCCTATCCTGTCCAGACTTGGCACAGTGAGGCCAGCTGCAGAACTCAGGTTACCTATGTCAACAGCACTGCAAGTTTACCTCGATCGGCGCCAAAGCAAAGCAAAAAGAAGCCAGGAAATGTGCCTCATGCTCTGCAACAGCTGGGGAAGCACTACGGAAATATTTCAGATTTGGTTCTTTTTTCTCCTCCTTCTTTCTCCCTTTGCTTTCAAAGTTGGCTCAGGCACACTGTTCCCTTTCGGCCTTGCGACTGCTGGCAGCCATTTTAAAACTTGGCAGCCATTTTAGTGCTGGCGGCAAGGAGCGCTTCCACAATGCCGGCAGCAGGCAACTGACGAAGGGACGGACGGAGGAGTGTGGCTTCACTTAGCCCAGGGGCAGATAGAAGATAAATTCTTAAACACTATGAGGGAGTAAGGCACTGGGGGGCTTGCTTCAGAATTAATAAATCATGATCTTGTTTTTCTTTCTAGTTTAAAGAAATGTTGCAGCAGCTGAGCAGAGGGATGGAGGAGGGAAATGGGCAAAACACAATTCAGACAGCAATGCTGCATTAGGGAAGCTTCAGATCTTCTTATTTCTTATATGGAGCCTAGTCTTGATGCAAGAAATTGATGAATTAACAGGAAACTTAGGAGGATCAACAGCTTGTTTTACAGCTGCTCATAGACAAGCTAGAAGTTTTTACATATGCAGGACCTTCCTCTGCACACATGATGAGGCCTGAGGATCTTCTGTGGCTACCAAGAGCCATAGATGCACTGTTGGGAGAAAAAAAAACCTAAAAGAACAGGGAAGTGATGAGAAGAAATTGGCTTGCATCTGAGCCATCTAGTCATTGGGGTTGGGAAAATGCATTCTGTTGTAGGTCTTCCTTGTCATCTGAATATTGCAATGTTGTTTTTGTCTCAAGTAAACAGATTGGATTGACTTCCTTTGTGATCACATACAACATGTCAGATAGTGTCACACACACAATTTTGCTAACTTCCATAGGTGAGTCTTGAGCAACAACGGAAAGTCATTTCTAAACGTACCAGGTTAGCCTTGTTGCAGAGAACAGATCTCTCCTCTTCCCCCATGTGACTTCTTCACTGCTAGATTCAAGATCCAAACCTGCCCTTTCAAGGGAAGTGCAATCCCATCTAGAACAAGCCATCCATCTACTTCTATTTAATGTCCCCCACGATCTCCATTTTAACTGGACTGAGTTTCAATTTATTGACATTATCTAGTAAATTACTGATTCCAAACATCTGTTTAGGAATTCCCCAGGCTTCCCCATGCTTGGGTGCAAGTGGATGTCATTAGCATAATGATGACATCCAAATACTTGTATGCCTCTTTGAGCACATTCATGTAGAAGCTAAACAAGAGAGACAAGATGGAACCTGTTGCACTCATCAATAATTTCTTGAAGGCAACAGTGTCCCAGCATCACCTTCTAAGACATACTTAGCATATATGAGCAAAGTTACCCATCAAGCAGTGGATTTAACCACCTACATTGGCCCAAGTTCCAGAAGGATACCACCACTATTGGTAGTAAAAGCTACTGAGAAGGTCCAGAACATGGACATAAGGACACTTCATCTGACAGCAACACCTATCCAATAGTGTAGCCAATGATTTGTGCCAATGATATATCTTCCCTTCACCAGATGAGAACCCCAGACGCCAAAACTTATATAGATAGAGATGGATGGGTGGATGGATGGAGACCAATTGTCAAGACTCTATACCCCTCTTCAAGACCCTATTCACTCACCCCTATTCCATTGCCGCCCACTTCCATAATGTACTCTAAGCACAATTCATTGTAACAAAATACAGGGGTCCCTTATTATTCCCTATACAGTGGTGCCTCACATAACATAATTTATTCATTCCGGAGGCAGTTTCTTTACATGAAACTTTCTTTACGTGAAGCGGATTTTCCCATAGGAAATAATGGAAACGCAGACGATTGGTTCCACAACCCCCAAAATATTCATATAAAAATATTAACTGGATGTAAAAATGATGACAGAACACTGGGATTGAATTCAAAACATGCATTCAGTGCGCATGATCTTATGAAGTCTACTTAGGCTGCAGTCCTAAAGACACTTTCCTGAGAGTAAGACCCATTTAACACAATGGGGCTTACTTCTGGGTAGACATGGTTAGGAGGCTGCAATCCAAGACACCTTCAAAGTGTCTCCCCACTTTCTCCTTCTCTCCATCCTGAGCCTCTCTCTCCCCTGCTCCCTTCTGGCTAGCCCTGAGCTGCTTCCCTCTTCTCCACTGCTCTTCTCTCCCTCTGCCCAGCTGACACCCGGCCACAGGAGGAACAGCATGGAAGTGTTGCTTTCGCTATGGGCAGGTGCGCTAGGCAGCCCTGACGCTTTTTAAACAGGCTGCCGGCCAGCGCGTCTGCCCCAACTGCCAACGAATGTGTTCTTTACGTGAAGCACTTTCTTTACGTGAAGCAGAATCCTAGAGAAATTTTTGTTTGTTACGTGAAACTTACTTTACGTGAGGCATTCTTTACGTGAGGTGCCACTGTAGTTCCATTCCAGAACCTCCCTTAGATTAAAAAAATCAGTGTATAAAGAAAACAATGGGAAAATAGGTTTAAAGACTCAATTCCATGTTTCCTGCTCCTCTATTGCACTTAATTGAATAAGGTGCAATATCAGCAGGAGTTTGATTCTGGTACTGAAAAATGAAATAACTGTTTGCATGACTGCCATTCTACAACAGTAGAAAAGCAGTTTTTTTAAACTGTGATTTGCTGTGACCATTTAGGTTGAGTCAAATCTGCATATAAAAAATCAGTGTATAACAAGGATGGACCTGTATTCTTATTAGAGAGCAGAAGAAGTTACAATGAAGCCTAGCACTAATGAAGCTAATTTAGCACAACTGCTAATTACCTGAGCAAAACTGGCATAAAATATTGCGTATCAGGGTAGATGCGCATGGGGGAACAATGTGCATGGGAGTTGATGCGCATGGGGAGATGATGTGCATGGGTGCTTGATGTGTATGGGGGCTTGATACGCATGGGGGGATGGCATACAGGGAAATTTTTCTCCCATAACATGGGTACATTTTCACTAGTTTAGAATATATGGACAATTTTTTGGTCTGCATTTTTACTTTCCCCAATATGCTCTGTTATAAAAACTATGCATTGAATGTATCAAGATGGCAGGAAATACCACAAATGCCCCTTCATTTTGTACAGATTAAATTTATGGCGCAGTACTATCTTCATAAACACATAGCACATAGCACCTCTGATGGTGACCATCAGAGCTTAGGAGAGGTAAGTCAAAATCCTTATTTACCTCAATGTAGGCTGCCTGGCTTCCAATTGGTTTTCTTGGAGCAATGCCAACTATTTAACTGATAGAAATTTTGTGGAAAGTTAGGGGGAACCTTCTGCTGTAACATTTTGAAGTTGAATCTCCCTCTCATACCTCTTCCACCCCTCACCCACACACATATTCTGATCTGCCAGGATTCTCAAATGTGTCTCCACTATAAATGGTGCTGCCTGACTATCTTCAGTTAAACCTTGACTTACAAGCATTCAAGATGCAAACTTTCACACATACAAACATCCCCACAAGATACAGACTTTCAAACATATGAACTCAGCGCTTCGAGTGAGGAGGGATTCCCCTCTAATTCCAAGTGCTGGAATAAGGATTCCCCACAAACTCCAAGCACTGGAAGCTGTTTCGTTGGAGTTTTCGTTGGGAACTTTTTTTTTGGACTTACATACATTTCAACTTATGAACGAGGTTCTGGAATGGAACTCATTCATACGTCAAGGACTTGCTTCATTCTTTTCACAACAGTGGAAGGTTGGTAGTGTGTGCTGTCTTTCAGGGAAGGCCAGGGACATCAACTAGTGCTGCTGCTGGCCAACACTCCTCAAGATTGCTTTTGTTTTTCAGAATTGCACCACTGCGTCTGGAGGCGGTTTTCTCCAGAGGTCCACTGAGACAGCACTGCATGTGTCTGCAAAAGTCTTCCTGTCTCCCAGGAGAGGAGGCTTAAGACCCAGAAGGTGATGAGGCCATGTGGGTAGAACCAGGAAAGGGAGAAGAATCAGCCAACGCCAGGGGAATATAAGAAGAGGGCTGTGGATGAGAACACATGGTAACACTGGTAACACTCCAGATGATAACACTCCAGAACCCTGTGAGTCTGGAACTGGCCCTGAGGCTGAGGAGGAATAGGTTCATCCTGTCATCTGCTCTGAATCACAGGGTAGAAAATGAAGACAATCCTGAGGAAATAAGCAAGATGGGTCTGCCTTGGAGGCCTTATATAGGCTGTTTCCCCAATGTGAGTAGAGGTCCAGATGATTGCCAGGAGACCCCCCACTTCTTGGTGCTCAATATGGAAAAGCATTCTTGTTTGTGGACAGATTTTCACATTTGATGTTAAAAGACTGTTCCAGAGGTTGCCTGCTGTTACATTTGATACATGTGCAGTATCTGTCTTAGAAAGTAGATCTTAGAAGTATTAGACCAGGAAACCTCTAGACACAGCTCTATATATCTGACAGTCATGGGCACCGTATTTTCACCATATATTGGTGGAAATTTGAGGAAACCGCTGGAAATTTCCACCATATATTGGTGGAAATTTGAGGAAATATTGGTTCTAAATTTGAGGAAACTGCTAAGTGTACAGCCATGTCAGCGTAAAAAAACAGCGGTCAGGAAAATTAACGCAGGTTTAGTCACCTGTCCTATCATGTCCATAAAGTCTCCTCTAGGTAAGAGAAAAAATACTGTTGTGCAACTCTGCGAAGTAATATACACCTTGAGAAGGAAAGAGTGAATTCAAATATTTGAAAGTAGGAGTCAGGATCGTACCCAAAAATTTGGTGGTGTACATTGAGTAGAGATTTACATGGGTATGGTTTGGATGGTGGATTGTGAAACAACCATCACCTAAGCACGTGTACAGTTTCAATTAAATGAAAAGTGAAAGCTGCCATAGACCATGATTATTTATGGATGTAGAATGTTGTTACTTCTTTAGCATCTCTGTGATGCTATCAATCTATCCATCTATCCATCTATCTAAATGGGTTTCTCCATAAATACCATCAGTCTCCATAAGAGCAGGCCTCCACCGAGACTGTACCCAACACCAACACTTTCAAGCTCCTGAACAGATTCCCCTATTAAGTTGTAAAACAAGTCACTCCCCAATTTCTCATGTAACTTTACACACTACTATAGATGAATGCATTCAACCGGTCCCCATCTTGAACCCTACTCTGCCTCCAAGGTAGGAGACAGTTCTTTCCACATATGTTGGTTAGTTTGTCTGCCTGCCAGTGTTGGGTGTATGTACCACAACTCCCCCATACCAGCTCACTAGTCTTTCCCCCAGGGGCTGCCATCTCCAAGCCTCAAAGGTACTTTTATCTTGCAAAATAAACCCTTATCAGAAGGCAGCAGCTGAACAAACATATAGATCCATTGCCCAAGCAGGCCAAACACTTTGCTGAACTCTTTATCTGTCCCTCACAGGCTTGGAAAACCTCTTATCCACCAAAACTGAGGGGGAAGGGCTAGGAGAAAAGAGGGGGTAAAACTGCTAGTCTGTCAGCAGTGGCCCCTTTCTCAACACCTTCACAAAGTGAAATCTGAGGAAGTGCAGTGGCCATTTAAGATTAGAATTGCCAGGTTGCCACCTTTTGCTTCAAAAAGGTAAAGTATGCAGACAACACAGTTCTACGTGTTCTGCTGTTTCCAACAGGTACATTTTTCATTGGGAGAGCTGACAAAGGATGAGGTCACATCTCTATAGCCATTCTATGTAGTGCTTGCAATTCTGGTTTGGTGGATCATGGCCTCGGGCTGATCATCTGCTATCAATTTGTAGCAAAGACACAGTAACTGGGGGAGTTCAAAGTAACTCCCTCAGCTACTCTTTCAAAGTAACCTCTTTCAACTCTCCTAAACACAAAAGCTAAGCTGACCTAAAAATGCCTCCTTTACCTGTAAACCTAGTGATAAATCAGTTGACTCAACAACCAAAACTTCTCCTGATCATTTCAATCAATCGATAAATCAATCAACAGAATTTATATATCACTTTACAACAAAAAGTTCACAAAGTTCACATTTCCCTCTGGCTCTGGCAATGCTTCCTGCCTGGTACCTGCCATACTTGGAATCTGGTTCACTCAGCAGGTGAGGAAGGAGCAGCTGATAAGACTGGAAAGAAAAGAGGCAGGAGAAGCTGCTGTATCTTCCAATTCAGCAACATATTTCATAATAAATGATCTCTAGGTTGCAATGTGGCAACCCTCTATTAAAGGAGGTGGAAGAATTTTCGTTTTTGTAGTTAACACTCGGTAAACACTCTGTTAACATTCAAACTTTGATCCATATATCAGCACATGAAATGTGATAGGGCAGCTCCAAAGCCTGGAATTTAGAAAACTGTTTAAAAACTGATGCTCCGGATCAAGGGAAGAGAGCTAGTTCCAGATTGCTGGGGCAGGGTCCTGAAGCAGTTCCCTGTGACACCTGCCCTGGAAACTTCTGCCACTGGTCCTGAAGGATGGGGGAGGTTGTTCATGCCTTCTGATGATCAAAGGCTCTTGGCCAGTGTCAATTCTGGTTGACACTAGAAGCCACCCCTGAAAACAAGTGACACATTTGATCTGTGATTAGTTCTCCCTGGGTCTTTCATTTTACTTAAAAGCATATGTGGTAGATTCTAAAATAAAATAAAGCAATGATGCTGAGGAAAGGAGTGCCTAACTCTTTCCCGTGTGCTGTTTTCTCCATCTAAATTGCTCCTTTGAAGATACAGTACTAATAGCGCCTCAGCAGAAAAAAATACAGGTGTACGTATATTCACGGATCATGGATCCATGACTTTAATTGACTTTAATGTCAATTTCAAGACAGAAGTGAAACGTAAAATGCACTGTACCAATGAGGGAGGTGCCATAGATAACAATGTTTCCTTTCTGACCAAGTCCCACCAAATTTGCTATTTCTTTTCTGCAAAGTTTTTATTATTTCCATTCATTAAAAGGATCATCTCTGCACATACATTGATTTAACCTTCTCAAACACATACACAATCTTCTTGCAGACATGCAGTATTCGCATGAAACACGCACACATGTAAACACACTACTGAACCCACATTGTTCGGGACAGGTTCCTGTGCTGCCGGGAGGCACTATGTTGCCCATAAAGTTAAGATTGATGATGTGTTTGTGATGGGTGTATTTTCTTTCACAGATACTTTTAGTGCTAGATTTATGACTCCCTCTGGGCTATGTAGGAATGTCCCATCCTGCTTGCTGGGGCTGCAGCTCCCTAACTCCCTGCTCATAACAAACTGCACTTTGTGAGCTGGATACTCAATAAATCAGTTTTGAGGAGTGGCATACAGCCAGCTCCTGAGCCTGGACAACAGACAGAAGGGGGTGGGGTGAATACATGGCATCAGATGCAGCATGCCCAGTGCGCACGCTTTGCCGAATACTGACAAGAAAGAAGTGATGGTTGGTGGTAGGGGAGGTAAAATTCCCTACACCGGAAGGAGTAACATTTGCTTAGTATGAGCAGGTTTTGGACCCATCCTTGTTTATGGATATCCAGCTTACAGCTATGTATCACCTTGTGTGCCTTTTATCTACTGAAGTTGACAGGCTAAGCTTCCTCTTCAATGCTGTGATCCTAGCTATCTTCAACCATGTTCTGGTTACCTTTCATACTAATTTATGGGGCTACCTTCAAGCTTTGACTATGCAATATTCCTCTGCTTGTCTTCTAGCTGGAGCCAGTTTGCAGAGAATGAATTAAGCCATTAAAATGACTTCCTATAATGCTTGTGAGTCAAAGAAAAGGTGCTGATTATTTCCTAAAAGATTGCGTAGATGGGATGAATCATGTCTGCAGAAGCATCTTCTCCCATATAATCCTCTTAACCCTAAGCTCGTTGGGGTAGCATGTACCTCCGTCTCTTCAGGCATTTTGTCGTGAAATTTTGTCATGTCCAGGAAAGGTAGGCTTGACATGGATATAAACAGTTCCTATCTATGAGATTGCACAGATGTTATAAAGAAGGAAAAACAAAGTCTTCTTCTGGTGTTGCTTTGCTATTTACCATATTTTGAAATGCTACCTTAATGATTTGTTTTTAAAACTCTATACTATATATATATCATCATGAGGATTTTGCTACAAAGGATAATAATGATATAATTACTATCTTGCAAAGCTCAAGGGACACAGGTGACACAAAGACAGTGTGTTAAAAATACAGTACTGTGAAATCAGAGTGCATTCCTTTGCAGGCTATGTTGATGGCATACATGTCCACACATAAATATGAACAGAAATGGGGACAATTTGCTCCATACAAGCACACTATAGGCCCACATTCCAAGATTTGGGTCATTATTTCAAATGCACCTAATTTCCCTTACGTTGGCTTCTTTGGATCACTTGTGTCTCTTTGTCTTTCCGTTCTTTATCCCATTTTGACTTCCTATCTCAAGTTCCCTGCTTCTGGTCCCATTCTCTTTCCCCATTTTTTTTTTTTTGATATTTCCATCTTCAAAAACATTCTATGGACCCACCTGATGGCTTTTACACTCTTGACAGATCCCTTCTTAAAATTTTCTTTGCTTTGCCAGTCTCTAAGACCCAAACTATTCAACCAGTAGAAACTAGAGAGGTGTTTGAAGGCAGCTGAATGAATAATCTGCTGAAGACTTCAGCACACCCAAATCACACAAAAGAGAGCTACATGGTGCAGGGGAGGTGGGCAGCTCAACCTCCCCGGAGTGCAAGGCTGCCATGATGCCAAAATGGCTGCCGCAACACCCAGCACACTCTAACAGCTACTGCTGCTACCTCCTTGGTAGAAGCAATCTTTCGTTCCCTTCCCCTAATGAAATGATCCCCACAAAGGGACTTCTTGATTCTGCATCACATTGTGGCCTGGCATGTAGCTCAAGATCAGGTGGAGCTGAGCTCTACTAGTCCTGACCTCCATGCTCCCTCTCCAGGGTGACCAGATGCCAAATTTCCTGAACCCCAAGGCCAAAATTCCTAATCCCAGGCCAAAATTCCTACCCGCTTAAAAAAATTGCCAAAAATGTGATTTTTTTTGTTGTTTTTTTTTTGTTTTTTGACCATAACTTTTGATAGGAAGGAGATATCTCAAAACTGATTTTTGCATTGGATTCTGCTCTTCAATACAAATCCAACGACATATGGCATGATGGGGTACCATGCACTATTGTAAAGTTTCAAAATGAAGCCAAAATATAGGACAATGAAGCCAAAATGTAGGACACCCAGACAGGAGGCTAAAAATCTGGACAAATCCAGGTTTTTCTGGTCATATGGTCATCGTACCTCTCCACTCTCACCTCCTCATGATAAAGAGGCCACAGCATCTTCAGTTGAAAAACTAAATAATATCATTGTTTTAAAATAATTATTCTAAAATAATATCATTGTTCCAATTACAGACTAATGGCTTTCCAGAAAAAAAGTAGCTTAATATTTTCTTCCTAATAGATTTCCATGTGCTTCCCATTAGAATAAATTGTGGCAACTTCAGGCATTCTGGAGTGGGAATAAAAAAGAAAGGAAAAAGTAAAGCATTTATATAGTAACCCTACTATAATACACTTCACTGAAACTTGGAGGGAATTTGAAAATAGAAAAGAAATGAAAGAAGGAATTACCCAATTTATCTAAATTGAGAGATAAGCTTATATTGACCACATCTCCATTAGGTAGACTGTATCTAGAGAAATATGAAAGTGGTAGAGTTGTGAGCAGTTCAACCTGTACAGAACATCAAGATGCTCAGATTGAAAAGCCAACATAGAAGGTAGAATCAGCAGTTATGGCTCCTCAGGTCATCAGATCTTTCCTGGGCTAAAAGTGAAATATTTATTTATAACAGTCCCTAAGCACCTTACATACTTTAAACAAGTGGTTCTACACGTCACTGCAATCTCCTTGAATAAAGCTGAGAAATAAGCTGGAAACTGTCATTCAGTCAGGAAAACAGTATGAAGGCAGATGCTGAAGCACTGATGTAATGTACTTCTAGCAAACCTCCCTATCAGGGAGCAAATTTATGAACTGTCACCCAAGAACAGCCTCTTTCAGAAAACATTGCTGCAGACTAGCTCCAGTGACATGAATGAATGATAGGAAGAAAATGAAAAAGATTAACACCTTTTTAATGAGGTTTTTACAGAAAGCAGTGCTTAAGATGGGCATTGCCACATGTTCGACCTACTATGAACCCTTGTTTTAACTGACCTTGATTTACCAGACTTTGGAGACAACAGTCACTTTCTACTTCATTAGAAAATAATTGCTTGTGCATTTCTCCACTAACTTCAATGCATTTAAATTTACTGGACTTTTGGGATTAATGGACACTCCTTCCCTCCATTCAATTGAGAATTTTCTGAATTAGTCTACCCATCCCTAAAATATTGGATTAAATTTATTTATTTTATACATCACAAAGTTCAAGCATAAATAAAGATCTATTCAAAAAGAACAGAGAAAAATTCAACGTGTTGGCATTAAAAGCCAGATCAAATAAAAATATTTTCACTAAATGCTTAAAAAAATATAAAGATGGTATCAGATGTACTTCTTTGGGGAGAGAACTCCACAGATTGAATACTAAAATTTGAAAAATTGGTTCGAGAATTGGGCCCTAATCATGAGTAAGCTGTACTACTATGGTCCATATGTGGAGATAACCAGAGACTGAGGGTGAAATCCTAACAAGTTTAGGCTCACCTGACAACTTTCTCCGGTGGTATGGGAAAGCATGCTCTGCTCCGCTTCTGGAGGGATTAAGCCAGCGCACAGGTGTGCACCAGCCTCCCCTAACCACTGGAGGAAGTTATGCCAAGTGAGTTATGCTGACCTAAACTGGTTAGGATTGCACCCAAATTCAGCTTTCCAAAACCTTTCAAAAGAGTAGTTGCACCAGCTATTAGCAGTCATAACTGCAGAATCAGCAGAAGGGTCAAAGAAAAGTGAAACTGGGGTAGCCAAATGACCACAGAAAACTGGCCGAACTGCAGCTTAATCCAAGGAAATCAGATGAAGTGCTTCCCAACTTGGCAATAAGCATAATTGCCTGTGAAATTCTGCATATCAAACTCCTAATAAAGGCAAGTTATCAGCTTAAATGGTGGGATATTCAAATCAGTCAAAGTTATAATCAAGCTTCTGGCTTGGATGCAGCAGGGCAGGGTGGGGGATAGCTAACAGGCTAGAACAGAGTGAGGCAGTCTCATGATGTCCTATGAGAAGTTTCTGCCGGGCAGCTTTTTGGAAGTTCCGCTCTTCTCAATGTAATATTGGCAAAAGGGCCCACAACTGAATGAGGTGTGGGTTAGAAGACAGAGCCTCCGAGTGCCAAACTCCCTACCCGTGTCACCCGGCTCTGCACTGTTAAAGGTCATGGATGGAAGGCCAGTTGGAAGCCAGCCCAGCCACTCTCACTGGCTGCTGAGTTCTTGTTTGCCCCTTCTCCCACCCAAAGCACACACAAAGGGTATGATTGACAATGCAACAGATGGGCTGCGCCAGGCCAAACCCCACAACTCGCCCAGGCATGGCCTGGCCTCAAGCCCTCCCTGTCACTGTCTAGTGAGCTCAGCTGCCTCCACTCTTCCATGCTATGGGCTCTGGCATTTTGCACAGATGCGGAGGGTGGGGGTGACCCTTGCTCTCAGAGATCTGTTTCCTTCTTCTGTTTGTCCACCAAACTTCTGGAAGTGGTCAGCATATTGGACCTTTCCTTGCCCAGAACATTGTATGGGAAGATAGATGGAGATGGCACTTGAAACCCACATCCACTTCTCTCATCAGGAGGTTCCCTGCTACGATCTTCCCAAGCAGCCAGGCAATTTCTCTGAGTACCTAAATTGTCTATTTTGAAAAGCATCTTTCAGTATGTAGAGTGCTTGCACTGCTTGCATACTAACTTTCTAGCCTTATAATGAATCTATTAGCCTTTCTCATAATGTATTTCATTTTTATTGTACTGTCCTCCAAGCAGCTCAGAGTGACTTGCCTAAATTCCACCCCACACCTCCACATTTTATTCTCACAACGTATCTGGGAGGTAGGTTAGCTTGAGATATAGGGATTGACTCAGCAACCTTCAATATTGAGTGTGGATCTGAGCTGCCTATTCATTGTGTGTATGTTTGAAAGGAAAAATCAGACTTCCACATTAGTCGCAGCTAGAACTTGCACTTGTTCCAAGAAGTAGGGAGCTTTGCCAGCGATCTGCAGGGCTCCCCAGGGATCCCCAAATCTGGCATAGCCCCTGGGGAGGCTGGAAAGAGCATCTCATTCCCACACAGGAGCATGATCATAAGGATAGCGTCACTTCCAAAGCTTCTCCGCCACTAAGACTTAGGGAGAGAGTAAATCTCTCCCTAAGTTTGAGAACCACTCCTGTAGAAGCCCTCCAGGGCTCCGCATGATATAACTGTCATCCTCCCAAACTCAGGGTTGTCAAAGAGATAATCGCAATTCCTTGTAGCTTAACGAAATTTCTTCCTCACCCATGACACTCTGCTGCTTGATCAGACCAATTCAAAAGCCAGGATAACAATCTGTCTGGGTTGAAATGTGTACAGAAAAATGTTTGTGTTACCAGGTTTTGTCTGACCCAGGCTTTCGTGCTTCGCATGTAGCGTATGCAGTGCCGCACATGATACCATAGTCTTTCAAGACTGACGGAGGGCTGTAGGAAGAACTCTCGCTCCCTACACTCTAGCTGAGGGATGTCCAAACTCTGGCCTGGAGGTCAGATGCAGCCCGTGGCAAGCTTCAATGTGTCCTGCAGCAAGACCCCTCAATCTGGCCCACGGACCAGCCTTTTAATGTATCTAATAGACCCTTATATTTAAATTTATGTAAATTTATTCAAATTTGAAATGTAAATTTTTTTTGGCCCCAACAGAAAGATGATGTGGCACTCCTGCCAAAAATTTTGGACATCCCTGCTCTAGCTTGTTCTCACACACTCTTATCTTTCTTGCTCATATACCTACAGATGCAGTTCCTTATGCACATGACCTGAGTAGTCCATCACTCTGCTCCCTTTAGTGGGTGGGTATGGAAGAAGTGGTAGGATTCAAATAAATTAACAACAGGTTCTATGTCCTAATAACCTAAATTAATAACAGGTTCTATGCCCATCGAACAACAGGTTCTACGTCCCATTAGTAACCGGTTCTCAGAACCAGGTGCTCATTAGCAAAGAGTTCTATAGAACCTGTGAGAACCCCCTGAACCCCACCACTGTATGGAAGTAAACACTGATGTGGCAAGGGTAAGAAGAGTGAGCTGGTAGTATCAACACAATCTATCTGAGAGAAACTAGCCACCTATTAGGATACTATTAGAAACTAGCCACCTATTAGGATACTGGGCAAAACAACCTTGTTTGCTATTTCAGCAGCATTTTATTTCTTTATTTGGATTCTGATAGGATATCAGGAAAGCCTTTATGTCAAGATATTGTGGTACTTTGGTTTACAAGCATAATTCATTCCAGAAGCATGCTTGTAAACCAAAACACTTATATATCAAATTTTCCCATAAGAAATAATGGAAATAAAGACAATTTGTTCTACAACCCAAAAATATTCATATAAAAATGATTACAATACTTTAATATAATACAAAATCATAAAGAAAACGGAAAATATAAAGCAAAACAAAACAAATTAATCTGCACTTAGTCCCTCAGGTTTCTCAGGCTGCAATCTGCTCCCTTACACCGGAGTAAGCCCCACTGATTATAATAGGGCTTACTTTAGAGTAGACATGCAAGGCTAGGTCTCAGGCTCCTTTCCATGGTCCCAGTTACAAAGGAATGAGACCCATTGACTGTAGGATTTACTTCAGAGTAGACATGATAGGCTGGTCTCAGGAGAGGCTGAGGAGGTTCTGGCAGACCAGTCGTATCTCGACCAGGGCTATTTTTCACTTGTATTGCAAGGCATTGTTTGTGTTGCAAGACAAAATTTATTCAAAATGTTTGCTTGTGTTGCAAAATGTTTTCAATCCAAGTAACTCTCAACCCAAGGTTTTACTGTACCTGTCTATGCCACCCAGTTCAGTGTTCCCCTTCCCAGACCTGCCCTTTGTTCCAACAAGCTATCAAATTCTGCCTGGATGAAAAATCCTCAAATAATAAGAGAGAGGCAAGAAAACCCTTATCCTCCTCTGCTGATGAAATCCCTCTTTCCATCTTTCTGAAGTCTTATAAACAAAAAGAAAAGACAGCAGAGTCGGTCTTGGCCGAAGGCCTGCACTTCTGAAGCTCATAGCCAATGGAAACGACAGGTGCTTTGCATCTGCCTAACATTTCTGGTTGGAGTAGTGATTATTTGGAGATCTCTGACTGGTAAAGTCATAGGGGAAAAGGTGGAGGGAAAGACATGCTCTCCAAACAATGCTGGCACAATTTCTTGCCCAGCTATCTCTGCAAAGCAAGAGGGACAGCTTCCGGACCCCATGCATATCTCAGTCAAGCCTACTGAGTCAAGTGCTTGTCCAGGCCAGAGAATGGCAGTCCTTGGTAAGGAAGGAATGGTGGTGGATAATTTACCAAAGACAAAGCAAGGATAGATAGGAAGCAGAGGTTCTTAATGACGTAGGCACGGGTTGATAAATGAAACAGACAGTGCTGATTATATTTATGTACCAAAGACACCTACATTCATTGATCAGAATACATTTATTCACAAGAGCTTTGAAAACAAGGGAAACACTGAACTCTCGGAGTGCCAAATTACAACCTAGATGCAAAATGCCATATTTTAATATATAAAGCTGCCTTATACCAAGTCAGGCTCATCAAATTCATAGTCCACATCCAGAGTGACCTGATGCCGAACCCAAAAAAGAGGACAAGGTCCCCCAAAATTCCTGACATCCAAGCAAAAATTCCTGACATGTTAAAAAATGTGGGACACCCAAAAATGTAGGACAAATGTAGGACATTTTAAAACAAAGGCTAAAAACACTCATATTGTTTTCCTGTACTTAATTTCATCATTATAGTATTTCTCTTTAAATTGAAAACCTCTTTGCAAGACCTGTTTTCACTAACATTACACATGTGAAGAGTGCATCACATAAAGTGTGGCTCAAAGCACACATGATCTTCCCCACCCCCCGAAATCCAAGCACTCCCATACCTATTTTTTGCACCCATCCCAAACACATAGAAGTGGATCAAAGCAGGTGCAGGAATCCCAGGAACTCCCAGTCTGGCTGGCTGGTCTGCTGTTGCTGCTGCAAAATTTGCTGTGCAACCATCAGGGGACAGTATTGAGCACCCTTCCTTTTCTTTTTCATGCGTGTGCTTGTCACTGCCACCTTGTGGCCAACTCAAATATTGCAGGCACCAAATTTAAAAATTTTAATTTTTTTTAAAAAACCGCACTAAAAAAGTCCAGTTCAGGGGCTTTTTCCACTCTAAACACCTTATTTCTGGACATGTCCAGCCATTTCCGGCTTTCTGGAAACCATGGCCACATCTGACTCCCTGGAATGGCAGCAGCAGTGGAAGCCTTCTCAGCTCTGCTATGCAAGATCTGTTTTTGAAACTGAACAAGCCAAATAATGAACAGGACCTTCTGTATGCAAATAACATACTCAACTATTTTGCTGACTACTGAGTGATGGTCTGTCCAGATACAGAATTGCTGGTTGTGTATTTGTAGTGCAGGAATGCAGACATGTAAAATGCAAACTGCTTATAAAGGAAGCACAAGGGGATATTGAGTAATAAGTGCACAGGATGCAGAACCTTGCTCATTACTGGCTCCTCCTTTCCTTGCACAAAATTGCCAAAATCTGGACTTGAAGGTGCTGAAATGGAGGGAGGGAGAACACATTAAAACTTTGAGGAAATTAAGAGTTTTGGAAAGCATGAAGTTCTGTATGAAAAATCTGAGTTCAACAGAGATTAATCTAGAAAAAGGGTAAGGCTGTATCACATTCCTGCCACTAGATGACCCACCCACACTATGGAAGGCAGGTCTGAATATGGATCCATATCCCCCCAAAAGAACCATCCAATCTTAGCCTCAGGAAAGGCTTCATCTCAGGATGAGGGAGGCAAGGTCTGACTTCATATTCCTTTAACTGGCCCTTCACTAGATCAAAGCCTTGACAACATTTCAGAAAAGATGATTCAAAAAGGACGACACAGTGAGTGGATAACTTCACGGGGGCAACCCTTATCCAAAATTATATTGCACAAGTTTTCTCTTAGGTAACTAATAAGTTGATTGGTCTGATTAAAGGATTACTTGAACCATTTGCTAGTCCAAATATATTGTTTTGGTTACTTTTTATTTTCCAAATTATGCATGCAAAATCTGAGCTGCAATTCAATCAGAGTCCAACCCAAGCTCAGAGACTAATACACATTGGCAGTTCCAGGTTTCTAGGGATTTCTAGGGTTTCTAAGAGTAAAAAAGAAAGCTGCAAGTCCTGGGTTCTGCTTCCAGATTCTAAGAATGCTGTACTACTACTACTACTACTACTACTACTACTACTACTACTACTACTACTACTACTACTACTACAATAATGAGGGAATAGGATTTTATGAGAGCAAGGAAAAAATAATAGGAGTTAAGAAACCGAGATGCAAATACGTAATAACAGAACTGTAGATGGAGGGGAATTGCTTATGTAGATAGCGCAAAAGCTACCTTCCAGATACATCTAGCTTTCTTTGCAGTCTAATTACAGCTGGGCAGTTAATCCCACACAAAGAAATAGGTGTTTTGTCTCTTTAAGTAGAGACTTGGCACTGCCCCGGTGCCCGTTGGCAGCCTGGTTTTATAAGCAGCCTGTGCTTGCTGCAGCCATTTGAGGAAGGAGGAGACGGAAAGTGAAGTGAGATGGGAACACACTGCCAACCCTGCGCTCTCTTAAAATGGCGGCATAGCAACTGAGTAGTAAGGGCCGAACAGCCTAAATATGGTTTTCCTCCCTTAGGTATGAAGAAAAAGAGGCTCCCTATCAACAGGTATACTCACTGACAGACATTTCTACAGATATATGTATAAACGAATGGGAAGACTGAAGGAAAGAAGAAATTGTTCAACAGGCATGTAGTCTTCAAAAGGCTATGTGTGTGGACAAGCAAGGATACAGAATATCTGCGTCATGCTTCATGCCTTTGACAGCAATGTGTCTGAAAGGCCATGTCACCTTTCTCAGCCATGCAAAAGTATTGGCCTTTTTCTTGCAGAAACCTCAGCATGAGATACATCAGTGATGATGACATGTGTGGCCCTCAGCATGCTCGCTTTTGCACAATTCTAAAAGTGGTTTTGAATTTCTTACATCTGTAAATCTAAAAAAGAACAACATAGAAGAGAATATGTATTCAGTTTCAAAGGCAGCCACTTCTTCTCTTTACACTGCATTTATCATCACACTTTCTCCTTTCAGGAAATCTTTCCACATCATTTCATCTACCAAGGAACCCAGAACATTGCAGAGGTTTCCAGAGCATGTTCTAAGCCACAAACAATGCTCATGTAGAAAAGCACTGACTACATCCACTGGGATTTACTATTGTCTCATTTGTGCTAAGAATGTGACACACCCAACAATATCCCGAGTCTGAGAAATTCAGAGGCTGGTCAGTACCAATACTAGTTTCTGATCTTCTCACCAGGAGTTCCTGATGGGTCCAGGGATCATCAGGACACGTCACTATTTCAGAGATTACAGCTGCAATCCTATGTATGCTTAACTGAAGATGCTGTACCCAACTTACTATCCAATCCTATGCAATCTATACAATAGCAAGTCCTATTGTAATCCATAGGTCTTACTCCCAGATAAGTGTGGATAGGATTGCAGACTCACCCTACAATCCAGAGTAACTATGGGAGCAGTAAGAGACATTTATGTTGACTTAGTGATGGCACCACCTAGTGAAAACCTATGGGAAATTCATATTGCAATCCAGAGTAAATTGTTCTTACGTCGGAGTAACTGTAGTTACTCTGGATTGCCCCCTCAGTGAGCTTATGTGATAACATGCATAGGCTTGGGTTGCACAAATAATTTTCGGTTTAACTTATTACTGATTGTAACATCTTCTCAAAATCACAACCCTACAAATGTTCACCATTCAAAATCATACAGGTTTTATAAACACCCTCTTAAAATACACATTTTCATTCTCAAACAGATTTCCTAACCCAATTCAAATGTTGCTGCTTTCTGGGTGTTCCCTTTCTGATTCACCAAGAGGTTTGCTTATCCATTATACTAGCTACATTTAGCAGGAAATGAGCAATGGTTGTAAAGAATGGCAGGCAGCCTTGAGATGAGTCCTTAGGCCTGGGCTCTATTACAGACTTCTCCCGCAAAATGTCCAAGCAATTAGTGTCCTGGGCAAAGCACCAAACCATGCATATGCTTAACTCTACATGCTTTCACATTCCAACCACAGCCTCTTGTGGAAAATCCAAAAAGACTCAGAAGTACATGAACGTTAGAATAGCTGAAATGATGGGTCACACCACCTCAAATGGCCCACCTGGCACATGACCGTACGCCCAAATTTTCCAGAGTCAGCTGTTCGTTCCATTCATCTCCACAACTGATATGTATTTAGCGATGGATCAGACTAAGGCTGCATACCCAGAATATTTTGGCTAATAGTCAGCAATGGACTGACCTTCCCCAAACTTCCAGACACTTCTCACCAGCCCTTACCTAAAGCATTTATTTTCTGGCAATCACAACATCCTGCGGTGATGAATTACACAGGTTTCAAGTATTCACTATGTGAAACAATGCTTTCTTCTGAGGAACTCATCTCTGCCACAGAGTACCCTCACTATCCAACACTATTCATCTGTGATCTCTAATATGAAAAGTCCAGAGCCTTTAGGATTTTCATGAGGCAACCCCAAAATACGAAATGCTTTCATTCTGCCCTCTGTAAGACCAGAGGACCCCCAAAAAAATCTTAGTGTTTTTTTGGTCAATGACTAGTTTGCAGTTTGTACGGAGCATCCTGTAAATTCCCTTCTGGCCTGCTCTAGAGCTTTCACATTCTTTTGCCACCATGGACTCAACATTATAAGCACCATCTCATGCCACATGTAACGTCCAGGCCTTGCACACCAGGCACAGTACAGAGACTTACTACACTGCACAGACAAAGCTGTAGACCTTCCACTACCCCAGCTGGGCCCCTTACAGTACAGCGCCTGCCAATTGTGCTAGGCTTTGGACAGCGTCTCCTTCTTTGTCTCTCAGCTTTAATAAAAGTTATTTTAAAATGTGGTTTCTCTCTTAAAAAACCCAAATCAATCAATAACAGAAATATGAGCTCTGGGCTGGAGGGGGGCAGGTGAGGGCAGGAGGAAGGAGAGGGACAAATCAAGGAAGGGTGTTTTGAAAATCCAGGGAATTTGTTTCTCTCATGCCTACGGCATACTCTATGGAGACTTGAAAGTGTTGTCAGTGCGTGGAAAGCAAGCAAGCAAGAAAAACTGTAGGGAACATAAGGAGGTAGGTTAAAGGCCTGAGAAAAAGAAAAAAGGAAATCACAAAGAAAGAGAAAGAATTAACATAAAGAAAAGAGAGAAGTGTCCCTTTAATACGCACGCACACACATATGCACACACAGAACTGAGCTTTCCTAAAATACTCACAAGCGCTGAGCTGAGCTCCGCTTGGGCCCGTTCCAGTCCCCTGCATCTGTTTGGCAGGAGCCCAGAGGGGCTAAGGTTACTCTGAGCACAGGAGGGGCCTATTCCTGCAGAGAGCTCTGAAAATCGGCTCTTGGAGGGGAGGGAAGAGGGAGAGGGAATGCTATCCCACAATGAATGCTGCTGGGGTGTACAATTCACTTTGTGCTGAGACAAGGAGGGGAGAGGCAAGAACTAGAAATAAGAAGTGGCTTTGTCTTTTTGGACTCCATGCTTCTTTCTGGCTCTCTTCTTTGTACGAGCCAGCCAGATTTTCTTCTCTGCTTTTTCCACTACCTGGACAAATTTCTAGTGAGAATGAAAAAAGTGGGCATCTGTGAGGCTGTGGAGGAGAAGCAATCCTTTCTCAGGGCTGCTTCAGACATTATGTTTCTCCACACACATGAAAAGTGCTAGCACTAATGCATCTGAATGCTCAGGCAAGGATCACTCTGGCTTTACAAGAGGTGTTTTATACCCATATGTTGCAAATCACAAACTCAAATAAATTCTGAACGTTCCTGAAAAAAAGTTTTCAAACCACCGGAGGAGGAAACATAATTTAAGGTGTAGTCTTTGGGCTCCTGGACCTTTTTTGAATCGTATAGCAGAGGGAGTTTCAAAAGGTACAGCTTTCCTTCTCACCTTTTTACGACAAGCTGCCCCAGCCAAAATTTCTTTTCAGTATAACTCTCACAGGCTCAGGAGAACTGTCCTCCTTTGTACCAGTTTGCAGCAGCAGAATTAGGCCAGAAATCTTACTAGGCTAGAAAATCTGACTTCTTTTACCCCAGTATGCCCAATTTAGCTCTACAACTGCCCCAGTCTGAAGCTGGTAGAGGAAGAAGAGGTGAATGGGAGGGGGAAACGGAACAGCATGGGAGGCTCACTGTGAAGGCTCAAGAGGACTGCAGTCTGAAAGGCCCTTTGTCTGCCATGGGGAGGTTATCTGAGGTAACCTCAAAATCATGCCTGACCTTCTGTTCCACATTAGGATCATGATGAAGAATTAGTTCAACATATGTGAGTGAGGCTGCAATCCTAACTTCTGGTTAGGCCGGCATAAACCCCGGCATAAGGCCATGCTGGCCTGGGGGTGTCACAAAAGTGCTTTAAGGCACTTCTGTCCATTCTTGGGGGAGGGTTAGCCCAGTGCTTGTTAGTTAGGCATGTGCTTGTCTACCTATATATCCATGGAATGAGTTGTGTTGGCCTAGGTTAGGACTGCATAGTTAGTGAGTGAGTGCAGACCAACCCTACTCCCTGCCCCTTGCCACCCTCACAGCTTTTTCCCATTTACTTTCCCAGCAGTGACCTACTTTCTGCCTTAGTAACAGAGCAGGAAGCCACAAACAGAGCCCTGGCTGCTCTTGCCACACAAGGGGCCATAATCAGCAACACACTCCATGCTGGCCAGGCCGGAGGTGCCTGAGAGGTGAGGGAGCTCATGACTGCACACACAGCTCGTGGCACTGTAAAAAGAGTGGCATAGTTGCCCATGTGCAATGGGCTCCTGTAGCCAAAATATTTCCACCCACTTTACAGCTAAGAAAGACCAGTTCCTGAAGTACAAATGCACTGCAAAGTGCAAGTAGCAGTGATGAAGAAATGAATGTTAAAGAACGGATCCTGTTGCCTTACACCAATGTTCAGTAACACCTAGCCTTTTTTTCCTAATTATACTTCTCCGAAAACTTACAACAGGATTCTGGAAATTTGGTCAGTTCCTGATTTCCCTTTCCCCCTTCAATTCAATCTCACAAGACTCAACTTTCCATCCCCCTTAAATAGCTTTTTAGAATAAACAGCCCAATCCTATCTTTCCCAGCTCCACCCCACCATTGATCCTGTGTGTGTATGCGCTGCATGTGCTGCATCCTGTGGGTGGCAATCCTGAAGAAAGCCCCCAAAGCCTGAACAGGTCTACTTAGGCCTGTGCAACTGATTTTGCTGGAGCATGTCTGCATGAACTGAGATTTGGGGTCTGGATTCAGCATATGATGCTGTCACCAAAATTGCCCCCTTCCTAGTTCATATCTAACCGCCTCCCCAGTTTGGCCACCCACTCCTACATCTGTTTCACCTCCCCCACCAGCTTGTGTTAGTTGGCCTTTGATGCTCTGTCCCTGTGTGCAGAATGACTCTACAGGTGCTCTGGTAGCATGCCACATTTTTGGTGGATTGCCTATTCTTCCAGTGGATCCACCCAATCCTATAGGGCTGCAAGAATTTCCCGAAGCTCGTCAGCTTTAGCTACCAAACCCTGGATTTGTCAGAAATCTTCACCATACCCTTCCTTGGTCCTTAACTCATTAGGAGCTCTTTCCAATGGAATGAAGATGGTTTAATTTAAGAGAAAAATTCTTTTGTTCTCCTATATTGTGTTTGATCACCCTCTCTTCCTTGGACTGAGAACTTGAAAAGATAGGTCAACAGATTTGAAAGCTTGATATTTTTCTCAATCGTAAGTAGGGCTAGAGCCAAGCAGAAGAATGTGTTGTGTTGTACCTCCTCTAGCTGGTAGGATTTCCAGCCTTATAAAAAGAGCCTTTGAAGAATATGATTACACAGTCCTATCTTGGGATTGTTCTCAGCATCCACTGTCCCTTCATTCAGTTCCTTCCACTCAGTTATTCTAGAGCTCCTTAGCTTCCTAGAGTAGACCACAATCTTTTCACATTGTTCTCAAAATGGAATAAATTTTCTGTTTCTTGAGATAATGCCAATTTGGCTGGGCTTTATTTGGAGAACTGGCTGGGTTTGGGGTTGGAAGATGGAAGCCAAGCCACTATTCAGTCAGCTCTCCCATCTTAGAGGTCAGGCAGCTGGCTTATATAAGCTGAAACAGGATTTGAATCTGGGACAAGCCAAGGAGCAAATGGAACAGTTTTTCTGTCCCACGTGGCACCTTCCTAATGCTACAGTTTGATAGCTAAACTGTTCACAAACTGGAAAATACACACCAGGCCCAAACTCTTTCCCACCAAAGTAGAAAATAATATTTTAAATAGTTTTTGAATGAACTTTACCAAACACTGTGGGACGTATTTGAAGTAAATGTGCATAGGTTCAGGCTGCATGGGCATAACATAACATTTCATACAATCTTTTGATGTATAGGATTTGGTTGTGCCACCAAAGAAATATTTTACTGGAACATGTTATAAGTTTCCTATGGGCAGCCGTTTCTCTTATTCTCTGGAATTAATTTCTCTCCTTCCTCTCCCCCATTATGTTGTTGTTTTGTTTTTACAGGAAACATTGTTTGGGAGGTGATTTGTAGCAGAAGAGGAACATGGGAGGGGATATTTAATCCCCCCCACCTCCGAATACATTTTGCTCACTGCCATTCACTTCTTGGCCATATCCAGAAAGCTGTAGAAAATTATTGTCAGGACTTATTGGCTACTGATAAGTTGAGGAGATTGCTGTACTTTGAGCCTAACCCCCAAATCCAGAGTAACTACGGAAGCGAGTAAGAGACTTTACATGCACCTTTAGTTACTACATCACCTAGTCCCTTAGTTATTATACCACCTAGTGAAAAACTATGGGAAATTCATATTGGAATCAAGAGTAAGTTGTTCCTACACTGGAACAAGGACTCCCCGTAGTTACTCTGGATTTTGCCCTAAGTGTTCACTATTAGTGAGCCTATGTGTGAGTTGCTCTGGATACAGGGGGAGGTCCTCAGTTGGTGAATTTGGCCTACAGCCCTTCAACATAGAGGAATGTGAACCAATGTGATCAAATGATATGACCTTGAGATGATCTTATTTGCTATGTGTTTGAGGTAACTGGAACATGACAAGAAGACTGCTAGAACTCTAACCAATATATTGAACCTCAAGATTGATGATAGTCAATTAGATGTCTATTTCTTCACCAAGAGTTTTTTTTTATTTTGTTTTGGTACCGATAAGGTCAAACCCAAAGACACCAAAAGGGTCAGAGTCAGATGATGGTAACATCATCTAAAGGTCCACTGAACCTGAGGAAGAGACCAGAGCTACTTAGAGGCCCAATGGCCCTGAAGAAAAGATAATCATAGCAACTGCTATTGGTGACAAGGATTAAGCCAACAGGTCCAAAGTGCCCTCTTCCATGAAGATGTAGGGCTGAAAGAGTTCAAAGAATTGTTGCGGCCTCAAGCAGGGCATGCATACCCAAGCCTTTATTTGAAGTGTGAACTATAAGTTGATGGTTGTAAGAGTTTTCTCCCACAATGATGCCCAGAGACACAAGAATCAATTATAATATGCCAGCTAGGTATGCAGAAATTATTCTATCTTGTGTTCATCTCCTTGATGGGAAAGGCAACAACTGGATTCATCTACGTATGGGAGCTTTGCCCCACAATCTAGGCAATTTATTTTGAGCATGTAAGTTTCTCCAGATGGGTGGGACATATGCAAAAAGTACTCAGCTAGGTTCAAGATGGATCTCAGTAAAGTTCTGCACGGATGGAGATCACAAATGTGTGTCTGCACAGATACCATAAAGAAACCCCCATGCTGTGGAATAGATTTCCAAATGCTATCAGTACAACTCTTCAAAAGTAGCATTTAAAGGTTTTGGGTCTCATGTGTTCAGAAACCTGGTGCTACTGCTCTTCCTAAAGCTTGATTGCAGAAATCTTCAGCAATCTCCTAGATAACACTCAAGATTTGATCAGCTTCTATTTTGGATCTCAACTGCATTTACAGCTTTTGATACTTAGAGGAGAAGAGAGTTCCACAGGTCTTCTTTGAGGTATGTTCAGTTTGCCTGATGTCTACCCCGCTTCCATTTCAAGTGCTTTCTAGCCATTTTTCTACATCAACAGAGCTGTTTGTTTAGCTCCATGTGAAGGAGTTAAAGTGCGAGATGGGCTCCCATTCCCACACCCAGCATAGGCAGCTGCCTGAAATTCCCCACCGAGATGTTGTCCGGGTGACAAAGTGCTGTGGATACACAATGTTCTGCCAAAACATTTCCCTACTAATTCAATTATGCGGGAAGAAACTTCCCAGATTCCTTTTCCTCCCCTCATATCCTAAGTGATATCATCAGGACTTGTACTACTTATAGAACTTATGTTGTTTTCAGTCTCTTTTCTTCTCTTCTTGGACAAATGGTCAAGAGATCTTATCTCAGGTGACAGAGAGGCCCCGAGACTGAACATGTATAGGTGAGATGGGTTAAGCTTCAGGGTAGGAAAGCAATAACTGCAGAACTGAATGAAGGAAGGAAGAGTAGAAAGGGGCAGTTGCATTTCCTAGGGAGGGGTCTAGAAATGGTCAAGGCTGCAGTTATGCTGTGAGGCACACATGATTTGAGATCTGCAAAAGAACAGAGAGAATCTAAACTTTTTGGGCGCAATCCTAACCTAGGCCGGCACAACTCATCTCATAGTGATGTAGGATGGCATGTCTTTGCATTGGCCTAACCCACTCTCAGGAATGGTCCAGGAATGTCTTACAGCACTGACATCCCCAGGTCAATACAGGACTTGTGCCAAGGCTTAGGTTGGCATAACTGGATTGCTAAGGACTGCAGTCTTTGTCTAAGAATCTGATCTTATTGGGCTTACTGTCAGCACTCAAGCCCCACCACCCATGCTGGGCACTGCAAAGGTGCCATAATAAGGCATTCAAATGCCAGCAATGAGCCCTCTGCACTGGGCCTCAGTGCTGAAAAAAAGGCACACCAGAAGCGCTGATTGTTAATTACCCACTGGATGATGCATCCACTGGATGATGAGGATTTTGGCACCATTGGACCTTGTGGCACCAGAGCACCATATATTGAGCTATTTTTTAAAGCTTTTGAACAGAATCTAAGTTTTAAATCTGCCAAATTGTCACATTTGCAGCCCTTAATGTTATGGAGTGACGATTCCAAATTGTGGGTTGCCTTGACTAAAGATTAGAACGTAGGTACTATTTTTCTTTCCTCATAATTTCTATCCACATAATTTTAAAATTGGTCTCTATTTCTCTCCACATAATACCCAGTTTCTCCACTCCATCTCTGTAGTTTCTTTTGGTTTATATGCTTGATCATATGTTCTAAGCCCATATACCTGTTTCTAGTCTAGATTTTTTTTTTGAAAAAAATCTCTGCAGTTTTGTAATATTAAACAAGTGCAACCAAAGAATTGCAATATATTAAAACCTTTCTAATTTTCATAATTTATTCTTATTGCAATATCTGAGCTTTCTAATTAGAGAACATGGTAAACATTGGAACTGTTTAGGAGGATTTCAGCTTGGTTGAGTATGATTATCAAGATAGTCATGTCAACATGTTGGAGCAAAAATCTCTCCGAAGTTATGGAAGCTGAGAGACAAACTAATTGGTTAGTCTTTGAAATTTGAGTTTTGTCTAAAAATGTTCATTCTCCAACAGTCTACTACAGTGGTTTTCAAACTTTGAGGGAGATTTACTCCCTATGTAAGTCTTTGCAGGGCAGGGCTAAGAACAACAATGTGATCCCAAGGATTGCATGACTAAGGGGTGAGAAAGTTGCAGTCATGACTAAACTGGAAGTCTGACTTCAGGTTTTTTTGCAATCACACTTTCACTAGTTTCCAGCCACAGGGAACCCTGCAAGTGCTCTATGTCTGGCTGCACAACAGCAGAATCATAACATACTGGTGGACCTCATAGATTAATCATGATAATGGTGTGATATATACCGGTATTAAGCAGTTACTGAATAGTTGCTATAACTGTGACACGGCTTGACAAATAAATAAAGATAAACTGTGAGGAGGATTCTGTTTTTGGACTACCACCCAAGCCCAGCTGCTTACTCCGTAGGAGATTCACAGTCCATCTTTTAGCTGACAGGCATCCCATTACTGGAAAAGGGCAAGACAAGTATCAAGGTCCAATCACACAAAACCTTGTACTAAAGATACAGAACTGAATACCAGCCTTAAATACATTAGTTGCTGCATATCTAAGTTGTAAGGTTTTCTATATCAAAGGAGCAGAGCTTCAAGTGCCTCTTTGCCCCTCCACAGGATTAAAAAAACAGAATGATGCAAACAGTAATTTACACTCATTGTACAGAATGAATTGCACAAAATAGTTTAAATTTTCTTATTTTCTATAACATATACAAAGGTTGCAAATCCAGCTTTCCTTGTCACAAAATTTGAGTTGCCTTTGAGCAGATTGACCGCAGCAATCTAGCCCAATCTTATGTAGTGGTTGAGTCTTTGGAATTAGCATTCTGGCCACTGACAGTCAGAAAAGGCATTCCTGTCCAGAGCTGTGATGGGTGAGTAGTAGCAATGAATATGAAGTCCAGTGTAAATCCTGCTCATATCATATCCATCAATGCACACTGAACCTGTACATTCATTGTATGTGAAGAGTGCAAATTACAATCTAATTCAGAGGTGTCCAAACTTGGCCAGATGAGGCCCTCAGAGAGCCTCCATTCAGCCCTTAGCAAGTCTATCTGGCCCTCATACTAGTTTGGACACCCCAATCTAATTCATGTTAATAATTATGCATATAGTGGCTGCAGCATAGTAGTTATTTTCAATTAACTAAAGTTATCACTTTCTCAGAACACTGTGGCTAATGTCCAAAAGCATAATAAAATAAA
This sequence comes from Cryptoblepharus egeriae, assembly GCA_030015325.1. Taxonomy (NCBI): domain Eukaryota; kingdom Metazoa; phylum Chordata; class Lepidosauria; order Squamata; family Scincidae; genus Cryptoblepharus; species Cryptoblepharus egeriae. The sequence continues at coordinate 113,222,315 of JAREYC010000002.1, forward strand.
AGCCCAGATTCTACATGGCATGTCAATACATATCTAAGGTCCAATTGCCTGTGACATTTCCTGAAATTCCAATTTGGCTGCCTGTTCCTATTCTTGGCAATCTCTAGATGCAAAGAAAAATGAAATATCGAAGAAATGATGTTCCTTTCAATCTTTGACCTAATAACACCTCTGAGAAGTAGATCAAAATATCAAAGATGAGAAACTGAAGCTGAAAGAGATTTCCAAGGAAAGACAAGGAGTATATTGGCAGAAAATACTGTCAAACACACTTTCTTGATGATGCTCTTGCAGAGTGCCCAGGATCAGGTGGAGCAATGATGAGGATGGGGGAAACTGAGCCAGGAGAAGTAGACAGGTTAACTGCAGGACAAATCAGAGACACTGACCTTATTTGCACTATTCTCATATCAATAAAAGGAGAAGGAATAGCTGTCTGTCTCCCTGTTCTCATGGTGGTGTGGGGAGGCTGGTGCATGTCTGTGCACTGGTCTGACACCCCTACAGGTGTCAGACCAGGTGTGCAGAAGTGCCTTCTGACATTTTTTGCAACATCCCGAAGCCAGCATGGAACTTGTGCCAATATAACTGTGGGTTAGGATTGCAGCCTCATTCTCCCAATTTAATCTTCCTAATTACTTCTGCAAATGGGGTACAGGAAAAGGGTTATTTCTGATTTTGCCCAGCAGCCATGCCTTTTTTGTAATCCCACTGGCATTCTTGTCCATTCTTCCTTGCCACACAGAATTACTATTGTGTGTATGGATACAAAATTTGAGTATAATAACTTTGGATATGGATCCTTAATTAAAACCCCAAGTGCATGTGGAACTAGCACATTTGTATAGGAAATTTAAGGGCTGTAGTGGCTCACTGGTTAAGACACTGTGCTTGTCAACTTGAAGGTTGGCAGGTTTGCAGTTCAAGACCTGGGTATTGCAAGACAGAGTGAGCTCCCTTACTCAGCCCCTGCCAATCTAGCAGTTCAAAAGCATGTAAATTCAAGTAAATAATTAAGTACTATTTCAGTGGGGAGGTAACAGCATTTTGGCATTTAGTCATGTCTGCCACATGACCATGGAGATGTCATTGTAGTGACATCAGTGTAGAAAGGAGAAGAGCACTGCACTCTACAGTCAGCCACAACTAGCAGTACAACCTACGGGGACACCTTTACCTTACTTTTATAGGAAATTTAGTGTTTCAAATAATTTCACTATGTAAAACTGAGACGAGAGTAAGAAAATCTTTCTATGACAATATTGGGACAAATAATGTCAGCACAGACATACTTTGATACTCCTATTGTTGCAGCCTTTCTTATCTTTTTTTAGTTGGAAGAGGGTTTCTGGTTGAGAATTACATAGCAACATTAGGTAGTGATACACACACACACACACATAACATAGGCACTTCAAACAGACTAGAGTACCTGACATCCCTGGAGGGTTTGTCTCCCCAGCTATGTCCTAGAGGAATTGCTGGCTCTGGTGCTCTGGGAAACCAGCCAAGGAGATCAGATTATTTTTATAAGCCTATAAAAGCACTTGGGATTCAGGTGAATGGGGCCCTGTGTATAAGTAGCAGATGCAAGGAATACTTTGGGGGGAAAGGCGGGTGGAAGGACTGGGAACAGAGGAGGGGCACATTGCTGTCAGCTCGTTTCTTAGGTCTTAGGTTCTTTTTCTTCCACATTTAGAAAGTCATTATTTCCTAACTTCTTTCACTCCATCATTTTGGAAGGAGACTTTTCTCCGTAACTAAAGTGAGCAAATACTGGCTTTCTTTCCCCTTCAAATTAATCCAATGTTTTCCCCTCCCCACAAAATTCCTGTTCATAATTTGAGTAATTCCTTTCCACTGTTTCACTTGTGGCTCACATCAAAATGTCGCTGCTCCTGAATTCCACAATATTTTGAAACAAAGTGGGGAGGTCAGAGGGGGTGGCGTAAGGTGGAAGTCATGTTGTACCCCACAGTTCTGGACTCTTGGAAGCCATGCACTGGAAAGAACTAGGCTGCCTCCGCTGTAGTTCTTTCTGAAACTACCAGTGAATGAAAGCAAAAAAGAGAGGAAGCGAAGAAACCCCAGTCTGAAAGCCCATGGCAGGCATGTGAATTGGGAGCTCCCAGATAACAGCCCTTGGCATAGCTAATAGGAGGGTGGCAGACTCAAATTGTTGTTTGCTCTTAATTAAGTAAGCAAGAGTGTCTGTGCCACCTCCCCTGACATCCCAGGCAATAATTTCAGGGGCACAGACTTCTCCCTCCCTTTTCCCTTGACTTCTGCAAAGTTGTGCTTAGCTCCTCAGCTAGGTTGTCCCCTTGAACCCAGAGCAGCAGTCCCAATCAAAATGGTTATCCCCTCATTCAGTCTCAACGTAAATCAGTCCCAACAGAGACCATGAGGGACTACCTAGTTCAGTGTCTTGTTTCCTTCTCAGCAACATATCCAAATCCAAATGTGCAGCAACATATCCAAATGTGTAGCAAAGCCAGCATTTGAGAGCAATACTATATAAAGTGTAAAGGTAGCAAAAGAAAACAGAGAAGCTACTACTAGGGGAAAGGTAGATTTGTGGCACTGAGGACAGGCTGACTGATCTGCTTAATGGTTTGAGGGCCCATTTATAAAATGATTTGAGTGTCCGTTTATATAATCAAGAATCTAGTGTCCCTTGTGCCTCATTACAGTTATAGTTACCAAGGGTGCCCATTTAAAGGTTGCATCTATGCATCAGGATCAGTCTGTAAGGGCATGACAAAGAGCATTCCAGTTATAGAACTCCTTCCCATTGCAGACTTGCTAAAGTCCAAGACCAAAGGACGAGCTAGACTTTATGTGGGAGTTCTGCAATTGAAACTCCACATGCCTTTTTCTTTCTTAAAAAGTAGCCATTGTTGGGGGGGGGGGGATTTGGACCGGGGCCACGGTGTGGGGGAAGAGAGGTTCAACCGTTTGCAAACAAACAAAACAGAGGATCTTAAATAGTTATAAAAGGATGCAAGCACACATAGAGACAGAACAGCTGCAAGGACTGATGTTCCCAGAACATTCTGGTGGTCTCTTTATCACAGTGAGCTACACATATGACTCCTTCAAAAACCTGCTCAGCAAAACTGCCTGCTATGGTAACCTCAAGTGAACTCACCTTGATAAAGAAGCCATTGAAACGGGTTGGGAACACCAAACCTTGCAGCTGTTCTGTTTGTGATTTAACCCTTTACCCCTACATCATTTCCCCACTTAAATCTCATGCATTCCTACATACACATATACACATACAAACCAAAGAGTCTGATAGCCAGGGAAGGTAAAACATAACAACTAATATCCGCATCAAGGATAATTTAAACTGGGAATCAGCAGTGGGGCAGAGATTTAAACCTTCCTCTCCCTCCACCATGGTCCCAATCCAACCCCCCTCTTTCCTTTTTGAGAAAAAAAATTATGGAGAATTCCAAACACAAGGCATCCTTAGAGTGCCCAGTTTGTCCCTGAGCATCCTTTGGAAGTGTTATAATATCTTCTTGCATATTTTAATTTGAAGAAATGTTCATTCTGTTTTGTTCAGAGTTCTTGCTGCTGCTGTGGTTAGCTTTTTATGGCTCTCTTAACCTTCACAATGGGGTGAGCTATAAAGCTAAATAAACGTGGTAACCTGCTTTTCTTGGAGTCTACAATTTCAGGCAGCAGGTGGAAGAAATCATTTTTAATACTTCACTATATCAAAGTTCCTTACACATAGGGTTGCCATAATTCTCTTCCACAAAATTGGGACAGGACCCTCATACTTGCCAATATATGGACACAATCTCCCAAAACTGGGACTGTCCATCTTTTTTCAGGACATAAGGCAACCCTATCTACATAGAGACTAGCAAATCAAGAGGGGAAAGCCAAACTTTGGATTCTTCTCTGCATGCAACTTCCATAAGGTATGGTGTTTTCTCTGGGGAGCAATGCTCAAATATACGCTTTCCATTTGCAGCTTGAAATAAAACAATCTAAGAAAAGCCTTTGCGCTTTTGGTTTTGGATTATGTAAACTGGTTGGGAAAGCATGAGCTGCAGATCAGTATATAGGCTACACCAAATTTGTATAAAACAACTAATATCAGTCCACAGCTGTTGCTAGCAGAGGTACAATATAACAACATTTGTCATCAAAAAAACCACCCTCCTTTCCAGCATCACAACTGCCCTCTTTTGCCTCCTCTCTCCTCAACAGCCCCAAGCCCGTTCTCAGCCTGGCCTGTTATCTGTCCCAGAGACAGAAATGACACTTGAAATGCAAATTGAATATTGACAGTTCATCTCCTCAGTTCATCTTCTCTGCCCCAGAAACACATGGAAATAGAACCTACAGACTGCTTGATTGACGTGGAATATTTAGATACCCCTTGCACAGGGCAAGGCTTTTATGTAGATAATTTACATAGTAGTACATAATTTACATTTAAGAGAAAGCAGAGTTGCTGAATACTTCCCTCCCAAAACTTTGTCCCTAGACATTTTTCTACTGGTGAGACTTTCTTCTGGTCTTAGCTACACCAAATCAGATGGAGGGAGAGGTTGCTAGCAAAAAAAGGCAGGGAGGAGAATGGTTTAGTACCCTTCCAACAGTTGCGTCTATGCATTAAGTTATCCTGTGGAGATGTACACCTTACACAAGTTTGAAGGTGATCTGTGTGCACCATGGGGCTGCAAGTATAATGAATATCTTGGACAATTAAGAGACGTCTGATACATTGCTTTCAGCAGAAATCATACTAGAAATTTCAGTAAGAGAGGTTAACTGTTGCAGTGGAGACCAACTACTGGCTGGGGTTGTGCATACACATATGGAGCATGCACAAGAACATTAAAAGGCACATAGTAACAGTGACTCTCTTTCTGGTGAGTTGCGGTAAGTCTCTCATGTTTATGCAGCATGGCACAAAAAGTTATTAATGATTCATTGCTTGGTTCATGTTTGTGCACATGCTATTTACCCCCACACTTTGCTAAGTTCTCTTTTTGTGGTCGCTCTAATTGTGAAAGAGCACTAAGAAAGAAGGCAACTGGCTCTGGTGTGTGGAACAAATCCAGAAGTCTGGGGGGAGTTTCTACCTCTTGCTAACAGATTGATTGTCTTACTGGCCTGATGATCCAATTCCTGCTACTTTCTCTCCTTTTTCCAACAATCCCCCCTTTATAACTCCTTTCCTATAGTTCTGCTCACATAAATAAATAACATTTCCCTAGACGGTGGCTTTGCTTATCCTGTTGTCCGGGTGAGTGGGACAAGAGGTGGAGATTTACGAGGAGAAGCAGTTTGGGGAATGGTTGTAATTTTAACCCACAATTGCAGACTTCAGGACTGGAAGCAATTTTCTTATTAGAATCCCTGGGCTCACCCATTATTCTTCATCTCCCACTTCCCCTCTCCCCATCTTTTTGCTGCATCCCATTCCCCACCCTCTCCACCCCAAAACTGGACTCAGCAAAGGGTACCAACAGGGCACTGCAGAGCATTTCACTTGCCTCTCTCCTGCCTTTTCACCACTGAAAGTCCCATCTCTACTTCTTTTTTATGGGATTCTTTTGCAAAAGAATTTGCACTTGAATCCAACCCCCCCAAAACAAGCATCTGTTCATCCTTTCATACTACATACATGCGCGTTCAGAGGATTTTAGCCCCACAACCACAAATCAGTGTAGGCAGTCCCTACACAAAAACCAACAGAGAGGTAGGCTAAATAACTATTTTGCTCCCACCTGAAAATAGGCTCGCAGGTCATTAAAAAGACTGCAACAATTTCATCTAACAGTATCAATCATCACTGATGACTTCTGACCTGGGATTAAGCTGAAGTTTCTTAATATGAGTGAAAACTTCACATCACAGTGGAAATGGAGGTTGCTTTCCATTAAAAAAGTGATCCTAAGAAGTACTATATTTGTTCAGTTTCGGAAACTTGGAATCTCCTGGAAGAATTCTTTTTATTTTCCTATTTGCTTTTATTTAAATTATTTCTTATTAGTTTTAATTTAATTTATTTGGATTCCAAAACAAAAAGAGAATTACCAATATTTTTTCCCTTATTCCTTTCCCTGCAAATCTCAGTTCCAATATCATTTATTCAGACCATGTTTCCAGATTCCCCAGCAAGGCAGGAACCCAATTCTTGCTTATATTCTCCACTAATCCCCATATTTCAGGGTCAAGGTTTCAGTGGCTCTGTCTCCCCATTTCCAATTTGCAGACAACCTGAAGAGCCCACTTTTCAAGGCCTGAAAAGTACCCATTCTTCCTCTCCCTTTTATTTGAAAGTTTAAAGAAATAGTCACATCTGGGTTGGCAGAATACATCTTACAAATATCAGTGCTTGTAGATTTCATTAAGGGTTTCTTTGTGACTCAAAACACTATGAAAAGAATAATCTGGGAAGTTCTCAGCACCCCCACCTCCACATTTTCCTGGCTATGGGCAAAATCCAGAGTAACTACGGGGAGTCCTTGATCTGGTGTAAGAACTTACACTGGTGTAACTTACTCTGGATTCCAATATGAATTTCCCATAGGTTTTCACTAGGTGGTGCAGTAACTACAGGTGCACGTAAAGTCTCTTTCCGTAAAGTCAAATCCATAGTTATTCTGGATTTGGGGTGTATGTTCCTTTGCCTCGCTGTGCACCTCATATTCTTCAGGACCTAATCATTACATTGGGGATGACACACAATTATTCAGAGATGAGTGACAAGCACTCTGCACAGGCTCAGATGTACTCTATTTCTTGTTTGTAGGCATCATCAAGAAATTCAAATCTAAGCTGTAGACTGAAGTTCTTCCAAAACTTAAAAGTTTGTCTACCTATTCTTGTCCCTCACTTGAAATCCCTAGCACTGTGTGCCCTGCTTTCCTAATGCGCACCCTGTTCAGTTCCTGTGCCATCTGTGACCAGAAATCTCTCTCTCTCTCTCTCTCTCTCTCTCTCTCTCAGTCTTTCTGCTACAGCTTCCTGACTCCCTTCCTCACCTAAAGGCTGGAATGAATCTGTTTTGGAAGTGAGAGTTGGTGGACAGCCAAGGTACCAAGGAGGTGTGGAGGGGTAGTTTGAGATGAATCTCTGGTTGCAGAAGTACATTGCCTTTCCTTATGTGCTCAGGAGTGGATTTGGAAGAGGCTGGGGGTTGGGGGGGGGGAGGGAATTGAGCTGCAGAGGAAATACGCAAAGAATTTTCTTGGCTCCCTGCCAGCAGGTCAAAGTAACAAAGACTTTATTGTTTATATTGGATCCCAGGAGGTACCATGAGGCGCGTACAGCACAGGGCAGCTTCCCAAGCCCAATAGCACAAGCTCCTTTGGGGAGAGGGACAAATGACTCCCACTCACACCCCCAAAACAGGATTCTTCCCTGAACCCCCAACTCCTCTTGGCACAGTCAGAGGCTTATTCATGCCATGATCATAGCTGAATAAAGCTGCAAGGTTTGACAGCTAGAAAAAAGAGATTTCAACTATATGTTCTGAAGGTCCTGATCCAAACCCCAGACATTGCCATGCTGTACCCTACACTCCTCTCCCCCAACCGTAAACCCCTTCCATGAGCTAGCTTTCCCACCCTCTTCCCCACAATTATTTTCTCTCTCCCTTTCCAAGCAGACAGATTCCCTCCCCAAAACCGTAGCCACAGCCACTTTCTCCACCACAGAAAATAAGCTGTCAAACAGATGTGTGCAATGCAAGACATCTGGGGCCCCCGGCTGGAGCAGGGGAGGCCCAGCCAAGGAGCTGCAGACTTTTTAAAGGCACCAAGGCCATATTTGTTACACTGATGATAAGTTACTGGTGCGCTCTCACTCCTACCCATCCCCAGCAATTCAGGCCCCTACCTTCCACTTGAAGGTAGAGAAAACTGAGCACAATAAGAAAGGGAGCTCTAAAGCACACACCAGTATATCTATACAGCCAGCACTCTTCAGACCTGTACCCACATATGTACACTTCCCAATCTTGCTTGTTCCAGTTAACTGTTAATGCACATCTCCAGCCTGTCTTAAACTATACCTTGTCTGAAAACAGGCAGCACCAGCTTCATACAGAAGAGTATAATCCTGAATACTATTGTGCTGCAAGGGTATGTCACAAATTGCAATATAAAATAGTGGCTAGGAACGATCTTCACATACAGGAACGCTGGAGATGGGTGATTTGATAGGTAGGTCAGAAATAAAACACATGCTTTAAAGAAAAATGTATGCTCAGTTGGCTCTTTGATTTGGAAACAGGATGACTCTAGAGACAGTCACAACTGGCAGGGTAACCTGCAGGGGACACCTTTACCTTTATGCTCAGTTTTACAAGATGGACAATTGGGCCTGCCAGAATCCTACATCTTCTCGTCTGTCTCATGAGAACAGCAGAATCTAGTGACTACTAGGCTTTTATTACTCACAAAGTCATCTGTTAACCACCTTCATCAGATGCTCAACCTTGCCCTTCCTTATGTGGTTTGAAAAGGAATTCACTTCAAATTCATTCGCCCTCAGAAGTGAGAAACCTCTGCTTCTCCTGCTTCCACCTCTGGTGGCCCGTGCTGGGCACACTGGGCTGCATGTGTGGCATGGATTACACACTAGGCAGGGGCATCCAAACTTTTTGACAGGAGGGCCACATAATCTCTCTGATGCTGTGTCGGGGGGCAGGAAAAAATGGTTTACATTTCAAATTTGAATAAATGTACATAAATTTTCATATAAGAGTGTATTAGAGACATTACAAGGCTTGCTCACAGGCTGTATGGAGGTGTCTTGCCAAGGGCCACATTGCTGAGGGTTGCATCCAGCCATAGGGCTGGAGTTTGGACACCCCTGAACTAGAGCAAATGCTCTATAAGTGGGTGAGGGAACTTCATGCATATTTTTTCTCGAAACAGTGGTGCCTCACATAAAGAGCTTAATTTGTTCCGGAGGCATGCTCTTTAAGTGAAACGCTCTTTAAGTGAAGCAGATTTTTCCATAGGAAATATTGGAAACTCAGACGATTTGTTCTGCAACCCAAAAAAATTCATATAAAAATATTAACTGCATGTAAAATTGAACTGCATTCAATTTTGAATTGAATTCAAAACATACATTCATTGTGCATGTTCTTATGAAGTCTACTTAGGCTGCAATCCTAAAGACACTTTCCTGGGAGTAACCCCCATTTAACACAATGGGGCTTACTTCTGAGTAGACATAGTTAGGAGATTGCAATCAAAGACACGTTCCTGGGAGGCTTACCTGGTCTGCTGCTAGAAGTTCAAGGCAGTTGGTGGGGGCATTTGGGGGCAGTTAGGGGCAGCTGCTTCTGACACCTCCAGGCAACTGCCCCCAAGTTGGGGACAGTTAGAGGCAGCAGCGCTGGCCGGCAGCCCTTTCAAAGAGCCTCCATGTGGATTGTCAGGGCTGCATAGCACGCATGTTTGCTTGTTAAGTGAAGTGGAACTTGTTATGTAAAGCAAGATTTCTTAAAATTTTTGCTTGTTATGTGAAACACTTGTTAAGCAAGGTACCACTGTATTTTGCTGCCTCAAAGGAGCAATGGGAAAGGGAATGGCATTATAAAATTCAACAGGTACTGTACAACAACAACAGCTTCTGGCCCCCCCTTCCCCAAGAGATCTGTCTGTTTCACCCATCTACATCTTTTCCACATGCCTAATGCCTAATGTGATATCTGATTTACATGCGCAGAAGGTGGTAAGAGGGATCAGTTCTGAAATGGTAGAATGGGGGCAGGTTTCAGACTAGAGAATCAAATGATTCAGAGTGGGCAATCAAATTTTTAATGCTTCTCCCAAATACTGCAAACAAGCAAGCAAGCAAGCAAGCAAGCAAACAAACAAAACTTTCAGGATGTAGAAAACTAGCACAGCAGGGTAGGACTACAATAGAAACAGAGCCTACCTAGCATTAAATAGGCCTAATAGGACTGTCCTCCCATGGGCTAGAGCCTGTCATATGATCCATATGTGGCACTAGCCCCAGTGGCTCTGACTTCTGGCAACCCCTCGCCCAAGTGATTTGTCCTTTCCACCCCTCTATATCTTCTCTACATGTACACAGGAAGAGGGGCTTTCAAGAACACTTGTAGCCCTACGTTTTCAAATTCTCCATAATCATAATCACTGTATAGCAATGTTATCAATACATCTTTCCCCACAATTCCTTTTTTTACATGAAGAGATTTTGTTGGTGTTCTAATAAAAGCAAGTTCTTCTCATTTGGAGGAACAAAGCAGAGAGTGTTTACCAATACCCATGAATCAAACAGCCGTTACAAACATTTGTACCCTGTAGAGAGCAGGCTGGCTTTTTTGAGACCCTGGGAGACCCTCCTTTCTTGTCTATTTAAGCAGCCTCAAGTGGCTGTTAGGATGTCAGCCCCGGGGTGACGGAGGCAAAGCCCGCTTCAAATATACCACTGGGTAATTCTTGCAGGGCATTACATTGGCTGTCCAGAGAGTCAAGAGTTTTGGGAAATGCAATTAGCACCTTCATCACATCCAGTGCTAATTATCATGTAACCTGCACTATGGTTTAAAGGACGTAATCATGTATATTTACCCTATAATTACATGGTAATGAGTATATAATTAAATGGTCAGTGGTGGGGGGAGCAAGTTGCTCCAAGGATTTGAGAAACAGGATACAAATAATCTCTTCCACCTCAGCTACCAGTTTTGCTGGGGATCACTGATGTCAATGCTCCACTTGTCCCTGGTTTGCAGTGAATTTGAAGGTCTTTCAACTTTGTTTCTAATGAGATTGGCATTTCCCTGGCAGCCTTGGAAAAGAAATTATGTTTGAATAACTCATGGAATCTGGTCTAACTTTATTCCATAGGGTGGCATTCACATCTAGATGGTCAGAAAGCACTAGGATCTCAAAAGCACTAGAATCTGTGATGAGACACAAAGGTTTGCACCAAAATCCTGAGACCCGAACGGTGGAGAAGAGCAGTTGTGGACCCTCCCACCTGGGGAAGAAACTGTGGGGTCAAAATGTTGCCTTACCCCCAAATCCAGAGTAACTACGGGAGCACGTAAGAGACTTTACGTGCACCCATAGTTACTGCACCAGCTAGTGAAAACCTATGGGAAATTCATATTGGAATCCAGAGTAAGTTGTACTTACACCAGAGCAAGGACTCCCACGAGTTACTCTGGATTTTGCCCATACTCTATCAAAATGTTGCCATGTGACATCAAACAAGTTCTTCCCTGCCTTGCAAAACCAGAAACCACAAGGAGAAGCCATATTTCCTTTAATTCTACCAAAGGATATGAAGAAGTGTGTGTGTGGTGTGTGTTGTATGTGTGTATGTGTGTGTGTGTGTGTGTGTGAGAGAGAGAGAGAGAGAGAGAGAGAGAGAGAGGAGGGTGTGTGCTTTACAATACTGAGAGAATCTAAGGCAGGCAGAGAAGAAAGCAGCCTTGGAGAGAGAGAGCCAGCTCCGCTCTATTCTTCCACTGTGCTAATGACAAGCTTAGTAGCTGACAGGCAAGAGCAACGAAGCGCTAAAGGAAGCCGTAATGTATATTTCAACCACTCTGACTTCTGACCCAGGGCAACCTGTTCTGCCATTGCTAATTAGCCGATAAAAGAGGACACTCAACTTCCTGATTCCCCAAAGAAAGGCAGATTCTACCTCATCATCTTCTTGCAGAAGAAATCCTAGCAAGGACTATCAGGCAACCACCCAAAAACCCTTGCATTTATTTGGGTGTATTTTTCAGACAACGTAAACTCTCATGCTCTACAATCCAGAGTAACTACGGGAGCACATAAGAGACATTACGTGCACCCATAGTTACTGCACCACCTATGGGACATTCATATTGGAATCCAGAGTAAATTGTTCTTACACTGGAGCAAGGACTCCCATGGTTACTCTGGATTTTGCCCATAATCTCATTCAATAATTCCCACTCAACTACACATATGTGCTTAGGGAAAGTATGTAAAAGAGACACACTCAGGTACAACAAGAATGGATGACTCATGTACAAAAATTCATCTTGTAGTAAAAAGAAAAATGTAGATGACAGATTCCGTTGTGTGAATCTACTCTTTGATGGAAACACTTCAGGGTGTTCCATTTGTACATCCTAGGCACAAACAGACTGTTTCTCAGCTAGTCTGGCCAATAAAAATGACAATTATTTCAAAACAGCTTTTACTACACTCTGGATGCAGAGTTCATCAAGCTCTATGAATTGATTCTGCTGCCCAGCTCATCGTAAAGTATATTTCAACAACCACATACCTCAGAAAGTAGTATGTTACACTCTGGTGGGGTGGTATCTACTCTTTTGTTCGTGGCTCCCAGTAACGTCTGAAGTTACCCACTTTACATGGAATAATCTGTATGTTACCAACGTGGCATGGAAGCCAACCACACCACAATCTAGTATGAAGCAGGTCAAAAATGTCTCTATGATCCTGATGTCTGACATCTACATTCAATATAAATGTCCAGAATGAACACTGATGGATTTACCTTTTTCCAGTATGGGAAATGTTCTTTAAGGTAACAGGTATTATTTATTTATACAATTTTCACCCTGGTTTCTGATTCACAGAGGTCAACAGGCATAAGTGGCCCCTAAAGTAGACACCATGTATAAAAACCGAAGAGAAGAACAATAAGAGTAATAAAACAGCAGCACAATTGCATTTTGCATTTTAGATACAATCTAAAATGCAAAAGATAGATAGATAGATAGATAGATAGATAGATAGATAGATAGATAGATAGATAGATAGATAGATAGATAGATAGATAGATAGATAGATAGATAGATCTGGACATTAGGCAATCATGGCTAAGGTAGCTTTATTCAGGGGTTGTAACTGAGACTTGAATCAGAGATAGTAGGATTGTGCTACAATCTCAGGAGGCCACTTGCACCCACAGGCATACTTGTGTGATCGGGGGGTGGGATGAATACCACAGGGGGCAGTGACATGTCGCTTTCCCGCTGCCATTATTTCAGGCCTATTTTTGAGGCCCTTTTAAGGGCATGGATTCTGCCAGTTCCTTGAAGGCCTTCTGAAGTCCTCAAAATGTCAGAAAAAATAGCACTTTTGGTTTTCCTGCTACAGGCAAGAGGTTGCACTAGATGACCTATTAGGTACCTTCCAACTCTTATGATGCTATGTTTCTGCAGAGGCATTTTGCTATCCTGTGCCCCAGGCAGCACTTGGGTCCGGTGCATAATTACTTCTTCTTCTGGTTGCAGAACTGGATCTATAAGCATCCCCAAACTTAAAGGAGCCACAGGCTCAGATGCCATTTTCATTTGCGTAGCAAAAGGAGATGGCCAAAAGGGCCAACATTAGCAGTTCAGGGGAGTCACTAGGGTTCGGGTCACCTGGTGCAGGATACCAGCGCATCACCCCCATGCAGTGGGCAGAGCAACAACCTGGATGGTGGGCATGGTTATGTGCCATTGTCCTGCCTCCACTGGTTTTTTAGCCACACATTTTAAACCCAGCAAGTTTTTCTTCCTTTTGCTAGACCAGGGTGATCATAAGCATAATTGAAGCCTCCCCCCATGAAGGACACCCAAGAAAAGTGTAGAACATAACAAAATAAACGCTCAAAACCCTTGTATACTGTATAATGCTTCCATGTGCTAACTGTAATATTTCTAAATTTCATGCAATATTACTGAATATTACATTTAAAATGGTTACATATAAATTAATGTGTTATTAATTCCAAGTAGGCTATAGGCAGATTCGCCATGTGTCATAATAAAAAAGAGGACATGACACCCTCAAAATGTGGAAGAACCAAGAAAAATGTAGGATATGAGAAATTATATATATATATATATAATTATAAAATATATAAAATTCAAGTGGTTAATTCAAGTGGTTAGGAAATCCTAAAGAGACTTTAGGGAGTAAGTTCAGTGGGAGTAAGTCCCACTGAACACAATGGGGTTTTCATCTGAGGAGACATGGTTAGAATTAAAAAAATATTAAATATAATTTATTACATATAATTGATGAATTAATTACTAGCACTCTATATGCTACCTGCTCACAATGAAATGGAGGACAAGAAAAACTTTTCCAGGACACAAGGCTAAAAAAGAGGCCATGTCCTGGAAAAAGAGGACATCTGGTAAAAATATTTTTTAAAAATCAAAACCTTCACCCCCCCCCCCCCAAAAAAAAAGCATTAAAACACCAGAGGGTAGAGGGCAGAAAATGAGGCTTGAGTGGAGGGAGAATAGAAGTTTGGACTCTCACAAAGCTTTTTAAATTAATTTTTTTTAAAAATTCCCATAACATGCTGAGCCAGTTTTAGTGTTAGGGCGCAATCCTGAGTAACTACGGGGAGTCCTTGCTCTGGTGTAAGAACAATTTGCTCTGGATTGCAATATGAATTTCTCATTGGTTTTCACTAGGTGCTGCAGTAACTACGGGTGCACGTAAAGTCTCTTACGTGCTCCCGTAGTTACTCTGGATTGTAGAGTTAGTCTGCCTTCTGGAGCATTATCAACCTGCAGCTGCCTGGGATCAGGGCCATTCTGGAGAATTGCACCCCCTGGACTACACCCCTTGCACCTTCCACATTAGGCACAGAACGTCTGCTTACTCACGAGTAAATGCAACTCTGCAGTTTAACTTTCCAACTCAGAGGAGGGAACTTCCTTATGGGGTAATTTTAGGGGCTGTGTTCCTTGGATTAGTATTCCAGTGTCCTTGGATTCCTCTCAGCCTCCTCTTTCTGGAAGACTATGGCACATTTGCCTACACACGAGTAAAGCCATGATATGCAAATTTTGAGGCTTTTTAAAGCTTTTTTGGCCATAACCTTGGCTACAGAGGTGCCATCTCAAAACAGATTGTTGCATAGGACTCTGCTCCCCAAAACAAATTCAACGACATATGGCATGATGGGGTAGTCATGAAGTTCCTTTTTGGGGTCCCACAGCCCCCCAGTACATCACCCCCCTGGGCATGTCACCCAGTGCAGACCGCACCCCCCGCACCCTCTGGTGATGCTAGTGAGCAGAGCTGACTGCCTAAGTTAGTGTATGGCTCTCCAAAAGTCACACCCCTAAATCCAGAGTAACTACGGAAGCATGTAAGAGATTTTATGTGCACCCGTAGTTACTACACCATCTAGTGAAAACCTATGGGAAATTCATATTGGAATCCAGAGTAAGTTGTTCTTACACTGGAGCAAGGACTCCCCATAGTTACTCTGGATTTTGCCTGTAGAATCTATATTTCAGGAAAATGTTATAAAATTCAAGTTTGCTTTCTGAACCAGGAGCATGAGAAAGTGTGGTGTAGTTGGGCACAGAGGCAAGACCTGTTTGAACTGATTGTCTGAGGAAGAAGTAAAAGGGGGTTGGGGAAGTTCCTGGCTAGGTTATTGGCAGGGATTGTGGAAACATTAATGGTATGCTGTGGTTTGGCTTGAAAGGTTGCGGTTTGTGCAGGGACCTTAAGTCCAGCACAGTCTTTGTGAATGAATTTCCTTCCAATTTTTTCTCCTTTTCCCTACAGAGAGACAATACTGATCATTACTTGAAAATTATTCACAGAATCTTAGATACACATCTCCACACCACAAAATGTCATCCTAAAGGATGCTGCTGCAAACAGAATCGGAAAATGCATCTAACACTGCATTTTCCCACAAGAATGTTCTAGAAATGGATCAGAACCAAACCAACACTCCTTTCTCAAAAGGATGCAAGAAAAGAACACCTGACAAAATGTGCACCAAAGTGAATTCGATTCTGGCAAATCTGAATAACTCAGACCTTTGCCTCTTCTTCTATCCTATGATCCTTCCTTATTCATCTCACCTCCATCTTTAGCTTGAATGCAAATTGAAATCCATCCAAGGTTTCACTCACACTTTTTACCTACCCACATATTCACTACAAATGACACCATTTTGCCACTTTCCCAAAACAGAAAAATTGGAGTGGTAGTCACTCAGCTCTGGGGAGTCTTACTACCCCTTCTTCAGGAAAATGTTGAATTAAAAACAATGATTTGGGGAGAAATCTTTCTTCAACAAGTTGAATCAGGTGATCTCCAATGTCTCTCCCTTCCTATTTACTCTCTTCTCTCTTACTGACTGCAAGAATGTCTCTGGGCCACTCGCTTGCTTATCAGTGCTACTATCTTCAAGTTATTTTCTGGTGGTGGCTGACAAAACCCATCCTTAGCATAGTGGGCTTGTTCATCCTTTACTTTTACCCTACTGCCCTTACAGTAGGGTAATAAATAGACTTGAAAAGTAGATCAAGATGGGAAAGAGTGAGAGCAACCAGTCACTTATAGGGAATCAACGTGAGGTCAAAGAGTTTTCCAGTAATTCAACTGGAAATCAAAGAGTTTTCCAGTAATCCACATGCATTTAAAGGGTGACAGCGTTGGCATCTATTTGTATGCCATAGGAACATACAAAGAGCCCTGTAGGATCAGGCCAAAGGCCCATCTAGTCCAGCTTCCTACACCTCACAGTGGCCCATGACACACTTCAGGGAGTGCACAAGACAACAAGAGACCTGCATCCTGGTGCTCTCTCCTTCCATTTTAACCTATTCAGAAAAAGTGTGCTTTTCTCTGATCTCTACAGGAGGAAGATATTTTTTTCTACCAACCTGGTCTGATCCATTTCGAAATTTGCTACCCCTATTGACTTTACCCATATGGACTTTCAGACAATATGCTGTGCTGTGGATGGTCCGCAGGTGTGCCATGGAATTTGGGGAAGGTCATTTATAAGAAGGGCAATTGGCGTCTGAGCCCACTACCTACAGCATGGTGTGCCTTGACAAAAAAAATGGTTAAAAAAAACCCTGATAGTGTGACTTTGCAATTTCAGCACTTTGGGAGCAATCCAGAGTCACTACGGGGAGTCCTTGCTCTGACGTAAGAACAATTTACTCTGGATTGAAATATGAATTTCCCATAGGTTTTCACTAGGTGGTGCCGTAACTACAGGTGCATGTTATATCTCTTACGTGCTTCCGTAGTTACTCTGGATTGTAGGGTTTGTCAGTACGCCATGAGATGAAAAAGATTGAAAATTTCTGCATCTGAGTGAGTAATGTAGTAGCAACTTTCAAGGTGGTTGAACGGAAAGCAACATTGGAATTTACATATTTTTGGCCACCAGTTCAGCAATAACCAGAGGTCTACTTATTTCTGCATCTGATAGAGTCCCCCCTCCCTCATTTTTGTATGGTTTTGGATATGAACTGATTGGTGAAGGAATTCCTCAGCCATGCGCTGTCCTGGGAAACTACTGCAACATCTCAATCAGAAGCTTGTGAAATTATCCTGCCACAAGAGGGCACTCCCTGTCTTCTCACTGAGGAGAGGTGGGGCAAAGGCACTGAGTTGAGAGGGGGGAAAGGTAAGGGGCTTGCATGGGGGGAAAGGATGCAGCAGGGAAACCAGGGTGGAGAGAGGGATGGAGGAAGGGACAAAAGGAGGGGGCAAATGGCTGTGAAGAGGCAGGTCTGGAGAAGGAGGGAGACAAAAGCAAAGAGAAGGGCCTGGCAGGTTGCTGGGAGAAGGGATTAAATCAGCCTGATTTCAATGCATCCACTTGTCTTGGATTGCCCTTTATCATCCTGTCTCTCTGCCTCCACCAGATTCCAGGGACTGGAGGGGGTGAGTCCCCCCCCCCCGCTCTCCCCTCCTCTCTCCTCTCCACCTGCAGAGAAGCTGTTTCTCCATCCCTGGGGGCCTGTTGACACAGATTAGTCTCGGGAGGTCAGGGGTCAATAGAGAACTAGCCAGGGGCCATGACCTCAACAACTCCAGCAATAATGAGGCACGTGGCAGAGGCAGCAAGGGGGAGGCCCAGGGGGACTGGCTAGACCAGCCAGCAGGGGAAGGAACAGTCTCAGTGGAGTCAGTCAGTCAGTTAGTTAGTCAGTTAGTTAGTCAGGGAGCTGGTTTTCCAGAGGGCTGGAGCACGGCCTGGTTCCATCAGTGGAACAACATGTCTTGCTACAAGCAGGGTAACCATATATCCTCTTTTTTCAGGTCATGTCCTCTTTTTAATAGCCTTGAACAATCTTCATTGTTCTTCTTTTCCTTGTGAGCAGGCAGCATGGAGCCTGACTGTAATTAATAAATTAGATGTAATAAATTAAACGTAGTAGTGATAAATTTAATAATTAGTAATATATTGTTTAAATGAACCATATGAAAGCAATATATACGTGTGCCCTCATGTGCACAGAATGCTGTTTTGGAGGTGGTACCTATTTCAAAGTACTAAGTTGGTAGGAGCAAAGTACTAGTACTTTCAAAGTACTAGGTTGGCAGGAGCTGGGCTTAGGATGGGGGACCATCTCACCCCATCTAGCACTACTCAGGTCTTGATCCTCTGACTTGCCAATCTCCAGTAGGCACAGCACCTTTAACTACTGAGCCACTGCAACCCAGGTGTAAAATTGTTTAAATTAATTGTCTGAAAGCAATATATATGAATGTTTTTGGCTTTTATTTTGTCATCTCCTACATTTTCCTTGGGTGTCCCACATTTTGAGGGGCCTTGTACTCTTTAGCAGTTATGACAAACCTTGGCTACAACACTGCGCAGTACTGGGTGTATGTGTGTGTTTTGTGAGGTTCAAAATGGAATAGATCCATCCTGTCCAGAGCTCCTTGGGGGAAGGGTGGGAAAAACATGTAATTAGTAGTTGTAATACAGCTACTTTCTTTCACATCATCTTTTGGCTCCTAAAAAATAATGTATAGCACTCCCAATACATTTTAAGTGAATTAAGAACCCAATTCTACACACCCAGGGCAACAACCCAAAGCCCAACATAGATCTTCTCACATCTGCACCAGCAAAACAGTGCAGATGAGTCCCATTTTGAGGCCAGGGGCTTTCCTCAGGGAAATGGAAAAAAGAAGAAACCTCTGGCTGTGTAATTTTAATTACTGTGTAATTTCAATGAAAAATAATGACAAACTGGTGCTATCTCAAGAAAATCTGAAGTACAGAAAATTATGAAGACAAAAAAAGAAAAGAAAAAGAAAAATGAACCAATGAACACGGCTTTTTTTAAGATAGGGAAACTTGAGAAGTCGAAGAGAGCCTGACAGCCATTCCCCCAAATCCAGAGTAACTACGGGAGCACATAAGAGACTTTATATGCACCTGCAGTTGCTGCACCACCTAGTGAAAACCTATGGGAAATTCATATTGGAATCCAGAGTAAGTTGTTCTTACACTGGAGCAAGGACTTCCCGTAGTTACTCTGGATTTTGCCCATCATTAACCCTTCAGTGTGACAGATTTCTTATTAAGGCTGCAATCCTAAAAACACTTTCCTGGGAAAAGGCCACATTGATTACAATAGTACTTATTTCTGAGTAGACTTGCTTAAGATTGCACTGTAAGCCATTTCTGCCCAACACTGAATATATGCAACAGCAATTAAGGTTGCAATCCTAAAGACACTTTCCTGAGAGTAACAACCATTGAAAACAATGGGGCTTACTTTTGAGTAGACATGGTTAGGATTGTTCTCTTTATGCATATTCCTGTGGGCTGGGCAGAAATGCGTTAAGCCTACATATAGAGAGAAAACTTGCTTTACATTAATAAAGCAAAATGTCATGCATATTTTCAGAATTGAAACCATCACTGCATTCAGAAAAGATAAATAATCATTGTTTTAAAATACCGTGAATTCTGGAGTTGATACACAAATGATGCAAAAGTATCTATTTAAGCATGTAGCTTAGACCTCATTGGCTCATATATAGTGTCAGATTTTTTCTGGGAAGTTGTACTACATGTTTGGACAAGAAATTGCCAAATTTTCTCTTAGCATAAAAGGGTTTCTATGTGTTTAAAAAGCACAAGCCCCTGTCCTTGAAAGCATCAGAACCAGTGGTGGGCTCCAGCAGGTTCGCACCTACTCTATAGAACAGGATGTTAATGAGAGATAGGACATATAAAGTTTAAAAATAGCCATTTAAAAGTGGCTGCTACATGGCAGAGAACCAGTTGTTAATTTCTTTTAATCCCATCACTGATCGGAATGTCCTCTTAATAACAATGGTACAATATCTAGAAATATGGAAGTACTTGCTGTATTTATTGTGTGTCCATTGGCAAAAAAATAGAACCAGGAGGGGTTTGCCTTTCAACCAGGCATGTCATGAGTCAACTTGGTTGAAACAAGTTTGGGTTTACTATCTATTTCTGTGCCAAAGCCACAGGGCTAAATTGATAGCTTTCCCTAAAACACAAAATTTAAAAGCAGTGTAAGAGATGCAAAGAGTTGGCTAATTTATTGGCTGAAATACTAGTAGAATTGTGATTCCAATGCAACTAATTTAATTTAGATACCAATACTACGTCATGAATGATTAAGTGATTAAGCCTAGTGGTGGACAAGGTAACAGCCCAGGAGAGAGCTAATCTGGAGGACTACCAAGGTACCCAGAAAGGCTTATTCTGTTTTAAGAGTGTAGTAGGGAAGGTGTAGTAAAGCATTATCTCAGTGTTCTGGGAAAAAGTTCTGGGAAAATGCAGAAGAGCAAAGGGGCTTCCTGCAAAGATAAGGGCAAATCAGAAGGCAGAGGGGGATGGATCAGGGATTTCCACACACTGGTCAATAATGATATGGTTGGCACTGCACTAATACCAGTGCACTTCTGCCCCCTTACCAGCCATGATATCATTTACCATGTATGGGCAAAACTAAAAGCTGCCTTCCCTCTCTGGCTTTGTGGTACCCCAGGAGTATCAATGCTGACTTCTTAGGCTAGTACCACAGGCCCCAGTTGGCCAGCTCTGTTTTTATACCATTAGACAATCATCGCTATTATTGAATCCATAAATTAAACATGCAATATCAGGTGGAAAATAATAACCAACCCAGAGTATTTTTCTTTCAAAGAACTGTGAGAAAAGCACATAAAAAGTCTACATTTTGAAGCATATCAACTTACAAAGTCAGCATTTCAAGAAAGTATTTGAACACAAATTTATAATGGAAAGAAAAGAAATCAGTAACATTGCAAACTAAAAATAAAATATTTTGATATGAAGAGAACTTTAGTTTTAACTCTTTTACAAAGTTCAATCTTACAAACCAAAGACTGAAAGTCAAGTTGAAGTATGTCAAAATTCCTTTGGCTCCAGTCCTAATCTCCAGTTAGGTTGGCCTAAAATCTGGCATAGGTGTTGGTGGCGTCACCAGAGTGCTGTAAGACACTTTTGCACCACATATACGAAAAGTAGCAATAAAACCAATAGTAGAACAAATTAGTTATAGAAGTCATTCCTACCTTATTAATCCTGTTATAATATTTTAGAAATGCAGTTCAGCTAAAACATAAGAGATCTTGTGGGGAATGTGTTATTGGCAGCCAAGACGTTTTAACTAGGCACTGAAAGAATGCAAACCCACCCTCAGTTAACTCACTAAATCCTGCTTCATCAAATGAAGATGTATAAATTAACTTTCTGAAATGATTGGATTAAAGTAGGAATTTAGATTTACATTTGGGGTTCTAACTCCAGCTTTTTTCCTAACTGTTCATTTTTATGTCTTAAAGCATTCCTATCTTGCTTTACTATTATTTATTTCACTACACTTTACACTACATTTTGCCTTTCTTTCACATACTAACTATTCAGTATTAATGACATCTGAAGAATCTTGTATTGGAAGATTCTTGTATTGGAATTCTATACTATTATCAATTCTGTGGTATATCATGTTCTGCTTATATTAAAAGTCTCATTAATTTATTAATGAAATAATTACTGTACATTAATTGTAAAATTACTATAAGAAAAAAAGATTGGCTTGGGGTTTTATTAATTACCGATACATTTTTCCTTTCTCAAAAAAAAAATCTGGCTGAGAAAACCAATGCAAACAATTTCATATTATATCCATAGCAATTTCAGTTAAAATAATCTTGAGTAGCAGAACATTTTCCTCTAACCTTGGCACCCAGTAAGCATACACAATGCTGGGCAACATGGACCAGTGGTCTGAGCACATATAAGCCCAGATTCAAATGTTATGGCCCAAATAAATATAATTTAAGAGACATACCCTACAATCCAGAGTAACTACAGGAGCACGTAAGAGATATTATGTGCACCCATATTTACTGCACCACCTAGTGAAAACCTATGGGAAATTCATATTGCAATCCAGAATAAATTATTCTTGCACGGGAGCAAGGACTCCCCGTAGTTACTCTGGATTGCGCCCATAGCTCAATATTATACATGTCTACTCAGAAGTAAACCCATTATAGTCAATGGAGCTGGCTCCCAGGTAAGTGTGATAGAATAGCAGCCTATATATTAGCAGCCTATCTATAGTCAGCCTATCTATATTCTAGTGTGATAGAATAGCAGCAGAATGTTAAAATATGTCAGGTGCCTGTCTGGTTAACTAAGGAAAAGTGTTTATAGGACATGGAGATACAAAGTCAGGTGCTGGAAGGTCCAACTAGGTGTTATTTTTCATAAAAGATGTATAACAACTTATTCAAAAAGCAGGTCTAATCTTTCTATACACTCAATTCAACCCGTGCACTTGTGGTATTGCTATTAGCTGCAGAGAAGAGAAATCATGAGGAACAACCAAATTAGGATGTGAATGTTTGAAAAAATGAGAATTGCGTGGAAGATCCACCCACAGATCTTCCACATAACATTTTGTTTAGCCCCGCAATCACTGTTCCTGCTTTGTCTACTCAAAAGCCCTCCTGACAGCCCTTGGAAAGTGAAAGTACTGTACACAAATGTGGAGCAAAGTGGGAGACAGTCTTTCCATGAATCACGTTTTCTCACTTTAGTTTCCCCAAAGCCTTCCTCCAGAAGGCATCTTCCCTCAACAACTGTAGAGCTACATGTAGGTGAAAGAAAATTACACCTAGTAAGAAATGCCAAGTACAGTAAGTTTTTAATGCTACATCACTAATTTGGGCTTTGCCATCCACGCTGTTAATCCATTTGGACTTTCAGAAGTGAGCCTGGAAATCAGCAGTGGGTGTGCTGCTTAGAAGCACCTTAAATGCTGATTGCCAGGCTTTGACATTATTACTGGCTTAAGACTTTTTGCTATATATACTTCTTTCTCCCCACCACTATGAATCACTATTACCAATAAGTCTTTTCATAAAATGCTGAACATTTACTAAACCCAACAAAAACAGTTATACCAGGTTCTACTGGATGCATTTTGCTATCACCTTCCTCATTTGGGCACAAGGAAGCCCAAACTTCAGGAGCCTCAGAAAAGTTCCCTACAACCTTTCTACAATTTAATTCTCCATCCTATAACTTTCATTGTATCTGTTCTACTGTTTGCTTGTTGTGCAGTTTGTAATAACGATGCATGAAATCAGCAATTAAAAGAGAACAAGTGCACATAACAGAGTATGGTTATTGAGAACATACCACAGCATGTGAAGGAGGGGGGAACACAAAGAAAGGAGGGCAAGGAAAATTTGTAACAGCTGAGAAAGCTTTTACTGAAATACAAATTTGAATGTACAGTATTTCCCAACCCGTGGAACATGAACCACCAGTGATACTTGAGGTGATATCTGGTGGTACACACAGGAACCCCAAACTACTTCCTCCTAGCAGCAAACCAGGAATGCAATGCAACAAGGAGTAGGAGGCTTGTCTCTGCAAACAAAGCTCCAGCATGTGCTTCTGCAAACTCAAAAAGCCCTTGTGTGCATCCTGAGCACCTTACCATTTTATTTGCATTGCATCTAGCCTCCCAATACAGAAGTAACTGACAACGCCAACCTAATGTCACCTGGGATGGTGCCTTACAGCACAAGGGACATGCACCAGCCCAAGGAGTGCTTTGGCTTACCTCAGAAATTCAAGTGCTTCCTAATAAATTTCTCTCTTTCTTTAGATATTATTCAGATAATTGCTTAATCCAGTCTTTAAAAACAAATGAGACACTCCTGCTGACATATAAATACATGATTAACTGCAAGCTAAAACCTTAACAAAAATAAAGTTTGGGAGAAACCAGTGCTAATATTATAAACTTTTAAAAGGATGGGATTGAGTTCTTTTAAAAGGCTAACTTTTAAAAGGATGGGATTGAGTTCCATTTTTTAAGAAGTTTGTTCTTCAAAATTCCAGTTAGGAGGGGCAATTATTCTTTCACATTTATATCCTACTCTTCAGTCAATGAACCCAGTAACATACATGGCTCATACATACATTGGAGGAGTCTCCTCCTCCAATCAATCAATTCCAATCAGTTTATGTTAGAGATGACAACTGTCTTGTCCAAGTCTACCTAATAAAAATCATGGCTAAGTAGCGATTAAGCAGAGACCTTCTTATCAAGTTCAACATGCTAACCACTCCACAATGCAAGGTCTCAATGTATCAAATGTATTGTTTCCAGCTCTACAGCAAGAAAAATGTTTCCTTAAGAAAAATGCTTTTTCTTGCTCTGCTTCGGGCTTCCTTCATCATGATGCTTCACTGTGCCTCCAGTGCTATAATCTGAAACACACTTTCCTGGGAGTAAGACTCATTGAACACAATAAGTAAACATGGTTAGGATTGTGCTCCAATTTGGATATGTGTTCATGTTTTTAAAAGGTAAATTCAACTTGGAAATTTCCCCCCTTAAAAATACAATCAAAGTGAAATTAGTTTTACTTTCCTCCAAAATGACAGTCATTTGACCTGAGAAAAAACTTTCGACTTCTCTGTTAAAGACAGTGACACTCTCTAGGCTTAAAAGCTGAAACTAGGTGACCACTGCAGAGAGCTGCTTCTGCTTACTTAGCAGGTAGAACAGATCTTCAGTTGATGCCTTCAGGCCAGCTAGACATTGTTTATTAATATGTCAGCCTCATTCATGTATCAACTAGTGTATCAACTGGTAAGGAAGAATAATGGCAGCTGAACATTCTTTGCGGCTTCTTTACCTCCTGTGCTTGATCATTCATGCACCTTTCTTCCAGACCAGCTTCAGAAATGATATAAAATGTGCCAGGGAGGTGAAAAATGCCTCTAGTGACTGTTACCAGTCACTACTGGGACCAGTCACCAGTATCACAATCACTAGAAACCTTTGGTCAGTTTACCATTCTAACTATTCTATGTAGAATTACTGTAGGAAATGAGCAGATACAGATACAGATGCAGATACAGTATAGGCAAAATCCAGAGTAAATATGGGGAGCCTTGCTCCGGTGTAAGAACAACTTACTCTGGATTCCAATATGAATTTCCCATAGGTTTTCACTAGGTGGTGCAGTAACTATGGGTGCACATAAAGTCTCTTATGTGCTCCCATAGTTATTCTGGATTTGGGGCTAATCTTGAAAATATAAATATCTAATCGGCATTGAACACTTTGGGTGCAAAAGAGCTAGAAGTCAAATTGTCCAGAGCAGATGCACTTGCTAAAATAAAATATGGTCTCCTTGGATTGTATTGACTCCAGTCAAAGACTCCAGTCTGAGCATTTGTTTTGTGATTCATCTCTGGCTGGCAGAGACTTTGGTCAATCTTCCTGCATGATGAAATTTGAAGAGAGAGGACAGAAGTAGTTGATTTCTGGATATGATTTCTGGATTTCTCTCGTGTTTGATACCATAGTCATTTGTGCTAGTACCAACAAGTATATGCATAGTTTTTAACTTTATTATGCTTTAATTATATGCCTTATTTTTGTTTTATTAAATGAGGCAAACTCTATTGAACTCTTTTTTCCCTGGATTTCCTAAGTCATACATCTCCAGGGTGTCCACATAGAATGGAGGACAGAGTGCCTCTACCCTTAAAGCAAAAAGGTGCTGCTTTTTAAACCCTTCTATGTTGAGCTAAACCTGCCTAAATTCCCTCCTCGATTGTATGTAACGCTTAAAGGTGAAGGCGCTCTGTCCTTCATTCTATATGGTCAACCTGTCCAACTCCAAATCTTAAAATGCTGTTGGTCCCACATTTGCTACGGTGTTCTGAATCATTCAAGACATGGAGAAGCTATATGGTCTCAGGGCTTATACTGGCTGCCAGTCGGCTGCCTGCATTTTCCCATCTTTACCCTGCATCTGCAAATGGTTGGAGTGGCAAACGTGCTATAGCTTTTCCTAATATCAACCCCAAGTTTGTGGCAGCTCCCAATCCATTTCCCACAACACACCATATTCAGTCTCTGACTCTGGTTGTATCAAGACAGTCAGTGAATTCTTTAAAGATGTTATTATTGGTAGGGCTGTGTATATTCAATGACTCTGCTCAAAGGCAAAGTTGACATTCAGTGCAGAATTTATGAACCTGAGAATCTCAGCTTTCATTTTCAAATTTCAAAAAAAAAACCCCATGGCTGTAAACATAAGCTTTAATGTGGGGGTAAGGCCAGGGGAGAGAGAAGCACTGGATCTCCAGTTAAACAGAATAAATGATGCAAAACAAACATTTGCAAACTTGCTTGATTTGCATTATTTCTGAAGGCTACATAGTTCAACTTTTTGGGCGGCAATTAGATTACATTGGCAAAATGTTTAAAAAGGAAACAGAGTATCTACTGTCTTGATTAATATGTTCATGCAACAATAGAGGAATTACAGAAGTACACAGTGGGAATGTACGTAAAGGCCATCTTGTCCAACACTTTCCCACCCGTTCACCCCCCAAGTTTCAAGGCAGATCCACCCAGTCACCAGTCTCCAGAGATGAACCTACATAATGCAGGTGACAATACTCCAGAAGCATGGGGCAGTTCACACTGTTCAAGTCAAGCTGTAGACTGAAGAGAGGGGTTTCAGGGGAGAACGAGGCAGGGGAGGGTAAGCAGCAGGTCGGGTGAGGGGAAGGCCAGTCCCAGAAGGGAGGTGGGACCAGGATCCAGCACTTAGGCACCATCCTAATGCTTCTCCTGGGCAGCCTGACCTTACATTGGGCTGCTCAGATTTATACCATTTAATTAAGTGGTGCAGATCTGAGTAGCCCCTTAGGGGCAGCTGCCATGTGACATAGGAAAAAGGGAGTGAATTTCTCTCACTCTGCTTTCCACCGCAGTCCAGTCCTGTTCAGGATGGAGTGCAGGACAGTTAGTCTGCCTGTTGCAGGGCACATAAGGATTGGACTGCCCAACTGTAATCCTAACTCACTGACAACAAACAACTTTGACTACAGGTTCAATCTCTAGCCTCTCCAGCCAGGGCTGGGGAAGAGGCTGGAGAATCAACACAGACAATACTGAGCAAGGACCCTTGGTCTGCTTCGGTAAAAAGGAACCTTCATTTGTGAATAAGGGTCAAACAAGTGAGCAACAGCAATTGTTAGAGGGTGCAATCCTAAACAATTCTCCAGCACTTGCATCGCTATGCCAGTGGGGCAGGGTGACTAGATGCTGAACCCCAAAAAAGTGGGCAAGGTCCCCCAAAATTCTTGACATCCAAGCAAAAATTCCTGACATTTTTAAAATGTAGGATACCCCAAAAATGTAGGACAAATGTAGGACATGTTAAAATTAAGGCTAAAAACACTCATATTGCTTTCCTGTACTTAATTTCAACACTATATTACTTCTTTTTAAATTGAAAAATTCTTTGCAAGACCTATTTCCACCAATCAAGCATAGCAAATATAAGTCACTGAAAGCAGACATGATTTTCCCCCAGATACCCCTGGTGTGTCCAAAAGCTGTTTTCACCAACAAAATTTGTTTTATGCAATAATAATAATAATATGTTGCAGTGTAATAAGGTTCTCTTTCAGTTCCCATAGAGATCAATGCAATTATCATGGCCTACTTTTGGTGTGATTTTGGAGGCTGCATTTATTGGATCAGGACCATTATGATGTCCTTGGATTCCTTTCAGCCTGCCCTTTCTGGCACACTTTGGCACGTTCGCCTACTTGTGAGTAAAGCCATGATATGGGGCACTTTCACTTTCCCATAGAGCTCAATGCATATTTTTCCTTATTTTTTTGGCCATAACATTGGATAGGAAAGGGATATTCAAAACCAACTTTTGCATTGTATGCTGCTCTTCAATATGAATCCAATGATATATGACATGATGGGATGCTGCACACGATCACAAAGTTCCAAAATGAAGCCAAAATGGATGGCAGTGAAGCCCTATTAGAGGACATCAAGACATGAGGCTAAAAAAGAGGACAAATATGGGAATTTACAGTCATATGATCACCCTGCAATGGACAAGTGCTGAATCTTGCAATTGGGGGACAGTCACGGTGGACTCATCAAGGTAAGGCAATGTTTACTCCTCCACCTTAGAGTTTCATTGCCTTTACCACAATGATGGAAAGTTGGTTCTGAATGTCCTCAGAGTGAGATAAAATAAGGAAAATTTTCCTTATTTTTTTTTCCAAAATATGATGAGAAAGAGTGATTGAGCAATGAAAAATACAGGATGATAACACATTTATACAGATACTTCACCGGCACAAATGATGCCACTATCTTATGATGTTTGAATCTAGCTTTAGCATGAGACAAGGAATGAGCAGCAACTGAGGAGGTGGAAAAAGGAGGAAACCAGCTGGATTCTCTTTTCTGCCCCTCCTGTTCAGCCAAACATTGGTTTGCAAAACTATAGATTTAGCACATTTTGTCAGCCCACAAAAGTAAACAGATATCAGGGTCAGCCGCCCTGTGCCCGTCACACAGAATAATGTGGTTGGATGTCCTAACAGATCTTGTCAATTAAGGAATAAATGGCTGAACAAACCAAGAAATAGAGCCAAATGGGGTCAAATTAAAGCAGCTTGATCATATTAGATAAAACCCATGTCAAAAAAGACAATTTTTTTTAACCAGTTGTGAGATACGTTTTGTAGAAATGGGATAAGGCATGAATTCCATCTACCTACAGTACTTATATACCGCTTTTCAACTGAAGAGTTCACAAAGTGGTTTACAAGAAAATGAAAAAATAGCTAATTAATAGCTAATTGAATCTAGCTTTAGAATTGAGATGTTTCAGATATATTCCTTAATATGTGGATATATTTTTAATTGAAATGTGGTATCCCACACAATGAAAAGAAACAGAAATATGCTGCAAGAAGGACCTGCAACAAAATGTTGCATCTCCCCAACCTTAATGTCCAACTGACATAAAAGGAGGACAATTCCCTTGTTGTACCTTTTTCTGCTTTGCAGATCCCCCTTCCAACATTTCCTGGCTTGTGAGAGCTACTGAATATGCTCTGGCTGCATTCAGACTTAAAAAAACTTTCCCCGCCTTTTTAAATTTGCAAGCATTTCTTCATCAGCATACATAGGGAATTGCCTGAGTAGTATGTAAATGGTTACATACTTGTCCAAGTGCTCTTTGTAATGTGGAAACTGATAGACATTCAACCATTTGAATATGTTATTAGGAAATAAACTAAAAAACCAACAATGGTCTGCAGAACAGGGAATAATCCATATGGGAGAGCAGGAGTAACAGAATTGACCTCAAAAGTCTTCTTAAAGAGTCAAATTTTTGCCTATAGTTTGAAAGCAATCAGTGATGGGACTAGGAAGGCATTACTGCCAATTGTAATGGATGATTATTACTTAAATGCTCCAAGGTGGACCTTTCATGAAAGGAACCATTTACAAATAAGCTCTAGGACTCAAACACTTCCTGTACCTGAGAAACTGGGGGTCTTTACAAATTTTCCATCATCATTCTAGACCTGATTAAACCTTCTCTTGATGGAATCTTTCAGAAAACATCATTGGTAATATACCACATTCTTGGTCTAAGGCTGCAATCCTAAAGACACTTTCCTGGGAGTAAAACCCATTGAACCCAATGGGGCTTACTTTTGAGTAGACATGCTTAGGATTGCACTGTAATTCAGCTAATGCAACTAGTCAACATGATATGGCAGCAATGGGCAAATCCAGCATGGCGTGACACGAATTGAATCATGAGTCTCAACCCTTTAACTCAAAAATGAGTCCAAATAGGTGAATCTAACACTGCCCAGAGCATTTTGGGGACTGTGCAAAAAGTGCAAATCTTTTCTACAAAAAGGTCAGCTCCATGAGTAAAGGAACTGCCACCAATGTGCATATGTATTGGAGTTCTCTTCCCTGATGCCCCAGAGACACAAAATTAGGACACATACTCCATCCAATGGATAATCCAGGGAACAAGGAGAAGCACCTCCCTTCTCAATGTTCTGGATATATGTAGCCCCAGCTAGTTATTTCTACTGCAGGTTACCTCTGCAACCCAATAGCCTTAATCCTCCTCCCCAAAATAACCATTTCTCTCCACCTCCATCCTCTGTCTCTGCCTCCCAATTGAACAAAACATACCCTGCTGTGGAACATGCAGATCTCAATGCCTGGCTTCCAGACCACTGCACTAGGTCTTTCAGGCAACTATGAAGTAGTTCAACACCAGAGCCATATCTGGGTAATTTGAGTTTGCACCCCCAAGCCATATCTGGGTAATTTGAGTTTTCCAAATCCATTTCACTTTTTGAGTCAGTTGCCAGACTCGAATGTTTGCCCCAGTCTTTGACACATGTGACTCAAATTTGAACGAGTCAGCAAAAAAACAAAACCAAAACAAAACACATGGTTTTGCAACTTTGAGTCACTTAACTCAAGTTTCTATTCCTGCTGTATGGCTAGAAATTGGTTGTGGCTTGCCTTCTCACTGGTGCAGATGCTATTAAGTCACAGACCTCTAGCTAAGTTAAATAAATTGTTGACAAATACTGTCTTTTTCAAGACTATACCAAATCAGAGAATGAAAGGATCATGTTACAACTGATGTTTGAAAAGTTTATTTTACTTGTTTTGTCTGTTTTTTCCCTCTAACACTATTTTACAACTGTTTTCTGATATGCTTTTTGAATTTTTTATCTATACATTTAAAAAAACAGGCTAACATCTGAGAGGTGAAAATGCTGTTTGGATGAATAAAGAATACATAATACCCAGGAAGAAAAATAGCTATCCCTACAATCCAGAGTAAATACAGGAGCATGTAAGAGACATTACGTGCACCCATAGTTATGGCACCACCTAGTGAAAATCTATGGGGAATTCATATTGCAATCCAGAGTAAATTGTTCTTACTCCGGAGCAAGACTCCCCGTAGTTACTCTGGATTGCGCCCTATGTAATTTTTGTAGCACAGGGCTGAGGACGGGGAAGGTGAGTGGTAAAAGAGGTCAGCAAATAGGAAGGCCAGAATCTGGATATTGAAAGTTGAATGAATAAGCTGGGCCCAAAGGAGCAAGTACTGTACTTGGGCAGGGGCCAGAAGGTAAGGAGTGAAGACAACATATGTCAAAATGGAAAGAGGTTGCATCAGAAAATCACACAGGGCTGATTGAGATGCTCTGAGAGGGAAAGTACAGATAAGAAGTCAGTCTCAGGGAATAGGGGAGAAAGAAGCAATGAAGGCAAGATAGTTGTCAATCACATACTGATATGAACTAGACAGTCAGATCTGCAATATGCAGAATACACCTGCCCACCATTAAAGTTCCCTTTCACTCAGCCTACTGCCTTTACTCATTCCAAAGCACTGTCGCTCTTTGAGAATACTTGCCAAAGGCCTTCATCCTAATCTATGGAATTCCTTTTCCTGTTCTCTTTTTCTAAGCAATCATTCCCAAATTTCACAACTTTTCATTCATCTTGTCCTCCAATGTCCTCCTCATTCATCTTGTCCTCCAAGGACAATCTTGTCCTCCAAGTGGACCTCCTTGTCCACTTGGGGTCTCTCAGACCCCAAGTGCAGACCCACAGCTATTCCAGTGTGTTTCTCTTTATGTGTTTCCTCACACACTTCCAGCCCAACCCACCGCATATTCCCAGTAGAGTAGACCTGGGCTCAGTCATCCATCCTGCCAACTACTCTGATTGCGTTTCCCAATGATTTCCTAACATTCTTCACCCCTTGCCTTGCCTATACTTTAAACAGGCCCCAACTCTTTCACTGACACAATTTCGTTACCTCATCAGCTCCTAACCTCAAGCACAATGGTGGATATTATTCTGAGCTGCAAGGAGATGAAGGAAGAGTGGGGTGGGCTGAGCCTGCACCATTCATTTTCCTATGAAAATATAAAGTTGGCAGCTTCCTAGTATATCAGGAGAAAAAAACAAACTTCCCCTCTTTTCGCCTCCCCCCTCCAGTGCTGACACACACACACACACACAGACTCCTCAGAGCTCCCTTCTTAAACACTTCCACATGTTCCATACTTAGCTCTGAGGCTTCCTCTCCTGCACAATCCTTTAAAAAAAGACAGGGAAATGTGCATTTTCCTCATATTTGTAGGCCAGGGACTCTACTACAGAGCTTCCAAGTCAAAATGAAAGGAGGAGAACATATCCTCCATCAGAAACAGGAAGATGTCCTCTTCTCCCTAAAACATTTCCACTCTAACCAAACTGGATATGAACGGGTATCTCCAAATGTGAACATTTTGGATTAGTGCAACTGATGTCCTAGTAATCAGCAAGAGCTTTTTCTTTCTGACTTTGGTATTCAGGAACTGTGCAAGCAAATGCCCAATATGGCCATTGTTTCCTCACTCGGGGCCAAACTACATATTATTTTTATTGCTTTATTAAGAAGCATACTAAAGATTGGGGACTTGTCTCCTTTAGCAAAAAGCACCCATGATGGAAATGATCAGAGTGGAGTCACAGTACGCAGCAGGGGACCAAAAGAGTGTACAGAACAGGGGCGTTAAATCTCCACAGTCAATTACATCAAACAGTTTCCTCCCTCCTTAGCAGAGTGGAAAGTATACATGGAGCAAACAAATTAATGTGTGTGTGGAGGTGGGGATAAATAGAGCCATTTACCATTAAAATAATACCCCCTACCTTTATAGGGAGACATGTCAAAATAAATATATCAATTACTATCTTGTCTACTTTGGTCCTAAATCCTAATCTGGTAGCAACTAGCAATAGCATGAAGTTAACGCCTTTAGCTCTCTCAAGGATCAGGTAAGCCCAAGGGCACAATACTACAGCAACTACAGTAACTACAGCAGCATGTAAGAGACATTTACCCTACAATCCAGAGTAACTACGGGAGCCCGTAACAAACATTACGTGTACCCGTAGTTACTGCATCACCTAGTGAAAACCTATGGGAAATTCATAACGCAATCCAGAGCAAATTGTTCTTACACCGGAGCAAGGACTCCCCATAGTTACTCTGGATTGCGCCCTATGTCCACCCATAGTTACAGCACCACCTAGTGAAAACCTATGGGAAATTCATATTGCAATCCAGAGTAAATTGTTCTTATGTAGGAGCAAGGACTTGCCATAGTTACTCTGGATTGCGCCCTTACCGTAATCTCTCAGTACTGTGGTGGGGAAATAATATCAAGTTTGTCATCATTTAAAGGTGAATCTTACCAGTATCTGCCCATCTTTAGGGCACTGGGAAATGCGTAATGTATTTTGAATCTAAAGATTGTCCCTTTCCATGTTTTGCCTATAATTCATAGTAACTGGCTCTGTACTTAGTGAGAATCTAGTGATAATTTGGAACACTTACTATTGATAAATAGCCTTTTTGTCATAACCTTTTGTCATAAATAGCCTTTTTGTCATAAACCAGTGTCAGAGGTTTGTAGCTGATCAGGCAATCACCCCCAGTTCCTTTTAGCTTATATTCAGCAGTTTCATTATTCTGATTTTTGAGTCAGCCATGGGGGCATTTAATCCACTGAATAATTACATGAAGAGTGAGCAGCTCTGCCTCACTAGTGTTCCAATAAATCCTCTGTAGGTGCTCAATCATTCTATTCCCCCATTCCAGGTGTCATTTACTCCTCAAGGCAATGGAGTGGGGAAAAAGACATCCTTGAGCGGCAGTCCCAGGCCTTTCTTTACAGTGATTTTAGGACCCCTCAAAAATCACTATCGTTCTAGGCCGAACAGATCTTGCCCTCTCATCTGCCTTCACTTCACTAAAGCCCAGGGAATGCTGTCAGGCAGGCACGCATCATCACCCCCTCCGGGACTCCACAGGTGTTGACTTGACATCTCCCGGGGAATTTCCTGAATAAATATATCCCTAACAACAACACGACCACGCATTTTGCTCAAGCAGCAGAGAAGGAACTCACTCCCACCCACCCACCCACCCCTCGTCCCTACATATCATTAAAAGTTCAGCTGGGGGAACAGTAGACAATTTGGAAGATGGACAACAACCTATGATTAAGTACACTATTCTGAACAATGTCCCCATTACTAATCCAGCAACCCCTTTCTCTGACCTTTCCTTCCTGTCTTAGCTCTGGTTTCCCCATACAAAAGTCTTCTGTTGACCAGTGCTGCCCCAACTCCAACCTGTCTGTGTGTTACAGTCAGCAAACACAGGATTATTCCCTCCCATCAAAGTTTGCTCCTGCCTTTTCGTTTCCATCACTCAAATCTTCTTCCCTTCTTTCAGGTATGGATTCCTCCAACCTGCCAAGGCTCTTAGGATTGCAGCCATAAGTAGTTATTTCAGCAATGCACAATTGTTACAGGCGAATATCCAAGAGTTGGTCCTGCTGCAGAAACTGCAGTTAAGGTCTGAGGCTCAACCGATGTTGTGGTTACTAGCTCCAGGACCAGCCTGACTTCTCCAGGAATCAGTATTATATTAATTGGCTGGTGACTCCTAAAATCCAGACACTTTAGTGATTCTCTAGGCACAACTTCAGAGTTAGCAACCCCAGGTTACCTAGATATAAATCTGTGGAATATAATTTAATTATGAAAAGAAGCCAAGAAGCCCATTGTGAGGAAGCAACATTTTTCATTTCAAGGGAATATAGGTACATGCTTTTAACTTCCCTGAACAGTGAGAAATTCCAGCAGCATCACAAGCCCCATTTTTGCTTCTTTGGGGCAAGAGAGCAGTTGGAACTTATGATCTGTTTCATCTGCACACAGTATTTTCAAGCAGCATCCATAAAGCAAACAGCAGAACTGTCATTCCTGCTTCAGAGGTCTAAAGCAACTGTTGGTGTTTGACCTACACCCAATCCACAGCTTAGCCACTCTTTCCATCTCTCCACAAATTTGAATGGCAAAAAAATTCCTTTTCACCATGTCTCTGTTCCTCCCACCCCCCTAAACGCTGACAGGTATTACATTCCAAGACTAGGGAGTCATCAAGGAATATTCAGTCCATTTGCAAGGATCCCTATCATCCATCAGTTCTATGAATTGATGATTCTCCACAGTTTAGGCTCATTCATGCTAAGCAAAGAAGCTGAACATAGAGTAGTACATAAGCCCAACTATCCTAGAAGTGAAGCCAACAGGCTACTCAAGTGACAAAAATTCATCATTTGCTACACTCACATGTTATGAAGCAAGCACACTTTTTTCTGCCACTAGCACCATCAGATAATGTACAGAACATGTGTGATATGGCCAAGATACTTCAAATGGTGGGACTAAATATGGGGGAAATGATCTGTATGGGGGAAATGATCATAAAGGTGATCTGTAACTGAACTACAAGTACCAGCTCCTGCTTCTTTTCCCTCTTCCCAGCTGGATTTGTTTCAATTAATTTTCTTTTCTTTCTACTTTCTTCATTCTTCCTTTCCCCTTTTCTTTTTCTTGTTGCCTCACCTGTTCCACACATAATGACCTTTTTAAAAAAATTCAAATTGATTTAAAAAAAATTTGGATTGGGATCTTATTCCTTAATGTTTGGTAAAATCTCTGGAGATGGTATCATTCTGTTGCCAAGTTTGCTTCTTACACTCACCTGCATGATAAAGGCAGGGTTGCCATATGTTCCCCAAAACTGCAACTGTTCCAGTTTTGGGGGATTGCAATCACATACTGGCCAAGAGGGTCCTGTCCCAGTTTTGTGAAAGAGAATTATTCAACCTGAGTTGAAGGGGTAGTTGTAGATTTTTTCTTCTCTTTCTGTCAACAGTCATTATTGATTTGTTTTGCATGTTCATCATGCACCCTTGTCAATAGTTCATGGATCACAGTTGCTTGTTCCCCTGTTTTGCTTTCCCTTATCTCCCAGCATAGAGATCAGCACTCATGTCTTACCACATGTTACTCATATCATTCCATGAATGCTGCAGAAGTACTTAAACACCAGGCCCGAGATGCATTGGGAAGCACAGACTTGGGACAAGTTTAATAGCCTCCTTGTGACAACTGGACAAAGTGAATGGAATTTCCTCAAACATATCTCCCCTCAGCACATGTGAGCACGTTCTGCGGGTTGCGAGGCAACCCTTTGATTCAGCAACACTGGAGTGCTTGTCACTACTGGGATGGAAGTTTGCAAAATTTGCAAATAACACTAAGAAGAAATCTATCTCCAGGTTCAAAGGCAGCTAGCCTTTGAATAGCAGTTGCTGGAGAACAATGCCAAGAAAGGGATGGTGTGTTCATCTCCTGCTTGTGGGCTTCCTAGAGGCATCCAGCTGGTCATTGTGGGAAATAGGATGCTCAACTAGATGAGCCAGCAGGTCTCTATGCTCTTATGAAAGATGGAGTTGGTGTGTTGGCTGGTGATGTCCCAAAGCCACTGAAGCCTAAATACTCAGATGAGGTACTTGTGGCTACCTTCTCTGTAGCGTATGAAAGTGATTTCATTCGCTTTATATAATGCAGCCATTCCTTCTTTGGATCTTTAATGCAGTTCAGAAGGAGGTAGATGGGTTGCTTCCAAAGTCCTATTCAGATTTTGGGAACCCTGTAAGTCTTTGTAAGGGGTTTGGGGCAGCAATGTGCCCCAACCAAGTTTGCCCCAACCAAACCATGATCATGCTGCTGCTTGGCAGGGAAGTTTTTTTGGGGGGGGAATGTTGTAAAAAAAGAAAAAAACTTCATATTTTGGACAAAAACTGCTAGTGGTCTTTTTTCTCTCTTTTTGCATCATTTCCAAGCCTTAAGTGGGGCTACAGAAGGGGTCGAAGGCTTTTCACATCCTCCAGAGAGCCATAATTATCTCAGGTATTTTCTTTAAACCCTTTCCTGACCAACAGTAGTGCATTAATCATGTTGCTGCCAATTTCTGGGACATTCCCCTTAAAAGGGAATTACTCTTTTCCTGTTCTCCTGGTGTGTTGCGACACACCAATTTGGGAACCACTAAGAATGACAAATATATGTATTTGCTCATGGCATATCAAATATGATAAAGTACAGAGTTAGAGACTAGAGAAAGTGCTCACCAAGGCATGTGAAGGTGTTGGAAGGCATGTCAACACAACCTCCTGTTTTGGAGATTGCTTTGGGAGAAATATAACTTTATTTTAATTATCTGACTGTGCAACTTTCAAAACTACAGAGCTCAAGTCAGATACTGAGGGTCAATACCAGGCTCTCCATGAGGAATTCTATCAGAGGCTACAAAGATCTTTTTGGGCCCCTCTCCAAAGGGGATAGGGCAAAAACAGAATGAGAAGAGTAATAATAGGGTGAGCAGGCAAAACAGAAAGTACCAACAGCTGGAGAAGTCTTTGGAGCCCAGTTCTACTTGGCTTCCTGATGTGGAACCCAGGTTTACTCATCTGTGTAATATCAGCAGCTAGATACAGGAATACAGAAAATTAAATATACTTCTAAGTCTTTCTCTAAAAGTCTTACAGCAACTCACTGGAGGAAATCAGTATAATTTGTATTTTTGCTCGCACTAGATTGGAATGTGTCCAATGTGCACCAAAACATACTTCTGCAGCAGCTGTAGTCCCAAAGCAGTGTCCCTGAGCTCCTATACATTCCTTCATGGTAAGCAAATCCACAAACCAACGACTGACTGTATAGGCCAGTTTTCTTCCAGATTTTACATTGTTTTAATGAATGTCAGATATGCATTCTTTGATCTGGCAGATATGACTAGGGATAGCATCCACTACTGTACACATATGGTAGCACAC
This sequence comes from Cryptoblepharus egeriae, assembly GCA_030015325.1. Taxonomy (NCBI): domain Eukaryota; kingdom Metazoa; phylum Chordata; class Lepidosauria; order Squamata; family Scincidae; genus Cryptoblepharus; species Cryptoblepharus egeriae. The sequence continues at coordinate 113,260,262 of JAREYC010000002.1, forward strand.
TCAGCAATTCACATGGGCAGAAAGCCTGGGCATGATTGAAAAATATATCTCAGGAAATTTCTGGGGTACATCCTTTGGTGGCTGGCCCCCATTTTTTAATGCTGAACCAGGGTACAAATTACCCCTTATGCCTCCCTCACAGGCCCTGGTCAATACAGGCTCTAAGAAGGAAAATGCCCTCTGTCTTGCTGTTTCATATGTATAAAAACAATATGCATTGCATTAGATCAGTGACATACAGTCAGGGGAAGCAAAGCCTCACCAGACCCAACAAATAAGAAAAAAGACTGTACTTTGCCTTTCCATGCTGCTCTTTTCTTTTCCAACATAGTGAATAAAGCAGCACATATGCACAACTTGGCAAAAGGCACTCTCTCAAGTGGGTGTTCTTCTTTTATTTAGCAGGGGAAGAGTAAGTGGCCCTCCTCATCCCAGCAATGTGAGATACAGTGGCTTCTGTTGGTGTTCTTTTGCATCTTTTTAAGACTGTGAGCCTTTTGGGACAGGGACCCATTAGCTATTTCATTTTTCTCTGTAAACTGCTTTGTGAACATTTTGTTGAAAAGTGTTATATAAATATAGTGGATGGCTGGATTGCTTGATAACAATACTCATACATAGGGAAGCAGCTAGCAGGTGATTCCCTGTCATCATGGTTTGCTTCCAATGAAAAACAGGCAGGATGCCTACATCAGCAATCACTGGGGAGGCAGCAGGCAGAGCTTCCTCAGCAGGCTGCAATCATGGGTGGCTTCCAAAGAAAGAAAAACAGCATTTGGCTTCCAGTGAAAAGCAGGCAGGATGTTCTGGAGAGGCAGCATGCAGAGTTGCCTCTGTTCTGTTCTTAAGAAAGTCATGAAAACACTAGAGAGTCTGTGTGAAGGGACCAGGTTTTTTAAAGCACCAGAGAAGGCAGCTATGAAGTTATCTCAGGGGTGTGTGGCCAAGCTCTCCCTAGCTCTGAATGGGAGAAGCATGGGGAAGAGGTGGTGTACTGCACATGTGTGTGTGTTTCAAGGGCGGTAAGAGAGTTACTGAGAAAGACTGTGCTTAAGGATGAGGGAGAGTGATTGAATGAATGAATGAATGAATGGTGTAGTCATGTGGCTATGCCTCCTCAGGCCTGGTCCTTCTCGGGCTACATCACTGCACAAGATAAAAGTCACCTTTCTCCTTTTGTAGGAACTTCTACCAAACACACAGGCGCACCCCTCTTCAATTAAGACCCCTGCAATGTTTTTGGTTCTTGAGAGCACAATCTGCTGGTGAGCTCAAATCTGCTCCATCTCCACAGGGTGATGCATCTGGGATTCTTAGCCACCTCCATCTGTACAAAGACCAGTGCCAAGGATGCGGTTCTGCCCCTCCCTGCACACACAGCCTTTGCTGCTGTCATCCTCTTTGGAGTCACCAGGCTCACAGATGGCTCTAGGCTGAGCCCAGCAGCTGCTACTTGGAGGTTTGGCAAATCAGAGGAGCATGTGGAGATCAGGGAAGCAGGAGTGGGACTGTGGGGAGAATTGAGGAGAGCAAAACTGCAATAACATGCATAAGGCCTGAGATAACCCCTGTGCTGCCGAGCCGAGCTGGCACAAGTTGGGAAAATGCCATAAGGCTAGGTATGTTTAGTAGATAATAGAAAGCTGTGAGGAGTCCAAAGTTAGTCAGAATACAACCAGAACAGTTCACCCCTGAATATAATCAAATAGTGCTCTCCCACTCTTTTCACAAGAATATACTCCTCTGCAGTCAATATGATGCCTAGTGTCAAAATGGAAACATACAAATCCTTAAAAATAGAATAGATTTGAGTTTGGTGAACAGGAACACCTGCTCTGAGGTGAAGGAGGCACTAAACACAGCCAATTAATTTACTGTATCTGTTGTTAATGAAGGCCAAATTACATGTGACACTGGAGATCTGTGTTTGGATCCCCTGATGTTTTCAATTTTCCTGAAAAGCTGCCTTATCACGGTGGGACGGAGAATATAAAAAGGTTTGGAGAAATGGCTGTGCAAGAGAGTAAAGTACTATGAGCTGTTTAAACTACATACCTGCAGGTCTCATGCATACCACAGACCTCTGCTTCTACAACTCATCTCAGAAGTCCCTTTGCTCCCTAACAAATCTGAAATGAAATACACTGAGTAGCTGTTTGGCTTTAATAATCTCTGCACCCCTTTGCCAACTGATAAACTCCTGCTGATTCTCGTGCACACTGACATTAGCATGTGTGAACATCTCCCTTGCTGTGCACGTACATTGCAACAAACCAATTTGCGTGCTTCTGTGGCACGTGCTTGCCTGACACAACACTCTGTGGGCAAGGCGGGCTGTAGATGCTGGGCAGTCAGTCCCCTTGATTCTGGCCTGTTCCCAAGCAGGATGACATGGTATGAGACCCTGCTGACATTTTGGCACAAGATAATCTGCTAACAAGGAAAATTTTTCTTCTGTAAGCAGCAAAGGCTGGGCAACTAAAGGAAACTTCCTTTCAAACCCATCAAAACTTGGCTTACAGTACTTATCCTCCCCCCCCCCCCACACATCTCCACCCACACATAAGACACACTACAGGGGTCCAAAATGCTGGTTTCTAACAAAAGGTATAGGGCAGGAAGAGACATATATTGGGCCAATGTTGTGAAACTTTCCTTGAAAGTTTTACCCTCACGTTTCAGTTTGTTTCTGGGTTACTCATGTGACCAGTCCAGAAGGCCCTGCACTGCACTGCACCATTCATTCATGTCCTCCTATCGAGTTAGCTGTTTTATCCATCAATAACATAAACTCTGATCCATACCCAGTTGGCTATCTAGTGTTGTAACATACAATAATAATGTTCACTATAGGATCCCTGATAGACTAATTATGGTGAAATCCAGAGTAACTACAGGGAGTTCTTGCTCCAGTGTAAGAACAATTTACTCTGGATTGCAATATGAATTTCCCATAGGTTTTCACTAGGTGGTGCAGTAACTACGGGTGCACATAATGTCTCTTACATGCTCATGTAGTTACTCTGCATTATAGGGTTAGACAGCTGTAGGAAAGTGAAAGCTCTAACGTAGGGGTAAAGTGCATCAAAAGACTGAAGGAACAATTTTGTACCAGCAAATAAATAGGAAAAAAATTAACAGTTTTAGATACATTTTCAGAACATTTCAGTGAGAGGCATTTCTTCAAAATGGGTAAAGCTATACCATTCACTGGCATCCTTCAATCTTGAAAGACTATGGTATCGTGCTCAGAAATGGCCATCATAAATATCCAACTCCATTTACAGAGACTAAAGTTTTGTTACATACATCCTCGAAAAGGGTAATTATGAATGATATCCTTCTTAAAATTAGGATAAAACACAAAGCAAAAAGAAGTGATTAATTCCTCATGATTAATTGTTTTCAAAAGCTTCTTTAAATGTTTAAAAACCACCATAGAAGGAATGTCTGGAGAGCAAAAGGAGGAGGAGGAATTTTCATTTTGGCTGAGTACCCTATGGCTGTGCATTTTAAGTGCTTCACCGCCACGTTGTTTAAGGAGCCGAGTATTGTCCCTCAGCCACATCGAAAGACAAGACTTATAATAACCACTTGCAGTTTAACTGGTGGTTCCTTTCTGCACCTCATGCCTTTTCATGCAGCCAGCTTCATTGACCTTCAGCGTAGCAGTACCTTGTAATTACTTCACCACAGAACTCTACTCCTAACAGGAGGATTACTGTCCCAGAGGAGTCATTAAAAAAAAGAATGACAAAAGACATCTTGTGTATGCTGCATTCTCATTATACAAAATACTGTCCCAACTCTAGCATGCTACCTTAATACTCATATAAAAACCCCAGGTGGACAGAGAATGTGTATGACATTTCACATATAAATACTTAATACTCACATAAAAACCCCAGGTGGACAGTCATATGTGTATGACTGTATGAATTGATTGGGAATTGATCACGTAGATAGGAAAACGGTTTAGCTACTCTATTTCAGATTGCTTCAGGGCATGAGTGAGAGTGAGCACGAGAGTGACATTCAGACAGACAGACCAACCACTAGAGTTTGGTCAAACGTTCAAAGCTACGTTCACCTTGTAAGGTCCAAATGGCACTTTGCAATAAGTGGAGGTTGACGTGATCCCCTTCATGACTTAAATAGCAGCAGACGGGGTAAGCAATCAGATTTGGGATCAGGAAGGGCAAAGGGATAAAGCCCTTCTCATCCTCTGAACTGCCATATAAGTTTTTAAAAAGGCTGGTGTGACTTTTTATTAGCCCTGTGAAACTCATTTCAGCTAACCTGAAATATAATCCTTTACTATATATTCACTGACTGTGTGACTAAGGGCAAAATCCATAGCAGTTATGGGTCCACGTAGTTACATCACCATCTAGTGTTATCTTATAGAAAGTCATCTTAACTGCTCCGGAGCAAGGGGCTTAATTTCACTTTAGGATATAGGCCTAAGGCTCTATACTGAGCTAAATGAGTTTTGTATTTAGTATTTAAAGTTAACAGAACCCTATCGCTGAGAGTTCACATCTGCAATTGAAGGTCCCATGTTAAAATTCACTTTAATTTATGCAGGAACATACCACACCATTTCTTTCTTGTTCTAAATTGGGTTGGATGCATGCCTGCAAGCCCCTTCGATTTTCTAAGGAGCAGACACTTATATTCACGAAGGCAGAAACAGCTGACTAAAGGACCATTTATTTCTGCCATTCCCTCTTCCTTGGTGACCTATTATGGTTAACAATCAACTTTTATTTCTAGCACTTAATATCTACTAGAGAATCCAAACGTTGTGTTAACAGTGCCAAAAAGGTGCGCTCTGTAGCGGATATCAAATGCAATCGAGTATAGCATAGCCACAATCATTTTTCCTAGTCCAAAGTGTATGTACAAGGGAACAAAATGGGAAAAAAGGAAACAGACAAGAACACAAGGATAGAAATGGTTCAGAAGTAGAACAAAATAAAAACATGCAGAATAGCCAGCATTTGGGACACATTTGTTGTCCATTTCCATGTAGTAAAGTATCCACATGGCATGGCATGGCAATTACAGCATTTTTCTCAAGGGCATAGTTATTTCTTTGAGGGAAGAAGAAAAAGGTTTGTACTGACATTGAAACAGACAATGCCAAATAGATACAGATATGGAAATAGATAGCTACATGTGAATGATTTTCTGTGTAGATACAACCCTACAGGGACAAGGGACCCGTTCTAGCTACTTTCACATGGAAGCAATTTACCCAGCATGAACCCAGTCCTTTAAAAAGGCTGGTGTGACTTTTTATTAGCCCTGTGAAACTCATTTCAGCTAACCTGAAATATAATCCTTTACTATATATTCACTGACTGTGTGACTAAGGGCAAAATCCATAGCAGTTATGAGTCCACGTAGTTACGTCACCATCTAGTGTTATCTTATATTATTATTATTATTATTATTATTATTATTATTATTATTATTATTATATTATTATCTTAATATTAAAGTAGAATCAAATGTAACTACAGGCACCCCCTCCCCCCCCCCCCGCACTTCAACAGGTTAGGGACTGGAACACCATCCAAAAGTGAAAATGGTTGAAAAGTGGAACCAAATCTTTTTTTAGTTTATAAATGTTGCTTCCAATGCTTTTACAGCTAGCAAATTGCAAATGCTGCTTTTATTTTGCAAATCCCTGCTGTTATACAAAGATTTCTGCAAACGGATTCTCATTAACTCCTTTGGGAATGGGATTAGAGTAGGAGCTACAACATGGGGGAGGGTAATTTTGGCCTTTAGAACAGCAGAGACAGGTTGAAAGAGCAGAACATGCATTGAATGAATGCGTTCTGGGTATAATTGAAAGATGTTGAAAGCGTGGATGGTCAGAAAACAAACCATCAGAAAGCAGGGGATACTTGAACAGTGCTATACATCAGATATAAGGGAGCCAAAGATTTATAAAGCCTTATCAATGAGTTTGGCAAAAGTCAAGGTTATTTTTCTTGGGGCAAATCTACCATAATCTAAAAACAATGCAATTCATTCTGCTAATGCTAAACAAATTTTTAGCAATTTATTACTTGATTAACCATCTTGAGCTTTTGTTAAGGTTCAATGGATACCTCAAATATTTGCACCAGAATAAAACCCATCTTTTTATGCTGTTTACAAAAGAAATGGTAGAAAAACCATGTGACATTATTTTTTATACAAATTGGATGATATAAAACTTTCTGAGAAAATTTTCAACAGAATAATGCTGGCTAAAATTTTGAATGAAGGGTTACAAACTTAAATAAAGCTAGAAAGGTTAGGCTCCACTTAGCATACTGGGATTTATTTCTAAGTAAACTCAATGTTGACATAAAGGACTGTATATATTTCCAATTGTTATTTAATTTTTTCTAAAATGTAGGCATTTCCACACGTCAGCACAATCAGATTCAAGAACATTAAGTTAAAAGCTTAATTCATGTTACTGCTTTTCTATTTCTTACAGCTTTTTAATTTTTCCGGCCAATTCTGATCCACAAACTAATTTTAAAGAGTTGCCATTTGCAGTGGAATATATTTTCTATTTTCAGAATAACTGAATAGAAATAAATGTCAGCTTGAAAATCGTGCCATATACACAAATTATTTTTTCACTTGAAAATAATATTTAAATGTTGATTATTGAAATTACTGATAAGAATGTAGTTACTCATCAGAAAGCCAAAAATTTCTAATCCATATTGCTCTGAAACATTCAGACTATGCATTGGTTGACACATCCAGATTCTTCCATCTGTCTGTAGATAGAGAATAATGAGCGGAAACTATATTCATAGGGTGTCAGCAGCCATTTGTGATGGAAAATTGAAACTATATTTACAAAAATGGCTACCAGCCATAGTAGCAAATTGTAGCAATGGCCATTGTAGCAATGGCTACCTGCTCCATTGTAGCAAATCTCTATACAGTTATACAGACAGTCAGACACGTACATTACAACACAGATGAATGTTACAGTGTGAATTGGCTCTTTGGTTGCATTCAATGCTACATTATAACAGGAGGTCTTCACCTAGTGGTGTCCAAACCCTGGCTAGAGGACCAGATGTGGCCTTTGGCAAGCCTCCATGCAGTCCTCAATAAGACCCCTTCATCTGACATGCAGGCAATCCTGTAATCCTTCAGAGGTGAGGAGAGGGTATTCTTAGGGCTGGAGAGGCTGCACACACCTCCTTTCTCTGTGTATGAAAGTGCTTATGAACTGGTTTGAATACCACACCTTCTCTGTGTGTTAAAAAGTGTTGACCAACTTCTTTGAATTCATCCATTCAAGTTCCATCTCTAATATATTCATTTATGTAAATTTATGTAAATTCTTTTTTTAAGACCCCGACACAAAGTTAGAAAAGATGATGCCAGTAAGTGCATCCCGAAACGTTTGGACACCCCGATGTAGGGTAGCATCTGCTTTGAAATTAAATTGCTATAATCCCATTTGTAGATACAATATAGTTTTGAAAGTTTTTATGGTAAAACCTGAGTCGATGAAATTGTAAGCCTTCTTATCTTCAGGTATGTGGAATTATGACTTCTACATATTGAGGTTGACAATTCAATATTTTAGATATGCAATTCAACATTCTTGGTTTTAAAATGTGTACATGTATATACTAACAGCCCAGTTCTAAGCTCCACTGCTGCTGTGAGGTACAGCAGCACCTAGATGGCTGCTGCTGTATCCTGCAGAGCCATAAACACCAACAGAGTGTCCCCCCGGTAGACTCCTCTCCTCATGTTGAACCACATGAGCCCTAGTGTCTTGTCAGAGCTGTGCAAGCTCTTAAACTTGTGCAGAACTAAGGAGGGCCATGCAGGCCCTCTATGGTTCAGGAAGGGTCATAGGATTTGGCGGCACACTCTGCTGCAATCTCCACCCTCTCCCTACAGCCACCCTATTCTACCCTTCCACACATTCTTCTCCTACCTGAAAAGCCTCCCTGCCAACTTAAGTTGTCTGTGGCACCTTCCCGGTGCTGAGGCACAACTGTTGCTGGCCTCTCCACCAGCATTACATGCATACCACCAGCAGAAAAATGCCTTATGGGTCCTAATCCCAGTGGTGCAAGCACTCTAACAGCACTGAGGTGGGGAGGAGTGGGCCCTAAAGTATGATGGGGAGACATCTGTTAGATGTTGTATAAGACTTAAGATACCTGCTTTGGGGGAAGGGGCCCAGACTTCTGTAGGGACACTTGTTGGCTGGTAGTCATTGATTAGCTTTTCATTCATATCATTCATTCATATCATTTCATTCATATTTTCAAAGCAGCCGCCCAGTGAATTCATAGTAAGCTTGAATGCAGAGAACAAAAACCCAATGAAGTTGTCATGGAAGGAACAGTATATGAAAAGTGGTCAACAGTAGCTGAGTATCCCTAGATGTGTGCCACTGACTATCTATACTCAGAGAAGTGGTCTCTAATTCCTATGCTAGTGACTGACTGAACAGCGACTTTTGATAAACAGGAATAAGCAGATGCTCATACTACACAGGCAGGTGAAAAATATTTTCTGAGCACTGAACCTAGAGATTACTGAGTTCAAATCTCAAACGGAGAGGATGATCAGTGTGAAAAATCTCACACCCACATCGCCTCTTCAAGTTCTAACGGGCAGAAAATAACAGTGTCAATACCAGTACCCATGTCAGAGGCCTCCTATACCTCTCCCTACAGAATTTACCATCTACCTGGGATTTGCTATTTATTTATATTTATAGCCTTCCTCATCCCAAAGGCTCGGGGCGGGTAACAAAAACAACAACAAGAGAAAAGAGAAAAAAAATGAAATAGTAGAATTATCACTGAAGTGATATGTTAACATGTGTTTAGAGAAGCTCGTGTTTTGTTTTTGGATTTTTTTTTCTTTTTTGCATGAGTGAAGGCAACAGAGAGCGGGTTTACCCTCCACTCCCTCAATCCCATGGCAGCTGGTCTGTTGCATGGTGCAATGATGTGGGGTCTCGGAGCTTCCCGAAGGAGTTCAGGTGGAGCAGTGCCCATTGCATTACAGAGTCACAGACAGCAGACAGTGCATCAGGTGTGGGTAGGGAGGGGGTGAGGGGCAGCTGCTTGCCTAAGAACTCTCCGGAGGCTGTGTTCTCGCCTCGCACCTTGACTGGCAGCCAACAAACCCTGAGAAAGGGAACTGCCATTAAAGAGCTGCAACGCACACCTGCTAACAACCACAAAGATCCTTGGGAGGGAAGCTGTCCCCGCAGTGCGCAGCGAAAAGCCCTTCAGTCACAGGGAAGGAAAGCTTAACGCCTAAGGCAAGCTGGAAACCTAAGGGCTAAATGAGATGCGACTTGCAGGCACATAAGACATTTTTCTACTCCACTTCTGGAGTCAGTTTTCTCATCACTTCTGGAGGGATACCTGAAGAAACTGCACAAGTGGAAGGGGGTGCTGCTTTCACTGCCAATATTTCTCCATTTCATAGATCACTCCCATGACTTGCCCTGCTCAGCACTGGGTTCCAAATGTGCATATGCAAGGATAAGAACACTTCTGGAGCCCTGCAGGGGGAAAAGCTGCTTGAGGAAGATGACTTGGAGTAGACAAATGGTACAGTGGTACCTCACGTAACAGAATTAATTCGTTCCGGAGGCAGTTCCTTTACGTGAAACTTTCTTTACGTGAAGCGGATTTTCCCATAGGAAACAATGGAAACGCAGATGATTGGTTCCACAACCCCAAAAATATTTATATAAAAATATTAACTGGATGTAAAAATGATGACAAAACACTGTAATTGAATTCAAAAGATGCATTCAATGGGCATGATCCTATGAAGTCTACTTAGGCTGCAATCCTAAAGACACTTTCCTGGAAGTAGGACCCATTTAACACAATGAGGTAGACTTCTGGGAAGACATGGGTAGGAGGCTGCAATCAAAGACACTTTCTTCTGTAATCCAAGACACTTTCCTAGTGTCTCCCCACTTTCTCCTTCTCTTCATCCTGAGCCTCTCTCTCTCTCTCTCTCTCTCTCTCTCTCTGCTCCCTTCTGGCTGGCCCTGAGCTGCTTCCCTCTTCTCCACTGCTCTTCTCTCCCTCTGCCCAGTCTGGCCACAGGAGGAACAGCATGGAAGTGTTGCTTTCACTATGGGCAGGTGCGCTAGGCAGCCCTGACACTTTTTAAACAGGTTGCTGGCCAGCGCGTCTGCCCTAACTGCCAACGAATGTTTTCTTTATGTGAAGCACTTTCTTTACGTGAAACAGAATCCTAGAGAAATTTTTTTTTGTTACGTGAAACTTACTTTACGTGAGGCGTTCTTTACATGAGGTGTCACTGTAGTTGTGGAAGAAGTCAATACTCTCCCAGGTCTCCTTTCACTAATCTCAGTAACCTATATGGATGGAATGTCCCCTGCTGAAGAAGTCCCACTGGGACCATATTGCATGCACCTTTGTGTAACATCCATTTTGGACCCCAAGGGAGGATTTGCATATACACATTGCACTATGCAAATGTCTACAATTTTTCATTAGCCTCATGCTACACAGTTCTGGAATGCTTCTGGTCACCCTTATTTCTGTATGTTTTACTAGAAAGTGTGCCCTTTTATATGCTTTTACATGCGGGAGTCACAATGGTAAACAAACCTGAACAATATGAATGCAGGAGCTGAACTAGAACAAACATTTGCTATTTAAGCTTGCCCAGAATGAGAGCAAATGGCTGATTACCATAGTTGTGGTAAAGAGAGGGCAAAGGGTACAATGCTAAGAAACTTTCCAGCACCAAAGTAAGGGCAACTCTAAGGAAAGGGAACAACATTGCCTTACCTTGAGAAGGCCTCCTGCCTTCAGCTGCAGGATGCAGCACATTCTCACCTGGTACAGTTATACCAGTGTGGGAAAGTTGGTTAGGATTGTGCCCTGAACCCGGGGGACATTTCTTCTGAGAATGTATTGAGTGGAAGAGTCTAAAGAATTATTCTGTATGACAAAAACAGTAAGGAAATAAACAGATTGAAGATTGAAGCAAACATCAGATTTTGAACTTCTGCAACTGAACAGAACTGAATAAGAAATTCAAATTCCTATTAATAAGCCACTAGGAATTTTTCCAGTTCTGGCCCCATAGCTTCAGGCATGTTCAGCATCTCTCTCTCTCTCCCCAATACTGTTTTTATTCTGAATGCTCAAACAACATTTCTTTTTTTGTAACCTGTATTCATGCACACCATATTTACTTTGTACAATATGCAGACTTCTCTATCCTATTGCTATTAAAAACACAGCAATTAGATGGATTGGCAATTTGAAGGAGAGGGAGGAGAGGAGAAAACAAAATCCATCTCCCCTGCTCCTTCTCCCAAACAGATGACGGGCACAACTGCCAATTTTTGAACATGGCTCCATGTGTACAGCCCCAGCAGCTGGACTGGGTTGGGGGGGGGGGACTGCAGGCAAAGCACCCAACTGAACAAATGGTTCTTCATTCAGAGAGGAATATACAAGCTCTCTTCCTTGCCAATGTGGCTCCTAGCTGGATCAGGTGATTAAATATAATTTTCATTTTAAAATTTTATTTCAAGTACTTATGAGTTGCTTTTCTAATCAAAGATCTCCAAAGGAAATATCCTCCCAATTAAAGGCACTAAAACATAAAAAGAGCAAACATGAGTAAAACAGATAGAAATAACAGCAGAAGTGACTGAAACTAATAAAACCACCAGGAATAAAAATCAATTAAAAGCCATAATATGTGGAAAATATCCACGTAAAATAATATAAAAATGTCATTAATCATGCTATTCTTGCACTTAATAAATGGCAGAGACTAAAGAGATTGAGCTACATATCAAAAAGAACTCCAGTCTACATTTCTGACACAAATGCTTTAGGCAAGGCACCTCTCTCTCTCTCTCTCTCTCTCTCTCTCTCTCTCTCTCTCTCTCTCTCTCTCTGACACAGCTGGTCATCTGCAAAATGGGAAATTCTCTCTCTCTCTCTCTCTCTCTCTCTCTCTCTCTCTCTCTCTCTCTCTCTCTCTGTGACACAGCTGGTCATCTGCAAAATGGGAAATAATAATACTAAATCCACTTTGTTAATTGTAAAAATTACAAGAAATTGTAGGTTTCTTTGAACACTTTGAACACTCAAAAGCACAGTATAAACATTAAGTATTGCTACTTCTACCACTACCACCACCAGTACCGCTATTACTTTTACACCAAGCTGCCTTCACAGCTATAAAAAACACCTCCTTCGTAAGAAGCCAAGCACACATTTTGTGATACAAAACATTTTGGAATAGGCCACAATTTTATCTTTTTTACCTTTGAGTACAATCTTTACTCACTGGTATAGCTGGTGATCTATAGCCAGCAAGAGGGGCAAATCAGGAAGCTTTAGAGCAGGGCTGTCCAACCTTTCAACTTGAGGGCTCCTGGACCTTTAACAATTCTGTAAAAGAGGAAATTTCTGCAGGTGTAGCTTGTGATCTGTGAGATGACAAGCTTCACTTGCTGAAATTCCCGCCTCTATACAATTGTTAAGGAGGTTAAAGAGGAGTTAAATTTTCTAATAACTCTGTAAACCTCCTCAGACCTGCACTAGCATCCCAGCAGAGCACTACTATGTTGCCAGAAAGGGCTTTGTGGCACATTTCCAGCTATTTATGATAGCTGGAAAGCAAAATGCTAAGTGTTTATCTGTTTATCTAATATTGCTTTTTTAGCTTTGACTTTTTATTTTTATTTTGCTGTTCACATTTTTTAAATCCCCCCTGCTATTTCACAAAACCCTAGGTTTATGATGAAAATGAAGATGACTAACTAGTTGTGCAACCCTATGAATGTCTACTTGGAGTTAAGAAATAGTGAATCAAATATCAAATCCCTAATAAATGTATTTAGGATTGTACCAAGGCCCAAATCCTAACCAAATTTCCAGCACTGGCAAAACTGTTACAATGGGATGTGTGCTGCATCCAAAGGTTGGGTGGCAATCATGGAGACCTTGGTAAGGAAAGGTTTGTTCACTAACTTTAGAGTGCGTTGATTACCTTGCTGCTGGAAAATTGATTAAGATTTTGCTGAAATCCTAACACCACAGTTAGGCCAGCATAAGTCCCAGCACAACTCCTGTGATGGTCTGGGGGTGATGCAAAAGTGCCATAAGGCACTTCTGCACCATTCCAGGGGAGATTGATCTAGTACAAAGACATTCACTGGCCTCCCCACACCACCATGGGAATGGGAAAACAAGCAAGTTGTGCTGGCCTGAACTGGTTAGGATTGGAAGCTCCAAATGTTGTAAAATAACAATAATTCAGTAAAATAACTATAAATGAAGAATATATTAAAATGAAAAGTTGTATTGTTTACAAGTATCTTGGTATGCTTAAAATGCATTATTACTGGCAGTGGCGTTGCTAGGGTGGTGCAGGTGTGCGGTCTGCACTGGGTGACATGCCCAAGGGGAGTGACACATACTGGGGGACCTAAAAATTGGAACTCTGTTATGGTGCATTATGGTGCATCAAACCGCATCATGTCATATACTGTTGAATTCATTTTGAAGACCAGAATCCAATATAAAAGTCCACTTTGAAATAGCACCTTATTATCAAACGTTATGGCTAAAAAACTAAAATAAGCATTGAACCCTATTGAAAAATAAAGTGACCCATATCGTGGCTTTCCTCATGAGTAGGCAAACATGCCATAGTTCATTGGAAAGGGCAGGCTAGAGGAATCTAAGGACACCAGAATTGTCCTGATCACAGCCCCCACAAATTACTCCAGAAAGAGGTCCCTGATGATTGCACTGAAATTCATTGAAAATGGATGTGAACTGCACAGCTGTGTTTACTGGCGAGTAAGCAGGCATGCCTTGGCTGGAGTGGAAGGTCATTCAGGAGAGTACAAGACTTCCAAAATGGTCCCGATCAGGGATGTTACTAGGGCATTAGAAAGGGGGCACCCTTGAAGGGGGTGGCAGCCTTTGTGACCTAAATGGCTAAAATCATGGTTTGTACAAATAATCCCATCATATTATACACCTTTGAATGTTTAATTTACAGCAGAATGCAGTGAAACAAACCACTTTAAAATATCTTTAGTCTATTAAAATGTATGGTTGAAAAAAACCAGTGGAGGCGGGGCAATGGCACATAACAACACCCATCATTCATATTATTGCCCCACCCAATGTATGGGCACCCAATTGGTTAGGCCGCCCAATGCCCCACTCCAGGTGACATGAACCCTAGTGATGCCCCTGATTACCGGCCCTAATTCTACTCTACTAATGGACATCTAATTGGACAGGTGTTCATTGCTTCCTAATGGAAATCTACATCCACATAAAAAAGTGCATAATGGCATTCATAGGGTATCCCAAATGACAATTACAGTGCAGCTCTGGGTGTTAGCTGTATGCAGAAAAATCTATTTCCAAATAGACCTCCCTATAGGATCATGTCAATTTCATAGAACTGGAAAAGGAAAGATGGCCAACTAGTGGACTGCGAGCAAATTTTGCTTCTATTTATCTAGTTCCACCTAGGGATTAGGAAGGACCCTTGTACTTGTATCAGCAACAGGTGACTGAGCAGAAAATCGGAAGCAACCTCCTATTTCTCATGTGGAGGGGCAGGCGCTAGATAATCCTTTAGCTTGGCCGCTGTTCTTCCTTGAAGTTTCATTTCAGAGAATAGTGTTGGCCGGCCAAAAGGCACAAGAGAAGGTCATAAAATCACAGAATTGGAACATACCTACAAGATATCTTAATCAAGGCTATTTCCTTGCCCATGCAAGCAGTCTACAACTACAACATCCTTGAAAAATGGCTAACCGGTCTTGATAAATGGCTATCACCTTCTGAGGCAGGCTTGTTCCCATTTTTCTCAAGCCTTCACATTTAACTAGAGCTTGAACTTCTGAAGGTAAAGTATGTGTTCTATCACAAAGATATGGCCAATTCCCATTACGTGAGTGAATGGGAGAGAGACAGAACATGAGTATGAAAAGCCTGCATAGTACCAACAGCCAACATCTCAAAGCTTTGCCCGTTCTGTGTTGTGCTACTACTCGGGTGGGCCGAAAGTACCTAAGTTTAGGCCGAAAGTACCTAAGTCGGGCTGTGCCAGCCTAAGGATCTCCCCTCATGAAGCAAAAAATGTAAACTGAAACTTGGAAGTGAGGTGAGGAATACAAGGCTCAGCTAAAAGCCTTGTATTCTTCAAATCATTTGTGTACTTTCAATTTGCAAATTGGTCAATGTCTTTTAAGGCTGTTCTCTATTTTCTTCCTCTGTTAGTGTTCTTTAATAAGGGCTTTTCTAATCCCATACAAATACACTCATTCTTTAGGTAAAACATATAGTCCCTTGCATATGTTTGATAAGTTTTAATGGTGTTCTTCACAACTATTTTGAGATTTCTGACATTCACAGCACAACCCTATGCTTTTTCCCACCACAGCATTTAGCCACGCTATTAACAGGTTGTATGGTGATTGGGAGGCTTGACAGGAGAAAAGGAGGTGAAAAGGAAAATATTTTCTCTTATCCCCAAAAGCACCTCACCCCTCAGTGGGTTTCCTAGGACTTGCGCCTGCTCATTAGTAGGTGCAACTCCAAGGAGGTAAATGGGATGTGCTGGCTTGCTCCAGATGGGATTGCGTCTGACCCTAGTCACTTGTGTTGTGTACCCACCTCTGACATGCTCTTGGACCTCCTTCTAATCCTCCCTGATCTTCCCGCCCCCTGCCCCGTTACGTCTACCCTACCGCCACTTGTTTGGATCCTCCGCAGCATCCTCAATGCCAGAAATTTGTAGGTATGCATGATACCATTTTGGTGCCATCAGAGGAACAGGCTGTAAGTGCAATAATTGAATACCATGCATATAATACAAAACTTTAGTACTGTGCAGTAACTCAGTGCCTGGATTACAAACATTTCAGTACCAGCTTTAATAACATTTTAATTTGTTTTCTCTCTCTAGCACTTCCAAGAATGAATATGCTTGAGCATTATCTTGTATTTTATTAATTCAAAACATTATGAAAGTACTAAATTCTCAATAAAATAATTACCTATTCTCCTGTGCTTACTATAAGATTGTTAACTCTGATTGTTAATATCATAAGGCAGGAATCTCCAAGCATTGTGACCAAAGGACCATATCGGAAAACTGGCACGTTGTTGAGGGCCAAAACAAATTTAAATAAAAAATTTAAATAAATACATTAGAGATGGAACTCTGATTCTGAGGCATTGAGAACACTTTCTGGATGCAAACAGAGCACAGTTCTGGTTGTGTTCTGTTGAATGGAACACAAGCTGTCAGTGGACCACAGTCTAGATGATGGCCAGATGGGTGCATGCCATGGGCCACATCTGGGCCCCAGGCCAGAGTTTGGAGACCCTGTCCTTAAGATATTCATATTCTATTGGTCATGACTAATGGATGTTTGACCCAGAGACACCCTAAAAACCATCAAAAGATTACCATTTTGAAATCCTCAGACAACAGATTGTAAATGACAGAAGAATAGCACAATAGATCTAAGGTTAAAACACAGCTTGTTGTATTCCAAATATGATCAAGAATTGACTTTCAAATTGGGTAAACTCAGAACATTTACAACAGATAAAAATACTATATAGATTCTCTCATAAAGAGTAAAACCCCCAAATCCAGAGCAACTACGGGAGCACGTAACAGACTTTACGTGCACCCGTAGTTACTGCACCACCTAGTGAAAACCAATGGGAAATTCATATTGGAATCCAGAGTAAGTTGTTCTTACACCAGAGCAAGGTCTCCTGTAGTTACTCTGGATTTTGCGCTAAATGTGTTTCCGGATTGTACTTCTGTTGGTATTCTACCAAAATATCAAATATAGACATTGCTCTCTGTATTATTATTGTAATCTATGCTGAAGATGTAGAATTGTGTATTAGGCAATGCAATCCTGATTTTAATTCAGAAAAATGGCCCAGCCAAGCTGGCCTAAGTAGGCCATATCCTGAGCTGACAAGTTAGACCAAATCCATAAGGCTAGAAGGCCTCTGGCTGGCCCAACTGCTGCTAAAGAGGCAGCAGCACAAGGGCAGCCTGCTCACTAGGCTGGTGTAGTTGTGGTGTATCCTGTGGTTGAGAGGCAGGGGTTGGCCTGAGCACGACTCAGAATTTTTTTTATCACTTCCAATTTTACTCTGGCTTATCATGGACCCCTATGGGTCTACTCAGATTTATTCCCGCTCCTTAGTTGGCCTAACTCTGAGGAGCCGTGAGGGGGCATGTTTGCCCTGGAAACATGATCTGGATACAGTCTAACTGTTCTCGGCCATGCTGAAGATGCTCTCATTAAGCCTCTGCTGAACTGCCTAGGCTGGCACAGCTTTCCTGGTCCATCTGTCTTGGGCCAACCTAAGTTGACTTACACTGGCCCAAGCTTTTCTGGTGTAACTGGGGTGGCCTATCTTGGAATTGAGCCATCCCAGTGATAGGCTGGCCCAAGTGCACTTCAAGATTGCACTCAGCCTTACTTAGCAGGCTACAGTTTTGGGAAATAATAGCCGCTCCCAAAGGGTCTTTTAAAGGCCCTTCTCAAGTTCTACAAACACAGTCTTAACTACCAAAATGTTTACCAGCAGATATGACTGTATCCACCACTAATGGAAAGCGTTAATTAGGCCAAAGTATTACTGAGAGTCATTAAGGCATACTAAGCACACTTTTTAAGGATAAAAGGATGATACTGGATAATACATGGATAAAAATGCTTACCTTACAGGCATAAAGACATACACATGAAGTGCATGAAACATTCAAAATCACTATGTAAATGTCAAGTGTGATGTTGATTTCATCCCAGCATGGAATCTTTTCTAGTAGTTACTACTGGTGTCTCTTCTGAGTGTGTTTGTGTGTGTTTAGAGTGTGGAAACAAGGAACCACTTATTAATTTTATTTCTATAAGTTGCTTTGTACACTGTTGAAAAGTGGTATATAAATATTCTTAGGCTGCAATCCTAAAGACACTTTCCTGGGAGTAAGACCTATTGAACACAATGGGGCTTACTTTTGAGTAGACATGGTTAGGATTGTGCTCTGTGACTAATATACTGGATGACTATCATTTTTCATTTAACTTAGTGGGACCTAAGCATGCTTAGAGTTCAAAGACACCATTGATACATGATGCCTTTCGATAAACATCACTGCTGCAGATCTGCCATTCATTGCATTAAGTTCATGTTGCATTTCTCATAAGACATGAGGGGTGTGTGTAGATGTAGACAACCGCAAAATGCCAGATGCAGAGAGGGCACCTAGATGCAGGCGTCTTATGTCCTTCCTGAGGCATCTGGTGAGCCGCTGTGTGATACATGAAACTAGACTAGATGGGCCTTTGGCCTTATCTAGTTGAGGCTCTTCCTATGTTTTTATGAGGTTGTGTATCAACAGTGCTTGATAGGGATCTCAGTACATGTATATCCTATCCTTTTGCCTGAAGGGCTCTTAGGGTGACTCATGTAAAATTCTCCTGTGCAGTTTTAAATCTTAAAAACTACAGGCAATTAAAACATTACAATCCATATAAACTATGTGTTGTAGTAACACCTGGCAAAGACGGAGTCCAAATCTTGTGTTTCTAATTACAGGCATCACCTCAATTGCTCTTTTAACATCCACAACTGGCTGCTAGAGCGCAAGAGCTAAGCTGAAAAAATAACATTGCATTCCCCACCAACTGTGGCCACTCGCCACATGTGCCTCTAAGGGGTTAGCACAGCTTAGGTGAGCAGTGATGGAAGCTATATAGCAAGTTTGTCTCCAATTGCCTTTTCAAAGATTGTACATTTTGGCTTATTTCCTGGGAATAGTCTAGCAAACTTTTAGAGAAAACTGAGTAAATGGGAACAGATAAATTTTGATACATTTTCTGGCATTATGAGTTTCAGAAATGATATGCTATAATACACATATCATATATATGATACACGTATCATGTGAACTGATACAGATGCACATACATCTGTGGTCTGGTGTAATACCCATACTGAAGCTTTGCCTTTAATAACAGGCTTTGTGTTTACCCACTCCCTCCTCTCATGTGCTTCCCTCCCTCACATCCTGGCTCATGGATATAAGTTTCTATAGCATCTGAACTGGGAAAATTATGTTTGCATCCAAACCAGAAATTGAATGCATCGTTTGAGATGGGTTTCCAATTACAGTGTACTTGCAAACTATGGTTTGCACAATGTAGATGGCTTTACTCTAGTTTTTACAAACCAGGAACTGAGAGAAGGAATCAGAGTATGTAGCAAAGGAAAGAGAGTATATAGGTATGACACTTGTTCACAATAAGGAAATGGTTGTTTGTCCTTTGTATCTGAACCTGGTCCATATATCTTTAAAAAGTCATTCAAAAACCACTTCTTCCAACTAAACTGGTTTGGGGACCTAGTGAATAACTAACCCAAATGCCTCTAAAATTCCTTTTGTCTCTACAGATCTGAAGGGCAGCCAAATGGCAAATTCTTCCTCCAGACAAGGGGTCTTCAAATCTGGTTTGGGGCCACATGCAGTCCATGGCAACCCTCTATCTGGCCCTCAGCCAAGCTGTGGTCCACTGAGAGCTTATGGGTCACTCAACAGAACACAACCAAGGCTTGCTCTGTTTTTATCCAAAAGGTGTTCTGAGTGTCTAAGAATTAAAGTTCCATCTCTAATGTATTTATTTAAATTTTATATTTAAATTTTTTTCAGTCCTCAACAACATGCCAGATATTTGATGCGGCCATTTGGCCAAAATGCTTGAAGACCCCTGCTCCAAAGGAAAAAGAGCAGAGCAAAAAGAGTGAATATGTGGCTTGTTATGCTCTTAGCTCCGAGATTACTACATTTTTATTTCCAAGAAGAGAAAAAGGATAAAGTAAAAATAACCCAGTCTAAAAAAACAAAATCCCTTTTCAATGCTAGCAGCAAAAGCAGCATCACAACATTGCTGAAAAGGTGGGATGCCTTTCAATCAACCAACACCATTCCCTTGGACTCACATCATCATCTCCTTTGCTGAACCGAACCTTCAAAGTGTAAAAGGAGTATTAGGCTCCATACTTGCCTTAACATGAATTGAGGTGGCTTTGTTTGAGACCTTTGAGAGGACACCAGAAAAATATCACAGGCATAGTCCTGTTACATAGTCCTGTAAGATTTCTGAAGGAATTCTGCTTCCCACCATCCCAAAGAAATTGAGAGGATAGCTTTCCCTGTCCTTTTTTCACACTAACCTGATATTCTTTAATTCCATTCCCTTGGCTTTGCAAACAAGCTTAGGAAAGATGCTAGCTCACAATATTTTTTTTATCAGCATGTCTACTGACCTATCTCAATATTAGTCAATTGCACCTTCTAATTTATTAAAACTTCTCTACCTGGAAATGAGGCAATCCTGCTTGGCCGCAGCCAGTCAAAACAGTGGTTTTGTATATGCTGCAGTTTCCTGGACCCACATACCAGATTGAACTAAAACTACATGGGGAGTTCTTCAAAGCAAAATTTGACTCTCGTTTAGGATAATTTAGCTGCAGCCTTAGCCACAATTACTCGGGAGTAAGACTCACAGACTATAGTGGGACTTACTTTTGAGTAGTCTTGCATAGGATTTCCCTTGAGTAGAACCCCAGGGCAGCAGTATGTCTCTCTCCATTAGGGGAAAGTAAATGTGCAACTTTTGGCAGCATCTCTACTCTAGAACTGCATCCTTATAAACTACCCTGGGGTAGAGAAGCAGGGCTGAGGAGTGGATGCTCTCTTCCTGGGAACTTCAGTTGAATTTCCTCTTTGTCTCTTGCTTAATTGAAGTGTACAGACAAACAACTGAAAATGACAGGCTGGGTACACAGCAAGGTCTTTTTTTAAAGAATACTTATTTCTTCATCCTCCATGTCGCAGAGCTGTTTCTTAACTTTCAAAATTTAATAGACAATAATACTAGGGATGCCATCTCTAATTACCCAACTACCTCGCATCAGGCTTTAAAAGAGAGAAACAACCCAAAAGATGTTTAATCCAGCATTACCATCAGGCCTTTCCATTTGCATCCTTTTCCTCGTACCTCTAAAAGAAAAAGTTTGACACTTTCATGGCTGACATGCAAGACAGAGTTAGGCTGAGGACAACAACATCACATAGCTTGTTGGGAATGGCCCTGTCTTAATAGATTGTTGGCTGCTGAGAGGAAGGTATGGAGAGAAAAGTATTTGCAGGAGTTGCTCTTCTGAAAGGTGAGAAGAAGTACTGTACTTTTTCTTTAAATTTTGAATTTGGCTTTAAAAAAATGTGTCTTTACATCTTTTCTTGCTGTTAGTTATTATGCACCACCTGAAGAGAGATCTACATCTCCAAAAACATCCTGGAGCTACAACATATCCTGGCTCCTTGATTCATGTTTGGAAACTCTCAGTATACCTTTACTGCGGATTTATCTGGGCGAATTTGCAAAGTGTAAACAAGTCCTTGATATCTTCAAAATAGATCACTACATCCACATACTTTCCACAAAGTATCAAAAGCATTTTTGACATCCACCACCTCTGTTTCCTCCAGCTGAAGCAACATCCTCATAACAAAGAAAGAGAGGAAGGAAAAAGGGAAGTGCATTAGTGATGAAGCAGGTAAGGGCCAAGACTGATCTCTAATCCCAACCTCCAGTTAGAGAACAAATCCCATTAAGGCCGGGGGGGGGGGGGGTCACAAAAAGTTCTGTAAGGCACTTCTGAAACACTCCTGAGGAAGGGTTAGGCCAGAGCACAGACATGCAATTGCCTCCCTACATCATGTAGGGAGGAAACTGCATGTCCGTGCACATCATCAGGGGAATTGGAACACCAATTAATTGTGCTGGCCCAGGTTATGATTGCACCCTAAATGTCTCAGTTGCAGAGGTAGTACTGTGGCTGAAAGTCCAAATTTTCCAGCAACTGATCCAACTGTACAATCCTATGGATGTCTGCTCAGAAGGAAGTCCCACTGAGCTTGACAAGGTTTACTGTCAGGTAAGCATGCAGAGGATTGTGGCCCAAGTTCAGAATCCTTGTTGCTCCAAGCTCCCAGAACAAATTTTCTCTCAATACTAAAAAAGGGACTAAACATTAACAACCTTTCTTCCTCATCAGTTCAAAGACTGCATTCTCAAATCCTAGCATTTCGTATGAAGGCACAGCTCTGGTGGAACAATCATTCTCCATAAAAAGAATAGGTATGCTATTGTCAAAATTACTGTAACAGTCAGCAGCCCAGGTTTCAGTCGGGATTAAGGTGACCATATGCCATAACCAGAAGAAGAGGGCAAAGTCCCCCCATCCAAAATGTAGGAAACCTAAGAAAAATATGGAAAGCCACATGCTTCTCACTTAACAAGGAAAAAGAGGACACTGATTTATTTTTCCATGACACAAGGCTAAAATCCAGTTTTAGGAAATTTCCTTTTCATCCTAGGAAATCTCTGCATACAGTGCCATTTAAAAAATAATAATAATAAATGGCATTGGCTTAGCACATGCATAAAAGAATTTAAATATTTTTCTTCCCAGCTCTATGCAAAACAGCTGTCTAAAAGTGAGAAGCCAAATAAAAACTTATTTATCTTCTGTAGTGTTACCAAGATTTAAAAGCGGGGGAGGGGGAGAACTGGTATATTTGAGAAATCTTTCGGATGAGCTTGCTGAAGCAATAATTCCACGTAGTTGCTCTTCCGCAGGAATCATAAAATGGTGGCACTGACTTTTCAAACTACTGCTGGTTTTTCATTCAAGATGTCTGATGCCAAATAAAAATAAAAATGACAGTAGTTAAATTTGAAAGCCTCCTACTCGTCCTCTCTTTCCAAATACCAAATACCAAGATTCTGTTCCAAATCTGTCAAATTCAATAAGAAGAAAAGAGTGAAATTTTCATATGATTTTAACACTCAGTTGGTCTATTTTGTGTATGAGTGCAATCTACCCAGTTCTGTTGCTCTGCAGCCTCTGTTCTCATGAAATAGAACAGCAGACTACGAGTACAATCCAGAGTAACTACGGGAGCACACAAGAGACATTTTGTGCACCTGTAGTTACTGCAGCACCTAGTGAAAACTTATGGGAAATTCATATTGCAATCCAGAGCAAATTGTTCTTACACCGGAGCAATGACTCCCCGTAGTTACTCTGGATTGCGCTCTAACCCCCAAATCCAGAGTAACTACGGGAGCACGTAAGAGACTTTATTTGCACCCATAGTTACTGCACCACCTAGTGAAAACCCATGGGAAATTCTTATTGGAATCCAGAGTAAGTTGTTCTTACACCGGAGCAAGGACTCCCCGTAGCTACTCTGGATTTTGCCCTAAGCCTCTTTTCGAATGACTGTCTGAGGGCTTCAATAAACTGTTTTCAAAGATTTATGTCATGTTGAAGCAGACAACTCCATTTTTCCAGTAGTGAAATGGTTACTACAGACCTGGGGTGCTGGAAACATTTAAAATGTATCAAGCATTTTTATTCTTAAATACTCAAGACCAGTTTCTGATATTCTGCCTTATACTTCTTCATAACCTAAAACTGAAATATATTTTCCAGTAAATGGAACACCCAAAAGAATTCAGTAAATTTATTCTGGGAAGTTTTTTTCTTCTTATTTCCAAGTGAAATTTCGGTAGGTATTTTATGTAAGCAATATTTTATTTTGAAGTGACAGTATTCCTAGAAGGATTCTGAAATATGTTATAAATCCAAAATATGTACAACCCATTTTTCAGTTCAGATATGCTTCTCTGTTAGTGAAGGACTAATAGACTTCTTTGCATTCTGCGTCTTTATCGCATAAGACCTTTTAGCGTTTTCTAAAAAAATTACTGTCTCTAGATACTTAAGCAGAAAATTACAAGTTAGTACCATAGTACTATATGCCAGCCCAATCCAATTCCTGTCAAATATTTCTCAAGGCAACAGGTTTAGTTAGATTGATCTAGCTCCTATGACATGGACTTACATAAAGCAGGCCTCCGTCAGTCTTTGAAGACTATGGTATCGTGCTCAGCACTGCATACGCTGCATGTGAAGCACAAAAGCCTGGGTTGGATTGTTATGGAGGATAGGCTGTTACCCAAGCAGCAAATCCCCCCTCTCCACGCCACTGAATTAGTCCAATGGAAAGGCAGAGCCAATACGATTGGATCCAGCCGGCGTTGCAGAGCTGGGTTAAGGACAGGAGCTCACCCTGTCTTGTGGGGTCGACCCGGGTCTCAAACCCTGGCCTGCTGGTTAACAAGCACAGTGTCATAGTCAAGTTTAAATCTTGGTATTCTGACTAGCAGCAGTTCCCCAAGTCTTCCCCAATCCTGTTACTTGAGATCCTTTTAACTGGAGCTGGGCAAGCCTCATGCATATAGCATGTGCTCTGTCACTGAACCCTTTCCCCTTCCAAAGGTGGTTAGAAACTCATCACCTGTAAAATCTTGTTGCAAGAAAAGTAAATCAAGGAAATACCATGTGTGACAGCACTATAATTCAGAAGACCATCCCTGCCACATAAAAGCAAAAGAGTAGCAGTAAAAGAATGTTGTGAAAAAGAATTACTCAATTCTCCTCCCTCTCTAGTTCCTTTTCTACCATTTCCAGCTCTGTCTGTGAAAGTGAGCCAGGAATACAATGAGGTATGATGCAGGGAATAACAATAATCCTTTTACTCTTTTACAATTTTGGTAAAACCACCCTGTTCAATATGGGAAAGAAGTGGCATATAAAAAGAACCACATATCTGGTACTACAATATCTCCTCGGCCTGCAGTCTAAAATCTTGATATCTGAAGTCTCAGGTCAGCCAGACATGTGCACTAGCATGGAGATTATACTTCATAACTCTTGGGGTTGTCAAGAAGTTGCTGCAAGTGAAATGTCCTCAACCAAAGGAATAGGTGACAAACCCAGTCAGCAGCAATTAAGGCTATAATTGCAAATGATAATAAATCCAGGATTGTTTTCAGTTTAGCAAAGTAAACATCAATTACATCCCAGCATCCCCAACCAGCTGTGTGTCTAGCCCCTTGGCCCGCCTCTCCCCCATCTTCCTGGTGAAAATGTCATGCCACAGTTGCAACTACTGACATGCCTTGGTAGTTGGCTTTGCAAATTTTCAAATCAGTAATTTGTGAAGATTGCAGTGCACCATTACAACCACGAGTCAAAGGCTTAATCATCAGAAAGTTGCAAGTGAAATCTTTGTGTTGTCCTTCATATCCAGGGTTAATATGAAAATAATGAAACAATTGTTGTTATGAAACAGAAGTGTCTTACTGAAATCAATTTGCAGAGCTAAGATCGATCTTGCATAAGAACCCAAGGTTTTAGTTTAGCAACCCATATCTGTCCCATAGTTGGTATCCAGTACAGTTGTATGAGTTTGATTCCCATGGATTTCAATGGACCTTCAGCCTAACTGCATGTCTTAACTGAATTACTGGCTGAATTATTGAGATTCTAGTCCCATAGGATAAGATGGGCTCAAAAATTAAGAAAATGGGAATATATGATGAACACAAAGTCTGTGTCTTTAAGACACACAAACTAGAGTATGGAGTACTGGCTAATTAATTAGATCCTTCTGCAGAGCTGTACAATTGGCTTGACTTTTAGAATCTGAAACCCTCTCTTCCACCCAATCCCTAAAACACCACGTTGTCAGACAGATGTATTCCAGGAGGATACTGTGGGTTGGAGCAACAAAGCAGCTGCTGTCACCCACATACCTCCAAACTAACCCAACCCACAATGGCCGAATGAAGTGCCTTTCCGAAAGCTAATCTCCTTTCCCCTTGACTGCCTGCCAGACAACTGAAGAGGAAAGGCCACAAGGCAGAGCCTTTCACAGGTTGCTTATAAGACATCCTGCACTGACCCTGGATGAAGCTGGAAGAGCAGGAGGAAGCAGGCCCGGAGAGACATTGCAACTCCCTGACCCCACATCCCCTTCCTCTCTCTGCTTCCACTCTGAAAAGGAAGAAAGTTGTGTCCCTAACAGGGAGGCCCCATCATCTCCTCTTGCCATACTAGCTCTGCAAAGCTGAGTTCACACACAGACAGCCTCTCTCCTGCCTCGGAAAAAGAAAGCAAACAAGAACTAAAATAAGGTGTTTGTGGCGTTGTGTTGACACTGCTGGGTCGAGTGAAAGAACCTTTCACATTAGACACCGAAGCGGCAAAACAAGTGCAAACTCACTGGATAGCAGGCCTTGAGAGGAGTTTTCACACCAGATGTCACAGATTTTTTTCTTCTCCTTTCCCCAGCTTTGACCATCAGATCCAAATTGTAGCACAATCCAGTGGAAATCTGGAAGCGTCCACCACAGAATACCATGTACATCTTATGTTATCAGAGGAATACATGATTTCTTGAACCCTCTATCATTTTACCAATGCTGGTACTAATCCAGTGATTCCGTAATGGGGGCTGAAGGAGATCTAGGTTTATCCAGTGACCCAAACTTGAGAAACTTGATTATTTTTTCCCCAGAAAAAAAGCATTGGGTCTTCCAGTGAGGCCTACCTCCATTTTTAGTGCTGTGGCTCCAGCCAATAACCAGACAAGTTCCTGATCTCCCTTAACACCCCTGCAGGGTGTTACAGATGATAACCACATCATCTAGCGCCTGATGCCAATCATGACTCACAGGGTGGAAGTCCACAAGCCCAAACCTGGTGCAGGGCAAGATGCCCGAGAGGAGGCATCCAAGCTGCAGTATTTCCAGGAACTGACACCGGAGTGAGCAGGTGGGGTAGAGAAAAATTTGCCCGGAGCACAAGGAACAGGAAAGATGCCCAAACAATCTAGCTGAGCTTTCTTCCACTGCTGGTTTAGAAAGTTTTAATGGAAATCTGCTTGTTGCCCTGGAGGGATGGCAATTTATCATGGGTAGAAATTCAGAAGAAAAAAATGGCAAGTGAATTGAGAGTTTCAAATCTCTTTTAATTCTATCTAACATCCAAGGATCGCAAAAGGGACCAGGAAGTTCCCACATCCACCATTACCTTTTGGGGGCTGAGAAAAAGCAGCATCAGGGTGAAAGTTGACTTGAAACTTGAAAGTTGTCTTAAACTTGAACTTAAACCTGAAAGTTGACTTAAAACTAGAAAATGGTTTGTCAACCTCAGCTTTTCCAACAGACCAGATGCCACAGGTTTCAGCAGACCTTATTCCAAATTCTTACACCCTCTATAGCAGCATTTCTCAAAGTGGGGGTTGGGACCCCTTTGGGGGTCGCCTAGAGCTTTCCTGGAGGTCGCCTAAAGACTCCTGGTGCAGGGGGCCAGGTCAGGCTTGCCAGACCTCCGGCTGTAGCTGCACATGCACTGGGGCTGACTGACAGTCTCAGGGCCCAATCCTATGCATGCCTACTCTGAAATAAATCCCATTATAGTCAGGGGGTTATAGTCAGTCCCATGCAAATGTGGATAGGATTGCAGCCTCAGGGTCTAATCCTATGCATTCCTACTCTGAAATAAATCCCATTGTGTTCAATGTGTGCATAGAACACATATTTCATTTGTAACAATGAAAATACATCCTGCATATCGGATATTTACATTACGATTCATAACAGTAGCAAAATTACAGTTATAAAGTAGCAACGAAAATAATTTTATGGTTGGGGGTCCCCACAACATGAGGAACTTATAAAGGGGTCATGGCATTAGGAAGATTGAGAACCACTGCTCTATAGCTTAGTAAATCACCACACACACACCCTAATCCAAGAGTACTTTCTTACTTGCCCATCTCTACTTAAGGACTGACAATAGGTTGTGTCCTTAACTAAGCTGGTCATGACTCAGGAAGTTAGTCCTTTGGGGACAGGACAAAATTTTCTGATTTTCGGTGTAATCCAACTTAGGCCAGCACAACTTATTGGTCTTCCTCCCATGCTGATATAGGGAGGCAAGTGCATGTCTGTGCACTGGTCGAACCTTCCCTCAGGAGTGGCACAGAAGTGTCTTTCACCACCTCTGTGACTCCCCCAGGTCAGCACAGAATTTATGCCAGGTCTTAGGTTGGCCTAACTGGAGCTTAGGATTGCCGTCTTTGTCAGATAACTGCTTTGTGAACTTTTTTGTTGAAAATCAGTACATTATATAAAAAGTGTTGTTATTATTGCAGGTGTCCACTACGGTTCCATTCCAGAACCTCCTGTGGATAAAAAATGAGTGATAAAAAAGTGGAAAAATAGATTTAAAGACCCACATCTAGGTTTCTTGCTCCTCCATTGCTCCTAATGGAATAAGGTTGTGACTCAACAACTGCTGATTCTTGGACTGCCCACTGCTACAAAAAATGTGTTAGACAATTTAAAAAATAAAAAGGATGTCTCATTACAGTTGTTTAAAAATAGCTCTTCTTGGAAATATAGAGACCCCCCCATCTTTACCTGATTTACCTGAAGAATGGAATGATTGCTTGCATGATTGTTTGCAGCTCTACAACAGGAAGAAAAGCAGTTTTTTTAACCAGTGATTTTTAAAGGGATGCATTTTTAACCCTTCTCTAGGAATCAGCACATTCCTTCTCATTTGTAGAGGCCATTCTTGTTGAATCAAATCCATGTATTGTATAAAAAAATGTGTATTACAATGTTGGACCTCTATTATTAACAAAACAACAAGCTCCCACTTAAATCAACTTAAAATACAACCAACTGTTTTTCAGAGTGCTGGTGGTGGAAACCCAGAACTATCGTTCTGTGGCATCTAGCTAGGGCGTCCGGCACCCAGGGCTGTGACACCAGTTGTCACTCCCTAGAAGTGCCTGAACCAGAAGTAACTTTACTTCTAGGTTTAAGGGGATCTTGGAACAGTTTTGAGCTGCAAATAGAGTATGAATGCAATCCTAACCAACTTGCAATGCATCAACTAGGTAAGGAAATAAACATTGCCTTACCTTGAGGAGGCCTCTGTGACTGTCCCCCAACTACAAGATGCAGCATGTGCAGTACTGGCACAAGCCATGCCAGTGCTCAAATGTTGGTTAGGACTGTGCCCTATGACTGCTTTTTAACCCTTTTAATCTTTTTATCCCTTTTACCTATTTTTTTAAAGGAAAAAATGCAGGAAAAGGCCTTCAGTAACTCAAAGTGGCTCCCAACTGCTCTAAATGCTTGGGGCATGGGAGAGAAGGTACTACAATGGTGTGGAGGTGTCCTTAACACATCAGTACTTTCTCCTGTACCCCTAACCTGTGCTGCAGGCAGGGAGACACGGCAAGTGGGCCAGCTCTGGCTCCATCTTGGGATCCACTGTCAGGGGTTGGTACCCAAAGCAATGTACCCCCTGCCCACCTCAGCTACACCACTGCTATCATTGTTCATAACACACAAGGGTTTTTTCTGACTCACAATATCTAGTTAAAGCCAAAACAAATTTCTTAAAGGGTAAGCTCCACATTAGACATGGACAGTTTTAGTAGGACTGTTGAATGTTCCTTCTTGATAGAGTACATGGTGGATCAAACACTCCTGCATGATCTGAGTGCTTTTCCAAAGAGCTATTTCCTTTAAAAAGGTAAAAGAAAAAACAAACCACAAAAGAAGACAGCATTTATCTCTCAATGGTGCCCCAATTTTCAAAAACATGATCTTTTCCATAGAATTCATAGAATCATTAGAACTAGTTCAGAAACTGTTTAGAAACTAGTTAAGGCAATTTCACGATGCCACTGTTTTTTACAGGACTCGGTAAAGCAACTGCAATTGTGAAGCAATTGCTCTTCATAAATTATTGTCTATAGACCTCATTGCAAATCACCTGCTACTAGCTACTTACACACATATACTTACACATCTATATATACACACACATACTTACACATATAGCTACACACACACACAAACACACAAATTATATAATTTTTCTTCTCATCAAAGGTGAGGATAGATATTTTTTCAAGAGGCAGAGAGCTATCCGGCTCTCCACTGCACATTCAGGAGATCCAATCTTCTGGTCTGTCATGAAAGCAGATAATTGCACAGTACTGAACCAAGAAGCACCTGGGCCGAAATTGGGGGTCTGGCATGATTTAATTATATTTGATGGCTTCAGTGCCATCTTGCTCCACATACTTCACGCTTGTAAAATTCCCTGCAATTCATGTTATAGATGCTGCATTCCTTTTAAAAAACACAGGAGTAGTGGACAAATTCTAAGCAAGAAAAAAAATCAAGTATTTCCAGATGATCTATTTATAGCACATCAAACTTGTAAATATTTGGAGGGGATCTATATTTCTTTTCTAAGCTGAGAGTCTTCTCAGGCCACTTTAACCCACCCACCCTCCTCTGGTACATGCAGAGTGGCTAGTTTAACTGCCTTGTTTCAGAATTTGCAGGATTACTTGCAAAAGATAAATGGAGTAGTAACCCAATTTGAAAAGGGAAGTGCTTAGGTATCCTGCCTGTCTTTAGATACTGAATAGTAAGAGCCGACACTAGGCAGCTGGTACAGTATCATGGCTAGCACTGCAATCTGAGAGACTGCTGATTCAAATCATCATCTGAGCCATGAACTCACTAGGCAAGCCACTATTCACAACTTCGGCAAAATGTGAATAGAGAAATATCTTGAATTTAATCCGCTTGTCTTTCATTGCTTTGCTCTTTCAGCTGTTTACAATTATAACCATATTTCAGATTCAGTCCATGTGCTTTCTTCATTCATCCAATTTCATTCACCACTGACATTCACCAGCATTCTTAGGTTTATTTTTCTTTTCTCTCCTTTTATTAAGGTTTTCCACGCACTGGCAAGTGTTATATAGTTATTTATGTTTTTGCCAGCCAAATAAATTTGCAAGTTGAATGAGGCTATTCTTTGACATTCATCTGTCTTTTACTTTCATCCATATTGTGGGGCCTACTCAGACAAAAGTATAATGTATTGCTGTAAATCAAACTGCGTCCTAACAGCCATATCCAGCCTGCTACAAGACTTTTTGCAACACTCAGCAACTTGTCTTTTTTATCAGAGCATTTGCTAATGTTTGATATTTTTACTGATTATATTTCAATTTTCAATTTAACATGATATTATTTCTTTGTAATTGTTGTATTTCTCTATTGTTAGAGAACCATAACCTGCTAATTACAAAAAAGAGATCCAAATAAAACTTAATGTATTTACTCAAATCTAATGCGCCATGGAATCTAATGCGCACTCCAATTTTAAAATTTTTGAGATTAAAAAAATGTTTTCTGATGATTGCAAGGCACAGCTGCAAAGCAGGTGCCAAATTTAATTTTTCTGCATATAACAATGATATGACAACAAAAACATGAGAATGGGTTTATATTATTATTTTACCTAATTGCACTAGGTAATAAAACCCATTCAACAATGGGTTTGTTACATTTTTAATTACAATATAAGAAACTGTTAAACTTAGTACTGACCTATACTTATAATCAAAATACTGTATTTACTTGAATCTAATGGGCCATCAAACCTACTGTGCACCCTGATTTTGGAGCGATGCTGAGTAAATTCAGCTGGAAAAATTGAGCGTTAGATTTGATTAAAGAGGGTAGTCATTTATCTACATTTCATTTATTTATAAAACTTAATTTTTTGCTTGCAAAAATGTATAAAATATATGAAGTGGCTATGATATGGCCCTTGTACTGGAAATGTTGGAGACCCCTGTTGTAAATAATGCTGGCCACCTTATAGAGCTGTTGTAACAATTTCTGCAATATTGTGAGGAGCACAGGATAATATATACTATGAATTGTTCTTACTGTCTACTAGTTTTAAGTTTTTGCCCATCAAATTGTGAACATATATCGGAGTTGGGGGATGACTGAGTCACTTGTGCTCAAAACCCAGAAGTTACTTTGAAATAGCACGGGACAAGCCTAAAATATCAAAACTCATCAACACTCTCTGAGGCTGCAATCCTATACTCCAGGTAGGCTAACCTAAGCCCCGGCATAAATCCTGTGCTGACATGGGGGTGTCACACCGGAGTGTCACTTCTGTGCTACTCCCGGGAGAGGGTAGGCCAGTGCACAGACATGCGCTTGCCTCCCTACATCACCACAGGAACCAGTAGACCAATGAGTTGTGCCAAGCTAGCACAGCCATGCCCAAGAAGTGTGCGCTCTGTTTTACAGTGGGAGGAGGGAGACGACACAGAGGCAAACGGGAGGTCAGTCCAAATGTTATTACGAACCCCTGGGTTGTCAATGAGTCTCCTTGAATATATACCATTCCTTTGGGTTGCAGATGCTGAGGAAGGAAGAGGGACAAGGAGGTTTCTAAAAGAGGGGATAAGACCTGGCATGTGACATTGCCATCAGATCCCTTCCATCTCCTCCCTGTCCCCAGTATTTCCTCTGAAACACCCAGTTCTACCACCTCCTCATTTACAATCTGCCATCTGACCTGACTTACCTGCTCCAGAATACATCACTGGCTATAACTGTGGGCTGTTGCCACCATTGCAGTAGATTCAAAATGGCCACTGGCAATGCACTGATCACGCTGCCACACCAGGACCTCTTATAATGCAAGAACTGTGTCCTGTTGCCATAAGTCATGGGGTTGGATTGGTCCATTAATATGAATCTCAGCTTTCCAAGTGTACATGGGCAAATCCTTCTTAAACTATGATTCATTAACTAGATGCATTGTTTTACTGATTTTGTAGCCCAGCCTGGGTGCCTGTTGTAAAGAAAGGCATGACGGAAATGAAACAAACTAGTACATGAGGAAGAAAACCTGAGGAAGAAAACCAAATGAGCACTGGAAATGAATGTAGGTGTATGCTACTGAAGGATGCCATTGAATTGTTATGCAGCCATAGCTATTCAGCAAATAAATTCCTATTGTAGCATACAGTACAGATCCTTAGCAATCAAGCTATCAGTAGCTGCAATTCTTTGCCTCTCTTCTCAGAATAATGTACTATGATGTCATTTATCTTCTAGTTAAAGAAGCTTTAAGACCAAGTATAAAATGTGGCTTTTCAAAGAGTCGACATGTTGTCATTACCCACAGACCATGTTTTTAAGGTGCCAGTGTTGGGGGTAGTTCTAACTTCTTTTGCAGACTTTCATAATGCTCCACGCTGTACCCAGAAAAGCCAAAACAAGCTCTACTAGCACTGTGGCAACAGACTAATATACATGCTGGTATGATTGACAAGGCATTTTAGAGAATAATATGCAAGAGAAGTACTTCCTCTAGAACTGTTTAAGAAATTTTCTTTTAAAGAAAAAATGGAAGCATACAAAACATACTGAACTTTTACAAAACATGTTTTAAAAACTGAATAGTTTCCATTTTTACTTCAAATTTTACTTCGAAGTAAAATTGACTATGATCAAAAAGCTAATTGCATTCAGTTGTGGTAAAGTCCACCACTTCATTGACTTCCATGGGACTAAGGGACACAGAGGCAATTAGAAATGAGGAAATTAAGCAAAAGGACTTTTCCCCACTACGCTTTCCTCTATTTTGTTGGTACAATTAGCAAGCCACCAATGCAGGCTCAGGGCTACAACTACATTAACAATAAGGGGGCAGTCACTTCCCACTATTCCACAGAAATAATTACACAGCCTTAGGGCCGAGCTAGATGTGACGTGAGAGGATCTCTCATGGCTATTAAAAAATTTAAGAGCGGCAGTGGGAGGGCCATGAATGGATCGGATCTTTTTCTGCTTGCACCGGTTTTCCAATTAAAACTACCCCACCACTGCAGGGGAAAGCAGCACACAGGTAATTAAGAGATGTGCATAAGGGATGTTCATAAAAGCTTTTCTCCAGTGCCAGCAAAAGCAAAAAAAAACTTCCTTCATTTTTGAAGCTGAAATGAGACATGCCAAAGACATGTGATGAAGTTATGACAGTTGGCATTTCTGTCAGGCTGTTATCTTCACATTATTCTTCTAAAATGTTGCACTTATGCTGCTTCATACGACTGAGATTATTGCTTAGATTGGGAGCCTATTAAGGCAGAAGCTGTCAATTTTGATGTTTGCAGCCATAACTAGATAGCTAATACTGCCACTTCTTTGGGTCAAACTTTGTAGCATCTTGGCAAACAAATGTTCCCCAATCCGCTTTCACTGAGAAAGCATAAATGTAGAGCATCTATAGAGAAGAAAGGGTGGGATGTATCAAAGCGGACTTAATCACCTCCCATAACTGCTGATTCTCCCATGGATATGCCCCCTCTCCTCAGAGGCTGTTGCCTTCCTAGGTACCCAAGTGACCTCTTAAAGAGAAAGTCAGGCTAGAAAGATTTTAATAAATAAATGAAGCATATAGACAGCAAGGAGAACACAGGATTAGAAACACTGCGTTTCCCATGTAACATGCGGTTTTACCCTGATAATGAGATAGTTCAAGATTATTTATGAACAAATGCCAAGATAAAGAAACGCATATAGCATGGCATGTGTAGAATGGATTTAACCTGGGCTTTACTGTATTTTGTAGACTTGTCCAAGACAGGTTTTCAAACTTCATTAGATTGTAGAATACATAATTTTGCTTAGGCAGCCACTTAATCTCAGTATAGCCTTTGGGTGAATCCAATTTCCTGTCCTAACCTATGTTTATCCTGCATCGGTCTACTCTTAGGACCAACACTATACCAAAGAGTTTCTACGAGAATTCAGTAGCACCAGAATCCCAACTGCACAACCTATCATCAGAAATCTTGGCCTTTATAAATAAACTCACACTCATTAGCATGGACACCACTAAGACATCAAATTATAAGACAACAATGTAAATCATCTGCAAACAGAACTTAAAGGAGGATTTATCAGTGAAGTTGTCTTTGATCTGAGGCTTCTGTCATCAGATGGAAAAACAAGACTGGCATTTTGGGCCACATCTTTATCATCATCGTATTGTTGATAATTTGCTCTCCATTATAACCAGTAAATCCGCTGGGATATATTCTTCTGTTGTTGTTTGCCATATTGTACATATGAATTTGGTTCTTCTGACATAACATATAACTTGTCCCTGTTATTTGCCATTTTAATTCAGTACAACAAATCTATTTTTAATCCCTGAGTGTTCAAAATAAATTTCTCACCTCCTGCCCCTGCAGAATTTCCAAGCAGAAAAAGCCCTAACAAGATAACCCTTCCTAAATATAGCCTTACCTTAGGTACCCCTCCTGAAGTTTAGGAGTGGGATGGGTGGCAATGAGAGATATGGCCTGTGCAGTCCCAACATATACAGTACATGTTGCATATCATGTACATGTTGCACAAGAGTACATGAACATAAGCACAACAGTGAACACAATGGACAGTTTAGGACATTTCATACGCACTTTCCTCAAAGTAAACCCCATTGATCACAATGGGACTGACTTCTGAGCAGACACACATAGGATTAAACTATTAAAGGTCAAACTACATTTTTTAAATTGCTTATTCAGTTGGTTTGCCAGAAATAAAGAAAAACCATAATGCTAGAAGTGATTTATCTTGATCACTTGATCACTTGATCATCTTGATCACTTCCACTGGGCAAATTTATCTATCACTGTAAGGTTTGATTTGGGATTTGACTGAGATATCTTTGAGGGTTGATGTTTCAAGCCCATTTTCATGTTTTACAACTGAATTTGAATACATTTAAAAATTTTGTTTTTTAAGTGGGATTGTCATTATTTTGTGACCTGAGATGGGTTGACATTTATGGGTAAAAGTCTAATTAATAAAGACTAAATAAACAGATGGTTATATACTTTCATGCATAAGTGCTTGTGTGTGTGAACTGTAGTTTGTGTGAACATGAGCTGGAATTTCTATGTGCCCATATTGAGGTCCTGCATGTTGGTAAATGTGATGGCATGCTGTGCTAAGAGAAGGGGAAATCTCTGCTTAGGTGACATTGTCTGAGAAGATCAAGAGGCCTAGTTTAAGGCTGCAATCTTATACACACCTTCCCGGGAGGAAGCCCCTTTTGAACACCGTGGGACTTACTTCTGAGCAGACATGCATAGGATTGCACTGTACGAGGAAGAAGAGGAAAGAAAGTTGTAGAAAAGGTACAGAGGAATAGTGTTTGTTACTTGCCAAGCCTGGAAATGCCCTGAGATTTGCAGAATAGATGAAATGAGTGTGCCAGTAATGCCATCCGCAGGCGCTGAGATGAACCTCTTGACATTGTCCAGAGGCTGCTGCACACACACTGGGTGGGCATATTCTAAAAAATGAGAAAAAACTCCTGGCAATAATATTAGACTGAAACTAAAAAAAATGCAAACAGCACTGTGAAATATGAAGGGGCAAAAGATGCCTCATTTATAGGCCGTGATTTATAGTTATCCCATATCCCGCATCATTTTTTGTATAAGAAAAAGTGCAACAGGAAAGGAAGTGGCAGCTAGGAAAAGTCTGTATATTAGGCCTTTGACTACTTAGATGATAAGAACTTGAAAAGAAAAGAAGTGAGAAATAAGAGAGTAAGCACAGAAGAATGAAGAGAGAAAATATTGTGTAAATCCCTTTCTTTATAACTAAGTGCAGCAAACGGTAAATACACAATAGCCTGCTTCTGCCAGCCCATTTAGATTTCAAAGCCTGCACCAAATGGGGTGGATCTGGATAAAGACTAAAAATTAAACTGGTATTTTCTGTTCCAAGTAAAAGGGGAAAAAAGAGAGAAGCAAAATAAATATGAAAACAAAAAACAAAATTAACAAAGGCACATGTGCCACTGCGCACACATATGCATTGTAGGGTTGGGAATTGTAAAAAGGGACATGGAAACAAAAGAAATGGTCTTTAACCATCACTGCCATATTCCCCTCTTCCTTGAGAAACTTGTTCTTGTGTGGGACAAGTGAGCTCAAAATGCAGTGTTGTTCTAAAGCTGTCATATGCTTTAAAATTTGTCCAGGAGTGCCTGTTTGTATATTTTGTGGCTTGCAAGCCACAGCACATTGAAATGTTAGACCAAGTCCATAAAAGGAGTTGGGGGGAATGGGATAGGACAAGCAAAAGAAAAAACCTCACCTCAAGGTGAATATAATTCGTAATGCCAAAATCAAAGTACTTTCTTTGTTAGCAACCTGGTACTGTACTGACATTAAATATTCTTATTCTGTACCGTTAGATTTGCAAGAAAAGGGATTTGCTTTACCATATCTATCTATCTACAGTATTTATATACTGTTTTTCAACCAGAAAGTTCTCAAAGCAGATTACAAAGGAAATGAAAAAATTAATAGTTAATTAATAGCTAATGGGTCCCTGTCCTGAAAGGGTTCACAATCTAAAATGCAAAAAGAACGCCAGCAGAAACTACTTTAACAGACATTGTTGGGGTGTGGAAGGCCCTTTACTCTCCCCCTAATAAATAAAAGAGGAACACCCACTTGAAAGAGTGCCTCTTGCCCAGGAAGTAATAGGAAGTTTTAGGAGTTTTTGCTTTCCCATAGGAAGTAATAGAAAGTTTTTGCTTTCCCATAGGAAGTAATAGGAAGTTTTAACTTTACCATAGGAAGTAATAGGAGATTTTAGGAGTTTTTGCTTTAATGTAGGAAGTAATAGGAAATTTTAAGAGTTTTTGCTTTACCATAGGAAGTAATAGGAAATTATAGAAGTTTTTGCTTTATTATAGGAAGTAATAAGAGGTTTTAGGAGTTTTTGCTTTATTGTAGGAAGTAATAGGAGGTTTTAGAAGTTTTTGCTTTACTGTAGGAAGTAATAGGAGGGTTTAAGAGTTTTTGCTTTACCATAGGAAGTAATAGGAAATTATAGAAGTTTTTGCTTTATTATAGGAAGTAATAAGAGGTTTTAGGAGTTTTTGCTTTATTGTAGGAAGTAATAGGAGGTTTTAGAAGTTTTTGCTTTACTGTAGGAAGTTATGGGTGTCACAAGTAGGAGAGGAACAGAAAGTCACTAAGGCTGCAATCCTAAAGACACTTTTCTGGGTGTAAGACCCGTTGAACACAATGGGTCTGACTTTTGAGTAGAGATGTTTAGGATTGTGCTCCAAGACCACTTGTCACAACAACTGAAACCAGTGGGGTCAACCTATTGCATTTATGGAGTTAGCAATTTGTTAATTATGGATGAAAGAGAAAAAAATAACAAATCCTTACAAAAAACCCATGTACATGAAACACACACATACCCCCCACATCACACAGAGAGAGAGAGAAGAGAGAGAGAGAGAATAAAATAGTGATGGGTGGTGTTTGTTGGACCTACCAGGAGTGTGAACAAAATACGCCAAATAAAGATCCAGTTCTTTAATAGTGACTCCAATGTGGTGTGGCTGGACGCAAAGGCCAGGGTTGGAGCACTGTGGCGACTTGTATAGCCGCTCCCCATCAGTACTTTCAAGGGGGATCCCTTTGAAGAGGATGACCATAACCAGGTCCAGCCTCCAAACCTTGTCTGCCTGCCTGAGGCAGTCAATCCTGCGGATTTTTCCCTTCTGGTCTGGGTTGGAGAGGACGCAGCAGGGGGCCTTCTTCCCTGTGATGGTCAAGACGAAGTCCTCGCGGAACTCTGGTCGGATGTCCTTGCGGAGCTTGGCCAGCAGCCTGGACGCCCACTTCTGCTTGATCTCTGGCTTCTCCCCCAGCAGCTCATCCTTCACTGCGCGCTCCTCGTCCTTGGACATCCGCTTCTCGTGCTTCTTGAAGTACTTGCGCTTCCGAGCCTGCAGGTTGAACCATGTGTAGGAGAAGGCACGCACGTGGGGGAGCAGGGCCTCGATGAACGGGTGGAATTCATCCTGCAGGGAAAAGGAGAGAGGAGAGGAAACAGCCCACAACAGGGTTAGAAGGGAAGGCGCAAAAAACAAACTCACAAGAAGAACCAGGGCGCATCACACAAAGGGCGCAACACGCACAGTGCGTCCTCAGTGTGTCTACCCAAGTCCCACTGAGTTCAAGAGCACTGACTCTTAGGAAAAGTGTGGTTAGGATGGCAGCCACAAAGAGGAAAACACACACACGCACACGCATATTAGAATAACAAGGGCGCATCATAGAAAGGGGGCAACACACACAGTCTGTGTCTACTCAGAAGTAAGTCCCACTGAGTTTAATAGCACTGACTCTTAGGAAAAGTATGGTTAGGATGGCAGCCACAAAGAGGGGTAAAATACACGTTAGAATAACAAGGGCGCATCATAGAAAGGGGGCAACACACACAGTCTGTGTCTACTCAGAAGTAAGTCCCATTGAGTTTAATAGCACTGACTCTTAGGAAAAGTGTGGTTAGGAAGGCAGCCACAAAGAGGGAAACACACACACACACTAGAATAACAAGAGCGCATCACAGAAAGGGGGCAACACACACAATGTGTGTCTACTCAGAAGTCAGTCCCATTGAGTTGAATAGCACTGACTCTTAGGAAAAGTATGGTTAGGATGGCAGCCACAAAGAGGGGTAAAATACACTTTAGAATAACAAGGGCGCATCATAGAAAGGGGCAACACACACAGTGTGTGTCTTCTCAGAAGTAAGTCCCATTGAGTTTAATAGCATTGAGTTTAAAAGTGTGGCTAGGATGGCAGCCACACAAACACACATTAGAAAAACAAGGGCGCATCATAGAAAGGGGGCAACACACACAGTGTGTCTACTCAGAAGTAAGTCCCGCTGAGTTTAATAGCATTGAGTTTAAAAGTGTGGCTAGGATGGCAGCCACAAAGAGGAAAAAAACACACATTAGAATAACAAGGGCGCATCATAGAAAGGGGCAAGACACACAGTTTGTCTACTCAGAAGTAAGTCCCAGTGAGTTTAATAGCACTGACTCTTAGGAAAAGTGTGGTTAGGATGGCAGCCACAAAGAATATTGGAATTCTTCACATATTCACATAAAGTGATCCACATACTAGGGAGAAGAAAGGGTGCAAAACAGTGCAATCCTAAGAGTGTTTACTCAGAAGTCACTCCCATTGAGTTCAATAGTACTGACTCCCAAGAACGTGTGGTTAGGATGCCAACCATAAAGAATATTGTAATTCTTCACATATTCACATAAGGTGATCCACGTACTAGGGAGAAGAAAGGGTGCAAAACAAACTGCAATCCTCAGTATGTCTACTCAGAAGTAAGTTCCATTGAGTTCAACAGTAGTGACTCCCCAGGAAATTGTCAGAATGGCAGCCATACAGAAGGGGAAAACACACATTAGAGTAACAAGGGCACATCATAGAAGGGGGAGCAACACACACAGTATGTGTCTACTCAGAAGTAAGTCCCATTGAGTTCAATAGTACTGACTCCCAGGATAGTGTGGATAGGATGGCAGCCACAGATAATATTAGAATTATTCACATAAGGTGATCGTATACTAGGGAGAGGAAAGAGTGCAAAATATACAGAAAAAGAAAAAAAAATTAGAATAAGATCGCTCCTACGGAGAAGAAAGGGTGCAAAACACAAAAACAGTGCAATCCTAAGAGTGTCTACTCTTAGGAGAGTCCCGTTGAGTTCAGTAGTAATTATTTCCAGGAAAGTGTGGTTAGGATTGCGGCCATAACACACAGAATAAAAAGACTGCATCATAGAAAAGGTGCGCAACACGCACAAAAGGGGAAAAAACCTATTAGAATAAGAAGATCGCATCATAGAAAGGGTGGAAAACACACAAAAAGAGAAGAAAAGGGCAGCAATCCTAAGAGCACTTTCCTGGGATCAAGCCCTACTGAACTCAATGAAATTTATTTCTGAGTAGACACGAATAGAATTGCACTGAAAAACATACATTAGAATAATAAGGTCGGAAGGGGGAACAAATCATCCTTAGGACAGAAAATTATATGATGCCAAAAGAAAGAACACTGTGAACTGAGAAGGAAAAAAATTAAGGTAAGCTAAGACTGTGATCAACCCAGCAACAAAACACAACACTAAACGCCAAGCAGGGATTTTTCTTTTCTTTTCCTTTTTCTTTTTTTTGGGGGGGGGAAGAGGGAGATTATCAGTGCTTCCAAATTCAATGCCAGTACATCAGAAACTGAACATCAGCATAAGGTGATGGAAATTAAATGTGGTTATCTTAAAAAAAAAAATCAGAAGTATCAAAGTTTGTTTGCCACAATGTTTGAGATTCGACTAAGACCAAATTGGCTTGATGGACACAATGCTGGAGATGATTTCTATAGAATCAAGTAATCACATGGGGCTTTCTGCTGTTATTATTATTTTTTAAAATAAAGATTCTGCAAAAAAAAAAAAGTAAAGTAAAAAAAAGTCAAAATAGTGAAATAATTACCATTGCTCTGGCTCATCCCGGCGAAGCTAAGCCCCCGATTCAGAAATTCTGGGCTGAGAATTGCGGTGTGTGTGAGTGTGAATGGGGGGAGAGTGGGGTGGGAGAAGGAGGAGGGGAGGACAAGAAGGAAAGTCCGAATGGAAGAAGGAAGTGCCCAGAAGAGTGCAGGATGCGAGGAAGCAAGTCTTAGGGCATCCAAAGAGCAAGAAGGGGATTCCCCCCAAAACAAGGTTTTTTTTAGAAAAAAAAACTATAGGGGTGGAAACGTCTGCAAAGGACAGGAGTCAGTCAATATCCTCCCAAAATGCATTTATAGATGCCAAATGTCTCTTAGGGGAAAAATAATGATGATGATGATGATATAGGGAAGGAAAAAAAATCAAAAAGAGAAGAAGAACCAGGACTGATCAGGAGGGGGAGTTGCAAGGAGGGAGAAGAGAAGCCCTGGCAGCCTTGGCAGAGAAGCCAGGATGCAACTTCGAGGTGGCTCCCTCCCTCCTTCCCTCCCTCTGCCTGGGTAGAGGAAAGAAGAGAAGAAAAGGGAAAAGGGGGATCTGGCTGGGGAAGAGGGGCACGCTCCGCTCTGGAATCAGCTGCGATCTGCTGCTGGCAAGACCTCACTGCTGGGGTCTGGGAGATGGGGTGGCTCTGTGGTCTCCCCCCTTTCCCCCCCTTTTTCCTCTTAAACTCTCTTCTTGCTCGCTTGCCTTCTCCTTTCATGCTCAGTCCCAAACCATTTGCCCGTGCCAATGCCAGCAGAAAAAAAAGAGAGAGAGAGAGAGAGAGAAGGAGGATCCACCTATTTGGCAAGAAGACACATCGTGGAGCAGCCAATGGCTGCATCAAAGGGAAAGGGAGGTGGAGGGGGAAGGTTGGCAGAGAAGGAATCAGGGAGGGGGTGGCACAGAAAGAGAGAGAGAGACTGTGCAGTTTAAGAGATTGAAAACAATTTGCCAAATCGACAAGTTCATATCTAATGAATAAGCAAAGTCCAGCCGCAATGAAATTTTCATTGGCCAGGAGCAGATCTTGGCAAGGAGGCCACTGGCAAAATATTTTAAATAAATAAATATCCTTGCATCCACCCACCTCCCCCCCACCAAAAAAAAGACAGTCCCACAAGGCCTCAGAAAAAGCAGCTGTTCCATCTTTCTTTCTCCATCTCATTCTCTTTCCATCCTCTTTCAAACACCCCCCCCAAAAAAAAACTATTTGTACAAAAAGAGACAGAAAAATTACCTTCCCAAATGACAACTCCCTAACTGCAGTGGTTTAAACATTTAAAACACAGCCATCCTTTCCTAAAATCAATGATCTCATTAATCTCAAACACATCCCCACCCCAGCCCCCCCAAATGTGTACAGAGATTATTTCCTGGAAAGTTTTTGTACCACCTGGTATAGGCCCCAGCAAATCTCTCTTCTCAGAAAGCTGGGCTTTTAAGGTCAGCCTCATGTACATTTGTATCTTCTCCACCCCTAGCTGAGACACTTCAGTTTCTAACAGTGCAAGTTGCAACCTCGAGGAGATGGACCACTACTCCAGATGGATTTATTCACTTATATCAAAATCCCTATAATCCCAAAATGATTATAAATCAAAACACCACAAAATGTAAACAGATTGCCAGGATGCAACTAATTTGAAAGCTTCTCGGCGGAGGGGAAAAAAAACACTGTTATTTGAAAATCTCTCATCTTTCAAGTTGACTTATTACTATTGCTTGTGCAGAATAATCAGAAAAGTAAGAGGAAGTCAGAAAATGAAAAAAATTAATTCATTCATTTTGAGAGCAAGGAACAAAAAGAACAAAAGTCCATGTACCTGCCAAACTGGAAAAAGTGTTGGCCAATAAAGACACCGTCAAGAAAGGAAAATGGAAATGAAAAGCAGTGAGGGTAGAATGGAGGGTAGGATTGAAATAATGGAAGAAAATTAAAAGACAGAATCTAGTAAATATGCAAAGAAAAGGGAGTGGCCTTGGTGTGCCTTTGTTGAACTTCTTTGAAGTACTACCCTCATGTATTTGGGCAATTGAGGAGAAGGTTCTGGAGAAAACAATAGCAGAACTAGTAGTGACTTTATCTGAGAACGCTCCCCTGGCTGGCTTTCATTCTCTTATTCCAGCCGGCCATCCCCTTACCAATTCTCCACCTCCCAATTTTGTGGAGCAGAAACAACAGAGGGGCTTGTTTCCCAGAGGATGAGCATATAAACAAGTCAGGTTCCTCCAAAGCAATGTAGACTGTTCTGTCTTGTATCACCACCATCATCCTTGGAGTAACCCCGAGATTTGACTATGCTTGTGAGGCCTGAAGCCCTTGACAGACCAAACACTCCAGCAAGGAGATAGCATAAAAGGCAGACTGAACTGAGCTTTTCCCCATTGCCCACTGCCAGCGCCAGGCCTGGCTGCCAGCTTTCCAGCAACTAAGCAGGCTGCTAAATCAGAGCTCTCGGATTTGTGCTTGCAAATCACAGGGTGGAGGCTTCCCCCACCATAACTAGCTTGGCAATGAATATGGCAATGGGGGGATGGCTGTTTCCCCATTTCTCCCCCCTCACATAAATCTGGCACCAACCAGCTGAGCTGCATTAAAAGCAGGATACGGGGCCCTGAAACCTCTTACTGCTCATAAATATGTTGTCTGCTTGGGAAAAACACAGGCCTCCCCACACCTCTCTGTGACCTTAGCGACAAACCCCCAGAGGGCTGGAGACAAAGGTGATCTGTCCACAGCAGTGTTAGGTAATACCTGCCTGCCCCTTCCCCTCCATCAGGCAGATTAAAGGTGGGTGCGCAGGCAGGCAGTTGAGGTGGAAGAGTTCCATCCAGACACAAAAGCTTGGAGATTATTTTTCTATATCTGTGTCAAGAGGGGGGAGTATGTAAGTTGAAGCAGAAGAAGGCAGAAGAAAGGAGATAAAGGAAAAATGAACTCCTGCCCTTCTCCCTACTCCCCCTTCAAAATGTTCAAAGTCTGTC
This sequence comes from Cryptoblepharus egeriae, assembly GCA_030015325.1. Taxonomy (NCBI): domain Eukaryota; kingdom Metazoa; phylum Chordata; class Lepidosauria; order Squamata; family Scincidae; genus Cryptoblepharus; species Cryptoblepharus egeriae. Next base: position 113,304,582 of record JAREYC010000002.1, read on the forward strand.
TCTGAAACTTAAAACTCATTTAAAACTCTCACTTCCTTGTTACCTGGGAATGTACAGATTCCCAGTTTTTAGGCATGGGATCCTTCCTTTATAAGTGCGGTGTGTCCTTGAAAAAGTGTACATTATTAAACACAATTATCATTTTCTAAACATCCAAGATGTGTTGTATAACTAAAATATAGTATGATCGGGGCCTATGAATTCTTGAAAAGCTTTCAATGAAAAGCCATACTAGAAAATTAAAATTAATTTCATTAACACCAACTTTATAGATACGCGGGAGAATGCGTAAAGACTAGATTACAAAAAAAGTTAGACCAATGAAGACAAAGCAAAGAAAAATTATTAGCTACTCCTATTATGGACCTGGTCATCCGAATTGTAGCAATTAGACACCCTGAGATTAGACACTTTCATAAGGCCAAAGTAATATATTCATATTTCATAAGGCCAAATTATAATATCTTGGCTTAGGTTGCTTTCAATGAATGCTAAACTCATGATGTAACAATAGCAACAACAAATAGAATTATTATTATTATTATTATTATTATTATTATTATTATTATTATTATTATTATTATTACATAAATGCACAGCAAACAAATTTGTGCTGGTTTCATTCACTTCACCAGTCGGACCCTTCCCAAGAGTCTAGGACTGTGTGATGTAGCGGCGTATAATTCGTGCTGATCCCAGAAGAGCGGCTTTCTGCAGTTGGCAGAGTGATATTTTGTCTATTATTATTATTATTATTATTATTATTATTATTATTATTATTATTATTATTATTATTATTATTATTATTAAAAATCAAACAGTAATACACAGCGAACAACTTCATGCTGGTTTCTGTCACATCACCAATCGGACCCTCAATTTATTATTATTATTATTATTATTGATCTTGCCTATTAACTGTCTAACGTGCATTGGTAGGGTTGGCTTTTTAAAGGCCGCGTTAGCAGAAATAGTATACCCACTTACTGGACAGCAACTAAGCAGCTGCACAGTTCAAACCAATTTGTTCTCCTCTAAGCACCCTCTGAGACAATGCAGGGGTTCCTAAGGCACATTTCTTGGGATACACACTGATCCACTGATATCTCTAAAAATATTGCTGCCCCAAGCAACCACTTGCGTTGGTTGTACATTTTGTCCGTCCCCGGCACCATCAGTAAATAATGCAATGATACTTAGATACAGCAGACAAATTAGGCTTCTTCTGTTTGCAAACTTGACACATTAAATTAGCATCACATGTATCTATATATTAGAATCACATTTAGTATCTATGGAATTAGCACATAACACATTGTGAGTTTCTGCAATGGACAGGAAAGTAATTATTGTACAGTATAGTGATTATTATTGTCGTCATCATCATTCCTGCAAGCTCATATAAAAGTGATAGCAGAAGAATTATTTTTACTAGAAAGGCTATATGGAGACATTTGTCTTTTAAGAATGTTAACACATAGGCAATGCAGCAAGAAACAATTGTGAAAGAGCTTCAAGCGTCAACACCCGCTGCCAGTGATTGCAATGGGAGATGCTAAACTGCATGCAGTGTTGGAAAACATTAAGTCTGATCTTTAGGCGTTTCTGAAAGACATTTTCAAGAATGGACATGCACTCTGGGGCCGCAGTGCCAGGCAGAACACTTTCAAAGAAAAATCTTTGCAGGGATTTCACTTATAAGGGATTCAAACCACCACAGATAGTGGCTGACTAGCCTCCATTTACCATATTATCTCAAATGTAACGCTCAACTTTTTCCGCTGAATGTAGTCTTCAAAACTGGCGTGCATATTAGATTTCAGTATATACAGTATTTTTATTATAAGTACAGGTCAGTATTTAGTTTAACAGTTTACTCTATTGTAATGAAAAATGTAACATACACCTATTGTTGCATAAAGTTATGCAATAAGGTAAAAATCATAAAATGAACCCATTCTCACATTATTATTGTCATATCTCATTGCATAATGCAGTAAAATTAAAGTTTGCACCTGTTTTGCAGTGGCGCATTACAATCAATTGTAAACTTTTTAAAAAATCTCAAACCTTTTAAAATCAGGATGCTCATTAGATTCAAGTAAATACTGGTATTTATTTATTTGTTTGTTTGTTTGTTTAGGGTTTTGTGAGCACTGCACATTAATTTTTTAAAAAAGATTTTATATCAGCATGATTAGGCCTGAAGATAGACAATGGAATATTATTTTAACGTCAACATTAACAGATTTATATCATTCATTTGGTAGGTTACATTCTGCAGGTTATACTCTTTGTAAGTTATTTATCAAACAGGATAGGTTATTAGGCAAACAGGATTGGAGGAAAGCCCCTGTCCCTTTGTCAAACCAGAGAGAAAAAAATAAGCAGAGAGAACCAGGAAAGATGGAGATGTTAGAAGAATTAAAGGGAAAGAACTAAATGGAAGGATGTGGGGTTAAGAAAAATAGTATACTGGAAAGAAATATGGAAGTAAATAGATATGATGAAGAGAGTCGCTCCCGGGAAAAGCTCAGTAAGGAAAGTAAAAAGTAGACAGAGATCAACACAAGAAAGAAAATTCCCGAGCCAGAATTGTTTCTGTTTGTCTTACTTGGCTGTTATGTTCAAACATCAAAGCTGCTCTCTTTCCTCTGCCTTTGCAAGTGAAGCTACCATTTCTCTCCTGAATTCCAGGTGATCAGGAACAGTGCTCAACTGGCTAACACTTAAGAACCTCATCTGAGCAAGACTTCTTTCTTTTTGGTACATCACAACCCCAAAGGGTAGAGGCGGGGGCAGGAGTGAAGACTCCCCCGAGTCTGGTGGGGAGTTTATTAGTTTTACTTACTTCAAAGCAAACTTTCCAACTCTGGGCCTAATTTTTTTTCATCTTTTCATTTGCGGAGTTTTTCTCTCTCTCTCTCTTTCTCACTTTCACTCTTTTCCCGCAACCAGAGCAATGTGTAAAGCTTTCTTGAGGTTGTCATAGAAACAGTCAGTAGCACCCTGGCAAACTACTTCCCTAGTGAATGAATAGCACATCAATTTCCACTCTCCACAGGGCTAGTAAGACCTACACCCATATTAGCCTGTGGCTAGCCCCTGCCGATGTTTCCCCCTTCTAGAGTGCCGAAACGAGAACGCTTTGGGTTAACAATGTGTCGGTGGCCTTATGTCTGACTTGGCCTTGCTCCGAGAAGGTAAGACGGGGTACCAAATTTGAGGGGGATGCACCAAATTTGAGGGGGATGCACCTTCCATCATTTATTATAAAGAGTTATAAAATACAGGATTTGCAACACCTACTGTGATTTCAGCACAGAAAGTGGAGTTCGACAAAACACATCCAAGCACAACAGAGTTTCGAAGAAAAGAAATATTTCACTAGAAGCAAATAACAGCTTCAGCCAAGGGCTAGGGCGATCAGCACCTTTGAGGTCATTGTCACAAATACTGTAGTCTTCCACTATAGAGCCCGTTTCAACTTGATTTTCACACCGCTCTCTTGCTTTGAACACACCGCCTCACAATCAGAATGCCAGCCCAACTCAGTCCAAAGCAAGCGTCAAATACCCATCCTAGATTAGATCAAATTTTTTTTCACAACTATAAGAAATATGTGTTCACGCATGTCTCCCATACTCCCTTTGCATATTACCGACAAATATAAGTTCCTGTAATCGGTTTGATTCTTCTCTTCATTCTTCTAGACTAACACACAGCGTCGGCCTGAAAAGTTTTTCTCTCTCTGACCTGATTTAGCACACACAAGAGAAAACTGCCGCAGACTCAACGTCCTAACGAACTTGAGTTAATTAATGCTAGGAAAGAAAGAAGCTCCCTCTCAGCCTCTTGAATCATGGTTCACTAGCCTTTTCAATTTTCTATTTCCAAAAAAAAGGTGGGGGGAGGTCACATTCAAATATTTTTTTTCCCGTCTCAGCAGGGAAAATAAACAATACACAGAATGGGAAGAAAACAGTGGTACTGACTAAATGCATGTTTGGGCATGGCAAGAAACACTGAGAAAAGTTTATTTTCATATTTTCTTCTTCTATTGTGGAGTAATCTGTACCTTCTGCTAGTTGAAACTTAAGTGCTGAAAAGGGTAGGGATAAATGACTCAAAAGATTGGTTATTAAAGCTACAAATAACTCATTCATTTAACATTAAATCCAGCACTTGCAGTTCGAGGAAGGAGGAGCTGAGCTCATCAGGAGTTGAGAAAATGTGCCTATTTCTTTCTCATTTCTACCATTCTAAATCACTGCAATAAAGAATAACTGAAATTGTGACTCCCAGTAATTAATCTAATCGTATCTTCTGTATGTAACCAGGCCTCTTTTCAACATTTGGGCTGGATTTGGGCTGCAAGATTGAGATTCTCTCTGATGATGAACTTAGGGTGCAATCCAGAGTAACTACGGGGAGTCCTTGTTCCAGTGTAAGAACAATTTACTCTGGATTGCAATATAAATTTCCCATAGGTTTTCACCAGGTGGTGCAGTAACTACTGGTGCATGTAATGTCTCTTACGTGCCCCTGTAGTTACTTTGGATTGTAGGGTTAGGACTGAATAAGAATGTGCGGCCTTCTTGCAGAACTGGGGCCCTTAGCTAGCAGAACTGGGTTTGCTCTTCAGCTAAAGTGCGTCTTATGGTACAACTTATGGTACAACTCTTGATTATACCTACATAAATCCATAAATTATGGTATAACTCTTGATTATAGCTACATAAATCTTAAACAATATTAGAAGCCAGATATAGAGATTAGATGCTCCAGCAAACACACATTTTAAACCACTACAATGTAACATACCATTATGTTTCATCAGCCTACCGCTAACAGTGGCAGATCTCTCTCAATCACTAAATGCTTATGCTGATACAATATATCTAGTTTAAATAAAGTATGAGCAAACCCCATAGTTTTACCCTCACTGTCAAAAACCCATCAATAGTTACATAAAACTCTATCCAATTGGGTTAGAAATTGAACCCAGCAGCACCATGCAGAAAAGGTTAAAGGACAAAGATGGTGGAGCATGTCTGTGAAAGCTAGCAATGCATCAATTCAACTTTATCTTTGGTATGGATTTGCAGGAAGACTCCCCTCAACCCAGGTGATAAGAGTGTGGTGCTGCAGCCACTAGAAATAGCGCGGTCATTTGACAGGATGTAAGTAGCACCTAAGGGCAGGGAGAGTTTGTGGATTGTAGTTGGAGAGACAGAGTGGAGAGGGGAGAAAAGTTTACAGACTGACTTTACAGATCTGCTGTATGTTGACTTCTGGATTTTCTTGCCGTTATTCTTGAATATTTAGGCCTAATGTTTCACCATGCATTTTTGATGGCATGTTCAGAGGCAAAAAAGTAAAAGCCAAACATATACAGGAAAATATTTTTCTGTAAATTATATACATATAAAATCAGAATGTATATAATTTACAGAAAAATATTTTTCTGTAAATTATATACATATAAAATCAAAAAAATTACTGACTGACTGACTCACTCACTCACTCACTCACTGACCCATCAATGCCCAGCCAAAACTGCTGGACCCAGAACCATGATATTTGGGGCGGGTATTCATTTTGTGGATATAGGCACCCACTAAGAACTAATTTTTGGAAATTCTAACAGAAGCGGGTGAAAAGGGGTGCAATGTGTTTCCAACCCTAAACTTTACATTGTAAAACTTCTACTGGATCAACACCAAGGGGGGGCCCAATGGTGTTTGGATATGTCTGCTACCCACTGCACAGTGGTGTCCAATGCCTGAAGATCGCCGGTAAGGATTCCCAGTGCTTGATAGGGATGCACGATGCCCACTGCCCACTGGTGCCTGGTGTTGTTCAGTAGGAATAACTGGCGCATGCTGGTGTCTGATGCCCACTGCACGGTGGTGCCTGGTGGTGCTCACTGCCCAGTAGTGATGCCCCAGTACCTGCTGGTGCCCTCTCCCCACTGCATGCTGGTGCCCACTGGTGCCTGGTAGGAGTGCTGCGTACCTGTTGGTGCCTGCTACCCAATACATGTCTGGTTCCAGTGCAATTGCCCAGTACCCACAACTGCCCAAAAATATTCTTTAAATTTTACTCCCGCAATGACAGGTCAGTTCCACTAGTGTTTTACTGCTTTTCCCTTTTATTGCACCTGAAGATGCCATCAGAAGTGGATGGGGAAATATTAGGCCTGAATGTTGAAGGACAATGGCTAGAAAACCAACATGAAGCTGATGATTATATCTGACCAGAAGAATCTTATATCCTACACTGACTTTATAGATTCACACTGCAATCAATTATCAATTCACACTGATAATTTGAGTTGCCCTTGGTTAGGCCGGCACAAATCACATGCATTTCATTCTGGCCTGGGGGTGCTGCACTGCTCGGGGGGGGGGGGTTAGGCCAGTGCACAGACATGTGCTGTCCTTCCCACACCACAACAAGAACAGGGAGATAATTTGAGTTGCACTGGCCTAAATTTTGACTCCATCAGAGACTTCCTTGGGCCTACTGGACTTCTTAAAGAGTCTTACTGGACTGACTTGGCTGATTAGACTAACTTACTGGCCTGTTGACTAATGACCTAAGAAACTGTTTAACAGTCCTGCTGACTAACATTCCGGCTAACCCTAAATCCTCTGGCTGCTCCATGACGCCCAGAAATGGAGGCTTGGATCCAGCATATATAACTGTGGTAAGAGAAACACAACTGTCCATCCCCTCCATCTATTGACTTTATCAAGAATAAGTGATTCAGATTGCATTCCTCAATGTGGGCTTTCCTGCACTGATCAACACAGATCAGTGTGGAAATACATTGTGCGTAAAGCTACCTAAGTTTTTTCTTTCTTTGCACACTTCAGTCTGGACAAAAGCACTCTTTCAAAGACCACAAGTCATTAAAAGTTGAAATAGTACAGGGATCTTCAAACTTCTCAGTATGAGGGCCACTTTGTGAAGTTTACACATTTTTGAAAGCCAAAAAAAATCAGGTTTATATACAGCAACTACTACAAGGAACATTGTCTCTGCCTGATCTGTTGTGGAAACCCAATTTGTTATGATTTGTTTACTGTATTTGCTCACCACAATTATTTTACAGCATTGTTGAAAAGTGAATGTGCAGAAACCCAATTTGCTTTATCAATAGGGGTGAGATCAAAACTGAATAATTATCGTTTGATGGCCCTAAAGCAGTGTTTCTCAATCTGGGGGTCGGGACGCCTTTGAGGGTCGCCTGACCCTTTCATGGGGGTTGCCTAAAGACCTCTGGTGTAGGGGGCCTTACAAGGTATTTCACATTTTTTTTATTTGTAATTAGAAATAAATATTTCACAATATATAATTAAATTTTTTTTGTGATTAATCACTATGCTTTAATTATGTTCAATTTGTAACAATGAAAATACATCCTGCATATCAGATATTTACATTACGATTCATAACAGTAGCAAAATTACAGTTATGAAGTAGCAACGAAAATAATTTTATGGCTGGGGGTCCCCACAACTGTATTAAAGGGTCACGGCATTAGGAAGGTTGAGAACCAGTGTCCTAAAGCATATCGCCCAGAAATGAAGTTAGCTAGGCTGACATACACTCTGGCCATATGAAAAGGAGTCAAGGAGCAGAACTGTACATAGTTAATTTTCAAATCACATGGTTGGATAAAAAAAATTAAATTTCTGAAGGCGGTATAAAATCTTGTGGTGGGCTGATTGTGGCCTCTGGGCCATGGTTTGGAGATAGTTAACTTGTGAATGGACTTCTTGTCAGTTTCTGGTTGTACAACTACAGACATATTTGAAAAATTAGGTATTTTACATTATATTAATGACAATAGTATTGGAGGTTCCGTCTGTAAAAGGACTCAAAATTTTAGCATATTATTCCAATGCAGTTTATTTCATTGCATTCTCCATTAAATTACTTTTCCAACGATATATAACATGATGGTATTATCATTCATATGTAGCCTGTTTTTCAAAATTTAAGTCACTACTGTCAGGCTCAGCTTGTAGCCCCCCTAAAGGTTGTAGCCTGGTGCAGTTTCACCTCCTGCACTCAACTAGCTATGCCACTGGGAGGATGCATTGTATGGAATGAATTGTATGATTATGTGAATATGTATGAATATGTGAGACAGATCATCATGATGCTTAATGGATTGAAAAAGGAATAGGATAGTGGTTCCCTAGGTTTTTTAAAATTTGCTTACCCTTTGGAAGCCCATTTCTATAAACTGAACCTTTCATATTAGCAAAATATTTTAAATATAGTTGCTCTTTAATTGATTAAAAAATAGCAGTTAGAACTTTTGCAGTTACATACCTGCCTCCTTTCCTGCCCTGAAAGTCATTCTAACACGAACTTATGTTTTTCTGCCAATTATTTACAAGTACTGCTAAAAGTGCTGGGGTTAAATATACCCCACCTTGGGAACTACTAGTATAGGAGAACAAATTGCACTTTCCACTATCACAAGTATCGGCAAAAAAATTGGGGGCCATTCACACTATAATTCTATGCATACCTATTTGGATGTGAGCTCACATGAGAATTACTTACTTGATTCAGCATGGACATTTAAAAAGCAGGCAAAACATAACATGAATGGCAGCACAAACATTTTTGTTGCCTTTTAGGTTCATGAATTAAAAAAAGAATACATATGGTCATTTATGCATAACATTTTTAAATATTTGTGTTAAAAGTACTAATCCCTGGCTGTGGGTAGACAGAGCAATGGGAATCATTTTCCTCTTGCTGCTACTGCAGCATCCTTAATAATTATGCAGATCTTACTTGTTTGGGTGTGCATGTATAGTATATTCTATTTAATATGTATTACTTCTATATTAACAGCAAATTCTGTCTGTCCGTCTGTGTGCCTGAAATCCCTCTAACTCGGGCCACACTTGCTCTACATAGATGTATTATACCTTTCTGGAATCAGGATTATCCCAGGATTGAAAATCTGCTCTTCATCTGCTACTTTAAAATCCAACATTGGTATTTGTGTCTGGCCCAAATCGGCAGACATGCCATTTTAATTCCAGAGTTTTTGTCTCTTTAGTTATTTGTCACTTTAGTTTTGCCTCTTAAGTTTTTTTCTCCTTTTTGTTTCTATAGTTTTTGTCTCTAGTTTTGGGCCAGAGGCCCAAAATGCCCTCCGCAGAAATTGGCTTTAAAGTCCGCACGGAGTGCGGCTCTTGAGCTAGTATTTTCAAAAATTAAAATTACATATTTAACAATTTGATCTCAAATTGTCAGATGAAATGTATGAACTGATTGATCTGTAAGCCCAATCCTGAGCTTTCAAGCATCCACTAGAACACCAATGCCAAAAAGGCTACCTCTGTAGCCTTTGGGAGGCTTCCTCCCAATGTAGAGGAAGCAGAAAGAGGTCTCCTTGAAGACAACGTTCATCCCCTTTCTCTGGGGAAAGCCTCATGCTCTACAGTGGGGCTTCTCAAATCTGTGCTAGCTATTTTGCTGGTCTGATCTCCCTCCTGCCCTGGCTCCTCCACCCATCTTCTCCCTTGATTCCTCAGGCTACACCGCCACCAGCACTCACTACTGGAGACAGCATGTCCTCTTCCTGCTAGCATAGACTCAGCGCTGGTGGCCTGGCGCTCTTTACTCACTGGGTGCCATAAATATGGGATGTTTACGACACCCAGCAAAAGCGCTAGGTCTCAGCATAAGTGCTAACTGAGCCCAGGATTGGGTCCCTAGTTCCCTGAATCCCACAGGCTCTAAACAACGGCAAAATGTTTAACCATACTAAACATAAACCAAAATGAAAATTAAATATGAAAACTACGCCCCATTCACCAGGTATTCCATTCTTCATTTCCCCAGGGCTTGTTTCTGTTTTTTACATGGAAGCCACAACACCTTTGGAACTCTCCACAAGTGGCTTCAATCTATAGATACCCTTTGGCTTTATCCTTCGTGAACATCCCCAGAGAAAGGACTGCTCAGCAAGGACCAACTCAAGCAGTTGGTGAAGGACAAAAAACTTCTCTGCAGGGGAAAGCCTTGTTCACCTGGATTTCCTACTAACCACAGTCTTAGGATTTCCTAATTCTAACCACAGCCAGTTCCACAGCATGAATTCACTACAGTAGATACCGTAAGTCAATTTTGGCCTAGGCAATTTCACTCCTAAATAACATTTTTCAAAGGAATATCTAAGCAGGTATGTTAATACATTTTTCCACTTATTAAAGAAATCTCTACAGCAAAAGATTTTCAAAAGTGTTAAGCGTACTGAGGGAGAAGAAAAGCATTCTTCGAAGAGTAGGTTCTGTTCTATATGTTATGTTATATGGCACCTGTGACAGTTATACCAAGCATATATTTTATGGTTACAGAAATTCTGGCTAATTTTAGGGTCCAAGTTTGAATTTTGCAGTATAGCTATGGAAACCTGGAAAAAACATTTTTGACCAAGATTGTATCAGAATGCCAAAAATGAACTCTGTTAAAGATCAATTCCACCTCCATATCTCTGGAAAAGGTTCCATTCACAGTTTCCACATTAAAAGGTAATTTACAGACAGACTGAAGCTGTCTTTGATTCCTATTATCAATTACATTAATAGAGACCTGAAAGGGGGACACAGTTCCCTCATTGGCACAATGCTCTCCTCAGAAGCAATGCTCTTGGTAAAAGATGCTTGACCAACGTAAAATCTTATACACGATTACTCAGCATGTGAAACACCACAGTGAGCACACAAAAGACAGAAATATTAATGACAGTTTCTTAAAATTAAAACCATAGCAGCCAGATTGTAATACATAAAAGAAACCCAAACACTGAGATTATAAGAGCAAACAAATTCAATGGGCATTCTAACATCTGAATTGACATAGGGTAAATTCCAGAGTCACTACAGGGAGTCCTCGCTCCAGTGTAAGAGCAACTTACTCTGAATTGCAATATGAATTTCCCTTAGGTTTTCATTAGGTGGTGCTGTAACTACGGGTGCACGTCTTACGTGCTCCTGTAGTTACTCTGGATTTGGGGGATAGAGAAAGGACTCTGAAATCCATTGGTCTGTAAGATACCAGAAAAATCTGTTGGTTCTACAGCAACAATCTGATTAGTCCTCTGAAATTTCTACTTCTTTTTGTGACGATGAGAGATAACTCCAACAGGAGCTCTCTCCTCAAACACCTAACCCACTGTCCTGCTTCCTTGCAAATCCAGATGTCCATGCTATTTTACATATCATTATTGTTCTGATAATCCAAACAGATTTGTTTTTCTTGTAAATAATGTTGTAATGATTTCCTGGGGTTTCTGCAATGACTAAGGGCAAAATCCTGAGTAACTACGGGGAGTCCTTGCTCCGGTGTAAGAACAACTTATCGGTACTCTGGATTCCAATATGAATTTCCTATAGGTTTTCACTAGATGGTGCAGTAACTACGGGTGCACGTAAAGTCTCTTACATGCTCCCGTAGTTACTCTGGATTTGGGGTAAGAATCTCTCACGATTGTGAAATATACGGTATATATTTTAAAAGAAAACATTATATTGAAAGTTTCTGTCATCACTTAAAGACCAACATTAACAAACATTAAAATCACAGTCGGACCATCCAAAACCACTTGACATAAAGAATCCTATCGCATTCATACATCCTACCCCCCCATCTCTTCTACCCTCTTGTTCTCCAAAACTCGGCATCATAAACATGCCAATGGCAGAAAAATTATCTGCCTATGAATTATAAAAATACACAATAATTCAGAAAGATGTAGAATCAAACTGATAGGGATATCGATAAGTGAGAAATGTCTGGTTTAACCTAATCAGTGTGGAAACAGAAGAGCAGGATTTGGGGCAAGGCAGAGGTTGACAGCTCAACCAGGTTTGCAGACAAAATGAAGTCTTTGTTGCACATTTAAATCCCCCCAAAAACAGAAATTTGAAAGGCACTGCACGGAGCAAAGCATACAGCCAAAACTCTGGCCAGACGCCCTGGTGAACTTCAGAGGATTTTTGTTTAATATTCTGATTGCATTGGACCTTTTAACTAAAATTGTGCAACATTTATAAAAGAGCTTGACTACTCAGGCCATGCGTTTTCAGACCATTGTTTTCAGATCATTGTTTGAGACTGTGTTCGGAGTTCAAAATGCATCCTATTTTGACTGCAGGGATGTTAATGTCACCTTAATAGACGGAGGGTAGAAAGATGCATGGAGTTGCTGAAGTTTGCCAGTTTTACTTTTCAAGTTAGATGTGCAAAGAAAACACATGAAATATTTCTTCCTAAACTCTCGGATGAGACAAAACAAATTTTTGACTCTCTAGCCCTACAGTCCAGAATAACTACAAGAAGATGTAAGAGGCCCTTACTCTGGATTGCTCTATGCATTTCCCATAGGTGGCACCGTAACTACTTCAGTGTAAAAGGTCCCGTAGTTACTCTGGATTGTAGCCTAGGTTGTATATCAAACCTGTTTTAACACAGAAGCCAAATTTTCTTCCCAAAGTGGCTAAACTTCAGTGTACCACATCCAGGTTTGGCTTTAAACCAACTGGACCAAATGCTTCCAAACTGGTTCAGAGCCTAAGGGACCCCATGCCAAGGTAATTACTAGTTTTGTGCGCAATTTTATATTAAATGTGCACAATTTTATATTAAATGTGCTCAGATCCATTTTATCCATGAATGAGCATAGATTTTTAAGTGCACATTTTTATTGCTTTCCATTCTACCCAAGATATATTTCTATAAACAGGATGACCAGACACCCTCTTTTTCCAGGACATGTCCTCTTTTTAATACCTCATATCCTGGAAAAAGAAATTTCCCTATGAGCAGGTCCCTGCAGGCAGAACATAACATAATAAATTTTCAGTAATGTAATTTTAAATTTAATAATATCATGTTTAACCCCATGAAATCAATATACAAGTATTTTTAGCTTTTATTTTGTCATGCCCCACATTTTTCATGGATGCCCTACATTTCAGGATATCTTATCCTCTTTTGCAGTTATGACATCTGGTCAACCTGTTCATAATATATTTAATAAATTTTTATTTATTTACATTAAACCTTGTTTTGTGAGTATAATTCGTTCTGGAAACATGCTTGTACCTCAAAACACTTGTATATCAAGTGAATTTCCCCATAAGAAATAATGGAAACTCAGATGATTCATTCCACAACCCAAAAATACTCATATAAAAATTATTACAATACTGTAATATAATATAAAATAGAAGTAAATATGCAAGGCTTGGTGTTTGAGGTTAAGTACATCACCACCCTTACATAGGAGTAAGCCCCACTGACTCTAATAGGGCTTACTTCAGAATAGACAAGCAGCAAGCTTAGTCTTAGAGGCTACAGTCTCTGTCCCCCTTGCTCAGGTAGCAGCTGCAGGATCTTGGAGTGGGGGCTGGAGGGCTGTGCAGAAGCAAAAGGTCTACAGGCTAACTGCCTATGTGTGTACCCCTGCTTTCTACATGAAAGTGTTGCTGGGGGAAGTTCCCCTCTAAACAGCCTCATCCGAGCTGGAACCTCATCCGAGTATGGGAGACGATCACCCACAATCCCACAAAAAGAGAGAGAGAGAGAGAGAAGAACCATTGGCTCAGTTGTGATCATGTGATGTTTGGCATCACATACTACCTTTCTACAGTATTTATATACCACTTTTCAACTGAAAAGTTCACAAAGCGGTTTACAAGAAAATGAAAAAATTAACAATCCATTAACTGATAATAATTAATACTACTTGTATTGCAAAACATCGCTTGTTTATCAAGTTAAAATTGATTAGAAATGTTTGCTTGTCTTGCGGAACGCTCTCAATCCAAATTACTCTCAATCTGTAGATTTATATCTCTAAGATTCTACGGACCTTGGCTGAGAACCTGAAGCCCTACAAAAATGTTTCCATTTGGGCCCTGAAGTTTTTAAGGCTGGCCCTGACCACTCCAGACTACAATACCAATCCTAACCACCAAATTCCCACTACACAGTGCAGGAAGCTGTTCAAGCCTCTGCTCTATCCAGCACAGGATTAGAGGCTTCTGGAGATCTACTTGAAGTAAGGGAACCTTTGTTTCCATACCCTGGATAAAGTCCCAGCAGCTTCTATCAGGCTACTCGGATTTCTGCCAGTAAAATACCTGGCACAAGTCCAAGCAGCTCTGTGGAGCTTTCAGGTTTGGGAGGGGGATTGCCACTTCTGCCATTCCTGCTCTGCTCCTGCACTTGACCCCATTTTCCCTGCCCTCCCCAATCCATAACAACCCACCTTTCCACCATACAGCAGAGTGCGTACCAGGTACATGTAGTTATATGACTCAGGCAATCCTTATCAATTTTCCAGCAATGGCATAGCTGTCCCAATGGGGCACGTGTTGCAACCTGCTGTTGCAGAGTGCAATCCTAAGCACTCTTTTGGGCCAGTGCAAGTGTTGCAAAAGTGCCATAATGTACTGAGAGCAACATCTGGTTACTTCCCCCTGCATGCAATAATGCAGGGTCAACCTGCATGCAATAATCATCGTCCCTCTAGATGTGAATATGAAATTGCTGGGAATAGCAGTAAAACTTTTTAATGATATGGAAACGCTCCCACAAATCAAGCTCTACAATAAAGGCATTTAACATACCATTTAATATTAACTGCTTAAATAAACCTTCACAAGTCAGTCAACAATGGGTTAAAGAGGGAAGGACAGGAAGCATTGCTGCAAAGAGATAGCCATACTCCTTACTTGAAAAAGAAATTGGGGAGAAACTTTTCCGCAGCTGCAGAAGACGCAATCACAACCTTGAAAAAACGGGACAAAAGGCAAATCGTTCCTGAAATGGCAAGGAATTGATGCACTGACAGTGGAGAAGAGAAAAACACGGCCTAAATGGTGCTGCAAGATAGGACTTAAAAAAGAAGAAGAAATCTAGGTACAACATTTACATAATGGTGTAGGCATAGAGGGGGTCACATCAAAATTATGGGAGTTGCCTTGGCAGAAGGCCCCATGTTAACAGAAATTTTTGCATTATTTTTATTCTGGGACTTGATCAGCACCACACTTCCAATGCTTTTGACAACAGCAGGGCCAATTAAATCCTGTTCCCCTTCCCAGATCCAATCCACCTTCACGGGTCAACGCAGATTTGTGCCAGCAATATCACCGGGCTCGCATAAGCTTACCCCAGACTTACTCCAAGGGAACATTATCCAAGAAGGCCTCTGGATACCAAAACCCCCTTGTGGTATTTAGCAGAAGCTGCACTGGCACTGCTGCATGTCAGTACAGGATACTGCACATCAGTACAGGGATGAGTCTATTCAAAGTAGAGCACCTCAAGGTAAAGGGGGAGGCACCTGATGCACCCCTTCTGCTACCGGGAGATTGTGTTCCAGTCTAGCTCTGGTTTTTTGCAGTTGTGCCAAAACATTTTCAATAGTCAGGATTCAGGGTGAATTTTCTTCATTCTCTGATAAGACTATTTGGTTACAGCTAACAGTGCTGGGAAGGCATGAGGGGTAGGCGATGGGCAGCTATGGGGCAGGAAGTGGGCAAATAGGATCCCAGGAGAGATGGGACCAATGCTGGGTTTCCAATCTCATACTTAAGGGGTGTGGAATTATAAAGATTGCAGACCTGTGATCTAAAATAATAGATGCTATTGTTACTGTTCTATGTATGCTAGCTTTATCCATAACCAGTACTGTAATATATCTAATCCCCAAATAATAAGTGGGAAAAGGTGGTCTTGCTTGTAGAGTAGACAGACAGAGCCTAATTCTTTTCAACTTCTCAGCTTCAATGCAATGTAGCCTTGAGAAGACTTCCAGGACTGCCCATTCCATGGGATGCTGTTCACACCCTGTTGGTATGGCTGTATCAGTACTTGAAAGTTAAATAGGACTGAACCTTTAAGAACATAGTAAGAGTCCTGCCTGATCATATCAAGGGCCCATCTATGCCATCTTTATATATCTCACATTATACACCACATGCCTCAGGGAGCACACAAAACAACAAGATCAGGGTGACAATATACAATGGAGGACAAGAATACCTATACAGTACCTTTTAATCATTGCATAGAAGAGGGAATTTAAGGAGGTTCAGCTTAACACAGAAAGCAGCACCTGCCAAAATTCTCTCTTCTATACAATGCAGGTAGAGGCACTATGTCCTCCATTCTATATGGTCATCCTAAACAAGATACCTATATGCTATTGCAACTTCTTGGCATCTGGAATTCAGAGGTATGCTATTTCTGAAACCCATACGCTACATATAGTTATCATGGCTTAATACCTGAGAAATAGTCATGCTACTGTTCACCTTTTCTGTGGGAGGGGTGTAACTGAGACTGGTTGAGCACTCCAAAGCTAACTTTGCACATGAAAAGAATGAAGAGCCAAGAATTGTTTGACATTTCTGGTAAAATTTCCTGGATGGGCATTTTTAATATGATGGCAGAATAACACATTATTTTAGATCAGAGTCCCATCTATAACGTTTAAATTTCGAAATTTAAATTTCAAATAATAATTTAAATTTTTAAATAATTTAAATTAAATTAAACATAATTATTTCACAGTTTTTGGCCTTCAACAATGTGTCAGATATCTGATGTTGCCCTTTGGCCAAAATACTTGGAGATCCCTGTTCTAGAGCTCTACAGGGTTTGGGTCAGAAGCCTGTCCCAGTCACATCTACAGATGCCAGAGACTGAACATGAGGCCCTGTGGATCCAAGGCCTGCGTTCTGTCACTGAGCCACAGCTTTTCGCTGTTCATGTTTCTCCCATATCTTGGCCCTCAGCTTCCCAGCTGGGTGGAAGTTTCAACGCTGGATTCTTACATCTAAACTCAGCGTACCATCGACAATGCCCCTATTGTTGTCAGGTGTGCAGCCAAATTAAAAAAAAAAAAAACACCACTGCCTCTAAACATGTTTAAAATAACAATCTGAAACAAACCATCTTGGTTCTTGGATCTGCTACTACCTCTAATGCTACACAGAAAAAGTGAATGTGCACTATTGAAGTAATGTAACTAAAACACAGGCAGCAAAGAAGTGTGGAAATTTTTTACTAGTGAAAATATTTAGACAGAGGCTAAAAAAAGTCTAAAAAAGCAAGATATAAAAGCAAAAGAAAGCAAAAAAGAATTAGAAAAAAGTTCAAAGTGCTAAAGCTGCCTAAATAGTTATATTAGTATCCTAGGAACTGGTATGAAAGCAGAGGGATATTTGCTCATCAAGCATATCCAAAGGCTTTTGCAGAGGACTGAGAGTCTGACTGAGAAAGAATTCAGATTGGGTTCCCCTCCTCACCAGTTCTCAGATACTTGGAAGAGAAACCTCTCTCCTCATCACTCAACAGTACTAACATGACCTGAACACAGGCTGGTTTATTCCTCCTCATTTAATAGTGATAAATTTCACTTCCTATCATTCGGATTTCAGAGGACTATAATTCCCCCCCACTCCGAATATAAAAGGAAAAGCTCCCCCAAATGTTTGAGATGTTTTCTGGTTCACACCAAAGCCAAATAACATTCTGATCTCACAGTTCAAAGTGGCCTACTGTTCTCCTTTAACTGCCTATTTTTCCACTTGCCAGCCTTCGATCCACCTTTCACCTACCCAAAAACAACAAAGCACCCCTCACCATTTCAGACGGCTGTGCCTAATTTTAAAGAGATCCACACATTTGCCTGTAGCAAGGCTTTTGAGATAGAGTCAGACCCTGCCTAAGTGGCGGCAACAGCAACAACAAAATTAATTATTCCCATTTAATTTAATCCTCATATCCTTTTGCTTTAGGGCACAGTTCAGCTTCTGGAACCAAGACCTGCAGGTTTCTGCCTGAAAAGACCTTCCCATTTTTTTTCATATTCTCCTTTAAATGCCGCCAAATATTCAAGTATTCATACATGATATAAAGCCAAAAACCCAAATTTAAAAATAAAACACTACAATGGCCTGATACAATGGCATCAGTTTGTTTGCTTCTTATTAAAAAATAAAGTTTTCTTTAAAACTGATGCCGGATTCTGAGTAGTGAGAGAAAGGAAACAAATGTACAGCTTCAAATTCTTGCAAGAAGCAATATTTCATAGGCAAAATAAATACTGGTCTCCTGAACCATATTTCATGTCTCTCATTCTGCACTGGATTGCCCTGCAACTGCAACACAGCAAAAATAAAGAGGAAATATATTTCCTGGAATGAATATACACAACATTAATTAGACCAAGATACTTAGAACATTTTCTACTTTGATTAATGTTTCCATTTTCCATCTTCCTTTACAAATCATTCTAAGGCCAAAATCACAAGAGATGCATAGCAGAAAAGATAGTAACTGACAGAATGGTTCTAAGATTTGCTTGGCCAGTTTTTATACCAGTAGGACAGAGATTCTCCAAGACCTTGATTGGTTCAAGGCTATACTGAAGGCCAGAATAACAGGATTATAAATTAGGGAGAAAAATCAACTTCTTATAAAATAAAAACAGACAATGTTAAACCAATATTGCAGTGACTATGCCAATACCTCATGCAAATATCTTGCCAAACATGTATTTAGAATCGAAGCATTAAACAATGAAGACATTTCATTCTCTGGATAGTAAGCTCATCTCTTAAATTTAAACAAAATTGTTTTCAGACCCAGATGTTTAAAGGAGTCTCACTGTGTCCCACTTTGTGTCCCACTGTGTCCTACACTTTGTCTCACTGTGAAAATTAGAATTAATATCTAACTCTGTGACTATAGGTGCAATCCTAACAAATTTAGGCCAGCCTAACTCACCTGGCATATCTTCTCATGGTCGTGTGGGGGAGGTTGGCATGTGCCTGTGCAGTGGCCAAATCTCCCCTCTGGAACCGGGAAAAAGTGCCTCATGGCACTTTTGTGATACCCTCAGGCCAGTACCGGACTTACTGTATACTGCTGTTTATGCTGGCCTAACTGCAGCCTATTTACTATTTATGCAGGGACTGTATAGCATTCAGACACACTGTTGCAAATACACAGATACTGAACACACTTCAGTGCTTTGATCCTGCTTTTTAATTAGCCACACATGCTCAAATAAATTCTGAAAGACAAACACTGAATTTGGAAAGAAAGAAAGAAAGAAAGAAAGAAAGAAAGAAAGAAAGAAAGAAAGAAAGAAAGAAAGAAAGAAAGAAAGAAAGTCTGTACACCAACGAGTCCCCCACTGAGTCCATGAAATAATAGTCATTACATTATCAGTGGCATTCCTTGAGGGGAGGAAAACTAAATTTTCTTTGAGGCAGTGACATCTCTTCATCTTACCTTCAGAGTTAGTCACAGGTTTTAAAGCAAAGGCTTTTGTAGCCATGAAGGGCTATGAAGGGGAAAGACACTTTACACAAGCATTGCTGCTTCTGAAAAAACTTACCCCCCAATCCAGAATAATTACGGGAGCACGTAAGAGACTTTACGTGCACCCGTAGTTATTGCACCACCTAGTGAAAACCTATGGGAAATTCATTTTGGAATCTGGAGTAAGGCCTATATCCTAAAGTGAAATTAAGCCCCTTGATCCAGGGCAGTTAAGATGACTTTCCATAAGATAACACTAGAGGGTGACGTAACTGCGTAACCGTAACTGCTATGGATTTAGCCCTGAGTTGTTCTTACACCGGAGCAAGGACTTCCTGTAGTTACACTGGATTTTGCCCACAGTGTTTGGCCCCCTCTCCAGGAATGCCACTTTATATCAGCATATGGAATAATTTCTTTGATATTCTTTTGGGCCGTACAAATGAATACAAATACTCATACTTATTTATTCATCTTCTATTTCATGTATAAACTGCCTTTCTATCAATGCACTCAACATGTTTTACATTGTAAAATAATGATTATACCACATGAAATAATGGCTATTAGCGTCAATCTTATAGCCTCAATGCCAAAAGAAACCAGAAAGAAGAGGAGAATAAACACAGTGAGGAAAGGCGTATTATAATATACTACATAACGATCAGATGAAATGGCTTATGGTGGAGACATCTGTGGGGCTGGGGGGGGGGGAGAAGCAATGGCAGTTGATCCCAGCCAGGGTAACTGAAGCATTTCACTGTCTTGCTCTTGAGGCAACCAGGAGGAATGTCTCATTATAGCAGCTACCCCTGAAACACCCTGCATTCTTGCTACCTGAAGAGAGTGTGAAACGCTTGGAGTTCAGTCCTCAAATATATATTAACAAGGTCATAATGGATTAGGAAGCATTTCCTCCCCTTGCCTGGTCATCAGTCTTATTTGGATGTCAAGTCAAGAGTCAATTGCTGGAAACCCAACATAAACTGCAGGGGGAAAAAAACTCCAGTGTACAGTTTGTACAAGAAAGTGTTCTTTGCTAGCTGTGGAAAGAGGCTTGCTGAAACACCATTACCACTGTCATTGAAATTTCAATAACCCAACAGAAATATCCTAGGAACTTGAAAGACAGTGGGGTTTAAATATTAAACATATTCCAAAGCATAAGCAGCTTCTGGAGCAGCTTCTGGAGCGAGTTCAGGGCAACTTATGGCCAAACCCTATTCCAGCTAGTGGTGACAAACGTGTACGTGTGCTGTAGCATGGAGGCCTTTGGAGCAGACAGAAAGGTCTATATTAGAATGCTTTGTGGGGCTAATAAAAATGGTACAATTTATGGAAATGTGCTGCCAAGGGGTATTCAGATGAAAAAATGCTGGGATTCACTGGTTTCAGGGAACATCAGAAGAGCTTTGGCTGCTTCCTTGGCCCTGCCAGATACGGTAGTGGCCATTTTAACGCCACTGAATCACAGGACTGGCAATGCTGATAGGATAGAGATATCAGACATTCAAAATGCCTGTAGCCTGCCTGATTTATCAACTTTCTTGCATCAATATAACAAGTGGTAAATCACTCTCAGATCTACTTTATATCTGCTTTGAATCACTCTTTAGATAGTGATTTT
The DNA here is from genome assembly GCA_030015325.1 of Cryptoblepharus egeriae. Lineage (NCBI taxonomy): Eukaryota > Metazoa > Chordata > Lepidosauria > Squamata > Scincidae > Cryptoblepharus > Cryptoblepharus egeriae. Next base: position 113,325,595 of record JAREYC010000002.1, read on the forward strand.
TAACCAGTGTTCAACTATTTTCAAATAGTCCTCAGGAATTTGGGGATTACCATTAATTAATAGGAAAATTGGGGGATTTGAACAAACTGGTGTGCCTTGTCAGTGGTAAAACAATTGATGGTGTGCCTTGATAATTTCAGTGCCTTGTTAATGTGCCAGGAGATGAATTTGGTTGAAATCCACTGCTTTAGATCTTAGAAGAGCTTCATTTCTTATGGGATGAAGTCCCCTCCCTCTCCCCTGGAGTAAATGACAGAATGCAAAGCTGTGAGGAAATGATTATCACTTTGCATTCTTCTGCAATCCAGGGGGAAGGGAGGGGGTCTGCCTCCCAGCTGCCTCTCAGCTATTATTCTTTTAATAGGGAGGTTGACTGATTGCCTGCCTGCCATGTTACCCTGGTAAGCATTCTATTTTTAAAGTGCTGCCTAATCTTTTAATTGCTTTTTAATTGCTTTGTTTAACATGAAAATCTGCATCTAGTAAGGTTCATGGAACAAAACCCATACAGATGCTGAAACTCAAACTGTATGCCCAGTGGGGCTTTCTCCTGAGTAGGCATGCATAGGAATGCAATTTAGGGCTGTGGGTGGCACAAGTTCGAGACCTGGGTCCCCACAAGACAGGGTGAGCTCCTGTCCTTAACCCAGCTCTGCAATGCAGATGGAAGCAATCATATCGGCTCTGCCGTTCCATTGGACTATTTCAGTGGTGTGGAAAGGGGGGATTTGCTGCTTGGGTAACAGCCTTTCCTCCATATCAATCTACCCAGGCCTTTGTGCTTCACATACAACACTGAGCACGATACCATAGTCTTTCAAGACTGATGGATGCCAATGCAGGAATGCGCTGCCAGTTGCTTTCATTTTTTCACTTTTTATATATCAGTAGTGAACAAAAATAATATGACTGCCTGGCAAGTGGGGAAGGAAATGTCATGTTTATCAGGCTCTGTGAACATAATACTTCTGCTTCCTCCTACAGGGAGACAATGTCAGATAGGTAGGAAACTCAACATGTTAGCATGGGGTCATGGGTCAGTCTGCAACATCTTCCTCCAAGTCAAGGGGTGTGAGGAAGGATCTACAGGGATGAGGAATTCTAGTTGCAGAACAGAAAGAAATACAAATCACTAACCTCCCTGATTTTAGGAAGATTTGAGTACAGAAGGGAATCTTAAAGAAAGAAGCAAACAAAACAAAACCTTGCTACAAGAGATGTTTGTCATCATCAACCTTCCATTTTTATCTTCATTTATTCTTAGGGGTCATGGGGATCCTTTTAGTAGGTTTCAAACCCACTACATCTCAACTTTGTGTCTTGGAACAATATAGTACCTGTCCCTTTTTCCTGCTCCTGCACCCAGTTATATCCTTCTGCCTGTACACAGAAAACGCCATCCGCAACTTGGGAACTCTAGGAGCTGTAGTTCTTGGGACAGCACATGTCATTGATGTTATAGATCCTTTTAACGCATCTAATTTCAGGTTCTACAGTTTCCTCTGTGAGCAAGCATAATGGTTCAAATAAAGTCCAATTCATGGTAAAAAAAATTTTAATTACTTTTGTACTTGGACATTTAAGGGCAATTCCGATGAAACATCCAGTGGAACTTGCTCACCACTCACTAAGAAATATGAGTGCAATGTTTCCTCCACCACGGCTTTGCCAACTCTGCTGAAGCGGTTCCTGGAAATTGTCCTCCCAACATAATGTTGGAAATTCTAGAAGTCCTACTGAAATCTCCAGTACTGCTTTCATAGTCACCTGAATATTGTTAGGGATTTCTAGAGATCCCAAGCCAATTCTCCAGGGTTAACAACTCTACCGTCACAACACACTATTCTGCTTTACATAACTGCATGGAAAGGAGTAGTTTTGATTATTGTGTCCCCCATTCTCTGCAATTACGTAAAACAGAACAGCATGCTGGAGAGGGGAGCAGGACATAAAAACTCAAGTCTCTGCATGGCAGGTGAGCAGGGCTAGTCTAGCATCTTCTCTACACCATACTGTATTTATTCCCACATGGCTGGATAACTGTGTATATTATCCATGGTGGGTGACATTCCAGACTCTGATCTCATGACTAAAGTTATCCTTCAAGCAGTAATGGGCTTCAGGGGGTTCTCACAGGTTCTATAGAACCCTTTGCTAATGAGCACCTGGTTCTGAGAACTGGTTACTAATGGGACATAGAACCTGTTGTTAATTTAGGTTATTAAGACATAGAACTTGTTGTTAATTTATTTGAATCCCACCACTTCCAAACGCAGTTTGTCTTTCTTGCTTTTTATCTAAGGATTTTAAATTATAAAGATTTCAAATTTGAACAGTTTTGGAAGTTTTTAATCGCTTGATTTGTAAACAAAGAAAAGTATTTGCTTATTGCAGGGACACACCTGGTAGAAATGAAAGGAATTGGGACAAAAAATTTAACATCTTGTTCCAGACTATGAGAACAAAAGGTTCTAATTTTCTAAATTGGTAAGAGTAATATAGTATATATGTGGGTTTTTAAAAAGCAAGAAACCACATATTTCTGAAGCTAGAGTTCTGTGTGTGTGCTTTGTGATGAGGAAGTTGGGTAGGGACAGGGCGACCAGATGCCTCAACCTAAAAAGGAGGATAAGGTCATGGATTCCTCTCAGCCAGGCCTTCCTGGCAGACAATGGCACATTTGCCTACTCCCAAGTAAAGTCACGATATTGGGCACTTTCATTTTCCCATAGAGCTCAATGCATATTTTTTAGTTTTAGTATTTTCGTCACAACTTTTGATAGGAAGGAGATATTTTGCGTTGGATTCTGTTCTTCAATATGAATCTAACAAGATATGACCTGATGGGGTACTGCACACCATTGCAAAGTTCCAAAATGAAGCCAAAATGGAGAACACCCATACAGGAGACTAAAAAAGAGGACAAATCCAGAAAAATCTGGTCATATGTTCACCCTGGGTGGGGAGCATATATATACTGTACATTATAAATTTATATGTATATATTAATATGTATATAATATATAATATTTATATGTATATATTATAATATGTATATACAGTAGTCTCTCTGTGTGTATACATACACATACACACACATATCTCTGTATGTATGTATGTATGTATGTAACATAGTTGGTGCATTGATTTACAAGCATAATTCATTCCAGAAGCAAGCTTGTAATTCAAAACGCTTGTAATATAAAGCAGATTTTTTTCCATAGGAAATAATGGAAACTCAGGTGATTGGTTCTACAACAAAAAATATTCATATAAAAATATCATGTATCATGATAAATTGTCTCATATTCATACAGTCTTGGACTCCCTATGCCCACTCCATGGAGCCATATATTTTGAGTTGTTTTGAGCCCCCTTATACAAGAGTGAGACTCGCTGATTATAATCAGGCTTACCTTAGTGTAGACATACAAGGAAAGGTCTCTTAGGCTCCTTTCCATTGCCCCCTTATATAGGAGTGAGCCTCACTGACTGTAATACACTTATTTCAGAGTAGATATGCTTAGGCAGGTCTCTCAGGAGAGGCTGAGCAAGTGCTGGAGGAGTGCCGAAACCAGCCGTATCCTGGTCGGGACTATTTTTTCGCTTGTTTATCAAGTCAAAATTTATTAGAAATGTTTGCTTGTCAATCCACGGTTTTACTGTTTTATGTTTTGTACTGTTAGGTTCTTGCTGCTTTCTTGGCATCTGCTTTACTTTGTCTGGATCTTCCCACATCCCATATATTGTAAATGTTTTCTTCTTTGTGCAGCACCTGCACACAGGCCTTCTCTGCTAGGCTAACCGGGGCTTTCCTCTGTCTATACATATGTGGGTTTGGGTAATTTATTCCCTCCCTACACTGACCTTGATTTCATTTTTTAAAAAAACCTTTTATAATTTGCCAACTACTGCAAGAAGGCACAATGCTAAGAAAATACCAAGAAACAAGAAGCAAACAAAAGGGGAAAAATACTATGAAAAAAGTCATAGCAGGACACAACTGGCTCCAATTTGCAGGATTTTTATCCTCACACAATCCTGTGGTGTAGCACACTGAAGCTGGGACATTCATCTTCAATTCTAAATGTGGTAATGCCACACCAACACCAATTCCTAGCTGCCTTTCAGAACAGACCGCACAGACACAGACTCAGAATGGATGCACAGTAAAACCAATACTGGTGAGTCCTCAGAAAGATAACAAAGAACAACTACACGGTGGATCAGGGTAAATGGTATGTCTGATTGCGGACTGGTCCTACATCCTCAGTTCATAGGAAAGCTTTTTCAGTAGCTACTTTTCTGGACTGCTCTCTCACCGCCAAGCTCGAGAAACATACATACATAAGCAAACCAAAACCAAAAGGTTTTGACATTCACCATTTGCTGCCTCTAGACAGGAGATGAACAGCTATGGGAAGCAAACATTAAGACAAGAACTTATCAGCAATAAGCACAAACGAAACCAGAATAATCAATCAAGTAGAGACATTGTAGGATATGGGTCGATATAGATATGAGTAGAAAGTTTCTTAACTACCATCAATGTATATGAATACAAAAATGCAGTTCTTTGAAATATTATCAGAAAAAAACCTATACCAAACTTTTATTATTTTTAAGGGATTTATAAGCCTTTTCCACGCCAAAGCAAATGTCCAAGGCAGCTTACAAAGTTTTTTATCCTTCTGTCCTCACAACAACCCTTTGAGGTAGATGAAGCTGAGAGTGGCCCAAGGTAACTCAGGAAGCTTCATGGCTGATGGGGGAAATTTGAACCTGATCTTCCAGGTCTGCCCAACTCCCTAACCACTACACCATCCTGGCTCTCATGATTATGCAGTTATAAGCTTCTCATACCTGTAACAAACGAAGATGCCAAGTTGAAACCCCACAGATTACTTCACAGTCTCCAAATGAACCCTAAATGTAGTCCTTGTGTAAAAAATCAGAGGGAAGGAGTGGCGAGGAAAAGATCACAAAGAAGGCAGAAAGTTGCTTTACTACTCTCAGTGGATGAAATACACACACCTTATATATATAATATATGCTATACACAAGCCATGTATATAAGTCTATCTTTTGTTTAAACTCCTTCAGGGTTAAAAACAGATGAAACTCCAAAATGGAGATAGCATGAGTCTGGATCTCATCTTGTTTGTTATAAAGTGGGAGCCACAAAAGCCTCTCTTTTTAGGGGTTATACTGTATACACCTCAACCAACAAGATATTGAGGATCAGGGCAGGAACCAGGTTGCTAACGATCCATTATGCCTTGATCTTAGGGATCCTAGGGATCCACTATCCAACAACCCATGAAGTTGCACTGCATAATCAGGATCTGTGATCAGTCTGGCCATCAAATGCACTTGGACTCTCAGCCAGTGCCCAACTGGAACCAACCCTGCTGAAGGAGGGGTGGTTGATATCCTTTATTATGCAGTGCTTGCAGGATTCTCTGAAGCACCTGAAAGCAAGGCAGTACAGGGTTAGATAGACAGCCTCAAGGTAATTCTCAGGGAGCTTTTTTCCCACATGCTTCCCTTTACAGCACAATCCCATATGGTAATTATTGCCTGCATATTGCAACTGATAGGTGGGAAAGTTTAGGACAGTCAGTGGCTTGTTTGAGGTGAGATGTGAACTGGGAACTTCTTAACATTCCCAATCCTATCCCCCACACTTGGCAACAATGCATTCATGCCAATAGGACATGTGCTGCATCCACACTGCACCCACAAATGACACTTTCCTCTGTGGAAAGGAGAATTTCAGGCAAGCAAAGAGGGCAAAAATTCAGGCAAGCAAACCACCACTGGATATGCAAGGAGAATGCTTTAATATGAATTTGGCTGCAATTCTAAAGACACTTTCCTGGGAGAAAGACTCATTTAACACATTGGGGGATACCTTTGAGTAGATATGGTTAGGATTGTGCTCTTTGTAGCAGAAGGGGAAGAAAAATTATAAATTTTCTCAGTCCTGATCCTAGCTGATTTTTGATTAGTTAACTACCAACTCCACTCAGCTGTGCTCAAGTATGTAGAAGTTACATGCTGGCACATTGGAATTTGAAATATTTATTCTGCTAGCACAGAGTTGGCACATACACAATTTATGCTGGTTCCTTAAAAATTGCATTAGCACCTAGTAATATAAAAAAATATTTCCAGACCAGCCAATAATATTTGCTGGGTTTGCTTGCATTCCCATACTTTTGTCGGCTGAGTTGTGATAATATGAAGGGGTTTTGTCAATTAAGTATATAAATAGACCAGAGCATCTGTCAGTTTCTAAGTACGTAGTGCTATCTGAACCTCCCTCTTAACCATTCTAGCCAAGAACTTCCAAGGACACAAATAAACTAGGGAAGGAAGATATATAGCTGGTTCAGTTGCTCTTAATGTCACCATTATTGTAGTAGTAGTAGTAGTAGTAGTAGTAGTAGTAGTAGTAGTAGTAGTAGTAATGAACAACAGTTACAATAGCCTAAGAGCTGTAAAAGAGTATCAGCAACCATGTACTGCCAAGTGTGAGGCTCTAACTGTTGCCTCACTTCTCTAGATACTGTAAAATGAATATTTGAAATATTCAATTTTTTCAACTCTAGAGCAGCATTTCCCAAACTGTGGTTGTGACCCACTAGTGGTTGCAACCCCATGTGCGCTAGACCTGTTGTGAGGCTGCTGGTAGTGCTGAAATGCTTTGTTTGGTCTGCAATGATTGGGAGACCCGATGTTTCTTCCAGATTGTACAAGACCCACAACCTGGTCTACTGGCCTCCATGTATCTCAAAATAGCTCAGAAAGTGCTGGAAGTGACTTCATGACATTGACTTTGATTCCTCTGTGTGTGTGTGTGTGTGTGTGTGTGTGAGAGAGAGAGAGAGAGAGAGAGAGAGAGAGAGAGAGAGTATGGTCTGACAACTCCCAGTTTGACTGGAAGTTGTTTCAGTTTGCTTTAGCAAGCTTTTCTGAAATCTGCAGAAACCATACAATGGGTGACAGGTCTGTCATACATTGGCAGGCCTGGAGAGGGGCAGAGGGTGCCCCAGATGCTGCCTCTGCACAGTGTTTCCAACAGCACTAGAAGCCTTCTTAGGTTCCCAATGTGATTGGAAACAGTACTTCCGGTTTCCTGGCAGTACTGTGTAAGAACATGGAGAAGCCCCAGAACACTTCCCCAGTTGTCTGCAAACATTATGTGATACTGTTCAGCAAGTAGGGAGGACAGAATGGTGCAGGGGGTAGCATCACGTACCTCTGGCCCAGGCACCTAGAGGGTAGGTAAGTTACTGCCAGATAAGTAACATTACTCCAGGGCCTCCCAATAAGGCATTCTAGAAGTACAGGAGCATCAGACTGTGGCCCACTGCAGAGAAGGAGGGTTGTGACACTGAAGTGTTTGGGAACCACTGCTCTAAATACTACCCACAGGCAGATACTTCATATTTATATAGAATAAATGATGCTGCACTAGCCCTGTTCCCAGCTGATGATTCCTAGACCCTCCTCCTCATAATTTTGCTAAGGCAATCGTGAAGAGAAACCCCACTACAGATAAATGAACATTGCATGGTGGTTGAAGCTAAGTACACGTGTTATCATCAGGAGATGGGTTTTACATAGCAAAATCCTGGGGCAGATGATACATTCTTCTACACAGATTTGAAATGATTAGAGAGGGCTTTGGACCAGGGCAAACACACAAAAGAATACAAATTCTTATTTATTTAAACCAGTGCAACTTGGAATGGAACCACACAAATAGAATCCCTTTTCTGTAAAGGATTGTCTGTAAAGAACTGTAAAGAACTGTAAAGCTAATGTCTGTAAAGAACTAGGGATAAAAACTGTTCCAGAAGTTCTTGTAGCAACATGAGCAATGCAGCAGCACTAGCATGGAGTGGCTACGGATCACAAGCTCAGCATGAGTCAGCAGTGTGATCTGTCTGCGAAGAAGGCAAATGCCATTTTAAGCTGCATTAAGAGTTCTGTAGCTTCCAAGACGCGAGAAGTTCCAGTTCCTTTTTATTCTGCATTGGTGAGACCTCAACTTGAGTACTGTGTCCAGTTCTGGGCACCTCCGTTTAAAAAAGATGCAGCCAAACTGGAGCATCTCCAGAGGAGAGCAACAAGAATGATCAGTGAGTTGGAAGGGAAGCCCTATGAGGAAACGTTGGGGGAGCTTGGGATGTTCAGCCTGGAGAAGAAAAGGCTGAGAGGAGGCATGATTGCCCTCTTCAGATACCTGAAGGCCTGTTATATGGAGGAAGGAGCTCATTTGTTCATAGCTGCTTCTGAAAGCAGAACTAGAACCAATGGGTACAAACTGCAAGAAAGGAGATTCTGGTTGGATATCCAGAAAAAAATCCTGACGGTGAGGGTGGTTCGGCAGTGGAACAGATTGCCAGGGGGGGGTGGTGGACTCTCCCTCACTGGGGATCTTCAAGCAAAGGCTCAACAAGCACCTGTCGGGGATGATCCAGGTGGATTTCCTGCTACAGGCAGGGGGTTGGACTAGATCACCTACTGGGTTCCTTCCAACTCTAGGATTCTATGCTGTATCCTGTGGGGATTTTTGGTTGCTAGAGGTCTCCTTGGGGTAAGATGACAGTTGTCACCTTGCCCAGAGGTCCACCACAGGATCTGCTATGTGGCATTTCAGGCCTGCTTCAGCTGAATCACTGGAGCAAGTCTGCAATGATGTGTGAAGCAGTACAAGGTTAAAACCCTCCGTCAGTCAAAACTGACCTGACAGGCGCTTCAAAGCTGTTCTTGCTCCCCTCTCCGCACCAAGGTGGCCAAGAGTCCTGTCCCTCTTAGTCCTTTCCTATCTCTAGGAAAGGCAGTAGGGTGCTATTCGAAATAGCACTAGGGTGCTATTCGAAACCCCCCTAGTCAGCTTTCCTGCTGCATGCGTGGGGTGCCGTAGTGACCCTCCTGGCCTCTCAGGCAGAGCTGTGATGATGGAAAAAGGAAAGAGGATTCACCAGGGAGCAACTGTCAATGGAGGGAACAGGGAGAGAACTGGTATTGCTGTGAGAAAAGAGAGGGTTTAACATCACCTGTGTTAAAAAGAATTTCAGAATTAGACCCAAAATGTCTTCACAAAGTTATGCCTGATGGAGTTAGGGCAAAATCCAGAATAACTACGGGGACTCCTTGCTCCAGTGTAAGAACACTTACTCTGGATTCCAATATGAATTTCCCATAGGTTTTCACTAGGTGGTGCAGTAACTATGGGTGCACGTAAAGTCTCTTACGTGCTCCCGCAGTTACTCTGGATTTGGGGGTTAGCATAATTTTTAAAAACCACAAATGTGATATGTGTTGTGCACCCCTGCAGTAGGTATATTTTGGTTTATGAACCCCTAAGGTCCACAGATCAAATGTGTATCTCAACATTTATATTCATTTTATTTTGAAAGAGACACTTCCAATCAGCGACAAGGGAGTCAACAAAAAGAGAGATAAGAATTTTGATGGATCATCTTGGCTATGTCACCTAGTGGTTTCTCCGATGTTTCTTTTCCAATTGGCAGCCTTTTCTCACAAAATTCTGCCTAAACTGGAGGCCAGAGCTGTATCAAATCACATGCTCTGTGCCCCCCCTCCTGATTGCAAAGGCATATGTTAGCCAGGTGAGCTCTGTGTGGAGCAAATCTGCCCTTGATTCTTAAAATGGCGGGTGCTTTTCCTAGCTTGAGGCAGCGAAAAAATGTCAGTACACACAGAAATGGGATAAGAGAAGGATTTTTTATTTGTGAGCAGTGGGGAACTGACCGCACCGTTCTATTTTTCCAGAGGGTGGGAAAGTACAAACCACTTTCTTTCTTGTGAGGTATGAAGCAGACAAACCACAGGCACATGTGGAATGATGGAGAAAACTATTACCGTATATTGTTCTGTACCAACTGCAGCCCTGCAGAACAGCTGTACAGCTTCAGAAGGGAACTGTCCCAAAGATGCATGCAAACTGTTAACTGTATTAACAGAGCTGCTATCCAGTGTCATTAGATAGGTTCCTTGTCAAAGCTGCTAAAAAGACATCAGTGACTCTTTTAGTGAAAATTAGTCATCCTTGACCATAAAGTTTTTTCTTTTCTGTTTTACTGTACAGTATATTACAGTGTTTTTATTAATGTTACAGTAACTGCGTTCTGTATTATATTGCAGAGTTTTGAATTTGATTACAGTGTTTTCTCATCATTTTTACAAACAGTTAATATTTTATATGAATATTTTGGGGTTGTGGAACCAATCGTCTGAATTTCCATTATTTCCTATGGGAAAATCCACTTTGTATTAAGAACGCTTTGTAAGACAAACATGCTTCCAGAACAAATTAAATTCATCTTACAAGGCACCACTGTACCCTGTTCAGGACACTACTCTCCTGGCATGTTGATACAGAATGGAAATATTTTTATATGGAAAGATAAAATCAAAAGCGATCCTTACTTGCATTTATATTTAAAGAGTTAATTCTTGAGAGTTAAACATGAGAGTTAAGATAAGTATTAGAGAAAGAGTGGAAGGGTTTAAGAAAAAGCATGGAAAAGTGGTATTTACAATATATAGTTAATGAGCATGCCATGCTCACCAATATTGCTTCTACATTTATATTACAACCATTAAAAGTTTTATATGTGCTGCAAATGTGATTATCCACAGGTTTCAAAGAGTTTTGACCTTACAGTCTTCACTACATTAGAAGCTGGAGAGGTAAATTAGGTACAGATTCCACTGTTTTTGAGGAGGCCATCAGAAGATCTATGTCAAATAAAAGTAACAATAGATGAAGTTCTAAGTTACATGTAAGTGACAACTTAAAATTTGAAAGGTCACTGGAGCTAGCTGCAGGAGCTAAACAATGTTCACTCTGAAGAGTTGTTACAGCAGTCATAATTAAAATTGTTGTCCTTTTAACAAAATAATGCAATTTTCTGCTTTCTTAGAGGATAGAAGGTAACCAAGATCACAGCAATTTTTAAAAAAAGGATCCTGTTACATGATATCTGTCCCGGTAAATTGGAGGAAAGTACAGTTAAAGCTGCCATTATTAAAGAGTATGATTTACCTAAAAAGCATGGCTTCTGCAATGGGAAGTCTTGGTTCAACAACCAACTATGTAATACAGTCAGTTCTCTTTATGTGAATTCATTACCTGCAAATTAATTTATCTGCAAGTAGCTGACTTTCTACCTATCTCTTGATATCAGCAACTGTTTCCTACTATCTGTGAATACTGTACTGGCGCACTTGGGGAGAGGGAGCTTACTGCAGCTACAAGAACCATTGGGTTCCTCCTTCTCCCCTCCCTCATCCAAAAAGCCATCACTTCATCCAATCATTTGTCCAAGATTGCCAAGAGAACCCTCTTTCTGGTGTCCCGGACTTCTCCTGCCTTCGACTGTTCCCACCAGCCTAATGCAGTAAATAAACAAAAAACCCTTAAGCCTCTCTTCTCCCCTCCATCTCCTCAGTCCCATTTACTGAAAGCAACCTGCATTCCTCCCATCACATCTAAATGTTGACATCCAGATTGCCCATGAGGTCTTTGGCACGAAGTAGAAGCAGCAAAAAATAAAAATAAAAAATAAAAGCATAAGCACCAAAAACAGCACACTCACACACATACACAGTCACACCACAGAGTTGCAAGCACACATACAAAAACCACACAAACTGTCATTTAAGTCATGAATCATTTCTGAATTACTGCTCCTGAGATGCAAGTTGGGTCTGAATTCATGACATCTATGACTTGAATTGACATGAGTTGAGAAAACCAGCATTTTCATGAGTCATCATGATTTCAGTGCTCATTCCCAGTACTGGAAGAGACCAATCATCACTTAAGCCTGGTAAAGAGATTATGTGGGCAGTATCCTGCCCATGGGCATTATGTTTGATACCAATGATCCAGGAGCATCCAAACTTTCAACTTCAGGGCTCTTGGACATTTAACAATTGTGTAAAGGAGGGAATTTCAGCAGGTGCAGCTTCTCATCTCACCAATCAGAAGTTCCACCTGCTGAAATTCCCTCTTTCTGGATACCAGTGAAGGACCAGAGAAAGCCAGGCAGCAGAAAACAGCAGAAAACTCCTTATGATCTTGAGGACCACGTCAGGCAAGGGACAACACGGTAGAGATGGGGGCTCTCAAACTAAGGTATTGTGACACCCCAGCCAGAGATCCCCCATCTCTGACTCCTTGAGTAGCAGGGAAAGCATTGATGAAATCCCCAGTATTATGCTGCTGCCAGGGGCCAGGAGGATGGAGGTTGGTTATAAGGTGATGCAGGGGCCTACAAGAGGTATGGGGAGCACTTCAGAGTCCTTAGTAGGGCTCCCAAAGTCTTAGAATAGTGAGAACAAGCAATCAAAAACCACTTCAGGTTTCACAGTCACAAACCAGAAATGGTTTACAAGCACTTACTTTTACTTGGGAAGCCCTGTGGTGTGCTCTGTTGGGCTCCCGGCACCTCCTGGAGGCTATTGTATTGCCCTGTCAGTAAACCCTTCCTTCTTCACCCTTGGCATCTGGCATGATCCTGGGGATCACATCACCTCTATTGGCCCTATCAAGACTTGGGAGAGTTATTCCCAAGAAGTTTGAGAACCACTGGGGTAGAGGAAAGGAATTAAACGTGCAGGGAATCAATTTTGTCACAGCATCCCACTCACCCCAGGTGCCATGTCCTCAAACATACTGGAGGCCTCAGAAGGGCTTGTGGGTGACTTTCCCCCCTTTCTTCCTGCATTGAATTCTGAAGCTTAACATCTCATTGCTGTTTTGACATAATGCCTCTGCAAACATGGCCTTAGGGATCTGAAAATCTCTAATGAGTTTTTAACTCCCCTTTGTGTGGAGCAAAGTGGACATGCATCTGGGGCATTAATCCTATTAGGTATAGCCCAAGCTGTCAGTTGACAGCACCCACACTGGAAGTTCAAATCATCTTGTTCTCCAAGGCAGTGATTCCCAAACCTTTTCAACCTTCAGCTTCCTGGACCAACTAGCTGTTGCTTACAGCTTCCCATTGTCAAGTATTTTGAAGGGAGAGGTGGGGTAAGCCAAGCCTCAGTAGTATTTCTATTATTTTCCCTTGAAAGAATTGGATGGAAGGTACAGTATTACAATTATAGGATGAAATAAGAAATAATATTTGTTTCAGTGAGACTGGGGATGCAATCCTAACCAATTTAGGCCTGTAGAACTCACCCATCATCCTGTTCCTGCTGTGGTGTGGGGAGGCCATTGCATTTCTGTGCACTAGCCTAAGCCCCACAGGAGTGGTGCGGAAGTGCCTTTTGCCACACTCAGGCCTACCCAGGGGTTAGGATTGCACTGTGAAGCTGCAATCCTATCCACAGTCACCTGGGAGCAAGCCCTACTGACTATAATAGGACTAGCTACTAAGTAGACATGTATAGGATTGGGCACTCACAGCAGACTTCTCCTCAGAAGTCTGCATTATGTATGATGGTGATTACTCCCAAGAAAGTGTGTATAGGATTGCAGCTATAAACACACAGGATTGTAGCTTTCATCATGACAAACCAGGATGCAATCCTAGTCAAGTTTACCTGAGAGTAAACCCATAACTGGAGATATTATTTCTGGTGAATCAGATAGGATTGCAACTTAAGAACCCAATCCTATGTATGTCCAGGTCTGTGATTTTCAACCTCTTCCATCTCAAGGCACTGTATTTGCCAAGGCACACCATCAGTAGTTTTTACCATTGACAAGGCACACCAGGCCTCCGTCAGTCTTGGAAGACTACGGTATCGTGCTCAGTGCTGCATATGCTGCATGCGAAGCACGAAAGCCTGGGTTGGATTGTTATGGAGGATAGGCTGTTACCCAAGCAGCAAATCCCCCCTCTCCACGCCACTGGATTAGTCCAATGGAAAGGCAGAGCCAATACAATTGGATCCAGCTGGTGTTGCAGAGCTGGGCTAAGGAAGGAGCTCACCCTGTCTTGGGGGGCCGACCCGGGTCTCGAACCCTGGCCTGCTTGTTAACAAGCACAGTGTCTTAGCCACTTTCAAATCCCACAATTTTCCTACTAATTAAAATTTCCCCAAACTCCTACCGCACACCTGAGGACTATCTGTGGCACACCGGTTGAAAAATCACTGGTCTAAGGGCTTATTTCCAAGAAAGTATGGATAGGATTGCAGTCTAAATCTTACTGAAAAAAAGAGGCTTACGAATGAGGGGGAAAATAACACCTCCACCCCTAAGGCTTACTTCTGAGTGAACATGCTTTCACTCACATTTTATGTAATAATAAACAGGTTTGCACTTTGTGCAATAGCAAATATATATTCGCCAGGAGCAAAATGCAGTGGTGGGATTCAAATAAATTTACAACAGGATCTATGTCCTAATAACCTAAATGAACAACAGCTTCTATGTCCCATTAATAACCGGTTCTCAGAACCAGGCGCTCTTTAGCAAAGGGTTCTATAGAACCTGTGAGAACCCCCTGAAGCCCACCACTGTGTGTGTAAGTGTGTGTGTTGTATCTTTCACACCTCTCACCTGAAGACCTTTGCAGGTTTCAAGCAGCAAAGGGAACTCTTCTCTTTCCCTCAGTTTTACCCAACCAAAGTTAAGGCTTGCAGAGGTTTTGTCACAGACCACTGACTCATAATGCCATTGCCATGCCACTTTTTTGCCTCGGATCCAAACCCTCCACAACACATGGAAGACGGGCTTTAGATGCACTGGCTTTTGATTGGTGTAATCTTCTCTTTGGTGCATTCCGGTTGTTTGGAGGCTCCTGACTGAAGCCAGTTGGAAAGGGCATACATATGAAGCAGACTGTCAGGCTGGTGCAAGTCTATGCACTGACCTAACCACCACCCAGAAGCAGCACAGAATGCCTTATGGCATGTTTGCAACACCCCCAGGATAGCACAGGACTTGTGACAGCCTAACCGGGGATTAGGATTGCGCTTTCAGTGAGAGTGAATTCAGACGTTCATAAGGAATGCATAGTCCTCAGATGAAAAGCAGAACCCAGGGCCCCCAAGGCTCCCTAGGCCAAATTTTCTCCACTTCAACCTCAAGGTTTTGTTAGCAATATCCTCGACCTTGCGGGTGTAGATCTAGTCATGGAAAGATGCAAAACACCCTTGAAAGAAAGGGGTCTGTTTTAAGTACCCTAAAAGGTGGAATTCTTGCAGTCTGTCTGTGGCTGTCACAGAAGGCATATTAATTTGCTAGGAGGGTATGAGAGTATTGAACTCAGAAAGAAAAAAGATGGGGCCAATTTGTTGTTATGAATAACAATGAACTGGGATTTGGAATCTTAGAAGCATTATTATCATCTTCTTGTTCTATTTACGCATGCCACAGTCACAGTCCTCACTGTCTGGTGTGGGAATCAAGAATGGATTCAATACATTTGACCATACATTTGAATCCATCAATGGATTTAATACGTTTGACCAATTTTATGCCTCAAGAAGGATTTTCACTACAGATGACTTACGTCAAAGACAACTTCAAACTGACATCATTTATAACAGTAACAAAATAGTTAAAGCCAAATCAAGATGCTTCTCCTGGATCCTGAAAATTCTTGTGACCATTTGGGATACAGAGGCTTCCAATAAATGTTGCCCATATTGATTCCCTGACCAAGGGAATCATATGTAGGGTTACCAGATATCAAGGAAGACAGAGTGCCTATAACTTTAACCATTAAGGGAAGAGAGAATTTTGGCAAGTGCAGCTTTTGAAATGCAGCTTGCATGTTGAGCTACACCTGCCAAAATTCCCTCTTCTATAAAATGGTTAAAGGTATAGGCACTCTGCACTTTGCTTATGCCATATATAGATGATATATATGTCATAAGATTAGGGTTACTATATACGAGTACCATATGGTAACTCTAGTCATATGCAGTCACCACCATTGTCAGGATTCAGCTTTAGGTGCACTGGCAAGGTATGCCACGAGATGGAACCTACATGTAATGGTCGCTGCCCGTGACTAGTTTGTCATGGGCTGAAAATAGCTTTCCTGCTGCCACCACGTACAGAATCAAAGAGGACATGAGAACAGGCCATTTTGCACTTGTAGTTTCTGCTCCTAATTCTTGCATTTCTTTCCCATGCAATCCACAACTTAGGCCTATGTCCTAAAGTGAAATTAAGCCCCTTGCTCCGGAGCAGTTAAGATGACTTTCCATAAGATAACACTAGAGGGTGACATAACTGAGTGGACCCGTAGCTGCTATGGATTTTGCCCTTACACTCCCACTCTGTTCCCCATAGGATGTCCAGTATCTATTATAAATAAAGCAGAGAGAAGCAAGAAGAAGAAAGGATGGGAGCTAGGATGAGGTTGTGGTTCTAGAGTTAGATGCGGAAAATTCAGGCTCAAATCCCTGCTCAGCCACGA
Organism: Cryptoblepharus egeriae; assembly: GCA_030015325.1. Taxonomy (NCBI): domain Eukaryota; kingdom Metazoa; phylum Chordata; class Lepidosauria; order Squamata; family Scincidae; genus Cryptoblepharus; species Cryptoblepharus egeriae. The sequence continues at coordinate 113,342,028 of JAREYC010000002.1, forward strand.
GTGATTATGGCTCAGTCACTATACCTTAGCCTCACCTACCTAACAGGGTTGTTGTGAGGACAAAAGGAGGGAAGGAACTATTTATGCCACGCCAAGTTCCTTGGAGGAAAAGTGGATATAAAATTTTTTTTAAAAAAAGAGAGAAAGTCCAGCATGGCTGACAGTGTGTAAAATACAAGTGTTCGTGCAAGGCAGTGTGTTTTTTAAACACGTAAGTGCAAAATTGTACAAAGTGGCCCTTCTGCAATGGGATTCTGGTATTAAGTTGCTAGAAATTTAAGCAGGAGAAACTGTACAGAGAAAAGGAAGAAAAGGCAAATCAGGGGCAGCCTCAGGATGAGGTAATAGATGGGTAATTAGATTAAAGGAAAGCTGCCCACAGCTTGTTAAAGAATGGCCAGCCCTGACTTGTGGTCAGCTGTGAGAGTGCTCCAGCAGAGATAACACTACCGCTCTGGCTGGCTGCCTTATTCACCCACGGCTCTTAGTCCCCCACAGTTCTCCCTTCGAGAAAGGCAGCCTGCAGGGTTTGGGGTCATCGTGCCAGTCAGAGGCCGAGCTGGCCTCCAGGTCAAAGGGTAGTAGCCAAGTCCAGGGACGCTGGAGTAATAGGCTTCTGCATTCAGCTCATCCGTCTGCATTCGTAGCTCTGGCAGTTGTTCACAGTGGGAGATGGGCCAAGGCACTCCATTTTCTTTCTGCCTGGCTTTCTCCCCCCACTAAAATGGAGCTCACCTTTACAGAGTACTTAGCAATTCTCAGAGGCAACACACAGCAGGGACGAAAAGTCAGATGCCACTGAAACCAAGCAGAGGTTTCCATTCCACACAGTGATCAAATACCAAACTTACATTCAAGAGTCAAATGGGAGGAAAAATTCCTGGACATCTGGGACACCAGATAGTAAGGACAACGAGACAACCTATATTTTAGCTGCCAAGGTCTACAGCCAGCCAGCGTGGTTGAGAAAGAAAACTCGAAGCAGCAAGTCCTCCTGATGAGCAAAACCAGCAGCCAGCTGCATGGAAAGACATTAAAAGTTTTTCAACCTCAGAATTGTCAAAAGAAAGAGGGAATCTTTCTGTGGAAATTATCCACAACTGAAATCGGCGTTTCAACAGAAAGCCCTATTGTTTGTTTTAAATCGAGTGGCATTTGATAATCAAAACCAAACTAAAACACAAGGTCATTTTGCTGTGAAATCTGGATTCAAAACAGAAGGTTTTATTTGAACACTACTTGCCAGAAAATTAAAACGTGTTCCTCAGAATAAATTATTTCCTGTGGAAACACTGGTTTTGGTGCAACTATATTTCTTTACAAAAAAAATATTTCGGCATGAAAATTTTCAGCTCGCTCAACGCTAGCTCAAGTAAAACCGAGTCAATCAGTAACGATGCAGGGAATGAAATCGAAACCAATGCTAGATGCACAGGGGACCCTCCTCAGTGCAGAAACACCCTAAAAATTGGAAGACTTTTAACATGCCATTTTCCTTGAACAATCTGTGGATGTTTTGTTTGTCCCTATTTAAAATAAGCACTTTTGTTTATAAAAGAAAATAGGTATAAAAAATCCTCTCCATTGGGTAATGAAGAAAGAAAGAAAGAAAGAAAGAAAGAAAGAAAGAAAGAAAGAAAGAAAGAAAGAAAGAAAGAAAGAAAGAAAGAAAACGGATATGATATGGAAGTCCTGTTTTTTTCTATCAAAGCCTTGTCCTACTTAGTTCTGTCTTCTGTGCCTGCCTTTGCTGACCGAAAAGCACGGCAAGAGTAATAAAGCCAACACAAATTCTTTGCTATATGTATCCTGAGATATTTGGCTTCAAAACAAAATGTCCCCTACCCATCTTCAGTGCCCTACACAGCCTTCTTTCTTCACAACAACAAAGCTTTCCTCACATCATCAGTCTGGCAGCGGCCATCTCCACACCTCCATCCTCAGTCATGCCTGGCTTGAAGCTCTAGGAGGGGGGAATGCATGCACCAAAAATCAGAACTCTTTCCTCCTGCACCCAGAAGCTTATCGGGACCGAGTGAACACTAGCTGTGGGCCATAAAGAACTTATTCCCCACCCGTCTCTTAAGTAGTGGCATGGCAGATAGGAGCATTTGGAAGAGTCAGTCTCCGATTCAGAGGGTAGCTTTGGGTATTGAACTATACTACGTAACAATGATGTGTTCAAGGGTTCGACCCTATCCCTCCAATACACACATGTACACACCCCAACCTGCTAGTAAGTACAAATGTGTGCCTGAATTCAACAATGATGGTTCAATGGGGTGCATGTGGACCATTAGGAACAGGAACAGCGCATCTCTCTCTCTCTCTCTCTCTCTCTCTCTCTCTCACACACACACACACACACACACACAAAGACAGAGGGGGGAGAGAGAGAGTTTGGCACCAAGTTAGCCTGGTGTATTCATGCCATCTTTGTGTAGGAGTCAGGGCTGCCTGTATTGCTTTGACCCTTTGCAAATTAAATGCCTAACCAACTGTATGGTTAGAACAAGGAGGCCTACCTCCATGACTATCTCCATATGGGCTAAGTTCCCGGCTAAATCCTGCCTTCTGATTGGCTCCTACAGCCCGCAATGCTGCCTCACACTGCAGCATTAGTTGGAACCACATTGCTGAATCCACAGCTGTAGCAGTCCGGCAGAAAGCCAGAATCCTGGCTGCAAATAAGAGGAGAAGGTTTGGACACTCCCAGATGCCAAAGTTGCCCCCCCCCCAATAGCTGCCTGCACCTACAGCAATGGTGTCCATCTGCATGCAGACGTACAGACAGACAGACATGTACTTATAGCCTCTCTGCTCCTCCTTGTCTTCCTTTCCACCTCTCTTGTTGAACAGTTTTGACTGCAGACTGTGGAAACTCAAAGCGGCCCCTCTCCAAACCCACACTTCTGCCAACACCCTCCCCAATATCGCCTCATTTCCACAAAGAATAGGCGCTTAATTTCATCTCCCCCCTCCCACTCTATCCACCACCCCAAAAAAGAGAATGACAAAGTTTGCTGCAAGTGGTTGCCCCTTGAGGTCAGGAGATTGGCTCTGCCTGAACGCTGCCAAAGCTGGAGCCAAAATACAAGGGTGGGAGTGGAGAGGGAGATATTCACTGGGAGCCAAAAAGTGGTCGGCAGCAGAACAGAGGAGAGAGGAAGAAAGAAAGAAAAGAAAAAGAAAAGACGGCCGCTTTCTCTTTGTGGTGCAACTGCCACATCTACTGCAACCAGGGAGCCCAGAGTCTGTGTCTGGTGTGCGTGTGTGAACTGTAGACTCTTCATGGGAGGAAACCCCTGGAGAGAAATAGGGTGTCAGCCCAGTTCTGTCAGGGTGAACATCAGTAGCTGTGCCCATCTTCCTCCTTGACTAGGGCACTCACACACTGCTTAGCAGAGCCTATTCTTCAGCTGCTGTCCCTAACCAGTTTCTCCACTGGCTATATTTATGCCCTCTTAAAAAAATCATGCCTGTAAGCTTTCTATCGGGATCCCGTATCGGTCAGGTAAGTAGATGTGAGGTGCTGGTGTTGTCTATTCTCTTGAAACATTGGCCTAGTGATAACTCCTTTTAAAAAATTGTAACTATGCAGCTTATCCATCTATTGGAGGGGTATGCGTGTTTATGGCCACAATCCTAACCACTTTCCTGGGATTAAGTACTACTGAACACAATGGAACTTTTTTTTAGAAGACATGCTTTGGATTGCACTTTATGCTTTGGATTGCACTGTGTGTGTGTTAAACGCTTCCCCAAGCCAGTTATTTTTTTTAACTAGTATTGGGCAAAAAAGAATTTATTCTGTATTTATCTATTTATCTCTCTGTCATAAAGTTTTCTGCCCTCTCCATTGAGGAATGTCCACAGTGGCTAACTTCATTTAATTAACACCACAAACTGATGGCCTTGAGCAACTTATCTGATGATGGCCTCAGATTTTAAGGGTGCAATCCTAACCACATCTACTCAAAAGTAAGTCCCACTCTGTTCAATGGGTCTTACTCCCAGGAAAGTGTCTTTAGGATTGCAGCCTAATACTATCTGATTTGAGGTACTAGTTATTTCAACATTTGTTCCGTTCAAACAATGTGACATGCCTGGATTTTGGACGAGGTGGGGAAACACCCTACAAACATACCCACCATTGTGTGTAAGACACGCCAAAGGGATTGTGTCTTTTCAAATGAGAACCCTAAATGTGTCTCAGCCCCAGAAAGACCCCGGTCCCAGATGCAAATGAAGTGATACTCCCAGGACCTCACAGCATGAGGACTGCAGGGCAAAGATGGGTGAAGAAATCTAACCCATTTCCTCCGACACTATATGATATAGTCTTTCCACCGTGTGCTGCAAAATACAGCACATGAAGACAACACTTTAACAAGCTAGATGTGTTTCCAAAATCCTGTTAAACCCTTGGTGGTGGTGGTGGTGTGTGTCTGTGTGTATCCAAAAGCATTATTTTAGGGGGAAAGGTAATCTAAAGGTGGTGAGACAGATTATTTTTTTCCATTTTGGCTGAATTTCAAAGTGGTTTGTATATGGTATTTTTAAAAGAAGCTTATTTCCCAGGTGAAACCATGCTAAATATCATGAAATCTTTTCATTACAAATTTGCAGCGCTCTGTTTTGTCTCTTTCATTAGAAAAAGTTGAGGAATTTTTTTTTGCAATAAATATATCATTTCTGCTGAGGCACATTTTCTAAAATAACTCACAAATGCACAACTCCCAAAACTAAGCAATTATAGGCATCTGGGACAACAAAAACTTTGGCGTTTATTGTTTTGTGGTTTGTGTACTTCACTGCCTTGGGCGGTGTTTGCTTTAGAAAAGCAGTGAAGACATTCCATACCCCTCAAAAAATAAATAGGTCCTGATCCGATCCAAATTTTCAGTGTCACTGCAGCCATGCCAATGGGGTGAGTGTTATATTCTGTGGTGGTGGGCAGTCACAGAGCCCTCATCAACGTTTGTTCCCTAATATAAGGGCTGTTAGTGGCTGCATTGGTACTGGAAATTTGGACTGGACCCTAAATTTATCTGTTCTTTGAGTGGCACAAGAAGACCAGTTAAGATGGTGAACAATCATTTAAACACAAGATGCTGCCTTATGCCAAGTCAGACTTTTTCAGTCGGTATTACTGACACTGACTAAAATGCTGGAAAGCCATTGACAGACAGCCCAACCTGGATATGCCAGGGATTGAATCTTGAACTTTCTAATTTGAAAGGTGCTCTGCCACTGAGCTATGGCTCCATCCCCAAATATTAAAAGAGAAAAAAATCATGGTAATAACAGTAATATCTAAATATCTACAGTACTTATATACCGCTTTTCAACTTAAAAAGTTCACAAAGTGGTTTACAATGAAAATGAAACAATTAATAGCTAATAAGTAACAATGGTCCCTAAAATCAACAATGGTAGCAAAAACAAATAATTTTTTAACCAATATATTAAGATGTCAATCAGTAAACTACACATGGCAAAAATATCAAAAAGATGAGTGTCAGCTATGAAAGCATCATTCATATAGTCTATAATTGTTCAGCCTTCCCAAGGAACAGGCAAAAAACCCGAAGCCTCCTCTATTGATTATAAAGAACAAGGAAAAGTTCTGATTCTGAAAACACTCTGATTAAGAAAACAACAGCTACTGCGCACAATTCTCTTGTGAGAGTGAGGGGTGAAAGAAATGAGGTAGGAGATTTATCATCCTTTCAAGCCAGGGTAGACTTCAGGCCCATGGGTTTCCATTAGCACTCTGTTAGCTTCTAGTATGGCAATCGTTCCTATAAGAGCACCGAGAAGCAAAGCACACGGAAAAGGAGGAAAGCAGCCAAACTGCCACCACCTTGCCGCAAACCTTCCTTTCCTTAAAGGACTGTCCCATTGTGCGGTTTCCCCACTACCATTTTTCAGTTCAGTCACTCCTGCCAAGCCAACTTCAGCTGCAGACTTTGGGGACTCACAAGCACACATTCCTCTCCACATTGCACACATATAACGTTCCCTCCAGTTACCAGCCAAGTTTTATTTATAAGCATACACAGAGTTAGGCCTGGTTGATGCCTGCTGAGAAGCCCTAATGCAATGTTAAGTGATGAGACTTTCTGTTATACTTTTCACGTGGCAGTATGGGCACTCTCCTGTCCCCAGAGAGATTCTGCTGCCCCCACGTAACATCTGTGTCAGCCAAACTGTGTTTTGGTGCCTGTAGCCGTCTAGCCAGAGATCCCATATGGCTTTCTGGATCTGGTGCCACTGGACTAGCTGAAATTGAAGAATGCTGCATTGTTCAACTCAGCCCTCCTCAGCTTGCCTTCTTCATCGAAAGGACCTTGCAAACACAAATGCACACAAATCCTACCTCCTCCCCACAACTAATCCACTACTTTGAAATTATAACTATGAGCATAAATTAAGTTGGCTGTTATGCTAATGCAGTTGCTGCTGCACATACACTGCATACACATGCCATAAAGCATATTTGTGGCGCCCAGAATGCAAGCAGCACTGGCAGGGATCCTCCACCACAAGGATAGCCACTGGCAGTGGTAAAAAATGCACTGGGCAGAGGAAGGAAAGTGAGAAGGTGAATCAGAGGCGGAAAGGGGCATTTCAGGGCTGGGATGGGCAAATGGTGATGGATCAGTTCCAGGAGGGCACGGGATTGGTGAAGCAGGCCTGTGCCATATCCTAACCCCTGTCCTGGGCCTGTCTGCTTTGTGCAGGGCTGTACAGAACCAAATACTGCCATGGGACAAGACAAGCTGCCCCAACTGTGTTAGTACTTGGAAGCAATGTATGCTGCATAGCCATTGTGGCAGCCAGGAAAAATGTACCGTAAAGAGAAACACTCACATTCCTCCATCCTCTCCCCAAAAAATCCTGCACCAGGAGAGAATACAGCATCAGAGACAAGGGTGATCTGCCCAGTGGTCTAGGAGGTCTAAAGTAACTAATGGAGAGCCCATTTGTTCCTGGAGAAACCTGGGGGTTTGCAACCAGCTATGGTCTTGCCATATCCCACTAAAGGACTGTCCCATGTAAACAAAGACAACTGTGTTCTTGATCCAAGAACCAAGCCCTTAGCAGTCAGAATTAATTTTTAGCCTGGATCTGAAGTCAGGATGCTTCAGATGCTCAAGGGCATATTTGTTTTAAAACATGTTTACCCTACTATTCTCACTAAAGACAACTTGCAGTCAACATAAAACAAAGCTGGATAGGGAGGTGATCAAGTTACTTGCTTTTATCAGCTCAGTCCAGTACATCTGGGACAGAAAAAGTTGCTAAGATGAGAATTGTGCCTCTGAACCCAAGACCATGTCAGCCTAGCCCAGAGGAAAACTGGAGGCCTATCATGATTAGGAAATCTAAGTTCAGGGTGAGTTCTTTGGGAGGCCCTGAGCAAAGACTTTTTTCTTAGCCTTGCCTTCCAACCTGTAAAATAGGAATCTTTCTGTTCTATTTGACATAATTGGAACAAATGAAGTATTGGCCAGATCTTCTCGGGTTTGAGTATTAGAAACAAAAACAAAAAAATCCACTCATGCTCATTCTTTGCTTGAGGGATACTAAATTAAGGAAGAGGGCAATCGTTCTCTCAAGTAAGCCCATGTGCCATGTGTAAAAACAAAATCACCCCAGTCTTAGCTGCGGCTCTTCATTAGTTCCACAAGACGTTTCCCTCCCCACACCCATGCATGCCCTCGCCTTAGTTTGCCACAGGAACAGCTGGAGCTGGATGGACAGCAGACATGGGATAAAAACAACAATCACATCACTTACTTTGAGCAGCCAGAGCCACCAGCACATACTTGGGCCTCCCTCAAATGTGGAAATAAATAAGGATTCCTCTCCTTCCATTGCTGAAGAGCAACAGCAAAAACCCAACAAAAACTGAGCCTCCTCCCAATGATCACTTTGAGCACAATCCCACATGAAGATCACCCAAACAAGCCCAAGTTCTGATCACCCAAACAAAGAGAAGTTCTTAATAAACATGAAACAATGTACAAGGTGAATCCAAATGTCTTCCTGGAAATGACACATGTAGGCTATTTCTATATGTAAAGTCAGAGTACTGTACAAGTCAATATTAGTGAAAAGAAATATTACCACAAAACATACAAAACACCACCCAACTTAGCTCTCCTCCAACTCAGTCTTCTTTCTTGCACTGAGCAACGGCAACACTCCTGTTTGCTAATTTAAAACATTTGTATCCCACCTTTCCTTCGTAGAATCATAGAGTTGGAAGGGACCCAGTGGATCATCTAGTCCAGTGTTTCTCAAAGTGGGGGTCAGGACCCCTTTGGGGGTCACCTAAAGACCCCTGGTGCTGGGGGCCAGGTGAGGCTTGCCAGACCTCCGGCTGTAGCTGCACGCATACTGGGGCTGACTGACAGCTTCAGGGCCCAATTCTATGCATGCCTACTCTGAAATAAATCCCATTATAGTCAGGGGGGCCTTTACTCCCATGTAAATGTGAATAGGATTGGAGCCTCAGGGCCCAATCCTATGCATGCCTACTCTGAAATAAATCCCATTGTGTTCAATGTGTGCATAGAACACACATTTCATTTGTAACAATGAAAATACATCCTGCATATCGGATATTTATATTACAATTCATAACAGTAGCAAAACTACAGTTATAAAGTAGCAACAAAAATAATTTTATAGTTGGGGGTCCCCACAACATGAGGAACTTATAGAGCGGTCACGGCATTAGGCGTCCTTCCTCTGCTATTTAACTTCTTAAACATTCTCATATAAGTTCATTTCCTAGATCTGCACACATTGTACACATATAAATATGCAGTCTTCCTATAAGCATGCATATATGGTCTTCCTATAAGGAAACACATGCTAACCAATAAGTAAATGCACTGTTCAATAAACTGAACTGTAATTGTGATCAGGAATTAGTATTGCCTTATTATGGAGGATGCAATCCAATGAGTACAATCCATGTTCTTCAACACAATCCTAGGCATGTCTACTTAATAGTAATCCCTACCAAGTTCAATCGGACCCATTCCCAGGTATTTGTCTATAGGTTTTTAATGTTTGTCTTGTATATATGTCCCCTTTGTTTCAGCAAGGCTGCTTTTAGAAATCGTTTCTGTTGGACTGTGCCCTTACCAGACCGCTTTATTGGACAAGAGCAAGTGGATGAGATTCCAAACAAATGCAGATGTGCCCAGTCCTTTGGGTTACAAACAGGGCTGAGTATTCTACTGCGCAGATCTGAGGACATACTTTTCTAATACTTAGGGCAATAATATAAGGGTGTCTTCTTCACATTAACAAACATGTTGCATGAAGCCATCACAGACTGACTCAGGACTCCTGAAATCAATGCAAAGTCTCCCTTTGATTTCATAAGGCTGAGCACTCCTCAGAACTAAAAATGTTTCCGTCTCTTTTTAATGGATTTGTTAAAATCAGTAGCTATATTGATTGGCAGGAAATCCTTCCTCATTGCTGGGCACAGGCTCCATTTGCCTCTTTTGTTCTCAAATCCATCCTCTCCTGTTGGGGTTCATCTGCCACTCCCCTCCAAAGAGGCAGGCAGCACTACTGAGCCCGAAGCTGCCAGAGCTGCCATATAATTTGAGCAAAGTTCCTCTCATCTATGCAGTGAATCAGCCTCACTGGATACAAACTCCAGCGGGTGCAGATTATAAATTTATAGCAATCCACTGCTTTACACTTTCCCAAATTTCTTCCCTTTAGTGCACCATGCATTTTTAACTACTTGCCAAGGAGAGGCATGGAGGAGAGTGAAGGAGGGGTTAACAAACCAAGCAAAATTCTCCCTCTTTTCCAGAAGGAATTCTTTTGGACTGATTGTTTTTGGAGCTCTTTTGCTCCTCATCTATTATTAAGGGAGCTTTGTCCCCACCCCCACTGCTTGTCTCTTTTTGTACCCTCTTTGTAATGCCAGTCCTTTTCAATAATTTAACCAGCCTTAAAAATAATTAATATTTTTTTTAACCCAGTGAAGAAAAACATGCTGTGAAATACATATGTGAATAAATAGGACTTTGACAGGACACTGCCTGCTCTCCCGCATGGGACTACAATGGCAAAGCAATGCTATGTAAAGATTTCTTGAAGCAGAAAGCAAAAGTTTCAATCGTGACTGGCCCTACAATCCAGAGTAATTACGGGAGCACGTAAGAGACATTACGTGTACCCGTAGTTACTGCACCATCTAATGAAAACCTATGGGAAATTCATACTGAAATCCACAGCAAATTGTTCTTACACCGGAGCAAGGACTCCCCGTAGTTACTCTGGATTGTGCCCTTCATCTACTACTGTCTCAACAGCCCTCTGTTGGTTTTGAAAAAGACATTATTTTGTCAAGGAGATCTCATCACATATAGACCCAACTCTTCTGGCATAATTGCACATTTGCCACTTTGTAGCATTTCAAGTAGTATGGCTAGAACACCACTTGTCAGCAAAACTGTGTCCACAACTAACCAAATGAGTACTGAAGTGGCTTGTGCATGCATTCGACCACTGTGAGTAGCCTTGTTGCCCACAGGGACTCATCGGCTTTCCATAATTTTTGTATGTTTTGAATTCATTTGAAACTTTCCAAGGAACCATTCTAAGACAGAGAAGACAAGTGCACTGAAAGTGTTTAACAATGAGTCAAATCTAATACACAGACTGTACATTAAAAATGTCACCCAGCTTCACAAGCTGATGGGTGCTAGATTTGTTCTTCAGTGCCAATGCTGTGCCTTTGGACAGGACTTCTGCATCCTTGCACCTGCCACTCTGCTCCTTCTCTGTCTTTCACCACTCACTTCCCACCCCACCCCCCAACTTGTCTAAGGGCACAATCCAGAGTAAATACGGGGAGTCCTTGCTCCGGTGTAAGAACAATTTACTCTGGATTGCAATATGAATTTCCCATAGGTTTTCACTATGTGGTGCAGTAACTACGGGTGCACATACAGTCTCTTACATGCTCCCCTAGTTACTCTGGATTGTAGGGTAACTCTACAGTCCAGAGTAACTACGGGAACATGTAAGAGACACTACACACACCCGTAGTTACTGCACCACCTAGTGAAAACCTATGGGAAATTCATATTGCAATCCAGGGTAAGTTGTTTTTACACTGAAGCAAGGACTCCCCATAGTTACTCTGGATTGCGCCCTAATTCTCCTAGCCCAGCTCCAGGAAAGAAGACCTCCACATGTGAACATGCATCATACTCTTATTCACACTTGGAGAATCCAATGACCGCTACAGGACTCATAATTCACTTTATAATACCACAAAATATGTGGTTGGGAGGGGATGGATTGTGATAGAGGAGACTTTGTTATTATGGCCTGGTCCCCCAAAATTTCTCAGGCATCAAAATGACATTGTAGTCCTATACAAGTAGTACCTTCACTGGCTCAAATGGCAATATTGGAAATCCCTTGGGCCATTTGGAGGAATGAAGTCATCCCATACAGTTCGTTCTGTGTCCCTAATTCACTTGCTGGGAGGTTGGAGAGGCAGTATTGTACACGCTCCCTTCCCAAAAGGCATCTAATGAGGGGCAACAATTAGAATAATATAAAAGAGTGGTTAAGAATTGCCAAGCCGCAGCCTCTTTCAAGGGCCTGATTTTATACCTTGTCCTGGCATTTGATGGCAGACCCTGAAACTGGTCAGTTTTGTCATCCCTGTGATGATGGCCTTCTTTCCTTGGCATATGGAAAAGTGATGCATAATGGATGAAGGCCGCAAATCTAAGGGGGACTATCTACTTCCCCAGCAGATCCAGGAACATTTACACTTGGCAAATGTCTGTACAATCTAGACACGGGTATGAAAACAGAACAACTCCCTATCCATCTATTCCCCTCTACAAACCCCCTAAATCTATAGGCAACCAAGAAAATACTGTCTGCTTGGGGTTCGGAATCTGAACAACGGAAAAAAGTTCAGGAAAGGGGGAAAAACATGTATGATAGTACAGTAGTTTGAAGCAATAGAAATGTGAAGAGCTGAGGAGACTGTCACTGTGAGGCAAGGCAATGGTTAGCTAAACAAAATTAGGGGACGTGGATTTAATGAAGATTAGCAGGGCTGGGATAAGCAGAGTGCCTCTTGCAATATACGCTTGGGAACATGACCTCATTCTGGATAAATGAGTTATTTGGAGAATCAGAGCTCGAACAAACAAGTCTCCATGCATAGATTTCAGGCATATGGGCTGGCATTTTATCTGCCAGATCCAACAGAAGTCTGTGGAAGCCGTCCTCCGAGCCAGGATCCATACATACAAATGTGTATGAGGCTCAGAATGCACCAGGCCTGCTAGAAAGGTCAGCTTCATGGAAAGAAGGCTGTATATACAATCTAATACATGAATTCAGAATGTAATGTGTTGTGTGTGTTTGTACATGCATGCGCATGCATGTGTTCATGTGTGCACGTGTGTGTGAGATATATATATGTTTCAGTCTACAAAACAGAACATGATGTTTTGAAGAATGTAAAGAAATTTGACCACACACATAAAACTTACTTTACAAATGTTTACTGTTTATACGTCATCTATATAGCCATGAACAAAAGAGAAACAACGCAACTAGACAAAGGCAAGAATGCCGTAAAATATGTGCACTGAACAAGCATATATTCAAGTGCACACAAATGCAAGCATATATGCAACACCTACTATTTAGAGCTGAATCCTTCAAGCCATTACTCTAGAGTTATCCTATTAAAAATCAATGGGCCATTTCCAAAACTTGTGGGTGGTAGTTTGTGACAATTCCTATTTTTATGATCCTAAATGGCAGAAACCCATGATAAAAATACAGCATGCTAGATTTATTACACTGTACACATAAACACATAAAGACAGCACGCTGCTACGATTGCAGCCACACAGCCAGAGAATCCAGGTTGTTCAGACTTCCACATATGCTTTCCTCTCATAGTTTGTACTGAATCAAGCCTGCACCGTACACAGAATTCATATGTAAATGTGTGTGACTGTGTGTCACTGGATGTCTGTAAATATATCATACACTGCACAAATTGCACAATTAAGAGCATTGTTCTTGAATCATGCACATTGCAATATTAACTGTATGTTGATTTATTGGCTACATATACAGTATAACGTATGCAAGTAAACAGAACCGCTGCTCTGAGAAACACACTCTTTTTCTACAGAACCAAGAAACTTCTGGAAGTATTTTAAGTGGAACATTAAAAAGGAAAAAAAAAGCCTAATTGTGGAGGAGGAAAATAGTTCTGCAAAAATACTCACCCTAAACTTTCATATTCATTATATCAGATAAAAGAAAAAGTTAAAAAAATGAAACAACCCATTTATAAAGTCTTAGTTCATTCAGATGAAAAAAGTTGTTTACAGTTTGCATTTAAGTTTCTATTGATAGCCCCAAACTGTGAAAGTTTATAAATATCTTAATTAATTGTTTGTAAACTCACCTGAATGCTGGTCTCAACACTGAATAAATGTTTATTTATAGGCTCACTAATTCCAGACGCCTTTATTACTTAATGCATTGTTCAGTTTTGCTTTTTGTTTGCATATACCCTGATACTTTCAACTTTCTTCGTGCTGCAGAATTCTCCACCTTGCCCTCACGGTTCATACCATACACACAAAAAAATTATTTTTGGACTTCAGCAATATTTTTAATTAAAAAATATTCCACTCTTTTTCATAACGATGGTAAGAGTCCCCTTAAAAAGTAAAGGGTTTAAATGGGTAAAATTCTTTATTTGCTAGGATCGTATAAAATTATCCCTGGAGTTGTATGGAATTAAAAGAGGAAAAGAGAACGTTCATGTCTCACATGGAATGTTTGATAGATTTCATCAGACTGCTCCAGAATACTACGTGAAGGCTGAGCGTAGCAAAGCACTTCAAAAGTTATCATTCAGGGAGTTACTACTGCATGCGGAGGTACTTCCAGCAAGGTTCATGGAAGTAAGCAAGGCAGGGAATAAAAGTGCCCACAACACTGACCCTGCAGCTACACTAGGAAAACGACAAGCTCAGTGGTTCGGGAGAACTCTTCCAAATTTGTTACAGGCTGCTGATGCAATATTACACCAAAGAGGGTTTTAGAACGAGATAAATAGAAGTCTCTTCTGCACTGCTAGATTATCTTATATTTTTATATTGAAAACTATCTCTTGAAACAGGGCCAAAGGAAGCCATAGGCCCAACAGCATTACCTCATTTGTTTTTGCCGTTCAAGTCCCTTGTTGGCAAACTGTACTTTTCCAAAGTTTTGTCTTTTAATTTTAAAATTACAGAGGAAAAAGAGACTACTTAATATTCAGTGCAATCCTTAACGTGTGTACTCAGAAGTAAGTCCCATTGTATTCAATAGTACTTACTCCCAGGAAAGTGTGGTTACGATTGCAGCTATTATTATTCAGTCATTATGGCTGCAATCATAACCCCCAGTTAGGCCAGCATAAGCCTCAGCACATCCCATTCTGCCCTGGGGGAGTCACAAAACTCTAAACCTCCTGAGGGAGGGTTAGGTCAGTGCACAGACACACGCTTACCTCCCTACATCACTGATGAGTTGTGTCAGCCTAAGTTAGGATTGCACCCTTGGTGTCAAACAACAGAAAAAGGGAGAGACAAATTCTAGAAAATATTCATTTTACCTGCCTAGATATGATTTTTTGGGGGGAGGGATTTGATTGTATTAATATGGCCCATGTCACTGGGATAGGAGGATTGGAAATATTAATTTTTTAAAAATTAAAAATATATATACTTTAATGGAAAATTATGCACCTTGATTTTAAAAATCCACCAAATATAGCAATGAAGAATTCAGCGGCAAACATAACTTTCCAGACCCTTGTATTAAGCACCAGTTTCTTGTAAACCTTTTTTTAAAAAATCTACCTATTATTTACGTGCCATCATCTGTATAGAAGCATTATAAAACCAAGGTACACAAAACAATGTTTGAGAAAGAAATGCTGTGTACTTCTCTGGGATTATGTAGTGCTTACTTCTAAGGAGACAGGAGGATGATTGCTGTGTATAGAAGGCATCTTGTTAGGTCTGACTTATTGGATTTCACAATTTTGGCCTGTATCTTCCAACAGGACAATTAAAACAAACTGTCCATTTCTTAATAGCTTTTCTGAGTCATTCCCTCCATGTGGGAATCATATCGTATCTGGTGTTTAGTTGGCATAGCAGATATTTGTACAGGTGAGCACAAAAGTAGGATACCATAGCCAGACCAACTGCACAATCCTGAGACGCAAGACACAACATTCTTAGGGCCACCAATGAGAAATCAATTCACTATGTGAAATACTGTATGTGGCCCAAGCTCATTTGCAATGGTCAGCAATGCTGCGGCAGGTATGTACTAAGTGATCCCCAGTATTCTCCGCGCAGGATCCTATGGAGTACAGGTACCTCTCAAACTAAGCAGAATAGCCATTTTGGATGGCAAAATGTTTTGGGCCAGCCCCAGCAAACATAAAGGTCCTTATACTGTATATTCTCTGACCATCACAATATTCAAGCAAATAACGAGCAGGAAAGTCATTGACAGTGAGTGCAATTCACAATGCAAAATACCTCTATTAATTTTTGTAGGGTTCGTTATACAACATCTCATTAGAGCCTTGATAGAATTTATGGAAGCCTACACATGAGTAATATTTGCTAGATTATATTCTACCACATTATGCTCATAGGTATACTTTGTAATCCATGCACTATTATGTTTCTTGAGACTTATCTATACGAGGCATCAACTTTAATCATGTAACATAGTATACGTAATCACAATGCATAATATAACCATGATACAAACAAGTTACTGGATAATTTATTCTGATTCAGATTTATTTAAGGGAACTGCTCATTTTTCAAAAGCATTATTTTATGCTACAGATACATGTGATGTGCTCACTTGTGAGGGCCCAAACAGTCACTTTGAATTGCAAACAGATTAGTATTATACTTTTTAGAAACAATAATACAAAATCTGTAACCTCAACTCTTGCACAATTAAATCCTAGATGACAGAATTCCCTCAGTATACACACACATACACACATGCATTCTAGTATTTGCAACATCATTTGATGTGGTTAATGATTTGATGTCTCTGCAAGACCACATGTTCAGCCACTTTTCTTCATAGAAAACGGCCTTCTAGAAAAGATGGCAAGGAGGTTAGGTATAATGAAAGGTGTGACAGAAGCAAGTGTCCTCCACCATAGAATAAACAAGCACTTCTGTAACAATTGCCAGTTGAGGAAGAAGTGGCTCCAAGCTCGCAACTTGGGCAAATGACAACAGTCCAGAGGTGGCGCCCAGAAGGTGCACAAGCAAAATCCCTACTTCATGGCATGGTATGGCTAGAGTAGGATCTTGATCAGGCCCAAGCAGTACGAAGACGGGACTTGGTTCCAAGTGAACCAAGCCTTTTTGGTGTGAGATGGCATTACCAGAGGAATGCTGCCTGGGAAAAGTGGGTGCCATGCAGGACTGAGAATGGAATGGGCAATCTGGATGGTAGTCATGAATATCCACAAGGGAAACCAAATACAAGGCCTAAGAATCCTGACAAAAGAAATGCAGTTCAAAGAGGGAAAAGGAAAAAGCTTCTCTTATCTACTGAGGGCATTTGCCATGGATCAAGCCAGGTTTGTTTAATTCATCAGGCGCAAATAAAGGGCAACTCTTTAAAGGAGCACAAGGTTTTCCTTCCCAGAGGCAGAAATGAAACTGGACTCTGCCTTGGCACTGACCCAAGGGCAAGACAAAAAGCAAAGAACTGAACACCCAACCAACACAGAAATGTCTCTTTTCAAAAACACCTCCTTAAATTCATCCGGCAGACAGGCCTCGGATAGATAAATAGATCAGATGGATATTCTTCTACCCCCCCCCCCAAAAAAAAGAGCAAAAATGTAGAACCTTTCACTGAATTCATTCCACAGCTGAATCCCGCACATACTACAGAAATGTACACATTTCTTAGATTATTAGTAGTGTTTTTACCTGATTTTTAAAATATATAATTTTTAAAATTTTATTCTCATTTGGCTAATTTAGACGTTTTAATGTATCATTGTTTGCCCCAGGGCTTTATGACTACATAGGCTTAAAAAAAAAGAACTACATTAAAATGAAGCAAACAAATTAATATGAGTTGAAGGTCTTGAAATATCTCCCCCCCCCCAAAAAAAAAAATATAAGACAGGTATGTAATTGTGAAGGAGGAGGAAAGACTATGAACCAGTCCTAAAATGTAGGCCATATATAGAAAAATGTCAATTTAACTACCAGCAGAATTTTTTTAGTTTGCAAAATAAAAAAGAATATTCTTTGCTATCACTGACTTTTTAATACAATTCTCTACGAGCAGTATATCTATTTTTGTTTATGATCATTTATAAATCATGATCATTTGCAATTCTAAAAATTTTAATAATAACAGACTACTTGGCATTTACTAGTGGCAGCTTTGGATCTCCCGTTAGAGATTGTACACGTTTGGGTACAACAAAATAAAACGGACATTGTTTGTAAAGTGAAATAATATGGGTGCCAACAGTTGTAAAGGGAGCCGAAAATGAGACTACTAGCACAATCCTATCCATGTCTACTCAAAAGTAAGCCCCACTGTATTGAATGGGTCTTCTTACTCCCAGGAAAGTGTCTTTAGGATTGCAACCATAGTGTGAGTTGTTGTGAATTATATTGAATAGAGGTGAACACTTTTGTGTGTAGGAGGAAGAAACTGTGTGTAAGAGAAAGTGTAGTAGAAAGTGTAGGAGGAAGAAACTGTGTGTAGGAGAAAGAAAGCCGCTTGTGTACAAAAATAAATATATTTTGTGCACCCCGATGTTGTGCTGCGTGTAAGTTTTGTGTGTTGAGCAGCCCCGACTGCTTCTGCTGGAGGAAGAAGCAGAAAGACCTGCCCGGGTTTCCTCTGCGGAGTTGCTGCACCTCGTCGTACCAACTACCCGCCAGCCAGGTAGTAGAAGTGGGTTTTCTGCAGCTTGCGGATCTTGGTGGAAGGAGAAAGCGGCCACTGCTTGCAAAGAGGTGGAAGGGCAGAGAAGGAGAAAGAGTAGGGGCTCCTCCTAGTCTCTGCTCGGCCAGAGAGAGCTGGAAATTTCTACTCCCAAGAAATTGTCTTTCTCTCCCTTCCCTTCGGGCTTTGCTAGACCGATTCCAGAGCTAGGGTGCCCCGACGGCGCCGCTGCAGCCGTGCTCTGCCTACAGAGGAGCCACACTGGAGGGTCGCGGGCGGTCCCTGGCCAAGCACGGCGACCCACCCGAAGTGACCCCCGTGGCCAGGCCTGAGAGCGTCCGTCGGGGGAGACTCAGCGCGAAGAGCTCCAACTGGGAAGGCTCCACTCCGTCCAGTGACAGACCGCGGGCTGTCAGCCCGTCTACGGGCAGCTGGCTGGAGGGGAAGGTAGGGAGGACAGGCTGGCTGGACGGAGAGGCGGCCGAGGATCAACAGGCTTCACCCGACGGCGGGGGCTCTCCGGATCCTGCGCCTGCCTCGCTCCCGAAGCCCGTGGGTACCATTCGGGTGACTGATGCTCGAAGGGGGGGTCTCCCCAGCCTCTCACCAGACCCCGCTTGCACGTCTAGGGCTTGGGTTCGCTCCCATGGGGAGGTGGGAGATCTGATTCCAGGAATGGGGGGGTGACAGGGACAGAAGACCCCAATGAAGTGGGGAGAGAGGGACCCATGGACGTGGCTTCCACCCCACTACCACCCCCAAAGACCTGCTTTTGGAAGAGGTGCAAAACTAGCCTCCAGGCGCTCCGCAGTTACTCCGACCTGGGCAGAGAAGTTGGACGAAGGAGATGCCCTCACCCCAAGAAAACTTTTTTCCCCGTTGTAGACAGGAAGGATTGGGGGGGAGAGGAAAAATTCAGACCTATTCCCAGCACCCTCCCTCGATCAGGCAAGGCAGGCTTGCTAAGGGGGGCTTCTTGGGTTGTGGAGCCCAAGCAATGAAGGATGTTTGGCTGCTCCTGGTACAGAGATGCATTTCCCCGAGGAGAAAAGTCACTCGCTAAAGATGATCGCCTGCAAAATTTACCCTTCTTCCCCAAAAATAAAATTCCGACAGTAAAACTCTGTCCTCCATTCCCGCCTTTGCAGGCGCTGTTCTCCCTCTGCTACGCGCGATCTACATTCCTCTAACACACAGGCACACACACCAGGCTGCCATCCTAGCCACGCTTTCCTGGGAATAAGACCCACTGACTCTCAAGGGACTTGCTTCTGAGTAGACATGCTCAGGATCGGGAAACGTGGTTACCATCCTATCCACACTTTCTCTGATCATCATGGAGCTTGCTTCTGAGTAGACACGGTTTGGATGGGGCTGCAAGATAAGGATTGGGCTGGGTGTAAGCTCTTGTCCCATTGACTCTAATGGTCCTGGTTTCTGAACAGACGTGCATAGGATCGGGAACTCAGTGTGGTGTCCAAAAGGGACCCTTGTCCCCATTCGAGGGGGAGGCCAGTACATGGGGCTGCCTCACATTTAAGTGACTTTGCGGCGGGAAGGAAGAGGAGGAGGAGAGACCCAAGTCAAGGTTGGGTTCAAAAGCTCCCTCCTTTGCCTGGAGGAGTCGCTCCCTGCCTGCCTCCCTCCTGCAGCAGCAGCAGCAGCAGAAGCAGCGATGCCACCCCGACTCTGCGGCTGGCAAGGCTGCCCTGCGATGGCTGTGGAACTTCTGAAACTTCTTCTGCCCACCTCCTCTTTGGGAGGGCAGGGGGGATTGGCTTTGCCAGCTTTGCCAGTGTGGGGCAGACATACACACACACATACATAGATGGAGCCCGCCAGTCCGGTCCAGTCCAGTGGAGTGCAGGGAGGCAGCCCCCCTTTTGCAGGAGTGCCCCAATTTGGGGGAGAAGCGCCATT
Source organism: Cryptoblepharus egeriae (assembly GCA_030015325.1). Taxonomy (NCBI): domain Eukaryota; kingdom Metazoa; phylum Chordata; class Lepidosauria; order Squamata; family Scincidae; genus Cryptoblepharus; species Cryptoblepharus egeriae. The sequence goes on from JAREYC010000002.1 coordinate 113,362,008, forward strand.
TTCTGCACCGCGCAGCAGCCCATGTGCAGGCAGGGCAGGCAACAAAGAGCTTGGAAAGGTGCCATCTCCCTCCCGCTCCCTTCCCTTCCCTTCCTTGCCTGCGCAGGAGCGGGAGAGGGAGCCGGAGCGGGGCGCCAGCCAGCCAAGCAGGCAGGCAGGCAGGCAGCGGCGCTGCTTCCTCCCCCTTCCCCCAGCCAAGCCAGACCGAAAGAGCCCTCCGACGGGGCTGGACGGGACGGGACGGGACGGGCAGCAAAGCCAAGCAACGCACTGCCAGGACGGCGCCCGAGGGCTCGCTTGGTCCCAGCCTGCAGGGATCCCGCCCCCTCCCTTCCCCCCCCCCGACGGGTACCTGGGTCAGGCAGTATGGAGAGTACATGGTCACTTCTGGACGGGGCTCGACGGGACGGGCTTCACCAGGCAAGCCGCTGCATCGCCCAGGCTGCTGCTGCTAGTGCTGCGCTGGCTGCGGAGGCTCCTTCTGGCTCTGCCGCCTCTACTCCATGCTGGGCTCTGACCCCGCCTCGGAGCGCTGAAAGTGAAAGTTTAGACAAAGTTTGGAACCAGAACACTTTTGCCTGGAAAAAGAAGCGCAGCCCCACGGCTGCCTCCCTCCCTCTCCTTCCCTCCCTCCCTCCTTCCACCGCCCCCCGCACGCCCGCCCCTGCGCGGACACACACACACACACACACACACACACACACAACGCAACTACACACACCACACACACGCCTCGCAGGCACCAATCCTCCCCGCTGCAAGCAAGTTTCACATTCCCTGGCACTTCATATTCATGATCTCCGAGGAAGGAAAGAGGGACATCTCATCGGACACACACACACACACACACACACTCATTGAGGACACACACACACACACACACAAACACAAATCTCATCGGGGACGCACACACACACACTCTTCCCCCTTTGGGAAATGTTCTAGAGAGGGGGGGTGAACAGAGAGAGAGAGAGAAATCCTAAGCATGTCTACTCAGAAGTAAGTCATATTGTATCCAATGGGGCTTACTCCCAGGAAAGTGTCTTTAGGATTGCAGTCACAGAGCAAAAGTGAGACACACAGAGCCCATCTGCATGTCTGCTCAATAGTAAGTCCCCTTAACATCAATGGGGTTTACTCCCAGAAAAGTGTGGCTAAGATCGCAGCCTTACAGCCCAAGCCAGTGCATGCATACTTAGGAGTAAGCCCCATTAGAGGCAATTAGAGAGAGAGAGAGAGAGAGAGAGAGAGAGAGAGAGAGAGATTTTGAAGGGGAAGGAAGGAAGTGGCAGGAGAGAGGGAGAGAGAGACTTGGCTGGGTCGTTAGGGGCATCAAAAGGAAACTCCACTATTGAAGGGGTTTCTTTCCCTGGTCGTGCCCTGCTCTCCCCCTCTGCCCTGCGGGACATCATGGAGAAGCTGCCCTCCCTATGCACCCGAGTCTGGGGACCCCCCCCCCCCAAGCGATCCACAGCACCAGGAGGGCCACCCCTTTGGCTTTGGGTGTCCAGGGTGACCATATGTCATGACCGCAAAAAGAGGATAATTTCCCCCAAAACGTAGGACACCCAAGAAAAATGGAGAACATGACAAAGTAGAAGCTAAAACCACTGGTATATATTGCTTTCATGTGGTCAATTTAAACACTAGATTACTCGTTCTTCAGTTTGAAAGGATTGCATCTCATTTATGACTTGGAGTTTATGAATGACAAGAAAACTGCATGGTGCTATCTGCTCACAAGGAAAAGGAGGACAAGGAAATTTATGTTCCAGGACACAAGGCTCAAAAAGAGGACGCGTCCTGGAAAAAGAGAACTCCTGCTCACCCTGAGGTTGCCCCCATAGCCTGCCTCCTTCCCAGCGGGGAGCCAGGCGATGCCTCCGTCGGAAGCGCAGCGCAGCAAAGCTGGCAAAGGGAACCTCCCGCCTTCCGACGGCTGCAGCAGGGAAGAGGCCGACAAGGGCTCCCAGGGTAAGCCTAGTAAACCAGGCGATTCCCGGGCAGTGCAGCCAGCCCTCTCCTCGACGGGAAGCTCCAAGGTACCTTCGTGACCCTCTGCTCCACTCCCGTCTAAGGTCCGGGCAGCCGAACCGCTAAGGCCGTCGAGGGGCATCTCCGGGTCAGCCACGCTCAGGTCGAGGCTCCGGGCAGGTTCTCCTTCGCGGTTCTGAGCGCTGCATTCGTCGCCCCGACGGAGAGGAGAAGACCGGGTGGCACCGACACTCCATACCCCAGCTCTTCTTGCCCGTCTGGGGCGCAGAGTGGGCAGGGGTATGGCAGGCCAGGGAGGCAAAGGGGGAGGAGGGCTGCCCTTTCCTGCCCCGAGGGACCATTTCTCAGACCAGCATTGCCGTCTATGAGGGATGAATTAACCGAGAAGGCTACGAAATGCCCGCGGAGGGTGTGTGACAGAGAGTTGATGGATGCTCTTTTCCCTCTCACACAACACGTCCACTAAAATTGGGACACACGAAAGAAAACCATTCTTTTCCCCAAGTGTAGTGAGCCTGTGGAACTCCTTGCCACATGATGTAGTGATGGCATCCTTCTGGCCTCCGTGCCTTGAAGAGGGGATTAGACACATTTCTGGAGGAAAAGCCAATGGCTGGCCTAAATTATGGGTCAAGCAAGTGACCTCCTCGTCCCCGATGCAGGTCTCTGGTTGCCTTGTGCGCTCCCTCGAGGCAGCTGGTGCGCCAATGTGAGTGAAAGGAAGCGTGGGTCTTTGGCCTTATCCAGTGGGGTGTAGAAGGGGGCACAACTTGTCCCAGGGCTGGTTGAAATCCACACTGCATCACCTGCGTGGGGCCTTAAGGACAACTAGATCTCTGTCCAGCCTAGACGGGGAAGAGGCAGAGGTTATGTTCTGGGAGAATTCTGGAGCTCCCTTCCCTGTCCCAAAAATATAGTTTCCTACAGATAAGGACTCCTTTAGGCCTGGAGCGAAGACCTGCCCTGAAGCTATGGCAGGAATTGAGTGTCAATTCCTATGCCTGTCTACTCAGAAGTAAATCCCACGATAGTCAATGGGGCTTACACTCAGGAAAATGTGGATAGGCTGGCAGCCTCAGAACAAAATCCTCTGCATGTCTCCTCTTGAGTAAGTCCCAACAGAGTCAATGGAGCTTACTCCATTGTAAGTCCCATTAGAGTTAGTCCCATTAGAGTCAATGGAGCTTACTCCCAGGAAAGTGTGGGAAGGATTGCAACCTTGCAGCCCACGCTTATGCGTGACTACTCAGAAGCAAGTCCCATTATAGTCAGTGGGGCTTCCTCCCAGGAAAGCACGGATAGGATTGCAGCCTTAAAGCCCAATCCTCTGCATGTCTGTTCAGAAGCAAGTCTCATTATAGTCAATGGTCTTACTCCAGGCTTATTCCGTTCTTATTTGTCCGGCGATCTGATGGCTTGGTTTTTGCACCCAGTCTTGCAGGATGGATCTCTTGTATGTCATAACCGCAAAAAGAGGGCAATTTCCTCCCAAAAATGTAAGACCCCCCCCCCCCAAAAAATGTAGGACACGACCAAATTAAAAGATAAAACACTCATATATATTGCTTAAGTGTGGTCTAAACACTATTTTACTAACGGTATGATTAAATTTTAAACTGTTACGTGTAACTTCTGACATCTAATTGATTAATTACAAGCTGGACAAGGAAGGAAGGAAGATTTTTTTCCAGGACACAAGGCTAAAAAATAGGACATGTCCTGGAAAAAGAGGACATCAGGTCACCCTGGGGTCCTTACAACAATACAATAATCCAAATCCCCCACCATCGCAGCTGCTGCCATCCAGGGGTGTAGCAGCAACACTACGTTTTTCAGGGAGCCTCACTGCAGAGTGCCAAGGATCTCCTCCTCCTCTGAGCCATTCAAGGCTAGGATGCTCTGAGTCATTCCAGGATGATTCCTCCCTGGCACATTCCAGGAGATCCCTGGCGCTCTGCAGTGAGGCTCCCTGAAAAACTTAGGCTGCAATCCTAAACTCCATTTAGGCTGGCCTAAATCCCTGTATAAGTCCTGTGCTGACCTCGGGGTGTCACAAAAGTGCAGTAAGGCACTTCTGCCCCACTCATGGGGAGAGGGGGTTAGGCCAATGCACAAATATATGCCAACCTCCGCACAGCATCACAGAAAGATACGCCAGATGAGTTAGGCTGGCCTAAATTTCTTAAGGTTGCACCTTAAGTGTTTTGCCCCCCTTCTTTAGCTACAGCCCTACTAATATCAAAATTTGGAGAAGAAACTCCTAGCAACTAGATCAAGGGGAAGCCTCCACACTTTTACTTGCAACCATAAAACGTTACAGATACCCTTTGCACAACACTTCTATTAGCCGCTTTCATGACCAGTGAAACTTCCACCACTGACCCATCTTTGGATCCCTGTGTCAAACCTCCTGTGTACTGATGGGGCCACCTAAGAATAATCAATCACTCAAACAAACAACGTGACATCACTGTGCCCACAAGTTGGCTTGGCAGGAGGGCTGTGCCCAGGCCCATTGGTGCAGGAGACCAGGAGTAAAGGGTATCAAGCTGGTTTGGTTTAAGAACTGGACTAGCCCAAATCAAAGGATATCCATCTGAAGAAAGTAAGGTGCTGGGCACACAGAAATGGGATACAGGGTTTCCACCTCTAGGGGCACTCACTCTTTCCAGTCCAGCTCTGCTCAAAATTGACAAGCTTTGAAAATACAGTACAGTGGAATTGTGTGGGTATATGCTACATCACATGCAACCTGATCCTGTGCTTTTAAGTGCCACTCTTCAATGAAAACATACCTAGGATTGCAGCCACCATCTTGATCTGTCCAGGAAATGTATATAACTTTTCCCTGACATCTTAGAATAAAAAGTTAGAAGAGATTGTAATTTGGAGAAGACAAGAAGGAAGGAAAAAGGTGCTTCTCTCCTGGGGATTTTGAATAGAAAAACAACCCAAGGAGAAGGGTTTTAGCACCCCAGAGGCTTTCTGCTCAACCATACAACCTCCTCCATCTGCTTTGATCATGCACAAGCCATATAGAGACTGGTTGTAAGGGGAGTCCTTGCTCCAGTGTAAGAACAATTTGCTCTGGATTGCAATATGAATTTCCCATAGGTTTTCACTAGGTGCTGCAGTAACTACGGGTACACATAATGTCTCTTACGTGCTCCCGTAGTTACTCTGGATTGTAGGGTTAGCCTCAAATTGGTCAAATTTCTAATTTACCTCTTAGTCATGACCTTTTAATCATTCATGAAGTGTGCCTATCGCTGCAATCCGATGCATGTCTACTCTAAAGTTAAATGCAGCTTACTCTCAGGAAGGTTTCTTAGGATTTCAGCCTATGTTAGTTATTTGGCTTGACTTAATAACCTTGGGAGGCCGTCACGTCCTTTTAAAAAGCCAGGTCCAATTACCCTGCAATAGGACATAGGGTGGAGCTGTGTGCTTTAGCCCAAGAAATATATTAAGGGTTGGCACCCCTAATGGATTGGGAAAAGGAACCCACATCCAAGCACATGGAAACTCAACAACAGTATACAAAAAAACCCCTTGGATTGAGAGTAACTTGGCTTGAGAGCATTTTGCAAAGCAAGCAAACATTTCTAATAAATTTTATCTTGCAATACAAGCAATGTCTTGCAACACAAGGAAAAAATAGTCCTGGCAGGGATACGGCTGATTTCAGCACTTCACCTAAACCTTCTCACCCTCTCCTGAGAGACCAGCCTATGCATGTCTATCATTCATTCATTCATTCATTCATTTATTTATTTATTTATTTATTTATTTATTTATTTATATCCCACCTTTCTTCCATAAAAAGGAAACCCAAGGCAGCAAACAACATATAGAACAATAAAATAACATTAAAACCAGATAGAAACAATAAATACAATAAAACCAGATTTAAAACAGGCAGATAGTGATAAAATGACCTTATTTAAGAAAAGCTGTTATAAGCCTGTCTAAATAAAAAAAAATTTAGACCTCACCAGAATGACAGTAAATAGGAAGCTTTCCTTAACTCAGTGGGGAGGGAGTTCAGGAAGGTCAGTGCCACCACAGAGAAGGCACTGTTTCTGGCCGCCATCCTTCTTACCTTCTAATGACCTCAGAGAGAAACCAGATTGTATGGAAAAATAATACACTGAAGTAAGCCCTATTATAATCAGTGGGGCTCACTCCTATGTAAAGGAGCAGATTGCAGGCTGTGAGACTTGAGAGACTAAGTGCAGGTTAATTTGTTTTATTTTTCTTTTCTTTTTTTATTTTCTTTATAATTTTGTATTATATTAAAGTATTTTAATCATTTTTATATGAATATTTTTGGCTTGTGGAACAAATTGTCTAAGTTTCCATTATTTCTTATGGGAAAATTTGCTTTGATGTACAAGGAGTTTGGATCACAACCATGCTTCTGGAACGAATAATGCTCATAAACCAAGGTACGACAAAGTACAACAGCCACATCAGCAGGACACATTGCTGAGAGAATTTAGAGTGGCCAGGATAATTCTGGAGAACGAATGAAAGAATTCAAGAAGAGGAAGCTAAGAAATAAAGTGAGGTTTGTGCACACTTAATAAGGTACATTCTTAGAATAAAAATACCACATCTTCTAAAACACAAGAACAAAGCTTTGAAAGCAAGCAAATGTGGAGGTATTTAAAAGGTGGGAAGAAACTATTCAGTGTTTTGTACAATATCATCTGCTTGTTAGGCCAAAAATGTGGGCGTCCAGTGCAGTTTGCTCCTACCTCTCAGAGAACAAGTCTATTCTCTTGAGGCCAAATAGACTGAACTGGAGAAGCTAAAAAAAAAGTACGCATAAAGGAACTAGTAACAGCTCGCAACTGTCACTTCCGGAGGTACAATATACTGTAATAACATTCATCAGTTAAAAAAAACCATCCCGTTTTCCAGTATCTCTACTGCCCTTTTTCCACCTTTCTCCTTAATGCCTTTTCTCCTGGCCTGTCATCGATTGACATTTGGAATGTTGACAGTTGCATCTCCTCAGCCTGCTTGATTGACATGGAAAGTTGGCCAGGAGATGCAACACCCTTATGCAAAAGGCTATTATGTAGAAAGATTGCAGTGACATGCCAGAGGTATACCTCCACCACTTTGCTGATTTATATGCTGCTGTTGTCCAGAAGGAGGGTCTGGAGGCGGCAACTTCATAGCCAGGAAGGGAGAAACACACTTCCTTGGAGGGATTCATCCATTGGTGGGATTCAAATAAATTAACAACAGGTTCTATGTCCTAATAACCTAAATCAACAACAGGTTCTATGTCCCATTAGTAACAGTTCTTAGAACCAGGTGCTCATTAGCAAAGGGTTCTATAGAACCTGTGAGAATCCCCTGAAGCCCACCACTGGATCCAGCCCCTGGGTAATGGACAGATAATGCTGTTGCATATCATTCCAATCCATTGGTATGCTGTTGCATGTCAATTCAGGGTGGCTAATGGGTAGTTCTTGTAGTAGTTTGATCATAGTTTGCATACATAGATAAGTGAGTTGACCACATGATGACTTCCATGCAAAATGTCAAGATTTGAGGTAATAACAACTAAACCTTTCTTGGTTATAAAGTTCCTTCGTTTACCACCATTTGATTCCCTGTGTAAATCATCATGTATACTGATAGTGCTACATCATCATAATCATCTGCTAGGGAATACTGGGAAGAAATCTGTAGTCTTGGTAAACAGTAGAACCAAAGACAATAATAGTAACAGCAGCTTAGAGATTTAGCCAAATTTAGGCAAGCGGTTGAAATCAAAGGGGAAACATTTTTTGAAATGCTACCAGTTCCACATGCAAGACAGGGAGAGCAGTAGTGGCTCAATGCCTCGATGTTGGAAGGATGGGTTTGGATTTACTAGGCATGTTTCAGGGTGTGAGCAACAAGAAATGAGTTCCATTTGAAATGTTGTGGAATCAGGCTCAACAATGAAAGGGTGATAGGTCTGCCCCAAACCTGACTTCTAGCACAGGGTGGGGGAAAATCCAGCAGGTCTAGTTTAGTAGGATTCATCCCTCAGAAATGCTATGTCATTAAACTGAAGACAACTTCATTATAAATGTTTTGCTTTTATTTTATTCCTTTCTCCATCCTGCTCCTGTGTCACCATACATCACTGTCACCAGTGATATTAATAGTTGGTTGGTTTATAACTTATAAGAATGACTGAGAAATGAATGGGAAGGGCATTGGAAAGTGGGAAGTAAATGTGTCATGTAAATGTGTTATATTCAGGTTGTAAAAACTTATACCATTAACAATGATTTGTATCATGAAAAATTAATTAAAAACAAACATTAAATTAAAAGAGAAAGACAGAATAGCAGTTGACATTGAGCATGTAGAACAAAATGAAAAGCAGAAGAGCCCAAAGAATGGGGCATACACACATTTGAAGATAGGGACAGTGGATAGGTGTTTATACTGTATAGGTGTTCTGTAAAAGCCTGAAATTTTAGATGTATGAACTAGATCACTGCTTGCTACTAAAAGAGAATAAAGTAGCAGTGGGCATGTCTGAAACCTGGTGGAACTGCAATGCAATGATCCCAGGAATAGAATATTTAATAGAATGAGAACAGGCTGTGGAAGAGAGTTGTTGTATCAGAGAAGACAAAGCATGAAATAAGTGAGAAACTGAAAAAAAATTATTGGTGTAACTATTAAAAGATAGAAAATCTGTTACTCATGGCCCAATCGATTGACCTGTAAATGTCCCTCCTAATGAACTTGTCAATGGCTTTCCAATGTTATAAACACTGTGCTGTCACTGTATATGACAGAGGCTACAATCCAGAGTAACTACGGGAAGACGTAAGAGGCACTTACTCTGGATTGCTCTATACATTTCCCATAGGTTTCCCCATGGCACCATAACTTCGTTGGTGTAAAAGGCCCCGTAATTACTCTGGAGTTGCTGGTGGAAATGCACCAGACTTACCCATACTATCCCAAGTAAGGTGGCAACAGGGGTGGTTCAAATTAGATTCATGGAACAGTACAAGCTGAAAAGGGTGGATCTCAGCAACAAAAGAAAGCACCAGATCCTAATCTTGATTTTTAAATTGTTTTTCAAAGTAGCTGAAATGGATCTCAGGAGAGCCATAGGTAATCAGGTAGTCTAATAAGGAGGTAAGTAAAAATGTTTTTACTTTCTTCTTGCTGACCATCTGATTGCCCTCACTGCCGTAGCATGCAATGCTCATTCTGGCAGAGCAGTTGCATGTTGGAAGATGGTGGAGGATTGGATTGGGTTCTTAGTTCATCATATTTTTATCACCACATAGCTCTGCTCACAATGCTATCAAAAAAGACAGCTTCTTTAGCATTTGTATCATATCCAAATATCATATCATTTTTGTATCATTTGTGAGTGAAAAATGGTTCATAAAGTTGAATATAAATTTTCACAAAAATGCACTTCTAAAAATGAAAGGATTTTAAAAAGTTGATGGGGAGACTTAAATCCAATCTATATTTAATAGGCATGTCAACTCAGAAGTTCCATTGTGTTCCATGAAGCTTGCTCCAAGTGTGTATAGGATTGCAGCTTAATTCGCTATGGCTGCAATCCTGAAGTGCAGTTAAGCTAGCCTATTTTCACTGGGCTGACCTAATTCCAAGAAGGTCAGCATACCTACATTAGAGAAGGCTTGGGCTGGTGTAAGCAGGGGCAACACTTGGGAGCACGTCACCCGGACACCCATATACTGGGCGACCACATATTGGGTGAGGCAACAATATGAATGGTGGGCATGGTTATGTGCCATTGCCCCACCTCCACTGGTTTTTTTAGCCATACATTTTAATAAAGTGATTTGTTTCACTGCATTCTGCTGTAAATTTCACATTCAATGGTGTATAACATGAAGGGATTATTCCTAGAAACCATGTGCTGCCACCCCTTTCAAGGGTGCCTCCTTTCTAATGTCACAGTAACGTTCCTGATTAGGACCATTTTGGAAGTCTTGTACTTTCCTGGACTGACTTTCCACTCCAGCCAAGGCATGCCTGCTTACTCACCAGTAAACACAGCTGTGCAGTTCACACCCATTTTCAATGAATTTCAGTGCAATCATCAGGGACCTCCTTCTGGGGTGATTTGTGGGGCTGTGTTCATTGGATCAGGACAATTCTGGTGTCCTTAGATTCCACTAGCCTGCCCTTTCCAACGAACTAGTGCACATTTGCCTACTCGCGAGTAAAGCTGCAGTATGGGTCACTTTCACTTTCCATAGAGTTCAATGCATATTTTTAATTTTCAGTTTTTTGGCCATGTTTGATAGGAAGATGCTATTTCAAAACCGATTTTTGCGTTGGATTCTGCACTTCAATACGAATCCAATGGCATATGACTTGATGGGGTTGAATGCACCATAACAAAGTTATGTGCATTTTTAAGTTTTTATGTCCCCCAGTCTGCGTCACCCCCTTGATGACTATCAATGGCAACAAAACTGTTTAAAAAATGGTTGCCATAATGCAAATGGGAATAAGGCAAAAGTGGGAATTTAAGAATCTAAAGAGAAAAACTAGTGTAATAAAAAACTAGTAAGAAAACTTCGGGCTGCGGTGGCTAAGTGATTAAAGTTGTTGTGCTTGTCAACCTGAAGTTTGGGAGGTCATTGGTTTGAGCTCCCATTACTTGCCCAGCTTCTGCCAGCCTAGTTGTTCAAAAGCATGTAAATGCAAATAGGTACCACTTTGGTACCAACAAAGCTAGCAGAGGTGACGGTATTCCAGTTGAGCTCCTGAAAATCTTAAAAGATGATGGTGTCAAAGTAATACATTCAATCTGCCAGCAAATTTGGAAAACTCAGCAGTGGCCACAGGATTGGAAAACATTAATCAATGAGCACAATCCTCACCATGTCTACTCAAAAGTAAGCCCCATTGTGTTCAATGGGTCTTACTCCCAGGAAAGTGTCTTTAGGCTTGCAGCTTATGTCCCAATCCCAAAGAAAAGAAATGTCAAAAATGTTTAAATTACTGCACCATTACACTCATTTCACATGCTAGCAAGGTAATGCTCACAATCCTACAAGCTCAGTTCCAGCAACATGAACGATCAGATGTACAAGCCAGTTTCTGAAGAGGCAGAGGATCCGGAGATCAAATTGCCAATATTTGCTGGATTATGCAAGCAAGGGACTTCCAGAAAAACACCTACTTTTACTTCATCGACTATTCTAAAGCCTTTGATTGTATACAACATTGTGGCAAATTCTTAAAGAGATAGGAGTACCAGACCATCTTATTGGTCTCCTGAGAAATTTCTATGTGGGCCAAGAAGCAACAGTCAGAACCATATATCGGGAAAGGAGTGTGACAAGATTGTATATTGTCACTTTATTAAATGTATATGGAGAGTACATTATGAGAAAGGCTGGGCTGGTGGAATCACAAGCTAGAATTAAAATCACTGGGAGAAATATCAATAACCTCAGATATGCAGATGATACCAGTATAATGGCAGGAAAGTGAGGAGGAACTAAGGAACTTCTTGATGAGGATGAAAGAAGAAAGTGCAAAATGTAGCTTAAAACTAAACGTTTTAAAAAACCAAGACCATGGCTTCTGGTCCCATCAATTTGTGGCAAGAAGAAGGAACGGGAAGAAATAGAAGTTGTGACTGAGTTTATTTTTCTGGGCTCTAAGATCACTGCAGATGGTAACTGCAGCCAAGAAATCAAAAGACCCATGCTTCTGGGGAGGAAAGTCATGATAACTTAATTAAAAGTCAAGAAATCACCTTGCTGACAAAGATTTATCTAGTTAAAGCTATGGTTTCCCCTGTGCTAATGTATGGCTGTGAGAGCTGGACCATAATGAAGGTTGACTGCCGAAGGACAGATGCCCTTATATCATGATGCTGGAGAAGACTCCACCAGCTTCCTAAGGAGAGCAAATCAGTCCATCCTCCAGGAAATCAACCCTGACTGCTTATTGGAAGGACAAATACTGAAGGTGACGCTCAAATATTTTGGCCACATCATGAGAAGGGAGGACTCTTTAGAAAAGACCCTGATGCTGGGAGAAAGTGAATGCAAAAGAAGAAAGGGACGACAGAGGATGAGGTGGTTAGATAGTGTCACCAAAGTAATAAAAATTAATTTGGATGGACTTAGGAAACTGGTGGAGGAGATGGGGGCCTGGCATACTGCAGTCCATGGGTCACAAACAGTTGGAGACAACTGAACAACAACACTATTTAGGTGGGAAGGTTCTATGTGCCTTTTCTATGTGCCTGTGGCATTTAGTCATGCTGGTCACATGAACACAGAGACACCTTAGGACAACATTGGCTCTTTGGCCTTTTAACAAAGATGAGCACTTCCCCTAGCGCTGATCACAAACGGCAGGGCAACCTGCAGTGGACACCTTTACCTCTGATAAAATTTTATTTAAATACAGTTGAAACAGAAGATGCACCAAAAAGGTAAGAGGACAATTTGGAGAGAAAATTATGAAATGAATACTAAAAAAAGGTGGGAAAATGGCAGGAAATTGCTTTTATTACAAAGACATTTATTTACATCAACAGTCACAGCTGAAAATGTGGGAAAGATAACCACACCATTATTTTTGAAAAAAAACAATCGTAAATAGAGGTGATGAAAGCTAAGTTCAAACTGAATGAAGTATGTCTGCACCTGAACACACCTGGCGTTTTAGTTTGGGTAGCTCATCTACTGTATTTCTTGTGGTTGGGAAATCAGAACTGTAAAACAACAACTCTTATTATTATTTATTCTTATTTATTCTTACTAAAGATGATGATGAATGTTGCATGATGCCTTTAGGCTGTTGTCCTTCATTCAAGTTGCTGCAGCTGGATACAGGATAGCAACCCAAGTGAACAGATGCAGCTAGATCGACTACTTGCTATTACATTTTCCATATGTGTAATTATTACTATTTCCCATATCTATTATTATTTCACTTTTCCTTTAAGGAAAACCACAAAAGAATGTTGTCATAAAAGCAACAAAAAGTTGGTTTTGTTATGGGGCAATCTTCTTCGACCTCAGATAGTAGCTAGATGCCTTAGCTATGCCTCTAGCTAGGAGTAAACGAAAGAGCAAATGGGTGGTGAGCTGCTGGGGAGGAAGAGGGTTTCCCCCAATTTATTTTTAAATGACATCACTTCCAATTGTGACATAACTTCCAGGGCATCACTTTGACCTTTGCACCAGACTACTTGATCATTAGCTATGCCACTGGATCAACCATTAGCTCACTTATCCAGGTATATTCGTGGCAATATGTACATGTAGAATCATACTCAAAATTGTCCAAAATAGTCATTATTTGTTCCAAACATTCTTGATCTTTATTTCCTACCCTTTTTTGCAGTACAAGCCATCATTTTCGTGAAAGAATCGGAGTAACTTCCCATCAGTCTCAATCTTCCTACAGTAAGTACAATGATTGACAACAGAGACTTGATGGGAGGAGTGGGGGAGCTTTGCTGAACTTCCAGAAAATGCTTTGGCAGGACTGTCTTTAGTGACCTCCATTAAGCTGAAGTAACAGTTAGATGGATGAGTGTGGAGGTTGAGGGGCTCTGCTGGGTGACTGGGTTTGGCTCCAGTTGTTTGCCCTTATTTACAGTGCCTTTGGGAAATAGGAAACTCTGGGCTCTTCCAATCAACAAGGCAGACCAGGTTGGAGGAAAGTACAGGCATCCCTTGCTTATCTGACAGATTAGGGATCAGAGCTGTGGTGAAAAGTGGAAATGGTTGAAAAGTGGAACCTGGCCTTTTTAAAATTTACAAATGCTGCTTTTGTTATTTTTAAACAGTAAACTGCAAATGCCCTTTTTATCTTGCAAATTTCTGCTGTCACACAAAGATTTCTGCTTATGGATTCTCATAACTCCTTTGGAATAGGAGAAGACCAGGAGGTAGGCGTTGGTCGTCAGAAAATGAACCCTCAGAAAGGAGGGGATGCCTGTAGCTAATGAAAGATGGAAGCAAATGGAAGATGAGCTGGTAATCATAGTGCAATGTATCCCAAAGAGTGGACCATGGAAACCAGTCAGGGGAGCTATAGAATCCTTGTGAAAAACAAGGATTTTTGGTATATAATGTATATACTGTATGGGGTTTTTTAAAAACAAGGATTCTTTCCTTTGCAAGGATTACGAGGATTTTCATAAGGATTACATGTAATTGTAATGGGAAGCCATTGCCAATGGCCCAGATCAAGGGAACTGCAAGTCAAAAAAACTTTGGGAACCACCGGAATATTGTATCTTACAAATCTTGAGGATAGGGCTATATCTCAGTGGAAGAGCAGATACTATTTCCAGTTCAATCTCTTGCATCTTCAACTATGGCTGGGAAAAGGTCCTGTGTGAAGCCCTGGAGGGCCAGAATACACAATACTGAGTTGGATGGAACAATTCTCTGCCTCAATAAGAAGTCAATCATATATTCAGTCATAAGGTTCTGGTGGCAGCTCTGTTCAGGAGGACAAGAGGAATGTGTCTTCAAGACTACTATGAAAATACCTTCTCCTGGTGGGGTGGGAAGAGCCAGCTGGACTTTTCTCCCAGGATGGCATGCTTGCACATGAGTCAAAAGCCTTGGCCCTCTGCACCCACTGATTCTGTTTCACTGCTTTTCAAGTGAGAGTCTCTGTTCATCCACGTGGCAGGCAGTCCAGCTGTTCACACAGCAGCAGATGGCAACAGTGCCAAGTCCCACATCCCACTGCTGTTTGTACCGTTGCTGCTGTCTTGTCAGCTTTGCATTTCTTTATTTATTTAGCTCTTTGCTGCAGTTACAAACCTTCTGGGGAGTATGCCTTATCTTTAATTCAAGACCCCCTGCTCTTACCAACTATGGGGTAGAACCATGAAGAATGATGCTAAGTGGTTCATCTCCCACTGGGCAGAAGGAGAGGACATCGAAGAGAGAAAAGCACAACAGGATGGGACAGGCCAGCATGCTTTGTCTAAACAGCACATATCAATACACTACACCCCCTCCTAAAGCTTTCCTTTGGTCCCATTGTGTTGGAGACCTATTGGCTGGTTTTGAATCTCCACCTTCTGGGCAAGGTAATGAAGAGGAGGTGGTGTCTCAGCTCCAGAGATTACTTGGCTTCAGGCCAGATATTGACACAGGTTTGAATTGACCCACTGGGCTGGCAGGGTGTCCACACACACCCCATCCCATGGCAAGGGAACAAATTTCCCTTGGCCTCAGGAGGCCAAAATTTTCATGTGGGACACAGTGTTGATGCCACTCTATTGCCATATAGGGACCATATGGCTGCCTGGTGCTGTTCTGAATGAGTTTGCTCTCCATCAGCAGGGACAGCTGCACAACTTGGGAGTCATTCTGGTTCCACAGCTGCTTCTGGATCACAAAGTGGTGGCAATGGGTGGGAAACATATAGGGTAGGATTGTAGGACTATTTCAACTATTTCATTCTGGTCCCGGGGCCACCTGGAGCCAGGACTATACACTGTAGAATGTTCCCCACCAGCCCTCACCACCTCTGGGGGTTGGGGGGACATCCACCCTCTGGAGGGCCTTTAGCGTTTTTGTTGGAAAACTGGAAGTGATGTTTACCGGTCCTCCATAGGCCTTAGACCAAAGAGGCCATATTCATCCCCATCTCTCAAAAAGCCTCCAGAGGATAACTGAGAAAGGTGATGAGTAAGAATGGATGGTTGACACAGAGTGCATGTGGATAGCAGAGCCATCCCCAGAGGCAAGGTACTTTGAGGCATTACAACCCCTAGGAATGATAGTAATTTCTACTGACATGTGACTTTCTGTTCTGTTAATCCAGTGAATGCTACATACCTTGTGAATAGCACAACACACTGTTGTGCAGTGCACCCCACAAAGTAAATGAACTAAAGTAAATAAACAAAATAAAAAACTTTTATTTTTTTAAAGTTACCCAAACTTGTGTAAGCCCAACTTTTGGATTTGTTTATGACTAGAACCTGACAGCATGCAGCAATGCTATTATATGCTCCATTTGCACATCAACCTATTTACAGAAAGTATCCAAGTCACTCTATATCATGGTGGTGATGACAGGTCAGCTGAGAGAATCCTCTATAAAATATTGAGCCAACCAAAGAGGTCCAGAGTCATTTCTTAAAAATGGAATCAAATATGAGATAGCCTTTCAGAGAATGAACACTGCATGGGGCAGCTTGTCATCTGCCCTTCCCCATTCTGCTGAATCTGCTCTTAAATTCATCAACATTTCGACTAGGAAAAATAAAGTTTCAGGACACTGGTGGCAGGAACTTAAATGGAGTGGTATCTATAAAGTAGGCAAGGGCTGGCTTGGAAGGACTTGACTACTCTGAGATGACATCTCAGAGTTCTTCTAAAGGGCAATGGAAGACCCAGTGGGTCCCAAACTATTATCGGTTTTCATCTTGACGTGTTAAAGCCGGCCTCTGCTTGAACCTCATACAACCTCCAAGAGTCTACCACTCCATTATTGAGGGCCATTAATCTTCACCATCTGCATCTGTGATGCAGAGCCACACCAGGGCTTAGATCCAAGGTGGTCTATGAAAAACATGGTGTCCTATTCAAAGCCTTACTGATATCTCTTCCCGTCTCACTACTGAATGGGCCATAAACAATTCTTCTCCCACCACCACAATGAGACAGTTCCATGAATAATAACTATTCAAAGACTTGCTGCCAGAAAGAGGGCAGACAGGCCAATTCTACCTTTGTGAGCAATAGACTGACACAATGACCCCCCCTTCCTCTCTTACTGGGGTCTTATCTACTATGGCATTTTGCCTTTCCTCTGAATGTCTAGAGCTTTACATATGTGAATGGTGATTTGTGATGAGTGTTAGAGCATTAGTATATGCTTTGTTAATTGAGCCAGAAAAGAAAGAGTGGGATCCAGGTAGGGTTGCCATAATTCTCTTCTACAAAATTGGGATAGGACCTTCTGTTCCATTTGCCAGTATGTGAACAAAATCCCCCCAAATTGGGATTCTCTCTGTCAGGGCATATGGCAATATGACATATGGACATATCCAGGTGATCTGGATTCAAATCCTGCTTGTTCTGGTATTGACACTAGTATTGACACACAGTGGTATTGACACAGTGCAATCCTAATCCCTAGTTATGCTGGCATAAGTCCCTGCACAAGCCCTGTGCTGGCCTGGGGTGTCACAAAAATACCATAAGGTATATCTGCACTACTCCTGGGGATTAGGCCAGTACCATGCACCAGCCTCCGCACACCAGTGTTGAAATGGAGAGATGGGTGAGATTCTGCTGGCCTAAATTGGTTAGGATTACATTTTCACTCTATAGATTTGGGCAAGTTCTGTTCTCCCTGACTCTATCTGATCTTATCTCTGATTCTCTGATAGTTTTATCCGATCTCCGATTCTCTGGATTGAGGCAACATCAAATGCAAGGTTTTTAGAGTTCTGAAGCAATATGCAGATACTCTAGACAGATGCAACACCACTAGCTGTGCTCAGCTCTAGTGAGATTAAGCACTGTATGGTGCCCTGGTGATCATCAAGGGTGATAGGTAAAATCACATGCAAATACTACTTTGAGGAGTTTTTCTGTTAAAAAACAGTATAGCAATATTCTTCCTGATCAACAATAACAACAACAGGCCAAAATCCTGTGGGACTTCCGTATTCAAACCAACCGCCACTTAGAACATAATACACCAGACATCACTGTGGTTGAGGAAAAACAGATCTGGATAATTGACACTGCAGTACCCAGAGATTGTCAGCTTCAAGAGAAAGAACATGAGAAGATCACACGGTATAAGGACCTACAGATATCTGGGAAAAGAAAGCCACTGTGATCCCAATAACAATAGGTGCTCTTGGAGGGATTCCATTAAGTCTCCAGGAACATCTAAACTTAATGGGACTCCAGAAGTTCACAACTGCCCAGTTATAAAAAAGCAGCACTCCTGTGAACTTCACACATATTGAGATGATACCTTGGTGATTCCTAGTTCCTTGGACAGGAACCGAACCACAATAGAGCCAGTTCCAGTCAAACACCTGGCGACTGTGAAATAGTACATAATAATAATAATAAAGCTAAAAGCTGGCACAATAAAGCACTGCAGGGCCAATATAAGGAAATGATAAAGGATAAAATAGATAATGAAAAACCTGGTTAAACTTAACATCTGGAACTTTTAAAAAAGAAACAGAATCACGATATTAGCAGTCCAAGAGTAGGCTATTTGAACAAATGCAATACAGGCCAAAATTGAAAAATCATCATATAAACCAGATTGTGCAAAGAAATTGACCATATATTTAGTTTCTGCAAGAAGGTCTCACAAACCAATTATAAATTCAGATATAATAAAGTGGCTCAAATGCTCCACTGGAATTTATGTAGAAACTATAACATCAAAACAGTTAATAGTTGGTGGAACTATCACCAGGAAAAAAAATCAACAAAACAATCAACAAAAACACTATTGGTAGAAAGAAAGAAAGAAAGAAAGAAAGAAAGAAAGAAAGAAAGAAAGAAAGAAAGAAAGAAAGAAAGAAAGAAAGAAAGAACGAACGAACGAACGAACGAACGAACACCCTGCTTGGTTCAACACATATTATTTACAAATATATTATGACAACCTAGTCCCTTTTGTGGGGCCTAACTATTTAATAATGCCAAGTCCAGCTAAAGAACTATGGACTAAACACATGGAACACTGTTACCTTCATACTGAAGTGATACCTATTTATTTACATTCAATTATATGCTTTCAAACTGCTAGGTTGGCAGGAGCTGGGCAAGTAACTGGAGGTCACTCCATCATGTAATATAAAAAATGTATATATACCAATATCTGACTAACCCTACAATCCAGAGTAACTACGGGTGCACGTAAGAGACATTACGTGTACCCATAGTTACTGTAGCACCTAGTGAAAACCTATGAGAAATTCATTTTGCAATCCAGAACAAATTGTTCTTACACTGGAGCAAGGACTTCCCATAGTTACTCTGGATTGCACCCTTTCTCTCACTCAGGTGCTTTCAGAACTGAAATTCAAGAGACAAAGTCAACACAGAAGAATTTACTAATTTGGTTGTCAGCAGCACTCCCCCACTCAACAGTTCAGGTGCTCAGGTGGATGACCCAAATAATTATGGAGGAGGCTGATTTTTAAGAGGTAGATTATCCTGGACACTGTAAATTTTAGGAAACTGGACACTCTTTTACAATATTTCATCTGCCTTTTTCATACATTATTGTCCCTGCAGTCAGCGGTGGGATTCAAATAATTTAACAACAGGTTGTATTCCTAATAACCTAAATTAACAACAGGTTCTATGTCCAATTAGTAACCCTTTCTCAGAAACAGGCGCTCATTAGCAAAGGGTTCTATAGAACCTGTGAGAATCCCCTGAAGCCCATTACTGCCTGCAGTCAATGCATGTGGGGACAGGAAAACAAGACTGTGTTGGATTTCCTGTGTGATGTGCCCCATACCCACACATGCTGATTCTCTGCAGTTTAGTACTTGTCTGCACAAGTGAGCATTTCTCTTTCTGTTCTAGAACACCAGAGAGCCAGTATTCTAAATCATGAGAATAATTCTCCAGGAAAGTACTGAGAATGGGAATGCTTGAGGGTTTCAGGAAAGTACTGAGAATGGGAATGCCTGAAGGCACATTACCATTTCCCTAATCATTCAAATGAATGAAAGGACAATAATATATGACTATAATGCACTTGATTTGTAATCCTCCTTAACACCTTGCTAAATGGGTTAGTTGGCATGCAACAGAATTAATATCCGAGATTATATGGCAGTCCCAGTTCATGAAATTATGTAGTTTGATATTTGATAGGAAGGCAGAGGTGGAAGGCAGAAGTGTCCAGCTACTACAGGTGCTCTGAAAACCATTTTCTATGTGAAAGAAAAAGGGGAGCACCTCAAATAAATCAGTATGAGTGCACAAGAATCATACTGGTGAGATGAGGTTTAAAAAATCATGTATAGGAAATGGAAGATACGAATGATCACTAGGGAGGTGTACAGACAAGCAGCCTGGAAATGTAGAATGCTAAGAACCAAGGGTGGCTAGAAACATCAAGAGCAACAAAGGGGACCTTTTTAGGTATGCCCAGAGGAAGAGGCAGAGACAAGAGAGGGTGGAATTGGTCAATAGGTGTCTCGAGACAAAGAGAAGGCAGAGCTGCTCAATTCCTACTTTGCATCCGTCCTCTCAGAAACAGAGAAGTACATATTGTACAAATTTGGATGCTGGATTTTTGACTGATGGGAGGAAATGTGCACACCCCCCTAAGGTAATGAAAACATGCACAGGTCTACAGATTTAAGATTTACAGGAAACTGTTAAGAACCACCTAACTGGCCTAAATGAATCCAAGTCATTTGAACTGAAGAAACTGATCCTAGAGTGTTAAAAGAACTTGTGGAAATTCCGTGACAGCCTCTGTCAATTATCCTTAATAGATCAAAGATAATTGATCTGTCAAGGATAATTGACACTATGCTGGAAGACAGTGCAGAAAGTGCTGATTCGTTCCTAACAAACCCCAGCCAATGGGGAAAACCCCCTTCTGCTATTCATATCACAGCTTTAGAAGAAGTGCCAGGCACAGAAGTAGCAATACTGGGCTTACCAGTATGGTTAAGCTCTACTTAGAATTTGAAGTCCCATTGCAGCCAGTCATTCAATGAGTCTGCTTGAGCCATGAGTTTCTCTTCAATGGCTAGAAACTGCTTCCCTCCGTTCCTTCTCCCCTTTCTTGTTTAGGGAAAAAGACCTACCAGTGATCATTGGTTCCTTCAGAGATGAACAAAACAGCCCAATTCCCCCTCCCTCCCTCCCATCTCCTGCTTAATGCAAAATCAAACATTACCCTTTCCTGCCTTCTGGATGGAACTTCCCTGCTGCTTGTCTGGTTTGAATGATGTCTCCACAAGGTCATTCACACTGGGTGGGGAAAAAAACAAATACACCCAGGCAGACTCAAGTTTGCCCATATAGTGGCCTCAGACTTGAGTCATTAGTGGAGTCATTGATTCATGTGACTTGAGTGTACACAAGTCAGCAAAAACACTTTTTTGCGACTCAGATTCAAGTCATCAGACACAGTTACTATCTCTAAAATCAACATGGATTTGTCAAAAATAAATCTTGCCAGCCACATCCCCTCTTTCGATTGGATTACAAGCTTTCTGGACAGTGGAAATGCAGTGGATGTAATTTATCTTGACTTCACTATTATTTGACAAGGTTTCCCATGACACTTTAAATACCAAATTGGTAAAATATAGGCTATGTGATACAAACACTAGTAGATTTGCAAATGGTTGGGCAACTTCACACAGAGTAGTCTATGGCTTCTCAACAACCATGGTTCTGAATGAAGTTTCCCGTGGCAATTGAGCCCAGTTTCCTAACATCTTCATCAATGCCTTGGATGATGGGATACAAGAGGACATGTTAAATTTATAGATGATACCAAGCTGGGTGATGTACATCCACAATAAAAGACAGTAGACGCATTCAGGAAGATCATGACAGAATGGAATATTGGGATGAAATGAAGTTCAATAGAGACAAATGCAAAGTTCTGCACATACAAAAAAATAAATAAAATGTAGTAATAAAATTGGAAATACCTCACTGGGCAGCAAAACACATATCAGGGATCTCACAAGTGGAGTAGATCACAAGATGAATAGTAGAATCATAGAATCCTAGCATTGGAAGGGTCTCAGTAGGTCATCCAGTCCAACTCCCTGCATGTAGCAGGAAATCCTCCTGGAGCATCTCCGACAGATGTTTGTTGAGCCTCTGCTTGAAGTCAGCAGTGTAATGCACTGCAAAGGCTAATATGATTGTAGCCTGCATTAGTAGAACCACAGCTTCCATGACACAAGAAGAAGTGGTTCTGTTTACTACTTGTAGGTCAGACCTCACATGGAGTACTGTGTCCACTTCTGTGCACCTCACTTTAGAAAAGGTGCAACCAAGCTGGAGTGGGTTCAGAGAAGAAGATGACCAGAGGACCAGAGGACAAACTTTATGAGAAAAGGTTGAGGGAACCTGTTATGTTTGATCTTGAGAAGGCTGAGAGAAGATATGATTACATGTAAGGCTGTCATATGAAAGAAAAAGCAAATTTGTTCTTCACTACCTCAGATAGTAGTGCTAGATCAAGTGGGTACAAACCAGAAGATACTCTGATTACCGTAGGTACCAGGAAGAAATTCTCAACAGTGGAACAGATTCTTCCTAACTGGAGACTAACGCTTGTCCTGGAACAGCCCTGAAAATATGTTTTGATACCCCCAGGGCATTATTGATAAAGGAAGAGGGTTGGAGTAGATGACTTTATTGTTCCTTTTCAACTCTATGATTGTATTATTCTCTTGGTACAATCCTAACCACACTTCCCTGGAAGTAAGTTCCATTAAATATAATGGGACTTCTGAGTACACAGGCATAGGATTGGGCTTTTTGTCTTTCAATAAAAAGCCACTGTTAAGAAATGGCAGCAATTCTGTAGCTCTCTAATACTAAGATATAATTTCAAAATTGTAATGTCACATGTGAAATTTCACTTTACGAATAACCTTTGTGCTCAGTAGAAATTCTTAAACATTACTTGTCCACCCCAACTCAAGAGCTGGTGTTTTGTTTCTTCCCCTCCTCTTCACTCTCTCCACCTTGTCACCTTGGACAGATGGGAAAACCTAAAATTCGTACCCTGACACAGGGTTCAGCTTTCACAGAGTTCCTACCACAACTTTAGTTTTCCTCTTGTGCTGGCAAGCAGCGCCTCCTCCAACACAGGCAAAATCTATGAGAGAACATGAAATCTTGTTGCACTGAGGCCTGGAATATGTGTGATAGTTACCTATGGAAAAATTTACATTTGTCCCATCATCTCCATCACTCATATTTATAACACTGAAAAAGTCCTACCCCCTCCTCAGTGATGGCTTACCCATGAGTATGGTTGATTTACCTTACTTTGGTAAAGTAAAGGCTATAAGAAACTGGGGGTGCTGATACATCTCCTGGTTTTCCACTTGCCTTGTTCTACCCAAACACCTATGCTGCTGTACACTGGGCAGGTTCATGTGCATTAGTAGGAGTGAGATAGGGAATGTAATTTGGGGGTGCCTTGGACTGCACTTTCCTCAAAGAGCTTGGACTACTGTATATTCCATTTGATCCTCAGAACAAGGCCAGTTAACTAATTTCATTACTAAGCATGGATTAGAACCCAGATCCCGGTACATTATTCACTATATCACACTGGCAGCGCAATCCTAACACATAGTTAAGCTAGCCCAAGACCTGTGCTGGCTTAAGGATGTCACAAAAGTGCCTTAAGACACTTCTTTGCAACTCCTTAGGGGTTAGGACAGTGCACAGACATGTGCCAGCTTCCCCATGCCATGGTGGGAAACCTAAATTGGTTTAGGATTGTGCCTTGACTCTCACATTTACTGTGTGCACTGGCTTATATGGGTTTCACATCAGCACAGGCGAACATGGCATTAGGTACAACTAATCATCTATACAAGTATAAGCCAGCATTCATGTAAAATGCCATAAAAGTTAAACACAAAGGGGACACTCATTAAATACTGACACAGACAAGTGTTTTACCCATAGCACCCATCACATGTAAATTGCACCTGAGCTTCATTCTAGAGCAACGTTTCTCAAAGTGGGGGGTGAGACCCCTTTGGGGGTTGCAGGGAGCTTTCCTGGGGGTTGCCTAGACCCCAGTGTAGGGGGCCAGCTGAGAAGACCTGGAAGAAACACTGGAGCCGCTGTGGCTGGAAGAAGCCACTGAGAAGTGGCTCAGAAGGAGCCTCTGAGCTGGTGTGAGACTAATGTGGGAACTTGTGGGCAGGGAGGTGCCCGACACATTCACCACAGGCAGCAGCCTCCCCCCTGCAGATCGTCAGTGTGCCTGTGGGCTGAGAGTGAAGCGCACTAAGGTGTGAGCGTGGTGTGAGCCTGGCGCCAGAGCTCTGGTGGGTGGGCTGTCTGGTGGGCGCCCCGCTTGTGCACCGACCATTGTGCCCTGCTTCCTGTGCTCTACTCAAAAGTAAGCCCCCTCGATGTTGTTGTTGTTCATGATAAGCGAATGGGACTTACTCCCAGGAAAGTGCTAGGATTGCAGCCTTAGTGTCCAGTTCTATGCATGTCTACTCAGAAATCAGTCCCATGATAGTGAATGGGACTTATTCCCAGGAAACAGTGGCTGACTCTGCTGCCTGAGATCCCCCCAATTCTATGTTGGTCTCCTCAGACCTCCATGATAGTGAATGGGGCTACTCCCAGGAAACAGTGGCTGGCTCTGCTGCCTGAAATCCCAATCCTATGGAAGTCTCCTCTGAAGACAGTCCCATGATAGTAAATGGGGCTTACTCCCAGGAAAGTGCTAGGATTACAGCCTTAGTGCCCAATTCTACGCATGTGTACTCAGAAGTCATTCCCATTGAGTTCAGTGAGGTTTACTCCCAGGAAAGTGTGCATAGCACTGCAGCAGTAGCAACAAAAATAATTCTATGGTTGGGGTCCCCACAACTTGAAGAACTTATAAAGGGGTCACGGCATTAGGAAGATTGAGAACCACTGCTCTAGAGCAAAACAGGAGTCAACATGGAGACAAAAGAAAAAACACATACAATGCTTTAGGCATTTTGCCTGGGCAGCGATGGATAGTGGGGACTTGCTTATGGTTTTTGGAAAGCCATGATTCAGTTGCCAGCTTTTCAAACCCATGGTTGAGCCAAACTCTCTGTGTGGAGCAAAGCCCACGGCTCAAAAGAAGCAAAGAAATTGCTGAAGAGGAAGGGATGTGGGGCTCTGTTCCCCCATCTTTCCATTTCCCAACTCTCCGCCCTGTTTGTATTTTACAATTTTGAAGAACTCTTTCTTTTGGCAGCAAATGGGAAGTTTACATTCCCCCCTTCTGGCACCCCATAAGATCCAATTGCTGTAGAGGAAGTTGGTCTTAATTACCTCTGCCTGGTTGCAGAAAGTCAGCTACATGTCGCTTACGTAGGACAGAAAAGCAAATGAAAAGAAAAAGACAAAGGTTGTTTTCTGGGTTTTTGCAAAAAGATTTGGTTACAAACAGAATTTCGAGCCACAGTAATGGAAGTGACAGGGAAGTCAGCTGCTGGAATCCTAAGTCAAGGGTCCTCTGCCTCCCTATCAAGTTTGGGCCAAGGAGAATACTGGGGTGTTTCCAGAGCACTTTTCTAAAAGCGTCTTTCCTGACATCCGACTACATTAGGTGTGCATATCATCCACACAGACACACACCCCCATAATGGAGGCAGTTTTGGAAAATGCCAAACTAGTCACCCAGAAAGGGGTTGCTTCTGCTTCCTTTCCCTGAACAGACACTCCTCACTGAGTCCCCAGTTTTCACAGCTGCCTGGCTTTCCTAAATAGGACAGCTGTCCCAGAGCCCCCAGGATCCTCGTTCCAGATTATGCCAGGAAGCGCTCCTGAGGCCAGTACTCCAAAATGCCAGGGTGGTTGGTGTTCTCCTACTCCCCTCCCCACCTTTCTTCACCCTGGCATTCAAATAGAAGGGTCACTAGGTAGCAGCTTCCCCAAATAGCATGGGGTGCATCTGGAGCCCAGCAACCCCTTTCCAAGTCACCCCCCACAGCCTTTTTCCCTTTGGGGTGAAATAAAGGCAAGACCATCTGTGCAGCCCCCCTTCCCCACCCGATCTCACTTCTCTGCCAAACCTCTGATGCCAAGGTCTGCTTCATTGTCCCTGGACCTGCCAGCTCCAAGCTGTACTCCCAGACATTGCTGGAGCCATATCTCCGCCCCACTCCCTGAGTACAGCTTCACTGCAGCAGGAGGGGCCTTGGGCCTTTTATTTATTTAATCTTTTTTCGGTTTGGTGGATGAATCGAGAGCTCACGTGAAAGCAAATCTGGCAAGGACCGGAGCCGGTGTAGTCAGATGCACGCATCTTTGCCAGCTCTCCTCAGTCTTGCGCCACAGCCACCCCCACCCCTTCCCGCTCTATTCCAGACCTTGACCCTCTTCCCCCTGTTTCCACCACTCAAAACATAAAATAAGCTTCACTAAAAAGGGAAGCCATTTTAGCATAGGCTGGCCACATATGAAACAGGAAAGGGCCGGAGCCAAATTGGGGCCTCTCCGGCAGCAGAATCGCTGGCAAGCGCGGGAGAGTGTGGAGAATGTGCCGTATTCTGCTTTGGTGCTGGGCCTTTCTCAACGTTCCCCACAGCACAGAGAACAGCCACTGTTTTCTCACCACATAACGCAAGAAGAAGCCAGCGGCCATGTTTCCAGTTACGGTGAAATTTAAACCCTGTTGTGGCAGCCTGCCCAGTCTGAGGAACAGAACGGTTGTACCTCTTGTGCCATGGAAGATTTCACATATGGAATTAACAGGATGGGACAGAAATGGGGTTTCCCTTCCATGCGCCTTTTGGAGCGCAGGCAGCAGAGAGAGTTGTGCTTGTGGGCTGAGGGAGGGGAGGGCTCAGAATAGTATTCAGTCATTCAGCCATTTTGTGATTTGCAAAGACTGATAGCCTGGCAGCATAACGAACACAAGCTAACTGATATTTTCAGGGCTAGTAAAGGACATACGTGTCTAGAACAGTTTCTCTACAAACTGAAATCCAATCCAGTGTCCTCTCCTGCACTGCAAAGGTGTTCTGGGCCAGGTACACATCTTGATTTGCACAGGGTAACAAATTGGGGAGGAAAATTTTCTTGGCTCGGCCAGACTACTTCACCAATTTGTTCTTTGGTGAAGTATTACCCGTGGCACACAGTATTTCCAGTGGCAGAGGTCCAGAGTGACCCATCATTTGAAGAATGTGGGCCATCCCACCTTACGTGACACGGGCTGCCACTTCGGTGCACTCAACAAGCCTTCCTACACCACCTAATTCTTGCCGGCATGAACTAGAGTCCAGCAAGGAACTTGCGTTGGCCAAAACCAAAGGCATTTAAGATGGCATTCAAGATAATTTTTATTTGAAAGGAAGAATGATGAGAAAGAGGAGACTTAGGGCCCAATCCTACCCAATTTTCCAATACTTGTGCAGCTGCAATGAAGCTTTGAAGTAAGGGAACAAATTTTCTCTTACTCTGAGGTCTCCACAACTACCCTTCCAGGATAGGATGTAGTCCCAATGGGACTCCAGAGCTGGGACGCTGACTAGGATTTGGCCCATAGCAAAGTAGCCAGTTTGCTCCAAATGATCTCCACCCTTTTGCTTCCCTCCCACATTTGTAAGAGCCACAAAGATTCATTGTAGGCTACAGGTATTTTCAAGCTATACCTAGGCTCTGCCCCTTTACTACTGGGCACAATCCTACAAGTTCTTACCCACCTCTCATAACCAGGCCCTATCATTTGTCACTATCCGGCCTCAGAAAACTCCACTTTTTCAGTCTATCTGACCTGCATCCTCACACACCCATGTGTGTACAAAGGGATGGCCATTTCCTTTCCCTGTTCACCATCTAGTCCAGTTGTTTTGTTTGGAGTAGGGGCAGTACTGAACAATTCTGCCCATCCAACCTTCAATCCCCCAGGCATTTGCTAATGGGAACTAGTTGTCACAGCAGATTCAATGGTTCTCCTACACTCTTTGTAGTTTTACAGACTGATCATAACCATTTTCAATTGAAAGGAAAATCCAATAGATTTATTTAATTTAGGAATTTAGACCAGTGGTGCACCTGGACTTCTGCTCATGTTGCTGGTGAATTATATAGTCATCTATTGTTATCTCATTCTTTGCGATATTTTTGAGATATTTCATTATCTCAAGACTTTGCTTGTATCATCAACACTTAGCCAGGCAAAGTTTGTCCAGGTCTCCCTCAATGGAGATTCTCAAGTAGTGGCTCAACAATCAGTTCTGGAGGTGCTCTACAAGGATTTCCTACTACAGGTCAAAGCCTGTGGCAGGAGAGATTATGCTCTGTGAAGAAATCTTTGTTTCTGACTGTCATTGCACTTGAAATACATCTTCCAATGGAGTTGATCTGAATAACATTTATCACTGCATTAATCACTCGGTTAATAAGCTGGCTTCCCACAAGGTATTGTTTTCAAGTCCTCTCTTTCTAAACCTTATATATTCTTCTTGATTCTATTATAGTGAAAACATTGGCAAAATCCAGGCTTTCTCCAAAGCTAAGTAATTATGAGTCCACTGATGAGTTTGCAATTTAGTTTGGCACAAGGACCCAGAGGATAGGAATGTTTAACCCCCAGCATGTTCTTCACTCTCAGCATTAAGTTTTATCGGGTCCAGTACTGTACCCTTTCTTGTTAATGTATATAACTTTGTATATAAATTCGGTGGGATCATAGAGATGATAACTGATCAGGTCCTACAGTGCGGAACAGTAATACTAATCTCCATCAACAAAGCATCCAAGGATGAAGAGTCCAATATTTTCTAAGGCAGGCTGATCAGCTACTGACCTGTTTGAGCTGTCAAGAAGTTCTTTTCTCTTTGTTACATATCTATAAAATTAATAGCATCCATAAATTTCAGGCTCGTTTGTGCTCTCACTATATCTCTTCTTGACTATAACAACACTCAGGTATCTTCCTACCTTTCCCCACAGACCCCTTTTATTTGCTTTGAATTAATTAGCTTCCCTCCTTTTCTCACTGCTGTGATCATGATCCTCCTCCTTTTTGCTCTCTGCATTTGCTCTCTCATCTCATATTCTATTTAGATTTCTTTTATTGACTGACCTTTCTCCCTTCACACTCTTTTCACATCTCTGGTAAACCAAAAAATTCCACACAGCTTTCTCCAACTCCACCCATTCTTTCTTGGAGCCATCAGAACTCTTTACTTCCAGACATCTGCCTTCTGTTAGTATATACTATGATAAATGTGCGCAGTATATTTTGATACCAGCATTTTCTAATTGATCTTGCACCACTAAATTCCACCAGCACATTCCCCTTCCCTTGTGCATTTCATCTTATTTAGGTTGCAGACCTGAGGGCTGAGCTTATGTTTATTTTGTTTGATGCAAAGCTAGCTCCAAGTGTCAGAGGATCCTAGGCAAACCACCTTCCATGGGCCTTTCTACATGAATCAATACTGAGAAAGACTTTCTCTCATCACATTTGCCATCACCACATTCCTTCTGCCATTGGAAGGTGTTGAGGGGCTTCAGTTGGGTATCCAGCAAAAGGGCCCATCCTGCAACTTGGAATGGCGCACTTAGCTGGATAGGATTTTTATGGTTTTGATTTTACAGGGCAACCTATTTTTGAAAATAAAATCAACAATCATTTTTCTAGATTTGCGGTCATTGATGTTTTCTTATTATCCATTTTGAAGGAAGGGCTAGAAGGGAAGAAGAGCAACCATTCACAAGACTTACCCTTTCCCCACACACACACATTAAAGATTCTTGGACAGGGAAAAGTGTCATATATTTCTCACTGCCAATTGTAGGTGACTATCTGTACCATGATTTTGCTTCCTATGGTGGTGGTGGTAGTAGTAGTCGCAGTAGTAGTAATTTGACACAAAATAATTCCATGTTTTATGACAAATCTGACTAGGGGCACAATCCAGAGTAACTATGGGGAGTCCTTGCTCCGGTGTAAGAACAATTTGCTCTGGATTGCAATATGAATTTCCCATAGGTTTTCACTAGGTGGTGCAGTAACTACGGGTATACGTAATGTCCCTTATGTGCTCCCATAATTACTCTGGATTGTAGGGCAAGTTCTGCTATTAATACTACTACCTACAAAAATTAAATATTTTTATCCTGCCAACTTGCGACGCGACAAATTTTAACACAAAGACAACATAAAGCCAAAAACATATAAGGAAATCATTCAATAATATTTTAAAAAGTCCAACAAAAAGAACAATTCAGTAGCAGCAAAAAAAATTCAATTTCCAAAACCCCAAATTCCCTCAAATACATACATTTTTTTACATCTAATTTTCACTCTAAATTAGCATCTCAACAAGGATATGATCAAAATGACGCCAACTTCTTTCCTTTCTTTCAGCCACATCCGACCAACAACCCTGTTAACACACATGCATTTTAGAGTGGCTGGGTAACAGCTCATGGCTGGGAAGATTAACTTTTGATTTCTTTCTCTTTTGGCAGTGCGGTGCCCTGTGTTAATCTCCAGCATGCTCAAAGATTTATATCTTATAATTATTACAATGAAAGAGGAATCAAAACCCCCTGGCTAAGCACTCAATTGCCCCATGTTTGTACATGGTTTCCTTCCCACATCATCCTTTCCTGCCCCTCCTCTCTCTCTCTTACTTGTTGAGGCTTGGCCTTGTGCTTAATCAGGCCATGCTGAAAGCACTTCTTTGTTTCAGGAGTAACTACTTCTGGTTCCACTTCCTTTCCTTCTGTAGCACCTACAGGCAGCGTTCTACCATGTTTTAATGATTGCCTTCCTTTGCTCTTCACATAGACATCGCAGCACGCAGAGAATCCACACTTTCCCGACAACTAAAGCTACAAAAGCAGGAATGAAAAGATTTCCACACAAGGTCTACTAATCAGTCACTGAATATCAGTAAATCAGAATACAACCATGAGCAAACAATGGCCAATTTGTGACAAAATCCTTGGATATATATATATAACCACAGCTGCTTTTCATGGTCCTACATCCACTGTTTCCTTCACTGATGAATTCACTGGGGATTACCCACATAAATTTCTGACTTCAAATCTCTTGTACCTGCTCCCTTCATTCCCAACAATATTACATAGGCACTATGAGAGAGTCCTTTCTATAGAGTTCCTTAAATCTGCAGCCTTCTAAGCTACCTTCAGCTCAGTCCTGCTTTTGAAATATGGCTTTCTTTTCTCTTATGGGTTTTTCAGAAGTAGCTTCTGGTGGGCTACTATGGGAAACAAATTGATGGACTAGATGGGCCTTTGGCCTGATCCAGAAATGCTCTTCTTCTGATGCCTATTCCACCTCCATTCCCTTGAACTCATATATGGTAACTATCTCTGCCTCCAGAATTTGCCCTGGCATGCATTTTTGGTAGAGGGGGTCGCTGAGCGACCCACCTCAAGCTGGGCGTGGAAGATGTGGATTCATCAATCATAGTAGCTCAGCCAGTGGCATAGCTAATGATCATGTATCCTGGTGCAAAGCTCAAAATGTAGCCCCACAAGTGATGTCACAACTGAAAGTATGTCACCCCCAGGTATTTTTAAAAAGAAAATTGAGGAAAAACCTGCCTCCTTCTCCTCAGCAGTTCACCACCCATTTGCTCTGCTAGTTGCATAGCTAAAGCACCGATATGCTGTCTGGAGTCAAAGAAGATTTTGTCCCCCTTCCCTTCACTGCAACAACAAAATCAAGTTTAATTAAGAAAAAAGGTGAAAATTGTGTCCCTTGCTGGTTAGGAAAACTGTGGTGGGGAAAAGAGGAATGGTTATTCTTTCCTTGCTAGATAGAAGAGGAAAGAACCACTTAGAAGTGCGTGTATACCCAATTAGCATGGGGTTACTATATTATGATATATGTATATGGAAATGAGAGCCAATTAGCTCCATACAATATTAGAATTACATCTCATTGGCTCTCAAAGCAGTCGGTATCATGGAAAAGTCTGAGTTAAGAAAATCCACGTTTTGTTCCATAGGCTTTTGTGTTTTCATTTTCTATTTAATTGGTCATAACCTTTGACAGAATACATATAGTCCAATGCAGTTTGTATCATTCATATATACTCAGTTTTTCACAATTTAATCACTAGTGGCAGTGGTGGCAGCAACAGCTATATAAGAGGAATTAATATTCTTGTTAAATGTATTAATACTGATGATAATTAATTAAATAATTTTGCAGTATTGGGTGACAAAATGTATGGGCCCCAGATATCAAATAACCTAGCTGTGCTACTGTGAAGTCAATCCAACAGCAAAGACCAGAAGCAGTAGGACCAGCCTTGCCTTTTCTGTGACTTTATAGTTTGTGGAGTGAAACCCTTTAAAGGGGAGTGAATAGAGATGACCCATCCAGTTTAGCTGTTCACCATCCTTTCCAGTTTGTTACTCCACTTGGGGCTCTGATCCACTTCTGACTTGCTAAGAGAGACTTATGATATGCAACCTCCCTTTTCTGTGCTGCTTCTCTTAGAAATGGATGGGAGTGAGCGTAGGTTCCCTGTTCATTTTAAGAAGTGTTTGTGTGTGCATGTGCATATACAAGTGCACAGTCAAGTTGCAATAGCATTTGAGGAGGATTCAAACACAGTAGTGTTGCTAGGTGGGTGGGAGACACAATGATGTACAAGGGGGTGACACTACTACTGGCAAAATTTGTAAGAATTTGTAAAATTTGTTTTTAAAAATAATACCACCATGTTACTTATCAATTGTTGCATAATTTCATGCAAAATTCAATGAAAAAGTATGTTGAAATATCTGTATTTTATCAAATGTTATAGTAAAAAAAACCCATGCCTAAAAAATTAGGCATTGCCACATGCACCACCTACATTTGCCATCTCCACTGCTTGAGAGAAGATCCATTATGGGGTGACTTAGGGCGCAATCCAGAGTAACTATGTGGAGTCCTTGCTCTGGTGTAAGAACAATTTGCTCTGGATTGCAATATGAATTTCCCATAGGTTTTTACTAAGTAGTGCAGCAACTATGGGTACACATAAAGTCTCTTACGGGCTCCCGTAGTTACTCTGGATTGTAGGGTTAGTGGCCTTCCACACTGGTTAATGCAAACCCTACTAATACTACTTTAAAAGCAGGCAATTTAGAAGTAAGCACCACTCCTGGATTGACATGTTTTGTTCAGGCCAGCTAGGGATCAAGTAGCCAGGTACAAGGCTGGGGGACAAGTGTGCATGTGTGTGGGGAACTGGTGGTAGCATTTGGTCCCATGCTTTGGATGCTAAATTTTTTTGGCCATTCTTCTCTCAGTTCCCCAACTCTCAGCTTCCATGCCTGCTCTGGAGAAATAATCTTTTGAATTATCTTCTCAATCCTACTTCCCAATGGTCATATCATATTCAGAAAGCTCCCCAGTTTTACTCCAGTGTTCCTAGAACCTTAGCTACTACTAAGAAGTGAATTTTTTTAACAACTGGTCTTATATTGGGTGTCCCAGTTTGAATCAAAGAATATGGTTGTATGCAAGGATGAAGCTGTGTACAGAAATATGACATAACTGTTTGAGCAACATTTTAAGGCATTGGCACATGGCAGACCTATGCAATTCACAGAAGCCAATTCCACCTAGTGGGAAAACTCTCAATAAGGGCGCATTCCAGAGTAACTATGGGGAGTCCTTGCTCCGACGTAAGAACAATTTACTCTGGATTGCAATAGGAATTTCCCATAGATTTTCACTAGGTGGTGCAGTAACTATGGGTGCACGTAATGTCTCTTACGTGCTCCCATAGTTACTCTGGATTGTAGGGAAAGTCTGTGTCTTCTGCTCGGGACTAGGAAGGTTCATAAATGCCCTGACTGATAAGTAAAATCTTTAAGGCACAGTATACATAATAGTAGAGGGAGAATAGAAGATTTGAGCAGAGTTCAGAAAAACAATAAAATTTGCTGTGTGTGAACAGCCAGAATCGGAAGACAATGTCCCAGCTGATCCTGTGAGCATCACAAGCAAAGGGAACTTGCTGAATGCAGCAAAGGAAAAAACTGAACTGAACAGCTGAAGGAGAAGTTGAAGGCAACGAAGCCATCAAATACAGTGGCCTTACGTAACAAATTTAATTCTTTCTGGAGGCATGTTTGTTACGTGAAACATTCTTTAAGTGAAGCGGATTTTCCCATAGGAAATAATGGGAACTCAGATGATTGGTTCCACAACCCCAAAAATATTCATATAAAAAGATTAACTGGATGTAAAAATGATGACAAAACACTGGAATTGAATTCAAAACATGCATTCAATGTGCATGAGCCTATGAAGTCTACTTAGGCTGCAATCCCAAAGATAATTTCCTGGGAGAAAGCCCCATTGAACACATTGGGGCTTACTTCTGGGTAGACATGGATAGGAGGCTGCAATCCAAGATACTTTCCAAGTGTCTCCCCACTTTCACCTTCTCTTCATGCTGAGCTTCTCTCTCCCTTGCTCCCTTCTGGCTAGCCCTGAGCTGCTTCCCTCTTCTCCACTGCTCTTCTCTCCCTCTGCCCAGTGGATGCCTGGCCACAGGAGGAACAGCGCGGAAGTGTTGCTTTCGCTATGGACAGTCGCACTAGGCAGCCCTGAGGCTTTTTAAAAGGGCTGCAGGCCAGTGCGTCTGCCCCAACTGCCAACGAGTATGTTTGTTACGTGAAGCACAGTTTGTTACGTGAAGCAAAATCCTAGAGAAATTTTTGTTTGTTACTTGGAACATACTTTACGTGAGGTGTTTGTTACATTTGTTACATCAGGCGC
Source organism: Cryptoblepharus egeriae (assembly GCA_030015325.1). NCBI lineage: Eukaryota > Metazoa > Chordata > Lepidosauria > Squamata > Scincidae > Cryptoblepharus > Cryptoblepharus egeriae. The sequence goes on from JAREYC010000002.1 coordinate 113,396,520, forward strand.
CACTGTAAATAGAAAAAATAAATAAATGAAAAAATATAAATTCTGATGTACTAATCATGTCATGGCTCAGATGTAAGTGAAACGAAAGGAAATAAAGTTCAAAAGAACTGCCATGGCTGGTCAGAACAGAGAAGACATTTTGCTCACCATTTTGTTTTCCATCACTGGTTAGTAAGATGCCTCCAGAAAGATCACAGACAGGCACGTGAGGGTAATACCCATACACACCTGTTAGTAATCAGAATCTGGAATTCACTGCATCAAATAGCAGTGAAATAGAAATTAGCAAATAATTGAAACTCACCATTGTTCTGAATTTAAAATTTGAATGGTTTTGTATGGGAAATGTTCTCTCCCAGTTTGAAAACATGAAACTAGTTACAGTAATATTTCTTAACATTTTAAAGTAGGTTGTTCAGTAGGTGTCAGCTGATATTTCTTAACAGTTTTCTAGTTTCAGTAGGTATCAACAGATTAAAATGGTTCATTTTATCTACTACAGAGATCCCCAAATCTATAGACACTGCCCTGCTCTGTTCTTTCACTCTACTGTTTATCTTCTCATTCTCCCTGATAACATCATTTCAGATAGAGGAACATGCTCTGTGTTTCACTTCTGGCAAGAAATTCTCATTGCGAGACATATGCCACCTCTTTCTCTTCTCGGTCTATTCTCCCAGACTGATATGCAAGCAGAGTGAACCAAGCCCTAAAAAAAATTGCCAGCGTTTTCCTGTTCGCATCATGACAATTGGTGACTGTCTTCCATGTGCCAAGTTTGCTTTCATAATACAGAACATGCCACTGGTAAATCTCTCTCTCTCTCTCTCCAGCTACAGATGAAGCTACCCCTGCGGATGAAGACGGGCAGCCCTGAGAGATACAATACCACAAAAGGGGAAACTGCTGTATCCAATGGCCCTGCCAGGGCTGCCAAAATATCGTAGGGAGAAGGTCTCCTAGGGAGAATAATTTTATTCCCTTTTCCTGAGGAAAGACTTCTCAAGTCTCTACTGGCTATTTTGTGTGCTGGGCTTTGCTATCACAAGTGCTGTAGAGCCAGCCACAGGTTTGGGCCCTTATAGCCAATCCTGTGTACATCTACTGAGAAGTACTATTATAGACGATGGGGTTTACTCCCAGTTAGGTGTGGATTATAACCCTAGTCTATCACATCTAGTCAGGAGAGTTCACAGAGCACTTCAAAGCAGTAAAAAAGGTATCCAAACACTGTATAATTTGGGATACCTGACCTGATGATCTAAATGGGAAAATGTGTTTGGTAAGAACGTATAATGTAGTCCTATCACAAGCAAGACCACTGCTCTCTTGATTTATATATCAGATTCATATACCAGATCAATCCTATCACCCATGATCTGTGGCTCCCAAGGACTCATAACAATTTCTTACCAGGATGCAATCCATCCTCTATACCTACCACAGAAGACCGTGGTAATCACTGGTATGTTTTACAATGTATAGGCAACTGCAGTATTTCATGAAATTGGGAAGGACACCATGCTAAGAAATACCCTTGAGAAACAATATCTATTCTTTGTACTGTGTAAAAGCCTTCTATTGCTCACACTTCACCACCACCATCCCCAGAAGCAGTTTGGTATGCTCTAGGTTAGAAGCTGGCATTGTGGTAGGTGCCAGTAGTATGGTTGTCAACTTCAAAACTTGTGGGAAGGAATTCAGCAAATGCTTTACCAAATCAGTCCATATGATCTGCAGCTCCCAAAGCCTCATTCATGAAAATCTCTGACCAGGATGCAGTCCATCCCTCTTCACCTCCCAGTCCATGGTAATGATAGTTATATAGGAGGGGAAATCCATAGGAAGAAACTACAAGAAAATTAGTAAACATGGCAAGTTACATGATATTTCCTAATAAACCCTATACCAGTTTCCAGGTCAGGCTGGCTGATTAATCTGGGCAACAAGAGGGTCCTGCTGGTGGGTACATTTGCTCTTGCATTTATGTCACCCTGCTTCCTGCCTTATTTGGGTGGGTGTCGAATATTTGGAAGCCAAGGAACAAATAAATAAATGGCACTCGGACATTTCCATCACATAACATTCAACAAGAGAACTGTGCCATCAGCATTTACAGAGGAGAATTCTGGAAGAATATGATTCAGTTCAAGTCTCAGAAGATGTTTGCCCTCCTGGCTGTTGTGGCAAGCAGCCACAACCAGAGTAGTCTTGTGCAAGACCAGAAGCTCATCAAAATGCTAATAAGAACACTTTCTGCCTGTGAATTTATGTTTTGTTTTGTTTAGGTTTGGGTTGTTTTTGGTGGTTGACTGATCCCATAGGACTTTGACATATAGCAGGTCTCCATCAGTCTTGAGAAACTATGGTATGGTGTTCTGCTCTGCATACGCTGCATGCAAAGCACGAAAGCCTGGGTTAGATTGTTATGGAGGATAAGCTGTTACCCAAGCAGCAAATCCCCCTCTCCACACCACTGAATTAGTCCAATGGAAAGGCAGAGCTGATACGATTGGATCCAGCTGGCGTCGCAGAGCTGGGCTAAGGACAGGAGCAAGAAATCAGTTAACACGAATAAATCAGATTGAAACATAATTAGGGGCACATAGAATTCCCACACCAGCTTAGCCACCAAAAAGCCAGCTTTTACGCAGAAGTTTCTTTTCTGGAAAATGTTTAGAATCAGATCTGGCAAAACCCAGAGGAAGGTAGTTCTATCCTTAGGGGCCAATGGGTGGGAGATAACCTATCCTATCTTCACACAGGGCCAGCCCTAGAAATGTTGCTGCCCCATATGGCTGTGCTTTAGGATTTCTTACCATTTGTCCTAAAGGCACAATTTTCCCGCTGAGAAAGAGAAAAAGCTCTATCTGCCTGAGTTCTCAAGAGGACCAAGGAGGAATATGGGTACTGTAGTTTCACAGCCCCATAGCAGGTCAGAAAGAAGAGAAGGGCTCATTGAATCCCATGACTGCTAAAATTGTGAAAAACGGGGTGAGTATGATAATAATACCATCATGTTATATATCGCTGGAAAGGTAATTTAAAGCAGAATGCAATGAAACAAACCGCATAGGAATATCTACGGTATATTCTATCAAAGATTATGACCAATTAACCAGAAAGTGAAAATAGAAAAGCCTATGGAACAAAAAGTGGATTATTTAAAATCGAACATTCCCATGAGACTGATTGCTATGAGAGCCAATGAGATGTAATTCTGATACTGTATGGAACTAATAAGATGTTAATATGAATTAGTTCTCATTTTCATATACAAATATTATAATACAGTTACCCATGCTGACTGGGTGTACAGGCATTTCTAAGTAATGTTCCTCTTACATTTAGCAGGAAACAAACAATTCCTCTTTCCCCCAGCACCATTTCCCTAACCAATAATGGACAAAATTTTCATTTTTTAAACTTAATTAAGGTTGATTTTGTTGTTGCAGGGGAAATTTAATTTTTTTTAAAAGTACCCTGAGATTATATCACTTCCAGTTGTGACATCACTTCTAGGGTAACAGTTTCATCAGGCTACATAATCATTAGCTACGCCACTGCTCAAACTTTCCCATGTTACTGATGGCTCTGAGAGCCAATGTGATGTAATTCTGGTAGTTTATGAAACTAATAAGCTGTTAATATAAATCAGCTCTCAGTACAAATATCATAAAACAGTAATCCTATGCTAACTGGGTCTACAGGCACTTCTGAGTGGTGCTCTTCTCCTATTTAGCAGAGAAAGAATAACCATTTTTGCCCCCGCACAGTTTCCCTAATCAATAAGGGGAACAATTTTCATTTTTTTACTTAATTAAATTTGATTTTGTTGCTGTGGAGGGCAGGGGCAACAAAAATCTTCTTTGACTCCAGATAGCAAATAGGTGCTTTAGCTATGCTACTAGCAGAACAAAATGGTGAAGAGGAGCAAGCAAGTTTTTACCCAATTTTTTTTAAATACCTGGGGATGATGTAACTTCTGGTTGTGACATCACTTCTGGGGCAACATTTTGAGCTTTGCACCAGGCTACATGATCATTAGCTACACCACTGGCTTTCTCCCACAGTATATAAATGTGGATGCCGCCAGCACTGGATGATGGAACACTTCATTGCTATTTCAAATGTTAAAAGACAGCATCAATTCACGAGTTTACAATCTATCACTTGGCACCAAAAAAGGATTGTGTGTCTGCCAGATTGTATACTGGAATGAAAAAGGAACCTGAAATCAGACTCATCCCACGGCCAACATATGGAAAGTATTCCAACCTTCGTCTCTCTCCCTGCCCCCTTTCCAAATATATATATTTTAAAAGCCTTTTACTAGCAAGGCAGAGGGAGTGAGAAAATAGTCCCAGAATATGGTGAGGAATGGTCAGGCAAAGGAAGCAAAAAAAGCTTTTGCAAGGGGACTTGCTGTGCTGCAGCGGGATGACGCAGGCATGCTTCTGCCACTCACAGGGTGGGAGGAAGGTCGTAGTGACTGTACCCGGCAAAGGAACCAATTGCTCAAAAAAGTGGGGGCAGGTAAACCCCAGTACATGAACAGCTTGAGAGGCTCACAATAGGAGAGATCCCCTGCAGTGTGCATAGAGGATGAAGAGGCACAGTATTTATGATGAGAGAAAGATATCTCCTGTTCCAAAGGCAGGCTGCAATAAAATGTCACGAGACTGACACCTCTGGGTAGGAGGATAGAGATGTGTCTCAGAAGTCATAAGCATTCTCCTAAGTCTGGGAAGTGGGAGATATGGGAAGGGAAGGGGAAACCTCCCTGCTGTACATGGTTCTCCAGAAACATAGCAAACTCTAGGCCGATGTGGGGATGGGAGAAGGTTGGGTTTGGTTTTCACTGGAATGTGCTCCCTGTTTATGATCACAGATTAGCTGTGTACTCACTGGGTAGCTTCAAGCAATTGCTATTTCCAGGGCCTTCCAAATTATTTTTAAAAAACAGAATTTATTCTTAGTGTGCCAGACCCAAACCTGCAACAGTAGCACAATATATCCCTCCCATGTTGCTCACTGAAGCTTTTTTTAAACATCAGAACTGGCAAGGAGATAGTTGCCAGTCTGACTTTCAAAATCTGAAAAATACACATTAATGTCTTCATAATGTCTACTTCTGCTTTACAGTGTTGTTATTTTTATCAATTTATTTGAAGCCTAGTGATCTGGATGGGACTGTGACAGCAGCACTGGGAGGCTAAAGATGCCACTGAAGTACTGAAGACAGTCCACAGTGCTGGGCAAGGAAAGCAGCAGGGAATTTCATCTCATCCTTCAGTCCTGCATCTCCAGTTTCCTGGCTGACATTTCAACCTGGATACTTCATTGTCATCTCAAACTCAAGATGTCCAAGACTGAACTTCTTATCTCCTCCCCCAAACCTCCAATTCACAGCCACTGACAGTTTCACTGGTCAATCTGTGGAAGAGGATCTTGCATAGGTTCCTTGCTTTTCCTTCAAACCTCTCCATGGCCTTGCCTCTTTTTGCCTTCCAGGTTCCCCATCACACTACGCTCTAACCCAGTGATTATCAGCCCCTATACCATGGCACACTGTTGTGCCATGGATGGTCTGCAGGTGTGCCACAGGATATTGGGGAATTCATTAGTAGGGCAATTAGGGGGTTTAAGCCCAATGTCAGGCATGGTGTCAATGGTTAAAAAACTGATGACGTGCCATCACAATTTTAGGGCCTTGTCAGTGTTCTGTGAGATGCAAAAGGTTGAAAATCACTGCTCTAACTCTGCCATTGCTCTTCCAGTTCCGCTACCTTCAACCATTCAAAGGCTTCCTCTTCCCTCAAGTGATTTCATCCTTTATTCCCTTGCTGCCTCTTGTGCTTAGAGCCACCTTTAGGAGGCATCCTTGCTCACTTCTTTCAAATCTCTTCTTAAAACCCATCTTTCCTATAATAAATTTGGTGCCACACCATATTCTTTCCCTCACTTTTAATAAAGGCCCAGTTTTAATGGGCCCAGACAGCAGCAGAACTCACATTCCACCGGTGCTGTCTGCTGTAAAGCTATTATGTAAAGCATAAAATTTTTTCCAGACATGCACTGAGTAGCAAGCTGACAGGATGTCAACAGTAAGACCACAGCCTTCCCAACTATGCCCGGCAGGGTGACCATATGCATAATAAAAAAGATGGCAGTTTCTTCCAAAATATAGGACACTCACGAAAAATGTAGGACATGACCGTATAAAAGCAAAAACACAATTATATATATGGCTTTCATGTGGTTAAACTATATTGCTTATTATTAAATTAAACTCTCATTTCCCTTGTCTCAGTATTTAGCTGTAAGCACCACAGGGATGGGGAGCTCTCTTCTAAATCTATGTAAAGCATATGGATGGCACTGTTTAAATAAATGCATGAAATAACAGTAACAAGTCCCAAGAAGGTCCACCAACATAGCCAGCTGAGGATTAGAGTGAGTCTCAATCTGAAAGGCTGTAGCCCAGTGGCATAAAATACAGTTCATGACAGGTGTCCACTAGGGTTCCAGAACCTCCTGTGGATAAAAAAAAATCAGTGTATAAGTAAAACAGTGGGGGGAAAATTTGTTAAAGACCTAATTCCAGGTTCCTTGCTCTTCCATTGCACCTAATGGAATAAGGTTGTACCTCACTATCTGCAAGGGTTTGATTTTGGGACTGTACCTGGGACTGAAGAATGGAATGATTGCTTGCATGACTGTCTCCCTGCAACAGTAGAAAAGAAGTAGAAAAGTAGTAGAAAAGAAGTAGAAAAGAAGTTTTTTTAAACTGTGATTTGCAATTGCCATTCGTGTTGGGTCAAATTCGTATATAAGAAAATTTGTGTACAAGGCTGGATTTATACTTCCTAATGGCAAAGAATCAATAGGAACAGATTGCACCAGCTTCTCAACAGTGTTCATATGACTTCCCAGTCATAACCTAAGAGGTCCTAAGAGGTCTGCAGTCATTAAAAAAGGCAATCTCCTTTCCTGTGCTCATTTGCAAACAACATTCATCGGGAAAGATGTCTTTTGAAAAGAACCTAGTCGTTACACATTGAGGAAAAATAGAGAGGATCACCAAAAAAGCCTTCCCAGTGCACATGAATTCTTTCATCAGAGGTTAAAAAAAAAACCTGAGTTTCTTCTGGGAGCAAAGCAAGACTGATGTTGTTTAACAAATACAAGCAGGAGGGCTGTTTCTAATATTGTTGTACTTGATGATGTCTTTAGAGAGAAAGACAATGTATTTTTTTCTGCTGCGGAGGAATCTTCCACCAAAGATTACTGCAGGTTTCACAAGTACTTGGTTCGAAAAGTGACTGTGACTTTTCCCCTCCCCCTTTTAATAAATTTTCATATACTTATACACATTTTCAGAGGTCTATCACACATATCTGATAAAATATTTATTCTGGACCTTGAAAAAAACACCACCCACTGTTTTGTTTTGAGCAGAAAAACAGTTCTGTGCATAGGAAAACCAGAAAAATGTCATATGATCCAGACAACCAGCATTCTTAACTGATTTCTGCTGAAAGCAGAACCCACTGCATTTGAGCTCATTCATCTGAGGAAGGCTGTATATGTGGCCAAAATGGCTCATGCAAACTATAGTGTATGGGCAGACGCAGCCAAATACATAGAACATCTTTTTCAAGTATGAAAAAGAACATCATTAAAAGTATGAAGAGTGTGGATTATATTGAGGCTATCAGAAGACCCACAGTTGAATGTACGTACAACTTTCAGGTCACTGTGTGTATAACTAGGTTTTCCTAAATACAATACCACAACTCCCCTGTGATTCCCATAAGAAACAAAACTGTCTTGTTGACCCATAGAAGGAGATTCTGGCAAAGAAATTCTGGCAATGCCAATTTGAGGGCGTAAGCAACCCAAGCAATTGTTTGGAGCTAACAATATTTGGGGGGAGCCAAAGAAACATCATGCAGTCTGAAAGGACCCTCTATGGTGTCTCAAAGGATGAATCTCTTTTTTCAACAACTGTAAAGGATTGTGAGCTGGACCCTCTGGATTGCATTCCAGAGCTAGCTGGGGTGGCAAATGCCTTCAGCTAGTTCTAGATAAAGTATTGCACTGAGTAGCAAGTTGCTCCTTCTACTGTCCCATTTTCCTCCCTCCATGTTGGAGTCTGGTAAGACACCTTGGGATGGATAAGAACCTTTGCAGAGAACACACAATTTACTAGAGCAGTGGATCTCAAACGCTTAGCACCAGGACTTGCTTTTTATAATGAGAATCTGTCAGGACCCATTGGAAGCAATGTCATAAGTGGAAGTGACTTTCCCCAAAATCCAGAGTAACTACGGGAGCACGTAAGAGACTTTACATGCACCCGTAGTTACAGCGCCACCTAGTGAAAACCTATGGGGAAATTCATATTGGAATCCAGAGTAAGTTGTTCTTACACCAGAGCAAGGAATCCCCATAGTTGCTCTGGATTTTGCCCATCATCAAGCAGGAACATTTTAAACAATTTTAATGTGGCACTTATTCAAGGGTAAATTCCATTTACTGACATTGTTAAAAACGTATTCATAGGAACCTGTAAAAATACAAATCCATAACACTTCTCCAAATGCTGTCACATACCTTGGTAACTAGCAACAAGTCTAATATATTAAAAATAGAATATTGCAATGAACAGAAACCCACCTGAAATTAGTTCACAACTCACCCCTGTGGACTCTAACCCACAGTTTGATTGTTTTCATGATTGTTTAATTTAGGGTACAATGACACAATCCTAACTTAGGCCAGCCCAACTCACTGGTCTCCCCATTCCCATGGTGGTGTAGGGAGACAAGCGCAATCTTCATTGTTCTACTTTTCCTTTTAAGCAGACAAGATATAGCCTTCTTGTTGTTAATAAATTCTATGTAATAAATTATGTGTGATAATTTTAAATTTAATAAATATTGTGTTTAATTAGCCACATGAAGGCTATATAGAGGCATCTCACGTAACAAATTTAATTCATTCCGGAGGCATGGTTGTTACATGAAACGTTCTTTACGTGAAGCTGATTTTCTCATAGGAAATAATGGAAACTCAGATGATTGGTTCCACAAGCCCAAAAATATTCATATAAAAAGATTAACGGGATGTAAAAATGGTGACAAAACACTGGGATAGAATTCAAAACATGCATTAAATGTGCATGAGCCTATGAAGTCTACTTAGGGTGCAATCCAGAGTAACTACGGGCAGTCCTTGCTCCGGTGTAAGAACAATTTGCTCTTGATTGCAATATGAATTTCCCATAGGTTTTCACTAGGTGGTGCAGTAACTATGGGTACACGTAATGTCTCTTACATGCTCCCGCAATTACTCTGGATTGTGGGGTTAGGCTGCAATCCTAAAGATACTTTCCTGGGAGGAAGCCCCATTGAACACATTGGGGCTTACATCTGGGTAGACATGGTTAGGAGGCTGCAATCCAAGATACTTTCCAAGTGTCTCCCCACTTTCTCCTTCTCTTCATGCTGAGCCTCTCTCTCCCCTGCTCCCTTCTGGCTGGCCCTGACCTGCTTCCCTCTTCTCCACTGCTCTTCTCTCCCTCTGCCCAGTGGATGCCTGACCACAGGAGGAACAGTGTGGAAGTGCTGCTTTCACTATGGGTAGGCACGCTAGACAGCCCTGACACTTTTTAAAAGGGCTGCTGGCCAGCACATCTGCCCCAACTGCCAATGAGTGTGTTTGTTATGTGAAGCACAGTTTGTTACGTGAAGCAGAATCCTAGAGAAATTTTTGTTTGTTACGTGGATCAGTTGTTACGCGAGGTAACGCTGTGTGTGTGCAGGTATGAGTATTTTCAGCTTTTATATTGTGATGTCCTACATTTTGGTTAGGGGTCCTACATTTTGAGGAGCATTGTCCCTTTTTTATTATGGCTTGTGGTCACCCTGTGCAGAAGTGTCTTACGGCACTTTTGTGAAACCTCCAGGTCAGCACAGGAGGTTAGGCATGCAGCATAAGAAATTGGGCTGCAATCCTAAAGACACTTTTCTGGGAGGCCCATTGAACACAGTGGAGCTTCCTTTTGAGTAGAAATGATTAGGATTGTGCCCTTCAATTTATTTGATCTGGACTTATTTGACATTGCTCAGGATTGCATTAGGATTGAAGTTGTTCGTAAGACAGGACTCCTGTATATAATAAATGCAAGCTTGAGGGCTCAATCCTAACCAATTTAGGCCACTTATCTTCCAGTTCTTGTGGTGGTGTGGGTAGGCTGGTGCATTTGTGTGTACTGGCATGATACCTCGCTCCCCCCACCTCCACAAGGAGTGGTGCAGAAGTGCTTTACTCCAATTCTGTGACACCGCCAGGCCAGCACAGGACTTGTGTTATGTCAACCACACTGGGAGTTAGGATTGCAGCTTGAGTGTCATAATATTGTTTTTTCCATAAAATGTGGTGCTGGAATTTCACCGTTTAGATGGTATAAGGATCCCTGGCAGCTGTGACTGGCTGCAGGTTGCCTTGCTGCCTACACAGGTATCAGCCACAGCTGTGGGTGTAGCACTCATCCCTGATTCAAAGATGAAGAGCCAGCATTGTACTAAGACACTTCCGTGGTCATGTGGCTAGCATGACTATATGCACAGAACATTGTTTACCCTTCCCATCAAGGGTATGTTATCTGCTTGCATTTACATGACTTCAAACTGCTAGGTCGTCAGGAGCTGGACTAAAGACAGGCACTCACCCCGTCTTGTAGTACTTGGGTCTTGAATCACTGACCTACAGAGAGGAATACCAGTCAAGCAGTCTTCTAAACTGAGCGTTTTAACCACTGAGCAGCCCTAAAAGATTTAGGGCACAATCCAGAGTAACTACAGGAGCATGTAAGAGACATTAACGCGTACCCGTGGTTACTGCACCACCTAGTGAAAACCTAAGGGAAATTCATATCGCAATCTAGAGTAACTTGTTCTTACTCCGGAGTAAGGACTCCCTGTAGTTACTCTGGATTTCACCACCAGATGCGTACAATGAATAATGTTTATTTACAGATGAATATTCCAAAATGTTCACTTTAAGGCTTATAGAGTTCAGTTTTTTGAAAATGATTGCTCTTTGGATTCTGACTTGAGTTTCTTGCTTTTAAGATATGGACCTGATGCATCTGGTTAAGCATTTTTAAGACTTAAAATCTGCCCTACAATAGTAGTAGCAGCAGCAGCAGCAGTTGTTGTAGTGGTTACAATATTAAGAATACTTATACACCTCTTTTCTATAAGCTAATCAAGTGTTGCCACCAGTTCCAAAGGGAACTGGAACTGAAAAGTGAAGGCCCTGTTCCTTTCTCCTCTCCATCCTTCAGTATGCTGGACTGGATTTCATCTTGCAATTAAGAACAGAAGTAGCAGCCCAACCACAATACTTTCAAGAGCAAAACTATTAAATGAACAATCTATGACTTCAAGCTTCCATCAGTGCACACCAAACTGGCCTAATACAAACTGGTATGACCTCTTCATCAAAATACTTTAGTTTTCATAACAAGGCTCGCCAACAGTCTGTCGTCACAATATTTGCTTTGTACAACAAGACATCTTGCTTGCTTGCTTGCCCCTGACCCTGATCTGGTCAGCTCAAGGCCTCCAGTTCCTATTACCAAATTTTAAAATTATTTTTAAAAAGAATGTAAAAATTCCACATGTGTCTATGCAAAAGTCAGCTCCATTAAGTACATTAGACTTTCTCCAAGATTAGTCTGTATAGGATTGCAGCCTTAACAGCTTGCAATGGAAGTAAAGATTTCATTCTTCAAATCAAGAGTAAAGCAAGCATTCACGAACAAAGCAGGTTCAATGGCACATGTGTTCTTGAAACCAATTGGCCCTGATGGTGGCCATATGTTTTTTGTTTCCCATTCAAATCACTGACACTAGTGCCCAAGACCTGATCTGGATCCATCCAAACCTTCCTAGGACTTTACACAAATCACCACCTATTTTCTCTAAAAACTCACACCAGTGTTAGCTAAGAGGGGTGCAAGGGGTGCAGTAGCACAGGGCAACAAGCTTTAGGGGTGGTACAAACTGAGCTTGGCTCACATTGTGAAAAATGGGGTATGTCTGAATGATAATACAATCATGTTAAATATCGTTGGAAAGGGGTCTGAGAGCCAATGAGATGCAATTCTTACATTGTATGGAACTAATAAGGTGTTAATATGAATCAGCTCTTACTTCCTTATAAATATATCATAATACAGTTTCCCATGCTAACTGGATATACCGACATTTCTAAATGGTGCTCCTCTTATATTAAGCCGGGAAAGAATAACCATTCCTCTTTGCCCCAGCACAGTTTCCCTAACCAGTAAAGGGCACAATTCTCATTTTTTTTATTTAATTAAATTTGATATTGTTGTGGGAGTGGGAACAAAATCTTCTTTGACACCAGATAGCAAATCAGTGCTTTAGCTATGCCACTATCAAAGCAAATGTGTGATGAACTGATGAGGAGGAGGAGGCAGGTTTTTCCCAATTTTCTTTTGAGAAATACCTAGGGATGACATACGTACTTTCAGTTGTGACATCACTTCTGGGGCAACATATTGAGCTTTGCACCAGGCTACATGATCATTAGCTACACCATTGAGTCACACAATATTTGCCTATCTTTTGCTTTTGCTATGCAATTGTTAACCAGATCAATATGCAGTTGTTAACTCTTAAGAATTTTGGATGTCGCTATTCTTGCTCAATAAGGATTGCTCTTTCCTTCTTCATTAAATGCCAGCATTTTGTCTTCTTGAAATTCTTCATCCAAAAAACCATTAACCAATACAGTACTACAAAGCACTATAGAAAACCCTCTTTTTTCATGGCATTTGTGTGTTTCAACCACTGATTTGGGGTGACTTTCACAATTTGTTATTGGTGGACCAAGTTCTCGTCCTTCAGACCAAACATTTACAACTATTTCATAAATGTTAAAAATCCTACAGAACAATTTTCTTAGAAGTGCCAGTCTTGAAATGAAAATCATGCTAGCTTCCCTCTCTTCGCAGCTGAGTAATCTTATGTTGCAAAGCTCCATTCATTGTTATAAGGCCGGCATAAGACAGTATTGCTTGATGGATTGTGCCCTTAGATGCTTTGTAATCTTTTTCTGGTCTCTGAATTGTGGTCCAGGATTTATTTTTCTCAAAAAAAACACCAAGAATTTGTGTTTTGCTTTTTTGAGTGGTGGTTCTGCTGGTATTCTAATTCCAAACAGACTAAATACTTGGCAACTCAGAATAATCATCATATCACAAACATTGAAATGAAAGGACTATGTTAAAGTCCAGCAAAGAAAATCTTCATATATGAAATCTGAAATTCAGCTGGGCAGTTTTCTAAAAAAGCATTTACAGAGAAAAGAGAATATCTGTTGGCACAATGTCAAATAGTAACATGAAAAGGGAACAAGGTAAAGTCATAGCAACTTTATAAGCAAGCTACATACATTCAAATTTAATCTGTAAAACGTTAAAATACTTTATGCTCATAGTTCAGAGCTTATCTATAGAAAAATACCTATTTTTGAAAACTGTATTTTTGTTGGTAAATCCTGAACTTTAGTCACACAAAATAAAATTAGCTGGTCATATTTGTCTAAAGACATGGTTTTTTCGCTCATGTGCAGTACGGGTATTACTAATCTCCACTATGAATCAACCCTGAAAATTCATACGTTGGATTTATTTACAAAAGAACAAAAAAATCTACCACCTTCACTTACCAGAGCCATAAGAGACCTCTTTCCCCAGCAGATTTCACCACCACACTGGTGGTTCAAAAACAAAGACTGGATCTGCTCCTAGCTGTTTCTACCCAGAGCCTTTGAACAAAAAGTCGCTGGTATTCTCCAAACTGCTGGTTGCTAGAATTTTACCAAGTGTTGGCAGGGGAGGGTATTTTTCCACTTTGTGCTCAATATTCCAGCCTCTGAAAAGTCTTTTGAGGTGTCTTATGTGCAGCAAGAAAAAAAGAGTTTCCATGAAATTCAATTCTGAAAAGGCAGAAGCAAGTGCATGCCACACACGCACACCACACACACACACAGACACACAAGTTTTATGGGAACTGAATAGACTTCAAACTAATATTTTTGACATAATTTTCACTCTAGGAAAAGTTGTCGCATTTATATGAGAAAACAACTAACTCCCAGCATCGAATCCAACCCATTCATGGATCTAACTAATGAACTAGGGGAAGAATTGTAAGTACGTTAAGTTCAACCAACCCTCCCAAGGAAGATAACTTTAGTATCTGCTTACTATTTCCATTTGTTAATCAATCCCAATGTACAAAAACAGAATTGCTAATTTGTTGAAAATCAAGACATAAAAAAATAATATTCTCAGGTTGTCAATCTCCCTTCCCTCTCTCAAACTTCCTACCAATTTGGGTTAAAGCTATGCATAAAGTTACTGTGAGAACAACAAGAATTCTGCAGGAGTTGTTGATATTAAATTACACAGCCCAACAAAAAAAATTTGTTTGGTGCCTGGAATTTTAGAACCGATTTTGGATATACTGGGCGTACTAATTCCAAATATATAAACAGTTTTTCTCTATCAGCTATACTTTTTGAGATACAGCGCTACTGAAAGTCTATGCGGCTGTCAATCATAAGCCTAATATGACATAGGGTGCCATTAGGTTTATATTTCAAAAACTAGAGCTGATAAGCAAAAAGTACTGTTATATTTGAAATCCGCACACCAAAAATGCATAGAATCAGCTCAAAAAACCTCGGCACCAAAACACGTGTCGGGCAGCGTTATATGTAATGCAATATCAGAAGAAATATTGTTGTTATTATTATTATTAGGATTATTATTAATGGCTAGACCTCATTACTACCTTTCTTACCAAGCAATTTGCCTTTTGACACTGGATATTGGCCTTCTCGCATCTGTTTTCCTGACCAGAAAACAGACATCAGGCTAGGAGCAAGTACACTGCCAGAGAAAAGCAATGGCCATGCAAAGAGATGGTGGAGAAAGTAGAACCAGGCAAATACCTCTAGAGCTGTGTTCCCAAACTGTGAGCCATGACTCCATGAGAAACTAGCTAGGAGAGCTGTGGAATCTTTTCCAAAAACTGCTGCACCATAATATTTTGGATTGTAGCCCATATGGGGATTTGCCAGCAGTGGTCCAATAAGTCAAGGGAGCCACCAGTCAAAAATAGTTTGGGATCCACTGTGCTAGGGCAAAAGGGCTAAGGCAGTGATTTTCAACCAGTGTGCCATGGCACAGATAGTCCTCATGTGTGCCACGGGAATTTGGGGAAGGTAATTTTATTAGTAGGAAAAACAGAAGATTTGAACAACCTGGAGTGCTTTGTCAGTGGTAAAAACAACTGATGGTGTGACTTGACAATTTCAGTGCCTTGCTAGTGTGCCATGAGATGAAAAAGGTTGGGAATCACTAGGCTAAGGACACATAGGCATAACTAAGAAGAGATGAGTTATTCCTCCACATGTACAAATGACTCCAAAATGCTATCAGAGTAGCTAAATCTCATGCTGTGAGCAGTTTGGACAGGTACACTATGAGAAAGAGCTATAAGGAGAATACTGTATTTACTCGAATCGTTAGATTCACCCACTTCAGCCAAATGTCGTCTCCAAGCTGCGCGTTAGATTTGATGGTTACTTAGATTCGAGTAAATGTGGGGTTTTGATTATACATATAAAGTGCACGTTAGATTCGGTGGTGCATTAGATTTGAGTGAATACGGTATATTGGGCCCCTCTATTCTAAATAGGAAATCCTAGTGCGGAGACATGAGAGCCCAAAAATATATATAGTTCAATGGAGTTTGGGGTTGGATCAGACTGAAAGGTATCTGAGCAGGACTGGGTGCAAGCACTGGGACAGGATTATGATAACAACCCATATAAATTAGGAGATAATAAATGTGTATATTGCATGTGTATATATGCAAGTGTATAGGTGAAGTCAAAATTTTAACCAATTTCAATGACTTGGAGTGCATAAGAATGGGGTAGTAGTTCCAACGGCTTCCCGGTCCTTTATTTTTAGAAAGCTTACATACATTCAGTAAGCATGTGGTTCTGCGTAAGAGACTGTGATCTTCGGTCTGTGATGTTGCTGGATTATTTCAGCATTAGTTTTTATGGGGCAACAGCCTGCTTCATCAGATACGATACAAAGGCACATAGGAGGTGAATGATGGCCCTGATAAATATACCATTAGAATTCAGAAGCTGCTGATGTGACTTATGTGAAATCTAGGGTAGGTCTCTAGCATTACTCTTGTTGCGCTTGACTTTTCAGGACACAAAACTTCAGTTTAAACTTTAACTTTCAGGTAAATTTCAGTTTATATAACAGCAAAAGCTATATAATAGTTTGTGGTATCTCACTCTGTTCACTTATTGGGGAAGTGTAGTGCTTGAGAATCATGCTTTTCATGGCCTCCTCTTTCCAAATCCACTTTTAGCACATGCGCTCTTGTCTTATGATACCAAAGGTATTCCTCTATCACAGCATATTAGAATTTCCTTTGCTTCTTGTTGAATTATTCAACTGTTGAATAATTGGGGCTTTGAGGGAAACCCCAAAAAGTTCTTTGTTTGACAGCCTTCATGAGGTTTGCCTTACACATCTTTCACAAAGCTGATGTGACTGGATGCCAGGACCTTCAGCGCTATGGCTAAAGGGCTGGGCTGTGAATCAGAATTCACCTGGTTTGAACCTCACCTCTCATTAATTTAACAAAGTGGCTTGTACTAGCCACTCCTACTCCGTCTCTGCTGCAAAACCGGGATAATAATCTTTACTCATCCTTCAAGGTTGTTTGACACGCCAACAACACTACATAAGCGCCAAGTATGACTCTTATCAGCTCCAATGCATTGCCATGGACTTCTCTGGACAAATTATGCTTTATCTCTGGACAAAATATTCCTGAGGCATATTCCTGTGGGTGGTGCAAGTGGTTAAGACACTGTGCCTATTAACCAGCAGGCCAGGGTTCGAGATCTGGGTCACCATGGGACAGGGTGCGCTCCTGTCCTTAGCCCAATTCTGCAACGCAGCTGGAACCAATTGTATTGGCTCTGCTGTTCCATTGGACTATTTCAGTGGCATGGAGAGGGAGGATTTGCTGCTTGGGTAACAGCCTATCCTCCATATTAATCTTCCCAGGCCTTCATGCTTTGCATACAGCGTTGTGCACAATACCATAGTCTTTCAAGACTGATGGATGGCAACACTTATTCCTACTACACCACTCCTTTTTCTAAAGCCAAAAAACTACAGCTCCTCTCCTCCTCACATCTTTTCTCTATTTTTCCTTCCTTTTACTTATTAAAAGCCACCTGTTTCAAAGGATCCGGGTATTTTTTTTAAAGCAAGATCTATTTCAAAACTTCCTTTTTGCCCCTGGAAGCGGCACACTTTTTTGCAGTTCATTCAAACTCTAGCAACACTTCTGAACTTTGTTCCATTAATAAAACACTAATTTCTGCCAAGGTCTGGGGTGGGGTGAAGAAAAATAAGTGTCACTTTTGCGTGTGCACTTTTCGGCACCTTGCTAAGAAGGCTCCTGTCAAAATAAATGGGGGGTCCCTGGGCAACAAAGAGGTCTCAAGCATTTCTACTAAGAGGCAAACAAATGTTTCCTCTTTTTGGATTCAACTCCGATGTTCTCCAGAATCCCAGATCTCAAAGGAATACTCTTTTAAAAAACACACTATTTAGTTGATTCAAGGCAGAACCAAATTCAGATGTTCCGTTTTTTTATATAAAAATATTATTGGCTTCAGGAAACCACTGACTCAGGTCTGCCTTTTCCCGGCACTCACTATGAAATGTACCAGCTTCCAAGCCAAACTCTGCACGCCCATTAGAAGAACATGTGTCACTCAGGCCAAAATCCTATGTACACTTAACTTGGGAGCATATCCCATTCAGCTCCATCAGACCTCACATTCTGAGTAAACATGCATAGGTGTCAGCGAAATGGCCACATCCCACTTTTTTCTCGAATCAGGGCTGCCATAAGGATCCGGTGGGCCCCATCTGGGGAGAATTATCTGTGGGCCATAGGACAGCTGCTTTGAGCGCCACCTTCACTATTCTGTTTATCTATCATCATCATCACCATCCCTGCTTCCTTGAGTCCCACTGGGCAAATATTCAGAGAACCCATCTGAAAACAACTACCTATAGAAAGGATAATCCAAATACAGTCTAATGACAACCACATGGTCTGTCTCTCCTGTTTTGCGATTAGCTAGGTTCTATTAACTAGGTTCCATGGATGAGAGCCTATACGTTGGGCTCTTGCTAGAAAAGAGGTTAGCCATGCGTTTGTCTTGAGTCTCGATGAAATCTGGGCCATATGAGGATCTTGGATCTGTGGCAAAGTAAAACAAGTGGGTGTCCGACTACTTGATCTTAAATATATTCAGGGTCAAACTAGATGTTATGTGAGGAAAAAGTCTCCTAAATGGTTTTTAAACTGAAAAACTGCCATTGGAAGCTGCCAGTCTGAATGGAGGATTGGCAGCAAGGTAAGATCTTTCCTTTTCTATCCTCCCTTTAACTAGATATCACCCTCTCCTACATATCCGTATTTACTCAATTCTAATGCACCGTCAAATCTAATGTGCATCCCTATTTTAAAAGGCTATTTTTAAAAAATGTTTACTGACAATTGTAATGCACAGCTGTAAAGCAGGTACAAAATTTAATTTTACTGCATATAATAATGAGTTAAATGGTAATACTAAAACGGCAATAGATTTATGTTAAGAGTTTTACCTAACTGCACTACTTTATACAACAATGGGTTTATGTTACATTTTAATCACAATATAGTAAACTGTTAAACTAAAACTGAATAATACTTATAATAAAAATATCTGTATTTACTCAAATCTAATGCACACCTCAATTTTGGAGACTAAATTCGGCTGAAAAAGGTAAAAAGGTCGAAAAGGGTATTTGAGTAAATAGGGTACTTTTCTACTCATAAGAATCATAGGGCGCAATCCAGAGTAACTACGGGGAGTCCTTGCTCCGGTGTAAGAACAGTTTACTGTGGATTGCAATATGGATTTCCCATAGGTTTTCACTATGTAGTGCAATAACTATGGGTGCACGTAATGTCCGTTACGTGCTCCCGTAGTTATTCCGGATTGTAGGGATAGAAAACTAATATCTTTTCCTCCAAGTACAGAAGCAGTTTCTGTGAAGGATGCAAATTAATTGAAAAATTAAAGGTATGGAAAAAGAAAAGGAACTCCTCCCTGCTACTTGTCTGCTCACAACCACAGTTTACAAGACAGTTTTATTTTGGTTTTTGTTTTTGTAAAAAAATAAAATAAAAATTAGGAATTGTTCACATGCTTCCTGCATAATGCCTGCTTTGGCCCTTACAAGTCTGCTTAGAATCACAATTACAGCCACAAAAACTACAAGTAGGATCTGTATGCAAACTAAAAGTAGTGCATGAGGAGACATTAACACATCATCTCTCATCATTCATCTTGTAAAGAGTTTGTGGCCCAACCGTATCCATGGAGCATGCTGGCGGAGCATGCATTCTGTGGTCACAAACATGTTATAAAGCATTTTGTGATAGCATGCCACTTAGTGAGGCCAGATGGGAAGGACAGACCTTTCCTGATGATGCAAGCATAAGGAGCTTGCCTAACAGAGCAGTTAAGTCCTGCACTGAGCAATACAGTGGTAGGGAAGAGACGGGACGGGACAGGAACAGGGACAGGGAAGTGACAAGGATGGAACAAGATCAGGCCCAAGAGGAGTGGGATCAGTGGGATCAACATGTGCTGCATCCTATCCCCCCACCTTCCCAATGCAGATCAACACACACATGTACCAGCTATATAGTAGACACAAATTTTCTCATAGCTTGTGGTGTTGCCAGTTCAGTTGTGTGTCATCTAATATGACTTAGATAAGGTTGGGCAATGTATTTGGGTCAGCCCCAAATATCTGGGTCAGCCCCAAATATTTTGCCTCCCCAAAGAACTGTATTACACAATCCTTAAGGTACACCGCAACATAATCTCTTCTGATATCAGAGTACATACCGTATGTACATGTGGGTACATCTTTCTTTTACTATCTGTCAATTTCTAATGCTCAGGATAGTAGCATTACTTTAACATACCCCTAAATCCAGAGTAACTACGGGAGCACGTAAGAGACTACGGGAGACATAAGAGACTTTACGTGCACCCATAGTTACTGCACCACCTAATGAAAACCAATGGGAAATTCATATTGGAACCCAGAGTAAGTTGTTCTTACATCAGAGTAAGGACTCCCTGTAGTTACTCTGCTCAATTACATATAACCATAAATCTTACAGCCAGTCTGCTCTCAAAGACCCACCAAAAGACACATAGAAGGAGATTCTACTGAAAGATGCTCAGGTGGAGAATTTCAGCCCAAGATGAAACTTGTATGGAGCAATTTTTGGAAATGGTTTGTGATGGGCAGAGGAATGACATAATATTGTGGAGACTTCTGGGAGGTCAAATCATAGACCTGTTCAGAGAGGCTTTGTCGATGTACTTGAATTTCAGGTCTCTTGATTGATTTGAAACTGAATTATAACCAAACTCTTTTGGTAATGAATCCAAAATAAGTAGTTCATAATCCACAACAAGCAGACAATGTCACCACACGGTAGAAACGCTGATGAAGCTGCCTTTTTTTAATAATCAGAATTGCAGCATTCAATAGAATTTCTCAGTACAATTTTTAAAAATCTTGTTTTTTATATTTTGTTAAAATGTTTAAAGTTCAAAAAATTAAAAATATTTTTAAGGTTAACAGCTATCTTGAATTCATTTTGTCAGTCCTAGGCATGATTACTCAGAGAACAACTATGCTCACCAAGACTTACCCCCAGAGTAACTACGGGAGCACTTAAGAGACTTTATGTGCACCCATAGTTACTGCACTACCTAGTGAAAACCTATGGGAAATTCATATTGGAATCCAGAGTAAGTTGTTCTTACACCGGAGCAAGGACTCCCCGTAGTTACTCTGGATTTTGTCCTTACTCTCAAGTAAGTAATGTGCATAGAACTGCACCCTGAACTGAGCGTTTGCCCCCATTAAATTCAGTACTTACTGCTAAGTAACTTGTATATGATCCTGTTGGAAGCCTATTTGTGAACCATTTTTACCAAATGTCTGACTTGGAACTGAATTAGAGAATATTTTTTTAATGATGACCCTGGCCTGACCTAAGCTGAATTTGGTTTTTAGAGGTTCAGTGCCATCTGAATGACATCTGAATTTTTCTGGTGACATCTGAATTTTTCTACCATTTGGCTGGTTGCTTGAGGTTAAAGAGTGGCAGGACACATTGTAGATTTATTGAAGACATTTATTCCAAAAATAGAAATCCAACTAAACTGTGAATCTGCTGTCTCTTCACATTAACTGACACCCATCAAAATGAGTCAGCGTCTACCATTTTTGCACCAACTGGTGTGGAGCTTCAAACAAGCTCCTTCTGCATATCACACATCGTAGGCCAGTTGTACTGTGTTTTGCTGGCTTTCCATCATCAAAGTCAACGGCAGATGTGACAATCCATTTGCTAGCAAGGAGGACTGTGTTATTTAACTATCTAGCCACCTCCTCCACTAATAAAGCATAATAAAGAAGAAGATGATGATAGTGATGATGCAAAAATCTATACAAAAAAGTATAATTTTACCAGTGGAGCTGGTGTGGGAATTACTGAATTACAGTGGAGCAAAAAGGGCCTTCCTTTGCAATGGCCTCCCTGCATATTATTTTTCAAGGCTATAGGAGGCTATGATTTGGCTAAAATTTGAAAAGTCTGATAATGGGGCTTGTCAGTCAGTACTCTCTACCAATTTCTCCATAATTTGAGCATGAAGAGTGGGGTACGTGATTTGCATTTGGACTGGGATTGCAAGCCCTCCACCTCATTTTATAGGCAGGCATCACCCACAAGTCAAATAGAGACTGTCCAGTCACCCTCTAGACAGCTAGAAGAAGTCACTGTACAAAAAGTGTCCAGCTACCATTCTTTCAACCAAGAGCCAAGATGGTGTAGTAGTTTGGGAGTTAGATTTAGACCTGAAAAACCCAGGTTCAAATTCTTGCTCGGCAATGAAACTTCCTGAGTGACCTCAGACCGGTCACTTTCTCTGCCTACCTGACAGGGTTGTTGTGAAGACAAAAGGAGGAAGGAACCTGGAACTCCTTGGAGAAAGGGAGGTATAAAAACATGGAAATAAATACTTTTCATCTAAACAAAACTTGAACTGCACAAATAAATTAATTCCAGCCTTAATTCACAGAGATGCCTTATTTTTGGTTGTTGGTTTTTGGTCATTCCAGCGTCAAAAATTTAGTCTCCATACAGGCTGTTTATCAGTTGTCTGAAGAAGCAAAGATGCTCATAAGAGAGGAAGTCTTGCCATTGGTGACAAGTGGCACACCTGCAGCCTCTCTCCTTCTAGGACCACTTGGCTTCAGGGGGTGGATGACTCCAAGGACCACTCTGCAATGCTTGCCTCCTCAGGCAACGCAATCTGATTTATGGGATCTTTCCTCCAACACAAGACCTTTGGAAAGTGACTTTTTGCACAATACAGGAATACAACTCTTCACACAACACATTACAAGGAAGCAAAAGAGGATGGTTACTGTGTGCATTTTTGAGCATGGTGCAAGTGGTGGCTTTCAGAAGATCCAAAAAGTCCATTTCTGTTTATGGCCATCAGAGCTGACCATATAGAGCCAGGATGGCCTACTTTTTCCTAGGAAGTGAAAGAAAGACATATGCCCCCTATGCCTTGATCCTGGAAGAACAGAGCAAGGCTTTTGGGTGCACTTAAATAAACTAAATGCAGCAAACATGGAAATGATGTGCCAGATATGCCTCTATAAAGGCCAGCACCCTAACAGTGGGGTCAGCCTGTGCCTGTGGGAGCAACTGCTCTCCTTCTCTCTCTCTCTCTGACTGGAGCTGAACTGGCCTCCATGAAGTTTTCCCCCAAGTTGGGAGGTAGTTTGCTGGGAGAGAGTGAAAAGGAGATGGCCCAGAGAGACCTCCACTGCCAGGCAAGACTCTGGCCCCAGCCCAGCCTGCCTGAGTAGAAGGAGGGCCACAACAAAAAAAAGAAGACAAAGCCCCACAAAATGTAGGACAGCAAAAAAAATGTAGGACATGACAAAATAAAAGGTAAAAGCACTCATATATGTTGCTTTCATTGTATCAATTATTATCAAATTTAAAAACTTATATACTAAGAATTAAAGTGTTATTAGTAGTAAATTATTTATTAAAGTAAACATTGAATATTAAAACTTATTACTTATTAAATTTAAAACAATTACTATAATTTATAATTATATTATATAATTAAATTATACATATAATTTATGAATTACAAGAAGGCTGCATACTGCCCACCGACAAGGAAAATGGTAGTTTTTTCCAGGACACAAGGCTAAAAAAAGACGACATGTCCTGGTCACCTGGTCTGGTCACCCTGGTCAGCTAAGGCTGCAATCCTAAAGACACTTTCTGGGAGTAAGACTCATTGAACACAATGGGGCTTACTTTTGAGTAGACATGGTTAGGATTGTGCAACCCAAATGACAAAGCCCAACCGAGTCTTAGCCCAACCATCACGACACCCCACTTGAAGGGGTTGACACCCGGGCAGAGCAAGCACTGCCTGCGGAAGGGGGGACGATGGGCAAGCGTGTCCGAGGGAAAGGCTAGCTTGGTCGGGCTCCGCGCAGGTTCCAAGAAAGTGTCTCCATCGCTCCGCTCCATCCCCCCGACGGTGCGTCCCCCGCAGTGATTCCAGCCTGGACAGGGCTGAAGGGCGCGTGGAGGAGGATAGACGGTGGGAAGCGCCGCTCCGCCGGCGGAGCTGGGCAGGGGGTACTGGAGGGTGGGCTTGCCCCAGCGAGCCCCGGCCACACGCTCAGCCCCGACGGCTCAGCCACTCCTCTCCCTCCATCCCTCCCGCAAACTGGAGGCTCCTGCGGGCAGAGAGCTGGCCCTGTGCGGCTAAGCGTGGAGACGGCCCTGCAGTACCGGAGTGAAGAAGAGAGGCAGGGCTGCTGCTGCCTGCGCAAGCCTCCGATCCCCAGCCCAGGCTCCGAACTTCGCTGCGCGCCGACACCAGAAGGAAGCCCGTCGGACCTTCCCCCAAACCCTCCAACTGCAGTGGAAGGGGCCGTTCTCAAGACACCGTCGGGCTCCAGGGAAAGAGGCGGCAGAGAATGCACCCCGGGGGGCTGACCTAGTCGTGTCTTTTTTCCTGGACGTGTTCTTTTTCTTTAGCCTAAAAAATCTTCATGGTCCTCCTTGTGAGCAGGCAGCATGGAGCCTTTGTGCAATTCAGAAATTGTATGCAATAAATTATATACGCAACAGATTTAAATTTAAAAATGAGTCTTATTAGGGCACAATCCTAAACTTGTCTACTCAGAAGTAAGTCCCACTATCGTCAATGGAGCTTACTCTGAGAAAAGTGTGTATATAGGATCACAGCCCTAGTGTTTAAATATATGAAAACAATATACATGAGTGCTGTTCGCTTTTTATTTTGTCCTCTTCGTTGGTTCTGACATCTGATCATCCAGACCTGCGCCGTCGGGTGGGGGATCCATGATCACCATCTCTTTTTTGGGGGGGGGGGTCTACAGAAGGCAGGGCACTTTGGGGGTCGCTGGAGAAGGGGTGCCACGATCCCCTCCTGCAAGACCTTGTTCCTGCCCCAGCAGTGACCTCCACCCCCGCCCGCCCCGTCTTTCTTTTTTGTTATGACTGCGCTGATCCTCCGCGCCCGGATCAGGTCTCCCACCGTGCCTGCCTCCCTCCCCTCTCTCTCCAAAAGAGACTTCGCAGAGTCTCCGGGAGGAGGCAGCGCTGGCGGGCCGAGCACAAAGGCGGGCTTGTCCGTCGGCGCTGCCTGGAAGGGAAGAGAAGGAGCGGGAGGAAGCGATGCATTTCCACGGCACGTACCGCGACGGGCAAACTTCGGGAGCCCTCAAAGCAAAAGCGAAACCAAAAGCCCCGAACCCCTCCTTCCCCCCCCCCGAAAGGAAATCTCTCCACCAACCCTTCGCTCTCCTCCTCCTGCTGCTGCTGCTGCTGTCGGTGGACTGGACGGGAGGGAGAAGCCCAGGCCGTGGAGGGCAGCAGAGTCCGGCTGGGCAACAGTCGCCCGTGGTGGGCAGCGCTCCTCCGGAGGTCTTGCCTTCCCTTCCCGCTTGGCGCTGCTGCTGTTGCTGCTGCTGCTGCAGCCGCTGCAGGGAGCCCAGAGCAGACCAGAGCAGACCGGCCTCCCCAGCCTGGAGCGATGCCACCTTCTGTGCCGCCCGCCCGCTCGACTTGCAGCACTTCCAAGCTGGATGGAGCGAGCGGTGCGCTTGCTGGAGGGGGCGGCGGCGGCAGCAGCAGCAGCACAGACCGGGCGGGCGGGCGGGGGAGGGAGCGCAGAGGCAGGCAGAGGAGCGAGAGCGCGTCCTTGCGAGCGGAGCTGAGCTGTGAGTGAGTTCGGGGCTCCAGTCCCGGGGGCTTTCCTCCTCCTCCGGCCCGCGCTTCCTCCCGCTCCCCTTCCTATTTCTCCCTGCCTGCCCCCGATCCGCAGCTTCCCCACTCTTTGGTTTCGGGGGGGTAGAGGAAAGGGGGTCCCCGTCGAGCACGAGCCACCGCAAAAGTTTAGACGGTCAGGTCTAGGGAGCTCCGGAGGGACGGGGCTTGCAGTGCTGCAGACTGGGGGGGGGGGGTGATGGAGGAAGGGGAACTCTGTGATGGGGGCTTGGGAAAGGGGGAGGGAGCCCAACAGTGGGGGAGATCAGTGGGGGGGAGTGACCCAGAAACTATGGAGCCTGGTCCGGTGCACTCCCCTCGGAAAGCTTTGCTTG